>JAWWUD010000018.1:0-1250000 GCA_033964015.1 Scolanthus callimorphus | reverse complement strand
ACATACAAGCTCTGCTATAATGAGTGGAACTACCAGAGGTTACCAATTCATTTTGTGTCATTCTTTGGAGAGAAAACTGAGAAAATGGGAGAAAAGTATATTATTTTGCTTGTCTGAGTTTTTAATTAGTGTAGCGTCATCTGTGCGCAGCGCTATTGTGATTGGGCTAGGGGCCAGTTTGAAATTGATTAAGTAACCATTGATTAACCGGGTTTCTAATTTCTGTTTGTGGTATTTCTACAGGCATCTAAAACTAAGCGCAGAACAGAAGTGTGATATTGCCCAGAGGGAGTTGGAAGAACTTCGAGATGATATAGAAAAACTGAAAGATGAATCTGAAAAGATTTTAGACAACTATAGGGTAAAAATATTCTACTTTGAAATAAGTAATTCATCAGTCCAAAGTAGTATAAAATGTTTTCCATATTTTTTTTATAGTGAGAACCATTTTTTTTTAATAGCCTGCTTTTTTTGGAATTACTCTGTTTCCATATACAAGTGTGTTCCCCTTTATCTGGCTTGTTGGGGTGTTGTCCAAAATGTAGTCATCAATAAAACACATTTTGCATAAGTATTTGTCCATTAATAAATATACTCTTGTCTTCTGTAGGCCATTATGGAAGAAGCAGAGATAAGAAATGCTGAGATCAAGAAAGCTTCATATGAATTTGAGAGGGACATTGTAAAAGGAGCCGTAAATCAGGTATAACAACAAAATGCTTCTTTTTGCAGACCTTATACAGGAATTAGGCTAGACTGCAGAATACCCTGTCGTGTATACACTGCTATACCCTTAAACATGTGTCAATGTGCTGGAGATAACTGCTTCATTATACGCATAGCCTCATTCTACAGTGTGCTTGAGAGTGCTAAGTGAGCTGCATAAGTTTACATATTGAACAAGCTCAGGCCAGTTGATGCGTGGAAGCAGTTGACCAGTTTACAAGTTGATGTGACTTATGGCTTGACAGGTTGAACAGTGGAAGTGTTGTACAGGTTGTCCTGTGAGCAGGTTGACCAGTTGACACCTTTTTGGGAAGGTATAGCTATACACAAGGGGGTATTCTGCAGTCGCTCCTACAGGCAAAATATTTTTGGCAACATTATGCAAAAGCAGCTGGGATGGCATGATTCTACTATTTTATTTTCTGACCAATTTTGAATACTTTCTGCAAATAACCCCTCTTATGTTTTCCACTATTCTGTGTTCCAACGTGCTCATTATAGTTATTTTACATTTTCCTCTTCTAACATGAGATCTTTTATCTTTTTTCAGAGGACTAATAAAGTCATAGCAGAACGAGTGATGAGATACTTTGAAGATAAATTAAGAGCAAGAGTAAGTTAAATCCTAGTAATTCAACTTCTGCATCATATTTAGAGCGGATTTCAGATCACTTGTCATGAGTAATTAGTAATCACTTTGTAATTACTCCTATAGGTTTCATTCAGAATTGCCGTAATCACTTGTGATTGGTTTCACTACAGTCATATGATTTAAATTCGCTCTATGCAATCTATTATATTCTTTTGAGGCTTATTTAAACATGCTTTCTTTACAGGACACTTTAATAGAGAAACTGCGGCTAAAGAACTCAACTCTGAAAGTTCAGAAGAGGAAGCTGCACATGCAACTAAAACAGGTATGGAAGCAGCAGATAACAGAGCAATACCGTCGATTTCACCTAAGCGAATACACTTGAAAAGAAAAACGCCACTAATTAGGGGCGGTACCTCAAAGTTTTGATGTCTAAAATTAGACAGTTTGGCGGTTCAAACTTTGGCATTTGGTGCATCAAACTTTGACATTTGCCAGGTTAAAAGCTTCAAGTGATTCAAACTTCGGTTTATAATTACGTCCAAAAGCATTTGTACGAATTATCATGTTTTCCCCGCCGAATCTGGAGCAAATTCTAACGGTTTGGTAAATTTACCGTAATGTTTACATGCCAAAACCACAAAGTTGGCGTGGTAAACGTCAAAGTTTCACGTGCAAAAACTTGGAGAACCGCCACTAATTAGTGGCGGTTTTCTTTTCAAGTGTATTTATTACCATACCATACTCTCAACATAAAATAAATTTACCAAAGGACCTCTGGAATTTCCATGTAAAAATGTATTGTTTTTATGGGAAATGTGATCCTCTGAAAAATTGTGTAAATTGGCTCTTCCTACCCATGGAAGGGTGTTGAGAAATGACCCCCCCCCCCACCCTCCCCTCTGGAATTTCCGAGGAAAAATACAGTATTTGACCCCGCCCTCCCACCACCACACACACCCCTCTGGAATTTCCAACCCTTCCGTAGGGGGGTATGGATATTTTTGGGAAACACACAATCAGCCAAAATACTACCCTGGGTAAGCTTCAAAAGGAGTGAAGCTTGTAGACTCTGGTACCCATGGTAGGAATATACCAATCCCTTTCCATTATAAGTATACAGCCGATTGCGTTTGAGCGTTTTACCCTAACAGTTCCCACGTTATGTTTGAACGTTTGATGAAACGAGACGTTTCTATGGCGAATCAAAGAGTTCTGTCCTCTCTGATTGGTCAGTGAAAAATACACATGGCGGTTGCCCTTGGAAACGTCCGACTTTTTGTCTCACAACGCAACTTTCAAACGTTCAAACGTCGTAACGTGCGAACTGTTAGGGTAAAACGCTCAAACGCAATCGGCTGTAAGTAAACTATAAATGAATTAGATTGAATTGGAAGCTGTAAGCATGTCAAGTTTGTCATTAGGATGGTAAAACCTTACATCAACTTTCTTATTTCAGAAAGAAGAAATGGGAGAAGTCTTGCATGAAGTTGATTTTAATCAGCTAAAGATTGAGAATCAACAGTATCTAGAAAAGATTGATGAAAAGAATCAAGATCTGCTAAGACTCAAGCTGATGTCTGGCAACGTTACGCAAATTCTCAATACTTACAAGGTAGGAGCAAGAAAGTTACTTTTTTATTGTTTTTTTTTTTCTTGAGATTATTCCTTTTCCATTTTCTGCTTACACAAACACTCACTTGTGGCAAAAAGATTGGGAAACTGTTGGGAAAAACCACACCAGGGTGGTTCTGTTCAAGTCAAGAATCCTCTGAATTCCACTTAAATTTTATAATATCTTAATTTGCTTTTATTTTTTACAGAAAAAACTCCACACACTTACGATGGAGTCAGAACGTCTGAAGACTGAGATATCGCAAAGAAATGAGCTTCTTTTTAAAATAGATGCCGAAACTAATTTAGTGCAAAAGGTGAGTTATTCATTGTTCTATAATGCTCATCTACATGCATAGAATCCGCCCAGATGGACAATGGTGAATGGGGGCCCCTTCATTTACAATAAATGATCTTTTGTCGTGATTTTTCAGGATCGTAACACAGCAGAGGGTGTCAATGATAAGCTGAAGACCCAATTAGCTGATTATAAAGTACCTGATGTAAGTAAGAACAATTCGTTTCTTTAAAGGCTGGTTTCCATATAGTCATATCTGTCGTATCTGTCGTATCAGTCTACCGTGAAACAAAAGAATAATTCCAATTTCTATTGTTTCACGGTCGACTGATGAGACAGATACGACAGATACGACGGGTCTTTCTGTAGGTACCGGAGACTATTGTAGTCTGTGCTAGCTTCGTTCTTTGTGTTACTTGGATTCCTTTGTCTCGGGTCCTTTGTCTCTATTGAATTACGTCAACTGTGCTCCGGTAAGCTCCGGTACCTACAGAACGAGCCGATAGCCGACTATATGGAAACCAGCCTTTACCACAATGCAGCACACAATTAATCTGAATGGAGATGAAAGGGCTGCTGCATGTCAAAGCCAATACATAGCCCATGTTTCTCTCCTATTTTTGTGCGCACCAATCTATTTAAGTTTAGCTTTGCTCATCGAGCTATCAATGACTGGAATGGCTTGAGCCAGCATACTATAGATAATATATACTTTGTTGCTTGCCACTCCAAAGATGCTCTCTTACATTGAATAAGGTTTACAATTACAATTTCTGCGAATCCCAACTGTTAATGGACGAATCCAGCTATAAGTGCGCGGGCTCTTCTTTATTCAGAAATGCCTAAGCAGTTTCCCACAACTACCAAAATGCAGCGCGCGCTTGTTTAACAGTTTGTTCGACAAATGTCCCACATCTACCGACATGCAGCGCACGCGCGTAGTAGCTGGAATCGTCAAGAATCTTGGAATCGTCCATATTTTCCAATCTCCAAACAAGCGTTCTGGTGTCCGTCCATTAAAAAAAATCCTTCCTTGAACGTCATCTTGTTTTTAAGATACCCTGATCCATTTTGGTAACATTTAGCAACCAAAATCTTGCCACCGTTTGTCGCGACTAGACATCACAGACACCAAAACGCAGTTTGGTGAAGAATTCGTAGAATTATGAAAACCGCAGTAAAGGAAGTAAAGAAAATAATCCCAAAAAATAATATTGACACCAAATTTATCCTTCGTCAGGTCATGGATTACGTCGGAGAGCGTGCCAATCTGTACGAGCTCAACAAGACCGTGCGAATGTGGGAGCGCAAAGTCGAGATCGCTGAGATGGCACTGAAAACAAGCCGCAAGACATGGCGGAAACTGCAAGTCAGCGCGCATGACAAGCAAAACCCTTGGCTAAAAGCGCAAGAGATTTAAAGAAATAATTAATGTAGAAAGTTATCCAAAGCTCACGTACCTCTGGTGCATTTTGTTGTATGTAAATAATGTACATAGAAAGGTTTTTACCACAATAAATGATATGCCAATGGATTTGTGTCACTGGCAGCGCTGCCTTATCCTCGCGCTCGCGCTCTTTCCTCTGGGGGGAGGTGAGGGAAGGACCCTGGCGCGCGAGCCTCGACAACACAGGTGCGTGACAACTGACCTTATAACTCTTTCGTGGCGGGTTGTCAGCTCCCGCAAAGGCGCTATTACGAACAGTGGTTTCGTGTAAAGCTTGGGCGAGACTATTTCCGACTAGGGTGCATCCCCGGTGTGGGTCTCAGGGGTTATGTATTTGGATCTAGCCGAAAGTCTCGGAAATGATATAGCAGGTCTTCCAAAAATGCCATAAAGAAAATTGTTATATAGCGCGAGTGCTCACTCCAACCGAGCGCGCGCTCTTATTGGCTAAATCAAGGTCACGTGGTGAAATACAAATCAAATATTCCCCGATCAGTCAATATTTCGAAAAATTATTGACTGGTCGGTGAATATTGCTTTCGCGCGCGTCGCGTTTGAGAGCGGGAAAAAAGAGAAAGTTTATTGTAAACACGCGAGTCTTTTTAAAAACGTTTGCTAATTTTGATAAGTTTTTGCTAATGCAAGAAAATTGTGTTGTTTATGAGTGTTTTCCCTTTACATGATGCAGTCGCGCGCAAACTTTGTAACTTCTCTTTTCATTCTTGAAATACATTTGTTTTGACTTAATAATTGCAGTATATTTTCTGCTATATAACAAAACACTTAATGACTACTCCCTCGGGAAACACCAGTTTTGTTTCCCTCGAATCTCGATGTTTCCCGTCTCGGGGAAACATCGAGATTCTCGGGAAACAAAACTGATGTTTCCCTCGGGAGCAGTCATTAAGTGTATATTGTTGTCCGAAAATGTTTTTTTAACCAAAAAGATGATGGCGGCGCGGGGCATGGCTCCCTGACCGAAATCTTTTGCACCTTCCCGTTGGCAAATTCGGACTATGCCGCTGTTTATCTACAGAGAAAACAAGACACGGAACTCGATTCACATGCCTGGTTTTATTAATAATCTAGCCAAGGAATCCAGTCCTTTTATAATAAATGACACCTGAACACTCGCGTTCTCAGAAAAAAAGCAAACGTAGCATAGCCTTTTAATATAAAGCCATTCGTCACTCATTCATTAACTGACCAGTATGTGATCAAATTCATTGTCTGGGCGTTCCTTTGTTCTCCGTGTACCACAATCTTTCTCCCCATGGCTAAACTCACGGAATTTCAGCAGAAACCCATCAATGGGAAAAGCTGAATTCCCCATGGTAGAAGAATGGGAAGTGTTCGGATTTCCCATGGCTATCCATTTGAATTCCGCACACTTCCCATGCGTGTGCCTTGGGAAATCCAGCTTTTCCCATGGATGAGTTCTGCAGAAATTCCCTGTGACTAGGACACATACGTAGCGCGTAACGTTGTAGGCGGAGCTTTTCCCAATTTAGCCACGCGTGAAACATTACCTTGCAACTTTGTAGCCGGGACAAAATGTTTGTTTCGAGACACGTGTGCGGTTCCTAATTTAGCCACTCGGGGAAACGAGCCCTCTGTACCCTAGTTTAGCCGGTAGCTTTAGGAGTAGTACCCTTGGCATTTTTTTCTTTTACTCAAGCCTTTTTTCCACCAGTGTGCGGCAGGGGATAGAGTTTTCGCCATCGAGCTCAGTGACTGCTACTTCAAATTTAGTGTTTTCAGAATTTAGTGACTGCCCCATAGGCTGGTCCAGGACGACGGAGCACCGACAGAATCCCGTCAAAGTTTTACTAAAGGGGAATAGTTAGGGTCGAAACTTAGTGGTCGTTTTTAAAATGATCAACCGCGCAACCCACATCTGGATCCACCACTTCATCCCTACTGATCATGAGTAATTTTTCAAACTTTAACTTCGTAGGGGTGACCTATTGGTTCCGCCTATCTGAAACTAGAGACAACGAAACGCCCAGACGAAGCTACCGACTAATATAGTCAATAATAACTGATATAAATCTTTGATTAGTCCTATGCATTCCCATCTGGAAATTATAAGTCATTTCTTCCCAGTTTACGGAAATTATATATGGTTGTGCAGGACCTCGTCTGCTAAAGTGCTTAGACTATTTGCGCGCCAAATTAAATCCTAGTCTGCGCGAAAGCAGATACTTTATAACGCTTCATAACGTTGTTTCACGCTCGGAATTTTCAAAATACATGGTTTGATTGCGGGTTTTTCTGTCCCGCCAGTCAAACGATCTTAGCCAATTAGGTCCTTCCTTTTCACCTAGTGCATTCAAACAACCAATCAAGTCCTTCTTTGTTTCATCTAGTGCAGTCAAACAGCCAATCAGGTCCTTCTTTGTTTTACCTAGTGCAGTCAAATGGGTTTTTTGTCGCGACGGAAAGCCAGTCGACTGCTCTAGGCGAAACAGGACAAGGAGTGGACCTCATTGCCTTGATGGTTTGACTAGCCGCGAACAGAATAACTAATTAAAACTCGACGTTTCGAAAATGCGCAGCGCGAAACAACGGATTTAGTCGGAAAAGTAGGCACTTTGTTAAAACTTCAACAACTGTTCGACAGTCCCAGCTCTCGCTCTAACGTGTCTCTGGATGCATCGGATTATACGAACCGGATCGGGTGGTATGGGGTTCTTCTTCGCTGGTTGTAGGAGCTTGTTTCGTCATTTAAAATCCGATCTGACTCCTAGTGGATAATAAGAACTCTAGACCTCGGTAATTACTAGGTTTTCCGGGATCTTAAGCTTTATAGCTAGTACTGAACTTTTGGAGCTCTACTTATTGTTTAGTCTTCTGTAAATCCGCCCGCGAATTTTACCCGCCAAAAACTCTTTCAGCCTAATAGAAAATTCTTAATCCTCACAGTCTATTAAGTCGAGGAATGCGCCACTCGTATTCTTGTGCCTTTACTGCTGAGGCGGGGGTACCTCCTCCACTATCATCCGGGATACTGAGTTCCAGCCAGTGTGCCCGTACCCAGACCTCTCTCCTTCGCAATTTCCTATCCATAATGCCACGCGCGCTGTTCCACGCCGGATATTAGCACAGTACCCCTCAATAGTGCGGTGGTAGCGGATGTTCGGGGGAGACGAGTTGTGGGTCCATTGATAGTAATACACGCCTTCTATTGTTGCGGGGCTGGTGCATTCTTGGTCATTGAAGGTAAAGTACCAGCGGCTGCACGTGGCGCCACGGCCCGACACCTGCAGGTTGCCATGGAAACTGACCTTGAGGGAGGTAGATGCTCCTTTCTTCACGAATACGCATTCCTAGGGAAAATGACAGAAAAACATTATAGAAGACGTTGGATTTACAGATTGATCATTGTTTCCACCAGTTATATCAATATTTATTTTCTTTCCTGGGAAGGCACGATAACGAATTCTGCATTCTGATTGGTTCTTAGAGCGCGCGCGCGGGGGCAATTTAGCTAGCAATGGGTGTCGTGAAAGTCACAAAGTTCTCTCTGTGAATCACTGCCACCATTTCATGTGCGCAGGAGTCATAAGAGTCTCAGTAATGAAAAGGTCTGATGTTCTGTGTCCAGGGGGACCTAGGGCGTCACGTTACTGAAAACGAGAGGCGTCCTATAGTTACGCCCAGCAAAAGTCAATCATCAACCACATGGTCCTCCTTAAAGGCCCATCACCAACCGACAGCCTTTGCGGACACTTAGCCAATCAGAGCACCCGAAAAACAATGGATCAATTTGAAAACAAAAGAAAACGGGGCGCAAAGGCTCCCGGTTGGCGATGGGCCTTTAATTACATACCTGTATTTTCCCCGCTTCTTTTGCATCGCTTCTCTTCCACACGCACTGTTTCCAGTTCATTTCTCGCCGTCCTGAAGGTCCTAGTTTCCCAGGCGCACCAACCTGTCCTTGAAACCCCTTTAATCCGCGCTCTCCTTTCTCGCCAGGGAAGCCCCTGGGACCTGTTTTACCCGGTAGCCCCATTTTGCCTGGTTTGCCCCACACGCCTTGTGGCCCTGTGTTCCCTTTATTCCCTGCAGGTCCAGAGGGCCCTCTCCTTCCCGGGTTGCCTCGGTCTCCTTTCTCCCCCCTGGGGCCCATTGTGCCGGGCTGTCCGGGTGTTCCTGGAATGCCATGAGTTCCGGGTATCCCGGGCATTCCACAAGAGCAAGAATTACAGGGACTCGTCTGAAAAGAGATCAATTAACTATAACGTTAAGCACGCATGTGAGCTATAACTATTTAAAGCTTAAGTAGCTTAACAAATGTGTATACTATGGTTTAACCATAGGGGCATACCCAGGGTTTCGGGAAATCTTCAGGCAAAAGTCCTTTCTTGTAAACATATACAGTATTATCTAATTTAGTCAAAGTAGTTGTAGGTACGCGCACGCTTGCAGAGCTTTAAGTTTGATGGCCGCGTTACGTCTGACTACTGAAAATTCCCATGCGCTCATCCGGGAAGGAAAAAACAAATAACAAATCGTGTGTCAAAATGCCACGAGACAACCCCAAAAGCAGAAAGCTAACACGCTGTAGCGAGTATAAAAGTCCCAAAAGGAATAAAGCTGCCAGCACTTTTTTTGCCACCTCACCAAAGCAAAGGTGAAATGAAAGCCCTAGACTGCTTACAGCTCTTTATTTGCGACGCCGTTGTTACCCGACAAGCTGCCGAAATCGAGCGCGCAAACAAACTACAAAAGGACAGGACTTCTCTGGATTCACGAACGTTCGCCAAAGAAGGGACTGCAAGCCCGTGCTCTCTTATCGTGTAAACCGCTTGACGCGAGTCCTCTTCTAATTCAGTTTAATTCCGCGAAGAAAACGACGAAAACAACTTTCGGCGAGAAAACGTTAGTCACTTTTTAAATTGTGTGCAAATAGGCCATTCTAATGTTTGGGAGTGTTTTTCTGGAACCTTTTCTGCCTTCTCGTCGAGCTCAATGGATTAGCGTTGTTATTTTTGTAGCCCGAATTCCATTGCGGTGTTAACCAAAGATTCCGTGGTCATTATCGGATAAACTATGATAGGTTTAGCATATCGCAGCAGTCCGGGTGGTTTATAGTTAACGGCCGAAAGATTACTTCAAGTCCGCAGGGGCAAAAGGTAGTCACGCGCAATCTTAATCGTCCATCGAAATGGAACTCAAAAACTGTCAGAAGCACAATAGCATCGTTGAAAAAAACGATATTATCCAGTGTTATTTTTAAAAGGCCAGTTTACTGATTTTGGAATAACAGTGAGTGTAAGTCATGCATTATACTTGTGTAGTATTAACTAGTTCTCCACTTAAGTATCACTTTCATGCTGTTCTTTGTCGGCCATTGAGGCCCTTGCAAGTATAATTTAACCGTGTTGATGTGAAATCTCATCGGTGAAATTGTTAATCGTAGGAACTGTTAGTACATTCAAATGCCTTTTGTGAACTTTCTGGCCTGTGTTAGTCATTGGCGCGATTGTGTTGCGTAGCTGTTGAGAGTCAACGAGGGACGCGCAACAACCCGAAACTGCTGATTGTGAAACATTTTTTCGAGGAAAAATGGCAAAAGTTCAGAACGCAACAATATTTTTGTTAGATGATAATTTTACGCTTTCCAGGAGTTGCATACAGTAGATAAATGTTTATGAAGCAGCTACGCAAGTTTTACAGTTGCATTTATATACATACTTAGCATATATTAAGAGAATGTTATATAGACAAATTACCTTAGCTTGTTTTACGTCGCTTCTTTCGTTGACTTTGTTCAAAGTTTTTGTTGGTAAATCTTGCGCTGATGCGCAGAAGAATATTGCAATACTTATTAAAAGAAGGCGCATTATCGTAGCTGCGGTGTTCATAATCAAGGAGTAAGCAACTCTTCACACGTCAACGGAAGGTAATATGGACTGGCTGTGCGCGGAGGCCCTCTCGTCCTGACAGTCTGATCTGTTCTTGCAAAGGCTTGCTAAGCGGGCGGGGTTTTGTAGAATGCCTTCGCTCAGTGGAATGAGCCTGAGCGATTCACCGCACCAATCACTGTCAGTTAACCTAGACATGCAAAGACTTGCTCTATGAAATATGCTTACGAAGTCCAGATGTTATCCAGTTATCTCGAGCTCGAAATGAGCGCTTATTCGAGCTCTCCGTAGAGCTGAAGGCATATCGAAGCGGTAATTATAGATCATATCAAAGCGATTGCAACTTCGGAAAGATGAACTCTTGCGTTTTTCACGTCCGGAGGTCACATGTTTATCTGGAAAAGAAAGTAAAGAATTTGAGCTGGGAATTTTTTGCAGCGGCGGCGAAATCGTCTGTAGCAAGTCTTCTAAATTGTGCTGCGCGCGGTGAGAAACTAAACTCCCGATCTTCTACAGTTAACAGTAATGCATATCATTAGTCCCCATAGTGTAAGTGTATTTCGTGAGAAGGGTCTGCCGTGAAAATACTTCCCAGTGCGCACATCCGGAGCTCCTCATAAGCTATCATAGACTGTTAAGAGTTGCTCATATCTCCGATACTAGAGATAACAGGACCACCGCTGAAGTATCCAACTTTAAACACAAACCGCCAGAGCCGGTATTTTTATCACATTATAGGTCAAACTAAACAGACCCACAGAATGAGCGTTCTTCGCTGAGAACGCACAAAATCCAGAGGCGCGCAAATCAGTCCGTCACCACAGTGTTTTATTTGGCAATGCTGGTGACTATTAAGGCCTCGAGGCAACATTCATAGGTGGCAGTGCCGTTATTTATAAACAAAACGCACCGCTATAACCAAATAGATCTGAGGATAGTAGCGTTTTTAATTAATTTTGAGAAAATGCGCAACTTGATCAGGACTTCAAGGAATTCGCTAGATTTTGCGGAGCCCTGCGCACTTGACTTTACTATTTTTATATCATTTTTCTGCTACTACTTGGCCCTTGTACTTGTAGAAATTAAACTTCCGTCCTTTAGTATCATCACGCGTGAGAAACACCGAAGAACATTCAAGTAAGACCTGTTTTTGAAGTGTAAGGCAAAGCGAGATAAAGAATAGAAATACTTGTAAACATTTTAGTGTGATGTGAATGCGCCTGCTTGAGAACCGTTGCCAAATCTCAGAGATTAAAGAAGCCATTGCTCTCAGAAAACGAACAGGCCATAATCTAGACGCACTCGCTTATACTACTCACGTATTATGTAACATTCTAGGGGGCTCTCCTTCGTTGTGGGCGGAGACAACTGTTATATTTCAAGTACTCCTATATTGCATATGACAGCATAATTTTGTTCACAAAAGCACCGTCGCTATACTGACGCTGTAGAGGTATTAAAATGACTTTTAGTTGGTCATCTGAATTGAAAGCGACGAAAGATAACGTCATGATAACCATTTGCCGTTTGGGTTATTAAAGGTACCCACAAGCCCAGTTCTGATTTTCCATCACAGGTCGGAGTACTTTCACCTCTAATGCGGAACAAATGGTCTCTAGAAAGTGCTCAATCGAGCAAGTAAATTATCATAATCACTACTCGCACGAATGTTGGGACCAGATGATTGAAAAGTATACTTGCTGATAAAAACTTTGACAAACTACGAGATATACTCGCAAAGGACAGAGAAAAGAATATATATATATATATATATATATATCTGTTCGAAAGTTCCATTCAAAATCATTTGGGGGCACTTATTTAGAATGGGAGCCCCCTCCCCCAATTTCACTGCATCAGTGCAGTAAGAGGCAGCAGTTTCTAACAACACTTTGGCGGGGACTATGTAATTACTGTTCCAAAATCGGGAAACAAAAATTGCACAGTAGCCTCTTCCCAAAACATAATAATAATAATAATAAAGAATTTATATAGCGCTTATTCATCTCTGTGCTACGCGCTTTACAATAGTCCATAATAATTTAATAATTAAAACCACTAAAAATATGATTAAAATAAATCCATATAAACAATTAAAAAGTAAAACTCATAAAAACACTAGCATTAATAACATTTTGGATTAAAATAAACTGATAGACAACCAAAAACGATAAACAATATATATATACATATACACATACATACAGATATCATTGAAATGCTTCTTTGAAAAGAAAAGTTTTAAGTTTGGTTTTAAAGGCATCGACTGAAGTGGTTGATCTAATATCTAGACTGGAAGTTCATTCCACAATAGAAAAACGAGATTTGTTAACCTACCCAAAAACTAGGATTTCTTTTTCGAGCGCGTAATAGTGCGAAGCTAGTGTGTAATTCATAAGCATATTTCGCGGATCAGACGCGGGTTTTTCAAAGGTGGGTTACATGTAATCTAAACCAGGTTTTGTTCTGAACAAAGCCATCGAGTCACCATAGTAATAAATCTTGGATTAGTGCTAACCACTTTCAAGCAACCGGACCCTAGAAGGATAGTAGATTTTGGTCATATGCCCATAGACACTCAAGCTGTGTATTGATCAGGCCAAGATGGGTGTGCCTGTAAATCAGTTTGCTAGATATCGCGACGGCAACATTGTAATTCGTTTTGGTGCGTTACTAATCTAGAACTCCGGCGGGTGTGTAAGACTAAATCGTTTTGGTGTAATTCATTTCAGTCTGTCCCCGGCCTCCAGGTTCATTTTTAGCACAGATATTTTGCGTTTAATGATATTTTATCTTATCGTTTTATAGTTTTTGCTTGCAATATCAAAACCGTGCGGGAGGCCAGAGTCATAGATCAAGTAGGGACTAAATTTACGACTTAGCTTCTCTCAGGCTTGAAGTGTTGAAGTAATTTCAATCGAGGGTCACTCTTTCATTTTTTCCTAAGAAAAAAAACATAGCCAGCATACAATTAATATAGAAAATATTTATTCCGATTATTCGATTATTTGTCCGATTATCTCATTTGGAAACCATTGCTAGACCTAATCACAGAGTAATCGAGTACAGTAAACAACCGTATATTAAAGAACAGCCCATTTCAGGGTGAGCCTAAGGCCTGGTTTCCATATAGTCTTTTCTGTCGTATCTGTCTCATCAGTCGACCGTGAAACAATGGAAATTGGAATTATTCTTTTGTTTCACGGTTGACTGATACGACAGATACGACAGATAAGACTAATGGAAACTAGGCTTAAATAGAACGTCACTGTAAGTCCTTATAAAACTGTGTTTACTGTATAAGAGATTTCTTCGGTCATGTTCAATTTAGCTTATCTCAAGAATTGATTTACCTTTCGTTCGTGTTTAGTGCCTAAGAATTTAATTAAGGGATTTGCTACAAAACACTTCAAGTAAAAAGTTTACTTTCCCTTATTATTGCACCGCACTTGTAAAAACAACAGTGCTCGCGAGATAAGGTTATGGCTTTGCTGGCTTTGTGCACAGACCATTAGCGCAAATCCATGGAAAGTACATTTGGCCAGGTTTAAACATTTATGTGCAATTGATTCCTCTGACCATGTTTTCTGTTTTTAGTCGATGATGACAAATTTAAGGGCCTAAGAAATTTCACTCTTCGGATGTCTAATCATTCTTTTGAATCAAATAGAGGTCGATAAGCTCTTGTAGGGCGGAAATGAATTTGCGGGAGACAGAGCAACAAGGACGCACCTTATAGATACGAAGCTGTTGAGGTGGCGAAACCATTCACACGGGACTCTGAAATGATAAGAGGGCCAAGCTTGCGGCACGTACTTGTAAAACTTGGTCTTGCGTGCCCGGGGGAGCTCGTGATAGAGAGTGGGATGGGAGAAGAAATGGATTGAAGTAATAAGGTCTAAGTGTTTACATAAGATGTAAAAACATAAGATTCTAGTGCGCTTTCAAGGGGTACGCTAATTTTAGGTTAAGGACTTTTTTGAGTGTTTTATTCACTACGTGCATTAGTATAGAAATGGTTTCCCAGTCGCTTTGAACTGTTTTCCGAGTTGAAAAAAGAAACACTCCTCTTCGTTGCCCTTCGTAGTTGAGGGTATTATTTATAACTTATTGAACTAATTTCGCGGTCTCCGACTTCTGAAAATCTGACATGGTCGTGGATCGAAGTTTCGATACACGACCACGTCAGTAGATAACAAATATTTTTCTTGTTAGGGAAAAGGGAAGTATTCCGGACTATTTTAAACAGTAGGCGTTTCCGTCGAAGGCGAAGAAAGACCAGAGAAACCGCTTACAAAGCAATTGACCGATCCCCGCATTTTAGCAGTTGGACAATGCCTCGGTTTCTTTTCAAATCTCTTATGCTATAGTTAGAATACCTCAAAACTAAGATATTCTGAAAGCATTTTAGCAGTTGGACAATGCATCGGTTTTCTTTTCAAATCTCTTATGCTATAGCTAGAATACCTCACAACTAAGATATCCTGAAAGTTTGGGAGTAATACGCTTATTGGAGCGAAGTTGTAAGGCCTCTAAAGTTGCATATTTTTATAGTGTTTGTATATGGAGGTCGGACAGATTTTGTCCCGGAGCCTCATACAACGTCTCTAAAAATACGTAACTTTAGCGGCATATAACTTTGCTCCGAATTATTGCAATACTCCAATGCAAAATTATAATGAGGATTTCTTAGTTTTGGGGTATTCTAGCTAAGAGCATAGAAAATCTAGCGGGGAAATTGCGGGGATCGGTCAATTGTCAGACCACAACTGGAATACACTGTTTTTTTTTTTTTCATAAGAACGTCTTATTTTCAGTTGAGGCTGGGCCGTTCTTATTTTTGGAGCAGTTTGAGGCTGGAAATGTTCTTACGGATGTTCTTACATTTCAGTGACCTCGGAACCAGAAATATGATAGATTATAGAAGGATACATACCAATTAAGTATTTAAGAGAGTTTATAAATTACATTATTGAAGTTGTTTTTATTAACACATTTGACTCTGGATTTTAGAACGCATCACTGAAAATAAATCTATTTTGCTCCTATCTGAGGCTCAGACATGTTCTTAGCATGTTCTTAATTGGGTAAATTTCAGGCTGAACGTTCTATAAAAGAAAGAGTGCGAGTCTACTACCCTGAGTCATTTAAAGAACGGCATAATTTGCGAAGCCATGATTTTACTCACGCCATTTTTCCTCTAACTGTCAGACTAGTTTTTATTTCATAATTATTTAAACTGTGCTCAGTGTTACTTGCATTATTTTGGATTTACAAGACTATTGACCTGTCAGAGGTTTATGAGCATGAATTTGATGTGATAAATAACTAACCGTACCTAGAGTCACGCAAATAAAAGTATCTGCTGAAAGTACTCAAAGAGCATTCACGCACATTGTATATGAAAAAGGAGTATAAAAACTCAGCAACAGAAGGAACCTCTTTGGGAGAGGCGTATCTGCTGAGGCGTCTACGCGAGTTACATTTGCATTCTTGATACAGTGATATTTATCTCAGCTATGTTATATACTATATACTAGCCAATTTGCATCTGGCCACTAGAATTTTATATTTGAAAACTTCGATAAACTTGGGCTTCCTGTGTAATCGGTCAGCGGTGACTACTGTAAATGCTCATGAGAGCGAGGTTGTGTACGCTAAATCTCCATGGTAACGCTGTACGCGCATGGTCAACACGAGTTGTTTCGCCTAGCGACAAGTCAGCCATTGCTCACTTGCGAACACAACACACTCACAAGGACAGCGAGAAAACGGCTTGTAAAACCGAGCTCCCGCATTTTTACCTAATATTTTCCATCAAAATACACAGATAGGATGTTCAAAAACACATTTCAATCAGGATTTCTCTCGATATTATATAGCATCGGTAGTAAACCTCTACAAATTTGGGATAAGAAGGTATGAGTGAGATTGTTCAGTAAAAGAGTACAACAGGTCAGGCTTTTCATTCAGCTTGTAAAAGAGCTTGATTTTGTTTTATTGATAAGATTTCTGCTTCTTTTTGCAGGTTCGGAATGGGCATATTAAGAGAATAACAGATAACGATATCCAGTCTTTGGTTTTGGAAATTGTCGGAACTAATGTTAGGTGAGTTTGGTTGAGAACTCGAAAGTTCGTTTACCCCAAGTTTCCCGCCTTTGCAAACAACGTGACTGCAAGGAAAGCGTTAAATTGCTGAAGAATTGCAAAAACATTCCCCATAGCTCTCAAGAAGAGGCTTGTTGTTGTATTTGACATACCTGTTGATTTTTCCAACTCTTTTCCCCTTACAGTACAACATTCATAACTTGTCCAGCGGAAACGAAAAAAAAGACCCTTGGAATCAAGCTTCCATTTCTGGTCATGATAATCAAAAATCTGAAGAAATACTTCACATTCGAGGTCCAGGTAAGACTGCAAAACAAGTGTAAGTTATCTAGTACCATTTATTTTATTGCTTGTGATATTTTTTGCAGCGTCTCCACGCTGTTTAGTCGACGCACCTCTGACAGATTTGTTGACAATTATTAGGTCCTAGACGACAAGAACGTACGGCGGAGATTTCGCGCCTCAAACTATCAATCGACCACTCGTGTAAAACCATTTATTTGTACGATGCCTATGAGGCTAGATGATGGATGGAATCAAATCCAGGTAAGGATTTTTTTAAATATTTTCAGAGTTTTATTACGCTAATCATTTGAATTGAATATTGTTTGCAGCTTGTTGTCACCTTTCATTCGCATAGTAACATACGAGCTTCCGGAACTTTCTCATAAATTCGTTTCATATCTCAATAACAAACGACATAGAGAGGTTTATTAAAAGAAGGAGTGTAATTTTTAATTTAACATTCCTCGATCTTGCCAATCTATGTTATTATAAGCGGGACTTTCTCGAAAATTTCGTGGCTCAACCTCGCTTTGTTTGCTAATAACTTGTAAGTGGATTGCCCATGCCATTATTTGACCATGTGTTGGTCTCGATTATACAAATTCAAGATTAAATCTTTTTTTTTCCGGTTATTTTTCAGTTTAACCTTTCCGACTTCACTCGCCGAGCTTATGGCACAAACTACATAGAGACGCTTCGTGTTCAGGTGAGTTTATCCTGTAATTGTAAGATCAAAATTAAGTGAGATTATCAACTGAGAGTCCTTTGTTCCCCTTTGAAAGAGTGCTCTGTGTAGTTTGAGTTTAATCCCCCAAGGTAGTCATTATCTGAAGAAATTCAAAAGTTTATGCTTGTGTTCAGTTTGTGTACAGTAAATGGTCTTGGTTTCCATGGCCTTAATGTTGTATGGGAAGCCATTAAACAAACAAAGTATGCACAAGGGTTACAAATATTCTTAAATAGGTTTTCTAGTAATTTAACTATTTGAATTGATGTGTCAAAATTTGTGAGTTTCATGAAAAATTATGAAATAGTTATTTGCCTACACTGTAACTTAATAACAGCTTCATTTCAATGGGTTCTAACTCACACTATATTTTGTGATAGTTTTAATTGAAGAATCTTGTGGTAATCAAAAGCTATTCACACACACTATATTTTGTGATAGTTTTAATTAAAGAATCTTGTGGTAATCAAATACTATTCACACTCCTTAGACAGGGCATCTGGGGAAGTGCGGTAAAAAACGGCAAAAAAGTGCGGAAAAGTGCGGGATTTTTTTAGAAAAAAGTGCGGAAAAAAGTGCGGTAAAACGGTAAAAGTGCGGTAAAACGGTAAAAAGTGCGGTAAATTATTTTCTTTAATTTTAAGGTTTGCGCTTTTGGGGGATCATAACCAGTCGTTTCTGTTGATTTTCTATTTGTTTTGTCATTTTAAAACGTAATTTCATTGAAACTGATGTAACAGCTAAATTATTAAACTTCGCATGATCAATATTTAGGTCAAGAACAATGGAAAAATGCAAAAAAAGAAGGGCTCACCATGCTTGCTTGCGCGGCATCAGTCATTTAAAACTCGAACCCCAAAAATCACTAAGAGCACCTATTTCTCCATACAATCAACTCCCGCATGTGTTGTTCATAACAATAGAGCAGATTTCGTATGACTGTGAAAAGTACCGCCACAAAGCTGTTCCGCGCCGCGACCGTGACCGTACCGCGACTACGCGATTTCATTCCATACGAAATCTGCTCGTTGCAATAAAGTTCTCCAAAATGTAAACTTGGTACTTTGTCATCACCATCTTAATCTAGGGTAAATGGCTCCGGCAGTTTCATAGGATATTTACGGCGTTTAAGTACAAATAAACAAACTTCTAACATCCAACATTTTTCGTTCTCCTACTATTTTGTTTCGCCTAAATACTTGACCTATTTAGCAAATAAAAATCGGGGTCACCGAAAAACGTGCACCATTTGTATTTTACCCATTTCTTACAAGATCAGCTATTGGCTTATTTCCATCTAAACTTCCATCCAATTTTATAAAATAACTACGATAGTACGCGCGCTCTCATTGGTCGACAGGTGTGTTTATATGAGAGTATATAAACACGGTTGTGACGTCACGCCCGGGACGATGTTTGCGCTGTCTTCTTTTTTCATTCTTTATACATTTTGACAAAAATTTATCCAAACACTTGAAGCAATGAAATTGTGAAAGCAGTGCTGTTTTCTTTTTAGCTATCATTTGTCGTCCCATCCTTAAACCACAAGTTCAAAGAATTGGCTTCTCTTCGACTTTTTTAGTCAAACGCGTGTAAATTTTCAGGATTGTCAACATTTTCGTACGATTATACATGATATTTTTGTCCTCCGACATCCTCTTCCCTCCCTTTATGAAACGATTTCTTTGACTTCTGGGAACTTTTTAAAAGTATACAGCTCGTACTAAGAGGAGAAAAACAACACAAATCAAGTTAACCGACCCAACTAAATTTCTGGATTTGGAGACTTTCGGCGAATCGGCTAGCCAAAATGAAAAAGAACAACGAAGACCAAATTATTGAATAAATCACAATTTATTTCATTACTTTCCTATTCAATTTTTCAAAATGATGATCTTTCACAAGCCGAGTACCGTATTTACCCGTATATAAGACGCACTTTTTTCACTCCAAAATGACCTTCAAAATCGGGGTGCGTCTTATACACGGAACATCACTTTTGGGAATTTGCATAACAACCAATACAGAAGATCCTTTACAAACTTGCTGATTCATGGTTGTGTGGTTCGGTTGCACATAATAAAGCTAGGATTTCGATCCGTGAAACCTGCCAGCAGGCGCTGGAGGCTGTTTTTATTGCAAAAATCTCGGAGTTCGTAGTCGCGAGCGCCATTTTGGATTTTGTCACTCGGCCCAGGGCGCACGTCCAAAAATCCAAGATGGCGCTCGTCGGCACTCGCGACTACGAACTCCGGATTTTTGCGATAAAATCAGCCTGTAAACGTTAGCTAGAAGGTTACAATGCATAGAAATATTAGCACAACTATTTAAATTTTGCGTGAAATCGTGTACAGCACAAGATATCTCAAACAAACAAAATAAAATGAAGAATATTTTTATACTCATCTGTTCGCGTGGCGTAAAACATTTGCCCTCATGTTTATATTGTCATTTTCCATTTACTGCCAGTCTATTTTTCATGCGATTTCTTTATGGAAGTGCTGTTGCACGAAATACAAATTGAAAATCTTTAGAAATTGATTTTTTTGCCAAAATGACCTCAAAATTCAAGGTGCGTCTTATATACGGGTGCGTCTTATATACGGGTAAATACGGTAGGTAAAAAATCGTTTGCTAGCAAGTTAACAAGAGTTGAAGCATTAGCAAACATGAAATTCTTACCGGCGATCGGCGAACACCGACGGCACTGTCGACGAAACTTTGACTTGAGTTGCTTCAAAAATTCAATACCATCGAGTGACAGTTCATTGACATTCGTTCATGGCATCAGCAACAATTGAAGCATCCATAGTATCATTCCAGTCTGGTATTTAACATTTTGCTTGATTTGAAGATCGAAACAAGACACACGCTATTTTTGCTTTTTCGATGCCGAATTCGCCTTTCCAAACTCGGCAAACTCGGCAAATCAACACGAAGGCCGTTCTTGTATGGAAAATTCCTTCGGCTTTGCAATTCTTAACCCGTACATCCTTCATTGACATTCGCTTATGCTTCAATTACCATAAACACCATAGAAGAGGTCAATAAAGTCGTGAAATGTTTCTTAGAAAGCAGTTTTCTCTCGCCTCCCCTTCGCAAAACTTGCAGCAAACTGAGTGAAAAACTTGAACACACATGCGATATAACACGCCCTCTGATTGGCCCGTTCAGACCGTCGCGCGGTAAGGAGAATTTATATATTCATACAAAATGTCGAAAAAAAATTAATTTTAAATCTTTCGCTTCAAAAAGTGAAAGATATTTTATAAAAGCAATAGAGAACTTTTTCCCAGTGTCTACATACTCTGATGCAAACACTCGGGTAGGTTGGGAGAATTCTCGACTGGTTATGCAGCCACTCGACCTTCGGTCTCGTGGCTGCATAACTGTCTCGAATTCTCCCAACCTCCCCTCGTGTTTGCATCAGAGTATATAGACACGGAAAAAGTTCTCTATTGCTTAAACAGATCTCCTAATTGATGGTATCTCGTACTTATTCTCAAACGGTCTGCTGCTGAACGCCTGGTATTTTTTTGCATTCGGTGGCGATCGTATCGGAAGAAAATGGTGGAGTTTTCAAGGTTTTTGCGCTTAATACTTCCGCATCAACATAATAAACTAGGTATTGACCTGCAAATCTTTGAAATTACCGTGTTTAGAAGGATTTTTCCACACAATTTTCAGTAATTTTCTTAAAAAGTGCGGAAAAGTGCCAAGAAAGTGTGAAAGTGCGGAAAAGTGCGATTTTTGGGCAAAAGTGCGGAATCGCACTGCCGCACTTCCCCAGATGCCCTGCTTAGAGTGCTTAAAATAACAAGAAGACCTTGATAAAAGTTAGCCTTGTAATTGCTGATTCAAAAAGTAACAACTTAGTAAGGTTTATTGTTGTCTCTTAGACCCCGTCCACACTACACTGTTTTCAAACGAAAATGGATACTTTTTGCTCCGTTCTCAAAAAGATTTGTGTCCACACTTATCGGTTTCGTATTGTTTTCGATAATCGTTTTCGCTGTTATATTGTGGGCAATAGCCGTATCTGGACCAAAAAGTATCCGTTTTCGTTTGAAAACGGTGTAGTGTAGACAGGGTCTTAGCTCGAGGCTTTGAAGTGAGTTGAGAAATATTTAATATTCGTATTCAGGTTTTATGGAGTCCTTAGATCGAGCCGCTTAGGTCTTTCTCAGTAAAGTGCAAAACAAATATTCTTAAAACCCTAAAGAATACAAGATCTGATAAAATTTTTGCCTAGCAGGAGCAGGAGGTTAAAATGTTTGCCAAATAAACTCTTGCATTGTTGTATTAATTAATCATGGTTTCTTATAGATCCACGCCAACTGCAGAATTCGCAGAGTGTACTTCTCTGATCGACTATACTCTGAAGATGAACTACCTGCCGAGTTCAAACTTTATTTACCAGTCCAGAATAAGAAGGTATGTAGATTAAAGGATTTTGAGAGTTTTACTGTAAGGCTTTTCTGGACTCATAGTCTAGTCAATCTATGGCCAGAAAAGGCCAAACCTAGAAGCAATTGTAAGAAATTACTTGCAATTGCGCCAGGGGAACATGTTCAAATGCACAATTTTTTATTTCATTTATGCTCAGATGTCAATACAATGGTTTTCACAAATTGAACAATAGAAAGTTAGCATTTCGAGGGACTCCAAAGCCTACAATATTTGAAGTTATATTTATCTAAATAAATCTATCAGAATAGTGACTAGTGTTTTCCCTTTTGAATATACAGGGCTTGCTTTTCATTTTCAAATTGGGGGAGTATGTCTTCCCTCCTTACATGCAATAAGGAGACTTTTGAGACTCTAGTAAGACCATGGAGAATTTCAACATTTAATTTTGAACATATAAAAATTTACTTTTGACTCTAACGTCTTACCACAAGCTTCAGCTGCAAGCAAGCATTCTTTTAGAATGGAAGGAGGAGACGTCATTTGAAACAAGGGAAGATGCTCCCCTGGCTGATAAATTTGGAGGAGATTTGTACATTTTAAGTGCATTCTCATGCTGCAATGCAAGCCCTGCTGAAAATAACACAACTTATTTTGTATATATTTCTTGTGGCTCAGCGTGTTGATGGCGTGTTTGTAGTTGCAAAATATACATTTTGATAATTTCATATTTCTCTTACTGATTACTGTTCTCTTTTATTCTCTTTCAGTGAAAACATTCAACAAGGCAACAATTGGGAGGGGGGTTTATCAAAGTTAAGGGGAGGGATGAATTATTTTGAATATAATACTCAGGATACTGATCAGATTTCGCTGATACAAAAAGAAAATAAAACTTGAGAACTTGTCTTTGTACTTTTATTTCACACAAAGGATTTTTTAAAACTGTTTGTCATGACACATTCTGCTTTATATTTAAAAGTACTACAAAAATGGTAAATAATTAAGAAAGATTTGTCACATTTTGGAATGATTTGGAATAGTTCTGAGAAACTTGCCAATTGCAAAATTTATCCATGTGGAGCATTGGTCAAGATTAATCTGTTGTATATGTAAAAATGTCATTTGCATTCAACTTCATTTCTTGTAAATAGAGGAAAAGAGAAATAAATACTTGTATTTACTGAAAGGAATATTTCTTTGTCAACTTTGTACAGGGCTGTATCTAGGCGTAGGTACTAGGGTGCCTGTGACAGACTCGTAACATGGATGGGCTCCGGGCTCAATGCCCAAATCTCAGGGCTCAATGCCCAAATTATGGCCGGGATCAGGGCTTAGAGGGGTAGGCTGGGATCAGGATCATACGGTACTCAAAATTTTGGCACAGGCTCAGGGATCAAACATTTCGAGAAAATCAGAACAGAACAGAAACCTTTATTTAGTTATAAGGCTCAGGGTAGCCCTTTCAGATTGAATCAAAAATCGGGCTCGGGATCAACATTTCGCGCAAAAAATAGTGATCAATGTATCCTAGATATACCATGTTACGAGGTGCTGTGACTCCCCTTTTGGACAAAAATGTAGTGCGCATTAAAGGAGAAATGGACAAAAATGAACACCTGTCGTGCCTAAAAAAGGCTAATTAACAGCATGTCGTGTTATACTACAGGAGCTCTACACTGATTGGTCATTTTCTGATGAGTGCTATTTCCCAAGGTTCGCCAGGTAGCCAAATATCATTTCTGCTCTGGATTGTACAGTATTTTTACTTTCTGACGAAGGAACTTGGCCTTGCACATTAGAAAACAGTCAGCCTAGTCCCTTTCCTTTGCGCGGAGATACCTTCTACCTAACCACAGGAAGCCCGACCAATACAACCAGGAAAATGACGCACGGAGCACCAGCGGCATGAAAACAGAGTACAAAGACCTCGAGCACCAAAAACAAAGATTTCTTCTTCCATTTACTCCACCTCCATCAATTATGATGATTCTTGTGTAACACAAGGAATACCCATTAAATACTAAGAAAAAGTCACTTTTCGGGATATTGCGCGAAAACAAGACTGGGGACCCTTCGTTTTCCTGTTATAAAAAAAGTTTTAAGAAATTCCAACGACAACTCAGTGCTATTAAGGCATGGCTATGGAAGGAAAAGCGTAGGGGGTGGTCTATATTTAATGCATTTACTCATTTCTTTACGAAACTTAACTTGTTACAGAGCACCCAGAACTTACACTCGTTTTCAGTCACACGTGCACCCTGCGCTTTTCGTTTCCGAGTCGCGACTGGTGTTTGGTGGACGTCAATCAAGACTTTCGACCTAGCCACGGGCCTACGGCTAGCAAAATGTGACCAACGAGCATCATTAAACCTAAAAATGCGCGGTCGGCCGTATTTTGCTAGCTTGTGGGCCTGTGGCTAGGTCGAAAGTCTTGATTGACGTCCACGAAACACCAGTCGCGACCCGGAATCGAAAAGCGCAGGGTGCACGTGTGACTGAAAACGAGTGTAACAAAGTTTGAGTATCGTTTCTATGACAACCTGGAATGTGACCTTTGAACCTCATTTTTAACGGAATTTCAAAAACTGCCCCTACTGACAGGGAAAATGCATAAGAGGCAACAAATAAATTAGTGGAAAAAATAATACTTACCTTGGTGTTTGTAGATCTAATTGGAAATGGTGCACAACACACATGGATAAGAAGTTATCGAAGGGTATCGAATTTCACATTGTCCTAAAATAGGATTCCCAATGAAGAAGTCAACTTTTCCAATTAGATCAACAATATATACCCAGACTTAAGTCACTTGGCACTAAAACATTTTCAGGATTCAAAGCCTTTCCCTGTCCGCAGGAGCACTTTAAAAAAAACCGTTACCTTCGAGTTCAAAGGTCACATTTAAAGTTGCCATAGAAACAGCTACCAAAATTTACTTATTTTTCAACCCCACACAGGTTGAAAAACTTTAAATAACCGAACAGTTGAAAGCACTGGAGTTAGACCACCCCCTAGGTTTTATGACAATTCGTTTGTCAGCCATGCCTTAATGGTGCTGAGAAGTTTTTGAGCTCGCCATAAAAGGACTTCATCAAAAGAGCCTCAAATTATCACGGGCGGGCGTCAGCACACATAGAAAATTAGAAAGAAAGATTCTAATAGACCAAATCGGCTAACGCTGTTTACATCTTGTTGCCACCCAATTCAGATCATGTGATGATTCCTTTGGGTGGTTACAATTTTCCATTTTTTCTCGCTCGATTAAGTGCACGAGTGTATGTGCAGAACTAACAAAAGTATCCACCCAAAGGAATCATCACATGATCTGAATTGGGTGGCAACAAGATGTAAACACTGTTATCCGATTTGGTCTATGTTTGTCCTAGGTAATGAAGAATCCAACAGTTAAGTTCAAACTTGCAAGCGAACTGGATTGCTTCATTGGTGAGCGTTTACAGCCGATTGCGTTTGAGCGTTTTACCCTAACAGTTCGCATGTTATGTTTGAACGTTTGAAAATTGCGTTTCTAAGATGAAACGAGACGTTTCTATGGCGTACCAAAGAGTTCTGTCCTCTCTGATTGGTCAGTGAAAAATACACATGGCGGTTGCCCTTGGAAACTTTCGACTTTTTGTCTCACAACGCAACTTTCAAACGTTCAAACGTAACGTGCGAACTGCTAGGGTAAAACGCTCAAACGCAATCGGCAGAATCACAATTTTCTTGTTTCACGTAATGCTTCACGACCTTCACGAAAAAGCCCTCTAGCCTAAAAATGGGGTTTGTTTGCGCCATCACAGTTTCTAAAAAAACATGGGCAACCCCTCTTTCTATTTCATATTTCCATTTCTTATGTAGTGTTTTCAATAAAGTTTGTCACTCAGAAAGAGAAAAGGTACAAAGCTTTGACCGCACGGCATCATGGGCACTATTATTAATTGTATCGCGTTTTTACTCATTCATGCGCGCGCAGCGCAAATGAAGGAGTATTGGCATGATGTGGGACTTCTGCGTTAGCACGATTCTGCGTTAGCACGATTTCGATTCGATTATGGGCCTTTTGCGTTAGCACAATTTTGATTCGATTATCGCCAGTAATTGTTTGACTTCTTCTTTCCACTCTAGACTACTTACAACAGTTGCGATTTCGCAGTGGTAACCCATCCACTTTCTAACCTCGCCCGATCGGGCTTGGCTTTTGTCTATCAGCGTTCAAGTGCTATACACGGGTTGCAATCTTGCCATGCAGTTGCTAACTTCCGGTACAAAAATAACTTTATAGTCGAAGGCCGGCCATGCCAGCAGATCTCGCAAACGTCACTTCCGGACCAAATTTCAAGATGGCGGGATTAGCTACTCGGGATATAAAGGATGTTTCCATTTGCCTATAAAGCATTACTCTTTCCTAAGAGTTTTCCTTCGGGGTTTTTCCTTTCTGAGAAAACTGGCGGATTTCGTTACGATAATTAGTCATGTAGAGACATCTCAACGATTAGCAGCTCTGCAAAAGTTCGCATATTGGAAGCATTTCTTCTGTATTCGACATGTATCCAGCAGCAGGCAGCTTCAAATTTGCACAGTGGAGTATTTAGGCGAGTCCTGTTAATCTGTGGTGGAGAGAAACTATCTTCTGGACACCATTGTTTTTCGTTAAGACTTTCGTGAAAGAAATGGACGCCAAAGTGCAATTGAATTATTGAAGTCAGCAGTGTTTTTATTATTATTATTATTTACGATAAACCCAACAACATGCTTTCTCCCGGGTAGGGATTTTGACATTCTCTTTTGCCCGAGCGAGAGGTTATTTTATCTTGGACTTTCCCGGGGGTCGGGCTCTTTGGTCATGAGTCTGGTAACTATCTCGTAGGTTCACTGCCATAAGTCACACGACTGACAAATATGATGAAATCATGCAGCCATGTATCAGAAAATAGGGTCTGTATACAAAATGTTACAGTTTACATAACAGGAGTACTATGAGTATTATTATTTATTGGACTCCATGCTTTACAATTAAGAAAAAAAATTGAGTAAAAATTCAGTAGGCCAGATCCAATTTGGTGTTTTTGAGGAATTTTGAATTCTTTTTTTTCATTGAACATGTATGGAGCCGTGTTATTTATTAATGATATAGCATTCATACATTACTTAAACTATCCAATTTCAAAATAATTGGACACTTAGCAAAATTTAAGAAAAATCAATCTGCCAGCACTATTGGATTTTGTGCCTGTATGCTTGTCATGTCCATGCTAGGGGTAAACCAACAGGAGATCGCTTTCAAAGGCGATACAACAACACTTGAACAAAAATCAGAGACATTTTCTTGAATTGCCCATATCTTCCATGTGGCTACTGATAAGAACTTACCACATGCCTGTATCCAGTATTTTCCAGCGGGGGCTCCCGTATTTTTGGGACGGGATGCTCATTGGGAAATTTCGATTTTACCCCTAAAAGGTACCAAACATGGTGTTGCTTAGTTGATTTTGAGCCCTAAAAGGTACCCACAAGACATTTTTTCCTGATATAAATTCATGTCCAAGTACACCAATATAGATTCACCCAACAAACCACCTATACCATTCTTTCACTATCTATCATCCAGGGTTAGGTTAGGGTCAGGTTTAGGGTAGGGTTAGGTTAGGGTTATCCCTAAAAGCTATACCAGAGGTCTGATTTTTAACCCTAAAAGGTACATACGACATGCACCCCGCCCCAAGATAGGGCAGTCTCCTCCCAAAGTATTTTCAATATCTGAAAAATTATCCATTCACTAATTCCAAATTCATGAATGAGTTTGCTCATAGAGCCTTTGATTTAAACTTATTTTTGCTCAAATAACGCGTTCGTACCGCGAGGTATAGAACGACAAGAGCAGTTCGGTTTTCCAGACAATTTAACCTTATTGAAGCTAATGCTCCATCGATGTGTGACGGGACCATGACTCCGTGGGTTGGTACCTCTTCTTTTTCCACGTGACTAACTTTATTGAAAACACAATATACTAAATAGTAAATAGACAAATTAAGAAAACAATTCTACGACAAGTTTTATTTCAGGAAGTCAGACAAAAAAATCTATATTTGCAAGAGTATATTTGCTCTTTACAGTAATGAATGCGCGCGCTGCATGTCGGTAGTTGTGTTACATTACAAGAACTCGCTGTAAAAATGATACGTATGTAAATATATATATATTATTTACCGGCTGGGAGGTCCGGATCGTGAAATACCGTGACCGAGGTCTTGAAAATACTGACCGAGACCGGAGGTCGAGGTCAGTATTTTCAAGGCCGAGGTCACGGTATTTCACGATCTGGACCGACCCCAAGCCGGTAAATAATATATTTATTTTTTTGCTTTCACTGAAACAGCATAAAACTGTTTCACTGAAACAGCATAAAACACAGAAATTAGCGCACGCGCGATTCATCCGGATCGTAGGATTCCGGCCCGCTCGCGAGCCAATCAGAGCGCGCAATTTGATGGATACCGGACCGCTGAAAAAATAATGAAATATAATCATGTCACATCTCCTCGAATGTTGTAGTTGTCAAATAAAGTGCACCTGGAGCGATTTTATTGCATTTTTTGTTTGAACCGTATTGCGGCCGTAATAAAATACTTGGGTTCCCTGTGTTTTAAAAACTCCTCGACCGCAGTATCGCGCACGCGCGGTCGCACGCACGCACAAAGGGTCTTAGGGTCGCATGGGTCATTCTCGTGCAATAGGCCTTATCACGGTTTCCGCCGCCATTTTGTTCGGTAGGCAAGATGTGCAAAATCCCACATAAACTCTGTAAACGCGAAGTGAAATCGTTGCGAAAGTATCAAACATATCGGTAAAATATGAATCGTAGCATTGAGAGAGTGGCTGAAACTGTTTACCTTAAAAGTTTGGAGGTTATAGCTGCTGTTTGAATCGAGTTATTACGTTTTTAATTCTTCATACAAACGCCTGTAAAATCTGTGTGCATCGATGCGTAAAACGACTGTCAAAATACAAGGGTAGATGTGGAAAAATAAAACTACAATTGCTCGCTTTATAGAGAGCGTAGGAAGCTTAAATTTGATAGAGTGATTGTTTGGCCAAGTAGAATTATTTTACGCTAAGTACTTTGTTGATATGTGCAATATTTTCGCAACGATTTCACTTCGCGTTTACAGAGTTTATGTGGGATTTTGCACATCTTGCCTACCGAACAAAATGGCGTCGGAAACCGTGATGAGGCCTATTATTTTACACAGGGAGTTTCTCTCTCCACGAGCAGGATGTTTTATACAAGGGTAAGTAGTATAAATGCATTCATTTTTTATATTTCAAAAGTTTAGAGAAATCAACCTAAAAATTATTTGATCCCGAAACATCGAGGTTTCTGCAATAACTTAATTTCACCATAGTTAGCTTGACTAAAATGGAAGAGGAAATGCTATTTCTGGTTTAGTTTGCAAAAGGTGTGATGGTAGTGGACAAAGAGAAGACAACAAGAAGTCAGTAGTCTCCCATAAAATCCAGACCATCACAGAAAACAAAGAAACAAAAAACTACAAAAGTACTTTATTTATGTCTCAATCTTCTAGCCCCCTTCTAGCCTTCCACAGACTAATCAGGGAGATAGGGCCTAGGTTTATTGTCCCATCCGAAAGACGTGAAGCACAGGAGAAATGACGAATCATTTCAACTCAAGATAAACTCCAAGGTCTGAAACACAACTCAAACTGCAGAGAAAAATCCCTACTGCCCAAGCCGGGTATCAAACCCAGAGCACAGCGGTGAGGGCAAGCGCTGTAACACTGCGCCACCCATGCTTCCTACATATGTAATGCACTAGTCATTTGTTTCCACCGACCCCCAACCCCCGCGACATAGCAGGGGAATATGAAACAGATGTTGTCAAATTTGAAATAATTCCACTGCCTACCAGGGGAGAATGCCTTGGCAAATTCCCTACACCCCGGGGAAACATTTCAAATTCCACCCTCCACAAGATGGATACAGAAACTTTCCTAATACTATCAAAACCAGTAGAGTGTCTTTTCCGAAATGAAAAAGACAGATGTTTTGTTTCCCCCGCTATTCCCCCGGCCGGTTATCTGAGCCGCAAACTTGAAGTAAACTCCCTGGGGATCAGGGCACGAATACAAGACAAACCACTGATATTTCCCCCACTATTGCCTGGCAAAATCCCCGCATGTCGCGGGGGTTGGGGGTCGGTGGAAGCAAATGACTAGTGCATAAATGTGAGCAATGTAAACTTACTAGTGAAGTAAGGAAACACATGTAAAGGACACTTACATGAAAGAAGCATAACAGAAGGCTTTTTCTTACGTCTCCACTTATGTCCCGCAAAAGCCAGCTTTTCACTAGTGAAATAAGTGGTGGAGATGGAGACGTAAGAGCTTATATTTTTGTGAAAACTGTGGTGCTTCGTAAGCTCTTATTGTTGTGAGCATTGGGTTTACACATTTCCCAACCCTCAGGGGTACTCCAGCATGTCGACTAATTTTACTATGTAAAAGGGTAAGGGGTCTAGAGTCTGGGCGTAGTACCCCCATACAAAACGTTTTGAAGGACAAAGGGCATCTCCTAAAGTAGCCATACAACAGGCACAGGTTGTTCAAAGGTGGGTTTAATTTAAACCTGGGTGAGTTCTGAACAAAACCATCAAGTAACTATATATGGCAAACCGGATCCAATACTTTAAGGTAGATATAGCTGCCTTTCTCTCAAAGTAGAAGATGATGATGAAGATTGGGTAGAAAAAAAAAGTTGTACCTTCCTGATAGAGGATTACAAGGAATTCATAGGCATTCATAGTGATTCAGAATATCACCATAACAAAGTGCAAAGTGTGATTCCAGAAATATCCCCCACCTCTTCCTGCATGAAAGGGGATTGAAATTTGACTGGTCCCGTGGATGTATACACCAGGGGCCGGTTTCTGAAAGGGTGGATAAAGTTATCCATGGATAAACATTATCTGTTGTATAGGATTTGTTCAGGATTTATCTGTTGGATAAGCGTTTATCTACAGATAACTCTTAACTGACCTTCTAGGAACTGGCCCCTGGTTAAACAACACATCATGCTCTGATCACTTACTACAGGGTTGTGTGCCAAACCATACGTGATGACACAATTTTTTTTTATTAGTTTTTGCCCGACCAATTTCTGAACAGGCTATATTGAAAGGTGGGGCACATAGCTACTGTATCTGTGTTTTGTTGCCCTTCAATGTGATCTGTTCACTAATTTGTCAGGCGGGGCAAACTTTATCCTTAGAGCTGGAAATGATTTGTCTTACTTGATCAGACATATGTCCAATAAAACTTTTTTCTTGGTTGTCTCTACTGGAAAAATGGCCGGACATATCTGAACATTGGTTGGATATTTGCCGGTTTTGATCAGACAATGTCCAATGACCGGCAGTAATTTCCAACTCTGATCCTTGTGGTATTGGTTCGGCAGGCTGTGAATTTACTAACGCCAAGATTGATTATTGGTATCCTATTCTAAGTTAAGGGGAGACACATCAATATGTTTGTTATAGTAGGGTACAAGTGATCCATATCCTCCTCCGTAGTTAGGGCGACATGTGACATTTGCAAAGAACTGATACTCGTCATACGGGGGTGTTGACTTAAGCTGGGCAGCAACCTGTGAAAAAATCAGCAAAGTATGATGCATGAATTTTCTATTCTATTTTCCTGCAGGTCAGCACAGAAACGCTCATGAACGTTGAAAAGTATCACTTAAAGAGCCCTTGTCAGCCACTCCTTTGTTTTTGTTTTCAGTCGATATCAGACAACAAATTACATGTAGAAATCTTGAAATAGTCATTCTAAAAACAAAGTTTTATTATTGATTTATCGAATTCAATCGAAAATATTGCACTACATTCCCTTAATCAGCCGATGGAAATGCATGCTTTCTCTGTCTCGGTATGTTACTAGGCTGACAAAATGGAGGCTGACAGAGGCTCTTTAATCAAAAGACTCTTTTCTACAGGGATATGCCCAGACTGCTAGAATTATCAGTTATAAATATTACAGAGCTTTTTCAAAGCCCGTGCGGTGTGTAATATATTTTCTGGAATTGCCATTTTACCATAGCAGTTAGCTTTCTCGTGAAATGATTGGCTGATTTGCAATGGGAAATAAGAGTCGAATGGGTGTGCTATTTGCAATGGAGAATGACCATAGTTTACATTTGGCACTTGGTGTTTTTCAGGGGTTTTGAGTGATGTGGACTCGAAATTGCTTGAGGAGTCCGCAACATTTTGACAACAATGATGGTGTAAAGTGTGGTAAATAATGCCTAGTACATACGCCGCTCTTGTCATGAGCCGATCCAATTGCAAAATCTCGACAAAACAATATTGTTCGTCCATCTCTGGTCTGCCTGTCACCTACACTATTCTAAATCATACCGGTAATGTAGAATCCCCGATTTTCGCGCATTTAACGGCAACAAGTTGGATCGGCTCATGAGCGGCGTATGTACTAGGCCTAAGAGTCCACATCACTTAAAATCTCTGGAAATTTGTTAAATATGGAAGATGCTTCGACGTCTTGGTAGAGGGCAAAGCACAAAGCAAAAGACAGCAAAATGAGATCCAAGCATGTATGCTTTAAAGTCCTCCTCCTTACACGCATGCTCACAACCCCTCTGCTGCTAGCTCGCAAAAAAAGGCCAGAAGCTACTTGCTTGGAATATTTTTGTATTTTGCATTTTCTGGCAAAAAAATGGTGTTCTCAGTGGAAAATTTATGTTTGTCTCCTAGGAGTGCAATGGTTTTCTGCCCCAGATAAGAGAAAATGAGGCAACGTGCCAAAATTCTGTATTTTGGTGATTTGACAAATGTCATCTATTTGCTGGAAATTCAAAGAAAATCCGTTGTTTTATCAATCTCTACCTGTTCAGTCGTCCCTAGAACACGTATCAAGTTTTCTCCTGCCACCTTTCTGATGTCGTCATCTGAATATCCTCTCTTTAGGAGCTCAGCCATCAGGTCGGGGTATTTAGACACATCTTCAAGGCCTTGAGGGAGGCTATGTAGACATGACAATACATAAGGAAAATTTCTCAAGACCATTTCTCATAGTAAGCGTTCGCTGTGGGTTTTAGAGTTCAGAAAAATTGATCGAATTTTTAGCAATGCAGCTAGAACATTGACATGCAGCTAGAACATCGACAGCCCCACTGCGCTCTGTTCCTGGTCTTGTGTTTCTTTTGTCCAAAATTGCAATCATTGTGCAGCAGCAATTTCAGTAAAAGTTATCCAGTAATGCCAGTACCTCGTCACTCAGAGCAGATTTCGTATGACTGTGAAAATTTAGTGATGGCGAGTTGCGTGCCATGCCCGCGCCGAGTATTGTACTCTCTCATGATTGGTTGATCTGTCATTCGCGTGATGTGATTGGCTGAATGTTTATGAGAAGTCGAGGTGCTGTGCCGCGCCTGTACCGTGTTCCCGGTGGCGTACGCACACAGCCTATAAAGTTCTGCCTTAAACAATACCTCTCGCCACGTCATCAAAACCTAATTTGCATAAATATTTGATCTCACATAGACTCGCGAAAAAGGTATCGAGACAGAATTTCCGTCATTCTTATTTGTTCAAGCACAACTTTCAGTCCATGTTCTCTCCTCTCAGGGGTGATATGCACTTTAAATAATTTCATTTCTGCAAGATTACATAAATAATAATTATGTACTCTTGATTTCTGTCAATCAAATTTGACTAACCCAAAACACCATCATAGTCAGCGCCAATAGCCACGTGATCGATACCAGAAATTTTCTTGACGTAGTCAATATGATCTGGTAAAAGAAGCGTTTGGAAAATAAGAATTAGACCTAGACACTAAGATAGACATCTCAGGGATGGCGGAGCAGGGGGACTAGGGGGCTTTAGCCTTAAAATCTTACTAATGACCCCCCCCCCCCCTTTGAAAACTGTTCCGTCGTCACTGCATCTAGACATATCAATCATAGAGTTTGGCACAATTTTTCCTTCTCGTTTTATCTCGCATAAACTCGATAAGGTCCCAGTGCCTTGGCCTAAGGGGTTGCCTTTCTTCTTCTAAGCTTATAACCATATGTAGCTCAATTAGGAGCTGCGAGATTTTTGTGAGGTCCTTAGGTTCAATACGGACTGACGGACAGACAGACAGACAGACTGACATTGAGACGGACGGACACAATGAGACGGACAAAAAGACAGACGGACAGACAACGGGATGGGGCTTTGAGCAGACAGACAGACAGACATGATGAAACGGACAGTACCTGCGACATCCTGTAGAGTGACGTTTAGTCCCCCTTTAGTGGCGTTAAAGACGATGAAGTCGTTGTAAAAATTAATCATCACAATGCCACCATTCTTGGGCTGGAAAGTCAGGAAACCAGTAGGGAGATTAACAGTAACGGTGTTAGATATTTATATTCATTTGTCTTTTGGATGAGACCATAAACCGAGATCCCGTCTCTCATTCTCAATGCACTGCACGTTGACGCGTACATGCGAGAAAAGTCGCCGCGACTCGCGCGACAAAAATTGGAGCAAAAATTGCAAGTGTAAACGGGCCTTTACGTGCTTGTCATATAAAGTAGGGATTGCCGGTATACAAGTGCTAACGCATATTTTTTTTCATACCAGTCTTCTGAGGACGTCATCAGGCACATTGCGAGGGACCTTGCACAACGCATAAGCTGACGAGTGGCTGAAAATAACTAAAAAGAAAAACCAATGGGTAAGTCCTTTGAACCGTCTACCCTTTTCGAACAAGCAATGACGGTTTCATATCGTGAGTGCCTGGGGCGAATTCTTCGATACACCAAGAAAGAGCAATTTTGAAGTTTAAAAAACGCCAAAGTTTGGTGCTAATTGGGTGAATGGTGAACGAGATACAGCCATTCAAAAACTCCAAAATTAAACTCAGGAATCATATTATGAAAGTCCGGACGTGGCGTCCGGCAAACCGTACTAATCTTCTTACATTTTTGAATTCTCGAATGGCTGTATGTGCGACCACGACAGTACCGCGCCGTGTTGCAGCACTTTTCACAGTCATACGAAATCTGCTCTAGTACGGACTGTAGTTCAATTTATGTTCATTTTATTTAGCTTATTTATGTATCCAACAACATATTAGGGCAGGGGCGTAGCCAGGGGGGGTTCCAGGGGTTCCGGAACCCCCCTCTCCCGCAGCGGAACCCCCCATCGCCTCTGTTCTGGGCCAACTTACTACTAAAATTGTAAATATTTAATAGACAACAAATAAAAGCTCCAATAAAATGTAGCAAATTTCTTGAAACGCTAGTTTTTCCCCGAGATCTATGTGGAGTTTTTTTATTTTTTTGAATTTTGGAACCCCCCCTCTCATAAGTGCTGGCTACGCCCTGTAGGGCTACCCCCATCCTATGCCGTCAAAATTACTGGGGGACAGTCCCGCCCCTGAGAGACCGCACCAGTGTTGGGACCCCACCCATGCGTTAGCTGCCCCATTACATGGTCATACTTGGTGCTGTAGTCGTGTCGAGTACGTCGTTCATGGTTGTGTGTGATACATGGGAGATATCAACCAGCATTCCCAAACGGTTCATCTCCTTCACGACAGTCTGAAACAAAACAACTCTGATACTCATACCTTGGGTTTCAAACGGTGCATGATAGTTGATGATAGTTTTGGGCTGAAAACTATCAATAACTATCATTGACTTTCATGCTTGCGTTCAAACGAGCCATGATAATTGATGATAGTTCAAAATAAATCACGCGATCAGTCGCTAGTGCCTAGTCCCCTGTCACGAGAGGGGGAGGTGGGGAGGTGAGGGGATGACCCTTTCCTTGTCTAAATAGCCTTTCTGGCTCTGGCGCCGACTCGAAGGACCACAGGGCCGTAGCAAGCCTCCAAAAACTGTGTGTGTGTGTGGGGGGGGGGGGGGGGGGGGGGGGCACGACATATAAAATTTTTTTAGAGCCCAGCATGTGAAATTACCGCATGTTTGGGAGAACTTTGACGTGCAAGGTGCAAAATCGGGAGTTTTAAGCGTTGTTTGGGAAAAAACTGGAGGGGCACGGCCCCCCGGCCCCCACCTCTCGAATGACGCTTACCTTGCCAAAGTCGTTCAATCCATTGTGAGATGATTTCGGTTTGGGTGTACACGAGCTTGCCCTGTTGCAAAAACAATCAAAACACAGCCTAGTCCCTGGCGGACTGGGTGGGCTTCCTGTGCTCGGAGCTGAACAGGAAACCCATCCAGACCGCCAGGGGCTAGACTGATCAAAACACCATTTTTTGCTTTCATAAACGCGGGTTTCAGATTACTGGTGCCGAAAATCATTTGTATTTGCGTTTCCCTCTCATTGGGCGCCCATTTTTTTCAACTCATTAAATTTGTCAACTAAACCAAGTGATAGTGATTTTACTTGACTTGTGATTGGTTGCACGTGTTCAATGACTGATTGGCTGACGTTAAAACCATTCAGCAGCAGTTTTTTCTTGTTTTTAATTGGCCTAAGTGTATTTGTTCGGTGTAAGGATGGGGGTAGGAGATAAGTAATGGCTAGAACAAAATCAAGGAAAAATGATAAAAATGCGTCCACATAAAGTACAATTGTAGTCGAGCGCCTCCTGTTCTTGGATCGCCAGTGGAACGAACAGCGCGGAAATAAATATTTTCTTAAATATTTTTTACCAGCTCTGTCAGAAGTTCATAACCAAAAGTGTCCATCTTGGTACTACCCGCGCGCCGATGTTGTGGGTGAAAAATCTATTTTTAGAAACACCACACAGAAAACCCACGCACGATTCGGCGCGAAATGTGAATCAGAGGTTACAAAAAATCTCCAGATTATGGCCAATCAGCGTCAACGGCAAGGACTGAGGCGTTTTTCTCGTCCACTCGCATCGTGGCCGCCATTTTTTCTTGACACATTGACACAGAAAACCCACGCACGATTCGGCGCGAAATGTGTCAAGAAAAATGGCGGCCACGATGCGAGTGGACGAGAGAAAAACGCCTCAGTCCTTGCCGTTGACGCTGATTGGCCATAATCTGGAGATTTTTTGTAACCTCTGATTCACATTTCGCGCCGAATCGTGCGTGAGTTTCCTATGTGGTGTTTCTAAAAATAGATTATTTCGCCCACAACATCGACGCGTGGGTAATACCAAGATGGACACTTCTGGTTATGAACTTCTGGCTCTGTGCAGAAAAATTAATTTGGGAAATTATGCAATGGAAGACAACAAATATTTTTCAGTAAAACGTTTGAGAAATAACTGCAGCCGAATAAAATTGTCAAGAAAACAGATCACTAAAATGTCATTTCCCCTTTGCTTAGTGGAATACCAGAGGCGGTTCCATGAATTGAGGGGGAGGGGGATGAGAGGGAGGGGGAAATAGTGAAAATATAGGGGCCAAAGATTGCAAATGCCCTGCAGCAAACATGTAACTGTATGGGGAAATCTCCCGAAAAAGGGGGTGGTGGCCGCCTCGCTCCCCCCCCCCCCCTGTAACACTTACCACGTTGTATGGCAGCTATGGGTCAGCGTCATGTACCGCACTCCCAAATTATAGAACATGCGCAGTGTAGCCAAGCTGGAATCAATCATATGACCCCCTCCAGGCCAATCATGGAGCCAATTTTGCCGGCTTTTTCGCGTCTCGGATTCCCTGTGCAGTTGTAACGAACATGAAGTCGTTCGAGAATTTCTGGGTCATCCGCTTGATCACAGCAACTTGCTCGAGGCCTAGGCGAACAGCGTTCTTTTGGCGGTTAGAACACAAACTGAATGCTGACCAGAACTGAAACGGAAATGATGGGAAAAGTGAAGTGCCACCGTAGCGGATGAGAACTAGGCTACAGAACCCTCTACATTTATAAATTCATTTTGAGACGATAAATTCTAATATAAGTGGTTCCTACGAAAAGCGCGTCCAAACGGGCGAAAAAATGGCGACAGCATTAATAAGTAACGTTTGTTTTCATCAATATATCCTGCTTTTGTAACTATTTATTCCACTCACCTGAGTTCCCATCATGCCTTGCTTCAGCCTTGCAATATCCGTGTGCCAGGTGGGCTGGCTTTCTAGAGTGAAGTTCTCGAACCGGTTATCATACTTTATACGGATTTGGACTGGGACGTCGTTATGGCTGCAAGAGGAATACGCCATGGTAAGTCACTAATGTATCAAAATCTACCAGGCTTTTATCGAACGCGAATCACAGGGTTCACAGGGAATTTCTGCAGAAATCCATCCATGGGAAAAGCTGTAGACTGCTTGCAGCCCCTTCTTTGGCGAACTTCCGTAAATCGAGAATAAAGTCCTAGTCCTACATTGTAGTTTGTTTGCGCGCTCGTATTTCCAGCTCACGAGAGACTCCCTTTCCATTTCTCTCGATTTACGGACGTTCGCCAAAGAAGAGACTGCAAGCAGTCTAGAAAAGCTGAATTTCCCATGGTATATATATAGAAGAGTGGGAAGTGTTCGGATTCCCCATGGCTATCCATGTGAATTTCGAACACTTCCCATGCGTGTGCCTTGGGAAATCCAGCTTTTCCTACGGATGGGTTTCTGCAGAAATTCCCATGTGTATGGGGCCCGGATTCATGTGAACAGAACCCGGGGGGGGGGGACTCCCAATATTTTCAGACGGGGTGCTCGTCCTATCCCTTAGGGTATAAAATTGACAGACGTGCTATCTCTTAGGGGTGTTTAAAATCAGCCCTATCCCTTAGGGGAGTCTCAGACCAATCCTTGCCCAGAGATATATTGGTACTGACACCAGAACCGACATTTACAAAGGAAACTTGGTTGAAAACCCTAAAAGACCTAAAATTCGCTTTTATTTGTTTTGGCCTGCCAAATTTGCTATCTTTTAGGGGTAAATTCGGCGGTCGCCACGCCAAATTTGCTTTCTTTTAGGGGTTAATTTGCTGTTTGCCACACCCATTTTGCTATCCCTTAGGGTCAAAATCAATTTTCCCGACGAGCACCCCCGTCTAAAATATTGGGAGTCCCCCCCCCGGGGAACAGAACGCCACCTTCAATGCCGTGGAAGCATAGCCTTAGTCCGTTTTCGAATAACGCTTTAGTACTCATAAAGCAATAATCTCTATTCGAGTGTTTAATCAAGGTATTGCACATTTGGCTGCGAGAGGTTCAACATGAACGCGTATTGAAGATTAGACTGCTTAGAGTCTCTTCTTTGGCGAACGTCGGTAAATCGAGGGAAAGTCCAAATTAAGTTTACGAGAGAAACAGCGCCACGGTGACCGTGGCTTGGCGCTGCTTGTTACGCGACACTTACAATGTAGACTCTCTCGTGAGCTTGAAATACGAGCGCACAAAGAAACTACTTTATTGGCGATCAAGCTCGCCACTTCCCCATTAATGAAGGAGAGTGGGGGCGAGTTTGACCGCCAACAAGAACGGACAGGCAGTCCAAAAATAGATGCCTTGACGCGACTGTTATTTATCACAGTGGACACAGTAGTACGCCATGTGTTGCTCCGTATAAAGTACTAGTGGTACCCTGCTTCCTGAATATGCTGTGACCACAGATCGCATTGCACTTTTTACCGCTATATATAAGCACTGTACTTGCATATTAAACAAGGATAGATCAACTATCACTGTATATCTGAGCAGTCTTGAAGCCTGATATTCCTTTGAGTCCATCGAGAGATTTATCCCTTCTTTGTAGTAATTCCAATTAAAACTTGAGCAGCAGCTCTGGCTGGGTTTAGAGGGAAGAATTGTGATCTAAGAATCTCATGAGAAGGTTACTAGGTCTTAACACTTACCCATCAACCAGAGGAGTTGTTGTCAAAATCTCAACGGCGCGAGCTCTGTAGTCAACACTCCTCTGTGTACGCTCGCTCGGTACGGCACTAGTTAAACTTACACAGATGAACAAGATGACAACCTGCTTCGAAGTCATCTCGAGAAGAGATGAGAATGATTTCAATGTGCAATGCAAAGTGTAAAGAAGACAGCTCGGCGGATAATTAATGGTTATGTCTCGAGTGCCACCTCCGCCAGGGTCCAATGAATTGCCGCGTTTTGGTTGACTGATTAATTGACAGTCCATCGGAACCTTACTGAGCGAGATGCATCCGACCGGATACATCCCTATTTTAAAAATTCCATCCAGCGCGGCCCCTGGGACCCCTTGGACCAGACTCCTTCCAGACCTTCCACAAGATACAACAAGAACACTTGTGTTCCCCAAAAAATTCTAGGTACGTTTACTTTCGTGATATTTAGTTGTATTATCCGGGGTCTCACTGATGTTGATGGTTTCACACCGTTGAACTTCTTTATTCTTTTACACACAACAGGAGATTACAGTTCCTTTTTATTGTCTAGAATATGCATTGCACCTCAAACCGTTGGTTTGATCCCTTTTGTTAGTCTAAGTTAATATATTTTAAACTTCATCAAAGTTTGGACTACTTTATTGTCATTGTAATTTCAAGTATTCCAGAATACATTAACCTTAAAAAGGTACACAATTTAGGTTTCCGGGCTAATGCTTCTTGATATGCAAATGAAACGTCGCCAGATTTAATAACTGCTGTAGACTCAACGGAAAACTGAAATAGCTCGCGTAACTGCAACTATTGAGAATAAAATCTATTTGCAAAAGTTTTGCAACCGGAAATAGAAATGTCATCGGACGTCGGTCATCCTTTGACTGGCGACGGTTCGCCGAAACAAGAAGCTGAAGTGCAGTACGAAAAACCAAGTAAGAGCTGAGCCTTGCCTTATGGTATTGAAGATAGATTCTGACAAATTATATGGAAAGTTAATGCTGGTGCAGCTATGTTTGCTAAGCAACATATATGTATTTTTCGCAGCGAGTAAACTAATTGCGAGGCATTAAAAACGAAGGCCGCCACAGGTCATCACATACTGGAACCTCCCGCTCTTCTATCAACACTGCTGCCAGAGATTTTATTTCGCCCATTTTATTTCTCTTGATTTTGCTCTTTATCGCTGCAGAGACGATGCTCAACAGGAAGACCATCCTGATAGGGGCTGTCGTGGTGGTGGTTTTAATAATCGTGATAGCTGTGCCTTGTGCTGTTTTACTTGGCAAGAAAGATGAAGAGAAACCCAAGACGTTCGAGGAGCGCGTTTCAGCGATCCTACAGGAAACTCCACTTATAGACGGGTAAGGATATCATGTGATATTGTATCATCTTGAAGTGAAAGTGATAGGGACTGGCGAACGTGTTTTGCTGTCTGGAGTCCTGAGAGTAGAGGTTTCTTTCTGCCAGTCTTTCATTAGCTAGTAAAGTTGTTCGCGTGTCTGGTATTCGCGTGGTTGCTTTTATTTTCGCAGGAAAAGAAAGGAAATGCAAAGCGGCTTGCAAACAGAGGTTCTTTCCGGCACAAATCAAAACGAGCAAGGGAACACGCGAATTCAACTTTGCCGGCTAACTAATAAAAGACTGACTGAACGAAACCTCTGCTCACAGGGGAAATGGTATTTGTGATAAGAGCCCTGATGTGATGGCAGATTTATAGGAGCGGCAGATTTATTGACCCCCAATTTTCAACACAAAAAATCCAACTAGTCCAGTCATGTTGTTCCTGATTCCGGGGGATGGGGGGACGACGAGTCCCATATTTTTTGGGGCGGGGTTGCTCGTCGTAAATTTTAGGGTTTAAAATCAGGCCTCTGGTACCTTTTAGTGGGTAAAAATCGAAAACTTGTCCTGATGAGTGAAGGAGAGACCGCCAATTCTTTTGTTATAGTTTTTCGATATATTCAATCGAGAATATCGCACCTTGTTCCACGCCAAAAACTCTCTCGTCTCACCGCTTTCTCCTGTTTCTCGGTGTTTCTTTTCCCTTCAAACACACGGGAACGCTTTGCTAAGCGGGCTGCCGTTCACGGACACATACAACGAGCCCCCGGTGGGGAGACTTACGAGAAAAAAAGACGGGAGTGCTCGTCCTATCCCTTAGGGTATAAATTCACCCAACTGCTATCTCTTATGGGTGTCCAAAGAGTCTGCTACCCCTTAGGTTGTCTCACGCCAATGGTGACAGAATAAATCAGTCTCTGTGATTCCTGCAAGTTTTCATTCAAAATTTCACAGTTGTCTTGCTTATTTGCCGATATTCTTATCAAAAGAGGATCTCATGTCACTTCTTTATAAGGTAAATGATTCCCCCCCCCCCCCCCCGGGAACGAGCCCCATGCATTAACCCCCCCCGAGCCCCATGCATTGTAAAAACTGCTGGCAAACCCTTACCCGGAGTGTGACTACTGATGATGTTTTCCAGCATATGACCCAGAAGACTATGTACCCATGGTGTACCTATTTGTTTACTTACCAGACATAATGACATCCCTTGGCAAATGAGAAAGAGTTACATGAACAGGCTCGAGAACGTGACTCTGGACACAGGCAGCCCCTCGTTTCACACGGATATCCCTCGACTCAGGAAAGGCAAAGTTGGCGGGCAGGTATTTTTTTTATCTTTGTTTGTGATAACCAGCTACAAAATCAACCCCTCCCCTTGACAATTCGTCGGGTTAGGGTTATGCGAAATAAGAAAATTCCCTCACACAACAGGTGTCCCTGGTATAACTCGTTCCTGTTCGTCGGAAATCCACGAGTTAAAAAAGGGTGAAAAAATATCGTCATCAGTACGTGGGAAGTAGTACCCAGTCTCTATAGTAGAAAGGTCGAGGAGCGCAGGGCGAAACAACGAATTTCATTTGTCCGGTAATGAAGTACCCAGTAGACTTGCAAAAAGTATATAGCTTAGAGTCCCTGACTATGGTATGTTTTTTGAAGAAAGCTAAATACATTACCTTTTCTCTGCTATTCAGTTCTGGTCCGCCTATGTGAGCTGTAGAAACCAGTACAAAAACTCCGTCAGGCTCTTCCTGGAGCAGATTGATGTGATCCACCGGTTATGCGCCAAATATCCAGAGGACTTCGAATTCGTTACGACCGCACAAGGGATTATGGATGCTTATAAGGCGGGCAAGATCGCATCTCTGGTCGGAATAGAGGGGGGACATGCGATCGACAGTAGTTTGGATGTTCTACGGATGTTGTATGAGATGGGGGGACGGTACATGACCCTGACTCATGGTTGTCACACACCCTGGTGAGAATAGTTCACGGTTACGTGGTATTGTAAGGGTTACGTGGTATTGTAAGAGATGGGAGGACAGGGTTGTATGGTATCTATCGTATGAGATGGGAGGACAGGGTTGCATGGTATCATATGAGATGGGAGGACAGGGTTACATGGTATCGTATGAGATGGGAGGACAGGGTTACATGGTATCGTATGAGATGGAGGACAGGGCTGCATGGCATCATATGAGATGGGAGGACAGGGTTGCATGGTATCGTATGAGATGGGAGAACAGGGTTGCATGTTATCGTATGAGATGGGAGGACAGGGTTGCGTGTTATCGTATGAGATGGGAGGACAGGGTCACATGTTATCGTATGAGATCGGAGGACAGGGTTGCATGTTATCGTATGAGACAGGAGGACAGGGTTACATGGCATCGTATGAGATGGGAGGACAGGGTTGCATGGTATCGTATGAGATGGGGAGACAGGGTTGTATTTTGTAGTTTGTTGACAGGGGCTAGTCCTTAGCCTTTTCTTCATATTCCTATTAATTGAAGTCTTGAGCCTTTGTTTAGTCAGCCAATCAGAATGCGGAGAAAAAACAAACATACAGGTGACTTTTGTTTCTTTGGTCACGACTAAACGCAAGTCGTACTTACTTCTAGTTGAATGGGTTGTTGAATAGGTTTCTGATTGGTTGGTCGTTGAATGGGTTTCGTTTCTGATTGGTTGGTCATTGAATGGGTTTCGTTTCTGATTGGTTGGTCGTTGAATGGGTTTCGTTTCTGATTGGTTGGTCGTTGAATGGGTTTCGTTTCTGATTGGTTTATTGTTGAATGGGTTTCGTTTCTGATTGGTATATTGTTGAATGGGTTTCGTTTCTGATTGGTTGGTTGTTGAATGGGTTTCGTTTCTGATTGGTTAAGTGTATTGACTTTGCGTTTAGTTTTCAACACTCATCTGAAACACGCATTATATTCGAAACAAATCCTAATTAGACATGTTGTTTCCCTAGGGCGGACTCTGCCTCTAAGGCACCAGTGCATAACGGACTGACGGACTTCGGAAAGGTAACTTCTTTTACCGTTAAATACCGAAAATAGAAACCAATGTGAAAACGTGAAGTGCACTAGCGTCGGACTTTTATGTCATAGGTTTTTGCTTGTATATCTAAAGCACACGTTGGATCCTAGTAAAAGTAGAAATAACCAGCATGGTCCATTCCACTGATAGCCTGCGAAGCCGACACCACTTAGCGCTCGCCGAAAGAGACTCTCGCAAAGAGGCGTCTGCGCGCTCAAGCCAAACATTCCATACTGATGACGTAATTTGACTGAGATCTGGTCAAACGAATTACGTGGCCAATTAAACATATTTGTATCATTTATCATCTTATTTGAATTTAAATGCTTTGTTAGCCTCATTTGCAGTCGCTGTGTGAGAAAGTGAAACGAGCGACACGGCAGTTGCTGCAAAGGAGGCTAATGCTTTGTGTGCTTTAAAAACATTAAATATCATCTAATCAAATTGGCTACGTAATTCGTTTGACCAGATCTGGGTCAAAATACGTCATCAGTATGGAATGTTTGACTTAAGCGCGCAGACGCCTCTTTGGTGTCGGCTTTGGCAGGCTGTTCCACTGATGGATTGTTTTTCTTCCATTAGACTGTAATACGCGAAATGAACCGGCTCGGGATGTTCGTGGATATTAGTCACGTGTCAGCCAAGACAATGCACGATGTTCTTGACGTCACGAAGGCCCCAGGTCAGTACATTGTATGTGTGGAACTCCTATTGTTGACCTTCTTTGGACCCGATGGTCCACCCAGAGCCCATTCCCTCTTCCGACTCATGAAAGAGGCTCTGGTGACACCAGAAACATATAACTTAGTTGAAACATGTAACGGTGAACCAAGCTTCGGATTATTCGTATCGAGTTTATGACCATATTTGGTCAATAATGAACTCTCGACTGCTAACCCAGGCAGGTTTTCTTTGCATAATATTTCATTTTTCGCTTAAATAAAGTAGAGCAACAGTAGAAAGTGATAATATACTAACATTTAACATCTTCAATTCTTTCAACGACATTATTTTCAAAATCTGTTCAATTGTTTATTCTGCGAATATTCCGCAGCTTGGCACTAAAGCAATGTATGTGTGTTACACGTTTCAACTCACTTCTATGTTTCTGGTGACACACATATGATACCCTGCCTACATGCTCTGTTTTTCTTCCTGTTAACAAGCCTTTCCGTCTCACGGTAAGCTCAGTTGGTAGAGTGTCAGTGTGACGATCGGGAGGTTGTGGGTTTGAACCTCCGCTCGACCAACACTCAGGGTCTTTTTTTAAATGATTGAAGAGTGGGTGCTGTCTTTGCTCTAGGCCGTCGCGTCTTCTCGGATAAGGACGTAAAACCGTAGGTCTCGTCTCTCACATGCACTACATTAACCTTAACCACAGAGTCATTAAAGAACCACGGGGGCGGGGGAAGTTGCCCATCCTCAGTGCAGTTCTCACAACTTACTAACTTACTTACTAACCCACTACATTGACTAAGGGATCGGGAACCCCATAATTGGAGCCTCGCTATGTTTAGCTTTTTCCCGTCCACGGGCAAGGTCGCGCGTACGTTCAATTTATAGATACAAAAGCCGTCGACAACAGACTAGAGGATAGCAACAACAACAACGCTCGCGACACAGCGCCACAGGAAACCCGCGTATGGTGAAAGGCTCGTGTGCAGCAAATACACATGGCGCTTGGTTGTATTACACTTACGACATTGCGCATGCTCATCATAATTGTCCTCATTGACCTTGCTATGCTATCTAGTAATCTACAGTCACTCCTCTGCTTTTGCGAAGTGTAACCACTCCAGAAATGTCCCGGATGACGTTTTAAAGAGACTGGTAAGTCATTTTGGTATACGATCATGGCTGCGCGCATGCCATCTGCACTCAATTTTACCCCACCTCATAGATTAGCTGTATTGCAAGTAGCAAACTGGTTGTCAGCCGGCTTTGCGCGCCTATTTGAGGCTTCCCGATTGTGTGCGAAGAAAAAAAGTGCGTTTTCTAGTGAATCTTGAGAAGAAAAGAAACTCTTTTTGTCATCGAAAATTGGCGGGAATTCAGACGGTAAACTTTCAGCCAATCAGAAACGTTCCTCGCACTGACAAATTGGAAATTAATAGTTATTCTCCGTCTTTGTTTGACAGGCTAGCAACGGTGCAGTTGTCATGGTGAATTTCTACAATAACTTTATCACATGCAAGAATACAGCAACCCTAAATGACGTCGCAGGTAGAGCCTTTGATGATTGATCAATGTATAATTTCTCCTAACAAAATTTTACCTTTCGTGGCAAACATTTAATGGTTGATTGATCTTATGACAAATTCTCCTAACTAAAATAAAGAGATGAAGGATCGGCGCTTGTTTGAAGTATGGAAATAAGCTAGTATAGATCTTACACAGGGGCCGCATTTGGCAAATTTTTCTGGCTTTGTGGTCATAATTTCCACAAATCCTGCGCCCGTCACTTTGCTAAAAATGTGCCAGCTCACCAAAGCACAAAAGCGTCAACGTGCCGCCTTTGAGTCGTTTTGTAACGACAACAAAGAATTTGTTGTCAATCAAATAAAAACCCCAGAAAGAAGGAGAAATAGCAAAACGGCGACAAACGTTTGGAGCAAAACACTTTGCCTAGGATTTCTTACGGAACATCGTTACATATACTTTGAAATTCTGTGGCAAACTTGAATACGTGCGACCCCTGCCTTAGTTAGGACAGGATTTTCTAAAACAATTATCTTCGGAAGTCCATGTCACTGCTTTTGCATAATGGGAACCCCACTACCTACACCACAGCGTCTGACCGTACAATTACCAGACTGGTCAGTAATAATAATAAGTCTCAAGAAGCGAATCTTGCTGCCCTCTATTGCTCCTTCCGTATTATGTTTTCGAGACCTGAGAGCTCGTTTAGAGGTATTTATATGGTGACATTCTGTCCGCAGATCATATTGACCATATCAAGAAAGTAGGAGGTATAGACGTTGTTGGTCTTGGAGCAGACTATGATGGTGTCCCAAGGTAGGGTCTGAACCATGAGCCCATTTATAGTAGGAACACTCAATCTCATACTACCAGATGCGGGATTGGGATCTTTTACAGGGCGTTGCCAGAACGTATTACAGGTACGCACTGAGAATTGTTTCATCTAGTCAGTTTCCAATTTCTGCTGTCCAATAGACTTTTCCGCATGAGCGGGGGTCCTGTGGTTTGTTTCCCCAACTGGCGCTCAAGCGAACGAAATATTTTGTTTTTTCACTTAACGCACGAGCAAGATCTTATATTCATATGACAAACAAAGAAATTGTTTCGCAAGAGTGCCAGTTAGGGAAACAATCCACAAACCTCAAGCGGAAAAGATCTATTATATTGTATTAGTTTGGCTTCACGCGCGGGAGGTACGCACGTGCGTATTTGGGTACAGGCAGGTGGCTTCACACCACTTTTACATATAATTCTATCTTCAGAAAGACAAATTATATTCTCTATCGTCCATTGGACGATTCCAGCTATAACGCACCCGCGCGCTGCATGTCGGTAGATGTGGGACATTTGTCGAACAAACTGTTAAAAAGCGCGCGCTGCATTCTGGTAGTTGTGGGACACGGCTTGGGCATTTCTGAATAAAGAAGAGCGCGCGCGCTTATAGCTGAAATCGTCCATTTTCCTACAAGGTTTGTCCCCCAGACCAGTTTCACTCTGAGCAACAGGAGCACTGCCTTCTTTGCGCGGGCTTCCTTTTGTTTTTGTGTCTTCTCAATAAGCGAGTCCTGTTTCACCACAGGGTACCCACCGGTCTTGAAGACGTCTCTAAGTACCCAGACCTCCTCATAGAGTTGCTAAGGCGAGGTTACTCAGATGACGATATCGCTAAGATAGCCGGCAAGAACCTGATCAGGGCCATGAAGAAAATGGAACAGGTAAATGATTTTTTTAATATAGCCTTTGTAATTTGTATGGTCGAAACCTGGCAGATTTATGATCGTTCCTATTAAGCGTAATACTATGTTAAATAAGGCTATATGCTAAGAGTCACGAACGCGCGCCAAACTATACTTCAAATGTGCGAACGTGACTAATTCTCGTACCAAGACTTCCCCGGCTCGTCTGCTCGCAGGGGAGGCTCTGGTGACATCCATTTGAGGGCCTTCGCTGATTGCCTGACAGCAACAGCTCTGTATCAAATCTCGCGCTTGCTTTAATGGCTGTCATCAGAGCCCCCCCCCCCCCCCCCGCGAGGTGACGAGCCGTGGAGATCTTAGTTCGAGACGTCCTCGCGCGCCAGGGTCCTCCCCTCACCTCCCCCCTGGGGAAAGAGGATGAGTTCGTGAATGGTACGTGACTTCGAATAGGAAAGATACGCGTGGTTGCCTTCAGCGGGTCACGTGATGCTAGTTGCCTAGATACTAATCACGTGATTTTCAGGTTGCCAAGGACCTTCAGTCACGTGTTCAGCCCTATGATGACTACATCGTGGTTAACAATACATGTGCTCCCTTCTTCTACAAGGGTGTCTACTGATTGAGTCCCCCCAGCATATCTAGTATGGTGTATTAACGTCAGATCGCCCCGGTATACTGGAAGAATAACATAGGAAAGGTTGATATATACAACGTAGTAAACTTAACAGGACAGTGGTAAACTGGGAAGTGTCTCCATCTGTTACAAGGCACAGCGCTCACAGAGCAGGGTTCGTACGTGTCCTGGAAATCCTGGATTTACATTTCCTTCCTGTAATGTCCTTTAAACTCCTGGCAAACTGCTGGAAAAATGTTCCAACTCAAATGTGTTTGAATGAGTCCGTTTTGCGAATCTTATTTTGGGCTGCAAAATGATATTAGCACTGTTATCATACTGCAACAATAGTGAATAGAAACATGTAAATTGCCGTATATCGGTCCAATATAGTAACGCCTCTTCCTTTTTAAGTGTGTATTTTTTTTTGGGGGGGGGGGAGGGGGCGCATTTGTACCCCATAAAAACCCATTCAGAAAGCCTACGAAACCTGACAGAGGTAGCAGGGAACAGAAAGGAGCCCTCGAAAAAAAAAAAAAAAAACCCGAATCATTTAAGGAGGCCATCAACAGGAGCCGCCATCACCTATTGGTGGGCGTCCGAAGCACAGGGAGCCCATCAACAGGAGCCACCATCACCTATTGGTGGGCGTCCGAAGCACAGGGAACCCATCAACAGGAGTCTCCATCACCTATTGGTGGGCGTCCGAAGCACAGGGAGCCCATCAACAGGAGTCTCCATCACCTATTGGTGGGCGTCCGAAGCACAGGGAGCCCATCAACAGGAGCCGCCATCACCTATTGGTGGGCGTCCGAAGCACAGGGAGCCCATCAACAGGAGCCTCTATCACCTATTGGTGGGCGTCCGAAGCACAGGGAGCCCATCAACAGGAGCCGCCATCACCTATTGGTGGGCGTCCGAAGCACAGGGAGCCCATCAACAGGAGCCTCCATCACCTATTGGTGGGCGTCCGAAGCACAGGGAGCCCATCAACAGGAGCCTCCATCACCTATTGGTGGGCGTCCGAAGCATAAGAGTAGATGAATCTGTTTTTGGATTGTAGATTTTGAATCCCGCGAAATTAGCTGTCATGGCTACAAATAGTCATAAAAATGAATGTTGCGTCTTTATTGACTTGGCATCTCCATCTTGATCTCTTGTAGTGATTCTACGCGCACGGTAGTAGTTTTCGTAGACGTTTCTTGTCGTTGGTTTTGCCGTCTCGTTTGACTTGTAAAAGTGCCGCTTGATTCATCTGTTTCTTTAAGCCGCAGGAGTTTCTTAAAAGCGCGTCTGAATTCCGTGCTGCGCATTCCATAAATTAACGGGTTCCAAGTTGAAGGAGCGAGAATAATAATTCCAAACCAAAACCAGTACTCGTCAACTCTGTTCTTATAAGAAACATCCGGTGCATACGTCTGCAGTACTGATATAACCGAAGCAGGGCTGTATGCTATGAAAAATAGCCCGATAATCATAGCTACCGTGTAAGCGGCCTTTTTGTTTTTGGCGGCCTCGTGGGTATCGCGCGAGGCCATAGTGTTCTCCGCAGCAATGCGCCTACTCTGCGCGCGCACCTCCTTGAATATATGATAGTAACAGAAGGTTATGATATTCAAGGGTATAACAAATATAATGACCGAGGACGCTACCCAAAGCTTGGTCAGATTTTCAGTGCTGACTAGAAATCGACCTGTCATCAAAAGAAAAGAGGCGAGATAGAGCGTAATCGCGGTTATCAGACACTGCTGTTTGGTCATGATCTCGTGATGCGTGAAAATCCTCGTGACAGCTACGTATCGCGGGTCCACGCTCACCGCGCACAGACTGTAAACCGACGCATGCAAATGTCCTTTGTAAAGACGCGGACTCTAGAACTAGGAGAAATGTATTGTCCGATCCAGTTTCCCAGTAATTGAGAGCCGCCTTTGCCGCATACATGGAGTCAAGCCCTAGTCCTACCAAAAGGTCGTTCACTGCAAGTATAGCAATGACACAGTTTGATACCGTACGCATTCGCCTGTAGCCGAATACAGTCACTATTATAAGCGTGTTACCAATTACTGCGCCGAGTCCTAGGAGAACGTAACAAGCTACAATGAGTGGCTGAGCCCACGACTCGAGTGCGCCTGAACAATCTCCCATGGCAACGAGACTGGAGATACCCGCACCGCCCGAAATCTGGCTTGTTATCTATTTGAGATACGTTCGTTTAGTCCTTCACTTTTACAAACCAAAATACTAGAGTATCTTGTTATCCGATCTGGAATAAATTTAACTCAATCCGGGTAGAGCCGCTTGTTGGTTGGTCGTTTTTGGAAGAGCGCCAATATATCTTTGCACTTAAAATCACTTACTTCGTCACAGAAACAAGGAAAAAGACTTAGTGCTTTCCAATACTTACGGCATGTAATATATTTTCTTCTAATTGTGTATTGTTTTCGTTTGATTTCCAGGAAATCCTCAAAGTTTCCTTGCCTTTTTGTTTGAACAGCCGCCTGCAACGTGCAAAATCCCTCCAAATTATCTTCTATCGAAAAATTAAGACTTACGAGCACCCAGCGCGTAGGTTTTCTGGTCTTTATAGGAGTTCTTTGGTTTTGCTTGCAGTTTATCGGTTAGGCTCTAATGTAGAGTTACGCTGTCGTCGAAACGCTAGGAGAGAACGCTTTCCCTGTGATCCAGAGACCTTACGAGAAGCGGAACGACATTCAACGCATTTCACGACTCACGACGATGAGGAATTTTATTTGGTCCAGGCACAGTATATTTTCGCGTAATATCCCTGTCACTTTTCCCCCGAAACAAAAACACGAAAACAGGTGCACAATGGAAGGGGCAACGTCGCGAAGGGCCAGTTGTCGTGAAGATGTCGTCAGGTATATAAGTCGGGTATGTAGGGAGATATACTATGCGTATGTCAATATTTTGTCGGATGACGCACTAATTAACGTTGTTGAAGGGTTTGCCAGGTATAAAAAAGTTCAACGCTGAATCAATATTTCAAGGTGCACCCGTGTCAACCGCGGGACCTGTTAGTCCTTCCTCAGCCAGTAATTACATGGATCTAGTTAAACCGTTTACCCTTAGCCGTTCATCATGTTAAATTTATATCAGAGTTTCTTCCTCATTAGGAATTTCGCCCCCACATTTTAATTTCATATATTCGTTTTTGTTTTGTTTTTCTTTTCTTTTTTCTTTCGAATAATGAAATTTGTAAATGAGATACAAGTAAAATTGAAATAAAACATTTTTTAATTACGCATACCTTGCACATATTTGTTTGTATTATAATTAAATACAAAATAGCAAATATAATATATATTTAAAAAAAAAATCCCGAAAAAAAAAAACTTCATATATGATTTCACGACGTTTGGCAACATTGGCTGTTATACGAAAATGCACTTTTTGCCTTCAAAATGATACTGTCTAAAGCTCCTTGGATGTTAAATATTAATTGAAATATTTTATCATCGTTAATTCCTTAAACAAAGTTAATCAGTGAATTTATTTACTTACAGACCTTCCAAATAAGGTAAGGCATATCAAGAAAATTTCGCCAAAAACTGTCGTTTTGCCGACGTTGCAAAACTTCCTTATTAGGAATTGGAATGTCTGTAAGTACTTTTCCTCATATCTTCGCGAAAAAAGCAGGTAAGTTTACCAAAACTTGCAGATACTCGAGAAACATCATTCTCTTGGTCGCCATTTTTGTTTTTGCCCCCCGCCGAGATGCCTGAGTCACGTTTTGAACACCACAGGCAACCCGCGCGGATTTGCCATAAAAACGACAGCACTTACTTGATATGGGAATTTCTTAATAAGGAAGTTTTGCAACGTCGGCAAAACGACAGTTTTTGGCGAAATTTTCTTGATATGCAAATGGTACAAAATATGCAAATAAATTATCGAAAACTAGAGTTCGTCAAACAGTGTCCTAAAGTAAGTAAGTACTTTATTAACGTCTCAAATCTTCTAGCCGTGCACGAGTGCACTACTAATCGGGGAGACGGTGCACTAGTGCACTAGTGTGTATTAGTATTGTGAGTTCTGTGACACTGAGGTTGGGCAACTTCCGACGGTCCTAGTGGTTCTTTAACGTCCCTCTGGTTCCGGTTAGTGTAGTGTATGTGAGAGACGGGGCCTACGGTTTAACGTCCTTATCCGAGAAGACGCGAAGGTCTAACCATTTGCAGATGTTAGAGCAAAGGCAGCACCTTCTCCTCAATTATTAGAAAAAGACCCTGAGTGTTGGCCCGGCCAGGGTTTGAACTCCCAACCTCCCGAACATAAGCCCGGCGCTCTACCACTGCGCTAACCGGTCGTCGGTCGACCAGCCCCTGGGAAGTCGAAAACTCTGCTTGAACAAACTGGCGAGCCCCTATAACATGCCACTGACCGGTCGTCGGTCGGTCCTCTATGCAAGCGATGCAAGCATCTTGTTTTATTATTCTTGGGGGGAGACTGGCACGAGCTGACTGCCGCTGACCACTTATCGCAGCACAAGTCCCCACAGGCAGCCCAAGTATAATGGTCGTTAAAAAAATATTCTGGCTTGGCGATATTTATAGACCTTTTTCAAAAATGGCGGAAAGTTGCATGGAAACGAGGCTGGAAATATGAGCATACATTACCGCTGTCCAGGGAAGCCTTAGCTGGTGAATGGACACCGAAAACACGTTTAATGTGTAGTGTTTTCTGATGTTCTTTTCTTATCGGTCCCTATTTACCAGCTAAGGCTTCCCTAGGCAGCTGTCATGTATGCCCATATTTCCAGCCTCGTTTCCATGCAGCTTTCCGCCATTTTTGAAAAAGGTCTTATGTGGCTTTGTGTAAGAGTAATCGAAAAACTCGCTAAATTGCTATAAAATCATCACTGAGTTCTGGTAAATGATGGCAAATAAAAGTAGAAGACTTACATTAAGTTGTCCTGTTGTCCTTTCCTCGTCTAGAGGCGTTTAAGAGTGTTTCCGAGGGTTCCGCCGGGCCCCTCTTCTTACACAAAGCCACATAAACACTATAAATATCGCCAAGCCAGAATATTTTTTTAACGACCATTATACTTGGGCTGCCTGTGAAGTCCCATACTTGGCGGAAAGAATCCCATTTTGAAGGTAATTCCCCTTTTACATGCCATATCACACATATATGACATGAGGGAGGCCGCATACTAATTTTGACATGGTCAGTGGCATGTTATAGGGGCTCGCCAGTTTGTTCAAGCAGAGTTTTCGACTTCCCAGGGGCTGGTATACACGGAATATAATCGATACGTCACGAGAGCTTGTCGTCAGTTGCCATTGTAAACAAAGGGCGATCAACGTGCAAGGTCCCTGTCAATAGTTGCAATTCGGAATCACGTGAAATTGATATCTTGACCCCTACGTTTACATTGAATATTTGTCGAATTCGAAATGCCAAAATTGATTTGATACAAGAAAAAAATTATCTAAAAAATTGTACTAATTTATTCAATTCAACAGCAAATTAATATGTAAGAAGTGTCAAAATTGTTGGTATTTTTTAGGATATTTTAAGACTGAGGGGTATTTTTTAGGGTGGAAATTTTTCCGACCAGGTATTTTTTAGGGTCAAAATTCGAGTTTCCCGACTATTATTTTAACCTTTATAGTGTCCCCCCCGGGTGAAGAAGCCTATTATTTTTCACATGATTTGAAACAATAACATAATAAGTTAACATGTTAACATGTTTTGGGAAGCATGGGTGGCGCAGCGTGTAGAGCGCTTGCCTCTCACCTCTGTGCACCGGGTTCGATTCCCAGTCGGGGTCAGTTGGGATTTTTCTCTGCTGTTTCGAACCTTGTGTTCATCGTGGGTTGAAGTGATTCGTCCCCGCAGCTTACAGTTAGTGGCAACACACGAAATAGGCCATAGCCTCGGCCTGAAACACACTAGCCAGGCTGGGGCTATCATGAATCCTACATACGGAATGGTTGGGAGCTCACTAGGGGAGGATGATATTAAAGGGATACATGATATATATGGTGAGTATAGCATGCGATTCGTCATTTCTCCTGTGTTTCACGTCTTTCGGATGAGACAATAAACCGAGGTCCCGTCTCTCATACGTTACACCAAAGCTGATCATGAGGGACGTTAAAGAACCGCTGGGCTTGCTCAGTGACAGAACTCACTACAATATTATGATATGTAACCCCATTCATGATTGTACAACTGCACTGTAAAACTGCAGTCCGCATCTTAGAGATCAGACATCTCGCAATTTGTAAAGCGCTTAGAGCCTATGGAATTAAGCGCTATATAAACACATACAATATTTATTTTGTTAATGGGGTAATTAAAATCAGTTAAGGGTCAAAACCTTCATTTGGAACCATTGTGGCCCAAAGATAGCACTCACACATTTATCAAATTTTAATAAGTTAACTCAGAAACATATCACTTAGTTGAAACATGTAACGGCGAACCAAGCTGTGGATTATTCGTGCCCAGTTTATGACCATATTTGGTCAATAATGAACTCTCGACTGCTAACCCAAGCAGGTTTTCTCTTCATAATATTTCATTTTTCACTCAAATAAAGTAGAGTAACAGTGGTAAGTGATAATGTGCTAACATTTAACATATTGAAGTCTAGCAACAACATTATTTTCAAAATCTCTTCGATTGTTTTTTCTGCGAATATTCCGCAGCTTGGCACTAAAGCAATGTATGTTTGTTACATGTTTCAACTCACTTATATGTTTCTGGTTAACTATTATTTAGTTATGTTTATCTTATCAGTGGGGTCAAAACCTTAAGTATTGGAACCATTGTGGCCCAAAGATAGCACTCAAATTTTAATAAGTTGAAAATATCTAGTTGTGATTTGTAATTTTAATTTTTACTTCACAGGCCAGAGAAAAATAAAACAAAAGTATGGATCTGACTCACTCACGTTTGGAAACCGAGAGACTTTGGTTACGCCCACTCGTGAGCAAAGATGTTCACCGTTTAGTGGAATATTGTGGAAATTCTGACTTATCCGACATGGCTTCACGCATTCCCCATCCATACACAGAAAAAGATGCTTTGGATTTCATAGCTATGAGTCAGAACGGACATCTAAACAAAAGCGATATCATATTTGCAGTGGTTTCCAAAGATTTGGATCATTTGATAGGGTGTGTTGGACTTATGTTGGACATAGAAAATGATGCTGCAGAAATGGGGTTCTGGATCGGCGTCCCATTCTGGGGTAAAGGATTTTGTACCGAAGCTGCCAAATGTCTTTTGAAATTTGGCTTTCAAGATTTTGGGTTGAATTGTATATTCGCGAATTGTTTCACGGGGAACAAAGGCTCTGAAGGTGTCCTTAAAAAACTGGGCATGACGTTTGAAGGTCATCTGAGACAACGCGTAAAGAAGAAAGATGAATTTAAAGATGTCAAAATGTATTCATTTTGTCATCTGAATATAATAATACGGAAATATAATAAACGAACATTTTGTATTTGGTGTAAAATTTGACAAATATGTTTTAATATATGTGAACGAATCCAAGACAATAGTATTTCTAGAAGTATAATTCATTCTGACTTTTTCCTATCACCTAAAATTGAATGGGCAGTGAGAACATGGTTATTCCTGGTAGGATGTTCATGTATACATGTACTGCTCTTCCCAGTAGACCGTTACACCCTTCTATTTTTCTGCCCACCGGTGGCTGTCTCAAATTGATCGCATGATCACTTTTTGTGTACCACATGATGAGTTGCTTATGTACCACGTGATCAATGTTTGTGGGTGTAAACTTTGAGAGTTCATTGTTTTTCTGCATTGCAACGAAGTACGCCCAAAATGGTTGATCACGTGGTACACAAGCAACCCATCACGTGGTACAAAAAAGTTGACAACGCGATCACTTTAAGACAGCCTCCGGCAGGCAGAAAAATCGAGAGGTGTAGCGGTCTACTGGGAAGAGTAGTAATCCTAGAGAACAGGTTCTAATAGGCAAGTCATGAGCATTTGTATTGGCCAGTCTTTGCCCTTGTATGGTTGTCATTAATAGACCTCCTCGGCTTGGGCGTAATGTCGTCCCATTTCAAATCATGTATGACTGTCCAATCTGAAAGCAATAATCAACAATAAGTAGATTAATATATACTAGTATATCAAAACAAAGCTTATAAATTTTGTGTTCTGGTGGTACCAGACACATACCATAAATAGAGGATATTACACGGTGGCTTGAAGATATGAGCTTTATTTTCGAGTGGCAAGAACAATATTTTATGAATGAGCAACAATAGTACTACAAAAATGTGTTTCCAAAAAGTATCCATACCCCCCTACGGAAGGGATTGGAAATTCCATAGGGGGGGGGGGGGGGGGAATTTACCTGATCTTTTCCATACAAATACTGTATTTTTCTTCGGAAATTCCAGGGGGGGGGGGGGGGGGGGGGGTCATTTCTCAACACCCTTCTGTGTGTGTGTGGGGGGGGGGGGGGGGGGGGGGGGGGGGGGTGGGGGGGGTATGGATATTTTTGGGAAACACAATGCCCTGCTGGAAGACACATATATATGTGTAAACGTGACAGCTCAGTATCACGTTTACTGACAAACCGTGGAAGAAAATAGCTCAAGTCGTGAATTACGAGGCACACAAAGCACTCACCTTCACCATCTTTGGTTCCGAACAGGTGTGACTGGTGCATGTGTAGTTGACACGTGAAAAATGGGCGATCAAAAATCGAAATTCGTAAAAATAAAATGCAGCAGGTGTTCCTTCAAATTTTGTAATTGGCAGCAGAAACTGAACAGTCAAAATGATCACCCCCCCTTTTCAAATCCTGGATAATCAAATCCTGGATAATTCACTACTAAAAATTGCAAACAATCATACGCTCCCATATAAAATTTGCCCGAGTCATCAAAAGGCATCTTGTTTTATTTTTCTTGGGGGAGACTGGTACGAGCTGACTGGAACGCATATCCTAACAGTAGTGGCTGCTGATCACTTATCGCAGCACAAGTCACATTGACTTGGCGGACTTTAGGAAAGAATCCCTAGAATTGCTCATTTTGAAGGTAAATTCCCCATTTACATGTCATATGACACTTATATGACATATATATTTCTAATTTAAGTTCCATTGGTGTTTCTGTTAGGCTATTTTTGTGAAACAAACGCCAGGTTTTTAAGTTGTAATTTAAGAGTTGCAGTGATTGTGCGAACCAGCAGGCCTGCTTGTACACTGTTTGTTTTTGATACATTATCTCACACTTATTGCCTTTCTATTGAAAATGAACCGGAATTCCTTTAATCTAGAGACGTATAACAATTGAGCTGCTGTTTTAGTTTGGTGCTTTTGTAAACTTGGGAAACAGAAATCCTTCGGAAGCTTAAAAACTTAAACATTTACCGAGTTGTTCCATCTTCAACTATGAAACGTGTTTCTCGCCGGTTTATGGTTTTCAAGACCTGTTTAGGTGTAGGGGGGTGGAACTGAAGCTTTTCTGTTTGTGTTTGTATGCTTTAATTCCACGGTATATTTTTGTTTCCTAGTTTAGTGTTGTGCTTTGAATAAAATAATAAGGCTTTTTCATAATTCTATAAGCATTAATTTATAAGATTTACAAAATGTAATTTAACCATTTAAAAATGCATTATATAGGAAATAGCAGTGCTAAGACAAGTAGAATACCAGCAGGCTTTTGAAAGGAGTATTCAACAGATTAATTTATGTCCATGAAATAAAAAAGAAGTCTTTTGAAGTCACAAAATAATCCTTGGGTGTTATAATAATATGGATTCTAAGGGAAACATAATTTCAAGATATGGGAACCATACTAAAACTGGGGACTGTCTTAACTAAATGTAACAGAGATGGCAAAGCTATGACATCTGATTAATGTTTACTTCCCATTCATGCATGATTCCATGATGCGAAACTGAGGTACTGTAAAACTGGTTTTCCTGGAACTGTCATTCAAAAGTTCTGAGACTATCAACATGGAAGTGAGATTGGCACATCAGTAGGCCAGAGTCCCATTGCAAGCTTGTCGGTACTGAGCTTAGTTGGTCACTAAAGAGAGTGGCATTTGAGGCAGATCAAGGCCAATCCTGTCTTGATTAATCACCAAAATGGGTAGTTTTTCCCAGTGGAATTCAAAATGTCCAAGCAACAAACACAAAGTAGAAGATTTTTAATGAACTCTTCAGCTTTTCCTGATGAAATATAAGGAAACTTCTAACACCTTCCTGCTATTGGTGTCTTTTCCATGTTCTATGCAGAAGGAATATTTTGGCTTGTCTGCATAGCAACAGTAACTAGGGAGGTAGGACAATAAATGTGTATTGATGAATTGATGGGAACAGCCAGATTTCCCTGATGATTATTTTTCTTTACACTTCTAGAGTAAAATATGACTGAGTCCGCATTTGAAGGGGGTCTTGAATTCCCTACCGATCTTCCCCCACCTGGCGGCAAAGTGACAGATCAAGAAAGAGAACTAGCCAATCAGGCGCACATTGAATTTGAGTCTCAGCAGTATGACAAGAGCCTGACAGCTGTTAGTCGTCTTGGTGAGATGCGGCAAAATGACTACAAAGTGGTGCATAACAAGGCTGTCATAACATTCTGTTTGTCTGGGTTTGCAAAAACTGATGAATTCTACAATAATTTACAGGCAGTAAAAAAGCAGGTATGATGTGAATGTTGTATAGACATCTTTCTGTTACTTTCAACACTACATTAGTTAACCTCTTCAGCAGGCATCGTGTTAGTGGTGTGAACAACCAAAAACAAACAACAACCCTTTTACATGCAGATAAAATCCAAACTTGTTGAACAGTTTTTTCCACTAAAAAATGAGCCCTCGTAAAATGCGAGACAAACTTTCTGAGCCACAGAAATCAAAGCTTTTGTTACAAGGAGCATTGTATAGCACTGTTCACACTGACATCATCTATTGTTATAATAATGTGCCAACCAGAGATCGATTGGTTTACAGAACAAAGGGCACTATTCAATCTATGGTTGGCACAAAGCATTACAATGGCAATGTTGGCATTGGCAGTGAACAGCGCTATACCCCTCATACATTACCCGTCATACATTACCCCTCATACATGGGTTCCCTGTTTACTCTCCCTTCACCACAGGGTGCCCAAGCCACAGCTCTTTTTGTTCTTTATGTTAAAGATGCCTGTGAAGGAAGCTTTCCATGATTTGATAATATTTTGCTTTTATATGCATCTGGTTCATTCTATTTATTTCAAAGAAATAATTACTTATGATCATGATATTCTTATTTGTGTTAAGATTGATAGTGAATGTTGTGAGTGTGAAGATGATGGGAACACAATGGACATGGTTTATGTACTGTACAATGAAGCTGTAGTGTGTTATAATGTGAGTAACTTTAAAGTTATGTGAATAACTTTATAAGGGTGTTCTCAAAACCACACATAACAGGACCTGACAGAAATGTGGATTTCAGCTGAACTCAGAAAGATGGGGTGCCATTTGCTGTCGCCAAGCCCCCAAATTTAGTCGCCATTGGTAACCATTATGGTTGCAGTATCGGGCCATACACACTGCATTTCCGTATACCTACAATAGCTAAAAGTACCTACCGGTAGCTAACTATCCCTGACACCTACCTGTTGAAAACTTTACGAGCATTCCCTAAAAATATAGGATTCTAATGAAATATTGTGTATTTTTTGCCTAAGAGTGTTTAAAGTGTTGGTTTAAACATTTTTGAACCCTGCAATATAATATTCTTGGTGCCACAATCTACTGTAGAAAATGTGCTCCTGACCATATATTTTTGGTACCAGTATTGGTTATCTAAACTTGAGATTTGTGCTTGTTTGCAGTTACGTCAGTATAATAATGCTACCAAAGCACTTGGAAAGTTGTTTAAGATAATTGAACCACTGGGTAAGTTTGACAGTCGTTTTGAAACTACCATTTTATTTTACTGTTCACACAAAGTATTTAGCAATTTTACTGATTTTTCAAAGAATTGAAAGGCTTGAAATTAAATCATATTAACAGCCACAGTCTTGTGAGCTGAGTAAAGCACAATTCGAGCTCAGAAATAGTTAGTAACTTGTAGCAATTCTTTGTCTTTTGTTATTTGCAGATGAAAACCTTGCATTTAAAGTGTGTTTTCTCCTAGTAGAGTTATATCTTATTATGCACAAGGTAAGTGTCACAAATGTATTGTGTAGCTTGACAACAACTTCAACTACAGCAGCCCTTTAATAACCAACTAGAGAAAACAATGCATCCAATAGTCCAATTTCAATATTAAACATCAAACAATGGATTTAAATTTATGTGCAGCAACTGTTTATTTTGCAGCCTGAAAAAGCTGGAGCTGTACTGAGTCATGTGGAGAGTGCTATGTCGACAAACAGCAAGCAGAGTGACGTAAGCCTGTAATATAGAGAAGAGTAATTAAACAATAATTGTGTTCTTCTGTTAAAGGCCAGTGTTCTCACCAGGCAGCACCATTGCGGGATTATTAAAAAAACAAAACAGAAATGCTGTGGAATTTGTCACTGCATGCGTCACTAAGGGTGCATGCATGCAGTTGCCATGTTGAATTTAGCTTTAGAAGTCTGTGTCTATAAGTCTGTTAGCTGACCTTTATTACTGAAAACTCATGTGTGGCAGACTAGCGAACTACTTGTTTTCCTTCACTCCTTATGCAGTGTAATGATGATACGCACTGGGTTATGAATCTCATGATTCCACTTTGACAAGAGCCTTGCGGCTCCTGAACACTGCTAATTAGTGAAACAAACTGTTTACTTTTTCTACCACGTAAATTATCATTAATTATTATAATGGTTAAGGGATTAAGCCATCGTATCCTGTATTGTTTGCATTCAATGCCCACTTCCTGTGAGGACCCATCTCTCCTTCACTACCCTACACAGTTTCAGGGGGATGTTGAAAATCCACTGAGGATGTGATAAACTCTGTCAATCACCACTGTCAGTATCTATGCTTATGGCTGCTTGGCTGCCAGTGGCCCCCTGAAACCAGCGTAATTAAGTTTCCGAGCTGCAAGTCTATTTGTATTTATATTCCCAGGAAATTTCTGTAATTTAACACATTAATAGGAGTTTGGTCACCCCTGTTATTTACATTTCTTTGTTATGTTTTATAACCAACATTATAATTTGATCTCCCAGTCTTCACAAGGTCAACAATGAAGTAGAGATACATGGATGAGTCTGGGAATTTGGGAATTTGGCCTCAAATATTTTATTTACATTTACATTCCCAGGAAATAAACACATTGATATGAATTTGTTCACCCCTGTTATTCACATTTCTTTGTTATGTTTTATAACCAACATTATAATTAGATCTCCCAGTCTTCACAAGGTCAACAGAGTAGAGATATGGATGATGTTAATAAGGCACGTTTGCATCAGGTAGGGCCACTTTGTTAGTGAAGTTTATTGTTTGATTCTTTACAGAAATAAAACATAGAAGATGTACGGTACACAGGAGGTTCCTGTTCCTCCCCAATGCACAAAAAAGCAAAATGTAAAACAAGAGAGAACTTTGGGGAAATCTGGGGTTCTAGTCCACCCATTCCTGTACCCCTTCACTGCTATTGGTATGTTGAGTTCATATTAATAAAGCTTTGGTCACTAAATTATTATTTTCTGAATCTGTTTTCAGTATAAAGCACGGCTGAACATCTTAATGAAGTCCATCAAGGCCTGCAAGAGGGAGATCAAGTCTGTCCTGAACACCGGGAATGTATGTGACAATCATGTCTATTTAAAATAACAATTGCTTTGGCCATTTTTGGAGCTTAAAGTGCTTGACAATGAAACGTTTTCTGGTCATGTTGCATAATGCAAAATATAGCAGGTTTTCCTAGTGCCTGGAAACTATGCCAATTGACTAGCAAAATATGAGTTCTAGATTGTTATTATAATAACTCTTTGTTAAAGGGGCTCTTGCATGCTTAATATTCACCCACTGCGGACATAAAATTGAAATTGTAACCGTGAAACACATGTACATTTGCCCGTAGTAATCAAAATAATCCTCCAGATTAATAGAAAAACCTTCCAATTGTTAGACAAATGCAATTCTAGGTTGTTTTGACCTGTTTTCAAGAGGATGGAATTGGATTGCGATTTGAGCTATTTTCACGTCAGAGAAGTGGCCAGCAAACGTGCGAGAGTCTCTTTAAGGATGACTTCTGATTTTTCTTTCTCTCTTTCAACAGTCACTTGTTGGATTATTTCTGAAAAGTAACTTTGAATACTTGCGGCAGAACTACCGCAAGTCCATCAAGTTACTAAACAGTGTTCCAAAGTCACATAATAACTTCATGGAGACAGGAGAATGTATCAGTACAATGTATTTCAACAACTTGGGATGTATCCACTACCAAATGCACAAGTACAACTTGGCTGCATTCTACTTTAGAAGATCCTTGGAGGAGAATGATAAAGCGTTAGCATTGTTACCTCGCATGGATAAAAGTAAGATGCTTAACATGTTGGATTTATTTCTAATTCAATTAGTTGCATATTTTGTCTTGTAGAAATATAGAAATATTACTTGAATGCAGAAGAATTCTACTATTACAAGTTTCTCTCCCTTTTTACAGGCAAATTGCACACATTTTTATGGTATTGAAACTGGTGGTGAAGCTGTGTATTATTTGCAGGGTGATAAAATATAGACTGGTATTTCTTCTGACCATCAGCCTTTTGGGGATGTTATTGTTCATTACAGCCTTAGAAGTAAATGGTTGCATTTTGAATGTAGAACATGGGTTCTAGTTTTAAAGAATTTGTTCGTTTCAGCCTTAGGAAGTAAATGGTTGCTTTTTGAATGTAGAATTCTAGTTTTAAAGAGGCTTGGAAGTACATCCAAAAGTAGCTTCCAGGTAGCCTGAATCTAAAAAGTCTCATTCAAAGTCTCTGCGCTCATCTCAGTCTCCTGAAAAGTCACTGAAAATCAGGGTTCTTGAGAAAGAAAATGGCAATAAAAGGCTTTATGAGCATAACTTGTAATCATCCAACATCATACTATGTTATTTTTCAGATAATCCTATATGTGGAAGACCATTGTGCACGTTAAGACTCAGTAGGCGCCATGAGATTCTCTATAACCTTGGTATTCAGTTGTTGTTTTCTGGGAGACCTCTCTCAGCATTTGATTGTCTAATACAAGTGATACAGACCTACCACACAAACCCCAGGTTGTGGCTTAGATTAGCAGAATGTGGGATCCTTGTCCATCAGATGGTAAGATATTGTTAAAGTGTATATCACCAAAAATTGGACGCAAGTCAAAGATTCTACATGTCTTAAGGTCCTTAAGCTGCAATATGATATATCATATGATCGAATCTGATAAAAACAGCACCATGTACCCAGGTTTTGAGGGCAAAATAATTGGCATATTCATGTATTCTATTGCAAAGTGCTGGTGGTCAGCACTGAAGTAGATGGCAGTTCACCACCGGTAGGTGCCTTCTATTGAAACCACTGTGTACCCACGTTCAAATATCACGAATTTCCGCCTACTGGGTGCCCTGTGCCCATGAGGTCAGTAAAGGTTTGTGTGATCTGTGAGCCATAGCATGGTTGACTTAGCATTACAGCACTGGTCTCTCATCACTTTGTTGCAAGTGTGATGCTTTACCCATTTTGGTAAAACATTCTGTGGAAGCAGTGTAATGATGATACGCACTGGGTTATGAATCACATGATTCCACTTTGACAAGAGCCTTGGTGCTCCTGAACACTGCCTATGGACCATTCCAGCTATAAGCGGGTTCGCTTAGAATTCCTTTGGATTGTAAAGGCAGGTTTACACATGCGATTTTTGTTGCATTTGTCGCGGCGATTTTACTCGAGCGAGCTGCAATTCCAACTCTCTTGTGTAAACGAGATGCAAATCCGGCGCGATTTCTATGCTCCCTTTTCAAATCGCATCAAGTTGCAAAGAGTTTCAAACATGTTTGAAATCTCCACGACATCACGCGACAAAGTTGACATCAGTTGACATGTACGTGCAAGAAAAATCGCCACGACTCGCGCGACAAAAATTGCAGCAAAAATTGCAAGTGTAAACGACAACTACCGTTATACTAGGCACATCATCCGTGAAATGTAACACAACTACCGGTACTGACACGCAGCGCACGCATGGCATCATAGCTGGCATCGTCTATTGAATTTTCACAACATTATCAAAGGGAATATCTAAGTTCAGTATTACATGAACACAATTATTAATCCAGTTTATTGCTTTACCAGTCTGGGGAAAACTCCGACCAGAGTATAAAGAAGAGTGACGTCGTCAAGTCTGTTATTGGTTCAGGCCCACATCGCAAAATAGTCATCTCGTCCCTACAGGAGAAGAGACCAAGCTTTGAGTAAGAAAAGTACTGATATAGACGTATAGAGTGATTATATATTTAAAATTACTGGCAATGCAACATATTCAGTGTGTTTATTTATTTGTTTATTTGTTCCTCGCTCTATGCCTGTTACTTAAATCTCGGGCGTTCCAAGTGTACATTCTTGTAATGTATTGTTGATGTGTCAGGGTGCCTATGGTACAGATTTGTAGAAAGATGCTATATCATCTGATCTTCTTTTCATTTCAGTTCCAATCAGGGTCAGTCAGCAGCTATGCCAGCTTGTACTCTTGAATTCTCGGCAATCTGTCTTCAGAATGCTCTCCTGTTGTTAAAGGCATCAGAGAACATGTCAACAGCAACTCAACGCGATGGGAACATTGACAACCACTTGCATAAAGATGATGATACCCTAGATGTAGAAGGACAAAGGTACAGGAAATGCTATTCTTGTGACTCTCAAAGTCCCTGTGTCCGATGGCCGTGGTTTTGTAGAATATATATTAGTCTATGCTAATGTGGTAACGGTAAATTTAGTGAAGTCAATCTGTCTAAATCTCATGGAATTTCGATCCATCCTTTGGTCTAAAGCTGATTTAAGTGATATGTAGTCATAGAGAAGCAAAGTAATGGTATTATTTTGACATCCTTACCATATTCGGTCAACCCCCAAAAATACGGTATATATAACATTATCACACCCATCAGGGCCGATTCTTACATATTCTGGTGGTGGTTTTGATAAAATTTGGCAGCAGTGTAATGATGATACGCACTGGGTTATGAATCTCATGATTCCACTTTGACAAGAGCCTTGCGGCTCCTGAACACTGCTAAAGTCACAAATGTCACACCCATCGGTCACAGGGTCATTAACTCAATAAGAGAATGGATTAAAAATAGTCACTGTGCTGCAAAAATGTGGAAATAAGACATAGTCTAGCAAGCTCGTTAGTTTGGCTGGTTTTACACTCTGTGATTTGTCGAGCACACTGTTTTATGACCTGTGACTTATTTGAAAAATCGGGACCTTCACGAAAAAATCTGTTAATATCCAAGATGGCGGCCAATCAGCGAAAGGACCAGGTTTTTGCGATAAAAATACCAGCAAGCGCCTTTAAGCAGGCTATCTGTTGCGTTGTCACAGATTTTTCGGAGAGTCGGGCCGATACGGAATGAAATTACGGCACTAGAAATCGGTCAATCGCATCGTGTAAACCAGCTATTAGACACGGCCGTTAACTGTATTGACACTGATGTTTTTTTACCATTGTTGTGTCAGTGAAAATGGTCCTTCAAGTCGGCTTTCTCCCAGCCAATATGAATGCAGTATCCCAGCATCACCTGGTCCACCTATCAAGTTAAAGGAACTACCGCACATGAGGTACTGAAATCTATTCATAGTTCCGATCAAACAATGAAGCCATTTCACGCTACCTGGAGATACCAATCAGAGTTGAAAAGATTCTCCCACGGGGACTGATCATGTCCCACAAACAGTATTTCAGGACGTCTGAAATCAGTCCGATTTGAGCACTTTTTTGCCTTTTATGACAGTATAAACTGAGATGATCCGAAGATAAAGATATCTCTGGTAAACCTAAGTGGAATCGGAGTATTTTTGGACTTTTTTTTAAGGAAAACCCTAGTTTGTTTGTGGGACATAACAACAGTAACTATGGCTTTGAATGACAGGTCGGAACTATGAATTGCCTTGCAAACCTAGAAATTGTGTTTTTACAATTGCCATTTGGGTAAGGCTCTTTGACCTTATTTGATTGGCTGAACCTTTATCTCTAACACTTAGCTAACAAGCTGTTTACCAAGTGTTATTCCTCAGAAATTGTATAATATTGAGCAATTAATTAATTCAGCTGACGTCACGTCGCTCGCCTTTTAAACATCAAGAATTCACCGGTGGCGCTCAACCAATCAGAAGCGGGAAAATATGTTGAATGAATAATACTGTTTATTATACAGAGCTGGAAATAATTCTTCTTACTTGATCGGGCATATGTCCATCAAAATAAATGTTGTTGGTGGTCTCTACTGGAAAGTTGGCCGGACATATCTGAAAATTGGTCGGAATTTGGCGATTTTGATCGGACAATGTCGGATGACCGGCAGTAATTTCCAGCTCTGCTATAGTACAACGCTAAACTCTGGCCCATTTCCATTGGTCGAGAATGATCACGTGGTATGGATAGTAGCTGCTTTTGCGGGCGACTATCAGTTAATGGCGCCCGTTTCGCTCAACATTGTAGGGAAAAAACTATGTGGCTCTTCTGTTCCAGAAATTGTTTTCCCTTGGAAATTAGATTTTCAGACTTCATATAAGATTCTCTATTGTGAACATCAAATTTCCCTGGGCACACCATTCCACGATGTGAATTTGAGGGAATAAGGCCCTACTGTTTAAACAGGGCTTACAGGACTTCAATGTTTATAGGGTAACCCACACACAACCATAAGCAAATCAATGATGTTAGAGTCACAGTGCAGTGATTTTAATTTTTGTGTAAACTTGAGAATATTTGACTTACATACTTTGTTTTCTTGATCTGTAGGTGCGCAATGATGGCATGTAGTGCGTATGTGTCGTTAGGTTTAGGAGACAATGTCATGGCTCTAATCCACTCACAGAAGCTACTCTCACAATCTGGTCTAGTGGGATCCTTAAAGTACGTACATTTCAATAGAAGTTAGACCAAATCGGCTAACCGTGTTTACATCTTGTTTCCACCCAATTCAGATCATGTGATGATTCCTTTGGGTGGATACTTTTGTTAGTTCTGCACATAGACTCGTGCACTCGGGCGAGTGAGAAAAATTGAATATTTGAATTATTTAAAAAGAATATTGTTGCTATCGGACTGCTTTTCAAAACTCAGGGTTTTGTACTAGGATGTATCCTGTGTAATTTCAGATTCCTAGGTCATCTATATGCTGCAGAGGCACTTATAAAGCTGAACAGGATAGCTGAGGCCATAATGCACTTGTCACCAGAGAATGTAATAGACGTCAGTATAGGACCAGTTACCAACAGCACTGGTAAGTACCGCGCTTGTGTTCTGAAATCATACCCTAGTCCCTATCGTTCTGCACGGGTATCCTGTGGTTATGTTGTGACGTCACCAACTCGAGCGCCCGCGCACATCCAGCGGTTTACCTTTTCTCTGCGTACAAGGAAGGTCATTGCCGGATTTCAAGCCGTGAGTGCCTGGGGCGAATCCTTTCATATATAGATTATCCGTTCAAGGCCAACAGGGGGAGAAAGGGCATGCTCAACTGTACAAAATCCGAAAGTTTGGTATTAACCAGGCAAATAGTGATCGAGAAACAGCCAAAAAAGTCTAAAATTTTACAAGATTTGTGTCAAATCCGGACGCGGCGTCCGGAAAACCATACAAAGCTTATAAAATTCCGGCATCTTGGAATAGCTGTATCTCGATCGGAATTTATACAATCAACGCCAAACTTTAGGGTTTTGTATAGTTTAATATGCTCTTCTTCTTTATGTGGAGTTCCAGGCACTCTCGGCTTGAAATCCGGCAATGGCTAGAAGGGATAACTCAGAAGGAGGTGATTGATAGGCTTCACGGTTGTTATGCCATGTACGTAGCTTCGTTCTATTTTTTATGCCTATGAATTATTAATCACCTTCACTGTGAGTATCCCTAGCCACGACCTACAAGGAACGCCTGGGACCAGCAATCATACTTCAAGGAATTCCGCAGAGGAGCGGGACCATTCGGGATAAAAAAAAAATATTATTGTGAATGTATGACGGACTCGCACAAAACTGCTTCTGAAAATGGCGTTTTGCAAAATATTGGGAAATCAACCACTTCCTCATGTGAACACTTTATTACTCTGCCTCTGGATCGCAATTTGGGACGAGCTCGTGAGAACTCGCTTTGCCAAGGAAATGGCTATGTGAGATTCCGTCATTGGCTATGTGAGAGTCCGTCATTGGCTATGTGAGAGTCCGTCATTGGCTATGTGAGAGTCCGTCATTGGCTATGTGAGAGTCAGTCATTGGCTATGTGAGAGTCCGTCATTGGCTATGTGAGAGTCCGTCATTGGCTATGTGAGAGTCCGTCATTGGCTATATGAGAGTCCGTCATTGGCTATGTGAGAGTCCGTCATTGGCTGTAAGAGAATTGTCTTCTTATCCCAAATGGTCCACGTCCTCCGCGGAATTCTTCAAAGTATGGTTCGGCTTATTCATACCGTGACTCTGCACATGCTCTAACAGAGGATTTTAAATCATTTCAGGTTCTGAAAAGGATACGAAACCGCACAGTAAGTATACACCTACTTCAATAACGTTGCTTTTGGCTTTTGGTCGATGAAGAGTGGAATACAATGCGCGCATCTTTGCTTGGGTGGCCAACAAACAATAGCGCTCGACAACCAAAGACTAATTCCCAAAGCAACTTTTTTTGAAATGATTATAACAGTGATTATAATGATGTTGATGGTGATGCTGGCAATGGGGAAACATTTTGTTGATGTTAATGATGATATCTCTGTTATTATTTGTCTTTTAATTGTCATCGTGGATTTTCCCTGATGTCGCCAATGACGTTTTCTGATTTCTCCTTCAGGCTGTGAGAAGGTCAGCTTCCCAAGCTGTTTGAGTGAGGGAAGGGCAACGCTCCTTGTCAATCTAGCTAGTACCTACTGTCTTAGGAATGAGGTGGATAAAGCAAAGAAGTGCTTGAATCAAGTGAGTTTAGCCTGCTAGCCGGCTATCCAGTGGTTTTCCCCGGATATTTGATTTTTGTTGGTGCGCGGGATTCCTGTGTACCCCCTCCCCCGCGCCCCGCGACACAGGAATCCCCCGAAAAATCCGAAAACCGGAGAGCCGGCTAGTGAGTTGTGTGCTCCTCCTCAGGGTAGTCTTATTTTGTGGCTAAAACGTTGCTATTTGTGACTATTTGGCTCTGACACCCTACCCCTTTCCCTCTGTACCCGCAGATTTGCCACTAATACTTGGTATTTTTATTTTATTTTTTGTAGGCATGTGGGCTAAGTCCACCGAAGTGGTGTTTGTCAAGAATTGTATTAGTTGCAGTTTATATAGAACTACAGTCAGGTAGGATTTTATTGTAATGTGCCAATTTAGAAAATATTGCGAGGGGAACTGATCGATAGCTCCCACTCCTGGATTGCCAATAATCAGCGATCCACCTCCTTCAGGGCTCGAGCGCAGGGTGCAGGCTCGACGCAATCGTCATGACCCAAAGCTCCCCAGTTCGTCGCCGTACAGGGGAGGATTTGGTGACAGCCATTTGAGCTGATTGGCTGATTTTGGGCGTTGGAGCACGCGCAGAAAGATCTTTCTCGTTTAACAGCTCTGTATTAAATCTCGCGCCTGTGTCTGTGGCTGTCACCAGAGCCTTCTTCGCGATATGACAAGTTCTGGGTACGAGAATGGCACAACGCAAGGGTGAATCATAGCGATGCAACTGCTAGCCTGAAATACTAGACGTAAGCGCAGCGCAAGCACGAACGCAACGGAACGCACCTCTCTCGGTTATCTTGCGCTTAGGTCGTGGCTAGCAAGGTCGTTTAACACGTGAAATGCCAGACTTGCAAACAACTTTGCTGGCTAATAAAGAATGCCCGAAAGAAACCTCTGGTAACAAAATGTGTAACAAACTTCCGTTTTTCTATCCAGGGAATATTTCTGCAGCTCTACAGACAATCAAGAAGAACCAGTTCCTACACATTGGAAAGGCAGCTGGAAGACTGAATAAGACAGCACGACTCAGTGATTACTGGAAAACCTAAATCAACACCTTGTCTGGAAATAATGATTCGCTGGGCAGTATAACAAAATCTCGGTGATTTCAAGAGTTCAGTTGGCGAAAGTCTTCGAGTCAGCCAATGAAACTGCGAAGAAAACCCAAACACAGTGGCTTGATTTACTTACTTCGTCCCCTGATTGGTTGGTTGTTGTATGTTACGTTTCTGATTGGCTAAGCGTATTTACTTTGCGTTTAGTTTTCGACACTCGTCTGAAATCCCTGCTTTCCATGCCAGTAGCCTGTGAGGATCAAGGCGAACTTTAGGGTTATCCCAGCTTATCAACCATATGAAATGCAAGCTCAGATTTGTTGCCAGTTAAAACCGAGTAATAATTGGAGAGCAGGTTTTTTGATTTCGAAATTCCTTGGAAGCTATCGCTAAGGGGCCGACCATTTGACTTCTAAGGGCTGAGGGGGGGGGGGGGGGGGGGGGGGGGGTTGATGATAAAAAAAAAGTTTCCTGCACAGCATATTTGTCATAATCCTCAACTAATTTCACGAAATAAATATCCTACAATATCTTAGTGAAGTAAAAAAATATATCTTGCAAAAAAAAACATCCATTCCTCCCCTCAAAAGTCAAATGGTCAGCCCCTAAGTATCTCTAATGACATGCTCGATGATCCAACGCCTCAGCGGAAGCTACCCAAAAGGTGTGCCCGCCTGCCGCGAAAAGAAAAGCAGCGCTGGATCTTTAAGCATGCTCTAATTAATGATGGCCTGTTTGAAACTAAATTCCAAACCAGAAACGGGACATTTTGAAAAAAAAAAAAAACTTGGGTAGTGGCAAAGGTAATAACAGGGTTCCTTAAAAATTGCACTGATTCATTTCGTTTGAATGGTTGTAAAATGTAAAAGCAAAGTAATTTGTGAAATCTGCTCTAAAGAGTAAATTGATAATATAATTTTGGAAACAAAATTGTTGTAGATGTCCAACATCAGATTTTGACATTTTGGAATTATGTAAGCTTTCCTGAAAGAAAGAATTTCCAATTAAAAAGAAGCCTAAATTGCTACCGTAACAAAGAAACAACCAAATGGAGGTTATTGAGGGAATTTCCAGAAAATAAGAACTGGTAATAAAACTCTTTGTAAAACTTCTAAAAACATAATCAGCTTGCTCAGGCCTACGATTTGTTATATTTTATGATGCTTGCTGAATCAATGTTAATGTTGGCCAATAGGCTTCAGTTTTGGGATTGCTGGTTAACTCCAGTATGAACAAACCTGTTTGTCCTTTTCACAGAACATAATGGAATCAAGTGAGGCATTTAGGGGTATATACAATAAATATATTTTTGATAAGCAGATCCATGGTGTCCTTTCATATTTTTGAACGTTAGTGTCGAGCCCAACTATGGACCCCCCCCCCCCCCCCCCTGAACCTGAGGGGGAAGAGAGATGGGACTCCACATAAAAATAGATGGGGGTGCTCGTCCTATCCCTTAGGGGATAAACTTCACCCACCTGCTATCTCTTGGGGGTGTCGAAAGAGTCTATCCCACAGGGCATCTCGTGCCAAAGGTGACCTAGAAATTCAGCGACAACAGTAAATTGTTTCAACTTGATGCTAATTTTATTTTTGTTTACAATTTCTGAGGTTAAAATTTACTTTTTCCATATCCAATCTGCTATCTCAGGTAAAATGCACTGTTGACCACACAAAATTTGCTATCTTTTAGGGTTAAAATCAATTTTCCCGATGAGCACCCCATCAATTTATATTTAAATACTACCCCCTCCAGGGGCTGATCAAGATGAAGACCAAGTTGTCTTGGGAAAATGGAGCACACGCACTCTACTGATCAAAAAGTCATGACTGAAAAAGTCACGACGCTTTGTGCTGTGCCATGAACAATCATCTTGATTGATTGATCAGTCATTTCGTGCGATGTGATTGGCTCAATGTCCAGAAGAAGGCGAGATGCTGTGCTTTTTCACAGCCTTAAAAAAGGGGTTCTCTGCTTTATAGAATTACCCAGAAACAGGGATGAAGATCGGGTGATTCCAGAAATTGTCCATACCCCTCTCATTGAGGGTTTCAGATATTATCTTCCCAACAATCCCTTCTGTGGGTAGGATTGGGATTTTTCCTGGAATTACAACATTCTAAAGTTGGAGCAATATACTAAGCAACCAAAGGCAAATGGTATTTTTCTACAATTTTTATTTTTTTATGTGTACTTTTTTTCTTTTTCTTACATAAACCTGAGTGCCACTTGGGCTAACTGCACAATCAATGTGCATGTTTTTATGATATTTTTTTTATACTTCATGTTATAGATAACAATCCACAGAAGTATATGTATTCAGATAACTTGTGAACTATGTGGCTATATGATAGCCTATAACATAATCTCTGTTCTACTTTAATCAGCCTTTCATTCATTGAATGAAACTAGTCACGTATTACCACGCTAATATTCTTTCTATATTTCTCTAATTTAATTTACAATGTGATGCAGGCAGATGCAGTGTTAACTTTTTTCTTTGTTTTGTCATTTTTTTAAAACAGGGTTTACAGTGCACCCTTAATTCAGTTAAGTCCCTATATATAGATAAACTGCAACCTTTAAGTTCACATTTTTTTCATTTTATAAATAAATATTTTGACATTTTGTGTTTCGTTTTCCACTTTTTGCTTTTCTTTTTGTTTTTCACTTTTTCGTTTTTTCTTCTCTTTTGTTTTTTCCTCTTTTTCCTCATTCTGACGAGGAAAAGAATAAATTAATTCTATAACCATGTAACACAACAATGTCCCAGTGTAGTACAGTGTACATAGCAATGAAGAACTCTCGATTGCTTTAGGAATGTGATCCACACATTTCTTCAGTCCTTTCTCTGGTGCTGTTCCAGCTTATGTAAGTCTCAAAAGTGGGGCAGGGCAGTGGTGGCAAAACTTCAGCACAGACTCTAAAGCTGTGCTTGGTTCAAGAGTACTCTGAAAAAAAAAAAAAATCAGAGCAAACGTTAGTGCCATAATTCCTACCAATTTAAAAGACCAGATTTGTTAACCAGATTAGCTACTTTAAATTGGCCCAAGCTCATAAAATCACCTTTTCCTAACTAGAGCAAATACCTGCAACACAGTATTGCAGTATTGAATTTTCAGGTATGGTCATTATCACTGTTTATCAACAGTGCCATAAGAATTTGGCATAATTTTCAGTCTCTTACCCAGATGTTATTTTTTGCATTTCTTTCGGTGATTTTTCCAATTGATTTCTCTATGAAAATTGTTTTGGAGCCACAGGGTCTGGGTCTTTGTAAAAACTATCCCACAAACAATTGCATACCCAAAAAAACCCAGAAAGCCATCTAGGTACGAGACTGAGGGTGCAGAGTAAACAAACCCTCACCTTAACAAGAATGCAGTGGATTGGTTCTAAGAACTCTTCTGTGTATCCTGCCACTCTTTTTAGCTTTCTGCTGCTGCTGACCTTCATAACAGGAATGGGGTACTCCCAACAGAATGCCTCTAGCAGTCGGCAATGGACCTGGATACCAGGGTCTGCATGGGAGTTCTCTACCAGGACACACAGGATGACTTCGTCTGGATTGCTGTAAAATGAAAACAAAATACATTAGGTATATTGTATTCTAATAAACACTACAAATACCTCTCAACTTAAGTTTGTCCAAAAACTTCAGATTCTCTTTCACTGGGCAGAGGAATATAGAAAATGTATGGGAAAAAGTGTCAGTATGGGGAAATAGAGTAAATGAAAGAAAAAAGTATTATGTGGGAGAGAGGCTTCAAAATCTGAGTCACGATACAACTCTCGTAAGATCTAAGCCCATTGGATTGATACCCTCAGTGCAAAACAATAGAGGATCATACAATAGAATGAGGAAACAATGTGATGCTTTGTTCTGCCTATCCAATCACACATCTTCCAAGAAGCTGTATCACTCAAAATCTTGTGGCACTCAACAAATTGGTAAAATACTTTTTTGTGAATTTAAACATAACCATTCTGGAACTTTGAACTTCAGAATAATACTGTTTCTAAATTTTATAAAACTTAATGTAACCTACATTTCCCTTCGACATGGGTAGGGAGGAGGCATACATTTTACAGAATATTTTGCCATTTTGATTACTCAGTGTGTTTCGTTGGAAGCATGAAGCAGATCGACTAAATCTGAGCTATGATAAATATTTCAAGCAATAAATATAATGTGTTTTTCCTGCTTACATTTCTAACTGTTCTGCTGCACTGTGTGCTCCCGTCACCAGGTCGCCGGATTCCCGGGCGCTCTGCAATACATTTTCCAAACAAAGTTGGATTTTCGGGTTTCGCATCATAGCATCTCTGCAAAAACAAAATGAAACACAGCTTAATACTTATTCTGAGTGAGGAAATAAATAAATTGGGTTTAATTAAAAGCGACCATGTTAAAACTCCATATGTAGAGGGAGGTTTTTGGCGACGTTAATGCAACGTTGCCACAACACGTCACGAAAAACACCGCGTTGCTTGCAGACTGCAGAGAACAAAACGATTCTGTTCCCAAAAACGCTTTAAATAGAAATGTGCACATCAAACTCTTTCTTTCCTTACTGGGTGATAAAGATAAATACTTAACTTGTTTTCCTAATGATTATCGAGAATTAAAACGAAGCTATAACTCGTGCTTCGAAGCGTGACCTTCGCTTCATTCTTTGAACTGTTGCACCATCCACGTCGAAGAAATGCAACTTTGAACTCGCTTCAAGGAAGAATTCTGACAATATTCTGCTACTAAGCACACTGATTTCTCTACTTAAACATTTTCTGTGACTTCCATTGAATTTTATCAAGTTTAGTTAGATTTTTAGAGCTTACAAAACACCGGCAAAAGTCACGAGACTTGATTGAGTTCTTTTTAAAAAGCAGTCACAAGAACCCGAGCGTAAAAACTTGGAAAAATCACTTACATTCCAACGTGATCCAACTCATAGTCCTCATCCCTCATCTTGGATGGTTTCTCTATCTTTCTGTATTGTTTTGTAGCAGTTGCGATGTTCTTTGAATGAATACAAGGAAAGTTTTAGCGCCAAAACTCCCACACACTCCTTTTAGGTTCGAGGTTTGAATCACAGACCGAATCTGCTGAGCTTTCTGTTTGCTAAGTACATTTCAAGCACGTGACTTGTAGAAAGATCTCTTGATCTGGGAAGGGAGGGTACTTTAGTACAGATTTTAAAGTGAAACAAAATATATTTATCGTCATAAAAAAAATTGTCTACAACAGAAATGACACAAAGATAACAATCTTTTACTAATACTGCGAGTTTCACTTAATATTTCACTTGAGCTTTGCATAAGAAATTCGGCTTAGAAACAAATACACACCCCTCCCCTAGTAAGTAAAAGCGGAACAAACTGCAAGGGAAAGCCCCACATTTGCGTCACTACAAGCGACGTGTATTTCGCGGAAAATGAATGAGACGACCAAGCAAGATCAAGCGTGCAATGTCTTACAGAGATTACGACTGAAACCGGAACAGGAAATAGAGAAATAGTCAAGCAGGGTGTGTTGGTGACCACAAAAATCTTCAATATGAAGCGTTTTGGCAGTGGCAACCGTGTTTCAGGTCTTTTCAGTTGAAAAATTTGTGAAAAGGAATTGATGCATGGTCTGTCTTTTATTTTGCCCTTTATGGCGTTATGAATGAGGGAGTTTTTTCCTGAGATAAAAATGCAAATGATTCTATTCGTGATATGTCTGCGTGAACGTGATTTTTGTGCGATTTCTTCGCACGTGATTCGTGACTCATCGTGTAGAAAAATCAAACACTTATTTAGACAATATGATTGCTTTTTCGTGTTTTGTTAAATATTGCTGTCGAAATTTATCGAATTAATATTCCCAAGGGTAAGGTCCCGCAGCTCCAAATCTCCAATGCCAAGGCCATGATCTGCTGATCGAAAGATATAAAGCATATTACTTATTCATGTCAAGCATGATCTTTTGTTCATGTACAAAAAGTAAATACGCCAAGGTCGCCCCATCAAAGGGCCCGCGGGGGAATGGGCGGGAGAGGACTCCCCTATTTTTTGGGCGGGGCCGTGATCTTGGTACCTTTTTAGGTTTTACTAAATAAAGGAACCTTCGCGCACGTTGTTCGAAAAAAAAAAAAAAAAATCATACACGTCCTATAGTTTAACCAAAATATGTCAACCTATATATCGTTGGAAAGCTTATAGAATGGACTAGCGGGCTATGGCAAAAAGAAATCACTTATTGATATCTGTAATTTTTTTTTGCATTGATTAAATATTTTGGTGTGCTATTTTCACGAGCTAACGCTGTCGAACTGCTGGACCATGACTCCCAAGTAACACATTGTTTGTTTCTCAAAAACCGTGTCTGCGATTTTTTGAATTTTGTTTAGTTCAACAGTTATGAATTTTTTACATTTTTAGAGCGTGAAAATTCTACAAAATTTGACCTTCGAAATTTAAAAGTTCGATAACTTTGAGCAAAGCAAAATTTTAAAAAACGCAGACACGGTTTTGTTACTTTGGAGTCAAGGTCTAGCAGTTCGTCAGCGTTATCTCTTGAAACTCTCACACCCGAATTTTTAATAAAACCTTAAAAAAATTTCTAATTATGAAAAAAATAATTCTTTTTGCCATAGTTCGCTAGTCCATTGTATAAGCTTTCCAACGATATATAGGTTGATATTGGTTAAACTAAGGACGTGTATGCTTTTTTTTCTCGAACACGTGCGCGAAGGTTCTCAGTAACCTTAAAATCAGTCATCTGGTACCTTAATTTAGGGGGTAAAATTCGAAACTTGCAATTTTTTCCTGATAAGGTACCTGTTAGAGGTCCGTTCTAGCAAATAGCAAATTACACTTGTTGGTACTGAATTTCCGACGTATTTTCCCTCGTAAAAAAGATGAGAAATAATTACCAGGGGAAAATACGTCTTGTTGGTAACTTTTAGGGGTCAAAAAATAATTGCACACCATTTGAAGCCTCGGAATTAATATTTGATACATAAATACTCTAAAACCTCATTTATTTCTGACGAGCCGTGGTGGCCAACTCGAAAGCTTGTGCTGTCTTTTCTATCTATTTCCAAATCTGATTTATTCTTTTCCTTATTGATATGTGCTTCTAAACAATGTAATTGACTGATATAACGAATGTGTGTAATAAATTGAATTGGATCAAAAACACTCTACACTGCAAAGCGACGCCGAGCACCCCGCCCCAAAATAGGGGAGAACTGTTTTCCGTTGGTTTAGAAGCGCGCGCGCGTTGATGCAAGCAGCGTTGTCTGCGCGCACCATGGCAAATCAGCCAATCATATTACGAGAACAGCAACAGTGCAGCGTCACGTAGCATGCTATGATAATTTTTTCTGAAAAACTGAGGACAACCTCCCTCCCTCCAAGAATGCGAGCTACCCGCGGACCTGCTTATTAGTAATATTAATATGAAGTTTCACCCGAATCCATTCTTCGTTCGGAGGTCCTTCCCTTTATAAACCGGACTTCGATGGAAACCACCAAACATAACAGCCGATAAAACCAAAAAACTCAAATTTTAATATTTACTGCAATATTCAAGTTACAACATCCAACCAGCGACCGCGGAGGGGGGCTGGTAGGGGTATACGTAGCTCTACAACTTGTATATTTCCCATAAATTTCTATACTTTCACATTTTTGTGATACACTCATTCCATGTTAGCCCCACTACTTGAGAGCACTCTCCGCTTCCGTTGTAAGCTACACATTGAAACTAAATTAAAAACCCATTTGAAAAAATTTGAACCGGGAACCTGTTTGAACAATACATTCACACTAGTTTTATTATTATTTTTTATCATGGTGGGCCCGACATTATCAAGCTGCAAATTAATTATTGTACAAATTAATTATAACCATATTGTTTGGGCAATCTCTTTGCATGCATGCATCCAAACCATTTTCATTTTAGTTTATAACCATTCACATGCTGATGTAGCCTATGTATGTCAGTTGTTCTCTGCCCCTACAAAAATCATGCTTTGTTTCCAGAAATGTTGCTCAAACATGAATTTGCAGGGTGCATACATTACGTCGAATTTGTCTGAAATTTTCAAACTGCACAGCCAATCAGGTTCTTGCCTTCTTACTTCCAGTGCAGTTCGTTTGCTTCTGTCATGGCAAAAAAGTAAAAAATACAATGCCAAACATAAGCCAATGAGAGAGCTCCCCCAACATCCCAGGGAAATACAGGTGGACTGAACAAAATTACGGGAAGCAAAGCACATACGTCTCTCCATTTTTTTAAGAGAGGAGAGTGGCTCTACAAATGCAGCTACATGCTAATGCTGATGCAACAACAGGCTTTTCCGGATATGGTCATTTTCCATTCTAATTCCCAGAGCCTCTCAGTCATGCTGCTACTGTCTGAGGCTCTGGACGCAGATGAAACCGGAGGTCCTAGAATCTAGGACATCTGGCATTGTTGGTCAGTTAGGCAAATCTCAAAATGGTGAGGGGGGATATCCGCCAATCAGAATCGGCCTATGATTGTCTGCCAGAGCCTAAGATAAACAACAACAGCGGAGTAGGCTCTGGGAATGAGATTGGGTCATTTTCATACAATGAATAGTTAGCAGCTTGGCACTAACTGACAGTTAACACAACATGAAGTGAATGTAGCGGCTTTTCTAAAATTACAAATAATTTTTTTTTTAAAAACTATAAAAAACCTGAATTGGAACTACTTTAAACAAAAACAAACATTACATACAGGATAACGTTTTCACAACTTACTTTAGATTGGGTTATTTACAGCATTTTTACACAAACACAGACAAAAATCTGTTAACCTAAAGGGATATATAATGTTATAGGCTAGAAAAGGTCAGATTTTGAATATTGGAGCTTGAAAGTTCAGAATTTCAATTTATGAGGCTAGAAAAACTAGGCCGTATGTGGGCTAGATTTTTTGGCTGAAAACCTAGAGGCTGGGAATACTCAGATTTTCACATCTGGAAAATTGCCAAAAAGGCACAGGCTCCATTTTAAAACAAGAGGCTGGGCAATACTCAGATTTTACACATTTCTATACCCCTACCAAATTTTCTAACATAAAGTAATTGTCATTGTTTTGTTGTTAGCATGCATTAAAATTAGACTCCTTTGTTTTGCTTTGATGCACACTATACATTAACTTAACTTTTGTACAACCTGTCAAAAAATAAGTCTAATTCTAATCACCAAAAATACTTTTAAGTTTACCGGAAATAATCAAAATAACAGTCCAGGTTGTTAAATGACCTTTTAACTGTTAAATCAATACACATTTTTGGTGTTTGATCTAAGAGGATGGAATTGGATTGCAATTTGAATTATTTGCTTGTCAGGCAAGTGTGCGAGTTTCCCTTTAAGGGCACAGGGTTTTTAAGGGCACCATGCAGTTGAGCAGATTGTGACTTCTCTTGCCTGCATAGCTGACTCTGTTGTTTATTTGAATTAATGTGGCAGCACAAAATCAAGGCTCATACTGAGACACACTTCGTGTGGAGTGAAATTTTCTCACCCAATTGAGAGCCAGCTATGCTGGCTATGACTCCTCTTGCTTAAATCCTGGTATGACAAAAGGCTAATTTGCAAAACAAGGGTGTGGTTGTAGCAGATCCGAGGGTGGGCATTGGGAACCAATGCTGCACATTTTATAAAAAATGGTGCCCTTCCCAGTGCTTTGGAAATGTTCACTTTGCTACCCCTTCTAAAATCTCTACCACTACCCTGATTGATTTCCTACTTCTGTTTCTATTGCAATAGTATGCCAAATTCCTTTCCACTGTTAAGTATCTCTACAAAACTACAGTATGTATATTAAAATGTGGAACATCTAGCCTGCTTGCAGATGTTAGAGAGTAGTTTAAGGTCGAGAAACCCGAGAGCTTGATTTCGCATGGCCGCCATCTTGGATTTGTGACAAAATGTGACAAATCGGGGAGAGGGGGCAGGGAGGATTTTGTCACACGAAAGTAAACTTGAGTTTCTCAACCTAAAACTACTCTCCAATGCCTGCAAGCAGACTAAGGGACATCTGGACTAAAGCAGGAGAGTTGGAGACAGGCTGAAACTGGGATACTGGAAATGTGGGAGAGTTGGTATCTATGCCTTTAGTCTATGCTTCAAGAACACATTGCATAAAAACTAGACAGTTTATATCAGTCTAGACAGTGAACCATCTCCCTCCATCTCTCTGTACATTTTCCTCTGCCGAAGATACAGGATTGTCATAACAACAAATCCAATAGCAAACAGGAAACAAAAACTGGGCAACCCATTTGTAACGAGCCTCTGTTGCAGCATCATCATTATGGCCATGTTTCTTTTCGTGAGCTGAAATGAATGAAAAAAAAATTAGCTGTTTAAAATGTTCTAGGAAACAGTTCCCCATCACAGCTTAATGTGGACCAAAAATTGTTTTGCTACAATACATGAAATCAACTAGAACTGTTTCCATCACTGGTTTAACACAATTGACACAATTTGACATGTATGTGAAACTGATTGTTTTAGGTAATAAGCATTGCAAAAATTATGAAGCATGGTTCATGGATTCACAAGCAACGTTAATTTAAACAGGTGTAAATAACTGCGTAGGTGCAGTAAGGGAGATGGGACCTCCCCAATTTGCAAACTTTACTTCTCAAGTTCTTTTAACTGTAGAATTTGTGAAATACAGATAAATTAAATTATGATTATGGATAATGTTTACCTTTGGTTGGTGAAGGGGTAATGGAAGTAGGTACTATAGACCCAGTAGTAGGCGGTATTACTGTTCCATTGGTCGGCACAACTGTTCCTTTGTAGGAGACACAGTAGCGTTTGGTGGTGTTGTAGGAGTAACTGTTACACTTGGATGCACTGGTGTAGGACCCTTTGATGTTGGAGTAGGTGATGGGCTGATGAGTGGTGATGTTGCCGCTGCATGGGATGATGTTGTGATGCTCGCAGAGGATGGTGTTGGACTAGGAGTCAATTTGTGGTTGTTGATGGCAAGACAGACGTCGAATTGTTGCTGATGAATTGAATGTAATATAAAACCCAGAAAGATAAAAATATATAAAATGCCATAACGATGATGATTATGATGATGGGGATGTTTAAAGGAATAACTGAATAGCAAAACAAGATTCAATGAGAATGCTTGCTACACAGACTAGTAGTACTATAAATTACCTATATAACTGTTAACTATGTGGCGTCAGTCTCGAGATTGTGCCATGTGATTTCTTGGAAAAAGCTCCTGGATTTTTCCCTAAAAAGTTGTTTAGAATCTGTGTGCGAGGAAATTGCGATATTTACAATGTTTGTGATAAAATATAACTTTTACTGATGTAATAATCTGTTGAAAGTTATAAGGATCTATTTTTAGTCAATCATAATTGAGACTATCACTTTCTTTTAAGATTTCATTTCACCTGAGCACTCAGGCTGTCGAGAACGCCTGACGATGCGTGCGGACAGGTTTTGCATGCTGTGAAGAGATGATCGCAGCTAGTTCATAACTCATACTGAAAAAACTCTCAATAAATGGTCAAGAAAATGTTTCCCACTTACATGTACCATTTTTCTGAGCTGCAATGCCTTCCAATGTTGCAGATGCGAGGAATACAAGCGAAACACACACAAAACGGAACTGAACAGCGAAACGCCATCTTGTTTCCCTTTCACACTCGAACAGTTGTCACGTGATTAGCGCGGGTCAAAACAAAATAACACAGGAAGCCCAAGAAAAAGGAATTTATACCTAGTTCGAGTCTGATTTCGTTACGAAAGAGAATCAGCTGCAAAATTTCCCCTGAAATTATTTACTTCTCTTTCATCCCACGGTATTTTAATCTGTTAACCATTGTAGCTATGATAGTTTTTCTTGGGGCGCAATTACGGACTTGAAAACAAAGAAATCGCATCATTGGCAGATTTAGAGGCAGTTCAGTTCCTAGAGCGATCAAGAAGAGGCTACAAGCAGAAGAGCTACACAATTTATTTTCATCCAAAAGAGTAAATTTGTAGTGCGGTTTTCAACAAAATAATAAGCGCGCGCAGGCTACTGTAAGTAGTCATAGCAACACGCGGGCTACAACTTTTGACAAAGATGGCGCCGATTTTGTTTTGGGATTTGACCTGAAAAAAGTCGGCTCATGTATACCAAACGTTTACGACAAAATAGAATAATGATAAGAAATTTGTACTTCTAAATATCAAAGGGCAAAAAGGAAGTTGTAACATATAAACATGCCACGAGGACGGGGAAAATTGCGCGGTAAAGTAGAGTCAACGGTGAGGAAGGCGTACGGGGACACTGCTGTCGTCTCCAGTTTCAAGAGCAAAGTTGTTCATCCTCGAAATCCAAAGCTTGTGAAGAGTAGCGTCGAAGATGACAAGGTAAGGAAGCTCTATATTTTCATTTACGTTGATGAGAGTTAGGAAATCGTACATATTTCGTGCACACCTTCAGTCAGGCATGTTCACGTCTGTTGGTGCTCGAAGATCACCGAAAGCTATTTGTGGCATGGCATAAACAAAATAACATTACGGGGCTTTTAAACATGCCCTAATGTGTTTGGTAGTTCGCCCGCTCTATTGCATCTGTTCCAGAATAGGTTCTAACTCGAATTCAGAAGCCATTCTAGAATATAGTCTGAGGCCGTCATAGCCATGTGTGTGTAGTTAACCATTATCCTGCGAGATTGCGCAGAATATCGTCTGATACTTAGCCGACGAGGGACGAAGTCCCGAGTTGGCTAAAATCAGACGATATTCTGCAAAATCGAGCAGGATAATGGTTTATTATCAGCACATCGATAGCACAAAAACCCCCGAAAAATGACTTTTGTGTATTATTTACGAGCTCAAAACATCATATTTTCCTCAGAGACGGATATCGCAGGATAGCTGTCATGTACAGAAGACAGCTATTGGCGTTCCAATGACCATATTTGGGCAGTGCATCGATGTGCTGAATAATAATATGAATTAACTGTAACTATACTTACAGTAATACCGGTGCTTTTGAAACTGTGACAACGAATTGAAACAATCTAGACACGTTGATATTTGTGGTATTACTGTGCCCTTTGTGAATCAAGTGTTATCACGTAAGGGGTGCCGATGTTGATGAGTCTCAATTTCTGTGTTGGCTTTGGGTAATTTCAGAGAATGTATGAGGAGTAAGGACTTGTTTACACACAAATGCAAGGAGATAGATGCAACGCAAGTCAAGGATATCAAACCCATACATTTTCCTTGTGTGTTTACACGAGTCAAAACGCAATCACCGATGCAAATGCAGGAAATTTAAGAGGCTGCATTCCCTTCAAGTCACACTTGCACTTGCATCTAGTGTAAATCAAGAACATGCAACCACAAGGAAACTATGTTATATTGATTTTTTGACTTGTGCTTATGCTTGAGTCACTATGATTTACACATCCTGCATTGTGCTTGCCTTCACATCATGTGTAAACCAGTCCTAAGGACAGAACATTAGATACTTCTCGGGAGGGCTGCAGAAATCCCTTTTAAAATAATGTGCAAGCAGGCACCTCTGAGCCGGTGGGGCTAGGGGGACTTAGCCCCCCAATAATTGGCCGCCATTTTGAAAATATTTGTCCAATTCATCTGAAGCTTCTCGAGAAAACTAAAAAAGTTACCAATTTCAGATCCCCATCCCCCAAGTTTTCCCATCCCGATATAGCCCCCCCTCCCCCAATCAAAATTATACTCCGCGGTGCCTGCAGCTAACTTAGTTGGAAAATAAATTCCTGCAAGCCAGTTTGGCAGGAGAAAATAGCATCTTCAGCACCACACAAAGAAACAAATCCAACACTCCTACACATTCTCCCGGAAATATCTAATGGTCCTTAGCTAATCTCTGGCAGTAACACATCTGAGATATTTATCATTGGTCTCACCATCTTATAAAATCTCTGACTTAGCATTGACTTACACTTATGTACAAGTATCCATCCTCAAGGAAAAGCCAATCTTGATAAAATCATCTTATATTGTCCAGAATTTTGCTGTGGAAAAATGAACAAGCTTATTTTTTTAATGAAAAACCTTAAAGGCCCATCACCAACCTTGCAGACTCTTAGCCAATCAGAGCAGCTGAAAAACAATGGATCAATTTGAAAAACAAAAGAAAATGGGTCGCAAAGGCTCCCGGTGGTGAGGGGCCTTTAAATAAAGAAGATTGTAAATTGACATAGAGAGATGGCTAAATCTTTCCTTAATTTATTACACAGCAAGCTCCATCTGCGTACATGGCAGAGATGCAGCTGACGACAGATGAAAGACTGAAATTAACATATGAGATGAGAGTTCCGCAAATAATAGAACTGCTGGACATGTCAGAACAGACTTTACAAAAGGTAAAACATTTTGCTAAATTAGATTAATAATCATGTTAACTGGGAAATGATGTAATCTACCTGTGGTCTAACCTACATGCAGCACTCCAAAACTGCATAACTACGTTCAATGTCAAGATAACCTACAAGCCGGCATGTAAGCTACCCCACATGTGTTTAGCAAACAGTTGACTGTTTTGCTGATTAATCATTATTGATGTTTCCTTCTAATTTCCAGTTTACCACAATGGATCCAAGAGCCACTGTTCCAACCTTTTCCTTCAGATATAATGTTCCAGAACTTTGAACCTTATCAAACATATGAAGTTCCACTGCAGCTCAGAAATGGAGACAAGGTACCATAGAACTGTGCTTATTAATGACAAATTTCTGGTTATACCTCATGAAAGTCTGTTAAAGATCCCCTGTCAGCCCCCGCTTTGTCAGCCTAGTGACATATTGAATCAGCCAATTTCCATTGGCCGATTAACATTTTTGATTGAATTAGGAAATAAGAAATATTATTTTGACTAGGTTAAACTCTGTCATCGTGCATCTGTGCGCAGTGCCTCATGGTCGGTGCTGACCAATGGTGCATTGAGCTTTGCTACATGTTGCATGTTGTGGGATCGTGCAATCTCACAGATTTTTGCTTGTTTTCTAAGAGTTTCCCATCCCCACAACCCCTGTCTGGTTTCAGGGTCCTAAAGGTAAGTAGTTCTCCCTGAATTTCTCAGTGTGACATGGTTTCCTCCTGGGGACCATGCTCAGCAGGGGGCATCCCCTACATGCATCTAGGCCACTCGTCATCAGGTGGCGATGAGTTTTAATGATGAATAACCTGTATTGTAGATGATGTCTAGATTCCTATGCATAGCTCATCTTTGAATTCTGAATGAAGCAAAACAATTGAGAGGCTAACAAGGGCTCACATCAATTTTGGTATCCTGTATTTCCTTCCATGAAAGATGTGTAAAACAGTTGAACACTGCAACCTATTTCATTGCTGTCATCCCAGATTGCTCGGCTTGTGAAGGTCACCCAGACTGATTCTCCATACTTCAAGATCGTCAGTCCACATGATGTTGGACACAAAGTAGCTCCAGGCATGGACACAACATTTATTGTCCAGTTTACACCTGATGAGAAAAGGTAAAAATCCCTATTGAAATCATGCATGGTAAAAATCAACCACACCTTAATCCCCTAATCCTGTAGATGGTTCTGAGGTTGAACCTAGCTGGGACTATGAGATACCATCTAGGATTATTAGACATCCAAGATGGTATCCTATCCCTCCTGAATGTGATTATACCCCGGCTGCTCGATATATGGGATTGTTGATTGTCCTAACCCTTAAGCCCTGGCTAAACTAGGACACATGTAGAGCACAACATTGTAGCCGGACACATGTTTCCCAGTTTAGCCACATAAGAAACATTGTTGCATGTGACAAATGTTGTAGCTGGGACACAAAGAAATGTTTCTTCGCAAGACAAGAAACATTTTATGTGTCCAAGACACATGCGTGTGATGTTTCCTAGTTTAGCCACTCAGGGAAACATGCAGGACGCAATGCTGCATGCTACATGTGTCCTAGTTTAGCTGTAGCTTTAGGGTATAAAATTCCCTTCAAGTACTTTCTTTAGGGGTGTCAGATATCCAAAGAGTTGTCTGCTATCCCTTGTGCTAATGGTAGCTTATGGCAGTCAACTTCTTATGCCTTATTTGCTACAGCCTCCTAGGGGTCAAACATTTTTACTAAAGTCATTTTCCCATCTCTTAGGGGTAAATTTGCTATGGGCACATCCTTTTTGCTATCCCTTAGTGTTGCTGAAGTAATTTTTCCCAATGATTGTCCTATATATTTTTAGGGGAAGTCCCCTTCCTGAGGATCCTACCTGTGAATTCCACGGTAAATTTAACACAAAAAGGGCTACAAAAACTGACATGTGGGGTCCCAGGTAGGGATTGAGTATGGCAATGGCCTTATTAACTAATGTAGCCCTTTGTATTCTTGTTTTTAGGACTACACTCATGAGCTCATTTGCATCACTGAGAGAGAAAAGTTTCTTGTTCCTGTTAAGGCCATAGGAGCACGAGCTATACTGGATTTCCCTGATGACATCAACTTTGGAACTTCTCCTGTCAAGGTGATACAATGGCCATTTTCACACTAGAGATAACAAATTGTCCGGATGGACAAATTGCCTGATGATTTGTCATCTAATGTGAATTTAGGTTGGACTTTGGTCGATTTGTTGTCTACACAAATATAATCGTCTATGAAAAGTCATCTTCCTAGATGGCCAAACAGACAAACAAATTTTACTTATTGTACTTTCATTTTGATTTAAGAGTACAACAACAAAGACACTATTAGTGAGGAATGTTGGAAACAGAGAGGCCAAGTTCCTGTTGTCAGTGGATGAACCCTTCACAGTGACCCTGACAGTGGTCGCCTGGCTATTGGTGAGAGCGTCCAGATCCATGTCGAGTTCAAGGCAACGCAAACTGGTGACCACACCAGTAATATGGTGCTACACTATGATACTGGTAAGTAAAACCTAAAGAATGGAATATTGCTGGGCATAAAATGTACAAGGAGTATTTTAGTAATATCTACTAGGTCCAGGATGCTGACTTCGGGGCCATTCAAACTAGTAATCATACCAGTAATAGAGCGGATTTCAGATGACCGTCGTGTTTGCAATTGGTTTGCTTTCTCATTGGCTGCTTATTTCTATCAACCAATCAAATTGCGAACTAATTACAAGCAAGGAATTACTAGCCAATTGGTTCGGCTCCTGATTGGCTGGGCTGGAAACCATTCAGCAGTAAGTTGTAATTACTCTTGTTTCTGATTGGCTAGTGATTGCACATTGCGCTTACTTTCACGTTGGTCATCTGAAATCTGCTCTATGGTGCTGTACTGTGATACTTGTTAGCAGGCAAGCTGCAAAGGGTATGGTCTTGGGGTGGAAATATTAGGGTGGGCCAGGAATGTTCAGATATGCCAATTTAAAGGCATTGTAAACTGTTAAATCCTGTTAAAATTGTGCTGCATCATTGATACTGGTGAGTAGTCAAGCTTCAAAGGGTGTGGTCTTGGTATTATTACCCTAGTTGATTTCTTTACTACTGTGGAGAATAAATGTTTCTTCCTTGTTGCTGTTGCAGGGGAGGATATTTACATCTCTCTGTATGGGGCAGCTCTGGACTATAACATTCGACTGGATAAAAACACCTTGAAAATGGAGAATACTTTCATTACAAGTGCATCTAGAAGGTACGTTAGCTCATTTTTGTTTTTTATTTTCAGGTTTAAATTCCACAGGATATCTAAATGATGCTCACATTCAACAGCCCATACCTTATTATATTATTATGTCCTCAATATTTACAAATGTTTATTATTTTCTTTTAGGGTTGTGACCATTTCCAACAGAAGTGACATCATGGTCCATTACAAGTGGACCAAGTTTGCCACCCTTAGGGAAGAGTTACAGCAGAAAGACAGGTAAAATGCAGTATTTGCTGTATGGCATTTTATTTCAATAATTTTAACAGTGTTGGTTAACAATAAGAGGAAGTTCTCTCATGGTTTGAAATTTTACCAATTTGACTCTTATCACATAATAGTTACTAGAGCGGTTTTCACATGACTGCCGTGAAACCAATCGCAAAGTAATTACACCAATTCTGAATAAAGCCTATAGGAGTAATTACAAAGTAATTGCGAATTACTCACGACAGTCATCTGAAATCTGCTCTAATAGTCACATAATGGTTACATAAAGTTTCAATTGGTGAGAGGACTACACTGGTACTGTACATAAATGATAAAATGGATGTTGTTAATTTCCAGATTCTACCTGGACCTCAGACGGCAGGAAGGCACAGAGAGGGATGCCTTCCTAGAGGAGTGCCTAAGTGATTTGACAATGAGAGACCAGCTGTCCATTATTAACAGAAAGTACATCAACCAAGTCCAGGTTTGACACACAACTATTTTGAAATTACTTCATTTACAAGTACAGAAGAGGCACAACCAGACAAAATGTGTGGGTGGGTCTTTGGCCTGTTATTTTTTCATATTTTCAATTTGGTCATAGGTTCTGAAGGATGACAAGATGCTTTTTGATGATGATATCATTTGTGTGGACCCTGTGGTAAGTTTAAGTATTGAACACTATACCTGGGTCATCATCACCACTGTACCATAGACAAGACACATTCCAATGCCATAGGTGTTCTTCTAGTGTCACTAGATAGTGTCACTTCTTAACATTTATATGTCAACTTCGGAAATTGAAAAGATCAGAATTTACAAAGTCTAGTGGGGATTCCAGGCTTTCCTTTCCAATTGAGAGAACAAAGTCATCTGTTATCATTATTGCAACCATCATCACTACCATTGCCACTATCATCTTGTCCACATTGTTGTGTTAATGATGGCATTGACGACCTTATCATCATCATTGGCAACAAAACAACAACATCTTCAACACTGCCACCCTAATCATCATCATTATCCTTGCCATCCTTTAACCACCATCACGAAAGCCATCCTCGTCATTGTCATAGATGTCATTCTTTTTGCCAGTAAATTCATTGTAAAATCCTGTAAAATGTCATTATCTTGCAGGAAGGTGACATTTGGCCAAACTCATCACTTGAAGTTGAGGTTGTGTTTAGGCCTCAAGAGGCGCACAGGTATGGGCTGCATACTGATCATTACTTTAAATATGTTGTAGCTTTCAGGGCCGCCAAACTTTCAAGCCATCATCGGCAGGAAAGTTAATCTTTGTCTGGCCAGATATTTCGAGCAGCCACAACATGACTGTTCATCTCTTGTGTGTATATGGCCAGTCAAAAACTGAGCTCTAATTGATTTGGGTGGTATTCGTGTTTGGCATCTCTCCAGCCATTCTTGTTGGCCCTTGCTTTTCATATCTTTTAGTAGCCATGGGCTCAATGTTATTTTGAAAAAATGTTTTGTTTAGTTACTGATATCACTGCTGTCTTTCTAGTTATGCACGAACATTGTACTGTGATGTATCAGGGAGAGAGTCAAGACTACCCTTGCGTGTCAGAGGAGAGGGGATAGGACCCAATGTGCAGTTTTCATTTGACACTCTGGATATTGGCAATGTGTTTGTGAACTCCAAACATTCATATGAGGTAAGATAATACAAAATATTTTCTCTCAATGGCAAAATGCTGAATTTCAATTTGATGAATGATATCAAGTTTGAAAAAATTCTTTCTCATATTTCTCAGGCAGCTTTGAGATAATTTCTAGGTGTCATTCTTCGAGACATAGTAGGAGATTGTTGTGATTTTAGTTGGATCTAGTGGTCCCAATAGTTACAGGTCTGTCTTGTCCCCCCCCCCCCCAGTATTTTAGACTACTTGATGACTGAAAGATGACCCAAAAGATGACTGAACATGCCCAGTTATTCACTATTGTTTTGGGTGGCATGAGGATTTACAGATGCTGTACCACTCTAGATGTAAAGTTTGCAATTTCTTCTTATCTGTCAGGTTGTGTTGGCCAACAAGGGAGACATTGATGCAGTATTTAGCCTGCTGCCCACAGACACCTATTCGGCCCTCAGTTCACCTTCAGTCCCTATCAGGGGATTGTGCTACCAGGGGGATATCAGGCGCTTGAGGTATTGGACACTTAGAGATCGAGTTTGTTTTTCGGTTATTTGATTTTTTATGGACGCGCGGGATTCCTGTGTCACGGACACAGGAATCCCGCGCTTCAAAAAATCAAATATCCGAAAAAATTACCCACTGGAGAGCGGTTAGCACTCGTTCACATTGACCAAAAGGACGTCGTATTGTCTGTGAAACAATAGAACGAGGCATAGATATATTGTGATATTCCTCGTTCTATTGTTTCACAGACAATAGAACGTCCTTTTGGTCAATGTGAACGAGAGCTAACCCTGGAGAGCCGGCTCGCACGTTATCATGATAATCACATTATTCTCACCTTACACTTTCAAAATGTACTATAAAAAGGTCAGACGAGGGCTTGAAAAAAGTACAAGGGGGGTAGGACTATAACTCTGATTCTGGTTGAATCTTTTTTCAAGTAATACTGCATCGGTAGGAGTTTTTAGGACAATACTTTTATTGCTATCTTTTCGAATAAGACGCTTTTATTAACAAATTAATGTGGGTGTGCACCCTTTAAAAACGGGGCTTTAATTGTCACCCATTTGCTTCATTTTGCAGATCCATTTTTGTTCCCCCATCCTGGGGGATTTTGATGAAATGTTTATGTTTGCAATCGATGGATCCCCTGAGAAGCTCAAGCTAAACATCAGGTAACAGCGACTGAAATGATTAGTCTTTTATAAACGTGGCTGTAAATAATCTTGCGCTTTTGTTACGTTGCGCACCGGCGCTACCAGTTTAGTAGTTTGCTCACAATCTCTCAGCCTTTGACCCACACGCCACTACTGGTACTGATTTTTTTTTAAACACATCTGGCGCACAAACCCACAGGTACGCCTGCTCACTGACAATCAAATGCTGTAATGGATTTTGGTATCTTTCATGTGTAGTTATCGGATCAAAGTAATGTCATTGTCTAGGTAAGCGAAATAGTAGACATTTTCTCTCTTTGTTCTTTCAGAGGATCTGTCATTGGCCCTACATTTCATTTCAATGTGCCAAAGCTGCGGTTTGGCACTGTCTCGTATGGTACGTTTTTATTTAATTTGAACCGAATATCATCTCTGCTTGTGATTGATCATTTAGTATTATCATTGAAGTCATTCCAGGAATACCTTAATTCCGTTCTATCATCACTTCAGTTTCGACCCAGAGCAGAGGGTCTCTTTTCTTCCTTTCTGAATATAAAAACGAAAAGAGGCCGCTGCTAACAGGGAATGCTTCGTCTTGTATGTACACTAAATGTAACTGAACATGTAAATTTGTTTAGGATTCGTCAACACACGTCACTGTACCCTGGTCAACACCTCGCTCATTCCCATGACCTTCACACTACGAGTACCAGCTGATGGCGGACTTAGAGAAGGTTCGCTCAGCTATGTGGACAGTTTGATTGACAGTAACATCAGTGACACCGGAAGTACTGTTATGCCGGCACCTCGGGAGTTCGATATTATGCCGTGTACTGGAACTGTCGCGCCACAGAGCGACATGGAGATTAGGATCGACTTCGTGTCGACAACTGTCAAGAAGTATGATATCTCGTTGGTAGTGGACGTCGAGGGCGTAGGAGAGGAGATACTCTCTCTCCCTATCAATGCAAAGTAAGTTTCAGTCGGTATCTTCACGGTATTGTTTTAAAAAAAAACAACAGGCATTCCAGTGGCAAGCTGAGGCATTTGTTGTGGAGTAAATGGTCTGAAATGCTTCTACGCGCGAGTATGCGTCGTGCTCTACTGGGTCACGATAATGGACGATTCCAGCTATAAGCGTGCGCTCTTATTTATTCAGAAATGTCCAAGCCGTGTCCCACAACTACCAGAATGCAGCGCACGCTTTTTTAACAGTTTGTTCGACAAATGTCCCACATCTACCGACATGCAGCGCGCGCGTGCGTTATAGCTGGAGTCGTCCATTGGGAGGGGAAGTGCTCTGAATATCAACGGGTGGAGATATGTGCTTAGGAAGGATTTACCTGGTAGTAGAATGATTTTAGAGCGAATGTCATATAACGCGCGTGCTTTATAGCAGCAGTCGTCCATTGGGAGGGGAAGTGCTCTGAATATCAACGGGTGGAGATATGTGCTTAGGAAGGAGTTACCTGGTAGTAGAATGATTTTAGAGCGAATGGGCAATTCCAGAAAATAAAGGTACCCTCCCCACCGGCGGCACTAGTTTTTGCCCCCTCCATGCATCCAGAATATTCAAAATGGTTTACCCCCCCATGCATATAGAATTCCGGGCAGGTTAAAGAAATCCAGCTTCGAAAAACCCCCCTTGCAATCAGAATTCCGAGCTCTTAAACCCCCCCATCCCATCGGAATTTCCAAATGCTGCCCGGGGGGGGTACCTTTATTTTCTGGAATTGCCCAATGTCATATACTGTATTGAAACCAATCGCAAATTTATTACACCGATTCTCAATGAAACCCATAGGAGTGATTACAAAGTAATTGCTAATAACTCACCACAGTCATCTGAAATCCACTCTATCGAAATGATTCATCTACGAAATGATTCATCTACGTTTTATTAGTGCACTCATTTATGTTTTGCTGTCATTCTAAGATGTGTTGTTCCACCTATAACTCTGCTGTCTCCCATCTTGGATTACGGACGGTGTTTCCTTCACCACCCTTACGAGTTGGCAGTACAGTTGATGAACGAGACAGATTTGCCGGCCAAATATGAACTCCTCTCTCAGGTATTCCAAACGTACACTCACACGATCGTGTACATTTGTAGAAGGCATACTTTGCCAAATGTGTTGTGTCGTATTGTGTTCAAATTCTTGGCCTCTCCGTCTTCCTCCTTCCTCCATCCTCCAATTCTGGTCCTCCTCCTTCCCATTCTGCATTCTCCCCTCCATCCCCCTTCTCCTCCTTTTCGTTGTCCTTCTCATCTTCAAACATCATCATGAGCTTAACCGTCATTATTATCATCAACAAGAAGAACAACAACAACGACGTCGACAACTGAAAGCTTATTCTTCCAGGTCGTTGACGATGGAACTCCGATACTTTATTCAAGTCCGGAACCAAAGGTAAAACCTGAGGTTTATCAAATTTTCCATTTCATGCATACCATTATAACGTAGTTGGGATTATTTTGTTTTTAGGGCGTGATCCATCCCCATTCGATGAAAGAAGTAGCTTTTCAGATCACAGCTGAGTGTCTCGAGGAGATTGGAACCACCGCATATTTTATGGTATTTGGGAGCAGTGATCAGCCATTGGTAAGACTTATGCTAAATTCATATGGAAGTCTCGATCGCGGCGCTAAATGTGCCAGGATAATAAAAAGCGCCCCCAAAGGGGAGAATATATTCGCAACAGAACCTGTTCCCTTGAGCATAATCGCCAGTATGTTTTTATTTTTAACTCGTGGATATGCAAAGCCTAGAAACGAGAAAGAGAGGTTTTCATGCGACTTTAGTGAAACCAAACGCAAGGTGATTACACCAATTCTGAAAAAAGCCTATAGGAGTGATTACAAAGTAATTACCAATAACTCACAACAGGGTGGTCACACGATATTACGTTATTGTAATTCACATAATCATTCATTTCCACGAGCTAATAATTGCGTTGTTTTCATATTCCCAGGCGGTGATGGTTCACTGTGTGGGGGAGGGCCCAGTAGTTCACGTGACACCCACTCACATCGACTACGGCACGATACCCGTACTCACCCCGGTCAGCAAGTCGGTCAGGTTATCTAACGAGTCTCTAATCCCTGCACAGTACTCTTGCTGCATGGTTAGTATGGATGGGCTTGTTCCTGGTTTGTCGTGGTTTGGCTTGTTGTTATTCTTCTTTCTAAGATCACGCATGACATTTAAATAAAACTTAAACATTTAAGCTGTCGCTGACAATCGTCTTGCTATCATAAACACGTAATGTAGAGGAAATTTCGTGTGAGTGAAAAAACAATGTCGTGGCCGATCAGGACCGCGAATTTTTACTGTTCACATGAAAATTTCCTCTCGAACAATGTTGAGAACAAGGGAGTACGTACTAAAACCAGTGCACATCTGATCTCACAACGTCTGAGTTAGCGATAACAATGTTAACTTATTTATAACCTTACTTCACTTCATCATTTCAGGTTCGACCAAACTCACTGTTTACCGTCGAGCCAAGCCAAGGTGTCATCGCACCCGAGCAAGTGCTAGAGCTGTTGGTTACAGCTATTGTCGATGATACAGTCAGGTGAGCCCTACCACAGTTTTGTACAAGTAAAACAGGAAGGACGGGAACAAAAATGGCGTCAGTATTCTTGGCTTTCACGTGACGCCATGGAAATGCTTTGAAACTTTGTAACTAAAGTTTGATGAAGGCATTTTGAGTCACCCAACAACAGTCGCTTATCGTACACTATTTCTCTAAATAATAATAAGAATAATAATAACAACAACAACAACTACAACGACAACGACAACAACGGATTCGCACATCTAAATTCACTTTGTTCTTTAGATTGAAAGGATCCATCATGTTAATTCAGTTATTATGAAACATCTAAATAAAATCTTGGTCGATATTCTTGTTATTTGTAGGCATTTTAGAAGGCTGCTAATTTAGCAGCCATATTTATGCACCTCAGCAGGAGCACGTTCATGGCGGCGGCAGTTTACCGCAACAAATCGCGGTCGTTCAAACCCTACGAGAAACGCGCTATCGCGTGGTAACTGAAAGCCAAGAATAAGGATCCATTTGTTTTTCAAACTTATGACAAAAGAGCTTCATTTCTTTTCACTATCGTGATGCAGATTCCATGAGAAACTATCAATAAACATCACTGACAGCCAGATACAGACCGTGAGTCTGACTGCATATGGATCAGGCACGACAATAGTGAGCGATCCGCCACTAGCTCCCGCGGTGCGACTAGGACCTCAGTTCAGTTGCCAGCCTTGCCTGAGGGAGTTCTGCCTGACAAACAGAGGAAGGAGGCCACAGCAAATCTACTGGACCACAGAGGGTTTCCACCCTTACAAGGCCAAGAAGAGATCGGACTACAACCCAGACGACATGAGATATCAGGTGAGAAGTCAAGGAAGGTTTGAAGTGTGACCAGCTGGCCAGTGCGGTCTCTACTAACAATTGCCACCAAACCTTCTCCCGGTCGGGGCAGATGACAGTTTGTGAATACACCAATTCTGAATAAAACATAGGTTTGAAGGTGTGATCAGCTGGTCCGTGCGGTCTTGGTGACTAAAAATGGCCACCAAACCTTCTCCCGGCCGGGGCAGATGACATTTTGTGAATACACCAATTCTGAATAAAACATAGGTTTGAAGGTGTGATCAGCTGGTCCGTGCGGTCTTGGTGACTAAAAATGGCCACCAAACCTTCTCCCGGCCGGGGCAGATGACATTTTGTGAATACGCCAATTCTGAATAAAACATAGGTTTGAAGTGTGACCAGCTGGCCAGTGCGGTCTCTACTAACAATTGCCACCAAACCTTCTCCCGGCCGGGGCAGATGACATTTTGTGAATACGCCAATTCTGAATAAAACATAGGTTTGAAGGTGTGATCAGCTGGTCCGTGCGGTCTTGACTGACAATTGCCACCAAACCTTCTCTGTGGTCTTGGCAATCAAGATGGCTTGAAAACCTTATCCAATCCAGTATAAAACAAATAGCTACTTAAGTGAGTTTTGGCGCAGGTACTGGGCTTTAACTGAACTATTTTCTCATGTCATCAGCTGGCGACCAGATGTTATGGCTGGTAAAACGCGACCCAGTGGGCGATGGGCGATGTAATTGCAACTTACTCATGGCAATCTGAAATCGTTCGTTCTAATGAATAGAGCAGATTTCGTATGACTGTGAAAAGTGCCGCAACACGGCACGGTCGCGGCACGGAACCTGGCCTGCTGTAAATACGGAATGAAATCGCGTAGTCGCGGCACGGTCGCGGCGCGGCACAACTTTGTCGCGGTACTTTTCACAGTCATACGCAATCTGCTCTAATGATTCACTTTTTTCTCAAAGGGTGTGCCTCCTCCAGTGGAGCCGCCAAAACCGATCTTCTCACTAACTCCAGACAGACTAGTGCTCCACCCAGGAGAAAGCCAGGAAGTGACGCTCAAGGGATTTTCAGATAAGTACGTGCATGATTCCTAGTTTGGTAACGTTTGTGGTGCAAATGCGGGAATCGCTGGACTACAAAATATGCTACACACCTGTAGCAGAGCTGTCAGAACAAGCCGGCGGCTACCGGAGCTCCGGTGGCTTCTTCACGTTTAATCGCCATCTACTTTTTACCCCTACCTGCGCGGGCCTACCTAGGTTTTCAAGTGTTTTGGGTAACTGCGCGCTGCGCTTTTTGCCTACGGTTAATCACTTGAAAAGGATATACATAGAGGATATTACATGGTGGCGCGAAGATATGAACAATATTTTACGAACGAGCGCAGCGAGAAGAAAACTTAGTTTTGTGAAGAAAACTTAGTTTTGTGGCTTAAAACTCGTGTGACCGAGCGAGATTTCACTGCAGACGAAAGTGAGGAAAACAACACTGCAAACGTGCACATCCGGGACACTCGGTACATAACTTTTTCATATTTTCACTAGTGAAGATATGGAAAATACGAGTGTTTTAGTTTCCGGTAAAACACTGGCATCCATATAATAATACCTTATATCAGTATTGTGATTTATTTAGCTGTTTGAAACCCAGTAATTGTGTGACGTTTTTACTGCGTGACCCTTTTCAGGCCTCAGTCTATCAAGGAACGCATGATCTGTCACGCAATCATTGGTACCAGTACAGGGAAAGAGAAGATAATGAAGGTTGATGTGTCTGCGGACTTTATCAGCCCACTGCTTGAGTTCTCACAGCGAGAGGTGGACTTCACGGTCATGAAGGTAAGATATATATGTTCATTACCAACATTCCGCGCACGTGGTTATCTCTGAGGTGCAGTATGCCATAATAATTATTATCGGCCTTCGGCCTCGATGGATAACACCCCCTCGATCTGAATAATTTTCCACATCATACTCTCAGCGGAATTCATTAAGCTAATAACCTTGGTACTTGCGCATCATGATGACCAGCTAGCCAGTTGCCCATCCATAGCTAGCCCACTTCCTTGTCTTTGGTTCTTATTTCTCCCTCCATCGGTGCCATCCAAGCAACTACGATAATCGTTGCGCAGCTCGACTTTCCCTCAAAAAACTTGTTATAATCATCAACATCTCGGGAGGCGAACCACTTGGCTATATACAAAAAAAATAACCAGTGACCAGAGCGGGTCTCGAACTCGGGATTTCCGGATTCCGAGGCCGGCGCCCTAACCACTGGACCATGTTGCCTGCATCTGGACCATTTTGCTTCCCTCCTGTTTGGCGCGACAGAATCCAACATTTGTTCCTCTTGTTAGTACCCGGAGAGTACCCTGGAGTTAGAGACGAAGCAAGTGATGATGCACAACGTGTCTTCCCTACCGCTCAACGTACAACTCAAGACCATGCACCCTTTCCAACTACTGGTGGATGACGCTCGTTGGGCGCCGTTGAACAGACAGACCTCAGAGACGGTAGGCAAAGGCATTCTGTGCTGAAATATCTTCATATCACTATGTCGTCATCTCAGTTCCTTTTTTGGACGTCTGATACAGATTTTTCTTTGCGCAAAATGAATATCCTGCAGCTTCGTCCCAGGCGTTCCTTGTGAGTGGGAAAGGTAGTGAGAAGTAAACCGGTAAACTGTTGGGTCTGCGCGTGCGCTCTAGTCACTGCCACTTTCCCCGTGACGTCACAACCTAACCACAGGAAACCCGCCCAGATCATAACGCCAGGGACTAGGCTGAGTATCCTGCTCATGTTGTGTATGTTTCGCTTGAAAAGGGATATCATACTGATCTACATATGATCTCGACAGTTGTTGTCACTAGCGGTAGACGAAAGCGTTCCGGTTCTTATCCAGTTTGACCCCTCGTACAAGGAAGACAGCGTCACGCGTGTAGCGGAGGGTTTCTGGAGCTCACTTTTGAGGAACATCCACAGCAGGTAGAAGTCGCCCCTTCTGAGTATCTTTTTTAACTGTAAAGTTCCGTTTGGTCTGTGCGAGGAACGTTTCTGTTTGGCTGGGATTTTCCCGCCAATTTTGGCGCGCGCCTGCTGACACAGGAAGCCCGCAACAAATATTTGTTTTGCTGAGCTAACAATTTGAAGTCGATGAAGTTTGCTTTCCATTTTTTTTTCTGTGAGAAAATTTTGGTAGTTAAAAAGTTTTAAACTTTTTGCCAGAAGCTGACGGGGTATTTTTCTGGTTCCCATTAGAAAAAGGATTCTTCTGCTTCAAAGCTGGTCAATAGCGCATTTCTCAATCGCACTCTCTTTATGCTGCATAATCACCATTTGTTTTGTTCTCCTTATGATAGGACTTCGTGAAGTTAAAAGGTGAAGTGTTCTTCCCAAACCTGACATTCGAGATGGATGAGGTGAGGTTATATAGAAATAATAATACTCGCGGTTACTGATTGTATGGCAAGGCAAAATAAGCGTTATAACTTGCGATATTGTGTAGCTAGATGCTGTGTTAAAGTGCATATGAAACGAAATCCGTTTTCGGATCTCTAGATAGATCATTATAAACATGCTGACCAAGTTTGAGAAAGATTTGATAAATAGCCGCGAAGCTGTGCGCTCATAAATTCATGAGTTTTGTTGCTAGCGTATTAGCATGCGAGTAATATAATTATTATTTTGTTTGCTTCTGTACAAAGACTATGACCGCAATCACGCTAAAAACCTAACTTGTATACTAACTATAGTATGGAGATAGAAATGTTTTCCTTAAGCTGTCTTTATTTGAATTCCCTGCTGCATATCTGAAGTGTATAAGAAGCCGAATTCGTCATTTTCTTTAATCTCGCCTTGTAGTGTAGAAACAAAATTACTTCACGAAACAGTGCCACCTGATATCTTGATTGCCTAGTGTGCTAGCCAGAGATCACAGCAAACTACATAACTTTGAACGGCCATAACATTGCAGCATTTTACCGAAATTCTTTCAAACCTGCAGTGCTTACTTTAAAAACGATGTGTTGAATAATGTAAAAAATGATTTCGTTTCATATGCACTTTAATGAATACCTCTAATGTCATGTGGGTGTACTACAGGTGGATTTCGGATGTATTTTGAACGACACGGAAGTGACGAAAATCGTGTCGGTCACCAACCACAGTCCCATGGATGTCAAGTATCAGTGGTGCTTTATCGATAGCACCGTGGGATTCGAGAACAAAGACGAGGATGAAGGTCAGTCAAATACCAGCAGACCAATTTAGATATATTAAAATTCTCACTTGGATACGAAGCTCAGGGAATGAAAGAAAAGAAATCAGTTATTTATCCTTCGATGCGGATGCAATTTCTTTTGTTTTATTCTCCAGAGCCTCGGACTCAAGTAAAAATTTTGATATATCGAATTGCTCACCTGAACAACCAATTTCAGTCGCCTTGATAGTGCTCAACAATATCTGTTTGCATGTTAGAGTTCAGCGCTGACCAAAACGCTCCTCTGAGTGAAGCAGAACCTCACTTTTGTTGCTATCGTGCATGACTAGGGTACATTTTTGGCTCAGATCTGATCAGATAGGAACGCCTGAAGACTGGCTTTCGTTTTTGATTGGCTAAGTGTATTTACTGTGCGTTTAGATTTCGACACTCATCTGAAATCTGAAATGTTCCCAGAAAGCAATACATTTCCCTGTATATTATATACGAAATTTTGAAACCCATTTATGGGAATTTCCCCGATGACACAAGAATAGGAAGTGTTCAGAATTTACATGTATAGCCATGGGAAAGCCGAACTTTCCCCATCTTGTTTCAGGAAGTTCAGCATTTACGGCCGAGATGTAAAATTCCAAACCCAGTTCGACAAACGTGCCAAGTGTTAGCGCCAATGATTCCCGCGTCTTACCAACGATCGTGTATTCAAAGAGCCTGTGTCAGCCGCCATATTCACAGCATAGCAACATACCAAGTCGGAAAAAGCGTCCATTTCCATCGGCTGATTTAGAGAACATAGAGCAATTTTCTCGATTGAATTTGGTAAATCAATGAAACTTTGCTTTTAGATGTTGATGTAGAGATTTCTTCACGTAATTCGTCTTCTAATATCGAACAAAAACAACAAGAAAGGAGTGGCTGGCACGGTCTCTTGAAATACAATTCTCACTTGTGTCGTTTCCTCTCCAGGTATCGGAGGTGATGTGGAAGATGAAGAGCAAACACCCCCGGTAGAGGAGGAGGCTGAAGAGGATAGAGACTCCGCCGAAGGGAGTCCTGCCCCGTCCTCTGAGGGGTCCCGCCCTGCATCAGCTGAGAGGGTAGTCATGCAGCAACCCCCAGGACCATGGGGTCATCATGAATACCATCCCATGACTATTGGTGTCGAAGAGGTAAAATATGATAACATATAAGGCATACTAAGTGAGAAAACAAGACTATCTTTCAGCCTGACTCACAAAGTCTAACAGTTACCGTTGGTTGCAGCTACCCGTCTACACGCGCGATCATGTTCTGGGGGCAGGTAAAACTTCAAAGTTTGGCCATTGAAACTTCAATGTTATGACGGGAAAACTTGAATTTTTTGCCACAATATTTTAGTACGCAATTCCGTTTTAACAATAGTCATTGAAAACAGCTAAAATTCTGGTAGATGTATAGTTTTTCTGGCCAGGTAGAAACAAAGCGACTAAACTATTTAGCTTTTCCACTCACGAGCGGCGACAAAGCTTCCTATACGTAGGCGGGCAAACTTGGCGCCTGCAGTATAGGGCTCGCCATTACGGGCATTGTCTAGCAATGATAACGATTCCAGTAACTGCAATTTGTAACGATGAAGAGCAGATTTCGCATGACTGTGAAAAGTGCCGCTACATGGCGCGACACTGTCACGGTGGCGGCATGGAATCTGGCCTGCTGTAGATTCACAATGAAATCGCGTAGTCGCGGCACGGTCACGGTAGCGGGACGGCACAACTTTGCTGCGGCATTTTTCACAGTCATACGAAATCTGCTCTATCAGGCAGTGCGAAAATGACCAAAAATTAAATGTCTAACATCTCGCGAATGAAAATCTAGAAAGCCGTTCCCTTTAGCGTTTGACGAGGAATCCATCATGTTTGCAAGGATAGGTATACCTGACACTAATAGTAACCATGTCTCTAGGTGTTCGACATCCTACCCCTCTACAGTACCCTGCACTCGATGGAGACCCAGAAGATCCAGTTCACGTTCTATGGTCACGCTAATATCAGCTCCTTGGCTGTAGCGAGATGTTCCGTGTATGGAGGACCTGACTATGATATCACTCTGCGAGGGCAGGCCTCCCTCGTACAGTACTTCTTCGATAGGAAGACTGTAGACTATGGGAAACAGGTACGACGTCTAGTTAAAGGGGCACTCACACGCTTGCCTGACAAGCAAATAATTCAAGTCGCAATCCAATTCCATCCTCTTCATAATAGATAAAAACACTATGAGGTGTAACGTGGGGTACAATCAATGCCTCTACCGAATCTGCAGTCGATTTTTAACCGCACCTCCTTGTTCTCTTCGTAGCTGTACGACCAGGTCGCAGTTGCCGAGATAATTCTTCACAACACCGGGAAAGTGGGACTGGACTTTGTGGTGCTGAATGTTGACTCGGGTGCTAAGCCTCTGCCCTGCTCACCTAACGTCACCCCAGCACAGGGTCATATTCCTGCGCTTAGCAAGCAGTCCCTGCTCGTGAGATATCTACCTGGAGTGCCACAGACGTTTGAGAAAAACTTTCAGGTAAACATGGGTTTGTGTTTATTTTGTACCGAAATTCGTCACAGAAGTACTAAAGCGTATTATTTTGAATGATAGGATTGGCAACATAGAAGTATGGCTAACTACAATTTGGTACATTGGATGAGAAAATTCATAGGGACTCCTATTTGGATTCCCGAGCAATTTTCGAATTCGAAGTCAATTTTTTTCCAATATGAGCGCGCGCAGCATTGAGCAAAAACTGCAACGCAGCAATGTTGCGTGACAACTTGAGAGATTTGTGTCTCGTATTTTCTCACTTTAACGAGAGCGAGAAGTAATATATCAAACACGAGACAGCGTGTTTCATCAGGATTTCCAAACACCGAGAAGTGGGTTGAAAAAACGAGGCAAAGCCGACTGTCTAAAAAATGAAGTAATAAAATCTAAACAAATCTATGCAAATTAAGACTGCGTATCCAAATCCCCTTCACGTTGATTTTTTTTTTAGTTTGAAAGACTGCTCAGCTCAAACTTAAAAGTCGAGTGATTAGGGTTGCACTTTTTAAATGAACAGCAACATATATTGAATAGAGAGAATTTCATATGACTGCAGTGAAGCCAATCGCAAAGTGATAACACCAATTCTGAATAAAACCTATAGTGAGTACAAAGTCATTGCGAATTCCTCACGACAGTCATCTGTGATTCCCAAAAACAAATTCGAGCAAGTCTCTGACCTAGACAAAAAATATCGCGCAAGCAAAGCTGGTGGCGAAAAAAAGTCGAGCAAACTCACTTTAAAACTCTTTCCTGATTAACCGTTTTTAGGGAACCTGATGTCTTTATGCCATTATTGTTACTTCACATTTAAAAATTTGTACAGTTGTAATTGATGCAGTCGTAATCTTTAGGTGCGGGTTGCTCATTTCGAGCCGGATAAGATCACGTTGTGTGGCGAGGGCGTGTTTCCGCGTCTCATGTTTGATCTACCCTCGGACAAATCGGACGGCCGGTACCAGGAACTAGCAACAGAGGCACGCGAAAACCTGGGCAAAGATACAGAAGCTTCTAAACTGCCTGAAGAGCTGTCGTTCAGAGCTCCTGTTCACGTAAGTTAGCCAATGAGCACGACAAACGTACCTTTCGAGATTACTGTTAAAGAGCCTGTATCAGCTGCCATTTTGACAGCATAGCAACATACCAAGTCGGAGATAGCATCCATTTACATCGGCTGATTTAGAGAATATAGAGCAATTTTCTCGATTGAAATTGGTAAATCATATCTGACATTTTGTCTTTAGATGTTTATTAAGAGATTTCTACACGTAATTCGTCTTCTAATGCCACCCCCCCCCCCCCCCCCCCCCATAATTTCCACTCACAAGTTTTTCTGTGCGAGTTTTGACAGAATGTTTACCATTCGCATTTTCAGGCTTTGGGAGATCTGAAGTTACAGATGGAAATGGAACGACTGATCGTGAAACTGCATGCATTAGAGCAGCAGGATATTTCCCGGGCCCAGTCCATGATTCAGACTACAACTAAAACAATTGCCAAGAAGCAGAAACCAAGGTACGTAACACTGCTGCCATAATGATGGTCTTGTGAATGAGTGTGCTTAATGTCGTTTGTTCAGTGCACACATGGACGGGCAAAGTATCACACTCGTGAATTGTACTTTTCGCTTGCTAAACCAACCAACTGTTGCCGCAACATTCGCGCACTTGTTATCTCTTTAGCTGCACGCGGGACAATATTGTTTCTGGAACTAAAAAACCTGTTTTTTTCCTGAACCCTCCCCCTCTGAAAAGGCCACCTAAGAAAAGGTACACACCTTTTAGTGTGGTAAAAGCACGATGGCGTACGAGAAGTGTTTACTCTACTCGCTTAGTCTTTTTATTTACAGTTAACTATAAAATCTCGAATAATCTCGGCATATTAAGCTTCTAAAAGAAGCTCAGCGCAAAACATAAGAGCACGACATGTCTGTCCAAAATCGAAATTTCAAAGCAAGCACAATCAACCAAAATCAGTCTTGAAAATCTACAGTAGTCTAATCCAAACGTCCATGTATTATTCTGTTTATTATAAAATCCAGAGCACTTTATTTTTTAAAACAATGGGATTTTATCAGGAAAAACATCCCACATGCAAAGTTGATAATTTCACGTGTGAAAGATATCGTATCTTCAAGTGTGCTATGATACGAAATTTCTGTGTTAGAAATCCTTGTAAAATCCTATAGTTTATTTAATACAATTGTATATTTTGCATTCGTTCATATTCCACTGAGACTGCCAGCCGCGTGCTGGCAATCTGAATATTATTTGTGCACGGCACACTGTGCGTACGGTCCTGAGTTCGAATCCCGGATCGACCAACCGTATCAACTTTTCTCTGTTCCGAGTAGCTTGCTTATAGCTTTGAATTCCTTTCACCTGGAGCTCTGATAGAGAAAGGGGGTAAGGTGTACACCGTCTCCCCAATTAGTAGTGCACTCGTGCACGGCTAAATACATTTGAGACGTTAATAAAGTTCCTTACTTTACTTTTTTACTTTATACTATTTTGGTACTTCAACAAATGAGCGGTCAGAAACGAGATATGATCGAGCTCGAATGGGCGGTCATTATGTCCGGCGACCTTACAGCCGTTATTTTAAGCCTGGAGGGAGAGATATTTTTATTTGTTTCGTTGTGCAGGCAGCTTTTGTTGTGCGGGCAGCTAATAATCTTGTAGCTTAGGATTAGTAGGAATAGATTAATTATAATTATATGTGCCTGATTATAAACAAATAAAGATTGATTGGCTGATGCCTGTCCGAGTACTATTGCTACTACTCTTGGCAGTGGCGATGGTGACTATGATCCTCTTTACATTCACTTCCTTCACTGCCTGGCCCTGATCGTTCCATTTCGCAAAGCTCTGATGGCGATGGAGACTATGATCCTTTTTACATTGTACTGGGACCGTTGCAAGATCACATACTGTCCACTGCCTGACCCTAATCGTTCCCCATTGGCATGCTAATATTGACGGTCGCTTGTTGATTGCAATCAAAGCTCTGACAGCGGCGATGGCGATGGAGACTATGATCCTTTTTACATTGCACTGGGACCGTTGCGAGAACACACACTGTCCTGTCCACACCCTAATCGTTCCCCTTGGCATGCTCATATTGACGGTCGCTTCTTGATTGCGAATCAAAGCTCTGACGGCGGCGATGGCGATGGAGACTATGATCATCCTTTTTACATTGCACTGGGACCGTTCTCGTGGCAAGCTCACACACTGTCCACTGCCTGCATGACCCTAATCGTTCTCCTTCGCATGTTCATATTAACCATCGCTTGTCGATTGCGAATCAAAGCTCTGACGGCTGGATGTGTTTGGTGGTTGTTGTCGACAAAATGATAATAGATCCACGGGTTGATCGCGGCATTGGAGTACGACATTATCCTCGCTACAACCCAGAAGGTTTCCAGTTGACAAGTAAAAATCACGTTTGGGTAGAAGACAGACAGAAAGATACCCCAACGCTGAGGTGACAAGCATACGGTGAAAACAACCACGATTGCTATGGCCATTTTTGTAATGCTGCGGCTTAGTCGGTGGTAATGTCGAGATGGAAGGCCTCCCTGCTCTCGGTTTTGTACAGACCTTCTGTGAAGTTTGAAAATGATCATCGCGTAGAGGACACTCATCGTGGAAAACGGCACGAGGTAGAAGCACACCCAAATCAGAATGGAATATACCATGCGCGATGTCTCCTGATCAAAAGTTGGTTCCCAGCTCGTCACGCAGAAGGACTTCCCTTCCCATTCGACAAGTGCGAACGTGTAAACGTAGTTCCCGAAGAAAATGGCTGGCGCAAGCCAGGTACACACCAGGAACGCGATCTTGATCCGTCGCTTTGTCGTTGCGCTCAAGTTGAACCTGTTGATCGGGTACACCACAACGACGAATCTCTCGAAAGTGATTCCACAGAGGGAGAGAATAGAGACGCAAGGTGACATGTATGTTAGGAAGTAGAGCAATTTGCAGATTACTTCGCCAGCGTGGCCACGAATCTGCCAGACGCCAGTGCGGGCTAGTACTTCATACAATTCACGGGGCATAGCCAACAACGGTACACACATGTCAGAGAGCGCCATGTTGAAGATCATCGCGTAGGTCAGGTTCACATCGTAACGCCGGCCAATGACGTTGCGTATGACAAAGATATTCCCAACCAGTGAAAACAAGAAGATTAGTGTGAAGGCGAGCAGTTTGGCAACACCGATATTCGAGTTTGCATGGCTAAGCCCACACATTGGAACCGCTAAGGAACTATTGTTAGAATTCATTTCTGGACAATCGTTCGACAACCGTTCGCCTCGATTCTCCTTGTAACTTCTATCTAGGGTGTTTTCCAATGCAGTTTTTTATATAAAAATTATGTGACCTTTCGGTGAGAACAAGACCTGTCTTAAGTGTTTTTTTATCGTTGTTTGATAACAAGCAAGGTACTCGCGACCGCGAAAGCCAATCTTGTTTTGACGTTGTGAGCTTTGAAAGAAACAATAAAGATATCTTGGTGAAGAGTGCTCTTTTGGAAATTTGCAACAACTTGATCTCTTCGATCTGCGATACGGTTCTCAAGGAAATATCATTTGACTTCCATAAACTATCAGTTATGAAGTAGAAAGCGATCAATTCCGTGGGTGGTGTTTTAAGAGCAATTAAGACAGGTTGTTTTAGAACTTCGAGCAATTTGAACACGAAGCGGTCAAAAACCTTGTTACTAAAAAGTAAAAATATCCTTTGATTTGGTTTTGGTGTTTTTTAAATATGAATATAAGTGATCAGCTGTGATCGTCCAGCCAAACAATTCTCATGGGAACCTGAGAAAATACAGTTCAAAGCTCACAGAAATGTTGCATTAAGCATGAAAAATATTTGCCAATTGCAATCCTAAATACATCCCTGTATAATTTTAGAAAACTTTAAAATTTTAAAGTTTCTCGGCTCTCGATGATAATTTTATGGTGGAACTACCACTGTTTATTATGGGAACCTTCAAAATCACACCAAAGTAAAGGCAATAGGTATCAAACTTTTTAGTAACAATATTTTTGGCCAAGCATTGCTCGAATCTCTAAAATAACTAGAACTTATAACTTATTTTGTTATGCCTTACGTGTCAAGCGTACCTATATAATCGCGTCTCTATTTGCCCACTGCTGTAAAATGATTAATTGTTATACTAGACACGGATATTTTTTCTTGATATTGTTTCTTGCCGTTTTGTGCGTTCTCTGTGTTGATCTCTCTTTCTATGAAAGGAAATTCGCAGAGAAGATAGAGAATGTAAGCTCGCTCGTCGAGATGCATCTAAAATCAATTTACCGATTTTCAAATCCACGATAGTTGTACTGCAGGGCTAAAAATAAGAGTCGTCTGGCAATATCGGTCCAAAATTCAAAGTTGTCCGGTCAAATCTCTGTCTGGCCGGACATTTTGGCCGAACACGAGTCTTCATGTCCGAGCTGAAATAGATTTGGGCAGTCCCCCATCCTTCCATCCGTTATTTTTAACCCTGTACTATGCCTGACTTTCCCTTTTCTGTTATTCTTCCAGAGCTCAACTGATTAGCTATCTGCTAGACTTCGGCTTTGTGGTGTTCGGCACTATGCGCTCGCATGTGATCCGCGTCACCAATAACGGCTTCTTCCCTGTCTCCTTCGCTCCTGATCGCAAAAGCTTACAAGGTACAGGGTTTAACGTGGAACTCGACCGAGTGCGTAACCTACCTGGCAGTCCTGACCACGAAAGTATCGAATTCATGGTGACATTTGACCCCAGATCTGCAGGCCTTCCAATGGGACCTATAGACACACAGGTCCCAGTCATGACCCTTGGAGGACCCCTGTACGGCCTGAGACTAAAAGCGACTGTTACGATGCCTGATATGAGTATCTCTACCGACTCACTGGATTTTGGGACAGTGGAGTGTGGGCAGTGTAAAGTGATGACTGTGCAGTTACATAATGAACAACCTGTCAGGTACGTGAATGTTTCCATTTTGGTCTCACTTAGCCGCCGTACCGTTTACCTTGAAAATTCCCGAGTAAAGCATCCATTTCCATCGGCTGTTTTAAGGAAGGCAGGGAAGCATTTTCTACTAGATAGATCTGGCCGGACATTTTGGCCGAACACGAGTCTTCATGTCCGAGCTGAAATAGATTTGGGCAGTCCCCATCCTTCCATCCGTTATTTTTAACCCTGTACTATGCCTGACTTTCCCTTTTCTGTCTCTTGTTTATCTTAACCATGAACTATTGTTTGTAGATGGTTACTTGATATTTTTATTGCTATTGTACTATTAAATTTCATTACAAACAATGAAAAAGGAGCGGCTGATTGAGGCTTTGAAATGATCAATAAGTAATGTCTCCCAATGTATTGCCTAGTGAACAAGTAATGAGAATTGGGAAGCGTGGACAGAAACGTTTTCCGCGTTGTTCGAGGTGAGACAGAAAACTGACACCATTTTCAGAATGCTGCGGATTAGTAGAGGCTAGCGTTTTGCCGCCTGCTAATTCAAAACGTTAGCAACGTCTCGTTTGTCTGATAGAAACAAGGCGTCCGTGCCTTCGGAACACAACTTTGCAGCGCCAGTACTGTCCTTCCATAATCTTTGTTAATTTCGCATTTTCAGATGTGACTGGACTTCGGAGCCACCGGAGGAGAAGAAGAAAAAGGTTTGACAATGTCGTTATATGACCAATAGGTTTATACTCAGATTACCGCAACAGCTTGCGCTCATCTACGGTGACGCTCATCTACGGTGACGCTCATCCATGGTGACGCTCATCCATGGTGACGCTCATCCATGGTGACGCTCATCCATGGTTTCGCTTATCCATGGTGACGCTCTTCCACGGTGACACTCACCCACGGTTACGCACATCCATGGTGACGCTCATCCACAGTAACGCTCTTTCACGGCGACGCTCATCCACAGTGACGCTTATCCACGGTGACGCTCATCCACGGTGACGCTCATCCACGGTGACGCTCATCCACGGTGACGCTTATCCACGGTGACGCTCATCCACGGTGGCGCTCATCCACGGTGACGCTCATCCACCATGACGCTTATCCATGGTGACTTTCAACCATGGTGACGCTAATCTGCGGTGACGCTCATCCACGATGACGCTCATCTATGGTGACGCTCAACCATGGTGACGCTAATTTGCGGTGACGCTCATCCACGAGGACGCCCATCCACTGTGACGCTCATCCACGGTGACGCGAATACACGGTGACGCTCATCCACGTTGACACTCCTTTCTTGCTACTTAACCTTTTTCGTTTTCCATTTTCAGTCGGATAAAATGATCCCACTGCACTTGCGGAAGAAGATGCGGGCCGAGAAGCCCAAGCCCAAACACTTCGAGGTGATGCCGCCCGTGGGTTCACTAGAACCAGGCCAGCGGATAAATGTGCAAGTCAAGTTCATGCCTACTGAAGAGGTAAGAAAATACCCGAGAGACCCGTCTTGGAAAACGGATGGTCGGACATAACATCCACATCCATCAACTGACTAATTGGAGTCCACCAGTCAAACCAATCTAAGCAAGGTTCTTGGCCTGTTTCGCCTTAGTGCGGTCGCCTAGCGACGAAGGTCCTGATCCTTGATCCTTGATCCTTGCCCTGGTCTTTGACTGGCGGAACAGAACAACCCGTAATCAAACAACGGTTTGGGCTGCGAATTCCACTACAAGAAAGTGATACTTCCACTTACTCTGAGTTACGGGCGTTCCTTGTACGCAAGTTTAACTTCTCAGGAAATTTTGCTTCCCTACAGACGTCGTACAATCAGCGCGTGGTGTTCCGTCTCGCGCAAAGCGCCAGCCGTCACGTGATCAACGCCAACGGCACAGGCAGCGAACCCAAGGTTGAGTTGAGCTCATCTTTGATCGAGTTCGGCCCCGTTCTACCGCACTCTCCCGGCGACGAGCAGGAGATTGTGATCAAGAACCCGTGCAGCTTTCCTGTTGAGCTTTACTCGCTCGAGTTCGACAAGCAGTACTTGGAGGAAGAGAAGGTAGAGTGTATTAGCAAGTGTTTATTTGTTTGTTTGTCGGTTTTGTTTGTATGAAAATAATACCTGACAGTTGAAAGGCTATTTAACAAACCCAGAAAAACATTTTGCTTATTTGTTGCGAATTATACTGCTTTTAAGCTCTCTAAACTAATCCTAGATTCGTGGCATTTCCCCTTTAATGTGATTATGATTGAATACACTCCCTCGCCAGATGTTGCGTACAATGAAGGGATATGACGAGTACAATACCATCCTTCTCCCTCCGCGCCAACCTGGAGGCAAGCTGCCGAATGAGGTCGTCGAGTCGTACGAGGAGCTCCAGAAGAAGAAGGAGGCAGAGGAGAAGGCGCAAGCAGAGGTTGCTACCAAGCTGCGAGCAGAGAGGGAGGAAGGAGAGGAGGGAACTTCTCCCGGAGCCCCAGACATAGCTACTCTGCCTCCTACCCCAGGGGTTAATGACAAACCGGCTAGTGAGGATGGTGACGGTGAGTTGTTAAGACCAGGGTACAGGGCGGATTCAGTTGGAAGCACGTTGTACAGATTTATAAATTGTAAAAATGTTGGTGCAAGGCGTAAAATTACGACAATGATTATTTCTTAATTTCGACCTCTGGGATAGTTTGACGCAGGTGATAGAAGCCATTCCATTAATACAGGACCATTAAGACAGGAGACTGACTACTCACTGTTTACGTAAATGTATGAACTATTTGCTAAAGCTAATGCGCCCAATTTTCGTTCATGTTCAGAAGTGAGCAGTCTCGGCGTTGGAGAGTTAGAAATCACACCAGTATCAGCAGCTATCGCGCGCTACCTCGGGATCGACCTGACGGCGGAAGGGAAAGCTGCTCGTAACCGTCGGGGCGTGGCCCTGGTGGTGCACGGTGCCCCCTTGTCCGGTAAGACGGCCACCTCGGTTAGCTTGGCCAAGAGATACGGTGCAGCGCTACTTACTGTGGACAATGTGGTGATTGAAGCGGTCTCGACTAGCTCATCATCTGCTGGTAAGTGCTTATCTTCCCCTTAGCGTCTGTCAGGGGAACGTTTGTGATTGGCTGATTCCTTTTTAGCGTCTGTCAGGGGAACGTTTGTGATTGGCTGATTTTTTCCCGCCACTTTTGGCGCGCGCGCGTGCGACACAGGAAACCCGCAACGTAAATATTTTGCTGAGCTACGAATTTGAAGATTACGGACTTTTCTCTCCATTTCTTTTCTATGAGAAAATTCAAGGAAATAAATAAGTCAAAACGACGATGACAGGTTATCTTCTGGTTGATATTAATAGAGATTGTTTCCATACGAATTCTAGGCTATATATTTTCTTGATTCTTGATATTATTTCTCTATTCTTGTTTTTTTTAAAGCAATACGTTGATGTTTTGGAAGTGTCATGTCGATCAACGGGCTTTCGCTATCCAGCAATCACAACTCCCATGCAAATATAGCGCAGTCTTCGTTACCTAACCCGATGTGTTATTGATGGCCTCCTGGAATAATATTCAAAAGACATTTCTTTCTTGACGTGTTCTTGACTCGATAAATTCGCTCTATATTGGTGACGCATATTATTATGGGGTCTATTAATCACTTGCCAAAATAAAGACCATACAGTGCGCGCATTTCATTTCAATCCGAATAAAGTGCGCAATACATGTTTGTATTCATGGGATGGGAATTTTAATTTTAATTCAAGTATTCATCAGTGTGAACGTCCTTCAACAGCTCGTCGCGCTAAGGAGCTGTGTGCAGCCGCCGCCCGCTCTGCCAGGGAAGCTGAACAAGCAGCAGAAGCGAGTCAGGCGCAGGCACCAGGAAGTCTGAGCGTGGAAGCTGTAGCGCAGCTAAGTTCTCAGATGGGTCCTGCCGCATCTGCCGCGGGCTCCATCACAGGTGCCCCCTCCTTCCTAGCTCGCGAGGGTAGGAAGACCTCCACCATAGCCGGCCCCCAGAGCATGAGAGGTACCAAGGGCGTGCCTCAGGTGCAGCAGCCCTCTCCACCCGGCACCCCACCCAATGCCGCACCAATCGGGAGGAAGCTGAGTGTTAGCGCCAGTGTGGGAGGAGAGGATGGCCTCTATAGTTGTGTGCTGCCCGAGGATCTGTTAGTGGAGCTGCTGGCAGAGAGGATGCTGGTAAATATAAACTCACCTGTATTATCGTTTGTAGCTACTTATCCGTGCGCGCCAGTATAAACAGATCGCAGCTGTAGTTAGTCGCCACAAGCGCAGAAGAAATACAAAAACTTAACAGGGCCTGACATTGCGATCAGTTGGTCGCCAATGGCGACTAGATTTAAGTTAAGGTTTGGCGAGCAAAAATTACAACCAAAATTGGTCACCAATTGGCGACTAACCTTTCCAGTCTGTAGGTTTTTAAAAATGCCCTTCTTAAAATTAGCTGTCAACAGCATTAATTTTGGAGAAAAAGATGGCGACTAGATTTCTAGCATGGTGACCAAACTTCACTATTTGGCGACTAGAATTTTTATTTATGGCACCTCTCGTAAAACGCTGGGTCCTGAACTACCTTGTTGTTCAGGAAATCGTCAGTGCGTCTGCAGTAAATTGATTTAACGCTTGGATTCTTTTTTTTTTGTAGCTAAGTGACTGCCAGAGGGGAATAGTAATCGACGGCTTGGAGTCTCTATTCAGCCCAAGTTTCGCTGCAACAGCCACCGCCCTGCTACGCGCCATTAACAATCGCAAGTACATTTTCTTTGTAACGCTGATGTTGGACCAGTCAAGACTCAAGGCTGTTGAGGAGAAGAGGAAAGAAGAAGAAGGTACAATAGTCGCGAGAAGTAACTGCCATTTCAAAATTCTGCGAACTCCTACTCGACGTTTCCGAGAGATCTTTTACTTGCATCAATCAAACCTTTTAAGGTCTCTGTAGAGGGGTTCGACGTGCTTACGAAAAAAAAAATATCGTCGCGTCGCAATTTATGCTACGATAATCAGCTTTAGTATATACCAAATCAGTGAATAGTCATTTTCGCGCGCTCTGATTGGTTCCTGAAATAGTAGATATCAAACACTATTCGCTGTTTTGAGAAAACCCTCAAAATGACGGCTCGTTTCGCGCGCGATTCTGCGTTTGAATCTTTTAATCACCGTATTTTATTCTACTGATTTGGTATATACTAAACAATTATCCCCCTCAGGGTCGGTGCCTAGCAGTGGATATATAGCTCGATGCTTCGCGTCTCGGTATATATCCACCACTATTCACCTCCCCTTCGGGGGATAGTTGTTAAATATATCGTTTTAAGGATAAAAGAATGCTGTAGCTTATGAAGTTGTTCATTTTAGTGAAGTTTGAATTTTTCTTGTATTTTTAAGACCCCGAATTAAAAACTACCTTGTTTACTTGAGAAGCTCCAGACCATTATCGTTTTGTTGCATAATTTCACACTTTGTCGGATTTTACTCACGGAGAAATGAACTGCAAAATCGTGTCAGCGATTTTTGATATCTTGCATATTCACTAAAATATTAGGTCGCGAAGTTGAAAGTCGATTTTTTTTCCATTTTTAATCGCAAAATTTGTCATAAAATCTTTTTCAAGTAAAAAATAAAAATGGCACGGTGTTTTAGCTAGTATCATTGTCTAACGACACAGAAAATTTGATGCCGATATCTTAAAGGCCCATCACCAACCGGGAGCCTTTGCGCCCCGTTTTCTTTTGTTTTCAAATTGATCCATTGTTTTTCGGCTGCTCTGATTGGCTAAGAGTTCGCAAAGGCTCTCGGTTGGTGATGGGCCTTTAAATCGTGCGACGTCAGGAGATTCGCGAAGGTGAAAATTTGACCTAAAATTTAAGTACTAGAAAAAGCGTGTAAAATTGATTAAATTACAGAAAATGTGTAGGGTAGTTTCACACCCGTTTTATGAAGTTTGCTCTTGTAAGAATAATTCGCTTGTGTTTTTCAGCCAAGAAACGCAAGGTGGAAGAAGAAGAAGAGAAGCGCCGGCTCGAGGAGATGAGCGAGGACGAGTATGACGCGCTTACCGAGGAGGAGAAAGCCGAGGTGGACCGCAAGCACTTGGAGCAGAAAAAACAGCGTCTAAAGCGGGAGATGGAAAGGCAGGAGAAAGAGAAGAAGGAGAGAGAGATGCAGGCCATGTTGGAGGAGAAGAGACTCGAGGAAGAAAAGTGAGTAGCAATGAGTTATGAGAGTTAGTAGAGCAGCTACGCTCTCGCACTAATATTCGTTGTGAACTTCAAATTTCCTCGGGTAAACTATCGTACGAGGGTGCCCTTGACGAAACAACCCTGTTGTTTAAAGGGGCTGTGTCGCGGTTATTTGGACAGCTCTATATTTGCATGTAAACATCTCCATATCACTTATGTCACTTGACATTAGCCTAATAAGCGCCTGTGCCCAAATTCAAAAGTTATACAATGTATGTAAGTTTTATCGCGCTGCCGATTTGCAAACAAATTTTGAAGTAACTTCAAACTTTAAAAACTGTTCATCCTGACAAGATTTCAAAAACTCATTGTTGCAATCCGTTTCCATCCGCTCTGTAATAGGTCCATGAATCCTACAATCAGGATCTATTTGTAGTAAAGGGCTATTTAACAAATGTAGACTAGTATTTTGGCTGTCCATCAGTTATTTCCATTTTTTTTTACATCACCAAAGTGTGCTTAAATCATGACACAACTACCGCGATGGAGCGCGCGTTCTTTAAACTACTTTGTTCGGCAAATGTCAGTCATTTACCGACATGTAGCGCGCGCATACGTGATAGCTGGAATCATCCATTGTACTTGCTCCATCTGCATTTGAATTACGCTGACACATTGTGTGTTTATTTGTCTGCATAGAAATGCCAAGCGCAAGCGTCCAGGACAACAAGGTGGAGCCGGCGCTAAAGGCCAGAAAGGCCACGACCAGAAAGAGAAGAAACCAGAGAAGAGCAGCGACAAGTTGACACCTGGCCGTGCGACCGCGGTAGCTCCACAACCTCCGACCGTGGAAACCCGCGGAGGGGCTCCGTCCGTCATCTCTGAGCGCTCAGACAGTAGTGATGTGATTGACGAGAAGAAACGGATGAGTGTGGTCAAGGGAGGGAGGCATCAGAGATTGATGTCCGCGCATGTGTCGGCCGCACCCCAGATCGAGGAGCCGAAACCCCTCACAGAGGAAGAGGAGCGAGATAAAGAACTGCAGAAAAAGTTAGTATTGTCTATTTATATTTTAAAGGCCCATCACCAACCGGGAGCCTTTGCGCCCCGTTTTCTTTTGTTTTCAAATTGATCCATTGTTTTTCGGCTACTCTGATTGGCTAAGAGTCCGCAAAGGCTCTCGGTTGGTGATGGGCCTTTAAACATACCAAGTCGGAAAAAGCATCCATTTCCATCGGCGGATTTAGAGAATACAGAGCAATGTTCTTGATTGAGTTTGTTAAATCACATCTGAAACTTTGTTTTTAGATGTTTAAATTAACGTAATTCATCTTCTAATATCGAACGAAAACAATAACAAAGGAGTGGCTGACACAGGCTCTTTAAGCCCTTTAGCTTGGCAGTGATCACATAATGGATGAGAAAATCTCCAGGTGAATTGAAACGTCTCCTCTCGCAAAGTGAGGTACTACCGAGAGCGAAGGGACGGCTGGAGTTAAACACGAAACCGCGCTATAAAAGGGCCAGCGCCAGGCGTTTGTCACCTTTAGTTGTCAAGCTATCTTCAACACCCAATAATTATAAAACAAGTACCTTTTATGGCATTACGTGGAGTGACACAGTCAGAGAATATAATTTTCTCAATACAAGTGCGCTGCGCTGTTGAGCTCCGTTTACGAGACAAATACAACTGTACACTAGAGCTGGGATAAATTGGCTGAGTACCCTTGCACAAAGCCGTTTTTATTCGCTTTAAGTTGAACAGCTACAGTAACTTTGTAATGAACTGGAACCCTGTTTTATATTAATCGTTGCACCTTCCCAGGTTTACAATTTTCGAGACTAGCTTGCGCGACATTGATCACGTGCTCCAGCACTGGGATCGGTCGACTGGAACTGTCAACCGGCCGGACACTCCTAAGTCGGACAACCTGGAACCCGAGCTGGTGCCGACTCTGGGCTCCAAGAAGTTCAAGGACAAGAAGGACAGGGAGAAGGAAAAAGAGAAGGAAAAGGAGAAGATTAAAGAGGTAACTAGTTTAGTGCATTTGAAATTCCAGTAAGATATAGAGCGGATTTCACATGACCATCGTGAAAACAATCGCAATAGAGCAAACGGCTAGCCAATCAGAATCAAGAGAAATCACGACTTGCTCCTAAATGGCTTTTTTCCCAGCCAATAACAAGCCGAACCAATTACTAAGTAATTACACAACTGCATTTACTGCAGAATTTGATTGGATGAGAAAAATGAGTAGCCAATGAGAACGCAAAGCAATCGCAATTGCATAATAAATCTCAACAGCCATGTGAAATCTGCTTTCACCTGTCCGAAGTTGTTGTTGCTGTGGTTGATGATGATGATAAAGATGATGCTTTTTATCCGTTTATCGTTGTTGCTGCTGTTGTTGTCGATGATGTCCACGATCTTTATTCTTCCACAAGAGTGTAAAGTATAGACAGCGAAGTCCTACTTGTGTGAAACGCTCTGAAGGGTGTAGTTAGTGGGGGCTTTTTGTGGTAATTGTAATGGAGTCTTGTCACAAAAATGACGATAATCGTAATTTTGAAGGCTATTTAACAAATAGACCTCGTGCCCGAAAGGGCTACGGGCTATTGACCCGTGGTTTAATTGTTTTAGGATCACCCAACTAGCTGGACAAAAAAAAAAGTGAAAAATTGTCTAAAAAATCACCAGAAACATCGACAAAACGAGAAGCGACCGCCATTGTTTTCATGTTCAAAATCGGCGCTTTCGCTACTAGAGGTCTATTGATAATAGTCCCCTAGTAGCGTAGCCAATCATATCGCAGCATTGGCAATAGTCCACTAGTTGGGTGATACTAATTGACAATTGATGATAGCCGTAATTTTAATTTCGAGATGTACTGTATCCTTAGGTTCCCGAGTCGCCGATGTCTGGAGTGAGCGGTGAACACGATGAGGATGAAGAGGCCAAGAAGGATGGTATCGGGGTACCTAATGTCATGCTAGACGTCTCTCAGCCGCAAGAGTCATCCGCTGATGCCGCTTTAACTAAGGGCATTTTACCCACTCCTGATGAGGTATATGGACGCATGTTGTTGTTATCGCCTTGTCCGTTAAGCCTTCTCGTTAAGCCTTGCCACGGTTTGGCGGAGGCTACATGATGCTTTATATCTTTACGTAAATAAAGTTACAAGGTACAAGGCTCTGGTGGCAGAAAACCGGAAGTCTGTAGAAAAATCTAACCATGGTTTGAGGAGCAAATGAGATTTGCCTCTCGATCATCTCTTACCAAAGCCTTTGGCTAGCAAAAGTGGATTCATGAACAGGAATCAATATTACATTTGAACTTGTGTTATACTCTGCTAACTTCACTTTCTTAATTCCTTGTCCCCTCAGGTCCTCGATGGGCTCGGACTCGGACTCCATGGCCCGCCCATCCCGCCTCCAGCCTCCTTTGCCGTCGTACCATATCCGGTACGCCGTCGGTCTCCACTCGGAAGCGACCTGCCTTCGCATTATATATTCATCGCTAACGGGCCCGACGACCCGAATGCTCCCCAGGAAGACAAATCCAAGGAACCTGAACCAGAAGCCGAGAAACCTGCTGAGAAATCACAGGTAGGGTACCTGATCGTTCTTCTTAGCTACCGAGAAACGAAATGTACCGTTTAATGGGCCATGTCATGGTTATTTCAGCAAGATGTTATAGAATAAGGCCCGTGGTCTACATACACAACTCAAAATCATATACTATGCTTCAACTTAGTCTAAGAAAGGAAAGGGAACTGAAACTTATATTGATATTTTTACGTAACATTAACTAGCTTCCACTGACTCACTCGTGCCAAGAGAAGACTGACAACATTGGTGTTTTCTTCCAATAGGAACACAGTCGAAAAGGTCAAAGGGGTCGGGATAAGGATGACCGAGAGAGTGGAGCCAAGTCTCGACGGGAGCGCCAGAGTTCTGCTCGAAAAGGAAAAGGGGCAGCACACGGTGCCGCGTCCCCTCCCCCCAGTACAACGCCCGCCACGGAGGAGGATAAGGGGTATGTCCAGTCTTTACCCGATGATCACGCCTTGCATGCACAACTATCGATATGCCACGCGCGCATTCGTTATAGCTGGAATCGTCCGTTGCTTTTTGTGCTGTTGTGTGCATACGTTTAGCTTGCAGGGAAAACGTTCGGTAAAATAACAGAAAATAGATATCCCTTAATCCCTTAAAGTTCCCTAAGTAAGTGTACACCTTATCAAAACTTAATGTTTCGTAATAGAATGTAACTTCGTGTAATTTGCTGTTACATTCCACAGCGATGCAGCAGCTCAGTCGGCTCCTCAGCTTGCCACTCACCGATGGCTGATCCAAGCCAACGAGTCCGTCACTTTACGTGTACGATTCCGCTCGGAAGAACTGGGTCAGTTCGACCAGACGCTCAATTTTGAGTTAGTCGGCACTCGTCGTCGCTATCAGTTGTTTTGTCGCGGTGTGTGCGCGTTCCCTGCCATCAGTCGCGAACCGCGCGTGGTGTTCCCACACAGAAAGAAGTTCCGCAAACCAGAGGAGATTTGTCATAAGAAATACATACTCAGCAGGTAAGCGCTGAACAACGACATAATAGCCTGCCAGTCAGCTCTCCAGTGGGTTTTACCGGATATTTGGCGATTCCTGTGTCGCGGGAGGGATTCCTATAAAACTCACCGGAGAGCCAGCTCGTAGGTTACAACAGCAACAACGCAACAACGAAAAGAGCAACAAGAATATCAACGACAACAACAATCACAACGACAACAACAATCACAACGACAACAATCACAACGACAACAGCAACAACAATCGCAACAACTACAGCAACAAAAACAAAAACAACAATCACAACGACAACAGCGGCAACAACAACAATCACAACGACAACAGCAACAACAACAATCACAACGACAACAGCAACAACAACAACAATCACAACGACAACAGCAACAACAACAATCACAACGACAACAGCAACAACAATCACAACGACAACAGCAACAACAACAATCACAACGACAACAGCAACAACAACAATCACAACGACAACAGCAACAACAACAATGACAACGACGTAGCAACAACCGCAACAACAGCAACAACAATCACAACGACAACAACAACAACAACAATCACAACGACAACAGCAACAACAATCACAACGACAACAGCAACAACAACAATCACAACGACAACAGCAACAACAATCACAACGACAACAGCAACAACAACAATCACAACGACAACAGCAACAATCACAACGACAAAAGCAACAATCACAACGACAACAGCAACAACAACAACAACAATCACAACGACAACAGCAACAACAACAATGACAACGACGTAGCAACAACCGCAACAACAGCAACAACAATCACAATGACAACAACAACAACATCATCAACAACAACAACAGCAACAACAATCACAACGACAACAGCAACATCTGTTTCAAGTGGAAAATAATGTCTCATTTGTTTTCTAGCGAAACGTTCGAGTTTGGTCCTCTGCTGTGCGGTAAGACACGAGACCGTTACAAGGAGGGACGATACCCTGAGAACTACGAGAAGCTGGTGGTCCTGAACACGTCCCCCCTGGAGGCCGAACTCACCTTCTGTTTCCAGAACGATAGTAGTGCTACAACCTTTATACTGGATCCGCCTAACATGACCCTCAAACCGGGGGAGAAACAGGTATGTAGGTTCTTTCCTTGTCACCCAGAGAGTTTCAATAAGACGGTTGGTATGACGCTCAGCAATACTATAGGAACTATACTATAGCCCAGGAACTATACTATAGCCCAGGAACTATACTATAGTCCAGGAACTAGACTATAGCCCAGGAACTAGACTATAGCCCAGGAACTAGACTACAGCCCAGGAACTAGACTATAGCCCAGGAACTATACTATAGCCCAGGAACTAGACTACAGCCCAGGAACTAGACTATAGCCCAGGAACTATACTATAGCCCAGGAACTAGACTATAGCCCAGGAACTAGACTATAGCCCAGGAAAGACTATAGCCCAGGAACTAGACTATAGCCCAGGAACTAGACTAATAGCCCAGGAACTAGACTATAGCCCAGGAACTATACTATAGCCCAGGAACTAGACTATAGCCCAGGAACTATACTATAGCCCAGGAACTAGACTATAGCCCTGGAACTAGACTTTAGCCCAGGAACTAGACTATAGCCCAGGAACTATACTTTAGCCCAGGAACTAGACTAATAGCCCAGGAACTAGACTATAGCCCAGGAACTATACTATAGGCCAGGAACTAGACTATAGCCCAGGAACTATACTATAGCCCAGGAACTAGACTATAGCCCAGGAACTATACTATAGCCCAGGAACTAGACTATAGCCCAGGAACTAGACTAATAGCCCAGGAACTAGACTATAGCCCAGGAACTATACTATAGCCCAGGAACTAGACTATAGCCCAGGAACTATACTATAGCCCAGGAACTAGACTATAGCCCTGGAACTAGACTTTAGCCCAGGAACTAGACTATAGCCCAGGAACTATACTTTAGCCCAGGAACTAGACTAATAGCCCAGGAACTAGACTATAGCCCAGGAACTATACTATAGCCCAGGAACTAGACTATAGCCCAGGAACTATACTATAGCCCAGGAACTAGACTATAGCCCAGGAACTAGACTATAGCCCAGGAACTATACTATAGCCCAGGAACTAGACTATAGCCCAGGAACTAGACTATAGCCCAGGAACTAGACTATAGCCCAGGAACTATACTTTAGCCCAGGAACTAGACTAATAGCCCAGGCACTAGACTATAGCCCAGGAACTATACTATAGGCCAGGAACTAGACTATAGCCCAGGAACTATACTATAGCCCAGGAACTAGACTATAGCCCAGAAACTAGACTATAGCCCAGGAACTAGACTATAGCCCAGGAACTAGACTATAGCCCAGGAACTAGACTATAGCCCAGGAACTAGACTATAGCCCAGGAACTAGACTATAGCCCAGGAACTAGACTATAGCCCAGGAACTAGACTATAGCCCAGGAACTATACTATAGCCCAAAAACTAGACTACAGCCCAGGAACTATACTATAGCCCAGGAACTATACTATAGCCCAGGAACTAGACTATAGCCCAGGAACTAGACTATAGCCCAGGAACTAGACTATAGCCCAGGAACTAGACTATAGCCCAAGAACTAGACTACAGCCCAGGAACTATACTATAGCCCAGGAACTATACTATAGCCAAGGAACTAGACTATAGCCAAGGAACTAGACTATAGCCCAGGAACTAGACTATAGCCCAGGAACTATACTATAGCCCAGGAACTATACTTTAGCCCATGAACTAGACTATAGCCCAGGAACTATACTTTAGCCCAGGAACTAGACTATAGCCCAGAAACTAGACTATAGCCCAGGAACTAGACTATAGCCCAGGAACTAGACTATAGCCAAGGAACTAGACTATAGCCCAGGAACTAGACTATAGCCCAGGAACTAGACTATAGCCCAGGAACTAGACTATAGCCCAGGAACTATACTTTAGCCCATGAACTATACTATAGTTCTAGAGCTACGAGACGTTGCGACCAGCCGTCTTAACGGAGGAGGCTCTGAACAATTGTTGCCCTGGAATACAGTAGAAAGTAGCCACAGCGCTACCACAGCCTCCGACTGAATAAAAAATAGCCCTAGAGCTACCGCAGCCTCCGAAACAATAGGAAATAGTTTCTGCACACAAGTGGCAAATCTTTGTATGGCTTGAAACCAAACCTTGTTGCGCGCAAAAGTTGTTCATTTGTGGCAAACTAGGTGTTAAACAAACAAACAAAATATAACAAGGAGACGTTATTAAAATTGCTTACAAAAGTGAAAGGGTAGAGTTTATAATGGTTGTATAAAAGCACAAAAATTGACGCGATTCGTTGTTATTCCCTTGAAGGATTTAACCGTATGGGCGTACCCTAAGACTACCGGCTTCTTTGAGGACGCGGTCGTGTGCTGTATTCGTGAAAACCCCGAGCCTGTTGTTTTCAAAGTTTCGTGTAATGGGGTGCGACCCGAGCTCGAACTTGACCGCAAACAGCTGCAGTTTGACCGCGTGCTTCTGCACAGGTAAGTTTAAGTTCTCCATCATAATAAGACCTACTCCTTGCGGATGGCTATCTGAAATTTCAGTCATGTCATCATGTCATTTATGTTTTGCCATTCCCTGTCGTACCGTGTCGTGTTATGTCACGTTATTTCATGTGATATGTCATGCCGTGTCATAACCTGTCGCACCGTGTCATGCCATCTGTCGTGTCATGTGATGTCACGTCATGTCATATCCCGTCACTTTTTCCATGATATCTCATGCCGTGTCATAACCTGTCGCACCGTGTCATACCATGCCATCTGTCGTGTCATGTCACGTCATGTCACATCCCGTCACGTTTTGTGATGATATGTCATACCGCGTTTTATCTTGTCATAACCTGCCGTCATGCTATACCATCTTATGTGTCGTGTCATACCATGCCATGTGATGTCACGTCACGTCATGTAAATCTTACGTCATGTCGCGTCACGCCGTGTCATATGTTATACCACGCCACGCCGTGCCATATGTTATGTCGCGTCATGTCCTGTCGTGCCGTGTAATATCATATATCATATGTCGTGCCATATTATGCGATGTCACGCCATGTCGTGTCATGTCATGTTATGCCAGCTGCACGATGTCATATCACGTTATTTCATGTCCACATTGTTCTTCCCAGGAAAGACACTCGTACCATATTCCTACGTAACAGCACCCTCCTACCCGTCTCTTGGCGTATTAACGGCATGGATAACCTCGGCGACGATTTCTCCCTCGCCACGGAGCATGGCATCATCGAACCCAAGTCCGAGTACGCATTACAGATGCACTTCCGTGCCGTGCGCCCTACTAACGTCAAGAAAATCGTGCGTCTGGAGGTGTCGGACGTGGAACAAATCATGGGCTTGGTCCAGGCCGAGAATATTCAAGTGCACGCGGAGGCTTATGATGTTGCACTAGACATGAGCTTCCCTAAAGGTACGGATAACGACGTAGCTTTGCAGATACAGAATCAATATATATAGTAGCTACGATCGTCTAGTGATCGTCTATGATGTTGCACTAGACATGAGCTTCCCTAAAGGTAAGGATAACGACGTAGCTTCGCAGATACAGAATCAATATATATAGTAGCTACGATCGTCTAGTGATTGACGGGGGTGTAAACGTTTTTAAACAACTTTGTTAAATTAGCAGCTCGTGTATAACACCAACCCGATATGAAATGTTTATAACACGAGCAGCCGTGTGTTTTTATTTAACTTCTAAAATATTGCAAATTTTAAAGTAATTTACAACATTCGCTAAAAGACGACATTTTTAGCTTCTAGTATCCAGAAAAAAACCTGCCAGAGAAAATCCAAGCTGATTCAAGTTTTGTTTCAAGCGGCTATGCAAATTAGTTACTATCACTAGTGGTTGTATCAGATTTACAACACGCTACAGTCCTGTTATTCTTGTTGTGTTGTTCGCAGTTATTATTCATGATGTTTTATGGCAATTCAGTCAGACCGGTCCGCCTTGATACAGAGCATATCTTTCTTTGTAACTTTTTGAATCTCTGTAGGTGCTGATGGTGGTCTCGACTTTGGCGTTCTCAAAGTGATGGACGAGACGAAACAAACCTGCTCGCTCAAAAACAAGGGGCGCTTTGAGATCAACTTCAACTTCGCGTTTGAGTCTACCGAGACCTCTCCCCCTAACATGCAAGACTTGTTCACTGTTATGCCGAATAGGGGACCTTTACTCCCCACGGACCGGCCAACACAGGTCCAGGTGATCTTTAGATCCAAGGGTGAGATCACCATCAAGGATCAGCCCATCTTGAAATGCCAGGTGAGTACAGGTTTAATTATTTATAATAATTTGAGTTTGAAATTTTGTTTCAGCTTGTCATACCAACGGATCCTGTGTGCTTTCTCTGTGTATATTTTCTGGTCTAAAAAATGGCGGTTGAATGCATTTGTATCTACAATAGTCGTCCGAGTTCTGCCTTATCCATTGTTTTTATATGATTTAAACGATTATTTTCATTATTACTACCATTGTAAAGCGCGCAGAACAGAAATGTATGTGCGCTATATAAGAAATATTATTATTATTATTATTACGTCCAAAGCAGCTGCGATTGAACGGTTTAGGATTTTGGAAGTCCTTAACGACAAGAAATGAAATATTTGCTTGGTAATGTCTGCTGTGTCTTTGCAGATCGTCGAACCACACTTGGGTGAGTCAGGAGAAGTCATTGCCAGCATCCCAGTCAAGATATCAGTACGCTCGGTCTACAGTAAGTACGCGATCTCGCCCATGAGCGACATCAACTTCGGATCCATGCTCGTCAACACTAAACGCACACTCATCTTCACCATCGAGAACAAGGGCGAGTTCGACTTCCGGTACTCAGTCCTTAAAATGATCACCACGGCCTCACAGGGACGCCAGAGACTGGGTCCACCAGGGAAGAGGTCTAAGTCGCGTGACGGATCAAGCTCAGGGAGATCTCAACAGGACAGCAAACCCCCGAAACCGAAACGGGCCGACTCTGTTAGGGGGTGAGTGGGAACGTCTTACTGCAATTTTCTTTGGTTTGGTATGTACCAGAATTGAGACTCTTCTCGGGCCACGAGATGGCGGCAAAAGATCGACGTTTGGAACAGGCCTAAGGGTATTTTTACGGTGTCCTGTTCACCCAATACTAGAAAAAAAGTTATCAAACACATTAATAATTCATCAAGTTTAAACAAAGAAAATTATAAGCGCGAAAGAGGTTTGGAAACGCGGTCTTAATTTGCATATACATTTTTTTAGTTTTTGATATAGCTCTCAAACGAATCATTTGAGTGTTGTTTTACCAGGATTTCAAAACACCACGAAGTCGATTAAGAAACCTCCTAATTTCTCTCCTTGTTTCAGAGCGGAGGTGTCCACAGGAGCTCCAAACATCCGTCTTCAGTTAGGCATGTTCACCCTGTACCCTGCTGTAGGGAGTGTTCCCGCCGGCGGCACTGTACAGATCACGGTCGATATGATGGCAGAGTCTCCGGGTTACGGCGAGGAGGTTAGTATGCTAGTAAAACCGCCTCCTTTTTAGCCAATGATCGTGCATGGCGCTTGTTAGAGCTTGAAACTGCGTCCTGTCGACAAGACATTTAGACGTGCCTGCTCGGTTCTTCCCATCAACTTTAAAAATGTTGTCTGCAAATGATGCTTTCTAACAAGTTTATGACATTAACCGCCGCAATTCGTCTTGAAGGTTTAATTAGAAGCACCACCTGATGTCTGGACATTGAAAATTTGAAATTAAGCAAAGAGCCCACTAAATGTAAGGCAAGCCAACAAAGCCTTGAGAGAAATGAGCACATTTGCTTGCGCAGCAGAAATAAGCGCAGCCAAGATGGCTTCATACTCGACATATCCTCTGAAAGCACGGAGTCCGATAGAAACCTCATGAAACCCCTCATTATTGACCGGATTTTCCTCTTTTCTCCACTTAGGACATCGCCATCGACATCTCGGATCGCCCGCCTACCGACCACCCTCAGGGAATCCCTTACAAGCTTATCGGCGAGGCTTGTGTACCGGGCATTACTACCATAGCACCCGAGACGATCGGCTCCATCTTTGAGGAGCACGTGATTGTCAAGCAACTGAACGTGTTCCAGTACTTGACGCAGGACTTGGCGAGTAACGCGGGCGTGTATGGCGAGGACGAGAATAAGTTTATCTTTTATAACACGATTGTGGGAAGGAAAGCACACGCCAGGTTCAGAATCGGCAACAGTAATAAGGTGGGCATAGCTTTCTATTCTTCTTTTTTTTCATGGACATTTTATATGAAACAGATTGGCTTGAAGCAAACTAATTAAATTGTTCTCCCCCGAAGGTCCCGTGTGATTTGGTGTGATCTGTTCTCGTAGCAAGATTTTCAGTGCAAACTCATTTTTCTCCCTCGTAGGTCCCGTGTGATCTGTTCTCATATCGAGATTTTCAAAGCAAACATATTGTTCTCCCCCGTAGGTCCCGTGTGATCTGATCCCGTGTGATCTGTTCTCATATCGAGATTTTCAAAGCAAACATATTGTTCTCCCCGTAGGTCCCGTGTGATCTGGTCCCGTGTGATCTGTTCTCATATCGAGATTTTCAAAGCAAACATATTGTTCTCCCCCTTAGGTCCCGTGTGATCTGGTCCCGTGTGATCTGTTCTCATATCGAGATTTTCAAAGCAAACAGATTGTTCTCCCCCGTAGGTCCCGTGTGATCTGGTCCCGTGTGATCTGTTCTCATATCGAGATTTTCAAAGCAAACATATTGTTCTCCCCCGTAGGTCCCGTGTGATCTGTTCTCATATCGAGATTTTCAAAGCAAACAGATTGTTCTCCCCCGTAGGTCCCGTGTGATCTGGTCCCGTGTGATCTGTTCTCATATCGAGATTTTCAAAGCAAACATATTGTTCTCCCCCGTAGGTCCCGTGTGATCTGGTCCCGTGTGATCTGTTCTCATATCGAGATTTTCAAAGCAAACAGATTGTTCTCCCCCGTAGGTCCCGTGTGATATGTTCTAATAGCGAGGTTTTCAAAGCAAACTAATTGTTCTCCTCCGTAGGTTCCATGTGATCTGGTGCTCTCCGTGAAACCTCTCTCCACCAAGCCGTCTGCTCGTTGGCATGACGTATATGAAATCGAGCCCCAGCGTGCCTCTATTCCAGCCCACGGCCATATTTATGCCACCGTCACATTCTGTCCACCCTCCATGCAGACCTACTCCGCTATACTAGAGGCTGCTGTGGACGGCATGCCCAGTAATGTCTCCAAGTACCGCAACCTGATCTTCGACATTCAAGGTACTAGATGCGGGAGGGATTATACCCTGGGTACCAGAGTCTCCAAGCTCCACTCCTTTTTCTCCGAGACGTCACGCGATCAGAATCCTCCCACTCGATAAACGAAAACATTAAAAGTCCTGAGCATTTCTATTGTTTTCCCACACTTTTGCGCTTGTGACGTAATGCTGTATGTCGCTAGTGTGAACCAGACGTATCCCAAGCGTATCTAAAACTATTTTTTGTCTTTTTCAGGTGAAGGTAACCTTCCCCGTATTTCCATTGTACGGCCCACGGCACGTAATAAGAAGGGTGCGGCCGTCATGCTCTTCCATCGCCTGCTAGTGGGGCGAACCCAGGTGATGCCGCTGATCATTAGGAACGACGGCACGCTGACGTCACATGTCAATCTAGACCTGAAGGACCCGGATGGAGTGTATAAACTGATTGCAACTGAGGACACAAAGGTTAGAGAGAAACAAGTTGTTAGCAAATATTGTTTTGTAGTTTCTTGGTAAGTTTAGATCATCCTTAGGGAACTGTTCTCTTGTTTTCCATGGTCATTTTTCGACATCCTTTTTCGACAGCCTGGTGCACACTAGCGACATAAGGACGTTATGTTGCAACGAAAAAAGTACGGAAAAATAATTGAAACAATCAACACTTTCCATGGATCTTCATTAGATTACTTCACCAAAGCAATCTTATGTTATTTTTTGACGACTTCAACTTCTTGAAACCACTAAATTTTGTTCGCGTGACACGTTTCTTATGTCGTTATGGAAGTTTGCTATGCATCTGAGATGAAAAATAAGCAAGACGAAAGTGTCTATTTTTTGTCTGGCAAAACATTCAAAGTCGGCAATCTTGCAAAAAGTGTTGCCTTTATTCATTTACCAGTTCAGTCGACATAATAGAAATATGATTGTCATCTTTTTCTTCCGAATTAACGCTTTTGACTGCTAATTTTGAGAAGGACATTTTTTAAAAACCTACAGACTGGAAAGGTCGGTCGCCCTTTGGCGACAACAGGTTGAAATGTTTGTTCGCCAAACCCTAAATCTAGTCGCCATTGGCGACCATATAGTCGCAGCTTCAGGCCCTGGCGTAACACCTCTTATTTAACCCCAGGAACTCCTCCCAGCCGACTACGATGACGACCCTAAACTCCGAGTCCATACCGCCACAGTAATAGTACCCACGGGCCGTACCGCCGAGTTCCGGGTCGAGTTTACACCTGCTGCCACCGGACGCCTGGTGGGAGGGCTCAAGCTCTCAGTGGCAGACAATCCGTACGAGGAGGGGTCTATCCAGCTGATAGGCGAGGGGTACGAGGACGAGGTGACTATTGATAATATCATGGCGGCAGCCCGTACAGCTGAGGAAGAACCGCCTTTAGATGCGGAGATCACGGAGGACGCCCCAGGTAAGCGGCAGGGGTATGCCTCCCAGGGTACAAACCTCATTTTGCTTTGACAACCAAACGGCGTTCAGCTTTGCATATTTGCCTTATAAAATTGTTGCATAATATTCTACCAAACTAGTCAAAACTAGTTTCAATAGAAGGATCCCTTGTTTACAATGTGAGTTCATTAGCATAAGGAATGTTCAGAATTAGACCGTCCGAGGGAGCTATAAAATGATGATGTTTTGAATATCAATAGAGGACTATAAATGTAGTATTATTGGAAAATTTCAAGCTGATATCTCGAATTCTAAGCGCGTGGTGCAACGTTCAATTTAGAGGAAACATGTAAGCTAATGAACGTTTTGCCCAACTGATTTCACACAATTATGAAAAGCTTCAACTAGCCTGAAAAATTATATGGCAATATGTCAATACATTTTTAAGAATAAAAAGAAACTTATTTTGAGCTTTTCGTTGCATTTTCAAATCTAGATGCAGCGTTTTAAAATATCGTAAATGTAAACAATGACGTCACCAAGGATCGTCATATACACTCCTGTCTTTCAGCTTCCCGTGAGAATCATGTACGCTTTGGCGACTGCCAGGTGGGCAAGGAAAAACACCTCTCCTTCACCCTGACGAACCACTCCACGTCTGATCCGGTACGGTTCTCCTGGACCCCGCCCGCGGAGCTCACGTTCTCTCCCTGCGTCGGACATTTACAGCCCGGCTGTGCTAAGGATATCAGCATCAAGTTCTTGTCCGCCAAGCCTAAGACCTTCAAGGCTGACAATATTCCTTGCAAAGTGAAGAAGATAAAACTCGGGGAGGTGCAAGACAAGGTAAGCTGATCCTCCTTTGTCTATTGTGCACACATTCTCAATGGCTAATTTACTAACCTGAATCTAAAGAGGGAATTTTCAGATATTTCTTGAGGTAGACGGACATTTCTCGAAAGTGTACCCTGGCGTTTGGCAGTCGCAAAATAAATCCGCACACCCCTGTTGAGGAGCTCTTGAATTCCAGGATGAGTCGTCGTAGAGAACCTGGAATTTCGGGGTTAGCACCCTAGTATAGGGTCGGTATTTCCAAAATCTGGAATTTCAGCGGGTGGTCACGAGAAAATTCATTGGAATTCCAGGGTGGGTAGGGACAACATAAATGTCCAGATTAGGTAGCTGAACCTGGGGTCCTCAACAGAGGGGTGCGTGTTTTTTTTTGTGACTGCGCATTGCAAAGTGGAATTAAATGAAGATTAATTTCATTTTATTTTCTGTCCGGAATGGTGGCTTGAGAAACAACCTTAAGATAAAATACTATGCTTCAAAAACTGCAGCAGTAATGGAAGGACTGACTTTGGATATTCCAACCCTTGTCAAAAGTCTTCCTACCTACCTCACTAACTGTTATCGGTTTAATTAGCCACTAGACTGGGATGACCGTATGCGCGTTGTCAAATGGATCGACCTAGAGGAGACGTCTAGCAAGCCTGAGGACGAGACCCTGGGCAGTGCTGGTCAACGTTCCACGAGGCCAAGCAAGAAGCGCGTGGTTGAAGTAGAAGCTGAGCCTCCGTACACGGCGCTAGATGACACCGGTCGTGATCTGGAGTTGTTGGTAAGCGCGGCTTGTGACTTCGCCAAGATGAGATGCAAAACTGAGAATATAAATTTCAAGGACACCTTGATGTTCCTGACAAGAGTATTCAGGTAGGTGTAGAAGACAGTCAGGGCTTGAAATGATGTTTCTCCTCATGTCGCCTGCTGGCGACCAAGTTCCAGAAACCTTTCACCAGATCTCTATTTTTAGTCGCCATTTTTTGTGTTGGTGCCTGAAATAATAACGAGGTCGCCTACTAGTGGTGATTAGCTGGTAGCTAAGTTCTAGAAACGTGTCGCCAGATCTCTATATTTAGTCGACATTTATTTGTCTGGGCCTTAAATAATAACGACGTCGCCTACTACTGGCAATTGGCTGGTGGCTAAGTTCTAGAAATTTGTCGCCAAATATCTATTTTAGTCGCCATTTCTTTGTGTTGGGGCCTTAAACGATAGCTAGGTTGCCTACTAGTGGTGATTGGCTGGTGACCAAGTTCTAGAAACTTGTCGCCAGATCTCTTTAATTAGTTACCATTTCTTTGTGTTGGTGCCTCAAATAATAACATGGTCGCCTACTACTGGTGATTGGCTGGTGACCAAGTTCTAGAAACTGGTCGCTCCAAGTTTTACTAGCCACGGCTAGTCAAGTAATCGTTTTAAGTTGCTATTGTATTTCTATTTGTAGAAATGCTCGCCCAGGCATTCTTTTTAATGACGAACTTTTAGAAAAAAACCGGAAGGGAAGGGGGTGTTTGGGAGACAGAAATGGTGCTATTTTTGGGGCGACAATCTTGTGCAAGATATTTTTTCAGGGTTGCAGAATGTTTTTGTAAAAGGCTTGAGGATTTTTCTAATGGACCGTCCCTTAGCTGACATTTCTTTGTATTGGTGGTAAATTACAACAAATTTGAGTTTGCTAGCTGGCAAGTAGATTTGAATATTTGGCCTCCAGGGTCAAAACTTCAGAAGCATTGGCGCTGTCCGCAATTTTAAGCCCCATAGTCGATAAGGAAGGTACGCGCGAAAGGGTTTGGTGGAGATGGCCCTGTTGATGTGCGCTAATTGTACGTATTCGAATATATAACATCCAGGGGTTAAGATTTATGCCAAACGCCGTGTTCCGAAAAGTGTTTTGCTGATATTTCCAGTGTTAGCCCTTCGTCAGAGCCATGGGAATTCCGAACACTTCCCATTCTTCTACCATGGGAAATTCAGCTTTTCCCGTGGATGTTTCTGCAGAAATTCCCTGTGACCGCGCCCGCTTAGCGGCCTTGTACATTCGACATACCTTTTCTTTTTTTTCTGGCAGAAATATTCAGAAAAACATCCCGCTGAATTATTTATTACACTGTTGTTGTTGTTGTTGTTTTTCTTGCCAGAGATTTATTATTTTCAGCCTCTTATTTGTAAACGATGCAAAGAAAAATTCTTAATTATTTCCAAATGTCAGGTGTATTGAATATACATCAAACGAGGATATGAGGAAACGCAGTATATCATTGGAAATGTTCATTGCAAAGACAGGAAATGTAATTTTAAATGGAGATCGGGTAGAGTGTAACAGATAAAAGATGTTTTTTTCGTATTTTTCCAATGTGCTAATGTTTGTAAAGACCCTTCTCCACTTTCACGGTTTTGTGTTATTACTGTCATAATCATAAATTTAAACCGCGGTGTTCGATGTTTACTTTGACAAATAACGCTTTCTTTCATCCCAGTTTTATTTGAACAACATTATTCCTCTCCCTCGAGCGCTTTCTTTGAAGGTGTCAGGTCTCGCTCACCTTTTTAATTACAAGTAGTTTTTAGAGCCGCATTAGAAGGAAAAACAACATTTCATTCATCAAAGCAGACATAAATAGATGAGAATCGAAGAAGTTTAACAAATTGAAAATGAAGTTGCAGCTTTATTCGACAGCTCTCCTTATTGCTCTTTTCGTAGAAGCAATTTTCTTTCTTGATTCTCTTCTATTAAGCCAATTGCAAATATTATTTTCCTTCATAAGGTAACAGTTTTTAAGAGTCTCAGCCAGCCTCCATTTTTTCTGCCTAGCAACATACCAAGTCAGAAAAAGAATCCATTTCCATCGGCTGATTAAGAGAATGTAATATGAAATTTTGGATTGAATTCGGTAAATCAAGAATACATCCTTGTTTTTAGATAGTTTTTTTGGAGATTTCTACAAGTAATTTGTCTTATAAAATTGAATGAAAACAATATCATCGGATTCGCTCTTTAATTTATACGTTTCCCACTTTTATGCTCTAGAATTACGAGAGCCCTGCTATAATCTATTTGTTTCTCCATGACGAACTGTTCATTATTCAGCAGTTTTTTTAGCTTGAAAATATTAAAACATAGTATAAATAAGAAAAACTGTTAGAGAACTAATAAATGTTGTTTTGATGCATTTTATACTGAAGTCACCTCGCCTTCCTCTCGACAGGGGAATAGGTCAAAACAATGGTACTTTTTAGGAGCTCGATTTTGTCAGTTCAAAAGGGTCGTGACAGTCTCCATCTTTTAGATTCTGCACTTCGGATGCTAGACCCACGCCAAACAATAATCTGACATTTCACGGCTTTGGCTTATTTGATCTAAACTTGAAACATCCTTGAACCTGTGTCATCGAGACGCGACATGGAAAAGGACTAATCAGGTATATCCTTCAGAAAACCACTTTCTTGTCTACCTGTGAGTTTTTGTGTCTCTCCAGTTCGTATCCGATTAGACGTGCTGTACATCGACAGGCACCAGGCATATTTTAAATCAAACTGCGTATTAAGCGCAAAAGGAAAGGGGAAGGGAAAAGAGGGAGCCGTCGAGGATGTTCGCCTGTTCTTTCTCCTTCCCTTTCCCTTTTAAGGCCGCGGTTTTCACTTGCGATTTTTATTGCATTTGTCGCGGCGATGTTTTCGCGCGAGTTGCAATTCCAACTCTCTTGTGTAAACAAGATGCAAATCGAGTGCGATGTCTGAGCTCTGTTTTCTTCAAATCGCATCAAGTTGCAAAGAGTTTTTAAATCTCCGCGACATCACGCGACAAAAAGCACCGAGTTGCAACTAGTTTATATGAGACCCCGCGTCCACACTACACCGTTTTCAAACGAAAACGGATACTTTTTGCTCCGTTTTCCAAAAGATTTGCATCCAAACTTATCGTTTTCGTATTGTTTTCGCCGTTTTCGGTGATCGTTTTCGGCGTTGTGGTGTGGACGATAGCCGTATCCGGAGCAAAAAGTATCCGTTTTCGTTTGAAAACGGTGTAGTGTGGACGGGGTCTGAGTGATTTTAAGTTGTCGCGTGCGCGCGAGAAAAATCGCCGCGACTGAATTGCAACAAAAATTGCAAGTGTAAACGGGCCTTTAGTCTCCCGCGAGTCCGTCCTTTGTTTTAGTTTGCTACGCAAGTGCTACACAACCGGATAGACTGCTTGCAGTTTCCCTGTGCTACGGGCGTTTGTATTCACCTGAGCGCCTTGTTTGGATGTCCAGTCACGCGGCAAAGCGCACCACAGGGGACCCACACCCAATGCGCGTAGGTGAATAAAAGACTTTTCTTGTTTTTACAGACGTTCGACAAATAAGGGACCACAAGCATTATTTATTATAACAATATAGTTGATGTTCGCGGGCGTAAATATGTTTTGGGCGCGACTCAGGCTCATTTTAGCCCGAACTCAGTGAGGGATAAATGAGCGCTGAGAAGGGCCCAAAACATATTTACGCCCAAGAACATCAACTACATTACTACTATTATAACTTTGGAGAGCATTGAGTACAAAAGCGAGAATTTATGGCGAGAATCATAACGCCGATTGACTCGTGCGGGCTCTAATATTTTAGAGCCCGCCAAAATGTTCATTAGAGCCCGGATAATACGCCACGATGCTCGCCAAAGTTATAATTATATAGTTTGTTGCAGGGCCCTACTAAAAATTGCTTTTGCGATGTAGGTTTCCTGGATAAAAAACGTTTCGATTTTCCCAATTGACCGTTTTCACGGTGTTGTGAGAACAATATCCTTGGGTCGTTCTGATGAAGACGGCTTTTGTTATTCAAAACACACGCATTGTTCTCATCCCATTTATGCTGCGTGCGCAACATCGTGAAAACTGCCAATTGCGTCTGGCTAATTGCGTTCGACTCGACATCCCATCAACTTAGCAACTTTTTCAACTTGCTGTCGGTTTCGCCTTGTTCTGCGACTGTCAGCGCTTTCCCGCCTAATTGCGTCTGGCTAGCTGACTTTAATATCCCATAAGATTATTTATTGCAATTATTTCATTCCAACTACCAATCTATCGATTCCGCCTTGTTGTGCCAATTCGACTGCCAGTAGTAACATTTATTTTTTACTTAATTGTTCCGGTCCACATTTCTGTTTCCCATACCCCGAGTATAGTACTAATTTTTCACGCTCACCCTCACGTTTATTAGTTAGTTTATTCTAATACGAACTAATCCCAATTTTCCTTTGCTACACTTCCGAAACTCCACTTGATTTGCCGCTCCGCTTATTACGAGTTTCCTATATCAGCTCTATCTAAAAATTAGTTTTGCAAAACCGGAGAGAGCTTTCTTTGAAATTTGACAGTCTCCAGGATGACACACAGTCATTTTGAGAAAGCTTGTGCATCTTGCTTCTTAAAAACTCACCAATTTCCGTACAGCGGTCACGTTCATTGTTCGCCCAGAGCTCCTACAGGGCCCCGATTGCATATTAATTTTCATCGTGGAACGTGCTTTCTAATGCGATAGAAGTGTTCTTGTTTCTCTGTTGCCCCTCTTTATTATACAAACCAGCTTCACTTGTCGATTGCATCCCTCTCAGAGAGACAACCCTGTTTGACATGAGGGACACTCTCTCGTTGCCGCGCAAAATAATACTCTTCATGCGCGCGCGAAATTCTTTTATGAATCCCAGGTAGATGAATGGCCCAAGCGCCGCATTAGTATACAGTAGGAACGAGAATAGGAACCGCAACGTCCTTTGCTCTGTACAAGATTTAGCCACGGAGTCGTTATTGAGGTGAAATATTGAGTAATACAAGTAAAATGGACTGACCAACAAGCTGTATGTAACAACCGAACAAAGAACCATGCGCACGGCGTTACGAATACGCGACTCGCGTCTCTTGCGCTGCCCTTGAGAAACACTTAACGGCATCGCGGCGTTGTGGAGTCTTTTGACGGTTAAAGTGTTGATCATGACTACGGCGAGGCCTTCTAACCCGGACGAGAATATAATCAAAAGTATATACGACTTCGGTAGCGGCGAGGTCATCCAGATACAATAGGAACCATCAGTTGTTGGCGAGGGTACCGATTCTACAAAGTATAGAATAGGCAGGCATATAACTCCTGATAACGCCCAGGTGATACTTACACTGAGTATACGGCCCGCTCGAGTCATTCCTGCCGTCCGCACAAACGATACCGTCGCCCGGTATCTCTCAATACTTATGAAGAACATAGAGAGTGGTGACACCAATAGAGGTACATCTATGCAAAAGCTTATCAACTTGCAAGTCCAGTGCCCATACACCCCTTTCGGCGCCCAGGAAAACGAATTAACTACCAGCGGGGCTATATACTGTGTGGGCGCATGTATTAATGTGAAGAGGAGATCCGCGGTAGCTGCGTTTGCGATAAAATAGTTAATATTCTTCCTCGTGGCTCGGGGTTCGCTGAACACAATATAAAGAATGACAAAGTTGCCTAGAACTGCAAGTACGAAGATAAGAACAGTACAGACTAACTTGGCGATTCGGGTGTGTTCGCGATCCGAGTCCGCAAAACAGGCTGTCGCAGCGAGAGAGAAATTCATTGGACTTGACTATTGTATCTTTGTCGGCCTGCCTCGGGAGCTTTACTTGCTCATTGCCTTTTGTAAGACGCGTTCATCTCGGCTTATTTGAAAGCTGTCAATCTGAGAGCCGTTTTCTTAATGGTAGTTTCCGATCTAAAACAAACAATCGTGCAGAACTTGTCGGCTTTATGACTAAACCCGAGGCGAAGTTCTCAAGTGGGTAAAATACAAGACAAGGTCGTTATTACAAAGTTTGGGAAGCGCCGCAGATGATTGGCTGAAACCAATCATCCGTTCGTGACATTGTCTTCTAATTCCTGTTAATGAATATAAGGTTTATGTAACTATTTCCTTAGTTCCACCCTTATTTTTTATTTCCAATAAAAGATTTGCAGTATGGTATGTAAGACTCTTAAATTCGTAAACAGTTTAGAGGGCTTGATGAAATCGTGTCCACCGCCGTTGCTTTATTGTACTAAGTCGTATTTATGAAGTTATGTTAACGTAAAGTAGCTCTTCATTATGTAGATAATTTCTATTCGCTTGTTCTTTTAGAGCTGAATACAGCATTGTATGGTAACTATGTGTGCTTTCATGCTCCAGCGATATCTAAGGGTTATCATTTTAACACATTTCGCAATTGCGATTGTAATAGCAATTCGCAGTTCTTTTTATATCACTAAATGTCCATTTTTCAGTATTTTTGTCACAAACTCTAGTGTTATTGAAATACACACATCGTCCCAAACTATTCTACTCACAGATTTGAATAAAGAATGTACAGTTCATTATAAAAAATAATTTACGCGATTTTCTCAAGTAGATAGCAAAGGTGTTAATAAAGATAAATCACTCCCACTTCTCCTCGTTAAGTTATTTTCATTCTGAGTAACTTGGCGAGGGTATATTTATTGCTTCGTCCCATTGCATAAACCAGACTGTTTCCTCAATAAATATTGCATTTTTTTCAAATTGAAACTTGAACCAACGCCATAGATTCATATGTGCCAGATTGTCTGGTTGTCCGGGTTATTTGGATACCGAATAACGTAGTATTCATGAAATGACACCTTCATCACTTCCTTATTTGTTCGTCAACGCGGCGTAATAAAGGAGAAGTAAACGAGGAGAATGAAACTTAATGAAAACTATCAAATCCTTTTCACTATAAACAATGGTATCTTTTAATGTTTTTACTACATCAGGAGGATTCAGCGTTGTTGAATAGCGTAATAGCAGTTACGAAGTGGAATAAAAAAACAGACTGTGATCGTTTCTTTTTAGCGAAAAATGTACATAATATGCTTTCTTTTATTTTCTTTCATTTCTAACAAGACACACATCATCAATCACCTCGACCCAGCAAATCGCCAATAATGACTACAGATGTTTAATTGGGACACCTCATGCGACTCCAAATGAAAACTAGACAATTTAAGAATAATAAGGTTCTAACTCTATCCGGTTTTGATTGCTCGCTAATGAGGCACTACCGTGTTTTTTCCCAAGATAATATCAGACAGGAAATATGTTTACAAAGGAAGAGTTTGAGTTATACATTGATTCACACATTAATCTTATTCATCCATTTGCTTTTTGCAAATACATTTATACTCTAGTAGTTGTTTGAACGGCAACCTTTTATAAATGATTTCCATTACGATTTTTTCTCTTTGTACAAAAAAGTAATTTAGTTGTCAAAAACGCCTCCTATGTAGTCGCAAATTAACTAAAAAAAATCATTTTTAGTTGCAAAAGATTTTTAAAGAGGTTGATAAAGATTGTGATCCATTTACTGTACCCCCAATAACCGAGTGAGCTGTCTTTTCTATAAGTTGAATCAGGTTGAATGAAAGTCAATCTCAGCCTTTGTAGTTTTTAATAGGTCCTACGCTTGTGACAGGCCTAGGTGTTTATTCATGGGTAACCAATTGACGAAAAAGAAAAATAGTAATTTGGGGTTCACTGTTATTATATTAAGCCTAAAAATGTAAGGTTTACTCCGGTTCCTAAGATCGCCGTAATCTTGGGCGATCTTGTGAATTTTTGCTATATTTCAAGTTGCGTTATTGGGCGATCTTAGGCGATCTTAGAAGATCTTATAAAGACCCGAAGTAGGCCTTGGTTGAAACCACGCGCAATCTTAGGCGATCTTAGGACCCGGAGCAGGGCTAAATGCTGTTGAAGCGAGAGAAAGACTTTGTTGGAGATATTGCACAAACTTTAATTTCCACGAGTGTCAGTCGTAGGTTTTACTTCACTTGTTTATCTAGGTGGATGATATAGACATCTTTCTCTCTCGGACGTGTCCAGCTGTTCTATTGTGTCGTTTTAATGTAGCTCAGAGGACAACCCACACAGTTTACCTGTCATGGGACATCCTGTAAAACGTCCCTGCCAAGGATTAATTGCTTTTGATAGACTCCTTCGTACATTTTAAGGCATGGAAAAGGGTTTAAGGCGTCTTTTGCCAAATCGGCTGTCATTTCGTTGGCTAAGCACATGCATTCAACATTTGTTCCTCGAGCTTGAATGGGCTCTGAGACAATAGCTATGGACTCAGAGGGCGAGAGGAATAATTTGTGTAGAAATCAAGCAAGGAGAGGTCGATTGTATAGCCAAAAGCAAGCTTTCTGGGGGGGGGGGGGGTTCAAACTCAACTCTTTGCGCTAGTAGTAGGCTATAACTGATGAACCCCGAGTACAGCGACGAGACACCGGCACTGTATCGAGAACCTACCAACATGTTCCTTTACTTTCGTTCGGTAGCTCTCTTCCTTTGATATATGGACTTTCAAATATATCTATAGTTTAATACCCTCAACTTTAATCAAGCGCGCAAAGTCCGTAGCATGCTCGCTTAAATAAGACCTTCTGTAAGACCTGGAGTTACTAAGTATGCCTACCAGAGCAAACTCACCTGGATTTGAAAAAAATCCAGGCTGAGTGTTTTTTTTTTTCAAATCCAGGTGAGTTTGCTCTGGTAGGCATACTTAGTTTATAAGTCCCTGAAGATGATTTAAAATAAAAGACCTCGAGTGTTACTTGGATATTAACGATCCTGCTTTACTAAGTGCTAAGTCGAGTTTCTGCTTCATAATATAATATAATAATTTATTCTTATATTACAGCTTCACGTGCTCCAACAAGGGAGATGTACAGGTGGACTATAACTGGTCCTTCGAGCCGTACACTCGAGCTAAAGCTGTCAGCCTCGCACCAGAATCGGCGGCAGAAGACCGCGCCTCGACGACCGGTGGCCGGTCCATCAGCCAACAAACCGGACGGACCAGTGCCGCCATCAGCGGCTCCTCCCAGGCTGCCACTAAGCCCCCACCCCCTGTCCGTCCACCATCCTCCATGGGTGGTAGACCTGCCAGTGCTCTTGCTTTGGCGTACGAGGCTGGTAGTGTAGTGAGCGAGGGAGGGGCGGACGTGTTCCCTTTTACTATTGAACCGGAAAGAGGATCTATTCCTGCTGGCAAGAAAACTACATTCTTGGTCAAGTTTACTCCATTAGATGTGATGGAATATGAAGCTACACTCATAGCCAGGTACGCTGACCACCTATATGTTATATAATTACTCAAGCGACTACTCAAAATTCTGCGCGCTGATTGGTCGAGAGGTTCGTTTTCTCTTGCTATAATCACCTACCGGTGACTACAACTTTGAAAGCATTTGGAGTATGCGCGCGAGTTTTATTATGATCATGAAAAAATCCAACAAAAACAAGTTTTTGTCTAAAAACTTATGAAACACTTGAGCAATTATATTAAAGCAATTAGTCGCCTCATGCTCCGTGAGCATCGGCGACTAATTTGTCTCACAATTATTGGTTTTCCTCTAGTACTGTCAATGCCCAGCCCGGTAAGGAAGCCATTACCATCCCCGTGCGAGGGCGTAGCCTGCTGCCGTACGCTCATTTCGAGTTGGACGAGTCGGACTATATTTCAGGGGGGCGACGTAACCCTGAGCTGCGTGGCCCTATGGGTGCACCCCCCGGTTCCACCCTGGACCAGAACACCAGAGTCATCGAGTTCAAGTCGTGTGGCGTTCGCGTCAAGAACATCAAGTAAGAATGATAAATACAAGTGATTGATGACGTAGCGTCACGACTTTAGGATTAATTTAGGTAGCTAAATTACAGTCGGATTCACAAGAAACGAGCAAAATAATCGTCTATGTTTGTTAGATAACCTTTCAGCTACTAGATAAGAACAAATTTGGAGTATTTTCGTTTGTTATCGAGCGGACGGAAATGGATTGCGAATTGGCATTTTTTATTTCAGGCTGAACAGTTTTCAAACTTGGAATTTTTATATAAGTCTTACGTTGAAGCATAATATAGGATTCTGAGTTGTTTATGTAGACCACTAATCTTATTTTATAACCTCATGGTTGAAACAACCATGACACAGCCCCCTAAAGCCAACGTTTAGCACAAAACATCAAGTGATATATCAAGCACGAGACAGTGTGTTTGCTCACCGAGAAGTGGGTTGAAAAAAAAAAAACGAGGCAAAGCCGAGGCAAACGACGTGGATATGATAGAGGTTACAGGCAGATTTAATACATAACTCACCATTAGGGAATGTAATATCCCCGAGGAGATGGAGATAATATGCATCCTTGTCTCACGCCCTTGCTAAAGAAAGACTATACAATATATCTAGGCATTCTGTGACATTCTTGGAGAACAAGTAGCCATGCCACGGAAAGATCATCAAAATTTTTCCAGCTCTTATACACTCCCCGTGGTTTGCCCGATGATTTAACTGTCATCATGGAGCACTCCAAAACAAGTTTAATGAATTGCCAACATTTGCGCTAGCTAAGAATATTATTTCTTTCCAGGCAATTTTTCGTGCTGAACCCCACCAATACTTCCTACACCTTTACGTGGACTAACGAGGACACCCTGGACGGAACCCCCCCTGACAACTGCAACTTCCGGTGCCTGACCCCGCACGGTGTCATCCATAGCGGCAAGAAGGCTGAGATGGTGTTTGACTATGTATCCGAGTCGCTAGACCTGGCCGAGTCCTTCTGGAGATTCTTCGTGCCAGAACATAACATCTCTGTACCCTTTGTGTTAGTGGGACACACCGTGGAACCGGCGTTGTCGTTTGACAGGTCTCACATCAACTTCAGAGAAATGCTGCTAGGTAAGCATGTCGTTGTTGTTTTTGTTGTCGTTGTTGTTGTCTTTGTTGATGTGGTCGTTACTGTCGCTGTTATTGCTGTTTACGGCTGTTGTTGTTGTTGCTGTTATTATTGCTGCTGCTGTTGTTGTAGGGCGCTGTCATTGTTGATGTTGGTGTTGTTTGCATTGTTGGTGTTACTGTTGTTGGTATTGCGGTTGTTGTTGGGTGCTGTCATTGTTGGTGTTGCTGTTGTTGGTATTGCGGTTGTTGTTGGGTGCTGTCATTGTTGGTGTTGCTGTTGTTGACATTGTTCGTTTTGTGGTCGTTATTGGGTGCTGTCATTGTTGATGTTGGTGTTGTTTGCATTGTTGGTGTTACTGTTGTTGGTATTGCGGTTGTTGGTTGCTGTCATTGTTGGTGTTGCTGTTGTTGGTATTGCGGTTGTTGTTGGGTTCTGGGGCCGGTTCCTGAAAGGTTGGATAAAGTTATCCATGGATAAAAGTTATCTGTTGTATAGGATTTGTTCAGGATTTATCCGTTGGTTAAGTGTTTATCTGCCGATAACTCTTAACTGATCTTCTAGGAACCGGCCCCTGGCATTGTTGGTATTGCGGTTGTTGTTGGGTGCTGTCATTGTTGGTGTTGCTGTTGTTGGCATTGTTGGTTTTGCGGTCGTTATTGGGTGCTGTCATTGTTGGTGTTGCTGTTGTTGGTATTGCCGTTGTTGTTGGGTGCTTGCATTGTTGGTATTGCGATTGTTGTTGGCATTGTTGGTATTGCGATTGTTGTTGGGTGCTGTCATTGTTGGTGTTACTGTTGTTGGTATTGCGATTGTTGTTGGGTGCTGTCATTGTTGGTGCTGCTGTTGTTGGCATTGTTGGTATTGCGGTTGTTGTTGGGTGCTGTCATTGTTGGTGCTGCTGTTGTTGGCATTGTTGGTATTGCGGTTGTTGTTGGGTGCTGTCATTGTTGGTGTTGCTGTTGTTGGCATTGTTGGTATTGCGGTTGTTGTTGGGTGCTGTCATTGTTGGTGTTGCTGTTGTTGGCATTGTCGGTATTGCGGTTGTTGTTGGGTGCTGTCATTGTTGGTGCTGCTGTTGTTGGCATTGTTGGTATTGCGGTTGTTGTTGGGTGCTGTCATTGTTGGTGTTGCTGTTGTTGGCATTGTCGGTATTGCGGTTGTTGTTGGGTGCTGTCATTGTTGGTGTTGCTGTTGTTGGCATTGTCGGTATTGCGGTTGTTGTTGGGTGCTGTCATTGTTGGTGCTGCTGTTGTTGGCATTGTTGGTATTGCGGTTGTTGTTGGGTGCTGTCATTGTTGGTGTTGCTGTTGTTGGCATTGTCGGTATTGCGGTTGTTGTTGGGTGCTGTCATTGTTGGTGTTGCTGTTGTTGGCATTGTCGGTATTGCGGTTGTTGTTGGGTGCTGTCATTGTTGGTGTTGCTGTTGTTGGCATTGTGGTATTGCGGTTGTTGTTGGGTGCTGTCATTGTTGGTGTTGCTGTTGTTGGCATTGTTGGTATTGCGGTTGTTGTTGGGTGCTGCCATTGTTGGTGTTACTGTTGTTGGTATTGCGGTTGTTGTTGGGTGCTGTCATTGTTGGTGTTGCTGTTGTTGGCATTGTTGGTATTGCGGTTGTTGTTGGGTGCTGTCATTGTTGGTGTTGCTGTTGTTGGCATTGTTGGTATTGCGGTTGTTGTTGGGTGCTGTCATTGTTGGTGTTGCTGTTGTTGGCATTGTTGGTATTGCGGTTGTTGTTGGGTGCTGTCATTGTTGGTGTTACTGTTGTTGGTATTGCGGTTGTTGTTGGGTGCTGTCATTGTTGGTGCTGCTGTTGTTGGCATTGTTGGTATTGCGGTTGTTATTGGGTGCTGTCATTGTTGGTGTTGCTGTTGTTGGCATTGTTGGTATTGCGGTTGTTGTTGGGTGCTGTCATTGTTGGTGTTGCTGTTGTTGGCATTGTTGGTATTGCGGTTGTTGTTGGGTGCTGTCATTGTTGGTGCTGCTGTTGTTGGCATTGTTGGTATTGCGGTTGTTGTTGGGTGCTGTCATTGTTGGTGTTGCTGTTGTTGGCATTGTTGGTATTGCGGTTGTTGTTGGGTGCTGTCATTGTTGGTGCTGCTGTTGTTTGCATTGTCGGTATTGCGGTTGTTGTTGGGTGCTGTCATTGTTGGTGTTGCTGTTGTTGGCATTGTTGGTATTGCGGTTGTTGTTGGGTGCTGTCATTGTTGGTGCTGCTGTTGTTGGCATTGTTGGTATTGCGGTTGTTGTTGGGCGCTGTCATTGTTGATGTTGGTGTTGTTTGCATTGTTGGTGTTACTGTTGTTGGTATTGCGGTTGTTGTTGGGTGCTGTCATTGTTGGTGCTGCTGTTGTTGGCATTGTTGGTTTTGCGGTTGTTGTTGGGTGCTGTCATTGTTGGTGCTGCTGTTGTTGGCATTGTTGGTATTGCGGTTGTTGTTGGGTGCTGTCATTGTTGGTGTTGCTGTTGTTGGCATTGTCGGTATTGCGGTTGTTGTTGGGTGCTGTCATTGTTGGTGTTGCTGTTGTTGGCATTGTTGGTATTGCGGTTGTTGTTGGGTGCTGTCATTGTTGGTGCTGCTGTTGTTGGCATTGTTGGTATTGCGGTTGTTGTTGGTGCTGTCATTGTTGGTGTTGCTGTTGTTGGCATTGTTGGTTTTGCGGTCGTTATTGGGTGCTGTCATTGTTGGTGTTGCTGTTGTTGGCATTGTTGGTTTTGCGGTCGTTATTGGGTGCTGTCATTGTTGGTGTTGCTGGTTGTTACCGTTGTTGTTTCTATTGCTGGTGTTGCTAGTTATTGTTTTTTTTTTCTCTTTCACTTGACGCAGACTTCTTCCTTCTTATGCGTCTTAGTCTTCCATTCACAACAAGTGGATTGATCCTAGACATCCCTCCCTAGATGCGTCCATCGAATCTAATTCATTTATGTCGGTTTTTGTTTTCTCAGGTCATCCAGTCAAGCAGATAGTTCAGTTGATTAACGAAGAAGACGTGCCGTTCTCGTTTGCATTCAGCGAGGCGTCATGCCACACAGATGGGTACGCCTCTAGCCTGACGGTAGAACCCATGTCAGGCACGGTACAGCCCAAGTCAAGGTGGGTAATAGAGTCGATCATACTGCTTTTCCCATGGATGGGTTTCTGCGGAAATTCATTGTGTATGCACATGATAGGACAAGGGCGAGAGGTTTCTACGCAGTTTGAGGGGGTGATCCTGGGTGAAAATTAACGGATCACAGGGTAGTAAGGGGGGAGGGTATGGGATGTGTCCCTAGGAATACAGGACACCTCTGGATCCGCCCCTGTAGATAATTTCAAAGATATAAGAGAAAGGCAATAGAATCACGCGAAAGTGGATAACTATGCCAGATCGCGATCATCTTTTTTTTTTCTCGAGGCGATGCCCTTAGTTCGCCACGATGAAATGTTATGGTAAATAATCCAAAGCTACCTGGGTCTTTAGATGTTCATGGTCTGAGAATTTTTTTTCGTCGTTTGTTTTGAATATTGCTTTGTTCCATGCATTATTCCACTAGGCTTCCAATCGAGATCCTGTTCAAGGCAGTTGCCCAGAAAGAGGTCAACTTTAACGTTATTTGTACGGTCAAGAAGAAGACCTCGCCTCTAACACTGAACGTGAAGGCGGAAGGATACGCCATGAACGCACAGCTATACTGCGAAGACTCGCAGGGCAATAAAGTCGAGCTCACAGCCAAGGGAACCAATAGAATCAACTTAGGAGAGGTATGAGTATCACACCAGCGACATCGTCATTTCTAAATGTTTGGTAGTTCGAGCAAGATCGTCGCAACACTTTCTTACCCAATGCTAAACTTTCGTCGCAGAAATGTTTGTCTTGGTATAAAAATGCCTCCGTATAAAAATGTGTTGCACGTTGCGTTACGGCCATGCGCATCGAGCCGTAAACACCTTAGTTTATACATACTAGTCAGTGTATTGGACAACCCTCAGTTTATAAAGCTCCTTACACGATTCACTTTCTTAAATGACCGAGGAAATTTATTTTTATATTTTGGTTCCAACGAAATTTAAAAGGATGGTAGGAGGATTTATAAAAACTGTTATTTGTTGGCACGACTGTAAAACAGACGGTCTTGATTGGTTGAGAGCGGCGCGTCATTTGCAGTCGGGTTTCGGGTTATTTATTTAAAGAAAAATCGTGTTAGCGAGACAAAAAAGTCACACCATTCTTAGTCTCAAAAAGGTACAGAATCTCTCACCAGTGCTCTCTCACTGTGTTCACCATTGCTGTGTTTTGGGATAAAACTACATACCTTATCCTATTTTGTTGTAATTTTTCCCGTCAGGTCGAGATTAATGAGAAGGCCATCCGATCCCTATTCGTGGTGAACTCCGGCAAATTCAACTTCGACTTCAGTTGGGAGTTGATCATGCGGAATAAGCTGAAGGGAATCCGTCAGGCTGATGGGGAGAAGGTAGTTATGCTTTTTGCGTCTTCTCGGATAAGGACGTTCACATGAAAAATTTTCTGGATTCTGATTGGCTGAGAGCAGTGCAATTTTTAGGTAACAAAAGTGCCAAAAAAAGGTAACAAAGTGCAAAAATGGTTAACAAAATGCAAATTTTCTTTTGAAATGCTAATAGGATTACAAAATATCTTGATAACATATAGCTATATCATGGAAACTTTGTTTTTGTTCATAGCTCAAATTCTGTCAGGTTTTGGTGCAGAGTTCAATGAAGGAAAAATGCGTGCGGCTTGTTCAGTTTGTAAGCAGATTTGTGAATGACTCCTTAGAAATTTTTTCCTGTGTATTATTAAAAGGAAATCATTCGTCTTTTCTCGTGCGGCTCGTGCAATTTCAGCTTTTTGAAAAACCCACGAGTGTAAATAAATTCCAAATTGAGCTCGAAGTCGTATGATTTCCTATGCAAAGGTCCCGTCTCACATGCACTACACTAACCTGAACCAGAGGCACGTCAAAGAACCATGGGAACGTCGGGAGTTGCCATCCTCAGTGCAGGTCTCACACCTTACTTACCCACTACACTGACTAGCGAACCTCGCTCTGTGCAGAATTTCCTGGCCCTCGGAATCCTACACCGCTACACACATTGACTGGGAGTGGTTCTTGTTTCTAGGTCGTGACCATCACTCCCGAGAGCAGCACAGTGCCGTGCAATAATCGCAAGAGATGCCAGCTGGTGTTCTGTCCTCCTACACGACTAACGCTACAGGGCTGTGATCTACTGTTAAGGGTGTGTATCTCCCGATACCGACCCCCATCTGATGCACAGATAATAAATCACACAATTCACTCTAGGTTCACTTCTTTCTTTAGGTTTTTAGGTTACTTAATTAGGCATAAAGTGAAATTCTATAGACTGTATAGAATTATTTTGCTCACTCAACGACTTCTAAAATGCCGCATTTATCTGTCATTTTGTCATCCAGAAAAATAATGAGTCAGAAAGCATCCGTTTACATCGGCTGATTCAGAGAGCTTAATAAATCATCATCATCATCATTTTTATTCACATTTCATTTTTGATTGGCTTTGGTAAACTAAGGAATAAACTTTGTTGATTTGTTATTCCTAGATTACTTCACGTAATTTTACTTGAAATATGTATTAAATGTGAAAAATACAAAACAGAGGCTGACTGAGGAGGCTCTTTAACCAGGACGAACTAAGACTCCAGGGTTCATTTGCCACATGCTGGTCTATCTGGGCATCACTGGTTTGCTGATTTGGGTTGCTTCAAGGGAGTACGTAATATGTTAACAGGCTCAACGTTCATCCTGAACAAATCACTATGGCTTGATCTCATTGTAACAGTTCTCTTTCTATTTGTCTTAAGTCCTGGCTAAACTAGGACACATGTAGCGCGCAACATTTTAGCCGGACACATGTTTCCTTCATGTTTTCCAGTTTAGCCACAGGAGAAACATTGTTCCGCGCAACAACGTTTGTAGCCGGGACACAAAGAAATGTTTCTCGCCAGATAAGAAACATTTCATGTGTCCGAGACACACGCGTGCGATGTTTCCTGGTTTAGCCACTCGGAGAAACATGCAGGACACAAATGTTGCGCGCAGTAGCTTTAATATCATTGATTTTGAGATTTTTTTTTTTTTCAGATCACGAACGGCCCTACGTTTAATATCAACGTGACTGGTACAGGAGTACAGCCCGGGTTGTCATTTTCTTTCCTCCGTCACGACTTTGGCCCGTGCTTTCTCTACAGAGCGGGAATGCCCTTACAACGGAACACTTTGTCCATAAAGAACGAGGACACGAAAGACATCAGGTCAGTCTTTGGCTGTCTTACATTGGGCCCGTTATTGCGACCATATGGTCGCCCGTGGCGACTAGATTTAGGGTTTGGCGACCAAACATTTCAACCTTGTCGCCAAATTGCGACTTACCAATCTGTGGGTTTTTAAAAATGCCCTTCTCACAACTAGCTGTCAACAGCATTAATTCAAAAGAAATAGATGGCGACAAGATTTCTATTATTGCGACCAAAGTTCACTATTTGGCGACTAGAATGGCCCCTTTTAGGATGACTGCGACAGATGGTAAGCCCCCTCTTAGGAACTATCAGATTAACACCTGATACGCAGTAAACTGACTTTTTTCCCAATGCTTTTTTCCATTCAGCGTTGAGTGCCACTACAAGAACACGTCATATCTGGAGGTACAGTCCAACCCTGGCGTCCTCGGACCCGACAGGGGCATGTTGGTAGACTTCTTGTTCTACCCGCGCGAGGCCAAACGCTACCACGAGATCATACCATTCGAGATCAACGGACTTTCAACCATGAATGTGGAGGTCTTCGGCGAGGGCACTGATATGAAGGTACGCGTCCTGACCGTAAAGCTGTCTAGGTCTTGAATCGGCTCACTGTTTGAGTTCTCGTGTTACTAGTCAACTGCTGGACATTACTATATTTACGAAAAGTTCTGTTTTGTAGAATTTAGCAGCTAGATCAGTGAGATATCATCAAAATAGGATAGTTTGTTTCTGCCCATACTGCCCTTCGGTCTTGGCGCGTAGCCTAAAGAGGCTGTGTCAGCCGCCATTTTGACAGCATAACAACATACCAAATCGAAGAAAGCATCCATTTCCATCGGCTGATTTAGAGAATATAGAGCAATGTTCTCGATTGAATTTGGTTAATCAAACCTGAAACTTTATTTTTAGATGTTTATTAAGAGATTTTTGCACGTAATTCGTCTTCTAATATCGAACGAAAACAATAACAAGGGAGTGACTGACACAGGCTCTTTAAGCGCTCACAAGGCTTACAGCCTTTAGTGGATTAGCTGTATATCAACGCCTAAATCATTCTCGTACCCAGAGCTTCCTGGCTCGTCACCTCACGGGGGAGGCTCTGATGACAGCCACTGGCAAATGTGGAGAGCGTAGCATTGAAAAGTAGACTAGCAAACGAATTTTGGTGTCATTTAGCCACATAGATTTTTACAAAGCGAGATAAAACTGGTTTAATGTACGCACGTGCACCGTTTTAGCCAATCCGCGAGGACGTACAAATGACTGTCGCCAGATTCTCCCCAAGAGGTGACGAACCGGGGAGCGCTGGGTACGATAATGCCCCTACATCACATGCACATTTTGACGTTTTCTTATTTGATGATCTTTTGTTCTTGTTTCAGGTCGAAGTCGCAAACCCTGCGGATAAGAAAGTTAACTTCGGTGCCTTACGTATTAACCAAGTAGTCCAGCGGCAGGTGAAGCTAATCAACCGGAGCCCTGCGTCTATCACCTTCACCCTGGCTATCACCCCATCAGTCATACAACTACAGCAAGGGAACGTGCTGACCATCAGCCCTACAAGTGAGATCACGCTAAGGCCAAACGGAGGCACGAGTAATGTGGAGGTGACATTTAAGCCTAAAGTGCGCATACCGCAGTTTACTGAAGAGGTAAGTATGGAAAGAGATAGAGCAGATGTCGTATGACTGTCAAAAGTACCGTGACTCGGCGCGGCAAGGTCGTGGTGGCGGTACCGAAACTGGCCTGATGTAAGATACTGAATGAAACCGCGTAGTCGCGGTACGGTCGCGGCACGGAACCTATGTAGTCGCGGTACGGTCACGGTCGCGGCGCGGAACAACTCATTCGCGGCACTTTTCACAGTCATACGAAATCTACTCTAGCTAGAATGCCTGTCATCGGGCAGTCGTGAAACCCCATTGAGAATCGGAATGCACAGAAAAAAAAACACCTTTTTTCTTGGGTTACGACTAAACGCCAGTTGTACTTTCTTCGTCTTCTGATTGGTTGAATGGCATTTGTTTCTGGTTTTTTAAGCGTCTTTACTTGCGTTTACTTTACGACATTCATTTGGGCACCAGTTTCAGTGGCACACACTGGACAATCCTGTGATGTACTTTTACTCTCCACTATAAGAAGATGCACACTTTATTTGGACACACCACACTCACCGCGACCAATCAACACGACGTCATTGCATTACATCGTCCACCCTACTTAAATGTGGGCAATGGAGTTCCTAAACGGGGCCACCACCTCTGCAACTTAGTGGATTTTTTTTTATGTTTACCTGGTGTCATAAGGTGATATTTCTTCTTGCCCAAAGGACGACAATGCTGACACAAATTGTTTTGGTTCAGAGTTGTTTTGGTTCAGAGTTTCGCGATGATAATTGCCATAAATTACTGACCATTCTTTATCCAATGCACTAGTGACAAGTAAAAAGATAAGTCAACATTTATTTTCTAATTTATTGATTTCTGCATTTTCAAGGTGATGTTGGAGTGCGCCGGCTTGTCCCAACCCATATTTGTGGTGACCGCCTCATGCCAAGGCATTGAAGTCAGCCTGGATAACGACTCCGTCCCGTTCGGTGCTGTCATGATGGGAAGTCGTAGCACCCGCAAACTCATTATGCACAACACGGGAGACGTCGGCGCGGCGTTCGCCTGGAACTTCGAGAAGTTCCGCCCTGATTTCAGCATTCAGCCCACCAAGGGGTACATCTCTCCCGGGATGGAAGTGCCTTTTGAGATATCATTCCACCCGAACGTTCCCAACCACGACATCAGATACGAGGTATTAGAACAAAGCGAGCATGTCTGAGAAACATTAAGGATTACTATATGGATGCTTCATGATATCATAATGACAACAGCTATGAGAACGGCAAAGAATTGCAGAGCTTGCACGAGCAAACCCATAGCCAAAATACATTTCAAATCCGAGTAAAATGCATTTCAACCGTTTTATTCTGAACTAAGATGTGAAACTGCCATGTTTTACGCTCTGGCGACAACGGGAACGTTTGTGGTGATTTGTGAACGGTCTATGTCTACAAAGCCTCGCCTCCCATACGACCTATCCGTAGTAATGCTTTCTTCTGTTATCAGGGTCTACGATGTGCGATCGAGGGTAGCAAGCCACTCAAGCTCGTACTCACAGGAAGCTGTATACCACAGATGCCTCTCAAAGAGGTAACGCACTGTCGCTCGGCTCTTAGCTCCAATTGCTGTTGCTATCACTGATTGCCGTTTGTTTGATGGTTTGTTTGTTTGTTTGTGTTTTCTTTAGTTGCGTCACCGGCATTTGTCACTCAGATTTGAATCAGATTTGATTTACTGAATTCAATCGAGAACATTGCTCTATATTCTCTAAATCAGCCAATGGAAATTGATGCTTTCTCGAACTTGGTATATTGCTATGCTTCAAATTGGCGGCTGACACAGGCTCTTTAAAAATTCCCCCTTCTTTTCTTGCATTTTTGGTAAAAGCATTGTAATAGTCACACCTTGTAAAATTTCTGGTTCTGCCACTGGTTTGTCTCTGTGTTTCATTTGTTTGCGTTTCCATTTTCTTCAAAAGCACAATCGCGTTCTCAGAGCCTACTCCGCTGTTTGTTGTTTGTCGTAGGCTCTGACGCCAGACAATCGTTGGCCGATTCTGATTGGCCGATATTCCCGCTCGCAATTTTGAAATTTGCCTAACCGACAAAGACGGTCACCATATATGGAAAAGCCCTAGATGCAAGGACTTCCGGTTTCATCTGCGTCCAGAGCCTCCGACAGTCAGCATGACCGAGAGGCTCTGGGAACGAGATTATCAAGAGCATCGATTATTTCCTCATGCTTTCTTGTACCCCACGATTGTAGGTCCTTCATTTTAGTACCCACGTTCGCACTCGTGATCAGCGTAACTTAGTGATCCACAATCGGACCAATCAGCTGTGGATGTTACGTCCTGTGATCGAGGGTGAGCACTGGTCGGGCCCAGACTCCATCACGGTCGAACCACAGCAAAGCAAGAACTACGAGCTCATCTACAGACCGCTGACCATGACACAGGAGGGCAAGAAACACACGGTAATGACGCAGCTTTTATAGGTCCCTAGTCGCCCCCATTTGGTGTAGACTTTAGACAACATGATCTCCAACGCGAATTGATGATTATCACTAAATTTAATCACCTTCAAATTGACGATCGTCATCAAGCTGGGGACATCATAGTCACTTGATAATGCTTCACACAACCCTATTTGTAACATGATGTAGGAGTTTCCAACTTTAGACCGGGCCTTAAACAGGGTTCGTCGAGTCACAGATTCAATTCGAGGACTTTCATGCCCACGATTTAGCAAACTCAAGGTCAACTCCAGCAACAAACTAATGCCATTTAACCAGCCCCAACCATCCTTGGCAATCCCTACAGCTTTTCTCGGCCTCAAAGGTGTTACAGAAAAGAGCAATCATTTATAATTGACCTTTATTTGCGATCCCGAGATACCTTGAGTTCTCTAGACTAGGATGCCATCTGTGAAAGCCGACGCATTTCTTAACCGATTTCCATTTTGGTCGTGGCGTTCCCCAGGGCTCTGTGTTTTTTCCCATTACCGGATGGCAGTGGGCTGTTGTATAACGTTACTGGTGCTGCGGAGGGACCCAAACCCGTCAATAACATCCAGAGAGACGTGCCGTGCAAGACTCATATACCGAACAGCTGACTGTGTCCAACTGGCTAAGGCGACCACAGAGGTATCCATTTTGAAATAAATTGTATTTTTTTGCTAATTCCACACTCTCGTGGAAACCGGATTCCAATAAGAGAAACGACCACAGTAATTGGCTTATCGCTGTTGTGGCGCCCCTGCCTATTTAGTTTGTATATAGTCTGTATTTATGTTTTTTTTCTCGTATCTAGTAAAGGCGAAACTAATGAAATAGAAATAAAATGAAACATTGGATTTGGACTCGGGATTCGAGAGACCGGATTCAGGATGCAAAAAGCTGAATTCCGATTCAAGAGCTCACAAAAAGTTGGATTCCGGATTCCCTAACATGGGTTGATCGTAACTATTTTATGGACGTAGTGCTGGTTCAAGAGTGATAGCAATAAATTTGGGTTATGCAGGTTCCGTGTGACGATCGAGATGCTAAAGCCAGAAAAGCCAGATAACGCGACCACGATCAAAGGTCTCGATTACATTGACGTGCCAGGACTCTCCAAAAAGGAATACAAACTCAACTTCTTTGCACATAAAGAAGGCACCTTCAGCGCAAGGGTAGAAAGCAATAATAATAATAATAATAATAATAATAATAATAATAATAGACATTTTTATAGCGCTTATATCAGCGTTCTAAGCGCTTTACAATAATGCATTAAAAGAAATATTTATAAGAGGTAAGTACCAAAATGATAAAAACATAAAATTACATAGTGATAAAAATATTTACATACATGTTCTATAATATGAGGGTAGTTCTAAAATATAAAAAGATTAAAAACAATCGCTGGAGGAAGTATAAAAATAGTAAAGCAAAGAAAAGTAATAAATGTAAAAACAGGTAAGTACCAAAAAAGATAAAAACATAAAATTACGTGGCGATAATTCAACAAGGATACGGGGAACAGTTGGCCAAAATTATAGTTCAAAATTAAAGTTTGGGCGACTTACATATAAATTATAACCGGGTCGCCAGGACGCATTCTACTATCTTTTTTTATCAAATAACAAGTAATGGCTTGGCGATCAATTGTCTTTTTTTCAATTTTATCACCCTTTTCTCACAACATCCAAAATTATCGGGCCGGGAAACTTTGTTGTGACAGTGATTCAAAAGTCTTTCGTTTTATTTTGCTTCCCTGCTTATTGGCATAGTCTAGAACTTCCCATCCGCTCATACTTATAGTGTTCACGTTTCGAAAGCGTCTTTTTCAACTTACCCAAACCCCCAAATCGACGAAAAATCGGGCGCCCGAAAACTATAGGCAAAAATCTTTTCGGGTTCGAGAATTCTCGAGTGTTTGAGGAGCGGGCCCCTGGCGAGAGAAACGGTTTTATGGTTTGTTGTTCATTATTAGAGCAGATTTCAGATGACCGTCTTGAAAGTAAACGCAAAAAAGTAATCACTAGCCAATCATAAACAAGAGTAATTACAACTTGCTGTTGAATGGTTTCCAGCCCAGCCAATCAGGAGCCGAAACCAATTTAGGATTACTTAGTAGTCACACATTTGCTCTCGAATTTGATTGGCTAGTGATTCCTTGCTTGTAATTAGTTCGCAATTTGATTGGTTGATAGAAATAAGCAGCCAATGAAAAAGCAAACTAATCGGAAAAGCAATTAAATCACGACAGTCATCCAAAATCCGCTCTAACTATGCAAACTTTCTAAAACTTTTTTTTCTCTTATTTTCCTCTTCAGGTTATATTTCGTAACGAAGTGAGCGGCGAGTATCTATTCTATTACGTCATGTTCAAAGCTACTGCACCTGGCGTGATGGCAGCAATCGAGCTCTCTACACCCGTCAGAAAAAGCACGTCCCATGTAGTGACCCTGCACAACCCCCTTAACACACCTGTCACCTTTAGCTCACAGTGCTCGGTCGCGGATATGCAGATGCCGCCTAGCTTCACTGTGCCGCCAAACTCGGAGGTAAAGAACGATTTTGACGTTGGAAGAAACAGACACCTTTAACAATAAAATAATCCCTTTCTTTAGCGAACATCCGTAAAGGAAGTGAAAGGAACTTACGCGAACAGAGAGCGTACGATTGGCTGAAAAGTGCGTGCACAAAGTATTTCATGCATTCTCACACAGGTTGTGTGCGCCCTTTTTAAGACAGATTTTTTTAGAACTTTAAGCAATTTTGCTAGAAAGCGGCAAAGAATCTTGTTACTCGAAATAAAAAAGTTGTTGCATTGAATTTAGTCTCATTTCAAAGGTCTTCATGGGAGTGTTCGTGTATTATCGCGCCGGTAAAAAATTTCCAGAGGAAGCTGAGAAAATAAATTTAGTTTTTACAGATAGACGTATTTTTCGCACCTAAAATGGTGATGTCAATCACAGCCTATATAGATTTTCCATTTTTGACCGCTTATTTCTGTGGCGGCGCGAACCCAGTCCTCTGCCTTTTGTAATATTTCGAAATGTGGACCACAAATCTACAAATTAGGATAGAAATCATTGAGTAACAGTATTTTTGGCCAAACGTTGCTCGAAGTTGTAAAATAACCATTTGCATGCGCAGTGTACGGAACCAAATTACTGCGATGACTTTCATAGTTGTGTAGAATCTCGCCTCAAGTTCAAACCGTCAAATGGCTTCCATCGGCAAGGGAAAGTCCCAGAAATGTTTCACTTGCTAAACATAATTCTAGACATGATAAGTCCATGTTACTGTTTTTTTTTATAGTCACGAGAAGTGCACGGAAACTACCGTAGAGATTTTTTAGGAGTCTGATTGGCGGAAGACAAAATGCTGTTTCGCGGTTAGCGCTCGACCTTGAAACTTCGTGAAACCGCAGAAACATAATAGAGTGCCTTATACTATTTGCGTTATTTCTCTCCACCCTAGGGGTCTTGTATGTTCGAGTACCTACCCCTGAAGGCTGGCGAAGTAAGCGCGAAGCTCTCTTTCTCCAGTTCCGAGCTGGGTTCCTACCATTACGATCTGAATCTTACTGCCACTCTCGCCGGTCCTGAGGCACCCGTACACTTCCGCGCCAGCCTGGGCACTAGTCAGGTCCAGACATGCCGATTCATGAATTTCGCGAAATCTAAAGTGGAGTACATTTGTAAGGTGCGTGTTGCCAGATAATGCTTGTATCTCGAATTCTGATTAGCTTGCATCAGTAACATATAAGCAAATTGAAACGTGTAAGAAACATACGTTGCTTTAGTACCAAGCGCGGGATTTTCGCATAACATATTTAAAATTCTGTCGTAAGACTTCAAGATGTTAAATGTTAGTATATTATCACTTATCACTGTTGCTCTACTTTATTTGAGGAAAAAATGAAATATTATGAAAAGAAAACCTGCTTGGGTAGGCATGCGAGATTTCATTTATGACCAAATATGGTCATAAACTCACCACGGATAATCCACAGCATGGTTCGCCGTTACATGTTTCATGTTTCAGTTATATGTTTCTGCTTGCATCTATTGGTATAGAGTAAATACCACGGATGGTACCTTTCAGTGCGCGCACTTTGATTTAATGTCTAGTTTGATAATTATTTCATGTCTTTAAGGTCGATAACACTGACTTTCACGTGGAGAAAACCATCACTGCAGCCTCGGCATCGAGTGGAGGAACAGAAGTGGGAGTTGACGTGACATACGAGCCCGCCCGCTTGGGAGACACACGCGCAACTCTCACTGTCTTCCATCCCGTAGGGGGTGAATACCTCTTCCCGCTGTTCGGTCATTGCTCCCCACCGAAGCCTCAAGGTCCTTACGCCATCAAAGCAGGATCCACAACAAATATCCCGTTCAAGAACGTCTTCCCAAACACGACCCAGTTCATGTTCTGCGTGGACAGCCCTTGTTTTAACGTAAAACCCAGCGAAACGATCCGAGCCAAGAAAACTCATAATGTGATCGTGGGATTCGAGGGAAACCAGGGTGGCTCGAAAGCGCCGCGCATGGGCAAACTGTTAGTCACGTGCCCAAGGAGCGCAGGGGGAGCTGGGAATGTGACGTGGACATTCTACCTCAAGGGAAACACGCCATAAGGGCTCCTCCCCTCCTAAAGGAGGAATCTAAAAACAATTGATCCAAGTGAATTTTGTTATATAGTTTCAAAGGTTTTAACTTGTATTTAGCGAGTGAATTGTACATTAGAAAGGTATTGTAAATGTTCTCGAATTTCTCTTACATTTGGTGAGCAAGGCCAAGTTCGTGTACGCATGCGCGCCGTAAATCATTTTGTGACATATGTTAGATGTTTGAGGTTTCTGTGAATAAAAACTCATTCTTGCTAAGAATTTTATAATAACATTTCAACTGAGCTGCCCTGTTCGATTGTTTATTTACGCCCACCTTCCATTTTGCCTGTAGCTTAAACGCAAGAAAATACACCAATTCTTATCATAAAATAATTGAGATAGTTCGCGCGCTCTGATTGGTCAAGAGCTGTGTTTCAAAACTCTATGAAGGTCATAGAAATGACGCCATAACGCGGCAAATTGCTTGAAAATGGCGGATTGTTCTCGCTTTAGAAATTATTTTATAAAAGGAATACAACAATTTTTATGTGCCTTCATAGAGTTTTGAAAACCTCGGCTTTTGTTTGGGAGAATTCTCGAGTCAGATCATGAAGCACTCGACTTCGTCTCGTGCTTCATGATCTGCTCTGAATTCTCCCAAACAACGCCTCGGCTTTCAAACTCTATGAAGGCACAGAAAAAATTTTTATTTCTTAAATGAAACGTATAGGAGTAATTTTTGTGGGTGGCCACTAGAGGAATGTCTTTGTCTTTCAATAGTTTACAAAAAACCCAGATTCCTTGTAAGACTCGCGTACCCTTTTAGCAGAAAAAAGTTGCCATTCCACAACTATTTCTTAACGGTCGTACTATCAAAAAGATCATACGTGACTCGACTTGTAAAGGTGGAAACGACGCCAAATCGATTTTTATATTTCCCGCGCGCCCAAGCTGGTGAAATTCTGGCAGAAGTTACATTAAATTCCATACAAATGCCGCCCTCGAACTTTTCACTTAGCTTAAAAAAATCGAATTTCCCAGTTGCGTTGCAAGCTTTGCTTACTATTCTATTTCTAGAACGTTACTATTCTATTTCTAGTCTATTTCTGGCCCTAAAGCGCGCTTCTCTATTTCTCTCGCCTTTCTCTTTTCTTTACTACCTCCTGGCTTCTTCGATTCCTATTAGAAAATGCATTTTTTTAAATCCAATTTTAGTGACAGTGTAATTGTATGGATATTTAACTTTGATAGATACACGCGGCTTGTACGGAAAATAGCATTGCTGATTGAACTACCAGTTAAAATAAAAAGTATCTACCTTCTTTGCGTCAAATTGAGAAACAGGTACGTATCCAGAGGTGAGCTTTTTTAAACGCTATAATACAGACATTCTGCGAAATTCTGGCTACGCGACTAACAAAAATACTTTATTTTGCAGTGTGTACAAAGACGGAAAGCGCTTATTTTCTGTGCCAACAAGAGACGAGGCCTTTTCATTGCAAGGTATATGTTTATTCACATTGTTGTTGCGTTATAAATATGGCTATATGCCATGACTGAATGTCTATCTCGACGAGTCGACGTCGGATTGAAATTATTGACCGTATAGATTCAATCTATAGTCCAGTATTAGTTTAGTTACACTAGTCCATCTTTCTCCTTTCACACTCCTCGCTCTCTTTCTTCATTGTTTATCTTCGGACTTGACTTTGAAGAATCGATTGACACTTCTTGGGCCTTCGCATAGATTTTCCATAGCTTTACACGCTGCCTCTAAACGAAAAGCCAGCTGGAAATAAAATAAAACGGTCATGAAATGTTATACTTTTCGGTAAGGTTTTCAGGGACGTCAACCCATGGACTTCAAACATCTGAAGACCGACTTGAAATGGCGAAATTTCACGAAATTCTCACGGGAGAAATACAGGAAATGTATGGCAGTCGTCTTGAATTCCCGGGAGATGAAGCGAAAAATCTTAAGACTCTCGCAAATTAAACCGGGAGAGTTGACGTCCCTGGGTAACGATGATTTGAAATAGCTTTCAATCTTGAGCAAAAGAAAACACGCGTACCTCATCAGGAAAATTGCCTGTAGCAAATTAATCTTAAAAGCAAGCCTGTTATTACCGACTTCAAAAAGTATTAATACACTTTATACGCGAAAACCCATTTTGGCTTTATGTTTATGCGTTGTATTGAACTTACGCTACTTTATTCCGTGAACAAATATTGAATAGCTACAGGTGCTCAAAGGGAGTCAATATTTTTGCGTAACCTCCCCCAAGGGCAAACAGATACTGACTTTTGTTGTTACTTTTCAACTGTTTTAAAGATAAAATTCTACCTTTAGGTTAATTTGTCTTTAATGTAATTTCACAAACAAACTAGAACTTCTGTTTCCGATAACATTTTAAGATAGAAATCTTTTATATTGGTCGAGTTGAGCCTACTGAAGGAGGAATAACTTCGAATATGGAGTTTGAAGCTATTAAAGTAATCATGTAGAGACGAACCTTAACTTTAACGCGCTCTTCTTTTAAAAGGCAAATATCTAAACAAAGCGTATTAAAGAACAGCCTTTAGCGAAATAACATTCGCTTGTTCAGCGCCGTGTAATTTTCAATTAGTATTTTGAATATCGATGTTTCAAGGAAAAGAATATCGGGTCAATTATGGATCGGATCTCAATTTGGCACCTTTTATGAATTTGTTTTCATCCATTGTAGTGCAAAATAGGTCTTTATTTCCAGTGCTGCTTTCTATACACTTTAGTGCGTAATCCCTACTTAGCTTGTATTCACTTCAATACATTTTATTTAGACCTGACATAGAAATGTTTTGCCTTTGGTTAAACTGCAGGCCATAAAAAATAATTATTGTTCTTCTAAATAGGATTGGTTTACAGGCAGGAAAGCTTAGGTGAACAGAGTTCTTAAACTGAAACTTTAACAATTATAAATGTATGAGTAATAATATGATCAATCAAGTGAAAATAATGAAAGAGAAACTTTTGATCCAATTTCAGTGGTGTAAACGTAAACCTAACCGAAACCCAAAACGGAGCACTTCATTTTTTGTAAACCTCTCACAAATTTCACTTGAACCAAAGAAAACAAGAAATGATGAAAGATCTGCATGATTTCTTAAATTATGAAATCCCGAACTGGCCGGATACCTTGCCAAAAGAAATAAAAAATAGAAGACTTTATTAGCGTTTGCGGTGAGGGTTGTTTAAAGAGTGTTATATACCATTTGGAGTAAGTGGTGCGCCGTCTACATAACGTCAAACTATGTTTCCAATAATGTCAATTGTCACTAAATACCCATGCCACCCAAATAAATACCATTCATTTAAGTATTATTCTATGTTTGGATCTTTGAAAATTCATGCAAGTTGCCACGAAAAGAAATTTATATTTTTCTAATGCGTGTTTTCAGTCGGGAGTTCAAGAGAACAAATCTCAAATGGAATATAGGCCAACATAGCTGCGAGGGACGAATAAAAAACGAGGGACGTTTTTATTTCTTCCCGTTTGTGCGATCAAGCTATCGTGTTCTTGGCAAACCGAGCATTTGAAGTTTGCAGCAGTACGATTTTTGTCAGTGACACAGTATCCTGCTCGTAATTTCCTCATGGTCCGAGTTAACATCTAAGGTTCGGCAGAAATGGACGAAAACTATGCCAAGTGAAAACCTGAAAAGTTCTTTTACGTCCGATAGTGTTCTAATTGAGGATGCATACTCGAGGAGGAGGCCATATGGCCCTAAATTGCTGACAGGTGGACTGTTCACGCGTCGAATTAAGGCCTCATTCACTTTTGATAGACTCAGCAGCACTAGAAAATGATAGCTCTGTGATAAAATGTTCGAAGACTTTATTTTGATCCTGTTTTGCCTACATTTCCTTAGTTATTCGGCGGGAAAGGCGAAAGATCCAAATGGATGAAATCTGCTTTTATGAAAACATCAAATGATACGTACGCGATAAAGATCAAGAGAGGTGTATTCATTTTTCGTGACAAAAATATTATTTCAGAAATTCAAGTTTCACAGAGCCCATTTTTTGAGAAAATATGTGAAGAAAATATCTGATAGGTTTACTCGAAAGTATATTTTAAATGTTTAAAACTAACAAGGTACAACTATCTTGATGTTTGATGGAACAAAAATGCGTCGGAAAAATAATGAAAATATTTATGTTTATAGCAAAAGGGCGCAAAAAACGAGACGATGCCAATAGTTAACTTCTACTATAAGATGGGGAATGTGAAACGAAGTATTCCACTGTACAGAAAAAAGGCTCGTCAACAGCAAAATGTAATGCTAATAACGAGAGCGAAATGGTATAGGATGAAAAAAAGAACAAAGTTTAGCTTGCATACCCCTTTCACTCCTCTCCTCCCGATGTTTCCCGCGCCAGCCGTGAATCCTTCCGTCTGTGAGAAGAACGATACCGCAAGGACTACAAGTAAAACAGCTACAACCTTGGTATTCATGTTACTGGCGGTGTCTATGTGGTGGTAGCTAAGGGAAGTGTGCAGCCTTCAAGGTTTGCTGGTGAATGTAGCTCCCTTAGGATTACTGGATGTTATTTATACACCGTCCAATCGTTAGTAATGAGGCCGCTTTTTTCTTGCACTTCCTTTCTGTGATCAAATGATCAAATTAAAGAGAATAAATGCACAACTAATCACCGCCCAATTCTTATCAGCCTCAATCGGGTATTGGAATGGAAGGTCGGATTCCCCTGTCTTTTTTCCTAAATTCACAGAGATAATTCATCCCCAATAATAGGACTCGCTTCAATTAGTAACAAACTATTGTGTAATTTACACTTCATTGTTTACAAGTGTAAGCTAAATTCATAAAATAACTAAGTGAATTAGTGTAGATGAAAATTAGATTGCGTATTCGTCATAGTATTATGGTCGCACTTCCTGAAGAGGTCACCGTTTCTAACAATTGCTTGCACCTCAAGTTATTCAAGTTTATCAATCAGCCAATCTAGACGAAATTTGCCCCTGGAAATTACTGATCTGAAAATGGACCACGCTAGGAGATTTTAATTATGTTTTGGGTTTATCTCAATAAATGTTTTCGTGTTTGCACTTTGAAGAACAACGTATATCATTCTATTTTGTAAAGCAATCTGTCTGTTTTGTGCCGTCAGCTAAATGGAATTAAAGCAACTGAAAAGTGCTAGATGATTTGCCGATTAAATCCGCGAAATTCTTCAAGGAAAACTCTGTCAAAATTGAAAAGTGCACATCGTCGCACTTATTTTTACTTCACTTCAAGTGAGTCACTTGTTTGTACACAGAAACACTATGCATTTTTTGCTTGAAATGTTTATTTTCCGCACATAAATCACTATACGATTAACCATATTAACTAGATTTTTCGGTAGCGTTTCATTTAGGTATATGTTTTAGCGCTAAGCCAAATTATTACATTTAAACTTATCCTTTTCTTTCCCAAGCCGACTGTCAAAATAGCACTCCAACATCACAATTACCAACAATAAAAGTATTTCAAGCCATGTTTTGAAATTCTGAAATGTGATATACTTAGAAGAATCTCTTTGAACAATAAAACTATCTACTATCAACATTTATTGTTGAGAAAACGACGACAACGTTGTTGACTTCAAGTCGAGTTTATTATGCAAAGCAAGTTCGAGAACCTTTAAGGAGGAAGTGGTTTATCTCAGATCAAAATCACTTTTTCGCAATTTTATGGCGTGCTGTTTTAATCGAGATAAGGTTGTCGCCTCTTGTGAACACCAGGAAAATTAGGGAACTTCAGACGACAATGTACTTGACATCTTTTGTGAAGAACTGTAAAATGTTCACTAAATAATTTTCTTTTAAGGTGGATAGAATACGCCAGACAGAAAACACTTCAGATAACTGAGGAGTAAAACTCAACGAATGTGCCGGAGTGATTACTAGTCGTGGTGGGGATCGATTCAAATTTATCTACTTTCCAGTTGAATTTAAAAACATTTCTATGCGTTTTCTGTGCAATTATTTCAAGTCTGAAGATTTTCAACCCAATGACGAGGAAGAGAACAAAAATAAAATGTGACCTAAATATGGATACCAGCCCTGATTGTTAAGACATATTTAGGTTTTTATCACTTACAATTGAAATACCTGTCATTCGAAATGGAAAGCAAATATGATGTTTTAAGTTGTCTAGCGATAAAATTTGTGTTTGTCGTCATGTAATTGAAACTGGTAACAGACTTTATTACTTAATTGAAAGTTTTATTTCAGCATTGACCGTATAAAAGTTATAGACTAATTCCTTTTAGAATCTAGATCATTATTATAGGTATAATACCTTTGTTTCAGAAAAGGCTAAACAAGATTATTCCCAAGCAAAAAAGTAACTATAGAAGATTATAAAAAGGTAAATAAATTATTTGGCAGGTGACTTGAAAAGGACGGTTTTATTGGAACAATTATTCCAATTAAATCTCTATTGTGTGTACAATGGAGGACAAAGTAAATTTGGTTTTGGAAAAGCAATCCTCAGAAAAAATAAGAAACATAAAGCACATGTAAATGTTTTCGATGGGTTGTCGAAAACATGTAAATGTTAAGAACCGCTCACGACTGCAAAAATACCACTAGGGGATTTTCTAAAGCAGACCCTAATATATCTCTGGTTTAACGATGTTTTAACATATCTACTTTAACGCGTTTGGTATCATTGCGAGTAAACACTCTGAATGCTAAATCTCTGTAAATGAATGTAAAATTATCATTTTAGCATTATGAGATAATAATATACTTATGAAATTCATATAAAGATTAAGTAAACTGGTACAATTTTTAGACTAGACCAATAACAAATATGGTACCCTCCGTGCAACCGTCAAGAACTATGCATCATAATGTCATGAGTCGCCTTTTGAATTAGAGAAACCACACTATACTAAGAGCACTCGATAACATTGTATTTACTACTTTGAGCATTTATTTGACACTATACTATACACTATACTATACACTATACACTATACTAAGAGCACTCGATAACATTGTATTTACTACATTGAGCATTTATTGGTCACGAATGCTGCGTTTTCAAGCAATAATTATCATTGCGACTTATAAAGCTTGGATCAAGATGTTTTCACGAGCAACGTTAATTGAAATGGATGTGTATGTATATATATATATAAGATATATTCGAGGCAATATACATTTTTCTCTTTTCCTTTGATCCTGCTGATGGCTCACGAACTTCGAGTTGGTGTGACTCCGTACCTTCTATACTCTACTATATATAAGATATATATATATATCTATATATTAATACCGTAAGGAAAATCGTGTCGACACTCGCTCCGCTCAGCCCTGAAGCTGTGCCGCAAAAGAAGTTCGCAAACCCGAAGGGAAGGTGGAAATCTGGACATGGGCGTGTTTTTGTTGGAAAAGATTCACCTCGGGCTAAGTTCTAATTCAAGCGATTTCTTAAGCGAGGGAGAAAGCCGCCATCGCCGCCATGTTGAATTCTCCCACAGAAACTAAAAAAGAACTCGGTTCGCGCAGCCGAAAGCACCAAAGACATTCAAACCTAAATGGTTCTCTTGCAGATTACATACAGGAATGTGCAGGGATAATTCTAACTTGAAAGATTTGAGCTGAGAAAAATTTTCATTCAAGTTTCAACAAACGTACACACTACATTGCTTCCCTCGGAGCACGCGCCAAGTCATGCTAAGTCGAAATGACACATTTACAAAACAAAGTCCGTGAAAGTCATGAATTATAATATTCTCTAAGTATAAATCCTGACGGCTCTATCGCAAAACGAAGGACACAATCCCGAAGAGAAGGAGGAAATCCCTCAGTGGGCATGTTTTTCTTGGAAAAGATTCAATTTGGGCTAAGTTCTAATTAGAGCTATTTTTTAAGTGAGAGACAAAGCCGAAAAATATAAATAATATAAACTAAAAAAAAATTATTAGTCCTTAGAACATTTTTACTTGACCTGTTTCTTCTCTCCCCTCGCTGAGATATGATAAACATACAAACAATTCCGAAGTCAAATTAGGTTTCGATTTTCACGGGTTCTTTGACCGATTTGAGAGACGGATACGCGCGTGTTGTCGCACCAAAATCAGGGAGACCAGTGCAAAAAAAATCCTTTTGGGCTCACTTCATTTATCTCGGCATGGTGGGACGGGATACTCATGCTGATGGGAGGTTGTTAGTAAATGTAATCGAGCAGTTTATGGAAGGGGAAAATCATGAACCCCTCCCCACATTCATATGGCCATTGTGATTTTTTTCCCGTTTTTTTTTTAAACAGAGAACACTTTTAAAGTAAAATAAATTTCCCCCTTACACTCCGTGAATTTTTCACGGGCATCAGCTAGTATATCATAAAACGCGTAAGGAAGTTTACATTTTAGGGAACAGTTCCTCATCGAAAGGGTGTATCAGACAAGTACATTTGTCATCATTTTTGCGCGAGAGACAATCATACTATCTTATGTTTGTGATTGAAGGGACAGAAAAACTCTCTCTCTGCCCTGCAGCATTTTTAGGTAAGAGATAAAAGGACTGCTTCAAATTCAAAGGCGCCAAAGCTATCACATAATCGTAAACAGACTCCTCAGAGACTACTCATACAGCCATCTACTTTAAATCAGCCCTGCAGAGTAAATTCGAAACTTGGCAAAGTTTCACTTGATGGGCTAAACCTCGATATGTTATCCGACTTTGAAACAATTACCGTAATTCCCACGTGAAAAAACCGGCAAGTTTTGTTTTAGGCCCTGTCCACACTAACGCGTTTTCAAAAGTATTCGTTTTCAAACTGATACGGATTCGCAGCGTGTTAGTGTGGACGGGAGATTTAGCTCCAAACAAGCGATCAGTTTTTATTTGATGTTGGCGTGTGTAAGAACAGTCTGAGACAGTCTCAAATTAATGGTACAGTTGACGTTATCGTTTTCATTTTTATCCGGATTCGACCGTCCACACTAAACGATATGTATACGGATTCGTTTTGATACACTTTCGAGAGCGTTTCCAAAGTTATACGAATTCGATGAAAACGATCAGCGTGTTAGTGTGGACGGGGTTTTAGTCTAGCGTTGCTTGGATGACACAAAAATACGACACAAAAACAATTATAAATAATGTAAACAATACACAAAAAAGTGAAATGTGAATAAAAAATGATGATGGTGATTGGAAAACCTTATAAGCTACACCATCAATGTTGCCTTTGGTGCTTACGTACAGCCTGAACGCCAAACGATTCCATTTCGCCAACCTCTCCTCCCCTCTACCCCAATGCACTGGCCCTCAATTTATTATCTTTAATGAGGGCCGCGTAGGCAGTGTTTTAGGAGGTCGGTCGTTATGCGCGGCTGAGCTTGAACGGATCTTTAGAGGACCATAAACACTCGGAAATCCATCTTGAAGTAATTGGCATAAACGACTGTGTACGACCGCGCGCACGTGAAACACAAAAATAAAAACATTGGTATAGCAATATCACTACATATCCATTCTCGTATCCACAGGCTTCCCGGCTCGTCAACTCGATCGTCGATCGCGCAGTTGGCTCTAGTGGCAGCCGCTTGTGGGCCTTTGCGCGCATGCGTACATAAACAAGCTTTATCTCGTTTATCTGGCTACAAATCACCAACATTCGTCTTTTCAACCTACGCCTTCGACCTCTACGCTCTACATGCGTCAGTGGCTGTCACCAGAGCCTCCCCCGCGGCGTCAGAGTAGCGAGGAGGGTCTGGGGCCGAGAATGCTAGAATCATGCTCGAATTCCAGTGCTCTACGTTTCGTCGCCAGAGCCTCTCCCGCAAGGTGACTTGCCGGCCGGGGAGCTTTGGGTTCGAGAATATAGCCCTTTACTAGCAACTTTATAGTCACGCATGCACACAAGCATACAAAGAAATCAGATTAGAAAAGTAACTTATTTTCGAACCCAGAGCTCCCCGGCTCGTCACCTCGCGGGGGACTTTCTGCGCATGCCCAAACGTTCAAAATCAGCAAATCAGAGAAGGCGCTCAAATGGATGTCCCCAGAGCCTCCCCTGCGAGCAGACAAGCTGGGGAGCTCTGGGTACGAGAATGAAAATAATCAGTTTGCTTTATGACATTTTCAGTGATTCTTCATCTACTAAGGGACCGGTCATTATTTATCGCCTGGGGAATCAGAGGATTTTGGGTAATACAAGGTCAAAATGCAGTGATCCTCCCACTATAAGTACAATGATTAACGTGATCCCCCCTCATAGCAGTTAAACGTTTTCGTGATCCCCCCCCCAGCCCCCTATTTCACCTAGTACAGACAATTTACAGATAGGGGATCGCATTTTTCTTTTGTTGCGCGCGAAGCGCGCCCGAATTTTGATAAACGCATTTCATCAACCCTCAAGAAAGTGTAGATGAGCATTCCGTTTTTTATGTATAGTAAACAAATCCTCTAGGTTTTATTATTCATGCGCGCAATTGTGCGCCGAAATGACGAAATTATTATTATTCATTTGCGTGAAGCGCGGCCCAAATGACGAATTTCTATGCTGTAACGTTGAACTCACGCTTACTCTTCTTTCAAACATAGTGACTGCCCGCCAGGCCTATCACTGCAGGGCATTTTTAGTAGAGTTTTTTCTCCTCGCCAAGATACACTTGTTCTTGTGAACGGTGCGAAGGTAGTGTCTTCGTTGCGCGAGTTCCCAAAGAGTACATTAAATGATATTCTTCATGCGCGCCTGGAATAACTACTTCGAAAATTTCTTGTGATCCCCCCTTTCAGGGCTTCAGGTTTGAGAGATCCCCCTTTCGCTCGCCCCAAAATGAAGTGATCCCCCCCCAAAAAAAATCCTCTGCCAACCCCCCCCCCCCCCCCCCCCCCCCCAGGTTTTGAGAGATCCCCCCTTTCGCTCACCCCCCCCCCCCCCCCGAGAACTGTAAGTCCATGACTGAGGGGCTGTTTTCTTGTGCGTCCCGAAAGGAACTTACCCTATTTGTGTAGCATTGAGGGTTTCTGCTGCTTCGTAATATGCCTTTGTTAGACAAGCGGTCATACAGGTTTTGCTGACCGGTTTGCCGTGACTTGTCAGTGTTTAGCTGAAACAAGCGCACTCCACAAGTTTGACAGGGAACGCACTTCATTAATCCATGATTATTTCTTTCTAGCTTTAACCTTGATCATGTTCTGTAACAAGAATCTGAAAACGGTCATGCAAAGTGTCCCAAGTGAGTTTACCCTTTTGTGAGTATTCAGAGCAAAAACGATAGCCTAACACAACAGATAGGAATATCGGAATACATTAGAAGAAGCGTAATAACAGAAATATAAACCCTCTTCTAATGCGCGCTGCACACGCGACACAACGACATACGCTCGACATAACGAGCTAGTTTGGCCAGCCGAAATATTGTACTAAAATACAACTAAAACGTACGTTGTAACGCCGACTTTTCTTATTTTAAATAACGACATCGACATAAGGATGTTATGTTGCAACGAAAAAAGCATAAGAAAATAATTGAAATTATTATACATTGTACTTACTATCTCGATTCTGATTGGCTAAAAGCGCGCGCTTTACTTTGGGAATCACGCACTTTAGCTAGCTGATTCTTGATCCTACGCACGCAATGTTCATGGGACTACAGCCCTTGAATGTTTCCCCTATTTAACAAGGCGCTTGTGTAAAAGAAATTGCTTGACAGAAAAAAGTATTTTCACTGAATCAATGTATAATAAAACAATTATTGAATTCGGTTTTTGTGATTTCCAGAATAAACAATATCTCGCCAAGTGGAATCAGGCTCGGCCTTACGGCCTCGCCTGATTCCACTTGTCTCGACATTGTTTATTCTGGAAATCACAAAAACCTCATCCAATAATTGCTTATAATCAATGTTTTCCATGGATCATCACTTCACCAAAGCCATCTTGTGTTATTTTTTGTGGACTTCATCGTTTTGAACGCGTGATATTTTCCTTATGTCGTTATGTCGCAAGTGCGCACCAGGCATTATGTCGTTATGACGATGTCGTTATGTTGAGCTCATGTCGTTATGTCGAACCATTCACACTCGAACATAAGGACATAAGGGCGCGCGCTTGTGTCGTTATGTCGCTAGTGTGCACCGCGCTTAAGAGGAGTAGAATTTGTATTGTTCTACAACGCCGAAACGCACACTACAGTTGCCCGCAAATGCGGGTGCTATCCCTGTCACGTGATCCCTGTCATGAAAATGCATCAAATGTTGTACTAAAATTAACCAATGACAAATGACAAATGCCAAACAAAGGAAAACAACCCTTGGGTTACATTTCGAAACTGAGCGAAGAGAGGCAACTAAAACGAGAATACTCTAATAACTGAGGATAACGTAAAATAACTTCTCTGACTGTTGGAAATATATCAGGCGCTCTAGGTACTCCAAAAAGAAAACTACATAACTTTTATGCAGAGGAAAGGGAAGATCGGCAACTAAAACGAGAATACTATTAAATGAGGATAAATTAAAATAACTTCCTTGACTGATGGAAAATATATCGGGCGCTCTAGCTACTCCAAAAGGAACACTACATAACTTGTATGCAGAGGAAACGGAAATTAGTCTATAATACAACATTTAGGCGTTGTTTTGCTTTATAACGCCTACACAATGTGCGTGTTAGTAACATGATAATCAAACCGTTGAATAGTGAGTTTTATCCGCGTTCTGTCGACGTTTAACTACTAGACAAACATCGTGTAGAAAGCGTGGCCATGACGTCATAATAGCTGTGCACTCAAGCCACCGTACAAACCACTGAGTAAATATTATGACTACACCAAAAATATAGTCTTGATCTTCTTAATCTGTTTCTAGACAAAAAAAACACGGCAAAACATTCAATCCACGATAATGTCAAGGATATTGCGGGAAGAAATGTAGCAATATTTTATCTTTTAACGGATTTCTTAGTAACAACATTGTAAATTGAATGATGATTGAATGGGATACTTTTCTCCGCCTACGCTCAGTTTTGATTGGCTTAATTTGAAAAGTTTGTGTAGGTGAATTACTTTGGCTATTAACAAGTGCACAAAAACAAGGCAGTGCTCGTAAAATCCGACGAAACTAACGCCACTGGCGCGGGCCTGACTAAATCTAAGTTGTGAATGACTCTGAGACGCAACATATAACATAAAAACAGAGGACTGGAAATTTGAAAAGTTAAATTTTGAAGTTGAACGACAAGGTTTTATACATTTTTGACAGAACTGGCCTGGCTTTTCGAGCTGATCTACAGAGCGACATGAAGAAACCTTTCATTCATCTAAATTCAGCTCTAGAATTCCCAAGAATAAACAAAACCTCCTCTGCTGGAAACCATCGAGGAGAATTCAGAAGACATGTACGGCTTTTGTAGCAAATGGGAAACCAAATACAAGCAAAACCGGACTGTCAAGAGGAAAAACAGGCAAAGAGAGACTGAACGAATATGTGCGGGACTCCCTGAAATACGACTGCCTAGTCTCGCACCTGACGACTCAAGAAGTAAAGGGCATGATGAAATAAAGTTGTTACACAGACGAAATAGAAGAGAGAAGACTTACGCGGACTTTTTGCCGCGTTTGGATGAAATCGTGAAGACAGAGGAGAAAAGCGAATTGTTAAAGCGGACGCGGGCGGACGAAAATTTGAACTCTTGGCTGAAATTCTTGGATAAACTAAATTATATGGTAGCTATGGAGGATTTATATGTCATCAATAGAACTTCACAAAATTTATTTTTCGAGATTTGGAAAGTTCAGAAAATAAAAAATATATTTTTATATTTTTGTGAATGTTATAAATTGTAAATTGGTATTAGTTCATGAAAAGGTATAAACCTTTGTATTATTTACATTTTTTTTGTTTTGCTGTGGTATTTTCGGATTGCCACGCTTATAGTGCTAGCCATTCTCGTACCCAGAGCTCCCAGGCTCGTCTGCTCGCAGGGGAGCCTTAGTGATGGTGTACTGTGCTCTCGGAGTTCTTTGACTGTATATGTATAATTTTATCTATGTATTGTTTTTCTTAAATGTAACCCGTATGTACGTAATTTGTAACGGCCCATTCGGAAACCAGTCGGTGCATGATGCACGATTGTAATGACTAGCGTTGATAAATAAAGATGTATGTATAACCTAGTAACGTCCACCCCATGATTTCACAGTGTCTTCCCACAAGATATTCCATTAGGGTTGGGTTTGGTGCGCGCATACGTACAATGATCACTAGCACTCATTCTCGAACCCAGAGCTCCCCGGCTCATCACCTCGCGGGAGAGGCTCTGGTGACATCCATTGACGCATGCGCGAGATTTGATACAGAGCCGTTGAGAGAAACACCTTTCTGTGTTCAAAATCAGCCAATCAGCGAAGGCACTCAAATGGATTTCCCAAGAGCATCCTTTTTTAGCAAACGCTTGAAGGAGGTAAATGTATTGCCTGCTTGGTCTCTTTACGAAGACTATTCCATAGCATTGCTCCACTATCTTCACTATAGCTAAAACTGCGTTTTAGAAAGTTGGTCTTAGGTTTTGGAAGTGTTAAGTCAGTGTCCCTGCTTCGGAGGTTATATTTAACTTGGCTATCTTCAATCTTAAGAAATAAATTCCGTAAAATTGACGCGCTTTGATCATTTAATATTTTAAACATCAAATCGATCTTAGATTTGATTGTCTTTTTATCAAAGATTCCCATCCCAGCCCACTGAGAACATCTATAGACCTCTACTCATACCTCGCTCCAGCTATGGGAGGTAATAAGATCCTGCATCAAGCTAGTTTTATGTACTGTTACAAGACTGTTTGCCTGCAACTCTGGGATAACAACGAGATCGCACAGAGGCAATGAGTGGTCACTAGATAAGTTAGAGTTAATTACCGAGATTCGAGGCAATAACCCCAATACATCCAAAGGGCCGTAGGCCCAATAGGTCCAATCAATCGTAGGTCCAATCAATCGAGCGGCCTTTTGTAAAAGCGCAACTCATTAAAGCGCTGTTATTTTAGTCGGTACGTAGCTGCTTAAAGCTCCTCTCTGGTTGGATAATACAACAATACCCTATACCTCAACACAAAGAACGAGGATAATAGACTAGAGACAAAAGATCTCCTTTGTAGAACGAAAATAATAGAGACAAAAGCAACTACGTCCTCACTGGTTATTTTCGTTTGTACCACGCCCTGACAGCCACAGCTACTACAGCTCAATTTGCATAACGTTGTGAAGCTGATTCAAGTTGGCGAAACTGAAGGCAAGTTTCAGGTATTTTGCGCTCGTTGGTTGCTCTCTACGATTAGATATGCAATTAACCTGGGCATGATTTTATCTGTATTTTCAGGTTTACGTCTTAAACACACTCTATGGCAAGGAGACCAAGCAAGTAGACTGGACAAACGCTTCTCAAATGGTTCAAGTGAAGGCGTTCTCGGAAATCGTGTGTTTTTGGCGTTCAACGGGATTCGCATAAAGGCTAATCAGGAGCAAATATTGGTTATAGACAGACAGTCAGCATAGATGCATAAACTGAGATTATTGGATGTTTTTTTCTCGGGGTAAGTGTATGGATTTGAATTCACTAGTAAAATGTTTGGGTTGATAATTGAATTAGTCCTTGTGAAAGGGGCACCGTCATGCTTTATCATGAATTTGGTCCAAACTTGGGGTCATTTTGAGTAGCTTAAATGCAGTCAAACTCGCTAGAAATCAACAAAATAATCGTCTACGTTTTTTAACTAACCTTTCAGCTCTTAGATCAATACAAATTTGGAGTATTTTCGTGTATAATCGAGCGGATGGAATTGGATTGCTAATTGGCATTTTTGAAACATACTATAGGTTCGGAATTGTTTCTGTAGAACACTGGTCTTTTTTTAAAACATTTTGATGAAACAACCGTGACAGTGCCCCTTGAAGTGTAGGTAAAAATGGCTTATTGTGTGATTCCAGAAATTATCCATAGGAAGGGATATCTTTTTCATGCAAATACTGTATTTTTCTTCGGAACTTCGAGAGATGTGGGGGGTCACTTTTCAGCACTCTTCCGGGGAAGGGGGGGGGGAATGTTTTCTGGAACCACACATTATAGATTCATAGGTATGTATATGGCTTATTATGGATTCAAAGGTAAGTAACTAGATATTTACCTATGAATCCATAATGAGCCATATATTTACCTATGAATCCATAATGAGCAATATATTTACCTAGAAATTCAATTCAATTCTATTGATCAACCCAACCTTTCCCTGGAGAATTCAAATCCCTCCCCGACTTTTAGTTTGTTGAGAATCATTATCCGAGTTAATTCCCTACGAATAACAATGGAAACCGCGTCAACTGTAAACTAAGTTGTATTACCTTGTTTGTTTTGTAGCTTGAGGTGGGAACCGCCAAAGCTTCATCCACTCTTGATCACACTTACAATGAAGCCTTTTTTATAGATGACTAAGTTCAATTAATGAAAAGGGAGGCAATATATTTAAAGCTAACCGCCCAAAAATGCAGTCAAAAGGGCGAGCCCAACTTAAGCGCCTAAGTATCCAATTGTGCCTACGTTTCCTAAGTATTTTAGACAACTTGGACAACTATGTCAAGCAGTGGGACACAAACATTTTAACCGGACAACCTAAAATTGTATCTTAATTGAAACTATCAGACCATCTGCTTAGTGAATGCACTTACCTAAGATAATAATCAAAACTTCTAATTGCTATACTTTTCAGGGAAATATAGTTAGTTATTTCAAAGTTTTCGATCGGCCGGATCCATGATAAGGCCTAAAAGTAAAATATTGCATTCCCTTTCTAAAACCTGGTAATTGCTTACATAAATATTAACATTTAGTATATCAATTACGCAAGCGATTCCGCGAGCTGACTGGTCGAGACGTTCGTCATTTTTTCTTTGTTATATAGCGAGTGCTCACGTGGTGAAGTACAAATCAAATATTCCCCGATCAGTCAATATTTCGAAAATTATTGACTGGTCGGGGAATATTGCTTTCGCGCGTCGCGTTTGAGAGCGGGGAAAAAGAGAAAGTTTATTGTAAACATGCGAGTCTTTTTAAGGACCTTTACTAATTTTGATAAGTTTTTGCTAATGCAAGAAAATTGTGCTGTTTATGAGTGTTTTCCCTTTACATGATGCACTCGCGCGCAAACTTTGTAACTTCTCTTTTCATTCTTGAAATACACTTGTTTTGACTTAATAAATAGAGGATATTACACGGTGGCGCGAAGATATGAGTTTTATTTTCGAGTGGCAAGAACAATATTTTACGAATGAGCGCAGCGAATGAGTAAATATTGTTTTTGACACGAGAATTTTTTGTCGAAAATCTTAAAAGTCACTTATACTAAAACAATTAGTCGCCTCAGACGCCGTAAATATCTGCGAATAGTCACCTCGACTTCGTCTCAGCGGTGACTATTTAACAATTAGACCTCAAGGCCGAATGTGCTATGATGAATAGACCATGAGGCCGAAGGCCGAATGGTCTATTGATATCATAGCACATGAGGACGAGAGGTCTAATTGTTTTAGTATAAATCAACTAGTTGGTCGGTTTTGGCAATGAATTCCATTATTTTATGTTGAAAAAATCACGTTTTCTTGCAAAGAAAGGTGGTGGTTTTGCCAGGCACGGTCTATCACTTATAGACCATTAGTAGCTTAGCCAATCAGAATGCAGGATTTGTAATAGACCATTAGTTGGTTTATACTAATCGTCGTTATTATATAGCTCGTGTTTATTCGATCAAAGCGCGCGCTCTGATTGGTTCTGTCATGGTCACGTGGCGGGCTACAAATAAATTGTTGCCCGCGCGGGCTACATCGCTAGAGCGAGAAACTTCGGCGGACTATTCTCACTTGGTTCCAACAGTGCTTATATAAGCTATCAACTCATTAGCATACTTTGTCAATTTGTTCTTGATCTCGGGCACAGAAGACGTACCTCAAGTTCTACTCTCTTCACAAGACTTCGCATTCAATTCAAGAATTAAAACTCTACTTCTTCTCGTTGTCTACATTTATTTCTTCTCCTGCCTGCAGCACTCAAGTTCTCGACGACTCGTTTGGCGTCAATTCTTTGGTTTGGGTTTGTTCATGTTTGTGTTACTGTTTTCTACACTACTCTTCTCTACAACTTTTAGCACATGCTTATCTTGTATTTGTATTTGACTGGTTTCATTTTATCTATATCTTATAGGTTTGCAGCGCTGGAAGCCGAATACCTCTATCTACTTTTCCGTCTGAGATGCCTTTCGCCCGGGGACGCGTAAATGTTGCTTCGTTAATTCCGCTAACATTAGAACGTGTAACAAAATGGCAGAGGTTTGTGGAATGTGAGTTTTTTATCTATGGTTCTACTTCTCCTTTCCATTCTTTTACCCAACAGTTTAGAGGCGAGTAGTCTTGCCAGCATTTTTGTTTCCACCAGTGTTTTTCCTTTCTTTCTGTTCAGTTTGGCTGCGAAGTGTATTCCGCATTGCGTGTTGTCACGCGTTTACAATTCCCCTAGTTTGGAAGCGAGCAGTCTCGCTGGCGTATCATGGTTACGCTAAATTTATTTATGTCCCTTGTCCCAATTCAGTTTGGCTGTGAAGTGTATTCCGCATTGCGTATTGTCATGCGTTTAAATTCCCCAAGTTGGAAGCGAGCTATCTCGCTGGCGTATCATGGTTACGCTAAATTTATTTATGTCCCTTATCCCAATTCAGTTTGGCTGTGAAGTGTATTCCGCATTGCGTATTGTCATGCGTTTAAAATTCCCCAAGTTTGGAAGCGAAGTTTGGCTGCGAAGTGTATTCCGCATTGCGTGTTGTCACGCGTTAAAATTCCCCTAGTTTGGAAGCGAGCTGTCTCGCTGGCGTATTGGTTACGCTAAATTTATTTATCTCCCTTATCCCAATTCAGTTTGGCTGCGAAGTGTATTCCGCATTGCGTGTTGTCACGCGTTAAAATTCCCCTAGTTTGGAAGCGAGCTGACTCGCTGGCGTATTGGTTACGCTAAATTTATTTATCTCCCTTATCCCAATTCAGTTTGGCTGCGAAGTGTATTCCGCATTGCGTATTGTCACGCTGTTAAAATTCCCCTAGTTTGGAAGCGAGCTGTCTCGCTGGCGTATTGGTTACGCTAAATTTATCTCCCTTATCCCAATTCAGTTTGCCTGCGAAGTGTATTCCGCATTGCGTGTTGTCACGCGTTAAAATTCCCCTAGATTGGAAGCGAGCTGTCTCGCTGGCGTATGGGTTACGCTAAATTTGTTTCCCTTATCCCAATTCAGTTTGGCTGCGAAATGTATTCCGCATGGCGTGTTGTCACACTGTTTAAAAATTCCTCTAGTTTGGAAGCGAGCTGTCTCGCCTTGGCTGCGAAGTGTATTTCGCATTGCGTGTTGTCACGCTGTAAAAATGTCCCCAGCTGGAAGTTTCACTGGCGTTTTGGTTACATTGGAGATATCTCTCATATGTCATTGTGGTCTTCGCGATTTTGCAAAAAAAAAAAAAAAAAAAAAAAAAATTTCTAGAAATGCAAGAAAACTAATTTTCTGCACCTTTAGGCCTAATTTTCTATCTTGCATTTCTGCGCCTCGGAGGGCCTGTCTAATGGCCTTAATTGCTCTGCCCTCGGGCGGGGTATTCCGGGGTTGCTCGACCTGCGGGTCTCTCTAACTTTCTATTGTTGCATTAAATTGCTGTTTCAATTCCACCTTTATTAAAATCTTTGGATCTGTTTGTCACCCTAACAGCAAAATCGCCCACAGTCTTCCTGGACAGATTAAAAGGGCGCGGCCCCAGGTCCAGCAGCCCCGGCATTTTTTAGCAGCCGTGCGTCTCCTATAAAATTGGACCACTTTTTCTGAGTTTTGGGAGAAGACCATGAGTATATAACGTTACACGAGTGTTTATATGTCACACGAGTGTTTATATGTCGAGTGTGTTATGTCACAGTATGCCGTATGTCAGTACGCATCTTAAAATAGCCAATTTTTCTATCGTAGGTTCGGCCTGGGTTATGGCGAACGTCAGGGGGTATCCATAATATTTCTGAGTTATGTGAATTCGTATTAAAATGGTTCTGAGTTTTGGGAAGGGTAGGATTTATTTATTTATTTACGGGAAGGATTTAGGATTCTTCTGAGTTTTGGGAATAGTAAAGTCCGAGAGGTATAGCGCTGTTCACGCTGACGTCATCCATATGTGCCAACCAGAGATCGATTGGTTCACAGAACAAAGGGCGCTATTCAATCTACGGTTGGCACATTAGCATTAGAATAGCAATGTTGATAAACAGTGAATAGCGCTATTGCTGAACTCCGCACGGGAAGGTGTCAGATAAGCGGAGCCAGGTCTCCTTCCCATAACTTATATAATGCACAATGGGACCAAGTGAGAATATAGTACTATTCTCACTTGGTTCCAACAGTGCTTATATAAGCTATCAACTCATTAGCATACTTTGTCAGTTTGTTCGAGATCTCGGGGCCAAGATGGCGTCCCTGGTAGAGAGCTTCCATAATGGTCTCATTGTGCTCATCCCTAGGCCTGGTGGGGCTAAAAGCCAGTTCTTTTACCCACCCACCCACCCTCATTTTGCAGGTGTCTCATTGTGCTCATCCCTTAGGCCTGGTGGGGCCAGAAGCCACCTTCCCGCGTTTTGCAGTTGCCATCTTGAGCTCCGCCAGGTCTCCTTCCCATAACTTATATAAAGCACAATGGGACCAAGTGAGAATATAGTACTATTTTTACCGTATTTTCTTTTTTGCTATATAATAAAACAGTTAATGACTGCACCCTCGGGAAACTTCGTCTCGACTTCGTCTCGGGAAACATCGAGATTCTCGGGAAAACAAAACTCGCTGTTTCCCTCGGGAGCAGTCATTAAGTGTATAATATTTTCGGAGCCTGAGGCGACTAATTGTTAAATATTTCTTATTTAAGAATATGGCTTTTAAAATAATTTGCATAGTCGTGGATTTTCGAGTATCAACCATCCTCGTACCCAGAGCTCCCTGGCTTGTCTGCTCGCAGGGGAGGCTCTGGCGACATTAATTTGAGGGCCTTCTCTGATTGGCTGATTTTGAACGTTGGGGCATGCGCAGAAAAGTGTTTCTCTCAGGTGGTGCGATCTGTTCGAATCCGTCCTGTAGGTTCCATGAACGGAATCGAAATATGGCGGCAAATTTGAATAACAATTGTTCTTACTACAATTGACTTACTAGGTTCTTATTCATGCGAAAATGCATTTGTACTGTTTCCACGCGAACTCGAGGCTAGTAAATCAAGAACAATAGTTATTCAAATTTGCCGCCATATTTCGATTCCGTGTATGGCATTTCACAACCGACAAATTTGTTTTGTCGCGGATCGGTAGAGATGCTTGCATTTTCTACCGGTTTATTCAAGGGGCACTTGCACACAATTTTTGTACAACCTGTCAAAAAATAGGTCTAATTCTATTCACCTAAAATACATTTAAGTTTACCGGGATAACCAAAATAACAGTCCAGGTTTGTTAAATGACCTTTTAACTGCTAAATCTATTGTGTTTTTGACTATTATCAAGAGGATGGAATTGGATTGCGATTTGAATTATTTGCTTGTCAGGCAAGCGTGCCTGTGCCCCTTTAATTTCTCAGCAGATTTCAAGTCTTATTCTTTATACCGTAAGTATCTTTATTACATAAACATCAGTGAAAATACCAAGGTATCTCTCTCGCGAAAGAATGATATGTTCACACCGAAGATATGATTGATCTTCACTCTTCGCAGTGAAGATAACGCAACATTCTAGTTTTCAGATTTTCGTAAAATAAATGTCGATTTAGCGTTTCACGCTGCGCTCACTCGTGAGATAAATTTTCAACACTCAAAGATAAAATTCGTATCTCCGCGCTGCCATGTAATATCCTGTATGTATCTTTTAGCCCTTTCGTATAAAACACAAGTACAGAGGAGAATTCTGGAACTCTTTATTCTGAATTTCAGCAAAAAAATCCTTCTGTGGAGGTTGTTTGTATCACTGAACACAGGCAATAAGGGGAAAGCGCCGAATACAAATGAATGATTGACAGTTAGCCAGCTCGGAACAAGCATGATGACTCAGGTCCAGGCCTCCCTACCCTGGCTAAATCAGACGATATTCTGCCAAATCGAGCAGGATAAAGGTTTCATTGTTCAGCACATCGATAGCCAGTGATAGCACAAAAACATCCCTGAAAAAATTTGTTTGCATATTTTTTACGAGCTCCTTTTTTTCCCCAGATGACGGATATCGCAGGATAAATGTCATACACAGACAGAAGATCGCTATTGGCGGCGTTTCAATGACCATATTTGGGCAGTGCATCGATGTGCTGAGATTGCAGAATTGGTGAAAGTGCAAGTAAGTATTGTGCTATTTTTAAAAGACTAAGACAAAAATAGTATAATCTGTTTCTTCTACGTCTTCAAATTGTCACAACAAATTTTGTCAATTTACGATCGCGTAAATTTTGCCAGCAACAACGATGCCCTAAAAAAATTCTAACTACTTTATATGTTTTTGTATCTCCGGGCTGTATCCGCGTTGCCTCCGAAAACGCCTTTAGTAGATTAATCAACACTAAACGCCACGTGATGACGGCTGGCCGCGTGAGAAACTATTACATAACCACCGAATAGTCATTTCATTTTAATATGTGGGTATCGTTAAAAAACATATATTGGTTTTTCTTTTTCATGTCCCCGTTTTTGATATTCGACTGGTTTCTAAAATACACACCGACATCTACTGGATTTTACAATTATCCGCGCCAAAACGTCCGATAGTGTTACGGTGTTTGGTTTTAGCTGAAAAATACAGATTTAAATGTGCATGGTGCACTATGTAGTCCAAATGGAAGAAACTTAACACGCACGACCGACAAAAATGAAATTTGTTTCTTTGCAATTCTTTCTCAAACGTTATTGGAAAAAAATGCCACCTTCCCTTGCATAACTAATACCCAATTTTTATCCGGTCTGATCATGAAAAAGCTAGGAAAAATATCATTCAAGAAATTGTTTATTTTTATGCTGATCAAATTATCATCTCTCCTTAAGTTTCAACACAATTTGACTATACTTACAAAATCGTATATATTCACAAACGGCAAAGTATAAAGGGTGGCAATTCCCCCAAAAAAAATTCGAGAAAGGCCAATTCTTCCAAAAAACATTTATTGCAGAGATCCAAGCAAGTAAAAAACATCATACAAATTCCGTCAATGAAATTATTGCACAACCTGATCCCCGAAATAAAAAATTCATGCGCAAAAAATTGCCACCCCCCTCCCCAATTCCTAATGGTCCGTCCCTAAGAAACTCGTAGAATGGTCATTTCCACTCTGTCCATACGAAACTGTTATGAAACAAATTGCGTTAAAATTGTCGTATTTTTAAGTTTCACCACTCTCGCTCATATCCCTATATTTATAAATACTTTTCGTGGAAAATATTTCAGATGTTCATCATTACGCATTATATGTTTCGCTGTATTTATAAGAGTAAAGTATCCTGTTGTATTTCCCTTAAAAGCAGTATGCAGTAACAAGGCTCGGACTTTCCAAAGATAATGGACATAATTTAGCAGCCTCTGTGTTTGTTTCAGTCGTTTTTTGAATAGAACAAGTGCCCTCGGGAAATCGCAAATTATCAGGAGCTGATTAATTTGGTAATTAGTGCGATCAGTGCAGAGAGGCTGTGGTCACGAAGAATGATAATTGAAAGGCTGTTGGAATAAAATGTCTTGTCGTTCAATTTCTTGATTCAATAGCCCTTTAGGGGGGCAATCTCTATTCAAACCCATTTAAGTTAAAGCGAGCGAAGGAGCAAAGGCTCTCTTGTAATGGAATTGGTTATCAGCTTCAAACTATGTAATTTTATGTACATATCACTATGTAATGTTATGTTTTTATCATTTTGGTACTTACCTCTTATAAATATTTCTTTTAATGCATTATTGTAAAGCGCTTAGAACGCTGATATAAGCGCTATAAAAATGTCTATTATTATTATTATTATTCAAACCTCACAGAACAGTTTCTCGCTTACAAAGCTACGCCATCTTCATTCATTGAGTCGTTCGCAGTGTTTTTATACAAAAGTTGGGAAGTCATCCATATCAAGCTAAAACGCCGGCAGTGTGAAAAAATTAGCTACGTAAAAGTGTGAAACGTGGGACGTAATTTGAAAATCTTCCTTTAAATCGTAATGACAACACCTTCCACCCTTTTTCCACTCTGGTCCACTTCTATATAACAAAATGGAAAGATCTTCGATTGATTTTCGAGTTGCTTTTTATTGGTCAGAAATACACCGCGCTCCTTACTAGGCATTCTGTATCATAAATTCCCCCTTGTCCGTCCATCTAATCCTGCTCTTTATGTAAGCAATGACCGCTGTGTTCATTGAGTAGAGAATTGAATGATTGTGCCCATATTAACTACCCGTAAACGTTAGGCATCTCCCCATAAAACACTTTACATAAATCCATAATTGTGAATTCTTTATTTTAACCAAATACCCTGCCATTATACAAGGCGAAAAAAGTCCGGCTGCTTTCAAGAATAAAAATATACAAAATATTTGTTCTATACCTTTCAAAGGTTCTCGCCTTCTATTTACAATACATACATGCAATGTTTGTTCAGAATACGCGAACAGTGCCTATTTTTAAACCACTAGAAATGCAATGGTTTCTATTTTATGATTGTCTTTGTGTTTTACTATTAAAAATACATGACTTTAGTATCACCATATAGAAGTTTGTAAATATCAACGTCTAGGACGCGACTAGGGAGGGAGATTAACAGTACAAATACGTGGGGATATATATACAACAGTGATTTTATCACTCCTCGCCTATGTTCAGTGAAATCCGTACTCTTTCATGTACCATTCGACGATATGTTTGCTTCTCGAACTCCTGCTGTTTTGACTTGTTTGTCTCTGATTCAAGCATTTTTCAATGTTCGCTTTGGCTTCCTTGCTATTTTGTCCACTTTGAACGTTGAAAAAATCGGGAAAGGCGTTTTGAGCCAGAATAAGGTCCAGTTCGCTTTTGCCATAAGCACTAGTGGGTTGCTCTGGCCACGAGTCGGAGCATGTCGAGCAAGAATCGTTGCTTTTCGAGCTGCACGAAGAACTTCCCGACGTAGTTCGATGAAGCTGTACTTTGGTATTCATCTTTTTCTTTTCCTTTTTCTTTTCCTTGTTGTGGTAATATATAGTTTTCTTATCAGCTTGATATCAACAGCAGTTCTTGAGTTGTAAACCCTCACAACTCTTGAAAATTATTTGAACTTGTGCTTTTCGATAGTGCTCGCACTATCCTCTTGAATAACCGCGTGTAGTTTCGATCACCGTTTGTAGGCGAATGAGCTGATCGCCCACCTTTCCACTTAAAAATCACATCGCATTCTTGTCTAGACTTGTGTCTCACAAATAAACACCGCGACTTATATTACGTAACGCATAGAATCAGCTTTTTCCCGCGTGTTGATTCCTTTCAGGGAGTAACTAGCCCAGGGCTGTTACTCTGTTTATGAATATCTCCTAGTACTGGCGTTTTGCGTCGATCGTTCCCTGCTCATTGAATTTTTCCGGATTTACGCTCCCATTTTTATAAAAACACTTTGCACGTCACGTGATCGTAGCCGGTTAATTAAAATACGGAACACGTTCGCAGGTGTGAGGTCGCTAACTAATGCATCATCGATGAAAGTCGGGTAGATTATAATATTTGATTGCCTGCACGGTACAATCGTGTCCGGGATTACTATACGTTTCAAAGGCTTAAGGGTTTGGGAATTCAGTTTTATTTGTAAGAGTTTATGACAGAAATGCTGTTGTCAGGGTTACGCACATCACATATGTCATTGATATTTCTAATATTTTTAATTTCTCGAGCTCGGTGAAGCTGCTTTGCGGTATAAACAATAATAGAAACCTTACAGTGCACCCAGCGAGCCAACGTCCTCCAGAATAACAAAAAAATGACAAAGCGCACGCAGGCGGTACGGATACTCTATCGTTGTGGACCTATTTAGGGAATGATTCATACAGAGAATACTACTTAAGAAATTTCTTTGATGAGCCATGCGCTAAATATAAGCTTCCAGGCGACCTTGGAAAAGAAGGACGATTCGAGTAAAAACAATTCTCAGAAAAGTTTATGTAAATTCGTTTTTGGAACGAACTAGATTTGGTAAGGTAAATACAGAGGATTGAATAATCCAACAGCTAGTCAATGACAATGTCTTATTTACGGGCAAAGTAGCTATACAAAACTGCGGTTTCCATAATTGTGCCACTGCACCGCCTAATTGATTGTTTTCAAAGCGTTTCCTGGATCATACATCTTAGCAACTCGGTGTTTTTAGTTCAATACCACTGAGTGATGTTTGTGGTTTCTAAGTGTTAATTGTGCGACCGAAAGAAGCTGCTAAAACATGGTCTGAGTTGCTTTAGAGTTCGCAGAATTATGAAAACCGCAGTATTTTGGGAAATAAAAGTTCCGTTATAAATTCACTTTGTTTTCATAAATAAGAATTTATTGCAAGAAAAAGTAATACTAAAGAATTGTGTGTTTGTGTCAATGTTTTGTGAAGATTTAGATCTATCACCCAGGACTGAAAAGAACCAGCCCGTGAACTTTAGTCATTTTATCGATCTATTTTGCATCAGAGACCGAAACAGAATGATTTACATTTTTCAGGCCTTAACTCATCAAAAAAGACAACGCACGCATGCGCATTAAAAACGCGCAGCCTAAAATTTCATTCTCGTACCCAGAGCTCGTCTGCTCGCAGGGGAGGCTCTGGGGACATCCATTTGAGGGCCGTTGCTGATTGGCTGATTTTGAGCGTTGGAGCATGAGCTGAAAGGTCTTTCTCTCAGTGGCTCTGTATTAAATCTCGCGCATGCGTCAGTGGCTGTCACCAGAGCCTCCCCCGCGAGCCGGGGAGCTCTGGGTTCGAGAATGCCTAAAATTCATGAGTCTGACATGATATGAAGAAATGAATACTGGAAAATAATTCAGGTTTAAATTAATAATAATAAAAACGGTTTTAGGGGCACCCCACTAATCCTCGGTGCTCTAACATGGGTTATATGAAAATAAAATACAAAAAATAAAAATGATGAAAAATTATTACAATTACTAAATGAAATACTATAATATATATATATTTATACCATAGCTTAAAATATGTAACGAACATGCAGTGTAAGATTATAAAATAATGTGAAAAAGTATGTTTTAAGATTGCGTTTAAAAGAAGACAGAGGCGTAATAGATCGGAGCTGCCAAGGCAAAGAATTCCATAACTCCATAATTACAAATTCTGCCGCACGGGAGTCAAAGTTGCGATTATTGAATTTTTGCATGGGCATGCTTCAGCAACGTGCCAAGGTTAAATAGACTTATAGATTTATGGCCCTGTGGTTAGGGACGAGCTTAAGCGAATGATCATAAAATCGAGTGGAGGAATTACAGCTATAGGCGCGACGATAATAAAAAGATATTAAAACTACGATTTTCATAACTCTGCGATTCTCACTTTACGATTTCCGAACGCCATGAAGATAGCAGTTTCGCCATTCTAGAGATTGACCGGGATTCCTGTGCTATCTTGTCTTCCTTGTTGCCAGGCTCTTGACCGTGAACAACACAGTGGAAAATGAAAAAGCATTTTCCCCCGAGTTATTTGAGTTTTAAGCTTTCTAGGCTTTTATTATTATAAAACTATTTTAAATTTAGAGGAAATAAAGGCTTGTTGTTGTTGTTGTTGTTGTTAGAAATAGTAAAAAAAACTACTGGGATTCCAAATATGGTATGCAGATATTTCCTTATAAGGAAGTTGGAGAAAGTCGACACTTTTTCAAGGGAACTATCTTGATATGCGAACCGCGTTTTGACTTCCGCCCTTCAAACCTTTCGTGTATGGATCTTTTCTACGTTTCGTTTGCATTTCATGATGGAAAACTTGGTTTGATTGACGGAAGCCAAACCGCAGTTTAATAGTTGGCGTAGAATTCGCAGAATTATTGTTGGTTTTGGTTGTATAATTCGGATTCCCTCTGAGCCCGTCATCTTCTGGTCAGCGGCAAGACTCGGGGCTCTCGGGGAATCTGATTTGAGCATGCGTGCTAGATCAAGAACGTAACGGACTTTCATACAACCTTTCAAACCGGAAACCAGAATATGGGTTTAAAAAAATCAATTCCCCAAACAGGACGGGCTCTGAGTAGAGATGATTGTGGGCCTGGATTGTGGCTGGCTTAGGCAGGGGTGCACTTGGCAAACTTTTCTTACTTTGCGGTTAACATTTCTAGACAAGTCACATTCCCTAATGTGACGTCACTTTGCCGGAAGTTATAACTTTGCCAACTCACCAAAACACAAGGGCGCCTTCGAGCAGCCATAATTGGTCTGCCTTTTTGCGCAAAATTTAGTAGGAATTCGAGACACACGTGAGTGATGTTTCGGAGCTCTCCTTGTTTCTTGTGTTTTCTTTATTTCTTGAACAGACTTGTTTTAGTCTCGTTAGGGTGCAGTCAATGCTTCAAAAATTGCTACTTAATTGAAGGCAGTAAAGCTCTGAAATACTGTGAAAAATACTGTAGCATTTTCATTCTCAGTACCCTAGTAGTGGATCTACTGTAATACTTAGCTTTGTCTATTTCAAGATAAATATAAATTGAGAGGATTACTTAACTATAGCTCCCTTGATGTGCTTTACAGATACAGGGTATCTTTAAACAGGGGGCAAAGGGGTACTCCGTGATCCGTGATTCTCCTCAAATTTCTCCTAAGAGAAAAATAAAAATATTGACATTTTCAGGGGGTTCCGTAGCTGGGTTCGGTGGGGTTCCGGTTCCATGGGGTTCCGTGGATTAGTAACACCATCATTATTGCACTCCAGAGGGGGACGCTTAAGCGTCTTTGGCTGTAAACGATTACTTGTTGCAGGGATTTATTTGAGCTTTGTGTTTTTAATAATTTTAAAACTATGTTTTTGCAAGGGCGTCTGTCTTTTACAAGAAACTGTCTCTTATTCAGTTATTCGAGTGGACAAAAAAGGGTTATTTTCTACACTTTATTTGTCTAGTTAAAGTTTTGAAAATTGAGAATCCGTGATTTGATTTTTGAAAAGCACATCCTCTTGATGCACAATTAAAACGACTCCAAATTGTCCAAAATTCGTGAGCTGGTTTCGTTCTCAATAGGTATGCCACAAAAGAGGATTTAAAAAAAACTAAATTGGCTCCCAGTGTAAAAGCGGACACTCGGAAACTGGCCTATATATTTCCCTTAGCCACTCTATACCACCTCCTACTGCTTGAGAAGCGCAATCGCACCAAAATTCAAGGAAATAGAAAGACGAAGGCACATTTAAAGCATTCAATAAGCTGCTAACAGACATTCGGTCAACTAGCGACCGAAGAAACGCACCTTGTACATACAATTGAAATGAATTTAGTATTCTAGAATCGTTAGTATTTATAATTATTTGATCAAAAAGTGTTAGTTAGATATAGTTATTTAGATATTACTAGGCGAAGAGCCACCTAGTGGATGTACTACTAATTGATCCATTATTATTATTATCAATATTATTATTACTCACGGACAATGACTGATGTAGCCTACCAGAAACGTTGTATTCAATCACAAGGTTATTATGAATGAATAAGAATGTTATCCTTATTCTAGTTGTTGTTGTTTACTATGGTTCTAACAACATAAGGAATATTACATATAATAATATACACTTAATGACTGCCCGAGGGAAACATCAGTTTTGTTTCCCATCGAGATTCGAGGGGAAACAAAACTGGTGTTTCCCGAGGGAGCAGTCATTAAGTGTTTTGTTATATAGCAAAAAATAAACTGCAATTATTAAATCAAAACAATGTATTTCAAAAACGAAAGAGAAGTTACAAAGTGTGTGCGCGACTGCATCGTGTAAAATAAAAACACTCCTAAATCCCACAATTTTCTTGCATTAGCAAAAACTTATCAAAATAGCAAAGGTTTTAAAGAGACACGCGTGTTACAATAAACTTCTATTTTTCCCGCTCTCAAACGCGACGCGCGAAAGCAATATTCCCCGACCAGTCAATAATTTTCGAATATTGACTGATCGGGGAATATTTGATTTGTACTTCACCACGTGACCTTGATTTAGCCAATAAGAGCGCGCGCTCGGTTGGAGTGAGCACTCGCTATATAACAATAACGTTTATTTCCTTCCGTATCTGTTACTGAATTACATGTTACATCAGTTGTATAGCAAGTGCGAAATCCATTGTTGTCAACTGCCCATTAATTTTACACTGGATGGCGCGCGCTGAAATTGAACATCTGGGCTTTTAAATAACAGTACTCCGGGCTTGTCCAAACAAGAAAGATTGGAAGATTCCTCGGAACTTACAAAGAGTTATTCTGAATCATACATTTTTTTTTCTTCTTTGCGCAAGGGATGTCATTTTTTGTGGGAAAAATCACTCTTGCATCATTCTTTGCACTACAGGGGCCATTTAAAGGTGATGGAATGACCTTAAATTTCTATGCAACGTATTTTAATGGATATTTCTCAATTAGTCATTTTGTGGTTAAAAAAAAGCTGCAGATTTCCGCAAAACGTGAGATGATACACGAAAATATGGTACACGTGCGATGATGCACGATAATATGGGACACGTGTGATGACACACGACAATATAGTACACGTGCGATGATACATGATAATATGGTACACGTGTGGGATCCCACGTGTGATGGATCCCGTGTGATGATACACGGTAATATGGATGGTATAAACTCAACGGGTGTTTAGCGAATGCAGGATACACTATAATAATCGTACACGATTAAATCGTGCACGTTTCTATAAAGTATATCATCACAGGACCGTGTACACGGTTTACAAGAAACAAGGAGAGCTCCGATGTTTCCTAGTTTAGCCACTCGGGGAAACATGCAGGACACAATTGTTGCGCGCTACATGTGTCCTAGTTACAGCCGCTAGAACAGAGCACATTAGTTCTCGAAAACGTGAGACGTCACATTGCCAACATTAATTTGCAACCGGCTAACATCATTATTAAATACCGTTTCTTATTGGAATTGGGCCATTAACGGATACGTATTTTATGAATAACGCCTTTTTAAACGATATGAAAACTAGGAGTGTAAAGTACACTAACTCAATAATGAGGAAATATAGACTAAGCTTGGTGGCATTAATAATCTTACCGCACTAATGTTTAATCACGTTTTTACCCGCCAACGTCCTGCATTGTGTGCCCTGCTAGCGGAGGATTTTCCTTGTAGTCCTACTTGTTTCGCTTTCGCGTCGTTTTCTTGTTAGCCTTCGCGGTTTGCTTGTCCGTGCATTGTTTTCTCTAAGCGAATGCATGGCACGCGACAAACTTAACGTCTATTAATATTAACAGTTACAACACTGACAGAAAAGAAAGCTCTGCTTGCAGGGTCGTGCATGTAAAAATAATCTACCGATAAATTGTCGCCTTTTTTCTGATTTGATAAAAGTGTTTGTTTGTTTTCTTACCAAAAATAGGATACCGCGTGCTTTTGAGTACTTGAAAGTAGATTAGATTTAGATTTTATAGATGAAAATGAGAACATTGCTACACGTTTCCAATTTATTACAGATAATGAAAACATCTCAGCAGGCTCCACTAGAGACCTCTTTACCTCCGTATAAACATAGCCCATGTAACATCATGTTATGTTTTTATCTTTTGTAATGGTTCGATATCCACGTGAAAATGCCGAAAAAAGTTTAGAAAGACAAAGGATTTTTCTTCATGTAAACATCACATGGTTTGAGATCAATTTGCATAGATAAAGAGGTCTATTGTAGAAGTTTGATTCTCTATGGTCTTCAAAGTGAAGAAATGATGACATCTAGGTCACTAGGGGGACTAACTAGAAACTGGATAGCTCACTTGGTCTCCTGCTCGCACTTTTCAACTTTTTTCCACTAAAATACAAACTTTCTCCATACCTTTATTCTGTGTAATAACTCCAACTATAATAGCTACAAGAGTAAATAAAGTTGATTGATTCACAAAACCATAGCGGAATCTCTAGATCATTGCATGTTTAAAATCCTTCACAAACTTCAGTTTATCGTTCGTGGTGGACCTCATCCATTTTTTCATTCTTCAGCTCTCTCTACCTGAGCAGATGAATCTATTTTAGATTGTAGATTTAAAATTTGTGAAAATTAGGAGACATGGTCACAAATATGTCCCCACACTGCATGCACTGAACCCAATATTCGCAATACTCAAACTCATAAATAATTCATCATGCTTATGCCTGGTGCACACTTGCGACATAACGACATAAGGAAAATATCACACGAGCAAAAATTAGTGGTTTCAAAGCGTCGAAGTCCACAAAAAATAACATAGCATTGCTTTGGTGAAGTAATCTAATAATGATCCATGGAAAATATTTATTATTTCAATTATTTCCCATGTATTTATCGTTGCAAAATAACGTCCTTATGTCGCTAGTGTGCACCGAGCTTAAGCGTGAAAGAGGTTTCGATACGCCGTCTTGATTTGCATAGATTTTTGAGATTTTACTCGACACTAAATGATGATTCGTACCACTGCCACACTCGACAGTGTGTTCTTCAGGAGTTCAAGTCGGCTAAAAAACGTTTTATTTTTTTCAACCCACGTCTTGGAGCTTGAGAAATCCTGATATCGAAACACGCTCTCGAGTTTTTGATATATCGCTAAAATGACACGTAGTTTGCAGCTGCTAATACTTCATATATATATTCTGCATTATAATAACTGGCGAGCATTGTGGTGCATATTATCCGGGCTCTAATGAACACTTTGGCGGGCTCTAATATATTAGAGCCCGCGTGAGTCAATCGGCGTTGATGATGGTCGCCACAAATATTGTTTTTACAGCGTACTTCTTCTCAGTGCTAATTTTAACCCTCGCTGCGCTTGGCTAAATGAGCCTGAGTCGGGCCCAAAACATATTTACGCCCGCGAACATCAACTAATTGTTATAATTAACGCGCCGCATATCGCGCGCGGTATGATTCCAGCAGAGATAATATAGAGCACTGTAGGTAGTCGCTAAAAGGATTGAATAGTCAAACAAAATGCGCGCAGCATTTGACACGAGAAGCCGTTGCACGTGTAATAAGGCAATGCGAGCAATGAATACAAAAGAAAGAGCCGACAAGCACAGCTAACAAACAAGCTCCTTAAGAAAATCAGGTGACTGGTGAAATAGCGTACAAACTTCCACGCAGGGGGGCAAGAGAAGGGCTTTAAAAGCAAGATCTCGAGCGAGCAAGTAGTAGTTATTTGTAGTCTATACACAACAGACACGTAACGAGAAAGACTTGTGGAGTAGCAGCAGCGCGCACACACATGTAAGCCATTGCAGAGGCCAGCCTTAAGCCGAATTCTTATTATATGAAATTAGTCTGATTTTTAACATTGTTTCTAGAGATTACAGTGCCTTTTTTCATTAATTCGGCTTGTTCCTTTCAGGCAGAAAGAAAATCTTGGTTTAATTAGTAAAAATGGAGCTGTCAAACAAGGCGTCATCGAGAGAAGATAACAATGGTTCAAGATCAAATACACAAGGGCAAAGGAGGATTTCTAAATCGAGAAAAATTGTCGCAGTTGATGACATTCATGTTGCTTTTGAGCTTTCTTCTTTTCCTGACTTTGCGCCCTCAGGAGATATGCTCTGTTTCCATGGCGATGTGCATCGCATGAACATTGAAAGTGACAAACACAAGGGGAGAGTACTCCGTGGGGGTGAGGCGGGTCGGAATGACAACAAAAGCAAGGAAAGTAAAGGAAGTGAAAGCCTGGAGAGCTGGCTTGCATTTTTTGGATAGAAAATGATGCAGTGACTAGACAGTCACGTTTAACAACGTAAAACACAAGAACAAAACGGATTGAAGAGCCCGGATGAAGAGCCAGCGCTCCGCCGTTTAAGCCGGCTTTTCACTAGTGAAATAAGCGGAGACGGAGAAGGAGACGGCGACGCAAGAGCTTACATTTGTGCGAATATCATCGTGACAGTAAAAGAAAACCTTCCGTTCTGCTTCCTTCACGCTTACGTTCCCTTCTCCGTCTCTGTTCTTTGATTTTCACACGAACGCAAAGCCTTCTTACGTCTAGCCTGCTTGCAGGCGGTACTGAGTGTTTTTATCGCGGAAAACCCGGTCCGTTCGATGATCGGGCGCAGAACCTGACTATATAAAAATTGTAATGAAGCCAAGTACCTACTGCGATTATCAAAACTCCCACTTCTCATTACCGAACGCCAAACGCCTTTTGCTACCGTCCATCAAACCGTTTAAGGCAGGCGTATGGTTTCTTTTATAAGTTTCGCCTTCGCATTTATGATAGACAATTTGGGTTTAAAGTCTAGGTAGTCCTTAGGTAGTTTAAAAAAAAACTCTCAAAGCCTGCGCGAAACTCAACAAGTTAGTGACGTAGAGTTCGCGGTATCGTACCCACTGCCAGCATTCCTACAGAAACGAGTCCAAAGAGTACAGAATGCCGCTGCCGGGCTCGTACTGAATCGCTTCTGTACGGAGAGTGATGTACTAAGGCTTGGCTGGTTGCCAACGTTAGAGAACACATAATACAATATCCTTAAGCTAGTACACAGAGCTTTATATAGCACTTCATGGCCAGACAACCTAGAGTTGACAAGACACAATACACAGAGACAGTTGCGCTCAAGTCACGCCCTCCTGCAAATTTCATTAGTTAAGGTATTTGCATAGGCTAATTTTGCGCAATTTAGACAAACAAATTATATCAGATTCATTAAACAATATACTCAATCTGCATAGAAAATATGATAGAGTGATCTCTAAGGTGTATTTTCTCACACGCAAAAAATCAGACAACGCCAATTGAGGTGTTAATTGGATTATCTTTAAACTCGAAATTTTCTAGTTTTCCTCGTTTTTCTTCCAGTGGCATGATAATCAAACAAAAATCGATACAAATTCATTATCCGACTATCAAGATCAAGAGATCTGTGGCAGTGCATTTGATTTTCTTTTAAATCAAGAAAATTATAAAGGATTTTATTAATTCGCAGTTGACCTTCAAGTTATACATTAACGAAAATGTCTATAGCCACGCACTGCCACAGATTTCTTCGTCTCGAGTACATCTTCTTCATGCCAAAATTCACGAAGATATCGTTGATTGTTTCCCCATAAAACATGATTATGTACATGTCTATATGCTTGGCTGGGTGATTTCTTCTTATTTCAAGCCGCTAATCATCTTCAAACGAGAAAAACTTGGCACACACAGCCAGAATGTGGCAAAACCTTCCATTCTGGATCGTTTCATGCGGATATCCGCTGAGCATTATGCCTGAATCCTCAAAAATACAATGGTCTACCTCCCCTCCCTCGAGAGTCATATTTTAGACACATGTTTTGGTTATTCATTCCATCGTAGTCGTCTCAAATTTCCGCATCCCAAAACACAGTTTCAAAGCTCATTTCCACTCCAGAATAGATCAAAAACTAAAATAGAAACCTTTTAGCAACACAATCAAGAGTTTATTGCGAAGAAATATAGTTTTGAACTAAATATTATTTGTGTGACTTTTTTTTTGATTGTCAAAAGTAACAGGATTAGTCTACTCCTCGGGTTACTTATAATTGAAGTGAAAATCACCGATTTTGAATGTGGTATTAGTCCGTTTAGAAAGCAGTTTTTCAAAAACAAATTTCAGATAACTAAATTAGGTCTAGCAGTCTTTCTATCTGCAAAATATCACGAAATTCTAAACACCTAAATTTTCCTTCATTTTAGCCTAGGCTGATACCTTAGGGGACACTGCAAGACACAGCAGCCAATCTTTTTAATAAGTTGCCTGCACATTTAAGATCATGTTCAGTCTTTAATAATTTTAAGAAAGAATGTTTTCATATTTTTAAAAACAAAGCTTCACATCGCGTAATTAATAGGAATTAAAGGACATATTAAAAGGACATATTATTATTAGTGTACATAGATAGATATTCATTACTTAATATTCTTAGCTTTTAATTAATTATATTGTACATATTTTAACTTTTATTTTGTTTACATAGTAGTTATTTATTTTATATGCAGATGTAAAGCTACCATGTAGAGAAATTGCAATAAATCATTATTATTATTATTATTATTATTATTATTATTATTATTAATTGTAAAAATTGCAGTAATCAACTCCCAGTCAACTCTTAGAGCGGATTTCGCATGACTGTCAAGACTTGTTATGTAATTGCGATTGCTTTGCGTTCTCATTGGCTACTCGTTTTTCTCAGCCATCAAATTCTGAAGTAAATACAATTGTGTAATTACTCAGTAATTGGTTCGGCTTGCAATTGGCTGAGAAAAAAGCCATTTAGGAGCAAGCCGTGATTTCTCTCGATTCTGATTGGCTAGTGATTGCTCAATTGCAATTGTTTTCTCGACAGTCATGTGAAAACCGCTCTAATGCGTTATGACTTCATAAGCTTAATAACGTGCCGTATAGAAAGTATTTCAAAGTCGTTGTTTTTCGTGTTTTCCGCGATAATAATTCATATGAAAAATTTCTGGATTTTGATTGGCTGAGAGTACATGTAATGCAGTTTTTAGGTAACAAAGTACCAAAAAAGGTAACAAAGTGCGAAAATGGTAACAAAATGCAAGTTTTCTTTCGAAATGCTAATAGGCTTACAAAATATTTTGATAGCATAGAGCTATATTATGGAAACTTTGTTTTTTGTTCATGCTCTTTAAATTCTGTCAGGGTTTGGTCCAGATTTCAATCAAGGACAAATGTGTGCGGCTTGTTCTGTTTGTAAGCAGAGTTGTGAATTACTCCTTAGAAATTTTTACATGTGTATTACAGTATTAAAAGGGAATCATACTTTGGAATTTATTTACACTCGTGGTTTTTTCAAAAAGTATCAAAAATGCACGAGTCCCACTCGTTCAAATATATTCCAAAAGTGAACTCGAAGTCGTATGATTTCCTATACTAAAAACACCATTTACCGCCTACAAGCAACACAGTCTACGCGAGCAATTATTCCTTGACAAGGAAATTTTTACATACGAACACAGAAATTGTCAAGGAAAAATTGCTCGGAGGCCTTCATCTTGGTCGCGGTAGTACCCGCGTGGGTGCATATGAGGATTGAAAACTAATGTTGATTTCTTTGACGTCCGTCTACGCGAGCACTTTTTTGTATGTGACAAGTTTTATTTGTCAAATAAATGCTACACTTCCCTGCTAGCAGAGGCCACTTCTTCGGAAGTGGCCTCTGCACACAAATGTCACAACCTCGTCCAGGATCGTGGACGTACTTGACTGGTTTGACAAGAATGGCGTCAGTGTTTTTGCTTCGAAAACAGCGCGCGCTTTCACGAGTGATTTCTCGTTCAAATTACCAACACACCAGCCTAGTCCCTGGCGTTCTCGGTGGGCTTCCTGTGGCAGAAGCGCGACGTCACAGGAACGTGACGTCACAGGAAAAGCCCTGGCAGTGTTTGAGCCTGCGCACATTCATTCAGTGGTTTACCTTCTCACTGCAGACGAGGAACGCCTGGGACCAGGCTGCCAACACACAACTCGACACGACAACATTTTGCTAAAATTTCGATAGAAAATAAAACGGCCCCAGCGAACTGACAAAGGCAAACTTTAGAATGATTATCGGAGCAGCGTTTAAGAGCCTTTAAACTGAGTCAACGAGCCATCTAAAAGGCCACAGAAAGTAATTTTGTGTAAGTTGTAGAGCAGATAAATTGATGTTTTCTTGCTCGCGCACCAACTTGATCGACCAGTTTCTCCAAGCCCACGCCATTTTCTCACACATGCGCGACAGAGAAATGACATCTGTGTGCAGAGGCTACTTTTGCGTAGTTGAAAAACACAAGAAAACATTAAAAGTAAAATAAATTGCAGGGAGATAAAAAAGCCTCTGCTCGCAGGGAAATGCTAAACATGCTAGCTTTTCAACAAGGATACTTGTCAACGCCAATGGCAATGGCAGCTACTCGTGGATAAAGAAGAGTCATGCAGTTATTGGTCAGGTGCAAATGACTCTAGCACAAATTGTACCTCATCAAAATATTTTGCATTTCCCGAATTCCGCTACAAAATCGGTCAAATTCCGGATTTTTCAATTATATGCAAAGTATTTTAAATTTTACTATCCGTATTGTAAATATGCAATTCCGCTTTCGGGCTGCGATATATTTATCATTAAACTATCTATCTATCTCTATCTATCCCCCAAATAGCCTTCCAGACCCTGTGCAGTGCCAGCTCTTCGTCATAGTTGGAATATTGAGCTAAGTCACGGTGGCCTTTGGGATCGAGTGCAACCACCAATTTGCAACCCGGTTTGAAGGAAAATGCGGGGAGAAAAAAAAAGGAAAAGAAAAAAAACTGTTATAATTTGAGTCCCCCAGCGGAAAACGTCTGTAGATATGCGTGCGCATAAAGTGGCTCAAGAAACGGTCAGCAAACCATCCAAGGTTGTGGATGGCGGCAAAACAAAGCGAGTTTCGAGCCAGCGCAGAGGTCCCTTTTCCTCGCGAACCTCAGCCAGCGAAATGCAGAGAAAAGAGGCCTCTGCTAGCAGGGAAAAACCTTTGGTAACGGTGTGTGTGTGTGTGGGGTGGGGGGGGGGGGGGATTTATTTCGCTTGATGTATGGTGGGTGGATGCCGCTGCGCGCGGCCTCCAAATGTGGACCCCGTTCTAAAGACGAATTCATAACAAGAGATATACCCGGGGGGGGGGGGGGGACTCTTATCCCCGACCCATATTTTTGGGTCGGGGATGATCGTCGTATCTTTTAGGGGTTAAAATCACGTTGGTTTGGTCTCTTTTAGGGGTGATCTTGATCTTCAATAAATTTAGGCAGATTGGTATCTTTTAGGCCGAAACTGTGTCGAAATTGCTTTTTCTCATGATGGTGCTTCTAAAAAACCGTGTAAGAAAGAGAGATTGTTCGATGAGAAGACGATGAATTAGAAAACAAACACGGAAATGTCTTCATGGATATTTTTCTCTGTTACCTGTGTCCTTCGCGCCTACTTGGCACGTAAGACCTCATCTTTTAGGGTATCTTTTAGGGTAATAATTTTTTTTGAGCCACGCTATGGCCCGCCATGTTTGGTATCTTTTAGGGGTGAAACTGAAAATTTCTGACGATCATCCCGACCAAAAAATATGGGAGCCCCCCCCCCCCCCCCCCCCCCCCCCCCCCCCCCCCCCCCCCCCCCCCCCCCCCCCCCCCCCCCCCCCGGGAGATATACTCCGTTCCGACCCTATAAATTTCTAGCCAAATTGAGACCGGTTCTAAATGAGAATAGATACCCTGACCTGGACAAAATATAGAATTTCTGTGTCTTCCTCGTAGATGGTAGAAGTTTCGTCCAATACACAATCGATGCCTTCCAAGAAGCAGCTAAACTCTGGGTGGTCTTCATACCCCGCGCGTTCGTAAACGATACCCCGTTCTATCGGGTGAAGGAAACAATCGAAGCAATCTTACGTAGAGAAGGGTTGCGTGACCTCTATTTTGTAACTTACCATACGATGCGTGTCACTCTCTGCTGAGCTGAGCATACAATGGCGGGGGCGATCCAAGTACGGCTTGCTCGAGAGAGTGACTACGACGATGTTTTAGAAATGTCTGAAGGAATCTACGATGGTCAAGACTATCTTCCTCTTGAATTTCACAAATGGCTGAAAATACCAAAACGACACATGTTTGTAGCGGTGATAAACGGCAAAGTAGTTGGACTATCGTCTACATGGATTATAGACGATGGAAAAACAAGGTTCGAAGAGGCTGGTCGTGTGCACCCGCAGTTCCAAGGAAAAGGCGTTATACAAGCAATAATTCGAGAAATCAACGAGTTTGTATCTCGTACGTATCCGGCAATAACTCTTAAACGCTCAATTACTATTGAAGAAAATGTTAAGTCGATGGCTCTTTCCATGACGTCAAATATTGTGTTACGGCTTTACCAGCTAAAAGGTCACGCGAAGGATCACGTCGCGCTACGTGAGAGATTGCATGACACTTATCCTCAAGAAGAAACACTTCCTATTTATTCGTTCACTAAACCGGAAGTTTTAGAAGTCGTAATTTCCAACCGAAAAGCAGCCGATCAGATCTTCTATTTGAAAAGACTGGCATGGATTGACTTTGGGTTCTAAATCCACATGCTCGATCAAATATCAATTATCTGTCCAACGAGGCGATCAAATGTTCACCGACCGACGCGCCACCGAATGCAACGCCGATTGCTTCCGAAGTCATTCAGCCACGGTCGACGTAGTGATCGGGTCAAATTCGTCCTATGGGAGTGCACGATTTATACAGAAGATCCGCTCATTTCTTCGCGCACATGGTGCAGCAACTAAAAGCTGGGATGGAGGTCATCAAAGGTCCTTTTTTGTTCAGCGCATTCCACAGCAGAAACCTCATCAAGGAGTGTCACAAATTTATCGATGATTTGGAAATGGAACAAGAGCAAGGTCAAGGATGCCATTATGTAGCTTTTGAGATCCCAGTTTCGATGCCAACGGCAAAACTCTAAAGCATTTTGAAATCCAAATCGCCCCTTTGTAAGTGTTTAAAAAGGCAGGAGTCGTAGTGATCTGCTTTAGCCACTCATTGCTTACAAATGTTTGCAAAGTATTGAAAATAGCCCTTGAAAGTGGCTATAGCCCGTGGGGGGGGGGGGGGGGGGGATTGGGTGATCTGCTTTAGCCACTCATTGCTTACAAATGTTTTGCAAAGTATTGAAAATAGCCCTTGAAAGTGGCTATAGCCCGTGGGGGGGGGGGGGGGGGGATTGGGTGATCTGCTTTAGCCACTCATTGCTTACAAATGTTTTGCAAAGTATTGAAAATAGCCCTTGAAAGTGGCTATAGCCCGTGGGGGGGGGGGGGGGGGATTGGGTGATCTGCCTTAGCCACTCATTGCTTACAAATGTTTTGCAAAGTATTGAAAATAGCCCTTGAAACTGGCTATAGCCGGGGGGGGGGGGGGGGGGGGGGGGACGACTCCCATATTTTAGGGGCGGGGGTGCTCGTCGGGAACCGTTCGATTTTACCCCGAAAAGGTACCAAACATGGCGTCGCTCAGTTGGTTTGACCCCCAAAAGGTACCAACAAGACGTATTTTCCCTCGTAATTTTCTCGCGTATTTTTTACGAGGGATCAAATACGTCTGAAATTCAGGCTACCAACAAGGGTGATTTGCTTGATTTACTAGAACTGTTACGTTAGTCGTAGATTTCAACATAAAGACTTTGACATTGATTGTCAAAATTAGACATTGATTCATTCACGTTTGTTTGTTTGCTACGTCATGATGTTATCGTAACTTAGTTATTCACGTTTATCTAGCTCATTCTATAAGCTTACAGATCAGTTAGTCACGGAGTTTTCGGAGTTATGAGTACTAAAGTCATACAGAGTTCACCATCGGAGTTTATAGTCAAGGAGCCAACTTAGCTTTCTTCACTGCATGAAATGGCGAATATAAGGGCATATACGGATTCCGTATACATTTTGCATAAGGAAAGTGTACTGATGTATAAGGAATTGCTATGGATACTGAATGTATAAGGGTCAGTACACAACCTCATCCGTACACGTGTGTGCCGTAAGCAGTATACACTTTGTGTAATGAACAGTATACATAAAGTTTAAGGTCCTTGGAACGGGCAATGTATAAGCGCCGATAAGGATCAGTACACGAAGTTATCCGTACACGTGCGTGCCGTAAACAGTACACACTCTGTATAATGAACAGTATACGTAAGGTGTAAGGTCCTTGGATACGGGCAATGTAAAAGGGTCAGTACACAAAGTTATCCTTGCACGTGCGCGCCGTATGTGTAATGAACAGTATACGTAAGGTGTAAGGTCCTTGGATACGGGCAATGTATAAGGGTCAGTACACAAAGTTATCCAGGCCCGTAGCCAAGGATTTTTGTGGGGGGGGGGGGGGGGGGTGCTAATCTAGAAAAAGCGGACAAACGTGTGGTATGAATTTTTTTTTATTTTTTACTTTCTAAACAACTGCTGCTCAAAATGAATGCTTGTCCTCTGTCATATAGAGTCTTGTCCAAGTGATGCACAAGTTGTTTTCTTTTGTTGCGCGCGAAGCGCGCCCGATTTTTGATAAACGCATTTCATCAAGCCTTTAGAGAAAGGGTAGATGAACATCTATAGTAAAAGCTTCTATTGATGGGCATCTGAGCCTGTAAGTTATATTTTTCATGCGCGCAAGCAAATGGGGACGAAATATAATACTTATTATTATTCACGTGCGTGAAGCGCGGTCCAAATGACGAATTTCCATGCTTGTAACGTCGAAGTCACGCTTACCTAAGGGGTCTTTTTTCGAACATAGTGAGTGCCAGCCAGGCCTATTACTGGAGTGCATTTTCGGGAGAGTTCGATTTTACTCGTCAAGATACATTTCTTCTTCGTGGATAAAGAAGAGTCATGCAGTTATTGGTCAGGTGCAAATGACTCTAGCACAAATTGTACCTCATCAAAATATTTTGCATTTCCCGAATCCCGCTACAAAATTCGGTCAAATTCCGGATTTTTCAATTACATGCAAAGTATTTTAAATTTTACTATCCGTTATTGTAAATATGCAATTCAGCTTTCGGGCTGCGATATATTTATCATTAAACTATCTATCTATCTATCTATCTATCCCCCAAATAGCCTTCCAGACCCTGTGCAATGCCAGCTCTTTCGTCATAGTTATAATACTGAGCAAAGTCACGGTGGCCTTTGGGATCGAGTGCAACCACCAATTGCAACCCGGGTTGAAGGAAAATGCGGGGAGCCAAAAGAGGAAAAGAAAAAAAAAGTTCAAACCGTACCGGGACTCGAACTTGAGACCCTTCGTTCGATAGGCCAACGTCATATCCACACGCCTTCATAATCAGAAATTAATTCATTACTAGCTGATGCCCGTGAAAAATTCACGGAGTGTAAGGGGGAAATTTATTTACTTAAGGTAATTCCCCTGAAATAAAACTTGTCGTAGAATTTTTTTCTTAATTTGTCTATTTACTATTTAGTATATAAGGAATGAAAATATGAAATAAAAAGAGGGGGTGCCCATGCTCGTTTAGTAACTGTGATGCCGCAAACATACCCCATTTTTAGAGCCTGAGGGCTATTTGTGAAGGAATACGTGAAACAAGAAAATTGTGATAAAACGCTCACTAATGAAGCAATCCAGTTCGCTTGCAAGTTTGAACAGAACTGTTGGATGCTTCACTACCTAGGACGAACATTGGAATGTTTAATTTTCTATGTGTGTTGACGCTACTCTTGAAAATGTGCAAAAATGTGCGCACCGCTCGTGATAATTTGAGAGCCTTTGGTGTCTCATTTTGGGGCTTTTTATGACGATAGCTCAAAAACTTGTCGTGGAAATTTCTTTAAACTTTTTTTTATAACAGGGGAATGATAGTTTATCAAAATGGTAAAATAAAAAATGGGGGTGCCCAATCTTGTTTTCGCGCAATATCCCAAAAAGCGACTTTTTCTTGGTGTTTCTCGCTCAAATGGGGATATTTAGCTTGCGCGCGCGCTCGATTGCGTCATTTCGAACGAATTGATCGCGCGTCCATGCGCAGAACAGCGTGCGCCTTGCAAAACAGGGGAATAACCTTAAAGTGTTCTCTCTTAAAAAAAAAAACGGGAAAAAAATCACAATGGCCATATGGATGTGGGGAGGGGTTCATGATTTCCCCCTTCTATAAACTGCTGGATTTACATTACGAATAACCTTCCATCAGCATGAGTACCCCGTCCCACCATGCCGAAATAAATGAAGTGAGCCCAAAAGGATTTTTTTTTGCACTGGTCTCCCTGATTGGTGCGACAAAATCACACGCGTGTGTCCGTCTCTTAAATCGGTCAAAGAACCCGTGAAAATCGAAAGCGCTATTTGACTTCGGAATTGTTTATATCTCAGTGAGGGGAGAGAAGAAACAGGTCAAGTAAAAATCGTCTAAGGACTAAGAATTTTTTTTAGTTTATATTAATATTTTTTCGGCTTTATCCCTCGCTTAAAAAATAGCTTGAATTAGAACTTAGCCGAAAGTGAATCTCTTCCAACAAAAACATGCCCACTGGAGGGATTTCCTCCTTCTCTCGGGATTGTGTCCTTCGTTTTGCGATAGAGCCGTCAGGATTTATACTTAGAAAATATTATTCATGACGTTCACGGACTTTGTTTTGTAAATGTGTCATTTCGACTTAGCATGACTTAGCGCGTGCTCCGAGGGAGCAAGGTAGTGTGTACGTTTGTTGAAACTTGAATGAAAATTTTTCTCAGCTCAAATCTTTCAAGTTAGAATTATCCCTGCACATTCCTGTGTGTAATCTGCCAGAGAACCATTTAGGTTTCAATGTCAATGGTGCTTTCGGCTGCGCGAACTGAGTTCTTTTTTAGTTTCTGTGGGGAGATTTCAAAATGGCGGCGATGGCGGCTTTGTCCCTCGCTTAAGAAATCGCTTGAATTAGAACTTAGCCCGAGGTGAATCTTTTCCAACAAAAACACGCCCATGGTCCAGATTTCCACCTTCCCTTCGGGTTTGGGAACTTCTTTTGGCGGCACAGCTTCAGGGCTGAGCGGAGCGAGTGTCGACACGATTTTCCTTACGGTATAATATATAGATGTGAAGCTGCAAAGGGAAGGAGAGGGACTGGCTAGAGTCGCACGGGGACTACGAGAGTAGTATAGGAGGGGCCGAATTACCCTTTTTTGCGGAGGAATACTACTTTTGCGGCGGAATACATAATGAGCGTCGCGGTTAAATTAATGAGCGTCCCCACGTGGAATTAATGAGCTTTGCGGTTGATTGTTGACACAGGTGTTCTTTATTGCGGAGGAATACATTAAGATTGTTGACACAGGTGTTCTTTTGTTTTCAACACGTGACTGCGGTTTCTTTTGTCTCTTCCATGTGCTTGTGGTTTCTATTGTTCTCAGAGTCTATAAAACCAAAGGTTTAGTGGATTAAAGTGGAAATCATGAAATGTACAAAAAAAAAAAATACGGAGGATGTGTTAAGATTATGTTCTTTTTATTATACATTACATTGTCCCTTACTTAAGGTTACTGAGAACTTTCGCGCACGTGTTCGAAAAAAAAAATCATACACGTCCTTAGTTTAACCAAAACATATCAACCTATATATCGTTGGAAAGCTTATAGAATGGACTAGCGAACTATGGCAAAAAGAAATATTTTTTCATAATTAGAAATTTTTTTAAGGTTTTATTAAAAATTCGGGTGTGAGAGTTTCAAGAGATAACGCTGACGAACTGCTAGACCTTGACTCCCAAGTAACACATTGTTTTAATCCTTAAAGGTGTTTCTCAAAAACAGTGTCTGCGTTTTTTAAAATTTTGCTTTGCTCAAAAGTTATCGAACTTTTAAATTTCGAAGGTCAAATTTTGTAGAATTTTCACGCTCTAAAAATTTAAAAATTCATAACTGTTGAACTAAACAAAATTTAAAAAATCGCAGACACGGTTTTTGAGAAACACCTTTAAGGATTAAAACAATGTGTTACTTGGGAGTCATGGTCCAGCAGTTCGACAGCGTTAGCTCAGGAAAATAGCACACCAAAATATTTAATCAATGCTTTAAAAATAATTACAGGTATCAAAAAGTGATTTCTTTTTGCCATAGCCCGCTAGTCCATTCTTTAAGCTTTCCAACGATATATAGGTTGACATATTTTGGTTAAACTTAGGACGTGTATGATTTTTTTTTCGAACAACGTGCGCGAAGGTTCTCAGTAACCTTAACTATAAAATAGCAGGAAAAAATACAAGTACACGAAAAGATCAATTCTATCAATGTCCCTTCTAAGAACACTCCGACACAAGCAGCCCCAAGTCCTTTATCTATTTTTATCTACATAATAGCGCGCTTAGAAAAAGAGACAAGTAAAATGAATGCAACACCAACGTGACATGTAATTATACAAGAAAAAAAAAAACGGGGACAAAAGGTGACAAAAGGGACAATCATATACTTGGTGAGTAACCTAAATTTATATTCAAAATAGTGCGCATCCGAAAACAGGATAATCTATCGGCTTACGACCCACAATTATAGAATCTAGTATTCCTACTGCATTTTCATTATGTTACGCTTCTCAGGGGTAGGGTAGGGACTTAGCTTTGTACCATAAAATATGGAAAATATTAGTTAGCCTTCTATAGGCGAGCAACAACAATAGTTTATCAACAAAATATTTTTTAAAAGAGTGAAAGGTTTTGTTAAAAATAAGCATGGTTACCTTGTGGTTACTCCGTTGTTACAAATATCCCTTCCTTGCGGCCGCTGCGGGCATCTTTGTGAGGAGGAGGAGGAGGAGGGGGAGGAGGAGGGCTATTCTGTGAGGAGGAGGAGGTGGAGGAGGACTATTTGTGAGGGTAGGGACTTAGCTTTGTACCATAAAATATGGAAAATATTAGTTAGCCTTCTATAGGCGAGCAACAACAATAGTTTATCAACAAAATATTTTTTAAAAGAGTGAAAGGTTTTGTTAAAAATAAGCATGGTTACCTTGTGGTTACTCCGTTGTTACAAATATCCCTTCCTTGCGGCCGCTGCGGGCATCTTTGTGAGGAGGAGGAGGAGGAGGGGGAGGAGGAGGGCTATTCTGTGAGGAGGAGGAGGTGGAGGAGGACTATTTTGTGAGGAGGAGGAGGAGGAGGACTACTTTGTGAGGAGGAGGAGGAGGAGGGCTATTTTGTGAGGAGGAGGAGGAGGTCTATTCTGTGAGGAGGAGGAGGAGGAGGACTATTTTGTGAGGAGGAGGAGGAGGTCTATTCTGTGAGGAGGAGGAGGAGGACTATTTTGTGAGGAGGAGGAGGAGAGCTATTCTGTAAGGAGGAGAAGGAGGATGGTTACCCCGTGGTTACTCTTTGGTTACCCCGTTATCATTAATGTCCCTCCGATGCGCCCGCTGCGGGCGTCTTGCGGCCGCTACGGGCGTCTTACGGGCGTCCTGCGGGCGTCTTACGGGCGTCCTGCGGGCGTTTTGCGGGTGTCCTTGCAAACGTCTTACGGCATTCCATCGACACCCCATCGACACCCCATCAACATCGCATCGACATCACATCGGCATCCCATCGACATCTCATCAACATTCAATCGACATCACATCAACATCACATCGACATCACATCGACATCCCATCAACACCCTATCGATATCCAATCGACATCTCATCGACATCCCATCAACACAGTATCAGCAGTAAGAAAGTTTCAGGAGACAAGAAGGCTCCCCGCTCCGTTGCGTGACTCCGATCCGGGCGGCTGCGAGGAGACTACGTGTGATCTCTGCCCCATTTATTTTCTACAGTTTGTTATAGAACGACATATAACACAAATAATTATATTCTCATTCAAATGAGTGGCGGGGTATTCTATAATCTAGCGATATGTCTTTATTTGGAACCTTGCCTTACTCCTGTTCAACCAAGAGAAAATTTTCAAAGCTTGGGTCACCTGTGGTATATAAGTCTTACGTAGAGAAGGGTTGCGAGACCCCTATTGTGTAACTTCCGATACGATGCGTGCCAGTCTGTGAGCATATACAATGGCGGGGGCGATCCAAGTACGGCTTGCTCGAGAGAGTGACTACGACGATGTCGTAGAAATGTCTGAAGGAATCTACGATGGTCAAGACTATCTTCCTCTGGAATTTCACGAGTGGCTGAAAATACCAAAACGGCACATGTTTGTAGCGGTGATAAACGGCAAAGTAGTTGGACTATCGTCTACGTGGATTATAGACGATGGAAAAACAAGGTTCGCGGAGGCTGGCCGTGTCCACCCTCAGTTCCAAGGAAAAGGCGTTATACAAGCAATCATTCGAGAAGTCAACGAATTTGTAACTCGTACGTATCCGGCAATAACTCTTAAACGCTCAATTACTATTGAAGAAAATGTGAAATCGATGGCTCTTTCCACTACGTCAGAGATTGTGTTACTGCTTTACCAGCTACAAGGTCACGCGAAGGATCACGTCACGCTTCGTAAGAGATTGCATGTCACTTATCCTCAAGAAGAAACACTTCCTGTTTATTCGTTCACTAAACCGGAAGTTCTAGAAGTCGTAATTTCCAACCGTAAAGCAGCCGATCAGATCTTCTATTTGAAAAGACTGGCATGGATTGACCTTTGGGTTCTAAATCCACATGCTCGATCAAATATTGATTATTTGTTCCAACAAGGCGATCGAATGTTCGCCGACCGACGCCCCATCGAATGCAACGCCGATTGCTTTCCTACGTCATTCAGCCACGGTCGACGTATTGATCGTGTCAAATTCGTCCTATGGGCGTGCACGATCTATACAGAAGATCCAGCTCATTTTTTCGCGCACATGGTGCAGCAACTAAAAGCTGGGATGGAGGTCATCAAAGATCCTTTTTTGTTCAGCGCATTCCACAGCAGAAACCTCATCAAGGAGTGTCACAAATTTATCGATGATTTGGAAATGGAACGAGAGCGAGAATACCATTATGTAGCTTTTGAGATCCCAGTTTCGATGCCAACGGCAAAACTCTAAGGCATTTTAAAATCCGTTATCAAGCCGCCCCTTTGTTAGTGTTTATCAGCCTGGTCCCTGTCGTTCTAGCCGGGCTTCCTGTGGTAGAAGCACGTCACAGGAATGTGACGTCACAGGAATGACGTCACAGGAAAAGCCCTCCTCGAACAGTGTTTGAGCGCGCGCACATTCCTTCAGATGGAAAAGTTTTCATGCTCAATTGCGATATTTAATTTGGTTGGAACACTTGGCGATGCAACAGACTTCGTTCTGATTGGCTCACTTGAGAGCAAGAAATCAATGACTTGAGCGCTGTCCACAAAGTAGAGGACTGACCTGGGCTAGTCTTGTTGGAGAGCGCAAATCCCCGTCCATCCAACTCAAGCGCTTATTGGCCTATAGTCTTGTCAGTTTCTCTTCCTATAAAGCATTTGCGCGAGTTTTTTTGTTATGATTGTGAAAAGATACAACAAAAACAACATTTTTGTCTTATGAGTCACTTGAGCGACTAATTGTTAAATAATATGCACACAGATTTCTTAACCCAATTTATTTAAAATTTATTGATTGTAATAACCAATAGTTAATTTCACTATATGTTCGACCTTTACAACAAATTCGTTGGAAAGCCAAATGATATCGACATCCTTTAATTTTCTTAATTACAAATAAGAGCGAGTGAGTCAGATCGTACTCTATGATCTATGTACTCTATGATTATGGTCAGGCCGTATTTGTATTAGAGACGGCCAAGTCCTCTGGACGGCCTTAGTGTCCACCTCAGACAGCTTAGCCAACACAGACGCCTAGACGAACTTATCTTCCCGGACGGCTTAGCCGTCTAGTATAAAGACGAGACGACTAAATCAAGACGGCCTTACCGCAAATTGCGCATGTTATGTCAGAACTCGACACTTTGTTTTCAGAATTCACTTTTCCAGGAGAACTATTACGCTTAGCTAGTCTACGGTCGTTCTAAACGCAGTTCCGAATTTATACTAGACGTCCTTGACAAAAAAGACTGTCACGCCGGCTTAGCCGTCTCCTAGTATAAACACGGCCAATGTATTGAAAGGGTTTCTCGACCTACAAAAATCCCAATTTTTGATATTTTGTTGACATTCCAAAGATTGGGTCGTTTTCCAGCTCTCAATTGTACAGCCGATTGCGTTTGAGCGTTTTACCCTAACAGTTCGCACGTTGCGTTTGAACGTTTGAACGTTTGAAAGTTGCGTTGTGAGACAAAAAGTCGGACGTTTCCAAGGGCAACCGCCATGTGTATTTTTCACTGACCAACCAGAGAGGACAGAACTCTTTGGTGCGCCATAGAAACGTCTCGTTTCATCCTAGAAACGCAACTTTCAAACGTTCAAACATAACGTGCGAACTGTTAGGGTCAAACGCTCAAAGCAATCGGCTGTATCTCTTTTTATTCTCTTTAGTATTTCAAATAGTTCTAAATAGCAATTTACTTTACCTTCTGAAAGTCTATAAAAGTTCGAAATTGTCTGAGGGCCATGTGCCCAGATCTCATTCCTTTGGCCCCGGCACACTCTGGAATCCCGATTTCTAAGTCTCTAGATTGAATTCTGTGCTTTACTGTAATGCAGATGAGATCTTTTATCTGGCTCACTTACATTTGGCGCAAAGGTGTACTGTGACTCAATGAGCAATAGACTACATATTTTCGCGCTGGGTTGGGGTTAATCACGTTTGGCTCGTTGACTAATCCCGTTAAACTGGTTTGCTGGATTTTCAAACTGTCTCAAGGCGCTTGTTTTACTAAGTAATATCAAGGCATTTCATGCTAACAACTAGACAAATAACTCGACTTAGTTTACAGTTGACGCGGTTTCCATTGTTATTCGTAGGGAATTAACTCGGATAATGAATCTCAACAAACTAAAAGTCGGGGAGGGATTTGAATTCTCCAGGGAAAGGTTGGGGTTGATCAATAGAATTGAATTGAATTTCTAGGTAAATATATTGCTCATTATGGATTAATAGGTAAATATATGGCTCATTATGGATTAATAGGTAAATATCTAGTTATTTACCTATTAATCCATAATAAGCCATATACTTACCTGTAAATCAATAATATGTGGTTCCAGAAAATACCCCCCCCCCCCCCCCCTCCCGGAAGAGTGTTGAAAAGTGACCCCCCCACCTCTCTGGAATTCCCGAAGAAAAATACAGTATTTGTATGGAAAATATATCCTTTCCTATTATCCTTCCTAAGGATAATTTCTGGAACCACACAATAAGCCATTTTTACCAAGACTTCAAGGGGCACTGTCACGTTTGTTTCATCAAAATGTTTTAAAATAAGACAAGTGTTCTACAGAAACAACTCCGAACCTATATTCTGTTTCAAATTAGTCTTAAAAAGAAAAAGAGGCTTGTTCAGCCTGTTCGAAAATCAAAAATGCCAATTAGCAATCCAATTCCATCCGCTCGATTATACACGAAAATACTCCAAATTATATTGATCTAGCAGCTGAAAGGTTGGTTAAAAAACGTAGACCATTATTTTGTTGATTTGTAGGGAGTTTGACTGCATTTAAGCTACTTAAAATGACCCCAAGTTAGACCAAATTTATGATAGACCATGACAGTTGCCCCTTTCACAATGACTAAATTCAATTATCAACCCAAACATTTTACTAGTGAATTCAAATCCATACACTTACCCCGAGAAAAAAACATCCAATAATCTCAGTTTATGCATCTATGCTGACTGTCTGTCTATAACCAATATTTGCTCCTGATTAGCCTTTATGCGAATCCCGTTGAACGCCACAAAACACGATTTCCGAGAACGCCTTCACTTGAACCATATTGAGAAGCGTTTGTCCAGTCTACTTGCTTGGTCTCATTGCCCATAGAGTGTGTTTAAGACGTAAACCTGAAAATACAGATAAAATCATGCCCAGGTTAATTGCATATCTAATCGTAGAGAGCAACCAACGAGCGCAAAATACCTGAAACTTGCCTTCAGTTTCTCCATCTTGAATCAGTTCCATCCGTTTTGCTGGACACAACGTTATGCAAATTGAGCTGTAGCTGTCAGGGCGTGGTACAAATGAAAATAACCAGTAAGGACGTAGTTGCTTTTGTCTCTATTATTTTCGTTCTACAAAGGAGTTCTTTGGTCTCTAGTCTATTATCCTCGTTCTTTGTGTTGAGGTATAGGGTATTGTTGTATTATCCAACCAGAGAGGAGCTTTAAGCAGCTACGTACCGACCAAAATAACAGCGCTTAAATGAGTTGCGCTTTTACAAAAGGCCGCTTGATTGATTGGACTGGCTGTTGTACGAAAACAAAAGACGTAATTCGTGTTTGGAAACCTTTGTCAATCATAGTTGAATAAAAGTTGTCATTCATTTTCTTCAGCATCACAACTTTATTGTGCATGGTAAAAATTAATTGCAATAAGTTTCTCTGGGGAACCCACTTCTGTGAAAGCAGCTAAATAACTAAGAATAGTTCCTATTGGAATCCGCTATCTTTTTCAATTGTATACTGTACTCCTTTTCAAAACTGTTAAATTCAATGAGAAGAATGCATTTCATTTGTCCCTGTTTTCTGAAAACCTTGTCAACTGTAAACTAAGTCCGTTAATTACCTCGATTCTCGGCAATAACCCCAATACATCCCTCGGGCCTACGGCCCTTGGGATGTATTGGGGTTATTGCCTCGAATCTCGGTAATTAACTCTAACTTAAAGGGGGCCTGTCGCGCAACTGCGGAGCTGTTCTGCGCATCACGCAATTCAGAGAAGTATCGTCCCTTAGTTTACAGTTGACGCGGTTTCCATTGTTATTCGTAGGGAATTAACTCGGATAATGGCTCTCAACAAACTAAAAGTCGGGGAGGGATTTGAATTCTCCAGGGAAAGGTTGGGGTTGATCAATAGAATTGAATTGAATTTCTAGGTAAATATATTGCTCATTATGGATTAATAGGTAAGTATATGGCTCATTTTGGATTAATAGGTAAATATCTAGTTATTTACCTATGAATCCATAATAAGCCATATACTTACCTGTAAATCAATAATGTGTGGTTCCAGAAAATATCCCCCCCCCCGGAAGAGTGTTGAAAAGTGACCCCCCACCTCTCTGGAATTCCCGAAGAAAAATACAGTATTTGTATGGAAAATATATCCTTTCCTATTATCCTTCCTATGGATAATTTCTGGAACCACACAATAAGCCATTTTTACCAAGACTTCAAGGGGCACTGTCACGTTTGTTTCATCAAAATATTTTAAAATAAGACAAGTGTTCTACAGAAACAACTCCGAACCTATATTCTGTTTCAAATTAGTCTTAAAAAGAAAAAGAAACTTGTTCAGCCTGTTCGAAAAATCAAAAATGCCAATTAGCAATCCAATTCCATCCGCTCGATTATACACGAAAATACTCCAAATTTGTATTGATCTAGCAGCTGAAAGGTTAGGTATAAAACGTAGACCATTATTTTGTTGATTTGTAGGGAGTTTGACTGCATTTAAGCTACTTAAAATGACCCCAAGTTAGACCAAATCCATGATAGACCATGACAGTTGCCCCTTTCACAATGACTAATTCAATTATCAACCCAAACATTTAACTAGTGAATTCAAATCCATACACTTACCCCGAGAAAAAAAACATCCAATAATCTCAGTTTATGCATCTATGCTGACTGTCTGTCTATAACCAATATTTGCTTCTGATTATCCTTTATGCGAATCCCGTTGAACGCCACAAAACACGATTTCCGAGAACGCCTTCACTTGAACCATATTGAGAAGCGTTTGTCCAGTCTACTTGCTTGGTCTCATTGCCCATAGAGTGTGTTTAAGACGTAAACCTGAAAATACAGATAAAATCATGCCCAAGTTAATTGCATATCTAATCGTAGAGAGCAACCAACGAGCGCAAAATACCTGAAACTTGCCTTCAGTTTCTCCGTCTTGAATCAGTTCCATCCGTTTTGCTAGACAGAACGTTATGCAAATTGAGCTGTAGAAGCTGTAAGCTGTCAGGGCGTGGTACAAATGAAAATAACCAGTAAGGACGTAGTTGCTTTTGTCTCTATTATTTTCGTTCTACAAAGGAGTTCTTTTGTCTGTAGTCTATTCTCCTCGTTCTTTGTGTTGAGGTAGGGTATTGTTGTATTATCCAACCAGAGAGGAGCTTTACGCAGCTACGTACCGACCAAAATAACAGCGCTTTAATGAGTTGCGCTTTTACAAAAGGCCGCTTGATTGATTGGACTGGCTGTTGTACGAAAACAAAAGACGTAATTCGTGTTTGGAAACCTTTGTCAATCATAGTTGAATAAAAGTTGTCCTTCATTTTCTTCAGCATCACAACTTTATTGTGCATGGTAAAAATTAATTGCAATGAGTTTCTCTGGGGAACCCACTTCTATGAAAGCAGCTAAATAACTAACAATAGTTCCTATTGGAATCCGCTATCTTTTTCAATTGTAAACTGTACTCCTTTTCAAAACTGTTAAATTCAATGAGAAGAATGCATTTCATTTTTCCCTGTTTTCTTAAAACCTTGTCAACTGTAAACTAAGTCCGTTAATTACCTCGATTCTCGGCAATAACCCCAATACATCCCTCGGGCCTACGGCCCTTGGGATGTATTGGGGTTATTGCCTCGAATCTCGGTAATTAACTCTAACGTAACGATGGCCAGCGAAGGCTAGAAACCTCGAAAACAAATCGTATATAATCTAGCTATTTCTCGATCCATCGGTCCATGTTTTTTAGCTTTACATGTTCTTAAAAAAGTTATCGTATAGGATGGTTTAATTAGTTTTGCTGATGAATTAATGATCGCTCTGGCGCATGCGCGTATCGTGACAGGCTCACTTTAACTTCAACCTACTGGGCACGACACATCTAGCGTGACAGGAAACCTACACTTGATGATTAAGCCTGAAAAGTAATTGAAGAGAAAGAAATGCTTAGTATTTAAAAGATGACAAATGATAAGACTCCATGGATACATTCTCGAACCCAGAGCTCCCCGGCTCGTAACCTCGCGGGGCCATTCTCTTACCCAGAGGGGGGGGGGGGGGGCCTCTGGTGACAGCCACTGACGCATGTGCGCGGGATTTGATACAGAGCCGTTGAGAGAAAGATCTTTCTGCGCATGCACCAACGTTCAAAACCAGCCAATCAGCAAAGGTCCTCAAATGGATGTCACCAGAGCCTCCCCTGCGAGCAGACGAGCCGGGGAGCTCTGGGTACGAGAATGCGCGGGGCAGGCTCTCCTTGGTGACAGCCATTGACGCATGCGCGAGAGTTAGAAATACCTTTAAGCGCATGCTTCAACGCTCAAAATCACCCAATCAGCGACTGCCCTCAAATGGATGTCCCCAGAGACTTCCCTTGCGAGCAGACGAGCCGGGGAGCTCTGGGTACGAGAATGCCATGGATAGTTTTCCAGAACTATTCACAGCATGAACGAGAGGCCCTGGTAACGATCATACCTCTAGTGTTGTGACGTAGTAGTCGTGGAAGTACATCATTATGGCCAGCGGTTGCCCCAGTATTATAGAACACCACACTACTACGTTACCATAGTTTGGGTTTCGGATAAATTTATGGATAAAGATAGCCATGGGCAGCTGAAATGTAATATAACAATGTAGTTGATGTTTGCTGGTATAAATATGCCGCAGGTGAGGGATAAAGTGAGTCCTGAGAAAGTAAAAAAAACAAAATACGTAAAAGTACTTCAACTATTTTTACACAAGAGTGGATTAACAAGAGTTAGAATCTTTCCCTACTGTATTTGTCCACATCACAGTCAGAAAAGTGTCTATTTTTAGATTTGAGTTTCGCGCGCGAAAGTATTCGAATGCTCAGGCTCGAATGCTCGTATATACCCAATACACAACAAAATAGAGAATATCCTACCTTATCTTTGCGATTTTAACGGTTTTTCCATTGATCTGCGATTTAATTTTAGGCTTGATCTCACAACTGTTCGCGTGGCGAGAAAGTGGGAACCCTGTGGATGACGAATTTTCGCGGGCATCCTAGTTCTAAAAATAGACACTTTTCTGACTGTGATTCGGGCGTACATAGTAAATATGGAAACTCTTGGTAATCCACTCTTGATTTACAACTATGTTTGGAAACTAACCCACCTGACCCAGCATGGCGCTACAAGACCATATTCTGAACATCCGAAGGGGAACACTGACCAAGTACTGCGAGCAGAAAGATAACCAGGGTCATCATCGATTTGAAAATTATTTCAACCAATATAGTGCCGAGACAAAAGGAAATGCATGGGCGGTAAAAGCAAAATTCAGTTTGGACACGCTTGGAGATGAATTCAGTCATTATTTTTGTAGCCGGGAAGGGTTTGGTTGAAAATATCATAAGGGTAATTGCTTTTTTTGGTAACTATCAATATTATTCGGGGGTGGTTCCCCCCATCCAAATTATTGGGGAAAGGGGGGCAGTGTCCCCCGGCCCCCGCCTTACTCCGCCCATGCACTAGTGCAATTGAGGGTATTACGAACCTCATGAAAAAATGCGGACAGCATAAAGACGGCAAACTGCGCTTGAAGATTGGAGTAGCCTCTTCTGATCATTGGCTTGTAGAGATGTCTGAAAGGTATATTTGTTAAATTAGAAACATTTCCAAGTTTGAATACATTCATTAAGGAAGACAGGCCGCCATCTTGGATTTGCGCGAAAATCTACCACAGGAAACCCATCTAGTGCATTAATGAACCACAGGGAATCCATCTGGTTCATTAATTTTGTGCTTTGTGGATAGCTAGGTAGGTAACTAACAAGAGAAAATGATCATTTTCTCTTGGTAACTAAGCATTAGAAGTTTTGACGTCTTTTCTTCCGTCTAGAAATAGATAATAATATTACCATGTAAGGTAGTCAAAACCGCGCCAATCAACCCCAAAACATTATGCGAGGACATTCCGAGAGAGAAATCGCAAGGAAAACACGCACCTTACAGCCCACCGATGGGCGGGAATATTCCAGTTTTGCCAGAAGTACTGGACTGTGTTGGAATTCCTACAGTAAGAAGAAGGAAAACATTAATGTGTTCTTCGATGAAAAGGGCTAATTTTGATCGACGGACTTGCAGTGAGATAATAAAAAAATAGAAGGACAGACAGTTCAAAACTAAAATTTAAGCGCGCGCAACAAAATACCTCTTGCCTCACACAGATTTGATACAAAAACGCAGAGATAAATTGGTTTCTTCGCATCAGCCAATCAACAAGCGCCCTCAAATGGATGTCACCCGGGCCTCCCCTGCGAGGTGAGGAGGAATGGAATGCAGACAGCGGCATACACGTGCGCAGTACGTGTTTACCTCCCGCTAATACCAGATGTTTCTCTTACCACCAGTCCTTGTAGAAACAACGATCGGCGAATCTCAGAAGCTCTCCTGCGATATTGAGAAACGAGTGAAAGTAGCAATAGAAAAACAGGAGCCAAAGAAAATGATTTGGAACCTGAAAATAGAGAAAATGCTTTTAGAACCTTGTAAAATTAAAGGATCAATATAAAAATTAACTGGAAATTCTTGAATTCATGAACTCACTGCAAGTTTCATGATACGCTCTGCCGCACGCCCAAATTCCATATTCTGCAAATAAGAACGAAATCAATTAGATACAGTCAATAGATCTGTCTCGGGATCTGTCTGTCTGTCCGTGTCTGTTCAGTCTGTCTGCCTGTCCTCTACCATGTCTACATGGTGCCCATGATTGGGCAGTCCGGCGCAAAAAAAATTCGCACCCTTTAAATATGAAATTCCAGGGTGGGTAAGCGCAACTTCCAGGCTGGTCATGAGAAAATCACTGGAATTCCAGGGTGGGTGGTTCAAATTATAAAAACTCCAGGGTGGGTATCTGTGAATGGGGTCCTCAACAGGGTGGGTGCGAATGTTTTTTTGCGACTGCCTATTTCTTTTCAACTGAAGCATTCCCGCGCTGTTTGCAGAATCAGAGGATCATTTCTCCATTCCAGGACGCACAATTTAGCGAATTCGCGATTCCAAGGTGGACTACACTACCTTTAACGGCTTCACCGAGTTTTGGACTGTTGGAACGATCCACTGAAAAGGAAAGGAAGAAGCTGGTGGTTAACGCTACAGTTCATGAATGCGCGAAAGGAAGAAGGAAGATATGTGAGTGTGTATACCTGTTGTACAACACCAATCATAAGTCCAAGTAAGAAAAACTGAGGAGAAAAGGAGATCGGTTTAGTCTTCTTGTTTCATCAAAGGAGAGGGCCCTGGCGCGCGGGGTTGAGGGGAGAAAGAGGGCGAGCGATTGTGCGAGCGGACGCCTGGAGAATGGAGTTCAATAGTTTTATCTAGAGTAGAGTTGTAGCGGTAATACTCACAAATTCAACAATCCTTCTGAGCAGAAAACGCTTTCTTATCCTTGGTAATCTGGGGAAGTTTAACTCGTAGCATAGTGTAGGGCAGAATAAGAAGTAATACAAGTCTAAAACACAAACAAATAGCACTGAAAATTATCAAACTAGAAGGTGCCACAACACACAGAATTCGCAATTCGACCGATTACACTTTTAGAGAGAAATTAAAAGTTGCTGTTGAATGGTTTCCCCGTCAGCCAATCACAAGCCAAGTAAAACCAATATCACATGGTGCGCACGTGACCAGTTTATTTGTAAGCCAAAGCCCGAGTCTTTCCTGGAACCTTTCCGAATACCTTCCGAAAACGTCTGAATTCTCTCCGAATCTTTGCCGATAACGCAAACTTCGGTTGACTTTTTTGTGCCTGGCTATGATCATGAATCATAGATTCATTTTGAAAAATCCGGGGATTTGATGCTTTAACCTGGAGACTGGGAGATCTGTTAAAAAACCTGGAGGATCCCAAGAACTCTGGAGACCTTGTGTTATAAATATATGCTCAGGAAAACTTAACACTGCACCTGTCTGAGTAAGATTCTCTGGATATTTCACAAGTGGTTCTGATGGTTTTCCATTTGCCATGGTATCTGTAAAGAAAAATAATTCCATCTAAAAAACAAATCCACTGATCAGTGCAGTTCTACTTCTGATAAGTTTATTGGATTTGATTTAAATGGAATCTTAAGCACTGCCATGGAAGAGAAAGGTGTGGAATAAGGAGAAACATTGAAGGAGAAACATAAGAAGGATGGGAGCAGGAAAAACATGAAGAAGGAGAAACATAAGAAGGATGGGAGAGAAATTAGGTTGACAAATAGGTACCGTAAGGGTAATACTGAAAGACCAGGGCCTGCTGGGAGAAACCTTATGCTTACAACTAAAACAGTTGCATCGCGACCTACGTTTTCAAAAACATCAAATTTGTTTGATCTTTATGGCTTTGCTGTTCCGCTAATCAAACTATCTGAACCAATGAAATCCTTGCCCTGTTTTGCCTCTGAATGAAAACCAAACAAATCAGGTGACTGCACTAGGCAAAACAGAGCATGAATCTGATTGGCTTATAAGTGATTTGCCTGGCAGAACAGCAAAGCCAAAAACAATTGATGTTTGGAAACACATGTCGTGATGCAATGATTTTAGCTGTAATAACAGAGTGCCAAGAGGGTAGATGTTGAGGGTGAGGTGGGATAATTCCAGGAATTACAATGCTGCCAGTATTCACCTTTGTTATTTTCTTTGATCAGCTTGTTTCTGTGCCACTTGTTTACGCTTAGGTAGCTGATCAATTTTAGCCAAATTTGGGCATAAATTGCACAGGTGATGCAGGCTGCCCCTGTAAACAAGCACAAATAAAGTTACATTTTTAAGTTGATATGATGATAGGTTCCAATGATGTCATTGACATCTCTAAGTGGCTCCTGTCCCTTATGAAAAACAAATACAACATCTGAAATTTCCTCTATTTGAGCTTCCTTGCCATGGTATTTTGTCCATGGTATTATGTTGCAATGAAGTGGAAGCAGCAGTTTGGGTCCACAATGCAATTTACTTCATAGAGGTGACAGAATCACATGCCTTCTGCAGCCACAAGGGAAAGTGGCAGACATAGAAAGTGACTTTACTATAAGACTGGTTTTCATATGTCCAGAACTGTCAGGGACAATCAGGTTTAGCTTGTTTCTTGACCATCCCTGCCAATCCCAGTGACATCCCCATGCAGTCGGATAAAAAGAAACAATTTCTTCTTTCCTGATCGCATCCCAGACAATTGCAGACATCACCAATCATCCACGATGCTGTTTTTTGATATTCCAGGAACTGCTGATTGGGATGGTTGTCTCCTACCATCCTCCATCTCTGATGGTACCCATTATGAAAACCAGCCTGTACCTGGGTGGGTGGGGGATGCAGCAGATGGTTAAGATAGTAATATCATTATCATGATGGCACTTACATGGAGGAGGCTGATAAGTGAGGATGATGACAATGGGAATAACAAGTATCAGCAGCAAGTTGATGATATGTAAAACCAATCCTGTTCTCTCTGATATCTTGGCCTGAAAAAAAAAATGAAGAGGCTTGTCATCCACTGGAGCACGCTTTTTAGTACTTTCAGTATATGATAAGAAATAAAACATGGTGGAGGGTGTTTAAATACTGGGAGCATGCATGATCAAGTACCTTGCAGCATCTTAAAATACAATACAATCTCATGCCAATTCTGAAAAAAATAGTCATGGGCCTATATTTTTAAAAGGACCTTTTTTGGGGAGGCCCCAAATAAGGGGGGTGGGCTTTTCTGGGGGAGGAAGGGAGTATATTAGGGGGGTTATACACAAGGGAGTGGGGGGAGGTATTTTCAGGATTTTGCTTTACTTACCTTGGACAAAAGATTTTCCAAGAGAAATGCAAACTGGATGAATATGTTGGAACCTGAGAAGTGTTCAAGGAAAGAAAGCCTGAGACAATGTACATATCTGAAAAAAAAAAACCACTGGAGAGCCGGCTAGCAGGCTAGACCCTATGAGGATGATTAATAGTGCTGAGATCTTCAAAATGTAAATGTTTCGAGGGAAAGGAAGAGCAGTATAGTGTGTGAACTTTTCATACTGCTGTTATTGTAATAAATGATATACAGCTGAATAATTTTGTTTGTATTACTCACAAACAAAGAGACTTGCTGATGGCCAGCTGTATGGATCTTGGATAAAGATTGTTGCAACTTGCAAAGGATCAATAAGTAAACCATATCTAAAGATGAAATGCAGCATATTAATTAAAGTGGGTTGTTCCAGAAAAATCTGCCATCCCCCACCCCAATGAAAGGGGTTCAGACCCATGACTCTGGAATTTCCAAATCGCTTCCATGGGGGAAAGGTATGGGTTTTTCTGGAATCACACAATGGACCTGAACAATGATTGGCATTATTGGAAAGTTATGGGTTATTAGCGGAGCTCCTTTGTGGCCAAAGGCCGCAGAGTCGAGCACCAGAGGTATTGCAGGAAGAATACAATAGAACTCTGGTATATGATCGACTTCATTTTTCATGGTTCAGCGGTATTCCCATTTGGGTATCGGGGGCGCATCCGTGTCTGCACGCCCCTACCACAGGTAACCCAAAAACCATGTTTCATTTCTGCGGCAGCTCCGCTTTTAGCCAGTGGCTAAATCTATATATTATTATTATGGGTGATGGTATGGTATGTTGCAAATAGGTGTAGGGCCATTCCATTTTTAATCTTTTTATCTGCACCCCCCCCCCCCCCCCCCTATTATATACCATTATATATGTTGTTAGGGTGTACCGTATATTATTTAGATCAAGGAATGCACTTGCTCCACACAGATACTAGTACAAAAAGTTGCTAATGATTCATATAACTCACTTTAATATATTATCAAGAGCAACACGGAAATTGGATAACACCTGAAACAAATGAGAATATGGTGTCATGAATCCAATATAAACAGTCAGGAAGTTGCAGAGTCTATTTGCAGAGCATGACTTACTGTAAAGCACATTAGATTCATAAAGATGGAACAGGAATTTCAGTTTTTCTCTCTCTCAAAATCAGGGTCAGTGTTGAGAGTCTGCAGATGACACCTTCCTAACTTTAGACTTGGTCTGGCACACAGATATTTTGCCCATCCACAACATTTCTGGATATCTGACAAATTCACAAAGAATCCAAACATTTTAAAATCCAGTACTTAGGGTAGAAAATTAAGTGTGGACATTGATTCCATTGGTACCAACAAGACATATTTCCCTCGTTTTATTCTCTCATATTTTTTACAAGGGAAAATAATGCCTGAAATTCAGGCCACCAACAAGTGTGATTTGTTTTATTTGATAGGATGGATCTCTAACAGGTACCTATGTGGAAAAAAAGGCAAGTTTTCAAATTTTACCACCTAAAAGGTAGCAGAGGCCTGATTTTAAAGGATACGACAAGCACCTCCGCCCCAAAAATAGGAGAGTCCCCCCAGTATTGTTTGATGATCAGATGCGTGTGAACAGGTGAGTTCGATTTGTTATGTGTGGATGGGCAAATGTTTTAATCTGGATTCAAAAATGTCCGGATACGTGTGGACGGAATATTGATACAGAGGGGTGTTTAAATACATGGATCAAAGTTCAACGTTCAAGATTTTTTAGCGATAGATAAATTATAAATAAAGAGTCGTCAAAAGAAATAATATATTACTTAGTGCAGTAACTTTCAAAGATCGACGTTCGAACTCGCAGTTCGCAAGAGGGTATTTCAGCAAACAAAAACAGTTTTGTTCAAACAAAACATTCACCACCTTGAACATGGAACTTTAAGTCATTTTAACATTCACGATCTACAGTAATTGTATTTTACTCACTAAAAGTACTAGACACAAGTTCAGGATTCCCCTGTAGTTATCAAAGCCACTTGTCGATGTAAAAAGTGATTCTTCAGCCTTATGAACCCTGAGAATAAATACAAACAAACGAGAAAACTTATCGCATAGATTATGCAAATCGAAAAATTTCCAGGTTGCTATCAATTTCGTAGCGAAATTTCATAGAATCTCTAACCAACCTTTTCCCATAATCGTAGATTCGTGGCTCGGAGGGCTTCTCTTTCAGTAGAGGCTTTTTCACAGGCCTTTGTCTAAGCGTGCTATTGGAAACAGAACTCATTTTGCAGATCGAAAGTTTTTCCTGCCGATATTCTCGCTCTGATGTTCCAGCTTTCAGACCTTCGTTACGTGACCTCAATGTTGCGTGACTTTCTCGCATCGTACGCACGACGACCTCACCGCGCATGAGCTGATCACGTGATCATCTTGTGACTCGGGCTCCACTGCGTGAAAAGTCAAAGAAGGCATCCTTTTGGTAGGTAATTTTAAAACTATCCTACTGATTTATATAGATAGGGCTGAATGGTCACAATTTCGCCTCGGTAATGTGTGTAACGTGTTTATTTATGTGCCTTCCAGACAAAGAATGCCAAAGATGGCTACGCGGGGCCCAAGGCCCAAATCTCCACTATCACCGGTCCCCATGAACTGAGTGTGTTTTGGAGCGCAATAGTTTACAGCCCAGGGAAATTTGCAGCAAATTTATACTATTGTGAGTGACCGATTTGTTCACAGTAAATAGTAGTAAATGTAAATGCATCAGGGCTGATCAGGGCCAACTTTTTCCTTTGTCCTTCGCGCCTGTTGGTACATAAGACCTCATCTTTAGGGTAATAATTTTTTTGACCCACTAACGCCATGGCCCGCCATGTTTGGTATCTTTTAGGGGTGAAACTGAAAATTTCCGACGATCATCCCCGACAAAAAATATCGGAGTCCTCCCCCAGGGGGTCACTGCAGAGGGTTCATTTACGTGTGGCTCTTTAACTTCCCCTTTTGAACTGGGTAGGGTAGTTTTGAGTAATGTAGAAGAGAGTGTGGGAAATAGTGCCCTTCGCACTTCACCACCATTCACTACCAGTGGCGGATCCAGGATTTTACAAAGGGGAGGTTCCATTTCTTTTGTCACTCCTTCTATTAGACCAGGGACGTCAACCCCAGGACTTTAAAAATCTTAAGACCACCTTGAAATGGAGAAATTTCCTGCAGTTCTCTTGGGAGAAATACAGTAAATGTATGGCAGTTGTCCTAAATTTACCTGGGAGACGATAAGCAAAAAATCTTGAGACTGCCGGCAAAACCAGGAGAGTTGATGTCCCTGTGAGACTGACAACAACATAATTATTCAGAGCACGGCCATGTGTGTTCTAAGTATCACAATAAAATACTCATTGTTTTGGTGCTCAAGGGGGATTCCATGGAAGCCTTCGAACCCCCCTGGATCTGCACTGACTTAAGAGAAACCTGTGAAGTTTCCGTCAAAAAATCTGGAAAGTTCAATGTTACTATGGCATTTAACTGTAAAAAAGTTTCTGATAGAATAATTAATGAATAGCCTTTATTTATATAATAATATAATAATGGCCGTTTATTTTAACTCTATTATAGAATAAATCTAAATTAACAAGTTAAATTAACAAGTTAAAACAAAAAAAAAAGTAACAAGAATTTGGACCAAGTAAAAGGACAAAGTAATTAGATTGAATTAATTTATTCAATTCTGAATAAAACCTATAGGAGTGATTACAAAGTAATTGTGAATTACTCATGACAGTCATATGAAATTTGCTCTAATTACAAAAACTAATGTGCAATTCCAGAAAAAAAACATACCCCCACCACAGATGGAATTTGAAATTCCAGAGGGGTGGGAGCTGCCATTCTACCAGAGGGTTAAGATGTTATTTCCACAAAAATACTGTATTTTTTCTTTGGAAATTCCAGAGGGGGGAGGGGGGCTCTGAGACATGAGGCCTCTGAGACATGTGTGCAGGAATCAACTTGAAATACATGGAAATTATTAATACTGTTAATAATAATGTTGATACATTTCTGTTTTGATTCCACAGATAATAATAATAACCAACATGTCATTGGCCAAAGAAAAGTTCATCAAGCTTTACCTTCATCATCTAGGTTACCATGGCAAACAAGAACCTACTCTTGTCCTCTTGAAAAACTTGCACAGATGCCATTTGCTGAGTATCCCATTTGAAAACCTCAGTAATGTGTACAGAGAAAAGATAACCATTTCCAAAGAATGGCTATTCGAGAAAATCATCAGAAGAAAGCGTGGTGGGTTTGTTATGAGCTGAATACATTATTTGCAATGCTTTTGGAAGATCTGGGATTTAAAGTTAAAATTGTTGGGTCTGCTGTGGCAAACATTAGTTTAGGAGGAGTACCTGGTGAATTGCTGCGGCATATAGTGGTACTGGTGGATATTGGTGAAGACACTTGGTTGGTAGATGTTGGGTTTGGAGATGCATTTATCTCCCCACTTAAACAGGGCCCGTGGTTTGATGCGGGTTTTTTTCTGAAATTATGCGGGATTTTTTCTGAAATTATGCGCTAAAAATTCGAAATTATGCGCTAAAAATACGAAATTATGCGGGATTGCGCAATATTTTTTTCCAAGTGCCGTAACATATTTTGCTCTTTTCGCCTGTTTTGTTACATGGATATAGCTGCTATTTAACTTTAACAACTTTTGTTTGTCTAGAAAATGCTCTGTGATGAGTTCCAATCGCTTCGCTTTACTAACGTCATGACGCTACGTTTTCTTCTATAGGGAGACGTGTGTTTTCGCTTTTAACAAACCTTATTACTTTCTTACAAAAAAGCGTTACCAACTAACTTCAGTTACACGGTAGCAAAGATTAGTACTTCGTCTTCTTTCGTTTACTTGTCTCAGACCCAGGCACACTTTTTTCATACTGCAAGGATCGTAGCAACGCACTCCTATCCAACCATGAACAAAACGGTCACGAGAGCTGCGCAGACTAACAGAGCTATCGTTACGGACCGTTACGATCTCTCATTTAATCACAAAAACATCGTTGCGTTTGTTTGCCGTCGTTCTGCGTGTAATTATCAAAATTAATCCTGATCGCGAGAGCGATGTGCACTGTTGTCGGTGGTAGTGTAAGAGCTTTTATAAAACCGGAAACGTGCCACGTTATTCTGTCAGTGTTTTTGTTTTTGTTATCGTGGGAGCTGTTCGTGTGCCTGGTATTTTTCGCGTTGCTTGTGAAATGAAATTGCTGAATGCTGCCTGTAACAATAATAAAGATCCACGAAAAAGCGTAATGTCATATGATCAATAGTATCAATGTGAAGTGCATTGAAAGCTGACCGTTTTTATCGCGGTTAGCGTCCTGTTTTGCCGTGATTTTTCTTTGTAAAATATCCAAAGCGCAAACATGTGTTTGAATCTATCTTGCTCAGCTGGAAATATTAGTTATTTGGCCAATTAGGCACGTTTTATTTCTTTTCGATATCAGTTCCCAGCGCGACGCTATTAGCATAGAACGCCTTGTTATTCTCATTTCTATCGAGTTGTTTTGACGTTGGACAGACGATTCAGAAGAAATGTATGACTTTTGTGAGAAAAATAGGTAAGAAAGTTTAAAATTCACCAAGTAATGATGTCTTTTGATGTTTTTCACAAAATTTTGGGAAATTATGCGCGATTATGCGGGATTTGACGGATTATGCGCATTATGCGGAGAAAGCCAAATTATGCGTTTCCGCACCAGCGCATCAAACCATGGTCCCTGCTTAAACTAGTTGATCACGAAATACAACAGCAAGAAAATGGTGAATATAGGTTACTTAAACAAGGTGAATTTTATTACTATGAAAGAACATTTGGGTTTTACAATATATATTTAATCTCACAGAAGTTGGCCTTGAGGAGATAGGTTATCACTGCATGTTCACCCAAATGAATCCTGACACCACATTCAATCAATGCAGAATATGTTTATTGATTCTAGAAAATGGGCGTATAATGCTGGGGAGTCACAAACTTATAGTTACCAAAATAGACCCCCTTAGACATGGGAAAATTATAGAGAAGAATGTACATATGTTGACAAGAGAAGATGATGAGAAGATGATATTGAAAGAAAAGTTTGGTATTGTATTGGATGACAGGGAATTCAACACACTTCCTCCAGTTCGACAAATTGTGAACTAGAGGGACTAAAGTGTTTTTGCCTGAGGTCTGGAATTTCCAGGACTATGACCGTATGTTTTAGTAGATGACGTATCTCCTTTTCAAATTTCTAGATCTTCTGGAGGATAGCTCTTCCGAACGGATATGTCTCAGGCAATATTTTTATCATCAAAAATATTTTTCAGCCAATAAGACGTTTGGGCAAAGGGGTGATAAGGCTTGCCTAGGGCGATGGCAAGATTTCCACGCCTCCAACGACACACAATTAGATGCACGCAATAATTTCTTCAAAACATTCTTTTGTAATAATATATATTGCTGAATGTTGGCGAGGAAAAATAAACTGAATGTTGTATGTATACAGGAAGCGCCCTGTCAGTGAAATCAAGCAAATAGAAAGCAAACAATGGATGCAATGTGCGCCGCTTTTTTATTTCCCTACAAAGTGGATAATGGGAAATATTTTCAGGGTTTTCATGAATGCGCGTCGAAGAGTCGTGCGAAACCGCTGTATTTCTCAACCCTAGACTAGTAATGCCATTTATTTTTCGTACTTTGCTATCTCAAATGTTATATTTGTACAAAATTGTGGGTCAATATTCATTAATTTATCTCTTGCTTGGTTAGTTTATGGAGATACATATGTTATTTTTATATAATTAAAGCAAACAAGAAAATGCTGAATCGTAGACAAGTTTATTAATTAAGATGAAAACAGGGAAGAGAGTCTGCGTAACAAAATGAAGTGTCAGGAAACGTAGACCACTTTAATATTAGATCTTTAAAAAAAGAATCATATAACACCTATGACAAGTGTTATTCCTTGAAATAAAATAAAAATTACCCTTCAGAAGTTTCACCTTTAACAGGAAGTCTCCCGCGTATGTCCATAAATAAATCTTGATAGTATTGGAAAAAAAAGTCATACTACTGTAAAATTAAAAGATACCGGAGGAAAGCGAATTTAGTTTTCTAAGCTTGTTATTTATTTATAACAATAACAGTATGGAAAGTTTTCAGGTAATTATTTTTTCAATTTGATTGCAAAAATTTGAGGAAACGAAACTAAAAGGATAGCAGTTTTTATTTCTTGCCTTGGAAAAAAGAGTAAATCTATTCTGCTTATCTTACTGTTAAACTACGTACTATAGATAAATATTCAGTTAACAGCGTTAGAGTTAATGAGCTTGAAGTGAAATTTCATGGACATGATTACAGCAGAAAGAAATCAATTTAGCTTGAAAATGTCCTTTCTTTTGTTGATGTGGCCCTTTGGCAATTTTCTGCAGTATTTAGCTCCATAAACAAGTCCGGCAAAGTGATCTAGTGACGATAAAACCACAAGATGGTGTTTAATTAAGACACGCACCTGCTACACTGAGCCACAGAGCCCGCGCAAAACGGAGACAATGCTATCTGCATACTAAGAGCTCTTGAGGGGCTGCCAAGTTTATAGCATATCAACTACTGCGCAAGTCGCACGGAAATGTTAGACGCTGTTATAGTTTCTTTTCAGTCCACAAAGTCGAGATCAAGCGAGAATGATATACAGCTTAAAGGAAAGGGAAGGCATTTTGTCCCGCACGGAAACTTGGTGAATATTACACGTCATGAGTAATCACCCTGGCTCAAGAAAATCGCAAATGCTTAACAGAGACAAAGGCGCAGTTCACTATAGTTATAATCTAACAACTTCGGAAGATGATAGAAACTTGACTGGTTCTTTGGAACCTCCAGTCTTGCGAAGCTCGGAAAAAAGAATGCACATTAAAACTGAATCCAAACCAGCAAAGAGAAAACTGGCAAGAGGAAGTGACAGTTTTGATCAGTTACTTGAAAGATCTCCGGAGCTGACTAGCTTGCAACAACAGAGAAAAGTCAGTTTGAGTTCGCTTAAAACCGTGCAAAGTCAGAGAACCTTAAGGAGCCAATTTAGCGAGCCAAATACCGAATCAGAATGCCGAAATAAGTGGTTTATAACCAAGGTTATCGCTATCAACAGAACTTGTACCCAAACAACCTCACTTCTAAGAGTTTGAACTCGCTGTATTCAGAGCTACCTGGTATGGGTTGGCGCCGATTTTCGGCAGATTCAAGGGAGAAGCAAGCTCAAAATTCATCATCCATAAGAAAAAACTGGGCTTTCCGCCACGAAAAATAAGGAATTTATGCATCGGAAATTACGGAAGCATGGCGTTGTTGATTCAACAGATGATTCGCATTACCAAAGACAGTTTTTGCGTATAATAAATAAAAGATTTTAGGAGTAAACCTATCGCGACAAATTCTCCGCTTCAATGTTCCTTTCTATTGATGTGTCGTACTGGCAATATTTGCGTATGACATGTTTAGAGCATTGAAATATCAGGGGATCGCCTTGGATTAGAACGAAAACGACACCAGAATGAATTTCGCTACAACTTATTGGAAAATAAATTGAAATTCATGATACTTATTATACTTTTGTGATTCATGTTCTCCACTCGAAATACGTTATTATGGCACTAACAGTTTAACAAACGCGTGTTAAATTGATTTTGCTCGGTTTAAATTAATTCTATTAATATGAGAATGTATTATCGACTCGTCGAAATGAAGAAAATCATTTGCTGGCGCTCATGAAGTTCCACGGCGCATCGAAATACAATATAGCCAATCAATACACTCCATGATACATCAGTTGAGCAGTATTTCTACAGTGCAAAAGAAAACTTTTAGAATATACCCCATGGTTGGAAAATAGCTGAAAATTAATAACGTAAAATATGTAGTTTCCTGACATTGATTGATATTTAACTGAATCGCAACAGGGGGATCTTGAAACCGGAAAGTACACTAAAAGTTTGCTGCGGGATTCGTTGCCGGAGATCCTGACGATCGAAAAGTTCTGCGTGGACAGGAAATTTGTATTGAGAGTCGTGACAACAAGCCCTCTCAAATATTATGACAACGAATGCGTGTTATTTTTACATGATGTTGTAAAGATTTTAGACAGTTTTTCAATACCAATTCTCCATTTTCTTGCTTTTAAGAGTCATCTGTACATAAAAATACAATTTAGATTTTTTGAAAGCTGGCCACTAAAGTTGTGGCACCGTTATATTGAAAAAAAAAATAAAACTTTCGTGTCAAATTAGCAAACAATGCTATTTATAAACATCCTTTTTTTTGTTCGGAAAATTCGATTCTACTGACAAAAAATCTTAATTCTTATATATATTTTTATAATCAAAAACATTCTAAGGCCTAGTACAAATTTCTCTCCTTAGGCCTGCACCAAAGTCAATTTCCTATTCTTTAGTTAGTTAAGGCTATTGTTCGGGCTTATTTGCATTAGGAACTCGATCTAGATTCGGACTAAACTTGAACTGGAGTCGCACATAATTGCTACTTTCGATCAAATGCTTCTTTCATTCTTAAAATTAGACTTGTTACCCCTTGTAAATTTTGCACTATATTTGTTTTATTAACCTATTATTTGCTCCGTCATGTATGCCCTTCGAAATTATTGATTTTTGTATATCAATATTATAGGATTATTCAAAGCCTCAGGAGGCTAGATTCCGCTAAGAAAATAGGCACGAAAAAAGCCAGCGATATCGCACGAGTCGCGACGAGGCCGATATCGCCTTTTTGAGTGCTATTTTCGGCGGAATCTACCGACTGAATTGAAGACTTTGAATATACTTGAATCGTATGATATCTCGTCCTCGATTTCCACAAAATAGATATCATACGATTGTAACAGAAATACAGTAGAATATAAAATTGGATCGACGTTTGTATACATTGTAGGCTTAAGAAGTCAAATTTGGCAGTCTTTTGGCTGAGACATCGCCTTGGGTCTGTAGATCATTCGGGCGGCAAAGACCTTTTCATTTGGCAATTATCAGCCATTAATCTTTCCCCAGGAACTCTTTGCAAATAGTATTTAGCCGCCTGAGAAAGTCCATTCGAATAACATAAAATTGGACCAGTGAATTATCTCCTAACTTGGCGTGATAATTCAGGGGCGGCAGAGCACCCTCAAAAGTGGGGGTGCCGAAGAGGCAATGTAATTTCGTTTTGTCATGTTTTTACCTCATATACATTTGAGATGAAAATATGCCACAATATAATCTTAACCCCTATGTTCTCTGAGCCTAATGTCAAAACAGAAACAAAAAGGACACCCTTCTGTTCCTTTCCTCCTTATGTAAATACAAAAAAATATATCTAGCTTCAAAAAGTGGGGGTGCACAGCCCCCAGTTAAAAAAGTGGGAGTGCTCGAGCACCCCCTGCCTCTAGCTCCCCCCCCCCCCCCCCTGGTCCACCGCCTATGAAATTATTGACATCCATTAAGGGATTAGATCGACCAATTCATCTGAAAAGGCTGCAAATCATAAAGGCATAGCAACTCCGAGCATAACAAAATACAAATTACAATACAGTTCAAACTCTCAAGGATAACCGTGTGAAAGTTCATATAAACGATACTATCTAAGGGATCAGACATCCACACCTCTAAACATTCATATGTATATCAGTTTGCAGTACATAAAAAGTTAGTATATTTTTCCTATGAAACAGGCGCGGGCCACCTTAACCAAGTGAATACGCCGAAAATTTCATAAGAATTTGTTTTTATTTACCCCAGGGGCGTAGCTAGGGGGAGGGTCCAGGCGGTCCGGTCCCCCCTTTTCAAAGCCAAAAATAAAGCAAATGTATTGGACAAAGCTTAAAATACACGAGAAAATGTCTTACGAATTGCCCCTGTCGGCCCCTTCCTTTAAAAAACCCTGGCTTCGCCCCTGTACCCAATTTGCCCGAGGGCCGGTAAATCTACACACAGAGAAGCTCCATTTATATTATTATGAGGTTCCCTATCAGTCAGTGTGGTTCGGTTAGTAAGTTGTGAGCCCTGCCCCGCAGCCTCCGCAGCAAGCGTACCCATGTGTTTTTAAGGAAAGAAACCCAGAGAAGCAGAGGAGACAGCGGCGAGAAGTTCGACGAGCCCCGTGGTTCTTTACAGCCATTCTCAGTTACGCGGTCGCCGGGAAAAAAGCTTGCAAGCGAAAACTCGTTTTTTTTTTTTTGTCAAAGTTTCCATGGCAACGCACGTTCTTTCGCTGGCTTGTCGCGCTTAGACAAGACAGAAAAAACGAGTTTTCGCTTGCAAGCTTTTTTACCGGCGACCGCGTGTAACTGAGAATGGCTGTAACGTCATCCTTCTCTGGTTCACAGGGTTCAGGTAATTGGGCAATTCCAGAAAATAAAGGAACCCCCCCCCCCCCCCCCCCCCACGGGCGGGATTTGGAAATTCCGATGGGATGGGGGTTTAAGAACTCGGAATTCTGATTGCAATGGGTTTTCGAAGCTGGATTTCTTTAACCTGCCCGGAATATTCTATATGCATGGGGGAGGGGGGGGGGGGGGGGGGGGGAGGGTAAACCATTTTGGAAGTTATGGATGCATGGGAGGGTACCTTTTTTTCTGGAATTGCCCATTACATGTAATTACTGTAGTGCAAGTAAATGGAGGACGAACCACTTGATAGACTCAGTCCGTTGGTATACGTTGGACCATTTGTGGTCTCTAACAGACAGTGAAATTAATAAAATTCATTATTTTTTTCCTAGAGGGCACGGTAACGAATTCTGTATTCTGATTGGTTCTCAGAGCGCGCGTGTGAGGACAATAGTTCCTATCTCTGACTAGGTCACGGTAACCAATTGCGCGCGCTTGTTAAAAAAATAAATAAGTTATTTACCGGCTTTAGGTCGGTCCGTATAGGGAAAAACTGTGGGCCTCGGCCTGAAAAATAACGTATATGTATTAAAATGAGAAAAGTCGGCGTTACAACGTAGGTTTTGCGGTGTTTTTTTTTCGTACTGTGAATGTTAGGGCAAAAGCAGTAGCACCTTCTCTTCAATTATTTAGAAAAAAGACCCTGCCGAGGTATGAATCCACCTCCCGCTCGTCAGACGGCGCTGTTACGATAAAGCCGGCTTCTCACTAGTGAAGGGCGGCCGTGAAGACGTACAAGGACGCTTGCGTTCGTGTGAAAATCAAAGAACGGAGAAGGAGACGTAAGCGTGAAGGAAGCAGAACGGAACTTTTCCTTTTTCTTGCGTCTCCGCTTACGATTACGTCGCTACTGTCACGACTATTTTCACACAAACGTAAGCTTTTTACGTCTCCGTTTCCCTTCTCCGTCTCAGCGCGCATCAAACAATGAATTCCGGCCAAGAAGAGACTGGGGCGAGATGGAGTCCGCATTTTGTTGTGTTTGCGGGCTCGACATCTTTCAAAAAGAAAATGGCGGCCGCGCCGGCGTGTGATTTGTTTGAACAAACGAAAGCACGAAACACTCGTGTTTTTAGTCAAAAGTTGTAAACTTTACTTTACGCCGTTTTCAGGTCTGGTATTTTACTATGGGGAAACACAAAAGCAAGAAACACCACAAGCGCTCCGGCGAAACAGAAGGTAACAACTGAATGAATGTTTGATTGCTTTCCACGATGTCGCTTGTTGTCTGCGATCGCATTTTTATTCATCGTTGGATCTTAGCAGATTTTGCCATAAAAGGCCCAATTTTTCTGCTTCTTGAAATTGACACCAACTCATAACATTTAGCGCCGTTTGTTATCCCTCAAGAAGCACGACAACGATAGACGTTTAATGGCCCCATGCCAGCGGGCATTGGTTGTCTTGTTTGGCGCTAAAATTTGATTTGATTAAAAACAGATGAACGTTACTTCATGTTTGTTTAAAGATTGTTTTTCAATGCTTGCATCCATAGAACCCCTTTTGGATGGCTTGTAATATTTCTAATTTTATTGAGAACCCAATTCAGATCATGCTTTTGTTAGTTCTGTACATGTATACAGTTCTGGACTTGGTAGAGTGAGAAAAATTGACAACTGTAACAACCCAAAGGAATCATCACATGATCTGAATTGGGTGGCAACAAGGTGTAAACACTGCTAGCTTGTGTTGGAAAATTGAGCCCCCACCCAGGTAATGAGCCATTCTCATACCCAGAGCTCCCCGGCTCGTCTGCTCGCAGGGAAGGCTCTGGGGACATCCGTTTGAGGGCTGTCGCTGATTGGCCGATTTAGAGCGTTGGAGCATGCGTTGAAAGGTCTTTCTCACAGCAGCTCTGTATCAAATCTCGTGCATGCGTCAGTGGCTGTCACCAGAGCCTCCCCCGCGAGGTTACGAGCCGGGGAGCTCTGGGTTCGAGAATGGGTAACGAGCTGGAAAGAGCACAAAGAAATCTCATGCCCAGTAGTCTGGCCAGTGAAAGGGGACAAGCCTAAGCCTCTGAAGGAATCCAACTTCTTGAACATGTGTAGTAGATTGTAGGACCAATGAATTTGCTGTTTTAATGGTCAAAATTTAAAGAAAACCCCACCATAAGAACAAACAATCCAAGCACTGTTTTTGCCACAATTTAGAAGAGTTTGTTAAAGTGCCACTAAAGGCAGAAGTCAACTACATTTCATCAAAAAGATCCATTATCCAAAGGAACAGTAACGAAAGAAAAATGTGTTTACAGCGCGCCGTTAATATTTTATTGATTTTTGAATATTTCCGATTGGCAATTTTTTTCCGTTCAACTATGCGTTTCTGCATCCTGTGGGGTGAACAATGGTTCCTGTGACGCATGAAGAAGACAATGAAAGAAGAACAAAGACCTTCTTTGTTGTATTTTCTATGTCTTCTTCATGCGTCATAGGAACCATTGTTCTGAAGAACTTCTCCCCCAAGATGCATCGCGCATAGTTGAACGAAAAAAAAGCTCCAATCGAAAGTATTCAAAAATCAATAAAATATTAACGGCGCGTGTAAAGCACATTTTTGTTTCGCTACTGTTCCCTTGGATAATGGATCTTTTTGATGAAATGTAGTAACTTCTGCCTTTAGTGGCACTTTAAATGGGAATCATGGTCTGTTTAATTTGGATTCCCCCAAAGCCTTTGGCTTGTCCCCTTTCACTGACCAGAATACTGGGCATGAGATTTCTTTGTGCTCTTTCCAGCTCATTGCACTTGTAAAAGTGAAACAAAAGATTCCCAGGCCTGCATTATAACCAGTAACTTGAATGCTTGTTCCAGTCTTTTGATTCTGAATTGACTATAATATTATACCTAAAACTCTCTTTATGACTAGAGAGGTCAAGAGGACTGGAGAGTGGTGAGATGCCAATTAAACTGGTATTAAAAATGGGCGGAAGTCAGGAGACTATTGTGAGCAGGGAGCGTAAGGGTCGGCATGAAAAAACATCTAAAACTCCCAGCAGCAACAAATCCAAGTCCAAAGAACACAAAAAGGAGAAGAAGAAAAAGAAGAAAGAGAAAGCTGAGGAAAAGGAAAGAAAAAAGCATTCTAAATTAGATGCTGCTGGATCAAGTGTAAGTTTTAATGTAAGGGTTCAAAAATTCAGGCCTGTGTTTCCTGTGGTTTTGGCCATGTGGCTTGACGATTGCATGACTAGGCATAACCTTTGGCTGGAAGTTTGTGGAATTTAAATAGATGAATTCTATGGAATCAGAGTGAAATAACAATTATGCCTGTGAGCACTGTGATGGGCTGTTACACAAGGGTGTAATTGTTACCTATTTTATCCATTCCATTAAAGGGGCACTGTCACGGTTGTTTCAATAAAATGTTATAAAATAAGACCAGTGCATGGTCAACATAAGCAACTCAGAATCCTATATTATATTATTATTTAGCCTTAAAAAGAAAAAGGAACTGAAACTTGTATTATATCTATATAGGCATTCTTACTTAAGATTTAATAGCTTTCACTATCAAATTTCCAAGTTTGAAAACTGTTCAGCCTGATCAGAAATCAAAAATGCCATTTCACAATCGAATTCCATCCACTCGATAACACACAAAAATACTACCAATTTGTATCCATATTGTAGCTGAAAGGTTATTTAACAAACCTAGATGACTATTTTGCTATTTGTTGTGAATCTGACTGCATTTAAGCTATCTAAATTAACCCTAAAATCATGTGAAATCGTGATAGTGCCCCTTTAAACTATATTGATTTATTAATATCACTTAATCTCATATTGGTAGGCATGTCCTTCACCAGCTGTCTCGTCATCTAGTCATGACAGATCTAGCAGAAAGAGAGACAGACATGAGATGGTGGTCGAGGGTGAGGCTGTCATGGATGTAGAAAGACCTATCAAAAAGATTCATATCAAACCAGTCGAGCCTCCTTCCAGGTAATAGACATAGACATATTTTATTGGCACTGTGTAGCGCAAACGTGTGTTCCAGAAAAAATCCTACAGGAAGGGGTTGGAAATTCCAGTAGAGTGGGGGATCAGTTTAAATGATTTTTTCCATACAACATTGGACAGTTTGCAGACCGTTTCTTCAGCCCACTATATGCACATGCATATCTAGAGATGTTTAACACTGATATTATTTGAGCCCCACAGTGGAAAACGTCTATAGATATGTGTGTGCATGTAGTGGGCTCAAGAAACGGTCAGCAAATAATAATAATTTACATTTAATATAGTGCCATTTCTACTAAAAATTCAATAGCGCTTTACAATGTATTCAAAAAGAAAAGATAAGAAAATACACTAAAAACACAATAAAAAGGTAAAAATCCAAAAAAGGTAAAGGTCCAAGGTTGTGGACGGCAGCAAAACAGAGTGAGTTTCAACCCAGGCCAGAGGTCTCTTTTCCTCATGATCCTCAGCCAGCGAAATGCAGGGAAAGGGCTGGGTCAAATGCCTTATTTCAGAGGGGGTAGAGCGGTCCTATCTCAACCCCTTCTGCGGGGGGTCATGGATGTTTTCTGGAATCAAATACAATAAAATGTACACTGTTTGTTCTTAGAATTTAAACAGCATTTGTCCCCTTGATTTTTGTAAATGAGACCCTTGGGTGCATTGTACAGTAAGAAGGGTGCATTTTTTAAGTATAAGGGTCAACTAAACAGGGTGCCTAATGCTGGACAGAAACAGTGTGGTGGTGGAGATCCAGCGAATGATGCTAAAAAAGACAGCATTGAAACAATATATTTCATTATCTCTGTAACTCTGAATCTCTGTAACTTCCACAAAATGTAGAAATTGCCCAACAATGCACCCTTCAGTAGAAATAACTTTTTATCTGACTGGTAATTAATTGTTTTAATGTTTACTGTATGTTTCCTGCACAGGGAGGCTCCAACCCCCAAACAAAAAAGTGAGTACTGTACATTTTCAACATGTAAAGATGCAGTGGCAGATCTAGGGGTGGTGCATTGGGTGCGTATACAGCCCCTTTTTTGAGCAAAAAAAAAGAAAGTTAAAACAACGATGCATCACGTTTTATGTTATCGATATCTGAAATAGTTGTCGAAGTAGCAATAGAATATCTTGCTTGGAAATTGACCACGCTATGCGAATTTAAAAAAATGCAGCCCCCTTTTCTGAAACCTGATCCACCACTGATATGATGAATATTCCTTGCTTTACTTCATTATTAACATCATAGACGTGTTGTTTTGTATGACTGTCTTGAGTAATTGGTAGTTGCTTTAATTGGTAATTGGTTTATTCAGAATTGGCCACTTGCACTAACAGGGTCATGTGACCCCAACTACCTCTTAACGAGATGTTTTGTCAAAATAAATTCCAGAAATACAAAGAACCAATTGATATTAGTCAGAAACTGCAGTTTCAGCATAAAATCTCTAACCTGGAGCAAATGGCAGCAAGCTGAATTTTCGCGATTTTAATCAGAATGTTTGGATTTGGGTCACGTGACCCAGTTAGTGCAAGTGGCCTATTGGTGTAAATATCTTTCCAGCTTTGTTACTGTTAGCTTGTTCCAAAGTACTCTAGGTCTTAAAACCATTACGTCATATGCTTCCTTTATTCACCAAGGGGTATATGTTGCTTTTCTAGCTAAAAAGAAGCACAAAGACCCAACTCCTCTTCAGTTATGTCTGGAAAATCTTCACTGCACTCTGCAAAGGTAAAAAGTAAAGAAGTAACATTAATGAACAAAAGTTGCAAAAGTTTACAGCTGTCAGGAAGGTCTCAGAACAGATATTTTACCCAAAATTGTTGCTGCTGGTTGAAAGTAAAGCACAGCATTTTACCCTTTCATCGAAAAACTACTGGTCATTTGGTGTGACTTCTACCGTAGGTTGAAATTATTGCTCGCTGAACCATAAGTGGTAGTTGCCATTGGAGACCATCACACAATGTCATCCCCTGACTTACTCGGCTTTGTAAATTTAAAAAATATTGATTTCCTAATAATTTATATATTTTAGGAAGGACATCCAAGGATTCTTTGCCTATCCTGTGAATGATGCAATAGCGCCAGGATATTCTAGAGTTATTGGACACCCTATGGACTTTAGCACCATGAAAACCAAGATTGATAATCTCAGCTACACAGCAATAGAGACTTTCAAGGTCAGTGTAATATTCAGTCAGGATGCCTGTTGTCTTGGAATTGCATCTGATATCGGTGTAATTACATGCTAAAATTGCCCTTTTATTATTCCTGTCATGGTTTATAATAATCAACACCTCTGCTCTCTATTGATCTCATTGTTCTTATTGTTTATGCTATTATTCTATTGTGCAATGGGATGAATAGAATGAATAATAGAATGATCAAAGTGGAGATAAGAAGTAACCTTGTGTGAAAGCTGAACAGGGGGTACTCGGATATAAAAATGCTGGGGGGTCCAAAAAAATATCTGCTCCCAAAATTTGATACCCAAAAAAATACATTTTTAGCCTAAAAAGGCTATTTAATACAAGCATACACATGATGCCCATCCCATTATGTTTCCCTGAAATAGCTTTCAATTTAGGCAGTATCTTGATGATCAACTCATTGTAGTCTGTCCAAAGTTTCAACCCCCCAAAAATACCCACAGATTTTTCAACCCCCAAGAAAATACCTGGTAAAATTTTCAACCCAAAAAATTACTTTTACTACAAATTTCGTACCCAAAAAAATATGTTGGACCCCCCCCCATCATTTTATATCCAAGTACCCCCTGGGTATCAACTCGTATGCCTTTTATGACTAACGTTTCTCACACAGTTATAAAATATTACTGTTTTTTTGGCAGTGTTTTCTGGGCCATGGATTTACATATTTTTGTAAAATTTTTATGAAGTGTGTCTATAATTTTGGTACAAATAATAAAATTATGATGATTATATCTTAATTTCAAGCCAGTGGTTGTGATATAGCCATAGGGATTGCCTGATTCAATTTGAATGATGGAATGTGATCTTTATTCCTCTATAATTTATTTACATTTACTGGTAATATAATATGCAGGAATGATATTTAAAAAAGCAAATTATCCCAATTAAAACCATAGTACTTCAAATTAATTAAACATTAATTTTGTGTTCTACCACCAGGATGACTTTTGCCTGATGTGTAACAATGCTATGGTGTACAACGCACCAGATACCATCTACTACAAGGCGGCCAAAAGGATTATGCAGATTGGGTCAAAAATGATGACATCGGTTAGTTTAAAATTTGTGTTTTTACAAAGAACAAGGGCATATCCAGAGGAGAGGTTGACAGGGGATGTGGCCTGGATACATGTACGGTACATGTGAGAAAGTGTCTGAAAGTATGGAAAATAAACATTAATAATGGGCCAATAACCCCCTCTGCTCATTTTCAGAGCTGGGCATTTTCCCTGCTCTTCTGTGATCTTTTAACAACAACAAACAACATTAGAAACTGAATATTGTATAATAAATATAATTAATAACAGACAACAGGCGATTGATATGCTGCATAGAAAATAACTAAAAAGTTAATCGAGCAATGAAGCAGGGCTACATGATTAAAGGAAAAAGAGGCACAAGTACAAACACTAAACACAACAATAAAAGCAAAAAAAAAAAAGAAAGAAAATAGGACTTTACCATTTATTAGTCTACTGTACATACTGGTATTACAGTTTTGTTGTGTTTTTTTCATTTGCTTCCTTTTTACTCATTCATGCGCGCGCAGCGCAAATGAAGGAGTATTGGTATGATGTGGGACTTCTGCGTTAGCACGATTCTGCGTTAGCACAATTTCGATTCGATTAGCATTCAACTCAACAGTCGACTTCTAGCGATCTAGCGATTGATCACTTGCACGATTCCTAATAAAAGAAAAAGAAATCATAATCCCGCGCCCAGCCTGAAGTCGAACCCGTAACCTTTCAATTTGCAACCTGGCGCTGAACACATTGCGCCAGACTGCGAAAGATAGCGACACTTTGCAATTTATCTGGGTCAGTCTAGCGATCTAGACGACAAAGCATCATGGGTATTTTAAATAATGGAGGCCGGAAGCGAGCGAGAACTTTCCCGGTTACATGTAATATGTATTTCACACCAAAGAATTTACAAAGTCGAAAGAAGAAAGCTAATGAAGAAATGAGAGTATGCACTACATCTTTAACGTGATAAAGGTGGACGGAAAAGCTCGCTATTGCTTCTTGAAGCACGGAGAATTTAAGGTAAAATCTGCAAAATATTTGGAAAGAGAAATCGAGAAGCTTCATTTTACTTGCAATACAACACCATATTTCTTCTAATTGATTCGGATTTCTTTCGAAATAAATTCGCTCATTTTAAAGGCTTATAATGTTAAATTTATAAGTTATTGTAGCATTATAATCAGGGCCCGTGGTTTGATGCGGGATTTTTACTGAAATTATGCGGATTTTTTTCTGAATTATGCGCTAAAAATACGAAATTATGCGCTAAAAATACGAAATTATGCGGGATTGCGCAATATTTTTCCTAGTGCCGTAACGTATTTTGCTCTATTCAGCAGTTTTGTTACATGGATAAAGCTGCTATTTGATTTCAACAACTCTTAATTGTTTATAAAATGCTTTATTAAATGCTTTCGCTTCGCTTTACTAACGTAATGACGCTACGTTTCTTTCAGGTAGACGTGTGTTTCACTTGTAATAAAGCTTATTACTTTCTTACAAAAAAAGCGTTACCTTTTTCATACCACAAGGATCATAGCAATGCGCTCCTATTAAACAATGAACTGAACTGTCACGAGAGCTACATGCAGACTATCAGAGCTACAGTACCGTTACGATCTCTTGTGATCACAAAAACATCGTCGTGCTTCTTTGCCGTCGTTCCGCGTGTAATTCTCAAAATTAATCCCCCGTTCGCGAGAGCAATCTCCAATCGTTGGAAGTAGCCATGTTTCTGTCGTGTACTAAATGATCCGTGAAAAAGCGTAATGTGATGTGATTATGATCAATGTGAACTGCACAAAGTCGGCTGTGTTTATCGCCGTTAGCGTCCTCTCCCGCTTGTTTTTACTTTACAAAATATCCAAAGCGCAAACGTGTTTTATTTCTTGTCATCAGTTCTCCAGCGCAACGCGATTAGCACAGAACGCCTTGTTATTTCATTTCTATTGAGTTGTTTTGACGTTGGACAGATGATTTCAAAAGAAATGTATCACTTTTGTGAGAAAAACTATGTAAGAAAGTTTGAAATTCACCAAGTAATGATGCCTTGTAAATGATTTTCACAAAATTTTGGGAAATTATGCGCGATTATGCGGGATTTGACGGATTATGCGGAAAAAGCCAAATTATGCGTTTCCGCACCAGCGCATCAAACCACGGGCCCTGTATAATGGAGGCTCAAAGTACTTGACAAATGCTCATGAGCAGAATATCAACATCTTCTGATTCTCACTAGGAGGAAAGTATTACTTAGCGTCCCTGTTTTTGTTTAGGTATACAAATTCAGGTTGCAAGAGACTGGTATTTAAAAGCATCAACTTTTTTCATGGATAAAATGCATTGTTTCGTGTTATCCTAATTCTTTCAATAGTGATTTTACGGTTTCAAAAAAAACTGTGGATCATGTTTTTCACATAATATTTACTTGTAGCGCTGAACAATTAAGAAAAAAATTGAGTGACAAATTCAGAGGATCGGGTACACCAAAATTGGACGAGGCTGTAGACCGAATCCAATTTCATTGTTGTTCCTACTAGGAATTTTTACATTCATTTTTTCTTAATTGAACAAGCATGGAGTCCTGATATTTTTATCAATGATATAGCATTCATACATAAACTTAAACTATTCAATTTCAAAATATTCGGGGCACTATCCAATTTAAAGATAATTGGATACCTCAGCAAAATTCAAGAAAAATCAATCTGCAAGCACTATTGGATTTTGAGGTCATGTGTATGCTTGTCATGCCCATGCTAGGGGTAAACTGGAGGTCTCTTTCAGAGGCAGGATACAACAACATTTGTAAAAAAATCAGAGACGTTTTCTTGAATTGCCAATATCTTCCATGTGGCTACTGATGAGAACATACCACATGCCTGTACCCAGTATTCTCCTAAGGGGGGAGACTCCCCTATTTTTGGTGCAGGGGTGCTCCTAATTGTCTTTCATATTTTTTTACGAGGGAAAATATGTCTGAAATTCAGGCTACAACAAGTGTAATTTGCTTCATTTGCTAGAAGGGGCGAGGTACCTATCTGGAAAAATTGCAAGTTTTCAAATTTTACCTAGGGAGGGAGTCGGGGCGAGCGAAAACTGGAAATAGCGCGGGCCTCAAGGCTACCCGGGCTAAATTTTACCCCCTAAAAGGTACCAGAGGCTGCCCCCAAAATAGGGGAGTCTTCCCCCAGGGAGTATTTTCAACATTTGAAAAATTATCAATTCACTAATTCCAAATTCATGAATGAGTTGGCTCATAGAGCCCTTTGATCACTATTGTGTTATTCCAGAAATTGTTCATACCCTCCCACAGAAGGGGTTGAGATATGACCCTCCCAACCCCCAACACCTTGCTGGAATTTCCAATCCACTGGGATGGTATGGATTTTTTTCTGGAATCGCACATTTGCTATGATGTGAAGATAAAAACACTGAAAGCAAAAAATAATCCTTGTTCCATCAGGATAGGATTCGTAACATGTACCGTAGTATTGGTTACCCCGTCCCAGCTGACGATGGTTTGGGTGGTCTCTCTGATGAGCCTATAGATGTGGACACAGTGGACTCTGAAGTTTGTATGATCATGCAGTCAGGCAAGAAAAAATCTAGATCAAGGTGAGATAACCTCAAAACATACCTATGTGCCTACTGCATAGAGATGCTACCCTGCTAGCAGAGGCTTTTCCTTGACATTTCACTCTCTCGTTTTGTTGTTAGCCTTCGAGGTTTGGCTGTCGCACATTGTTTTCTTTGTTTACGCGAATGCATGACACGCGACTAACTTTGTTTAATGTTAAAAGTCTGACTGAAAGAAAACTCTGCTAGCAGGGTACAGAGATGCACATTTGGGCACATGCTGACTGTTAGAGGCTCTACACGCAGACAAAACCGGAAGTCCTCAAATCTAGGACATCTGGCTTTTCCATATATTATTGTGACCATCTTTGTCGGTTAGGCAAATTTCAAAATGGTGGGAATATTGGTCAATCAGAATCAGCCTATGATTGTCTGCCGCCAGAGCCTATGACAAACAACAAACAGCGGAGTAGGCTCTGGGAATGCGATTGGGCTGAAAAATGCTGCCAAAAAGTATTCAGAATAGCAATGGTTAAGGATTCTGTTGAAGGTAGAGAGTTTAGGCTACAGCTCACTGCTCAAAAAGGCTTGCAAAATATGAGGACAGTAAAGTGCAGAGTCAGGCCTGACATTAACTTTTTTCGCTAGGCGCCATTGGCAACTAATTAAAAAATTTAGTCGCCAAAATGCAAAGATCTAGTCGCCACATCAAAGTGGATCTCAGCTGAATCCAGAATGATGGGGTGCCATTTGGTGACTAGCTCTAAAATTTTGGTCGCCAAGCCCCCAGATTTAGTCGCCTATGGTCGCAGTGTCGGGCCCTGAGAGTGAACAATGCCAATGCCATGTAGACATTTAAAGGTATAAAATATACTTTCATACCTTTCTGTAGAGGTGAGGCATCTAAAACATCTGCTGCTGGAAGGAAAATCCTTGCTCAGGTCCAAGAGGCAGCCAAACGGATGTCTAATCAGCTCAAAGAGAAATATCCAAAGAGCAAGGTAACGTACATAAGTTACCAGAATTAAAAAAAAAAAGAATAAATGAAAGAATGAATAATTTTATGGCAGAGAGGTTTAAGGTTGAGGGCATTGTGCAGAAATTTAGAAGCAAATGAGGCAGAAAATGTGGATTGCGTGCAAAGTCAAGATTATGCGGAAATTTGAACGAGCTGTAAAATCATTTATTATATAAACTATAGTGTTTTATCAGGATTTTGGCCACTGAGAAATATCGTAACTCGCACGTGTGAAAAATTACGATAATGTCCACTGTTGCGAATTGATCAAACCGAAATTTTTTTCACAAAAAATGTAGATAATAAACAGAATTATACATGGGCGCAGATATGCAGTTATCTGCTCGTGTTCAAATTTGAACACCCGAAGAGGAAATATTCCAACTCCCCGCGTGCTTATGTATTATTCTCAGTCTATTTCTCCAGCACTTTAAAAGGAAAAAATATGGTCTGTATTTGCATTCTCACAACAAATGTTGCAATATCCTACAAGTGTTTAAAACTAGCTTTTTTCAGTATCCTTGTAGAAGGTGAGTTGTGGCGAGCCTAGAGGATAAGATTTTATTTTATTCAGATTGGGTTCTTGCGAAGGGCTGAAGATGGAACAACTTCATTAGCAGTACTCAACCCTGACAGTAGCAAAGGTAGAGTAACAAGCCTTTAATGGATAAATATAAATATCTTGCATATATGTTTAGCAAATTGCACTTTCTCTGTTTGCTCACTACAGAGTCGCTGCCAGTTAATCTGGGTACTGCCGTCGGTAAGGTCACCACTGGATCGCACATCACTGCTGGGTTCAAAGAAGACAAGAGGAACAAAGCGACTCCAGGTACAGAAACTGGTCACTAGATAAAGTGGATTTCGTCTGACCGCCGAAAGTAAATCAGGCGCGACTGTTTGCGCTTGCTGACGGGCCATGTTTACTTGGTTGGTTTGTTGTTGGATGCGTTTTGCTCGTGATTATCTAGATGTTTTAGTCGGGTGCATTGTGGAGTCATAGGGCTGCTGGAAATGTGTGCCTTTCATGGGCGCTAGGACAATAAGAGTTTGACGAACCATGGGCGCTAGGACAAAAGGGGTGTGATGAACCATGGGCGTTAGTAGGTGTGACTAACCATGGGCGCTAGGACAATAGGAGCGTGACCAATCATGGGCGCTAGGACAATAGGAGTGTGACCAATCATGTGCGGTAGGACAATAGGAGTCATTTTCACCTTTCTGCTGGATTTGTAGCCATTTTCTTTCCTTGTAGTCAACGCGATCCTACTGCACTGTTGTATCCTTGTCATGAAATGCAGTTTTACTGGCTCGTGTTAACTCAACCTTCTCGAAACCAGGTTAAAAAGTAACACCCAATGTTAACGTTTTGACAGCTAGAAATGTCAAACTCCAAAGAAGGCCGACTAGGAAAATTTAGCCTGCTTGCAGCCAATACTAAAATTTTGCTTTATTAATTCAACAAATTAAGAATTTTAGTACCAGCTGCACACAGGCTAGGAAAATTGAGCATGAAAATTCGAGCTGTGATTGCAAAAACGCAAAAAGAATTAAAGTTTCCTCGCAAAGAACGAAGATATATCGCCTTGAATTCTTGTCCTACCGCCCGTGATAGGATACTGCACCCCTGTAACTAACTTGATTGTATCCCTATTTTTCTAGTGTCATATCTTATGTATGGACCGTTTGGATCCTTTGCACCAACCTACGACTCGTCACGTGCCACGGTGACCAAAGGCGAATCAGACCTCTTGTACACAACGTATGGCAACGATCTTGGAATACAATATGCACAGAGGTGAGAACAACAGCTTGAAACATTCACAACCGGCACAGTTAGAGCAACAAATATTTCGGAATAAAATTAAGGTCTCGGGAATGGTAAAAGATAAAAAATCCATAACTTCAACTTCAACTTTATTATATCTTTTTTTTAAATGTTACAAAGACAGCACACCGCCTGCAAATATCATAGCTAGTCGAGGCAGGCGTAGTCCGGCGGATTAGCGTAAAAATTGCGCACTTTTGGCTAAAGACTCCAGACTTTGCATGTCAATAGTTTTCAGTATTTTGTTGAAGATAAGATATGGAGGCTAAATTTTATTCGTAGCGAAAGCTAGAACAGTTTTAATGTGAACCATTGTTTTGCCATTGGCCATCCGCGGATGCCACCAAATTGGGCCTCCTGTGGTACTGGTCACATGTCTTCAGTCTTGACAGCTCTCCTTCGTCTTGTAAAGTTTACATTTCGCTACGAGCAGAATATTCCTTCCCATGGGCTTAGATTTAGCTCTAGATTTCTCGTCAAATGAAGAATACAGGGCAATTTGTCTTTGAAACACTATGTGAACATAAGGCGATGGAGAAATTGCAAATACTGGGGGAAATGTCTGCATGTTGTGCCGGGTTTGGTGTTGTTTACGTTGAAAGTAGGTCGCTGGATGGGATAATTTCGAGCTGGAAACTCATTCTACGAAGGCCCAACGGAGAACACTTAATTGTAAGTTATGCACAGCTACAATAAATGTTTTAAGATTCATTTGGTAGTGTTTCTGGTGCAGGCAATGGCTTCTTGTGTATTTTTAAACTCGACGGGTACGTGATCGAAGGTGTTTGTAAGTGTCACAAATTGGCTTCAAGCGGCGCTCGCAATAGCTTTGGCAAAACTTTAATTCTGCCTGGCCCTCAATTTTCACTTGAGAAATGTAATCAATAAGGACCATTCTCGCCTACAGAATTGAGAAACCGGCTGAATTCACCGTCGAAATGGAAATATTAGCCATCCAATTTCACCTTCAAAAACACAGTACGAAAACTTGAAATAATTCAAAAATCGGTAAAATATTTATTTTTTCATCTACGAGTATAAAAATTCACTCCTAGTACCAATAAATGTCTCTTCTTTTGTTAGAAACCTCTTATGTTTGGATTCGTTTGCTGAAACTTACGATTTTTAACCAATTTTGAGGTAGGCTAAAATGGTCTCGAACGGGGCAATTAGCCGGATAAACTGATAACTAGTAATAGTTCTCACTAGAGCTGCCCCCGTGCTTTTTAAACTGCAGATGTAATAAGTATCCAATTAACATTTTTACAGCTGTTTCAGACAACACGCGAACCCACCGTTATCAGCTTGTTGGAGTTTGTCAGTTGTATTACAAAACCGTTAAGATACATGTGAAATTCTATAAGCCGAAACTCTACAAACAATTCTAACCAAAAGTACGAAAAGCCGTCAAAACTCTTACGAAACTCTAGCGAAATACCGAAAATTTTTAAAACTATTGTGTCACAATTCCAAAACGACTATTAATACACATTCTTACTCAGAAACACTTGCGCACAAAAATCTTGTTTGAAAACTCTATGAATACTTGAAAGCTTAAAGCCAATTGATCTTTCCGGAAATACTTACAACGGAGAACAGAACACATTACTTTAGACTCTCGTTGGCTGTCTCTGCTTCGCGACTTCTCTGCTTTTGCTCTTTTTCAATCGCTGCTCCCTAATAACCTATATCTGCGTTTTTATACCAGCTATCACCTAAAGCTGCTAAAGAGCTTATAATAGAACTTAATTTAACAGAACAAAAAACGCGTTCCGCCCTTGCGAGATTTCCGGTCAACAAAGGTACTATTTTAATGTTTTAACCTACTTAGTATACTTTAGAGGCAACCATTACACAGCAGACAGCGCATACATCGGAAGAAGACAAAAACGCCTACTTCTCCCTTGTGCTGATGCAAAAAATAATAATTCTAAAGTCCTCTTTCTAAGTTTTGTGAACTTATAAAAGGAAATCTTGTCGGTAAATTATCACATTCGTTCGTAGCGGACCTATTGTTAAGCACAACAGCACCATTTTGAATGCTAATTACTACTATTATGAGGTAGAGCTCTTAGCTTTGTGAACATTCAAGTTTACACAGCCACAGCAGCTCAACATTTGCTAATTCTGAACTATGGATTGCACTGACTGACTTCGGCTGAGCGTCTCCTTAGAGTTTTTGGTGATTTATTAAATGTCACGACCAGTTTGTTGTGAATGTTTAGAATTTTTATTGTCCGCCAGTGACAACAGTAGAGGTCTCAAACCCACGCTGCGAGTCACGTGATCTGGTCATCCAATCATAAACGTTACCCAAGACCTTTTGCGGGCCCTTTGCGAGTCACGTGATCTGATCATCCAATCATCAACGTTACCCGATACCTTTTGCGGGCCCTGCTCCGACGGATCGAGATTTTTTCTGCCATATGTACCATATACCCTTATATTTTCTCTTTACGCGGGGGATTCTATAATGCCTCCTCGGTTTTGGCCTCTGGGCCAAAACGCTGCGGGGGCAACAAGCTCGTTCATGTAAAATATTTATCGGATCGACCTAAAATTTTCACAGCGATTATAGATCTAATAGAGGAACAAATGAGCAAAATTTTGCGAATTTCGAAAATGTTTCTATTTCGCGACTTGGTTGATATTTGTGGACGAGCGCTCTTAAGCAAACTGATTTGAGAAAATGTTTTGAGAAATCTCCTTGAAACTCCTGGAATTCTAAAGTTGTCTAGGCGTACGAACCCTGCAACCACAAAAAAAAAACACTCATCTGTAAAGACCCAGTCAAGTTATGTTATCATCATTTTTATGTACTCTGAGTGTTCCTTTTTATTTCCAAGTGCTCTGACAACCCTTTTAATGCACTCTTTACCTTGTTCAAAAGTCCTTGGTGTTTCTCGACAGCATCCAAGAGTTTGTCAAGAACACCTCTCCATTCGCGCATGGCGTTGTGGATCGACTGCTGAACGTACTTACCGAGGGAGCTCATTCCAAATACATCACACATACTCAGGAGGTGAGCAGAGTTATTTTTTGAACTGACCACTTCTGTACAGTCATTATCTGTATGGGCTTGCGAGTTTTTTAAGCCAGCTCTAATTGAAAAGAGCGCCCTGAAGTGAGTAAACCCTACAAGCTAGCTTTATTTTATAACGCTAAACACGGACAACAGCAGCTGATTTCAATAGGGGGCGTTGGCTATATAGGAAGCGATCGACTTAGAATAAACGTATGATATAAAGTGGCCGTACTTGTTTTGTTTCAGAAGTCGAAACCTGAGCCTAAAGTGAAGGAAAAGAAGAAAGAGGAATCCAAAGTTAAGGTACGCACTGAGGAATGAATGGTTCGCACCACGGTAATGTTAACCAGAAAGTAACCCGTCACATATATTCAAATTATTTTCTTCCTGGAATTTTCTCACAGAAAAGAAGCAAAGTGAAGACTCCGTTATCTTCAAGTTCACAGCTCAGCAAAATATTTTCTTTTCAGGCTTCCTGTGTTACACGAACGCGCGCCAAAAGTGGCGGGGAAAAATCAGCTAATTACAAAAGTTCCTCTGACAGACGCAGGATTTTGATATATAAGATTACGTTCATAGTTCAATCCCCTTGGCCCCTCCCCCCTCGCCCTCCCTAAAGGAATCTACATGGACCCTAAATTCCACGTGGTGTGTTAAATGACCACGGAGTGTTTTATTTATTCAGTGTTTATTGTTTTGTAGACACCAGTAAATGACGATAGCACTAAGAAGATCGATGAAGAAAATAGCAAACAAAGCACAGAAAACACTGGTGGAGATAAGCCACAAAAAGTAAGTCTTGGCTGCCAACTCTGAAAACGCCGTCTAATGGGCTTTAAAATGCGAATAACAGCACGAAAAAAAAAGTTGCAAGTTTTAGTTTTTCACTTTGAGCAAAAATATAAAATCATGTCGATTTCACACGATAGACGCTTTCAAAGAGAGGGAGAAACAAAGGCCTCTTTTCCTTTGTCAAGCAACTTCCCTGTTCTTCACTCTAATAATTGTTTCTAGGAGGGACTTGATATTCTTTTCATCTCCAGACTGAAAGTGAAACCAAAGCATCGAGTGGCAGTGCAGAGATTGACCTACAGTCTCTGATGAGTCTGTCCGACCTTGGAATTGACGTTTCATTCTTAGCTGCTAATACCAGTAAGTTCGATAAGGCTTTTCGAAATAGTAAGTCCAGTATTGATCCTAACCTAAGCCTTCCTAATATTCTTGTACTTTACTAACTACTTTGTTTGCTGTGGTTCTCAGGGCCATCCGGCTCAAGTACTACAGGGTCAAGGTAGGTGTTAACCTCTTGCCAGGACAATATTCACCCATATCAACCACCCTTGATCTGATACCCCATATTACACCCGTAGTATATCGCTGCATTACTCTTAAATGTCATTCAGGGTCATACTCCTCTGTTCTATACCCTGAATCCCCTCTTCTCAGGGTCAGTAATATTTTTGCCGTATTACCTGTATTATTAGCTTCCCACATTTCCCTCCAGTCAGGGCGATAACGCCCTCACACACTCCGGCTTGTTCGTGTACAAAATATTGATGCGCCAATAATTCGATGGGCCAACGTTTGTCGGATAAATGCGTCGGAATTCGATAACAGCTTCGGAATTCGATAACGTATAGGTCGAGTTTTGTTTTTAAACTATGACATATTTTGCAGCACTGCTGCCAGCAGTAAAACTATTGCGGTCGACGATAAACTCAACTCTGGTCGTCGTCTCCTGGAAGATTTACAAGAAGCGCAAAATGCTCGTCTGTCACTTCGACCGGGCGACGTCGCATTGTCGGCAACTCCCGAAGTCGCTACGAAGCCTTCCGACAAAGAGCTAACCCTCGCCGAACAGCTCACGGACACCCTTAAGGATTTGACGTCACACGTTCGGCCTGGTGACGTCACAGAGGTGGAGAGTCTTCGTGCCGCGATGGGTGTCGGACCGGTGCCGCTGTTGTCCGACATCGGAGACGAAGGGAACAAAGAAAAATCTCGCAAGGAGGGGATTGAGAGAAAGACTGAAAAAGGTAAGGATGATTAATTTTCGCCAAGAAAGTGGACGTTAACGTTGAAATTATTTGGACATATTTGTTGTATTGGTGTATGAGTGATCAAGGATCCCGCAACTCCCGCAACAAAATATTTAAAGATCGTTCACCACTTACTAACCCATTACACTGATTATTAGGAACCTCGTAATTCTGGAGCATCACTCTCTGTAGGATTTTCCGTTCCTATTGCAAATTGTGTAATTGTATCTAAGTATCTTCAGTACCAAATGCCTTTTTTTTTTGCAGATGTGCTGGCATCAAAATCTGAAGATCATAGCGAGCCCATGGATATCACACCTTCCACGTCAAGCTAAATGAACTCAACTCAATCAACTCGGTGCCACTCAGTCTCGATATTTAAAGTTCGGGCTTCCTGTGGTATTAGCTCAGCGTTTACAAGATTTTACTCAGACGTCTGGGACTTTACCTTTTCCCCCGTTCCCAACCCCCAAAACACACAGCTTGTCAATCTTGTCTCCTCCGCTCCCAACCCCAAAACACACTCATCTTGTCAATATTGTCTCTACGCCCCCATCCCCCAAAACACACACCTTGTCAATCTTATCCCCGCCCAACTCCTAATTAATGGACTCCTGCGTAATTTTACCTTGCAATTTAACTTATAAACAATCTTTTAAAGGAAAAATAAAACCTAAATGGCGTTTGACAATCCCCTGTGTTAATGTGATTTGCGTGAGACCCCTATCATGAAGAACAGTGCGGATTTCACAAACGTTCCGAAAACTAAACTCAGAGTAATAACACTTAGCCAATCACAAACGTAACAAATTCGACAACAAACCAATCACAAACGAAACCCGTTCAACAACTAGCCAAACACAAACGAAACCCATTCAACAACTAGCCAATCACAAACGAGACAAATTCAGCAACTAGCCACTCACAAACGAGACAAATTCAGCAACTAGCCATTCACAATAGAGCGGTTTTCATATGACTGTAGTGAAACCAATCGCAAAGTAATTACACGAATTCTGAACAAAACCTATAGGAGTAATTACAAAGTAATTTCGAATTACTCACGACAGTCATCTGAAATCCGCTCTATCGAAACGAATTAAACAACAAGCCAATCAGGGGACATTAACTTAAGACTTGCATTTAGTCCTGATTTAAGAAATCCTCTTTATATTTATAAGTCCTCAACCAATAGGATTGTCAACAACGCAGACCCGAAATTTTGATTTATTTTCGACAGTCGTCTGAAGTCCCATTCTCCTACCCAGAGCTCCCCGGCTCGTCACTTCGCTAGGGAGGCACTGGTGACAGCCATTGGCGCATGCGCGAGATTTGTTACAGAGCTGTTGTGAGAAATAACTTTCTGCGCATGCCCCAACGTTCAAATCAGCAATGGCCCTCAAATAGATGTCACCAGAAACTCCCCCTCGAGTTGAAAATCCGGAGAGCTAAAAAAGAGCTCTATGACGTGCAAGAACAAACGATGTTTCCCTTGTGTCGTTATGTTCTTATGCCAAAGTGGAGCGACATAACGAACAACTGAACCAACGAGTCTTCCTGTTAAAAAATAGGCACACCTGGAATGCATGAGTGTGGTTGCTGCTGTGATGATGAAAGTGTGGTCTGGTTTGGTGTTGATAACGTAAAAGATCTCATTTCTTCATACACATTTCAGAAAAGGTTGCAGCGTCACAACCGTTTTTTGTAGCCCGCGGTGCGGCATGGGTGAAACTAAGGGCCTGTTTACATGGGGAAAACTTGGCCCGGCAACCGCCCAAGGCGAGCCAACTTTGGCGAACGTTTATATGACAAAATGTACTCTTGACAAACGTACTCAAAATACTGACCGTGCACAAACCGTATCTTTTAAAAAAAATGTAATCGACGCGACCCTAATTCGACGTATGCCCTAGGCCTAACCTGTAATTACAGTCAGGACACTCGAACCATGAACACCTATACATTTCTTTCGCTTTTTTTCTGCGGTTTTGGGAGACTCAGATTCCGAAATGAAACCATATTTTAACTTTTGCCATGGTTATAAAATTTCATTGCATTTTTGAAATAGTTTTAGTGGGAATAGCAAACATAGAAATAATATAAAATTTAACCTTGTGTTCACGGTTCGAGTGTCTTTACTGTAACTGCACCACTGATCTTATATTTAATGTTTTTCTTTTGTTTATACGTTTTATGCTTCCAAATTGTCTAGAGTCCTTATAAAACTATTAAGTTTTGAACAGCATTTTCTAAAAGGCACTAAATAAGCGTCCTATGAGAACCAAGATGTTAAAGAAAAGCTGTATAAACAGTACACCCACGTGTTACTGCAAAATTTGACACCAAAGAAGCAGCTGAGTCGTTTGTCAGAATTTGGTATGAGGTTACCTTTGTTTTCTGCTCAAATTAAGCTTCATTTCAGGATTTACTTGGCCAGTAATTGGAAATTCTGTGAGGCATTGAAGGTAATATTTCTTGCTATTGTATTGTACTGTTTTGTGTGTCTGTTAAATATTTATATGTCTGTTATTCGAAATTGCGAATCTCGGCAAAATGCAACTATTAGAAAACCTACATTTTCTCTGATCCAAAGCGATCATCACTTCACTAGTGACCTATATTTCATTTCTACTACGAGTTTTTTCCTTTTGCTTAATTAGGGTTTCAACTTAAGATTTTAAGTTTTTAGTCTGAGGTACTTTCCAGCTTTCGAGCTGTTAAATACCAAAACGGATCCCAAACAACCAATGGCTTAAATAAAAATTGCAGTCCAAAAGCTTTACAATGATATATGGTCCATCCAAATGTAAATAGTCATTCCATGTTTCGGAATCCTGTAAAAGGATTAGACTATAAACATTATTTGGACAAAGTTTTAAAAAGAGTAATAGCTTTAACGCAGTCATTTTTTCGTTTGTTTTAGGGAAAACTACCTTTCTAACTGCAAATATCTCGTAAAATAATAAATGAATACAAAAGATAGGCTCAGCACCGCCTTCTTTATAGCGAGAGAAACACATCCATGCAATAACATCCAACATCCCTTACTTGAACACGGAAAAATGGGCGTTAAAAAACAGGTGGGGGGTGGGGTGATCAGCCCCGGGACCCACCACCTGCGTTATAAAATCAGGTTCCGTTTGAGTGCAAATGTTTTGACCGCTTCCCTTAGATCCGCATTAGGATTTAGGATTTAAAATAACCATGCATCTAAAGAAACACGAAAAAAATAACCATTTTTTCCATACATTCTTGTATTTAGAAATAAGTCTTTCTTATTTCTTATATTTTTTCTTATAAGTACCACCACTCGGCACTTGTTAAAATTTATACCGTTTTTGTGGTAAAAGGACAGGTGACCGAAACAATTATTTATATTCGGACTCGAATTGTGAAAAAGCTAATCGTGGTTTGAATTTTTAATCGTGCACTTTTGTTGTTGTCTTCTTTAGAAACGGAACAGCTTCTCGAACTTGATTATGAATTCACATTTTTGAAATCGTGAGAAATTCGCCTCTGACAGACTGCACATTGATTGTATTACATTGAAATCAGCTCAAATTCAGTTTTGTACCGATATCAATGGTTTGACATATCTATTCATGTTTTCGCTGCAGATTATACTATAACTACAGAGAAGGCCGAGAAAAAGACAGAATGGGCAAGTGAACATCTAATGGAAAAGGTACACTAATTATCTAGTATTTCGAAATTGTTTTCAAGGAATTTTGAGATTCAGTCGCTTTCCAAAAAAATAGAAAATTCACGTTTTTCATGTAACAACTCGTATGTTTTTAGGAGATGCAAGAGTGACTATAAATAGAGAAGTATAGACCAGTTGGTGGTTTATTCCGCCGTTTGATAGGAGCGATTTCGCAGAAATCTTTCACCATCAGTGGAAAGAGCATCCCGAATTGAGTAGTTTATGCCAATTTAAAGCACCAGAGGACACAGGGCGCCCAAGATCAATGTTTGTGAAAAGTCGAATCCGTTCTGTCCCGTTAAAATGCCCTCTGTATCGCTAAAATGCTCTAAAAGCTTAGAACTATTGTCAAGTTTTCAAATAAAAAAATCTTACCTCTATCTATTGTCTCCAACATAAGAAAATGTTTTTCTTTTTCTTACGTGGGGGGAAGTGGTGTCAGGAACTTTGGCTTTTACAGGCTGTTGTATGCAATTTGGAGCAATTTCCCGGACTACAAAGAACTCCAAAGCATCACAAAGACAATATATAGAGATAAGATTTTTATTTGAAAACTTGACAATATTTCTACGTTTTCAGAGCATTTTAACGATACAGAGGGCTTTTAACGGGACAGAACAGGATCGACTTTTCACAAACATTGATCTTGGGCGCCCTGTGCATAGGATGAAAACTAGTGAAGATACGATCACGAAAAGTTCAAAGATTTTAAAAACGTCACAATAACGCATGTGGTTATATTAAACAGTTAATTGCACTTGAATATTTACCTTGGTGACTTGGTAATTTCCCAAATATTCCCATAAATCATGTTTATTGCTGCATTTTAAAAGCTTTATGTAGTTGTTATCGTTAAATTGTGCTTTACGCCCGAAAAACGAGTTATTTTTCTGATATACAGTAAGATCTCGAGGCTTTTTTTCATTGTCAAAATGCGCTAACGACGGTGTTTACGTACTATTTATAATATGAATGGCGATGTCGTATCGCGCACAGCGCGACAGCGCGAGTGGTTATAGTCGCGGATACAACATCGACGACATGAAGATAGTAAGGTACTTATGATATTCTCACTTCTGTATTTATATTAAATTAAATTTGCATTGCAAATGAAAGAACTTCTGGAAGCACAAAAAACATCAATATTTTGTAGCAAGCATGCGCAGAAGGTATGAGCCCCGGCTCGTCTGCTCGCAGGGGAGGCTCTGGGGACACCCATTTGAGGGCCTTCACTGATTGGTATCAGACGATATTCTGCGCAATCTCGCAGGATAATGGTTGATTATTGTTAACCAATATATCCAATTGTCCAAAGACTGAAGGGCTGCACTTGAAGGTGTCCCGATGCGGAATTTTATGTACTATTTACAATATGAGTGGCTATGTTGTATCGGCAGATACAAACACGAGCGCGTAGCGCGAGTATTTGTATCTGCCGATACAACATAGACACGAATATTGTAAAGTACTTATGATATTCTAACTTTTGTACTTATATTAAATTGAAAGTGCATTGAAAATGAGAGAATTTTCGGGTGTTTACAAAAAACGCCAATCGTTTTGTAGCAAGCATGCGCAGAAGGCATGATTCCTGACCCACATGGAACTAGCCGGACTAAAACAACATATAGTCTCTCAGGTGAGGCTTTTTTTTAGGTACTGCTCCACGAGAGAAGACCATACTTGGACTTCACTAGAGTGGTCCAAGGTTTAGCCTTTGGACAGTAGGGGATGTGTGTTATTTGAAACAAATATCCAACTGTTCAAAGACTGAGGGCTGCACTGAAAGGTGTCCTATACAGAATACTAATTGGTCTAATTAGTATTCTGTATCAGATACAGAATACTAATTAGATCAATTAGTATTCTGTATCAGACACCTAGACATGTGGTATCGGGGGTTACAAGTAGTGTCACCTGATCCGAATCCAGTGCAGAGATTGGATGAGCATCCTATCAATAATGGATGAATATTATAATCAATTAATATTATGTATGAGACACTTAGCCGGCGTGTTGTATCGGGGGATACAAGTAGTGTCACCTGATCTGAATCGAGTGCAGAGATTGGATAATGCTGAAGTTGTTGTTACCCAATTCATATTCATTTGGGAGGTTGCCCCTCGTTAATTTTGTACATACTTGCATGCGCTTGGTCGTGTGCAAGAAACTGTACAATTTTATCCTCCAAAGTGAATCATCACATGATCTGAATTGGGTGGCAACAAGACGTAAACACCGTAAAGCGATTTGGAACATTCGGATCGAATATGTCACCTCCCAAACACCGTGCCCTGTTGTAGGTGATTTGTACAAGAAATCATTGTAAAAGGGTGTGGCGGTTTATGCCCCCACCTTTGCTGAAGTTACTCCTGTAATCTAGTAGGCCTTTTCACGGTTTCCGCCGCCATTTTGTTGAGTAGGCAAACCATGCAATATCCCACATAAACACTGCAAACGCAAAGTGAGATCGTTGCGAAAATATCAAACATATCGGCAAAATGTGAATCGTAGCATTGAGATAGTGACTGAAACAGTTTGCATGCAATGTGTGGAGGTAATAGCTTATACCTGTAAAATCTGTGTGCATCGATGCGCAAAAAGCCTGTCGAAATACAGGGTACATGTGGGAAACTAAAAACTACAATCTCTCGCTTTATAGAGAGCGTATGAAGCTGAAATTTAGTAGAGTGATTAATTGGCCAAGTAGAATTACTTTACGCTAAGTATTTTGTTGATAAGTTTGATATTTTCGCAACGATTTCTCTTCGCGTTTGCAGAGTTTATGTGGAGTTTTGCGTGGTTTGCCTACTCAACAAATTAGCGGCGAAAACCGTGATAAGGCCTATTCTGAGATCCTTTTATTAAATATAGAGTGGATTCCACATGACTGTCAAGACTTGTTATGTAATTGCAATTGCTTTGAGTTCTCATAGGCTACTTATTTTTCTCAGCCAATCAAATTCTGTAGTAAAAACAATTGTGTACTTACTTAGTAATTGGTTCAGTCGGCTTGCAATTGGCTGAGACAAAAGCCATTTAGGAGCAAGTCGTGATTTCTCTCGATTCTGATTCGCTAGTGATTGCTCAATTGCAATTGTTTTCGTGACTGTCTTGTGAAAACCGCTCTATGTCACTACGTAACTCCAACATTCTTATTTCAATCTCTTCAGCAAACAGAGCTTGGCTTGCATAGAGTCCGTCCTTGGGATAAATGTTTTTATCATATAAACTATAGTGTTTTACAAGGATTTCTACCATTGAGAAGTTTCGTATCTCAGCACACGTAAAATTATCAACTTTGCATGTGGGACGTTTTTCCTAATAAAATCCCGTTGTGTTGCAAAATGTGTTACGGTTTATATAATAAACAAAATAATACATGGACGCTTTGAGATGTGGAGTGTTCAATTTGATATCTCACTAGTTCGCCACTCGAAGATAAATTCCAGATCTCCGCGCGCCTATGTATTATTCTCTATTTATTAGGTTTTCCTGGCACATTTGTAACATTGCAAACTATATAACTCTTATCTCCTGGCTAACCTAATCGAAAACACCCGCTAATTTAGCTTTTATACTAGTAGCAGAAGCATTAACAGAAGTAGTCACTTGATGAGGCTAATGTCTGCACTCGAAGAACATTTACTGTGAAAAATAACATCAGCATGGCTCAAAGCCAGGGGCGTAGATTAGAGTGTTTTTAAGGTGCGCAAGAGAGTAGTCTGATAGATATTATCATCAGGAAAAAAAGAAAAAGTACGACAATGTGAAAATTTTCGTTCACAGCTAGCTGCGTGCTTTGCGTATTGATAGCTACGCCCTTGACATTCTCGTACCCAGAGCTCCCCGGCTCGTCACCTCGCGGGGGAGGCTCTGGTGACAGTCACTGACGCATGCCCGAAAGAAAATGGTGGTTTTATGGCCTCACAATTACTTTCAGAGCATTCAAATCGAAGGCATAGGTTGAAAAGACGACTAGGAAACGAAATGCCAGAGTTATTTTGACAGATACGTTTTTATAAAGCGAGATTAAGCTACTTTTCTGTATGCGTGTGCGCCATTTCAGCCAATCAGCGAAGGCCCTCAAATGGATGTCACCAGAGCCTCCCCTGCGAGGCGACGGGGAGCTCTGGGTTCGAGAATGCGCCCCTGAATGCCTACCCTAGAAACACGTTCTCGTGTACAGAAAGAGTGGAAGAGAGAAAGTGAAAGAGACTTCATAAATAGACTTCAATATTTCTTTTTTTAAATGACGAAAGAATTAGGACTACACTCACCATGTCCAGAAAGTGTGAAATAGAGAAAGCGAAAGAGTATATACTTCAAAAGTATAATTCAATATTTCTTTTTGAAATGATGAAGGATTAGGTGAAAAAGAGAAAGTGAAAGAGACTTCATCAATAAAATTCATTAGTTCTTCTATTGAAATGACGAAAGAATTAGGACTACAACCTTTTCAAAAACATTTGTAGTTTGACGTTTGTTATCAAACATACAAGAAATCTCACGGGGTGTAAGTGTGGGGCTTGTTGAACATGAATATATTGGCGCGCATCCAATTATTTTTCATTAGACTTTTGATGTAAACATGTTATAGCATTCTCAAATGAGTTTACACGATTTTCCCCTTTTAGAGGCAATCATAATTTAATGCATACCGTCGTTTTTGGTGTTTATTCGGCATGGAAATAGAAAAAGTTGATTCTCAACTAGACAGAAGAATGTTTTACCAAAGTTTTTTCCTTTGAAACATTTTAACAGAGCTTTCTGTTAATGCTACAAAGTTGTATTAGGAAGTTATTAGGTGATAGAGCGCCGTGTTATAATGCCGAAAATTAATCAATTAACTCGCAAATTGATAATTTTGTCAGGAATCCCCGCAGTAAGGCACTATTTGCTGACGCCGGACGCCAAGGGAAATTATCATTTACTGTTGATTTGAGTTATTAGGGATATATTTTTTCGGTTTTGGAAAATAGTTTTCTCTCTCTAAGCTAATCAGATTAATAGAAATTAAAGAAAAACATATAAGTTAAGTCATTTCCTGTGCATTTTCGTCGAGAATATTACACTAGTTTCAGATTTTTGCGAAAACTGTTATGATGATTAAGAGACTGGCGAATGACGTAGGGATCTTGTTGCTATGGAAACAAAGTGCTCTAACCCTTTATCTGCGCGTGTCTCCCGGTTTTTGTGAGGAGTTTATGAGTTTTAACTTCTGCCATGCAGTTTAAGCTGTGCTAATTGTATTTTCTTCACAACCTCGATTTTTCAATGAATTCTTTATTTAATTTTGTAGTATTTCAATGTTTCGAATGATTGTAGCTGATTACTAAGAGGACTGTAATTATTCACATTTGCGAAAATTGCAAATCAGAGGTGCGTGAAATCAAGATTGGTTTGAATTCCATTATCTGTTTTTATCCTTCTTATGATGTGCAGATAGAAAATACTTTTTTCTAGACAAAGAGGCACTGGGAATTGGCATCCCACTAAGTTACAGACAAAGGCTCCAAACAGCGCAATTGGTTATTTCCGCAATCCTAAACTTTTTCTTAATTTTCTTTTCAGAAACAAATATTGTTTATGGAGCCAGTATAAATTGGATCTCCCGTCTTCAAGCCGAGCCGCCTCTTATCAAACGGACATGGAAAAGTTGGGTGCAGAGGTAATGTCTCGCGAAGGGGAGAACACTCTGAGCACAAGCCCTTCTAAAAATGGCGATATTTTTCGCTACAGTTACAACCTGGGAAAGTTCAGAGCAAAGACATTTACCCGTATGGCATCTATTGGGACTGCTGAGCCGCCTAAAAGAGAATTTATGACTAATACCAAGTTTACGCGGCGAAAAACAATAACAAAATCATGTAGCGTGGACTCGGAAATAAATGCCTTCGCTCACTTAGAGCAGTTAAATCCAGGAAATACACTTGCTTTTTCGCGATTGTCAGCTCAGAATTACAAGCGGCCATTATCAGCTGAAATTGCTTCACTCAAACGTGAAAGTGTTCTGAAAGAAGAGCATATTGAGGAACAAAGGATCAGTGGAAACATCCAAGAGAATGAAACTCAGAATGCGTTTAATGCTACAGAGGATCCAGCACCTGTTTTGGGCAAACTGATTACCGAGTCAGCACCGGATCTGCGGTTTTGCACGGAAGAAAACCCAGAAAGCACTCAAGAAAATGACAAAAATGGAAATGTAAAATGCACAGAACACGAAGAACAAACGGTTTCCCGACCGCTGTTAAAGTTCAGGCGAGCAGCCAGGAGACTCGGGGTTTCGCTTGCAAACGAAGAGCTCTATCACAAGCAAAGACGGAATGGTGTCTGCGCAGAAATTGACGACGCATCGGAAAATAGAAAACTCCTTCGGGTGCTTAATAAACGATTTTAAAAGGGTGGATTTATGGTATTACATGATCGTAAGAGAGATTCGATATCATGTAATTCTACACGGGCGAAAAAATATTCGCCAAGTCGCCGACTGCTGGGTTGGCGTGTATTTTTCCCGCGCTTTCTTGTCATTTCTCGAGTACATTGACATTTGGCGGGAATTCGGCCAAAATAAACAGAAAGTACGATGCGAAACGGAAAAACAAACATTTGAAGACATATCGAAGAACGACCGGGTTTTTTCTAAGGATATTTACATTGTAGATACGAAATGGAGAAAATAGTGAAGTTACACAGAGAGAATCGTTGAACAAAATATTAATACGTAGGAAATTGCAGACATTGTTCTACGTTATTTTGTTTGCCAGCAGAAGCCAAGAGCTCTGCTGGGGAAAGAATAATTATCTCTCAACATATATCTCATGCATATTTGGGAAAAAGGATTTTCGTGTTCAATTAGGACAAATTCTGATGAGATTCGTTATCTTAAAAACGTTTTTCCCTTTTAAAGTGTTAGCTAAATAAATACTAGAGCAAAACAACTTTTAAAAATACTATTATGTATCTCCCCAAAATAGAGCCCTAAGGAGAAATTCTACCCAGAACTGTTAATTCGTATTCGTACTCATCGTGTTACTAAGTTGAATCGAGTTGGCTATCGGTCAATAGGATCTGTTCGCTGTAATTGAAAAATACAATCGTAAACACTATGGCTCGATAAGTAAGGTCTTTGACAAAGAAGGGAGAGTGTCATCTTTCATTTCCTTTCAAAACGAGCGGTAGTCTCATTTTCAAATAGATAGTAGCTGTTGAGATAAGCTTAGAGCTTTATTGTTTTGAAAAAGGAAACCGAGAAACTAAATTTATCGCTTCTTTTCTGTTGTTAATAATTATGCGAGCATGAACCAGAATATTTGTAGAAGAAGCCGGATGACAGTAATTTGGTAAGTAAAAATGTTGTCGGTTTGTATAGTAGAAATATGTTCGAGCCTTTTTTATGATAAGTGCCCGTAGCTCTGTACGGAGATTTATCACGGACACACAACAAGAATCCCAAGATAAAATGCGTTTTTAAATTGCGTATTTCTACAATTCTAAGCATGTTGGGCAATGAAAAAGGTCTCCCCCGAGCTGCTAGGAACAACTGACCTGCTTCTTTTTCCAGGGAAAAATTAAATTGGGAAATTAGCCAGCACTGAAGAGGAAATATTTTTTTCCCAGCTGGCACGAGTCAAAAGGGGGGGGGACTCCCCTATTTTTGGGGCGGGGGTGCTCGTCGGGAATTTTCGACTTCACCCCTAAAAAGTACCAAACATGGCGTCGCTTAGTTTATTTTGACTCCTAAAAGGTACCAACAAGACGTTTAAAAAAACGTCTGAAATTCAGGCTGCCAGCAAGTGTGATTCGCTGGAACGGACCTCTAACAGGTACATATCTGGAAAAAATAGCAAGTTTTCTTAATTTTACCACCTAAAAGGTACCAGAGGGCTGATTTTAAACCCTAAAAGGTACGACGAGCACCCTCGCCCCAAAAATAGGGAGTGAAATAGAAATAGGAAATTGTTTTCACAGCAAGAGTTGTCCCCATGTCATTTTGCCATCATGCAGCGCCAGGGGGCAGGGAACACTGGTTTGCTGACAAACAGATCCTTTACTTTATGTGACCGTGGATTATTGTACATCTGGAGATTATTATACATTATTACAAGTTACCAATAACAAGAGTAAGAGCTATATACTTTTTGACTGCTTGCTAGTTGTCAAATAGTCTATTATAGTAGGGTATTTTATTTCTAGTTTAGATACAAGAAATAATTTTCGGAGGAAAAGACAAAGTTGAGATTTTGAAGTCAAAAGTCTTCAAGTTCGATCAGTCAATTTAAGTAAACAATATACTGTGTATAAGTGTATTCAGGAGGACGGTCTCAGATTAGTTTTTCTTCATGAAGTGAAGGGTCCATTTCAGGTAGTTCATAATTACTTTAAGATAAATAATATTGAACGATGCATCAAAAGGTTTTCTCTGCTAAAACGACATATTTTAACTCAAGGGTGTACCAACCACTACATAAGAAGACGAGGGCTTTCGCCTTTGTCATATGCAAATCAAGAAAAAAATAGGCATGCAACAGCATGCATGTGGCTACTGCAAACAATTAAGTACCCCCATCCATTTTTAACACCTCGGAATGCACTGTTGTTATTGTTGTTGTGAAATCCTGCTGTATATATTCGTTTCTTTGGTACCAGTTATATAAAAGCAGATCGTATAATTTGACCTCTGATAATTTGAAAGAATGCAAGTTAACGTAACCCTCTATCGGGTCACAAACTATGACCCTTGTGGAAATTCCAGAGTCACAAACGAAGACCCCTATGGAAATTCCAGGGCCATAATCGAAGTCCCTATGGAAATTCACGGGTAATAAACATAGACCCCTATGGAAATTCCAGGTTCACAAACAAAGACCCCTATGGAAATTCCAGGGCCATAATCGAAGCCCCTGTGGAAATTCACGGGTAATAAACATAGACCCCTATGGAAATTCCAGAGCCATTATTGAAGCCCCTGTGGAAATTCACGGGTAATAAACATAGACCCCTATGGAAATTCCAGGGCCATAATCGAAGCCTCTGTGGAAATTCCAGGGTCATAATCGAAGCCTCTGTGGAAATTCCAGGGCCATAATCGAAGCCTCTGTGGAAATTTCAGGGTCATAATCGAAGCCCCTGTGGAAATTCACGGGTAATAAACATAGACCCCTATGGAAATTCCAGAGCCATAATCGAAGCCCCTGTGGAAATTCACGGGTAATAAACATCGACCCCTATGGAAATTCCAGAGCCATAATTGAAGCCCCTGTGGAAATTCACGGATAATAAACATAGACCCCTATGGAAATTCCAGGGCCATAATCGAAGCCCCTGTGGAAATTCACGGGTAATAAACATAGACCCCTATGGAAATTCCAGGGCCATAATCGAAGCCTCTGTGGAAATTCCAGGGCCATAATCGAAGCCTCTGTGGAAATTCCAGGGTCATAATCGAAGCCTCTGTGGAAATTCACGGGTAATAAACATAGACCCCTATGGAAATTCCAGGGCCATAATCGAAGCCCCTGTGGAAATTCACGGGTAATAAACATAGACCCCTATGGAAATTCCAGGGCCATAATCGAAGCCTCTGTGGAAATTCCAGGGCCATAATCGAAGCCTCTGTGGAAATTCCAGGGTCATAATCGAAGCCTCTGTGGAAATTCCAGGGCCATAATCGAAGCCTCTGTGGAAATTCCAGGGTCATAATCGAAGCCTCTGTGGAAATTCCAGGGCCATAATCGAAGCCTCTGTGGAAATTCCAGGGTCATAATCGAAGCCTCTGTGGAAATTCCAGGGCCATAATCGAAGCCTCTGTGGAAATTTCAGGGTCATAGTCGAAGCCCCTGTGGAAATTCACGGGTAATAAACATAGACCCCTATGGAAATTCAAGGGCCATAATCGAAGCCTCTGTGGAAATTCCAGGGCCATAATCGAAGCCTCTGTGGAAATTCCAGGTCATAATCGAAGCCTCTGTGGAAATTCACGGGTAATAAACATAGACCCCTATGGAAATTCCAGGGCCATAATCGAAGCCTCTGTGGAAATTCCAGGGCCATAATCGAAGCCTCTGTGGAAATTCCAGGGCCATAATCGAAGCCTCTGTGGAAATTTCAGGGTCATAATCGAAGCCCCTGTGGAAATTCACGGGTAATAAACATAGACCCCTATGGAAATTCCAGAGCCATAATCGAAGCCCCTGTGGAAATTCACGGGTAATAATCAAAGGCCCCTATGGAAATTCCAGGGTAATAAACAAAACCCAGTATGGAAATTCAAGGGAATGAACATACAATCAGCGACAAAAGTGGTTGAGAATTTTCCTTCGAAAATGCTTTTCTCCATTTCAACTGCGTAAGCGATGTCTTCTTGGCTTTAATTTCCCCTCCCCCTTATTCAATGTTGAAGCCCAACCACTAGCGCGTTTGACAAAACAACATTGAGTTGGGGGGAGGGGTTTTAACCAGAAGGGCAGCGGTTTATTTTATGGAAACACAACACTTTTTAGTATGGCGATCTGTAACGATTATAGACATAAAATTCTCAACAATTTTGTCGGTGATTGTCTGAAAATCGAATTTTTCGGAAATGAAGTTAAAACGGGCTAGTATGGCTAAAATCATACAAATTTGAAAGACAGAACGAATTGTGTGTCCTAATTTCGAAAGTTGAAGCTACTTGGAGCCATTTGCATTCTTATTCATTGATACAGACAACAAGGTTTTCAAGGAATTGGGGGCCATTTTGGACAGAGAACAAGGGCTGCGCCAAGAAGCTGTCAGTTGAACTAAATTAAATGATATTAAATTCGTGAGGAAACAAAGCTTATCAAAATGAGCCTTGTTAGGAGTTTTGTGGATATAAATCGTGAAAGCTGCACAAAACTGAAGTTTCAGTGCAAATAAGAGATCATCTTCCGGTGATGACGTCACCTGTTTGATTTGACTTCCGGTGAAGTGTGGTTCCCGAGGAAATCTGCCCATAACTTAATCGCGAAGAGAGATTTTAGGTTTCTGGGAACTTCAGGTGAATGAAATGTGCAAATATAATCATCCCGACGCAAAACAACTGGAATTGAAACGCTTTGAGGGATCTACAAACAGTTTTTAGGTTGATATAACGCTTCACCGTACGGCGCGGCAAAAACAAAAAGAAACCCGGTATTGTTCTCTTTATCTCTCAGAATGGTGACGCGTACGGCGTGCCGTTTTGTGTTAATTTTCGTGTTTAAATTAAAGAAATCAGACTAACTCATTAACTTTTACTGTGTAAATGATAAAACAACTTGAAATAAATACTTTTCGTTGTTTTTTTGGTACTCGGTAATATGAAATTTCGAGGTTTTCGAGCTAAATCGCGAGGCACATTTCCCTTACACTCGTCAACAACATATGTATTAGCCATGTTTTCTCATTTTGTCCTCTCTTCACTAATGTATCGACACATAATTTTTCGAGATATTACTAAGAGCTAACTCATGTGCTACTTTTCGTGTGTTATCTTGTAAACAACACGATTTTATGGCATCGAATGCGCGTGTTGAGAACTGGTTGTCTGTGTTTTTCTTGTTTTGCCAGGGATTTCTCTGTCAAATGTGCTCAAAAATCACTGTTGTGCAGTCGGTATACGTTAACAAGCCAATTCTTCGTTCAATTATTTGTTGAACAGTATCATCATAGGCCATTCACACCATTATTGGATTCCACGAAGCACCACAGTGAGCCTGGTGGCGGAATTTCCTCAAATCGATGACGTCAAGGGTCGCGCGAGGCTGTCTTTGCTGCATAGTTTCCAGAATAAAAAGCTCACTTTTTCGTCCAGTAGATCCGAATAATCATTATAACTACATTAAAATCATTATGAAATGATTGCTTTTGTCAATCTGCGTGAGTTTATTCGCTTTTCGCCTAATGCGGTTGGTCCAGGAAGTCGTGAAAACAATAAAACCAGTATTCCCAAGCTCAGACAATCAGCGACAAAAGTGGTTGAGAATTTTCCTTCGAAAATGCTTTTCTCCATTTCAACTGCGTAAGCGATGTCTTCTTGGCTTTAATTTCCCCTCCCCCTTATTCAATGTTGAAGCCCAACCACTAGCGCGTTTGACAAAACAACATTGAGTTGGGGGGAGGGGTTTTAACCAGAAGGGCAGCGGTTTATTTTATGGAAACACAACACTTTTTAGTATGGCGATCTGTAACGATTATAGACATAAAATTCTCAACAATTTTGTCGGTGATTGTCTGAAAATCGAATTTTTCGGAAATGAAGTTAAAACGGGCTAGTATGGCTAAAATCATACAAATTTGAAAGACAGAACGAATTGTGTGTCCTAATTTCGAAAGTTGAAGCTACTTGGAGCCATTTGCATTCTTATTCATTGATACAGACAACAAGGTTTTCAAGGAAATTGGGGGCCATTTTGGACAGAGAACAAGGGCTGCGCCAAGAAGCTGTCAGTTGAACTAAATTAAATGATATTAAATTCGTGAGGAAACAAAGCTTATCAAAATGAGCCTTGTTAGGAGTTTTGTGGATATAAATCGTGAAAGCTGCACAAAACTGAAGTTTCAGTGCAAATAAGAGATCATCTTCCGGTGATGACGTCACCTGTTTGATTTGACTTCCGGTGAAGTGTGGTTCCCGAGAAAATCTGCCCATAACTTAATCGCGAAGAGAGATTTTAGGTTTCTGGGAACTTCAGGTGAATGAAATGTGCAAATATAATCATCCCGACGCAAAACAACTGGAATTGAAACGCTTTGAGGGATCTACAAACAGTTTTTAGGTTGATATAACGCTTCACCGTACGGCGCGGCAAAACAAAAAGAAACCCGGTATTGTTCTCTTTATCTCTCAGAATGGTGACGCGTACGGCGTGCCGTTTTGTGTTAATTTTCGTGTTTAAATTAAAGAAATCAGACTAACTCATTAACTTTTACTGTGTAAATGATAAAACAACTTGAAATAATACTTTTCGTTGTTTTTTTGGTACTCGGTAATATGAAATTTCGAGGTTTTCGAGCTAAATCGCGAGGCACATTTCCCTTACACTCGTCAACAACATATGTATTAGCCATGTTTTCTCATTTTGTCCTCTCTTCACTAATGTATCGACACATAATTTTTCGAGATATTACTAAGAGCTAACTCATGTGCTACTTTTCGTGTGTTATCTTGTAAACAACACGATTTTATGGCATCGAATGCGCGTGTTGAGAACTGGTTGTCTGTGTTTTTCTTGTTTTGCCAGGGATTTCTCTGTCAAATGTGCTCAAAAATCACTGTTGTGCAGTCGGTATACGTTAACAAGCCAAATTCTTCGTTCAATTATTTGTTGAACAGTATCATCATAGGCCATTCACACCATTATTGGATTCCACGAAGCACCACAGTGAGCCTGGTGGCGGAATTTCCTCAAATCGATGACGTCAAGGGTCGCGCGAGGCTGTCTTTGCTGCATAGTTTCCAGAATAAAAAGCTCACTTTTTCGTCCAGTAGATCCGAATAATCATTATAACTACATTAAAATCATTATGAAATGATTGCTTTTGTCAATCTGCGTGAGTTTATTCGCTTTTCGCCTAATGCGGTTGGTCCAGGAAGTCGTGAAAACAATAAAACCAGTATTCCCAAGCTCAGACAATCAGCGACAAAAGTGGTTGAGAATTTTCCTTCGAAAATGCTTTTCTCCATTTCAACTGCGTAAGCGATGTCTTCTTGGCTTTAATTTCCCCTCCCCCTTATTCAATGTTGAAGCCCAACCACTAGCGCGTTTGACAAAACAACATTGAGTTGGGGGGGGGTTTTAACCAGAAGGGCAGCGGTTTATTTTATGGAAACACAACACTTTTTAGTATGGCGATCTGTAACGATTATAGACATAAAATTCTCAACAATTTTGTCGGTGATTGTCTGAAAATCGAATTTTTCGGAAATGAAGTTAAAACGGGCTAGTATGGCTAAAATCATACAAATTTGAAAGACAGAACGAATTGTGTGTCCTAATTTCGAAAGTTGAAGCTACTTGGAGCCATTTGCATTCTTATTCATTGATACAGACAACAAGGTTTTCAAGGAAATTGGGGGCCATTTTGGACAGAGAACAAGGGCTGCGCCAAGAAGCTGTCAGTTGAACTAAATTAAATGATATTAAATTCGTGAGGAAACAAAGCTTATCAAAATGAGCCTTGTTAGGAGTTTTGTGGATATAAATCGTGAAAGCTGCACAAAACTGAAGTTTCAGTGCAAATAAGAGATCATCTTCCGGTGATGACGTCACCTGTTTGATTTGACTTCCGGTGAAGTGTGGTTCCCGAGAAAATCTGCCCATAACTTAATCGCGAAGAGAGATTTTAGGTTTCTGGGAACTTCAGGTGAATGAAATGTGCAAATATAATCATCCCGACGCAAAACAACTGGAATTGAAACGCTTTGAGGGATCTACAAACAGTTTTTAGGTTGATATAACGCTTCACCGTACGGCGCGGCAAAAACAAAAAGAAACCCGGTATTGTTCTCTTTATCTCTCAGAATGGTGACGCGTACGGCGTGCCGTTTTGTGTTAATTTTCGTGTTTAAATTAAAGAAATCAGACTAACTCATTAACTTTTACTGTGTAAATGATAAAACAACTTGAAATAAATACTTTTCGTTGTTTTTTTGGTACTCGGTAATATGAAATTTCGAGGTTTTCGAGCTAAATCGCGAGGCACATTTCCCTTACACTCGTCAACAACATATGTATTAGCCATGTTTTCTCATTTTGTCCTCTCTTCACTAATGTATCGACACATAATTTTTCGAGATATTACTAAGAGCTAACTCATGTGCTACTTTTCGTGTGTTATCTTGTAAACAACACGATTTTATGGCATCGAATGCGCGTGTTGAGAACTGGTTGTCTGTGTTTTTCTTGTTTTGCCAGGGATTTCTCTGTCAAATGTGCTCAAAAATCACTGTTGTGCAGTCGGTATACGTTAACAAGCCAAATTCTTCGTTCAATTATTTGTTGAACAGTATCATCATAGGCCATTCACACCATTATTGGATTCCACGAAGCACCACAGTGAGCCTGGTGGCGGAATTTCCTCAAATCGATGACGTCAAGGGTCGCGCGAGGCTGTCTTTGCTGCATAGTTTCCAGAATAAAAAGCTCACTTTTTCGTCCAGTAGATCCGAATAATCATTATAACTACATTAAAATCATTATGAAATGATTGCTTTTGTCAATCTGCGTGAGTTTATTCGCTTTTCGCCTAATGCGGTTGGTCCAGGAAGTCGTGAAAACAATAAAACCAGTATTCCCAAGCTCAGACAATCAGCGACAAAAGTGGTTGAGAATTTTCCTTCGAAAATGCTTTTCTCCATTTCAACTGCGTAAGCGATGTCTTCTTGGCTTTAATTTCCCCTCCCCCTTATTCAATGTTGAAGCCCAACCACTAGCGCGTTTGACAAAACAACATTGAGTTGGGGGGAGGGGTTTTAACCAGAAGGGCAGCGGTTTATTTTATGGAAACACAACACTTTTTAGTATGGCGATCTGTAACGATTATAGACATAAAATTCTCAACAATTTTGTCGGTGATTGTAGGCACCTGTGGAAATTCCATGGTCATAATCAAAGACTCTTGTGGAAATCCCAGGGTAATAAACAAAGAACGGTATGGAAATTCCAGGGAATAAACATAGGCACCTATGGAAATTCCAGGTTCCTCGATATCGTGTGGTAAGGAAAAAAATGGAACATCCCATTTCCTCCATTTTAGTATCTGTATATATATTTATTTCATTTTATTGAAACATGGTATTGCACATGAAAAAACAAAACAATACTTTTGTCACTACTACAAAGCCACAACTAACTTAAAGTAGTTATTTAAATAGTACATGCATGCACGATTTTTCTAAATAACAAAATTCCCGAATTCAGTAAGCATGATTTCATTTTACAATTTGCATTTGATCAAATTTTCTCTTACAGACATATTTCTATTAATTCCAAAAGTCCATTACTAACGGTAAGAATCTCGATCCCATACTAGGTCCGTCCCAATCAGTGTCTTAAAATGTGCTGGCTTCGGCGGCTGAACCAGCTTTTTCAGGAGACCACTACTCTACGTTATAGGGCCATTCCATTGTTTATCTGCCCCCCCCCCCCCCCCCTACAGAAGAGTTTTTCCGAGGGGGGGGGGGGGGGGGGGGTATAGCAAAATGTCCTTTTCCGAGGGGGTCAAACAGAAAAGCTCTGGTAGCTCTTTTACTAGCTTCTGGCTAACAGGAAACTAACAAAGCAAACAAGCACAGAAAAAGAATGTTACTAAAAATAAACACTTTCTTCATACTCTTTATAGTAAATAGACTCGTGAAATTTTGAAGTGTACATAGTGTTAATATAGCTTTAAAAAAAACAGCGCCATCAACTCCTACAAGCAGGACAGAACTTGTTCTTCTTTCTGCAATAGTCTCAATAGTCCTTTTCACAGTTCCTCGCGCTCACAGGGAATTTCTGCAGAAACCCATTTATGGGAAAAGCTGAATCTCCCATGATAGAAGAATGGGAAGTGTTCGGATTTCCCATGGCTATCCATGTGAATTCCGAACACTTCCCATGCGTGTACCTTGGGAAATTCAGCTTTTCCCATGGATGGGTTTCTGCAGAAATTCCCTGTGTCTATTGTGATTCAAATTAAATTTCTATCCTGGAATCGAGTCTGCCGTTGACCAATCTAACTTGGCTTCATCAAGGATTGCGTCTTTGAGACGACCATAGAGCGGATTTCACATGACTGTCAAGACTTGTTATGTAATTGCGATTGCTTTGCGTTCTCATTGGCTACTCGTTTTTCTCAGCAAATCAGATTCTGCAGTAAATACAATTGTGTAATTACTTAGTCAAATTGGTTCGGCTGCAATTGGCTGAGAAAAAAGCCTTTTAGGAGCAAGTCGTGATTTCTCTCGTATCTGATTGGCTATAGTGATTGCTCAATTGAAATTGTTTACACGATGGTCATGTGAAATCCGCTCTATCTGGTACAGTAACAACGACGCGGAATTGATGACTATTTTCTTTTCGTCTACAATTTATCGAAGACTATTTTACTCCCTATACCCCTTTAAGATGTGTTTTGTTACAAGCTCAGCTCGTGAAAAAGTTCACTTTAAATTGAAAACGTTTGAAGTACCACGTAATATTTAATTGACAAGTCCTTTAGCAGATATGTATATTCCTAATGGACTAATGGGAAATTGCTAAAAGATTATTTACAAATATGTGTCTGCCCTAACGCTTAGCTATCTATCTACAAAAGGGAGTTAGCTATTTAAAGAACCCATGTCAGCCACTCCTTTGTTATTGTGTTCGTTTGATTAGAAGAGGAACTACGTGTAGAAATCTCTTAATAAACATCTAAAAACAAAGTTTCAGATTTGATTTACCAAATTCAATCGAGAACATTGCTGTATAATCTCCTAAATCAGCCGATGGAAATAGACGCTTTCTCCGACATGGTATGTTGCTAGGCTGACAAAATGGCGGCTGACACAGGCTCTTTTAAAGACAGTTGAAAAACACTCACTTTACTTAATCAAGTCAGCTATGGTCTAGAGCGGATTTCGTATGACTTTGAAAAGTGCCATACGGCAAAGTTGTGCCGCGCCGCGACCGTGACCGTGCCGCGACCAGGTTCCGTGCCGCGACAGTGCCGCGCCGTGTCGCGTCTTCGCGGCACTTCTCACATTCATACGAAATCTGCTCTATTTTGGGCCCCCGTCGTTGCCGTTGCGTAGAGGATAGGCCTGATCGGCTAACATTGTTTACCTCTTGTTACCACCCAGTTCAGAACTCGTGACGATTCATTTGGGAGGATACAGTTCTTCAATTTCTACACGTGAGCGAACGCTTGCAAGTTTTCACAAAATGAACAATTTGTAACCTCCCAATTGAGATTCATTTGAATTGGGTTACAACAAGACGTAAGCATTGTTTAACCGATTTTGTCTTTTGGAAGTTGGGGGGAGGGGGTACTCTTCCCAAAGTTGGGTAGGGGTGTTCCGCTCGAGCTCGCAAAATGTAACCCTTTTATGACAGAAAAACCGTCAATTTCAGTACTCTGTTTATGACAAAAGCACGTTATATCGGAAAATGAATGCCCTTACCATGACATGAAACTCGAAATTAAAAAAAACAATATCCTGTTCATGACCACAGACTCGAAATCCATACCCTGGTCAGCGGATCATCCCCGTGTATATAGTCAACATATGGGAGTACCCTCTCTCCCCTCTCTCCCTCCTACCCCGGGCATCTATCTAGTCTTTGTAAATCGGCCGTCTTCCTTGGTCACGGAGTCGTCCAATATTCTAAGCATCTTTTACAGGAAAAATCTATAAAAAAAAAACGTTTCACAGATCATGATTAAGGTAGTTCAGGAGCCCTTATCAACAGGAGACCGAGCCTACAAAAAATAATGCGAGTCGAGAGTAAGGCTGTTGGGCTCAAAGAGTGCAGTGCGTGCGATGGCAGCCCCGTTTTTTTTTTCTTTTTGGGGTCTCATTCTCTCGGGATTCAAAACTGCAATATCTAAAAACAGATTCATCTACTCCGATGCTTCTACACGCCAAGAGGTGATGGCAGGACATGTGTTTTTCATTTTAAGGCACAAAGAAAGGACAACAATATTATAACGACAACAAAACAGGAAAAACCCAAAGTTTGCAATCGACACTACAGTAAAAACCCGCATAAAAGGACAGGTGTTTTGGGGTTTCAGGCTGATTTTGTTCTTGTACGTATACATTGGGTGTTTTCTGCAAAATCAGCCTGAAAATGTTCTTAAGGTGTTCTTAAAATTGTTTCTTAATAGTCAAAATACTGCATACAATACCAACAGTCAAATACAGATTGAATGGCAGAAGGTAACAGTTATTTTGTAGCAACAATTAGTCAAGTACAAAAACAATTGCTAAATGTACCCTGGAAATCTCCATAGAGTACCTGTTGTAGAACTCTGTGTGCAGTGGTCTAGCACATATTGATCTACTTGGTACTCTACCACTGTAGGTTACTGTACTTGACTCCATTTTTGTATACAAGAACAATTTTCATTTTTCAGGCTTCACGTGTTCTTATGTATATGGTACCTTTTTGACAAAATTTCAGCCTGGGTGTTCTTAGTCCACTTGTTCTTTTATGCGGGTTTTTACTCTATTTTGTTGTTGGTTGGGCGCACAAAAGGGCGATGTGCTTATAAACCACCGAGCTTTCTATTTTATTTAAAAACGAAATAACATATCTTTAGTCAAATCGACACATACATACGATTACTTTATTTAAACATGGTTAAAACACTCAGTAAACAAGAATAAAGGATTGTCGTGTGTGAGCCCAATACGCTCTTAAATTTCGAAAGCGATGGTGGTCTATTGTCAATGCTGCGTTCTGATTGGTTGAGCTACTAGTAGGCTATTAATTATAGCCTACTAGTAGCGAAAAGTTTTGTCGGATTTGAAAGCCGGAAAATGGCAAATGACCAGACCAGAAAGCGTTTTTGGCTATACGAATTGTATGACCTACTAGTGTGATTTGAGTAAAACAATTATTCCTCTCGACCGCCATGGTCTCAGAGCCCATTCGGGCTCGGAATAATTATTAAGTATCAGTTTACCTGTTGATAACCAAGCTTACGAGCAGCAGGATTAAAGAAATCTTAAAGGTGGCGCCTGCAAGGAAAAGAGAGTTAAGATAGTGAGCTAGTGAAATGATCTCAGCGTGTCAAGATTGAGGCGTAGCGAACCTCATGTTTTCTTTCAGAAACATATAAGCGAGTTATATGTTTCTGTTCTTTCTAATCCGGTTTCCAAGACAGAAAAGAAAATGATAAGCCTATGGAATTGTCAACGAATATATTTTACTCGCCCAGAAGTACCCGGAGGCTCCCCTTGTTTTCAAGCTGTTATGTTATTTTAATATTGTTGAATATGGTTTGATACGGGGGGTGACAACGCTATCTATGGACGGCTGTTTGAGCAGTGAGCTCTTTTTTAAGTTGACGCCCCGAAACGTATTCAACCTTTCACAGAAAATGTGTTCCGCGCTCCCGCACGCGTGATGATAGCACTAACCACTGACCCATAGTATTCTTTTGGATGGCCTTTCCCGAAGAAACGCAAGGATTCAGAATCCGTCGAATCCTGATTTGGATTGAATCTCCTGAATCCACGACGAGAGTGGATTCGGTGGATTCAGAATCCTTTTTTGGATTTCTCAAAACAGGACGTTCATTTGTGCATTCAACTGGCTTTCCTCTGAAATAAAACCAGACAAGCCAGGCGACTGCACTAGACGAAACAGGGCAAGAATCTGATTGGCTCATGATATTTGATTGGCGGAACAGCAAAGCCAAAAACCAACCTCGTCCCCAGGGTAGACCCTGGGGAGGCTGAGTCACGTGACTATTGTTTGAGGACATGAGAACGAGGTTTGTCCTTTGTTTCGAAACGGTCATGTGACTCAGCCTCCCCCAGGGTCTTCTCTGGAGTCAACCGCCATTTTGAAAAAAGACCGAGAAGACCCTGGGGACGAAGTTGGCCAAAAACAAATCCATGTTTGAAAACGTGGGTCGCGATGCAACAATTTTAGCTGTAATACCTGAACAAGTGCAGACGTCAAGGCATTTGCCAAATAACTTTTCTTGTTCTCTGGGGACCATGCCGCACAAGTTTGACGGAGTGTTCTCACAGGTTCGTGTACGCGTTTGTTTCATTGTGACAGGCTCCCCATTGTTTTTGCAGCATTTGTCGGCACATTCTCCATCAGCAATAACCCATGCGGTAACTTTGATACCAGTTGCTATGTTCAAAAGTAATAGAGCGAATTTCAAATGATTGTATACACACTCAACGAATGAAAGGATTAAAAAGTTGCTGTTGAATGGCTTCCTCGTCAGCCAATCACAAGCCAAGAAAAACCACGGCGAGCACGAGGCAGGTTTCTTTGTATGAAGATCTAGTACATGACCTGCGAAACCTTTTTGCGAAAAGGAAAAAGTTTCTGGGGGTCACAAAAGTTGGTGTACTCCCTTTTGGAAATCACACATGAATTCTGAACACTTCACGTTCTTTTGTCCTGGGAAACTCGGCTATTGAAATGGATGGGTTTACACGTCTTGTAGAAATCCCTTGTGCTGTTAGAGAAATGTGAAAGACACGTTGCACAAAAGTCAGACATGCCTGCCAACTTACTCGCATTGTGCGGGTTTTCCTCGCCTAATTCTAAATTCTGATTTCTTCGCATAACCCAGACATTGTTCTCCTCGCATAAATGACAGAACGACATAGCTTTCGTATTCTCAGTAATTTTCAACAAATATTATTTTCAATATCGCTTGTCAATAATATTTAACAAACCCGTTCTGCGGTCCGATCACATAAAGACGTTGTTTTTTCAAAATAATAGTTTTTGGTGCCGGAATTACTGTTAATTTTATAATAAATACATTTTGTTGGCATTGTCAAGGAATCATTCTGTTTTGGTATACCTATTTGTTCTCATGACGCGTCGCGGACAGACAACAACAGACAGTTGTGATGGTGCAACCATTTCTGTCATTTCTGTCGCTAAATAAACTGCATCATCAATTAGTGCTTGGTACATACCTCCTACATCAACCTCAAGAGTGCCCTTAACGATCGAAAAGCTGCCCATTTCTTCTAAAGCCTTGGCTTTCGTCACTATATCCGTTGCGTTGAGCTGTGCGCCAAAGATCACTGTAACGTTTGCCTGGCAATTCTCCCCTTTCTTGGCTAACGTAACTTTGACCATCTTTGTCGAGTAGGAAGAAACTGGGTATGTTTTCTCGATCTGGTAATAGAGCGAAAACCAAATTTAAAATCTTTGTCAATTTTGACAAGGGAATAAGTATTTATTATTATTATTATTATCCACCAATTTGGTGGATATCCAATCCCGCGCGCTCTGATTGGCTCCTGAAACTCGGAATATCCGAGGATATTCACTGTTTTGCGCCGCTCCCATGGCATCCATGTAAATTCCGAACACTTCCATGCGTGCCTTGGGAAATTCAAAATTCCCTATGCGAATAGAGGTATTACTATTTCATTTCAGTGTAGTCTAAAAGGCCTTGCCACCAGTTTAACATTCAATGACATGCTGATGGTTGCTCCGTGGGTTGTATTCCAGTGTACTTACTGCGGTTTTGATGGTGTTTTCGTCTGTCCCGTTACAGCTAGTATTTTGTACGATTGCAATTATCGTCAACTTGATATCGCCTTTAGAGAGAAAGATGTGATTAGACAAGAAGATTCAATTTCAATGCGTTTTACTCGCGCTATATAGCAACTTTACGTGAACTTATTTTAAAAACAACGCCACGGGTATAAAGTTAGCCCCGTTGTTTATGTTTTATTTTTTATTTCCCATTTCGTCCGGTAAGCAGTGCCCAAACGTGAAAACGAAAGCCTTTTGAACTTCAAGTCTTGAAGTTCTCCCATTATAGCAACTCTCGTACTATAGTTATGCACAGCACATGATTTGTAAAAAGATTTTGAATATGAACAGGTGAATTATTACATTTAGACATCATGCATTTCAAGATATAACATTTCAGAATTTCTACTAAAGTTGAAATAAAATGCAATGACCGTGTGGACGATATAATACTAAAACGTAGGATCTGATGCCACTGTCCTGTTAAGATTTAGTATCAGCCTTTCCTCGTGTTATATTTCTACTAAAACCGAGTTTCTGAAAGCGCGCAATGTTTGGGCTTTCATTGTGAGGAAGATAAAGTTGCCGCCCACTAAAACCAATTATCACATGACTCATTTATGTCAAGAACATTACGGGACTGGAACTTTCTACCAGAGGAGGCTGTGAAGGCACGTAGCTTGCCAGCCTTCAAAAAGGCCCTTTCTGCTTGACCACTAGACAGTGTTTATTTATTTTTATTGCACTATCACTATTTTCTTTATTTTGCACTAGCACTCTGTTGTTTTGTATTTTGTTACCCTCACAAGAATCTTCAAACGAAGGAGGTGAGGTTTCAAGGAAGAAGAAGAAGAAATAGTTTTTGTTGTTGCATAAACCAAATAGATCTAATACTACCATACGTCTTTACTATAATAGATAGAAGATAATAGACTGCAGCGTGTCATGAACAACAGTCACGTGATTCGACTGGCGTCTCGTCACGCACGTTTTTGTTCGTGACACGATGTGACGTCATCTATCTATCTATCCACTAGATTTAGTCACTTGTCTTTCCGCTCAATATCTCGTTTCAAACAAGACCTTACTTGATGCTTCAGGTGCTTTAGAAGCTGTAGGCGCAACGGAAACTGTTGGAGTGGGTGCTATAACTGATGATGCAGCTGAAGCATCCGCGGTTGCACCTGTAGCTATCGCAGGAGACGCTGAGGGTGTGGCGCCTGGTAAAGGTGTGGCTGCGGATGTTCCTGCCAATACGGCGGTAGAGGATGGAGCAGGTGAAACAGCAACAGTTGTAGTAGACTGGGCATCTACAAAGGAGAACATATTTGAAATTAGCCATTTTACTTCCCCACCGTCAACAGGACCCTCCATCTACTCCAACGTCTAGCCATATGTATAGGGAGGCCATCGACAGGACCCTCCATCTACTCCAACGTCTAGCCCTATGTATAGGGAGCCCATCGACAGGACCTTCCATCTACTCCAACGTCTAACCATGCACAGGGAGCTCTTTGACAGGACCCTCCCATCTACTCCAACGTCTAGCCATATGCATAGGGAACCCTTTGACAGGACCCTCCATCTACTCCAACGTCTAGCCATATGCATAGGGAGCCCATCGACAGGACCCTCCATCTACTCCAACGTCTAGCCATATGCATAGGGAGCCCATCGACAGGACCCTCCCATCTACTCCAACGTCTAGCCATATGCATAGGGAGCCCATCGACAGGACCCTCCCATCTACTCCAACGTCTAGCCATATGCATAGGGAGCCCATCGACAGGACCCTCCCATCTACTCCAACGTCTAGCCATATGCATAGGGAGCCCATCGACAGGACCCTCCCATCTACTCCAACGTCTAGCCATATGCATAGGGAGCCCATCGACAGGACCCTCCCATCTACTCCAACGTCTAGCCATATGCATAGGGAGCCCATCGACAGGACCCTCCATCTACTCCAACGTCTAGCCATATGCATAGGGAACCCATCGACAGGACCCTCCCATCTACTCCACTAAGTTTAACCGCAGGAGCAGCTGGGTGCCTATTTTTAGACTGTGTGTTTTTAATTTAAACGGGAAAAGGTACTTTGAGTGAAAATGTTGGGTTCAAGTGTACCGATGGCAGCACTGCTGATTCCCTTTTTTTTTAAAGCCCGTGACAGCCACTCCTTTCTTGTTGTTTTCGTTCGATATTAGAAGATGAATTACGTGTAGAAATCACTAAACCAACATCTAAAAACAAAGTTTCAGATTTGATTTACTAAATTCAATCGCGAACGTTAATTGCTCTATATTATCTAAATCAGCCGATGGAAATGGATGCTTTTCCGACTTGGTATGTTGCTATGCTATCACAGGCTTTATGCGGATAGCGAACATATTGGGTCCAAAAATTGCAAAGACAAGGGACCACAAAATTTCAATTCCCACAAGCAGCAATCTGGTCGCATTAGTACGAAATAGCTTTATCATCGCCGTTATGCTTCTGTGCATGGTTTTAATTTGATTGACAGCGAATTCTTTTTTCTACAAAACATTGCCAAAAAGCCAGCCAAAAGGTTGCTCTCGTTGAACGTTGTAGTTCTCTGGCAAAGCGGCATCCCCCTCCCCTTTAAATCCTGATGTAGCGGCCTTAAAGGGAAGGATAGAGGGAGGGGGTCGACGACAAGATGATATCGAGAGGGAGCACCAAGAGGGGCTGCGGGAGGGGAAAGGGAACTTAAAAAAAAGGCCACTACGGAGGCTAACCAAACCACATGCGACAGCTGTGAAAGCCTGGCAATACTTTAAAGAACTTGGCATATATGATGAAAGTTATCTGCTTAATGTTCGTTCATCCGCCAAATTGTCTCGCCATATTTAAATATTTCAGGTCCTCACTCTTGTTTTGAGAAGGACGTCATTCAATTACTGCTATGAGCAAGTGTACTCAGGTGCAGAAATAATACGTTGCCATAGTAACACCAGTCTAAATATTGTTTCTTCTTTTCTTAATTATGCTTCACGGCTAAAGCATGGTTCGATTAGCGAAGACGAATGGATGTATTTCATTATATTTCCGTTGCACTTTGAACTAGATATTAAGTATATTTTTATGTTATGACTTAGCGAAAATGCGAAACCTTTATATATATTGCGCACAATCTTATAACTAACAGGCTCATTAGTAATCGGCATTTAATGCAGGCATATTAAAATTATACAATTAAGACGAAATAATCAAATGAGAAACAGTGAACGGCCACATGCGAACAAAAAAGCGGTGTTCTTTACTGTAAGAAATATAATTAGAAGACATTTCGCTGAATGTTCATGGTTACATCACACATCTCTCTCAAATTTAGCGTGTTTGCTGGTTTTGCTTGGAGTTCCCATAGCAGTGTTTGCCAAAACGTCAAAAATATGGATCGCTAAACTTGCTTCAATTTTGCAAGCGCTTTCATTTGTATTCAAACTCTTATCCGCTTGCTTCCTCTTTGAGCGATTTTCATATCAGCGCGGCGCTTTCAGTGTCGAAATACAGTTTTTTGTAAAAGTGCACGGCAAACAAGGATTGTGGTTTGAGATTTTGTTTTTTTTTCTCGGCATTCACGTTTTCTTTTTACATTGAAAGCGTCAGAAAAAGAATTCATGAAAAATTATCCTTATTACTTTTTCTTACTAGCAGAGCATTGGAATCTAAAAATGCATTTTATATTATAATCTATCTACAAAATGCAAGATTTTCCCATTGAGTGTGCATTTGGGCGCTTAATCTTGTGTGAAATTCTCGCATTGCCTAATCACCTAGAGTTTTTCTTTTCCTGAGATCCTCACAGATCGAAGTAAGTCTGTTTAAAATTTATGACAGCTTTTTCTTGTTTGGTTTGAAAGTAATATCCTGCGAGGACTTCGAGCCTTTTTCAAAAAGAGAAAAACCTGAACAGAATTGTTTGAAAGTGCACGCTTATTGTTTAAATGCCGCAACAGCCGTATCATTCTTATACCTTCTTAGTTAAGACGAAAACGGAATTTTACGCCAAGGAATCTGTATAAAAGTCTGAGTTCAGGGTTCAGCGAAACATTTCCTCAAAACCTATTTTTCCGGGTTCAACCGCTGATAAACAGATATATTTCACTCTAGACTACGAGAGCCTAAGTCGTTGATGTTGTTTCTTTGAAAACACGAAGTCAGGACACTAATAAAGAAAACGAGCACTTACCTAGATTACAGATATGAAGAAACAGAACCATAATACTTGCGGCTATTTTGTAGGCCATTTTGTCGCTGTTTTATGAACCTGATGAAAGTTACTTGGCTTGGCTTCCCGTGTTCCAACTTCTGTCCAATGAGACACCAAGGACCGTTGACCTTCGAGGGACAGATACTTGTTTGCAGCGTTTCCAACACAGCTTGTTTCTATGTAACTTAAGATCCCTGAGATTAACATAAGAAAGTCTCCGGCCTTTTTTCTGGGTGACAGACATGTCTTGCAATGTTGACTCTGTCTCATTGGCTGTGACATAAACTGCTTCTCGAATAGAATTTTTAATCCCATTGGGCTGCCTTTAAGAAATGTTATCTCATAAACTGAAAAGTATTTTAATCTAGGCGTAAGAAATATGAAGCATTAATTTTGGCGAGACAAATCTCAGTGGAAAAGACGGATCTCTTCAGTGGACAGTGTCATCACCTTTAGACAAATTGATTATCATTTTGTCATGGTCACACACAGTGAGTTGGAAATTAACGAGGACGATTGCATTACGATAATTTATTTGCCATTATCGAAATAAGCGCGGAAAGTATAATTTTTGGTTCATATTTCACGCCCCCTCCATTCCATTTCATGGTCTCGTCCATTATTCAATTCCAGGGTTCAATTCATTCCTGTTCATTCTTTATGTGTGTGTCGCAAAGGGAATGTGTGAGAAAAGACTGTTCAGAAACAATGATTGCTCTGGATAGTACAATAGCTAAAACCGAAAATGAAATCATTGTTTAACCATTGTAAAGGGTTTGGCATGGTCGCATCTCTCTTCAACGTTCCCTCGCTCTTAGCGGCCCGCGATTCCATTATGTATGCAGTTCTCAGAAGCCCTTACTAATGCAATAGCCATATTACGTTTCCAGTTTTTTACTTCCCTTTTAACATCAATACATGATTGACACCTTCATTATGCATATCCTTTTAACCGTTTTAGAACAGCAATCAGTTTTTTTATTTAATTTTAGTCTAAATAGATCATATTCGCTTACAAATTATGCATATCCTTTCAGAAGATCAAGATCAAACAAACTCGTCGCGAAGTGCGCCTGTCACACAGCCTCGTCGCGAAGTGCGCCTGTCACGCAGCAACAAGACCAAAATATTGACTCAATGGATTTGAGTGTTTGACTACAGTTTCCAACAACACTCGCTAACTTATATGATTACTCAATGACGCGATCGTGGGATTGACGCCAAGGGATAAAAGTCAATGCTAAAATGGGTTTTGTGATAACAAACAATTCAGGCTATATAGTTTTTAATTTGGAAATGAAGCAAATGAGCTAGGTTGATCATATTACATATTAGTATATACCAAATCTGTGAATATATTGGTTCCTGAAATAGTAGATATCCAACACTATTCACCTCCCCTTCGGGGGATAGTTGTTTAGTTTCTTTTTTCACGTCTTCACCGTCTGCTCCGCATCAAATCTCGATCAAATCAGAGAAAGGTTGTCAGAAGTTTAAAAAATACATGTGCTGTCTGCCCAGACTAAAATTTCCTGCGTAGCAAGCGTTTCCGTGGAGTTCCGTGGTCAGAGAAAGGCCTGAAAGTAATCGCTAAAGTAGAGATTTCGATGATTTGGCCGTGCGAATGGGGCGAGGGCGAAAATTGGAGAGAGGGGTAAAGGGGACGGGCGGCTAAGTTTCTCTGACCCTTGAAACCTATGAGAAACGATTGATACGCAGGCTATCAATAATTTCCTTCAGAATGTCCTATAACTTCGCGACTTTTTATCCAAAAAAGGAACAAAAATCCGTGTACGATGTCTATCCATTTCACCAAAGCTGTATTGCTAGATGTTTTCTCCATCACCGGAAAAGCAATTTACTGTTTTGTCACGTGACATACCTTGTGACGTCACTCCGCACTAAGTTATAGCACCAAAATATTAAGTTCGTCCAGTTTTATCACTGTGACAAAAATTAGCCTGCCTTAAATAGATTAAAGCAATTTAAGGCACATTTTGCGTTTTTGGGGGCTAGCCCCAATCCCATTTCGAATCCCAGGCCTTAATGTGCTTGAGACTCTCAATATATGGCAGCTCGTTTCGCGACAGTATCGGAATTTGAATCGTTTAATCCACCGTATTTTATTCTACTGGCTGGTATATACGATTTCGCGTCTCGGGATATATCAACCAAATGGTCTCAGCAGCAGTAGATTGCTAATCAATTTTATAAAAATTACGAAAGTTTTAATCGACATGTTTCGACATATATCAACCACTATTCACCCGGCCCTTCGGAGGGTAGTTGCTCAAACATACTTTAGTAATATGATGTTATTTTCTGACTGAGAGGTCCGAATGGTAAAATACCGCGATCTCGCTCTCGGCCTTGAAAATACTGATGACCTCAGTAGCCTGCGGCCTTAATCAGTGGGTCCCGGTGTATTTTCAAGACAGAGGTCACAAAGTATTTAATCGTCGGCATCATCTGGACCCATTTTAGAGCGCCCTCGACTGATCCAGTTCACATGTCATTCCCAACCGTAGGATTCCTGACCTCGGGAGTCGCAAGGCAAATCAAAGCGCACAATTGATGGTTTTCCGGACCGCTGAAAACTCATTGATCGTCTTTATTAAATCAAGGTATTCGACCCTTTACACGCCCTCTCATCAAATGGCAGATTTCTGCCTTATATATTTTAATTTTTTCACAAACCAGGTCTATTGTCACATCTTGCACCCATTGTGGGGTGAGGCGTCCCACAGCTTTCCAGATCATATCGTTGTCGTGCTGAATAATGATTTAATAAAAGAAATATATATATTTCTAAACTAGTTTTTATCTTTGTCAGTGCAGGGACCGACACACCCTGATTATAACAATGTACTGCTTCGCTATCGATCCCCAAAAAGCTTTAGTTTTTGTAGAGTGTAGACTGCTTGCAGCCCCTTCTTCGGCGAACGTCCGTAATCGAGGGAACGTTTTTTCCTTGCGGCGCGCTTCGATTTGTTTACAGCGTCAAGTTACTCAGGAGAGGGAGAGACGCGACACTGTAAACAAATTGAAGCGCGTAGCGGGTAAAAAACATTCTCTCGATTTACGGACGTTTGCCGAAGAAGGGGCTGCAAGCAGTCTATAGTTTTTGTCGGTTTTGCGCATTTTACCGTAACGCGAGAAAATTAGTAAAAATAAAAGGTAGAAGTCCTCTGCATTAAGTCAGATACATTTAAACATGAAAACAAAAGCAAAGCAATTATGGACAGGTGAATCGATCCCTTCAAAGTTCAGCCCTGTTGGCTCCCTGTGTCTAGTCACGTGTCACAGGGTGCTCCCGCCCAAGGGCGTCAGGACCACTGAGGTATTACCCGACACGGGCGCGCACCGCTCATAGTATTACAAACCAATGTTCAATTAAGATTCTTTCCCAAACATGTGTACAGAGTGAATGAAATGGACCCAAAATGTTCATTGTGTTTTGTTTTGCAACGCTTTAATTCACTTTACAAGAAGTATTTTTACGCTTTTGTATCCGCCGTTCGAGTGCAAAAAAGAAAAACTCCCCGACCAACGCGTGCGTATTCCTAGAAGAAACTTGCTTTTACCAAGAAGAAGATAGATAAAAGCAAAATTTAGTTTAGTTATAAGTACTTTCTGTGCTTCCTGCGTGGTTTTAAACTCATTTTTTTCACGCAAGCTCTGGGCAAACCTTAATTTTTCTCTTCTCTCCAGTGAACGATTAGTATATGATTAGTTTTATAGATGTTATTATTGATAGCTTTTAAGTATCACTAAATGTGTAAGTTTTATATTGAATTTCATCTCTATGAGCTGTGATGCATTTTAATATCTATCTGTCTTGAGACACAGGGAATTTCTGCAGAAACCCATCCATGGGAAAAGCTGAATTTCCCAAGGCACACGCATGGGAAGTGTTCGGAATTCACATGGATAGCCATTGAAAATCCGAACACTTTCTATTCTTCTACCATGGGAAATTCAGCTTTTCCCATGGATGGAGTCTGCAGAAATGCTGTCTACTCTGCTGTCTACGCCTTTAAATCTGCTGTTAAAGCCACGCCAAAATACCGAGGGATTTCTGACAAGCTCGGAACAACTGGTCATCTTCAATCTTTTTCTTTTGCTAATTATTTTAGACGCTTCAGAGCTTCGTTTACGCCTTGTGCAAAGAATATCTTCATTTCTCCCATTTTGATTGCACCGTCGCCATCTGCATCAGAGAAATCAAGGATGATGTCTTTCCATCGGACAAATTCCTCCATTTCTGGGGGGCGCTGTATGTAGGAAGAGGAAAGTGTATTAAAATCAGGGGCCTAGCCAGGGTGTGTGTGTGTGGGGGGGGGGGCAGAGGAGGCCGCGGCCCCCCCTTTCTCGGAAGATTTTTCCATATATTTACAGTATTTGCTGCCGGAAATTTGAAAATTTTCGTCCCATGTCTTCACTATCCGCCCCCTTCCCCCCCCTCCCCCCCAGCCAAAATTCCTGGCTACGCCCCTGCAAATCGTTAATAGCTGATGACGCCTTTATGTTAAGTCAAAACGCGCGCTACTTAGCGAAGCTGCCCCATAAAATGGCGCGAAATTCTTTCGCACTCGAGAAATGCTTCATGATTTCGTTTTACTTTGCGTAGCGTATAGTTTCTACTCGAAGCCTCCAGGGATTTGAAATATGATTATTTGATTTCTTTACAGTAAAACAATTGCGTAAATATGGTCATTGAAACATTAATATCTGTCTTCTGCACATGGCATATATCCTGCGACACTCTGGATGTCGTCTGCGCTAAATTTGTTGTGTTGAGCTCGTAAAAACTACGCAAAAGTAAAATCGTTTCTCGGATGATTTTGTGCTTTCAATGTGCTGAATAATAGCATGAATGATCCCGCTCGATTTTGCGTTCCTTGATGCCTACGTTTCAGACGATATTCTGCGCAATCTCGTAGAGTAATGGACAGTTAAAAATATTGTTTCTATAGTATAGAGCAGATTTCGTATGACTGTGAAAAGTGCGGCGACACGGCGCGGTACTGTCGCGGTCGCTGGCCTTCTGTAGATAGGGAATGAAATCGCGTGGTCGCAGCACTGTCGCGGCGCGGCGCGGCCTTTGTCGCGGCACTTTTCACAGTCATACGAAATCTGCTTCAGCTTGCAGCTGTACAGAAAGCTTACCTCGTGCAGTTTTGTAAAAATATCACGGATAAGTGCATCAAGCTCTGCTCCTTTGATAGATCCTGAGTGATCCTGAAATATGCGCACAGAAATAATGGCAGTCTATGTATACATGTTCAAATTCAATGACTGCACCCTCGGGAAACAGCGAGTTTTGTTTTCCCTCGAATCTCGATGTTTCCCTCGACTTCGTCTCCTGAAACATCGAGATTCTCGGTAACACAAAACTCGCTGTTTCCCTCGGGAGCAGTACGTCTTTAAGTGTTTTGTATCAAAAATTCACTTAATAGCAGATGCTTACCTTATCATAATGTTTCCAAATTTTATCGAAGTCGGAGTCTGAAATCTTTTGCCCTTTCTTTATCTAAGAAAGAAAACAGAAACCAAAATATAGATTGAAATTTCCAGTGCGTGTAGCAAACGTAGTCTGGTAGTAGCAGATCGGTTCAACACTCTTAGTAATGGACTCTTGGAAATGTTCAATATTTTGAGATGGCGATCCGCCCGGACCGTTCCCTGCAAGCAGAGGCCTCTTTTCTCTGCATTTCGCTGGCTGAGGTTCGCGAGGAAAAGAGACCTCTGCGCTGGGTCGAAACTCGCTTTGTTTTGCCGCCGTCCACAACCTTGGACGGTTTGCTGACCGTTTCTTGAGCCCACTATATGCGCACGCATATCTACAGACGTTTTCCGCTGTTATTATTTGAGCCCCCCAGCGGAAAACGTCTGTAGATATGCGTGCGCATATAGTGGGCTCAAGAAACGGTCAGCAAGCCGTCCAAGGTTGTGGACGGCGGCACAACAAAGCGAGTTTCGACCCAGCGCAGGGGTCTCTTTTCCTTGCGAACCTCAGCCAGCGAAATGCAGAGAAAAGAGGCCTCTGCTAACAGGGAACCCGGACCGGTACCGTCGCGCGTTCAAACGGGACCTGCGGTACCAGAACGATTTTGGCACAGCTAGCTCCGGCACGTTCCCGTGTGAATATAACTGTTGCAAAACGTGTCAGAATTGTACCGGTCCGGTGTTGTACCGGTCCGGTGTTGTACCGGTCTCGGGTGAGCGGGTCGCAGTGTTCCCGTCTCGGAAGAGACGCAATGCATTTTGAGACATCGACGAACCTTGAATTTTCTTAAGAAATTGTCCTCCACCCCAAGGTACCTGAAAGACAAGACAAGCAAGGTCTCATGATTTGAAATAATGGTTTTAAGGAATGAAAGACTTCTAAAATTGCGCGGGACGTTTTCTATTCGTACTAGTGCTATTGTTTCCAGCATTCGTCTCCATTTTTCCTGGGTAGAAGTCAGCTGTGAACGATAACCTCTCCATGTATCAGTTGACGAAACCCGCGCAATATTAAAACCTACTGTTTCGCAAAAATAATCAAGAATGGGCGCAACTGTAACTATTTTGCATTGCTGAACGTAGGAACACTAGACGAGCTATGCACTAGTTCAAGTACGGAAACTTGTGTTCTGCGCCGGTACATGCGATAATGTTTCGAGCTCTTTTAGAGACTGGCTACCAATTTTTTTTTAATGCGCGTGCTTGAATTTCAAGCCCCTAATTAAACTAAGCATGCGTGTGCAATCGCGGCTCGGATTATTATTTGATAAATAACGAATTGAATAAATGATGGAAACCTGTTTCAAAAATCATGTTTAGTGGTTTGGCAAAATAATCAATATGTACCACTAACTCACTTGGCCATTTCTTCCAAGTTGATCACGCCATCTTTGTCTCTGTCACTTTTTGCAAGCTGAAACGGAACATGAAAAATTAAATCAACCGAAACTGTCTGCAAGATTACCGCGGCTTTTAAAAATAAACTAAATTCTCCTCATAATTGGCTTACTTACGATGTTCTGGACTTGTTTGTCTATGTTCTCCGGTGTGATATTTTTTACTCCTCCAAAGTAATCAGCAGTAAAACCCTGCAATGAGAAAATATGTTTTAAAAAGTAGCCTAGTCGCTGGTTTTCTGGGCGGACTTCCTGTGGGTAGATAGGATGTGACGTCACCCGAGCGTCGAACTTGACCCAGCTCACACGCTTCCACTCGGCTCATGCCCTAACACAGGGAGCCCGTTCTTGACAATGTTTCAGTGATCATGTGGCTCCTGAAGTTTCGTAGCTCCCAAGGGCATCATGGTGCATTACTTCCATTTTCATGATAATTCTGCGAACTCTACGCCAACTAACAAACTTCCGTCAATCAAATGAGTGAACCGCTCTGGGTGATTTCACGCAGGTTTTAAACCAAATTTTCAGTCACCATGAAAATGTGCAAACGAAACAAGTAGAAAAGTCCATGCGTCTGTCTTAAAAGGTTTGATTGACGGACGACAAAACGCAGTTTGGCGTTCGGGAATGTAAAGTGGGAGTTGACAGAACAATGAAAATGGCAGTAAGGGAAGAGGTCAAAACAACGGTACTCTATAATCCAGTTTAGGTTTTGGACACCTCTGGATTTTAGGCTACCGATATCTCGTGAAATGATTGATGAATAATGGTGAAAACCCTGCCATTGTGCTCTATTTATGCATAGAGACATATCCTGGCTCTCATCATGCTTATCTATTGTTGTAGCCTTGTACCCTGCCTTCGGATAAATACAGTTAGCCCTTGCGGTTCTTAAATAAACCGCCCATGCAGCTTTTTAGTGGCAGGGTATTTATATGAAAATGCTTTCTCCTATGGAGCACGGAGCACCGCATGCTACAACAGAGGACGAACATGGTAGAGCCTCACTTGTTAAATACAGCGGTGAAACAAATGTTAGGCTGTCACATTTAAAAAGAGGTAAATTTAGAATCTCACAGTTTATTCTGTGGTTACATGTGTATAGTGCCAAGTTCCGTACATGCAATTCAAAGTGCGTGTGAATGCCATGAGGTACTAACTTTAACTTTTCGACACTTCGACTCGCATCTTATGTAATCAAATGCAAACGCCTGTGACATGAAGCAAGAATCATGTTATATGTGTTTTTACGGATTTGGTGTAGCCCGACATGCTTGCATTCCCCATATTACGGTGAAAACAGAACTTATAAATCCTGCAAATGAAGCTCGATAGAACAGCAAACGCGAAAACTCCATACATACTGCTGAAAAAGGTAAGATTAGTCAGAAGCTCTCAACTAGATTATGAGTGCGCTCATGTCTCTCAGGTGAAAAGCTGTAGTTTTGGATTGGCTGATTTTGAACGTTCGAGCATGCGCATGAAGCTCTTTCTCTCAACGGCTCTGTCAATCTTGCTCCCAGAGCCCTGTATTTTCTGCGCATGCGTCGCAATTTGGGAACGAGATTGACGAGACGGGTGAAGGTCTGGGTTCGAAAATGGGGAGTTCTGGGTACGATAATGTCAGAGACGTTGAGAGACAGAATTCTGCGCATGTTCAGTCTGCCGGACCTTCAACATAAGCCAATCAGCGAAGGCCCTCAAATGGCTACGCTTCATAAATAAAAAGTTTTTTCTACCTGAGATATGAACGCGCGCGTAATACCTACAGCTGCAGATGGACCCTTCGAGTTATACTTTTGTTAGTACTGAGGGTTTGTACATTAGTAAGATTCATACATTAGTACATGCTTTATAACACAATTCTCATGCAATTATGGCAAATGCTCACGTGCTATATATTTCTTCTCATAGTAATCCATTACTGTCTTTTCATTCAAGTTTCCATTTCCGACATGCCACTCGATTATAGTGAGAGTTACGGATGATGAACCAGTGATAGAGAATATACCAGAAAAGGACCTGGTACTTCGTGACGAAAAAGTGTTGCTAATGAAAAAAGCTAGAATACTGCGCCTCAGTTTAATTTTACCCTTAAGCTTACCCTTAGCTGTTCCTCTGACAAGAACCCCTCTCCGTCGGTATCATACTTATTCCAGACCTGAAAGAATGAATAAAACAGTACATAAACAAACTAATGCAACTCCATTAAAAACATCCCAATAACCCGTGCCAGAAGTTCAAATGCACATCTGCCCGTGCGTCAGTTTGCCTTTTATGAAAGGTTGACAACAGGAATTCGACAAATTGGGAATTGGGTTACCTGAATCGCAAATCTATTCTCATATTCTTTTAATAGGACAAAGAAAAACTTAACACACAGTTCTGGGATTCAATACGCGGTTTGAATGTGATAAATTCGCATTCCCTTCTTAGCACTTGCCGAGTTGTCGATTATATAAATTCCGTAGTAACCCTTCGGCTTATGCAATGCGCCTTTTACGGTTCAATATGTGTGTCGAAAACTAAACGCAGTGTAAATGCACTTAGCCAATCAGAAGCGAAACACATTCAACAACAAACCAATCAGACTAATCAGAGGACGAAGTAAGCACCCAGGAAAATAAGAGACGACACTGTGTGTTTGTTTTTCATTTGCATTCTGATTGGCTGACGAAACAAAGAACAAAGATCTCAACCAATAGGAAGTCAGATTGACTTTTGTCAGTCATCTGAAATCTGATCTAAGCCACACATATTTGGCTGTGAATGCTCCATACCTTCATGAAATCCACGCTTGTCATATCTTTGCAGCGGAATTTAACATCAAGACATTCATCTATAGGGAGAATTTCTGCCAACTAAAGTTAGATTTAATAGAGACAGTGTCAGAAAAGTGCACATACATTTCCCCCTTTAAATTGGCTGTGTCACAGATGTTTCAACATGCCGCCTCACTCAAACAAAAGTTGCGTTGACCCAAAGTAACATCAGGCCCCCAGAGCCTGATGTGCATGCGGACCTCCCGTCCTCCCCTCACTCCCCCCCCCCCCCCCCCCCCCTCAACACATCTTCCTCCTGGGGAGAGGTGAGGAGAGGATCCTGGCGAATGAGGATGTGGAGGCCCTAGTGACCCACTGTAATTTTGCCCCCAGAGCCTGATGTGCATGCCGATCTCCCGTCCTCCCCTCACCCTCCCAAAGCAGATTAAACGTGGCGCCTTCGTGGCGTCGTCGCCGTAACCGCATTGTGCCGTTCCGTGTGTCAAAGCATTTTAATTTGTGCCAATAACTTCGCGAATGACAGACGTTGACGAGAAGACGAGGTTCCGTGCAGTGCCGTAACCGTACCGTGTTCCGTTCCTTTTCAAAGTCATACCAAATCTACTCTATCCATGCTACATGTGCTGTCGTTTTTATACAAATCCGCGTGGGCTACCCTCGGCCGTGAACAAAAACAAAATGGCGACCAAGAGAACGATGTTTCTCGAGTATCTGCAAGTATTGGTGAATTCTCCTGCTCTTTTTTCGCTAAGATATGAGGAAAAATACTTACAGACCTTCCAAATAAGGTAAAGGGGGATTTCCTAATAAGGAAGTTTTGCAACGTTGGCAATTCGACAGTTCGGCGAAAATATACTTACTTCTCTTAAATCAATTCTATTGTCTTTTAAGAAATCTTTGAAGTACGTCTCTTTGAATTGTTCTAGTTCATTCTCTTTCTCTTTCTTCTCGCCTGATCCTAAAAGACCTTTGAACCTTTGCAGAAGTCCTGTTTGTTGGGGCTCTACGTATGGCTCCTGAAACGTATGTAGGTACTTGAAGTTACTTGAAGCTAGGTAAGACTTGTAAGGTAAGACTCGAACCCAGTCACTCGTAATCGGGATTGCGGGGCAAGTAGCTAATTATATTAGTAACCTCGACTGGGTGCGAGTCTGGTATTCACAGGAAATGTTTGTAGAAACCCATCCCAGGGAAATGCTGAAGTTTCCCATGGTAGAAGAATGGGAAGTGTTCGGATTTCCCACGGCTATCAATGCTATCCATGGGAAACTTGTACCATGGGAATTTCAGCTTTTCCCATCATTGGGTTTCTGCAGAAATTTCCTGTGTTTGGGAATAAACTTTAGAGCGGCTTTCAGATGAGTATAGAAAACTAGAGTCAAAGTAACTACACTGAGCCAATCAGAAACGAAACCCTTCAACAACCAACCATTCAGAAACGAAACCCATTCAACAACCAACCAATCAGGAGAGGCGCAGTAAGTACGACTGCCATGTATTTAGTCGTGGCGTCGTGAACCAAGAAAACACTGACGATTGCAGTTCTAAACGCAAGTATCAAATCACTTCTTTGGTTTTTGCAATCTGATTGGCTGGGAGGGCAAAGCCGCAACATGCCGCAATGCCCACAGCCAAAGGCGTCTTTTATACCTGATTTTTTTCGCCATTTTCACGTGGACATGGAATCATTTCAAAAGATGAAAACATTCCATGATTTGAAATGGGCAATTTGCATACAGAGGTTAACGCTATAAAAACGCAAAAAAACGCAAAGAAAAAAATCACCTGAAATCTGTCTGCAGCAATCTATCTTATGTTTCTAGAAATGCGCGGCTCGCATATCCATGCTTACCATTTTATATACGCGATAGAACAGGTCTTTGATAAACTTATCCAGCTCATTTGCTTCAATATAATTATTGCCTGAAAATAAAATGATATGTTGATAAGAAAATTAGGATATCAGCCCTTTATCAACAATCAACCTTCTACACTAATTGAAAAACCCAGCAATTTTATTTTTTATTTTTACAGTGGAACCCCGATTTTACGATATGCCACAGGGGCCGCAAAAATCTATCGTAAAATCCAGGGATATCGTTAAATCGAGGATAGTAAAATCGGGGTTCCACTGTGATGGAAATACAGAAGCTCTCGAGACTGCGTTTTGACACCTGTAAACTCTGTCAACTCGCCGCAAAACTTTCGGGCTGAGCAAGTGGACATTATTAAGGTTACTGAGAACCTTCGCGCACGTTGTTCGAAAAAAAATTATACACGTCCTTAGTTTAACCAAAATATGTCAACCTATATATCGTTGGAAAGCTTATAGAATGGACTAGCGGGCTGCGATTTTTTAAATTTTGTTTAGTTCAACAGTTATGATTTTTTTACATTTTTAGAGCGTGAAAATTCTACAAAATTTGACCTTCGAAATTTAAAAGTTCGATAACTTTTGAGCAAAGTAAAATTTTAAAAAACGCAGACACTGTTTTTGAGAAACACCTTTAAGGATTAAAACAATGTGTTACTTGGGAGTCAAGGTCTAGCAGTTCGTCAGCGTTATCTCTTGAAACTCTCACACCCGAATTTTTAATAAAACCTTAAAAAAAATTGTAATTATGAAAAAAATAATTCTTTTTGCCATAGTTCGCTAGTCCATTCTATAAGCTTTCCAACGATATATAGGTTGATCTGTTTTGGTTAAACTAAGGACGCGTATGATTTTTTTTCGAACACGTGCGCGAAGGTTCTCAGTAACCTTAACAAGAAAACTCGTGAAGCACGGACGTCTCTGACATATCCTAAATATAAATTCTTGCAAAAATCTAATACAGTATAAGAGAAAAAAATTATCGTATGCGACTTTTTAGCTCAGCTCCCGTGCGGTGCCAAAGCGCCACGCGCGCGAGCGGAGCACCACACTTAGAATGAGCAAAACCTTGCCGGCGCTGGGTTTGACAAAGTCCCCGAAACGATTGTAGTCGGGATAGTGTGCCACCTGACCCGAATATCCATGTGCATTTTGTGTTATACATCCGGGAGTAGTTATAGAGGTCTGAACTTCGTGCATTATCATGCATGATTACCGGGGCTCAAGGATTTTTAGTGTGAAACTTAGCGGGGAAAAAAATACTCTAGGAAAAGTAAGGAAATCCAACTGTTGTCGGAAGCCGCACGCGTCCAGAACGCAAAAAGTTGTCCTTGGTAGGAGGTCCTGAATCAGCTCACTGTATTATTGAGCATGAGTACGTGAGTTATTTGTTACGTACTGGACATTGCTATCCTTAAACACAGCTCTGTTGTGCAGAATAAAGAAGCCAGACCATATAGGATAGTATGTTTCCCATAATGCCGTTTGGTCTAGGCGCGTCGGCTAGAGCGCTGGTATATGCTTCATCGCTGAATGTCACAATAGCCGCCTTATTTGAATATGAATGGTCCTTTTCTTTGATTATGCCTCGTTCTATTAGAAGACGACTATATGGCATTCAGCGATGAAGTAGATACCAGAGCGCTCACAAACACGACAACCTTCAAAGGAAATTTCTGCAGAAGCATTCTTCTAACATGGGAAATTCAGCTTTTCCCATGGATGCGTCTCTGCAGAAATTCCCTGTGTATAAAGCTCTTTATGGACAAGGATCTAGTGTGAAGTATACAATGACAGAAAAAGAAAAAGAAGACACGGGGGATACTCGGATATAAAATGACGGAGGGGTCCGACGGAGCTCCAAATTTCATACCCAAAAAAATACCGGAGCCATAAATTATATACCCGAAAAATACCCAATTTTTTTAGCCTAAAAAGGCTATTTAATACCAGCATACACATGATGCCTGTCCCATTATGTTTCCAAATAGCTTCAGCTTAAGGCAGTATCTTGATGATCAACTAGCCTGTCAGAAGTTTCAACCCCCAAAAATACCTGGTAGAATTTTCAACCCAAAAAATACTTTAATTACAAATTTCATAACCCCCAAAAATACGTCGGACCCCCCCCCCCCCCCCGTCATTTTTATATCCAAGTACCCCCTGGGGAAGACACTAGACAGCCAAAGTTACTTTTTGTCCCTCTTTATTTAAAACAACCCTTGAAATATTTCCTCTTCACAACATTTGATTGGGCTGCATGCGGGGAAAACAGATTAAACCTGTGCGCAAGGAGCTTTCGAGAACAAAGCCGATTCAAGAAAGGAGAATTTTATGCGACTTGTAGGCGTGCGTTTGTGTGTCTTTAATCCCTTTCTTGTTAATCGACAGTAATTGGGAATCTACAGGTATGAGCTGGACTTATGAAATATTCAAAGGCTCGCAAACCGAAATTCGAGGCCACAAGAGATGAATCGTTTATTTCGCGAGCAGATTCTTTTGACTAGGACTACATGGTGGTCAGTTAATTGGTTTCAGCGTGTCCTTCGAAAACGGATAATACTTGTCGATTATTATAACAATATACGAACATATAGTTGATGTTTTCGCGGGCCTGAATGTGTTTTTGGCCTGCGACTCTAGTCCATTTTAGTCTGGGCCGCAGGCGAGAATTAAAATGAGTCTTGAGAAGTGCCAAAAACCTATTTAAACCCAAGAACACATAAACTATATTTACTATTATAATAAGAATAAGCAATGAATACTGAAAAATGACAATAAACCTGTGCCAAATTTTTGACTTTATTCAAAAGCCTTCATCATGGCATTCCGTTAGTAACTCATAAACCCGCGAGCGGTTTTCTTGATTGGCTCAGAGAAGCGGGCTAAACGTATTTTAGTACGCTAATCCTCCATTTTTAACCCGCAAATTACCCAGCAACACCCGACACGGTTGTCACAATAGTGTATACCCGTAGAACGCATTAGTTGAGTCACGAACTCCAAAATTGAAATCATTTCTCGACACATGGGGCAGAATTGCTATACAATCAGGGACATCTGACCGCCTCATTAACTCTAACACCTCGAGCATTTTTTATCGTCTGTGAACTACATATAACCTAGTGCAAAAAGCTTTTAAGCTCTTGGGGTAAATTTCGTGTCTCTTTTCGGCTGCCGATATATTTTGACAATCATTAAGAGGAACCAGGGTAGCATCATGGCCGGATCAAAATCCCAGACGCGTAGCTACCTCGGCCAATACGCATTTGCGTACCTCGTGAAGCCTCAATAAATATACAGCACAAAATGGGAGTTGAGCTATGAAAACAATGTAGTGGCGTACCTCGTAAAAATGTCTGGCGACGCGCCTTCCCATAATGCAGTGTCATTTTTGATACCATGACATCAAAAGCTCATGATGTATTACATCATGAGCTTTTGATGACATTCAGAGACTCAAATAGCCTCGATATCAAGTCAGTTCCATTTTGCCAGCTAAACAACATACTGAGTCCGAGAAATCACCTTGTTATCAAGCGCTACGGCGCTGTATCTCTCGCCGCTGTGTTTCGAGCTCTTCTTTCCATGATCATCGTTGCGAGTAAAAGGTTTTAAGGTCAAGGAGATCAAAAGTTAACATGAGAATATTTAGATTTATGTTCATTTATGTGATGTGGAATTATAATAAAACTCAGCCATAACTCAGCCAGTCTGCCCCGACTGATAATTGATGGTTTGATTAATAGTGCATTTTGTGCCAGCTTTCGAAGAAGTCTAGTTTTGGCGTATTATTATTGAAGCCTGCGCGCTAGCACAAGTGGAAGGGTACCCATGAGTTGGTCTTTCGTGCCGGATTTTCGCGTGAAGCAAACTTTTTAAAGAGCAAACGGAAATGAACGCGGTAGGTCGTGTCAATTTACTGTGATATCTACAAGACAAAATAGCCTTTTTCAGTGTTTCCTTGAGTATTTTAACACGTCACGCTGAGAGCCAAACTTAAAGAAGCAATGCCGCAATTGCCAAAATCATGATGTGCAAAGAGAAATAAACTTGACGACCAATGTTTAGCAAACTATTAGTAATTTCTTGGCATGATAACTGAGAAAATAACCTTGCATCGTTGCGACATGTTTTCGGGGCGGCGAATGGTTCGGAAAACAAAGAATCTCGTGAAAGGGTTTAGGATTCTCGAATCTCGTATTTTTAGAGAGCTGTCTCGCATTTTCGTTTTCTCATCAGAGAGAAGAAATCTTTAATCGTCTTGATCTCGAATTTGTAAAACTTTATCTCGCTGTCTCGGAAAATCTCGCATTTTTCCACCTCTGTGTATCCTATCCTAGTTTGAACAGTGCAAACATATTTACCACAAACATATTTGATGTTTTTAAACCCAAGAAAATTAATTTATAACAGATTTTAGCCGCATTTTACTCCATCCTAACCCATCTAAAATCGTGTTAATATTTGAAGACACTTAAAGGACGATACATGTAAATGTAGCATATTAAAGAAAAACATCCGCCTAAACTCGAACGCAAATCCACTAATGGAAAAACCTAGCGAGGCAAGAAGCCCGTGTAAGATCAATGTTTAAAAGCCTTGATGAGTGCCAAAAGTCGTCGTGCATCTTTCATGACAAGAGTGCAGGTTCAATAATAAAGTACACCTTGGTTTGAGTCGGCGTTAAAACAAGATCTTTCCACATTCAAATGAGAAAAATAGGAAGTTTGAAAGTATTATTTGAAAGTATTATGAGAGAGCCTGGGGATTTGCAATGCGTAACTAGATAAATTATCCAAAAAGGTTGCAAATTGATTCTATATTCTTGATGGCTTCCCAGTGCAGCTATACGTGTATAGAATCAAACATTTGGTTTCTGATTACGAGTATCATTTAGAATAAAAATTAGGCCTGGAATGAATAAAGTATTATATTCGGAATTAAATATGTGAAATCGTTTATTCAACAATAAGTGCATGGAAAATAACAAATAACCCACCAAGATGGAATGGTTTGAAGGCTCGCAAATGAAAAAGAATGGAAATTCTTGTGCAATTTTCGCAGTGGCTGCTCTCAAAATAAAGGTGGCAAATAAAGATATTTCCTTGCTTCATCATGAACCAAGATCAATAATTGTTTAATACTGCAGTCCTGGTTATCAATCTCTGCATCTAGGTCCAAAGAAGATATCCTTTTGGTTGAATCAAACTGTGTTTCAACAGAAATCAGTAAACGAGATTTTAGTCGGTTTTCGGTGGCGTTTCGCAGAAAAAAGAAACGCATATTTCATTTTTCGAAAAGTGACATGCAGACCCAGCTGCACTGTTGAAAGAGGCAAAATATGATATTACACTTGCTGTTAACTTTAAAAAGAGCCATATTTTATGGCGTTTTAGCAGAAAAACTCACCATCGATGTCATATTTTCGGAAAGTCTCCATAAACTCAACGGAATCGATATTCCCACCGAGTCTTCTTTCCAACAACTTTGACAGCTCAGGGGTAGCCATGTTTGATGTTTTCTCGACTCTTAATCCCTCCGAACTGTCTGACGGTGACGGCAAAACAATTATGTTAAATGCCTTCGAGTTTATATTCAAAGCTGATAAATTTGAATTGTAAATGACCCTTCTTGGATTTAATTGGTTCAGCGCCTATGCCATTATCTTTAAGCGATAAGACGTCCAACAAAAACAAAGATTAGTTTAGTCCGTTTTAGCCCAAATAATACATGGAAACGGGAATCATAGTATCGTTGAAAAAAAAAATAGTGTGTGATGAAATATTTCTAATAGCTTCTAAACCTACAACTTGTAATAGGTTCGATATTGGTCCTAAACCTTACGGTAATGAATTGTAAAGAGCGGTTTAAGCTTTTCGACTGCGATAAAGCAGAAACCTACCGCGAAAATTGACCGCAGTAAGGACTGAGAATCAAAACAATAAACCTTCTTTACCTGGGCATAATATTGTATGGCATTAGCTGAGGATTTCCTAAATCAACAATTATAGGGTGATGTATACGCATACAGCTGTTTCAATAAAGGTTGTCGGCCGTTGTGAGGGTTCAAGCCTAGCGCCCAGACCCAAAGGCAGTATGGGTAAAAATAAAACATAATTTTGATGATAGCTCACTGGTCTGGCAGCTAAATTCTTCGTGTTCAGTTTCCGAAAATCCGGCACGAAAGACCAACTTATGAGTAAGCTTCCGCTTGTGCCAGCGCCTAAGCTTGAATAATAATACGCCAAAACTACACTAAAAAAACTTCGAAAGCTGGCTCAAAACACAATAATCAAACCATCAATAAACTTTCAGTCGGGGCTGACTGGCTGGGTTTTATTATTATTCTAAATCACATACATAAAATAAAACAAACGAGCCGATTCGAGACCTCCTACCCAGACACCTTTGCGGTCTTGGCACACATAAGGCTTCCGGCAACTTGTTTTGAAAAAGCTGTACTCCATTTTCTCTCGGACATATTCAAATCATTTCATAACACCTGTCATTTTGCTGTTATGGCTAAAACTCCTAAAAGTGTCTCCATATCAAGTGACGGGAGGGATTCAGGAGGAGACGCTGGTCCTTCTCATGGAAATATTCGCTTAGTTTCTTGCCGAATTTTTATTTTCAGAAAGCTCTCTTAGCATTATCATTATCTTATCATTTTCATCAAACGGGCCCTGAATGTCTTGCTTTATGTGGTAAAATCAGCGCGACAAAACCTACTTAATCTCTCGTAAGTGAGTGTGATGGATATATGTAAGGCGCTCAAAAAAAAAAAGAAGCCCGGTTTAAGACGAACTGCCCCTGCAGGGTTGCTAACGCACGATGTTTATTTTACTTTCAGGGAGACCCTCGACGGGGCACAAACATGGCGGCATTTATTTCAGGGTCCTGAAGGGGTAAAACGGGAGCCGGGATTCGCCTTTTTTTAGGCCGGGAAAACGGGATTTGGGTTACCGGGAACGGGATTTGTCTACCGGGAATGGGAATCAAGATGCTTCAACGGGAACGAGATTTTTCAAATCTCTCCTTGTATATCCTGTGTATCCTAACGAAAAGTCGTCAATTTATACCATTTTTCGCATTTTAAGACTGTTTAGAGTATCCTAATAGCAGGCTACCTGAAAATAGAATTGCGCTTCTCGCCCCTTCTAAATTAAGGCCCTCGTTTTGCTTTTTTTGGTCACTCGGAATCTGCGAGATTTTGGTCAACGGTTTGAATACTTGGCATAGGCATTTTCAAAACGGCGGAACCACTTTTTGAATAGAATCGTATGATATATCTTTTGTATCCAAATTGAGGACGAGATATCATACATGGGGTGCGCGAAAGGGGGGAACTCTCGAAACCTGAAGCCCTTGGAAGGGGGGATCACAAGAAATTTTTTTGCATTTTTGTAGTTCTCTTCTTTCAATACGTTAAACATTTCGCATAAGGAAGAAACATGTAATATTGCGTTTGAGATCTCCCGCAAACAAAGACAATATGCTCGTGCTGTTTAAATGGAATGCCCGTTACAAGAACATTTGTATCTTAGCGAGGAAAAATAAACTCCCCGCGAAAAGCCCTCCAGTGACAGGCCTGACAGGCAATTACTATGTTCGAAAGAAGCCCGTAAGCGTGAGATCGACGTTACAAACATAGAAATTCATCAGTTGGGCCGCAAATATGACGATTTCGTCATTTGCGTCGTGCACGAAGAATATCAACTACAGGCTTTATTTGCTATACACAAAAAATGCAAAATGTTCATCTACCTTTTTTCTGCGGCTTGATGGAATTATTGATCAATTAAAACAGGGCGCGCGAAAAGAGAAATTCCTGTAAAATATATCCCACGTTCAAATAAGGGGATCACGAAAAGCCTTTATAGTGGTAGACATTACAAGCATAGCAATTCGTCATTTGGTTGCAATAACAACAATTTCGTCATTTGCGGCGTGCATGAACAATAAAACCTACACAGGACCAAGAGACATAGTACCGATAAAAGCAGGAATCTCAATTTTAACATCACAGTTTTCGTGCGCCGGGATTTTACCGACTGGTCCTACCGGGAACGGGATTTTACCTACTGGGAACGGGATTTTGCTAAAAAAACGGCCGGGAAACGGGATTGGGACCCCCCCTTCAGGACCCTGCTATTTGGTCAAGTACTTGACTTTCGTCTGTTAGTCCTTGCTATTTGTGTGTGAATTAGATGTTTTTCAAAGATGTCATCAATATTACTTTGATGACTCATCAGAGAATAAAATAAGGGCCTGTTTAGATAGAAGAGGGTGTCCCTAGGGCCGGGGGTGGGGTGGGGCCAGCTTATAGCTGCAAAATCATTTTTTTTGTCCTACAATCCTTTTCATAGCGGAGCTCCTTTGCGGAGGAAGGCCGCAGAGCGGAGCACCATAGGTATCGCGTAGGAAGAATACAATAGTTCAAAGTAGAACTCAGGTATACTATCGACTTCATTTTTCATGGTTCAGCGGTATTCCCATTATGGTATCGCTGGCGCGTCCGTGCGTGCCTGCCCCACCACAGGTAAACCAAGACCCTTCTCTGTTTATTAATTTTATCTCAGGAAGGGATGAAGCTCAGACAACCAAACTTGGGTGAAGTTGTCTTAGTGGCAAGGGGGGTGCAACTACCTTGTCACGTGGTATGACGTCATCGATGACGTCATCAAACGAGAAAAGGTTGATATCTCGGGAAGGGATAAACCTCAGACAACCAAACTTGGGTGAAGTTGTCTTAGTGGCAAGGGGGGTACAACTACCTTGTCACGTGGTATGACGTCAGCGTTGACGTCATCAAACGAAAAAAAAGGTTGATATCTCGGGAGGGGATGAAGCTCAGACAACCAAACTTGGGTGAAGTTGTCTTAGTGGCAAGGGGGGTGCAACTACCTTGTCACGTGGTATGACGTCATCGATGACGTCATCAAACGAGAAAAGGTTGATATCTCGGGAAGGGTTAAACCTCAGACAACCAAACTTGGGTGAAGTTGTCTAAGTGACAAGGGGGGTGCCCCCTTGTCACGTGGTTTGACGTAATCGATGACGTAATCAAACGAGAAAAGGTTGATATCTTGGGAAGGGATAAACCTTAGACAACCAAACTTGGGTGAAGTTGTTTTAGTGGCAAGGGTGGTGCAACTGCCTGGTCACGTTGTATGACGCCATCGATGACGTCATCTTAGCAGAAAAACAATATATCTCGGGAAGGGGATGAATCTCAAACAACCAAACTAATTGGGTAAAGTTGTCTTAGTGACAAGGGGGTGCAACTCAGCCTGGTCAGAAAAATATGTAGCCAGGAGCTCCGCTTTTAGCCAGTGGCTAAATCTATATATTATTTGAGTATTCTAATATCTTCATCTTCTAGTTTAAGTACATCTATTTTCCGTCACGAGGTCGCATGTGCTAACAGCGGCGTAGCCAGAATTTCTGAAGGGGGGGGGGGGGGGGGGGATAGTGAAAACATGGGACGAAAATGAGCAAATTTTCTACAGTAAATGTATGGGAAAATTTCCGAGAAAGGGGGGGGGCCCGGACCCCCCTGGACCCCCCTGGACCCCCCCTTGCTAACTAAAGGGTTATGAAAACAAGGTTTAGCCCTACCCCCTAGGGGCACCCTCCTCGCCCTAAAGACAATGAATCGTAAAGTTCCCAGTATTATTTCTTACTAAAATTGTATTTACCAGAACTCGACAAATGTTTACTTGGTTGACCTGAAACTCGCTTAACCACAAGTATTATGGCAATCTAATATAAAGCTTTCTGTTGACGTGGAAAAAAAGGCATATTTAGCGGGTGTTTAGTTTGGTGACGTGACACGTAAAACCCAAGAATATAAAATTGAAAAGAACAGGGGACGTGTTTTGCCGTGTTTTTGACGTGTTTTTTTAGTTGGCATTAAAAATGATGCAAAGGAATGCAGAGGCGAGAACCGGCTGCTAAAAAGAGGTGTTGTTACCTTCTGGGATTCCTGTGGCAAGCCGCTGCGCAATCGGAATGCGCACTAATTCCCAGAAGCCTCCGCGGACGTGTGAGTTTCCCGCGCTGTGGGAACTCGACAGTTTGTTTAAAATTGAATCATAGCACTGGTATTTTCCTCAAATGTCGATGGAAAATAGATATTTTTCACCAGGAGCAATGAACAAACAGTTGAGAGAATTGCATTTTATATCAGCAGAAGGCAAAATCCAGCGAGAGAAACCAATTATGGTCATGGATCATGTCAAACAACACAAACCATTCTCCAACCGGCGGCGCATGGCCAGCATGACAAGAAAAGCTATCCAATGATCTGATGATTCTTCTCTCATAAGAATAAGTAAGTGGAAAAAATACTTAAATGGAACAGTTTTGCTTGAACCACACTCCCTCCTCCAACGTCACATGGCCACCGCATTTTGTGTTTATTCTTTTGCTGGGGGGGGGGGGGGGGGTTCTATCTTTGATGTGTTGTTAGAATGCATTACGTGTGATGGGATAGAGTGGAGATAAGGAATTAACCTTGTGTGAAAGCTAACGTGCTAATGAAATGGTCCCATGTGTGCTTATGAGCGTTAGCCCTAGTAAGTGGAGAAAGAGAAAAAATCCCTGACCCCGAGAGGGGTTTCGAACCCACGACCTCCGGAATTGTACATCCGATGCTCTACCAGCTGAGCTATCAGGTCAGACTGGGAGCAGGTCGGGGTATATTCGATGTTATGGTCGCGGTAATGAAGTGAATATATGTAGATGTTCAGGCAAGCCTGTGGCCGTGAAGAATAAGTGATGGGATAGTTTCAATGATAACACATAAGAGATAGTGACGGTTAGGCGCAGATCCAGGGGGAGTTCATCAGGAGCAAATGAACCCCCCTCTCCCAACGAACCGATTTTTTTGAGAACGGTTGCTAAAGACTTTTTGTCATTTCAGAGTGGTTCTTTTCTTTTATGTGACCCAATCGTATACCAGTATATTAATTCATGATGTAGCAACCATGATTTCACCTCGTGAGAGGGTCACGGACAACAGAGAAGGATTGGTATAGAATGTTTCCTCATACGATGCACTTTATCAACAAAATATAAACCCAAATTCAACTGTAATACATAGATCATATGAGTCAAAAAATAGGATAGGGAAATTCTTGTTAGGGCTGCTGTTAGGCCTAACAGTCCTAACAGTCCCAAAAAGCATAGGGCTGCCGTTAGGTCCAAACAGCAGCAAGGAAGCATTCCTTACTTCCACCTCAAAACAACAGGCACCATGACTCGAAAAATACAATATTATATCAAACCTATTATTTTAAACACGCCTGACAGCCCTAACATCCCTAACAAGGCTAACAGCCCTAGCACTCCTAACAGCCCTAGCAGAACTTACAGCACTAGCACTCCTAAAAGCCCTAGCAGACCTTACAGCCCTAACAGACCTAGCGCTCCTAACAGGCCTAACAGACCTAACAGCCCTAACAGGCCTTACAGCACCTAACAGCCCTAACATCCCGGCTAGCAAGCCTAACAGCCCTAACAGCCCCAACAGACCTAACAGCCCTAACAGCCCCAACAGACCTAACATCCCTAACATCCCTAACAGCCCCAACAGCCCTAACAGCCCTAACATACCTAACATCCCTAACAGCCCAACAGCCCCAACAGCCCTAACAGCCCTAACAGCCCTAACAGCCCCAACAGCCCTAACAGCCCTAACAGCCCTAACATACCTGACAGCCCTAACAGACCTAACAGCCCCAACATACCTAACATCCCTAGCAAGCCAAACAGCCCTAACATACCTAACAGCCCTAACACTCCTAACAGCCCTAACACTCCTAACAGAGTATTTGGTAAGATATATGCATTTGAATACCCATGTTGAGCCTTGCTTTATTCTCATACCATTTTTACCCATTTATAATAGTGTGCCCATGTTACAATACCCACCAAAGTTTTGACCCCATTGTCAAAATTTTAAAGCTAAACTATAATAAGCACATCATACCAGTATAGTAGGGTCTGTTAGCGATTTTATCGTGCACTTTTGCGTACAGGCACCAAACTTGGCACAAGTGTTCCTTGGGTGATACCAAACAGATTTAGAGGGAGTGCCACAAATGTTCGCCTAGGGGGGAGGGGAGGGGGCATTTTGTCCATATTAAACATGAGGGATCTTTTTGGGGCTGCAAAGACCGTACAGGCACCAAACTTGGCACAAATGTTCCTTGGGAGATACCAAATATCATTTAGAAGGATGCCACATATGTTTGCGCTTGGGGGTAGGGAGGGGTAATTTTTGTCCGAATTAGGCATGGGGGTCTTTTGGGAGCCGCAAAGACCGTACAGGCATCACACTTGGCACAAATGTTCCTTGGGTGACACCAATCAGATTAAGAGGGGGATGTCACAAATGTTCGCCCAATGGGGGTGGGGTGGGGCAATTTTGTCCGAATTAGCATGGGGGTCTTGTTGAGCTTCATAGACCATACAGGCACACACGTAGCAAAATGTTACTTGGGTGTTACTTAACAATTTGAAAGGGGGTGTCACAAATGTCCGCCCTAGGGGGATGGGAGGGGCATTTTTTTCCGAATTACTAGCTTTGGGGCCGCAAGACCGTACAGCACCAAACTTGGCACACATGGCTTTCTTTGGTGATACCAAACTGATTCAGAGGGGGCGCCACAAATGTTCGCCCTAGAGGGGAGGGGAATGGGAATTTTGCCCTAATAAGCCATAGGTCTTTTGCTACAAATCGTTATTGGCCTGAAACCCAAACAAGTTCCGACACAAAAAGTTTGCCAAAGAGGGAGAGGGGCAAAATTTCCATTAAGAGGGGTTGAGTCAAAAGGCACCAGACCTAGTGCATAAATTGCCTTGAGACTGAACAGGTGCACAGTTCCATGTATGGGAGGTTGGACTTGTCGCACTTGCAGCGCGCGCTGGTGCATTTGCCTTTGCAACCGCACTTCAGTAGCTCCAACACACTCTTGAAGCCGGTTGAAGTCCAAAAGAACATTTGTGCCAAGTTTGGTGTCTGTACGGTCTTTGCAGCCCCCAAAAGATCCCTCATGTCTAATTTGGACAAAATGTCCCTCCCTCCCCCTAGGGCGAACATTTGTGGCACCCCTCTAAAACTGTTTGGTATCACCCAAGGAACATTTGTGCCAAGTTTGGTGCCTGTACGGTCTTTGCAGCCCCCAAAAGATCCCTCATGTCTAATTTGGACAAAATGCCCCTCCTCTCCCCCCTAGGGCGAACATTTGTGGCACCCCTCTAAAACTGTTTGGTATCACCCAAGGAACATTTGTGCCAAGTTTGGTGCCTGTACGCAAAAGTGCACGATCCGAAGGTTTTTTTGACCCTAACAGACCCTACTAGTACCATCTCCAAGCCAAGAAGAAAAACAAATTTCCAGTCACGATTTTACAATGCTCTTGTGTCTCTCCCAACATCACAAGTGCTCTATTTGCCGATAAAGTCATAGAAAGTTGTGCTATAATGCTTTTATGATATAGTGGGGGAGAACCATTACTTTATCGGTGAAATAGAGCATAGATTTGGACCAATCAGAGCGCATGTTATATCGTAGCTAAATAAAATAAATAAATAATAACGTGCTTAATAGCGCTTTATCCTCGCGGCTCAAAGCGCTTTACATTAATGGATAACTCATCCTATAAGAACCAGCTTTATAAACATGAGTGTGTGTTAGTATTGTGAGTTCTGTGACACTGAGGTTGGGCAACTTCCGACGGTCCTAGTGGTTCTTTAACGTCCCTCTGGTTCCGGTTAGTGTAGTGTATGTGAGAGACGGGGCCTACGGTTTAACGTCCTTATCCGAGAAGACGCGAAGTCTAACCATTTGCAGATGTTAGAGCAAAGGCAGCACCTTCTCCTCAATTATTAGAAAAAGACCCTGAGTGTTGGCCCGGCCAGGGTTTGAACTCCCAACCTCCCGAACATAAGCCCGGCGCTCTACCACTGCGCTAACCGGTCGTCGGTAGCTATATTATAATAGCTATATTATAATGTGCACTGACTGGTCCAAATCTATGCTGTATTTCACCGATAAAGTAATGGCTCTCCCCTGCTATATCATAAAAGCATAGAGCACAACTTTCTATGACTTTGTCGGCAAATAGAGCACTTGTGATGTTGGGAGAGACACTCAAAACGTTTTCCTATCTCCCAACATCACACATGCTCTATTTTGCTGATAAAGTCATAGGAAGTTGTGCTCTAAGGGAGCATTCATAATTTATCTTGAGGGGGGCCTATGATGATTTCCTAATTTTTTTCTTTTCATTTTTTGAAGCCCCCCCTGATGATCTCAGGGTTTTATCCTGACCCCGCTCAAGAGGTGTCAATTAAATATCATAGCCCCCCCCCCACCACCACCACCACATATACACCCTTAGCCATATTAAAGTCTTGTGATAGTTACTGATCCTGAAGATTGCTATTAATCTTATCCATTTTTTCAGAAAAAAAAATGAATGTCCAGTTACTTTTAAATAATCAAATGATAATCTTCCAATTCAGGAGTTTCTACCTACACACTTTTACAGCAACTCCACTGATAAGAACCTAACTTAAAATTTATTTAATAACCTTATTAGGTTATTAGGTTATAATATTAGGTTATTATGTACCCTGGAAACCAGAGGCTCGAGGTCCAACGCGAAAGGGCAGAGTTTCAGCCTCTGGTCCCCAGGGTAGTTATTATGTCGAGGGGGATTAAAATGAAAATTTTAGCCTAACAGGTTCTAAAACGTGGGTTTTTACTGTATTTTTGTATAATTTTTTCGGGAAAAAATGGTTGGCCCCCCTATGCTCAATGTTATTTTTGTTGGAAATTTTCCATAGCCCCCCCTAAATCATATTAGGGAAAAACAGAGGCCCCCCTCAAAATCATCATAGTCCCCCCTCTAGATAAATTATGAACGCTCCCTAATGCTTAAATATAATTAAGTGGCTAAGCCAAATAACAAAATAATTATAGAATTTTTGATAAAGTGTGAAACGTACCATTCAAGAACCTGAGATGGTAAAACCCAAGAGAGAAAACTGTACATGATGTCCAGTTTAATACTTCGCTAAAAGATGGATAATAGGAGCATATTAAATGAATCAATCCCCATTAGAATTATAGGAGCAGTATAATGGCATGCCACTTAAAAAGTTAAGGTTATTTTGTAAAAGAAATTCCAAATATTTGATTCTATACATGTATAGCTGCACTGGGAAACCATCAAGAATTTGCAACATTCCATTCTAATGGAGCTGGAACATTCTAGAACATTCTAGAGTTCAAGACACATGCTCAGGCATGCCTTTAAAATCTTTAGGTTAATCATAAAAAAATATAGCATCAACCGGAAATCATAGCTACTTTCTTTATTTTTAATTAGTTTATGTTTCTAATTTGTTTTCTAATATTAAAAAAAACATTCAATTACCTCCATTTTTACTGTGATATATCAACTACCAGTCTTCCCAAGAAACACTGCCGATTTAGTACTAACAGAAACATATACCAGAAACATGTTTCTGGTGCTACATTTGGTAGGGTTTTATGTGCTACAGTAAATCTGGGAGTAAAGCGTTTTGAAAAACAAATTGAATATTTCCAGACTGTTGATTTTTGCTCTTTAACCTTTCAGTATTATCACTCATTTTCATGATTTTCCACCACCCACCTATATAAGTAGAATAAAATTTCCCTTTAATTTTCCTTTTTTGTAAGAAATATAGAAACTGTACCAGCACTTAAAATAAATAACGTTTGACAGTTAAATAAGTTTATGTTGTCATGGTGCATTGAAGGTTTTTAGCCTGCCCATTTTTAGAGTAAAAGAGAAAATTTAAAAGAAAACAACCCGATGTAAATAAAAACAAGCTTTGCCTGATGTGATTTGCCCACGCATTTGTTGTTTGAGTGAACATCTAGTCTGCCGAGTCCATAACTCGAGTTCGACTTTCGAGATACTCTGCCAATATTTCACCTCAAAAATATGCGCCCAAGTGCGCGAAAAGGTTTGTCACGGCTAAAATTAGACGCGGCAAAGCGTGGATGTTTTGATCAAAGTAATGTCACACGATCAAAGATTCGAATAAAATATTTAAACCAATCGAAGTTTTCGATTTGTGGAAAAGACTACGTAAATAACGGTGACGTGGCAACAGTACAGTTGAATGTTGCGTTACACCTGTGCTTCTTCAAAACAAATTAATTAAAAAAGATTGTTTCAGTTAAACACGCTGAAAAAGTGTGCTTTCTCACGTATTTTACTAGACAGCTACCGAGGTTTTGGAGGTTTATAGTGCTATTAGAGTAAAATCTAAAGTTCCTTTTAAAGAACATTTGATCGAAAAATCGAACACATCTTTCAGTAAGCCCTTCAACTGTTTTTCGCGCCTCGCTACACAATGACAATGCAAAATGTAAATCAGTTGCATCAGACCCATGTTGACTGAAAGACCTGATTGTTCGTCTTTTACAGACTTTAGAACTTAGAAAATCCAAGTGTTTTTAGCGGAGGATGGGTCAGGGATGTATACTCTGGCTCAGTAAATCGAAATACTCCACTTTAACAGTAAATTATCCTCGCGTAGGAGTAAAATTCAGTGATAACTTTTGCGAGTATGTTTGGATCCGGGGATTCCCCTTTCAATTCGATTACGTCTTGCCCTGGGCCGCCCGACGATGCGCACTCTGATTGGCTGGGAACACAATAGACCTATTTTTATCGGTGCACGTCAATATAAAATGGCACTCAAATGGTGCAATCATCAGCCGGTTTTTCATGAACGTTCTCCGCGATCGCTGTTCATTCATCAGTAGAATCCGTGAGAGGTCGACGTGAAATTCTACGCGGAAAATAATATCGAGTTTTAAACTCTCTATCCGACTTTTTAGTTGGAAAAACAGCAGTGCTGTTGCCTCGCTAAATCTTGGAGAGATTTCAGAATTATTACAGGAAAAATTGTAGCTGGAAGTATGATGCCTTTTAACTTGAAGTCGGAATCTCAAGAAGACAGTGACACTCAAAAACTGCCAAGTTTTTGGAGCATGATCGCACAGAACAACGAGGACGCCGTGTTCTGGGGAGATAGTTATTTATCTGAAAAAGAGGACAGTACCGATTTGCAAAACGTGCCACATAGCCCTTTCTTGGGGCAAACCCAAGTTGATTTGGGGAGCCTTCCGGAGTTGAATTGGTTGTCAGAAAACACCAGTTACCAAGCCGCTGCCAATGAAACCGAAGCTTGCAGCCCAGCGCCGTCCTCTGTGGCAAGTTCTTTTAGTTACAGTCCAGGGGATTCGACGGAAGCAGACGTAAAAGATGCGCTGAGCGCTCTTGGAGTTTCTGAAAGCGAACTTGAAAAGTTATCTGTCAAAGATCTCAATCGGTTGCTAAAATTGAAAGGTATCAGCAAAGAGGAGGCTAGAGTTATTAAATACCGCAGGAGAACATTGAAAAATCGTGGCTACGCGCAGAATTGTAGAGTCAAGCGAATCTCTCAGAGGAAATCTTTGGAAGAAAGCAATTGGGAGTTGATGGAGGAGATTAATAACCTAACCACAGAATTGAATGCCACGAGGAATGAAAGAGATATGTACAGAGAAAGTATCAAAATCTACTTGATTTTGTGATGGCCAAACGAGGAAAGAAACCGTCGTAAGCGCTAAAGGAAAAGGCAGAAGTTGTTGTACATTGACGTACCGATGAGAAAACTCGAGTCTGAGTTGTGCAAAGTTTACGGCAGCCACCGAACAAAACAAACTCACATTTCGCCGATTTCTTCGGCTCCTGACAAAGAACTGAACTCTTTACTTCGAAGATATGTCGTTCTATGAATTGTTGAGTTTGTGTTGTACTTTCTCGGTGCTTTATCCAGTGTGGGGAAACACGGAGAGCGAAATATAGCATTTTCAGAGAACTTGTCAAACGTTTAGCAAACGTCGCCGCGTGTTCAGGAATCTGCCCGGACTTGCCCCCAAGGAAACAATACCATCATTAGCATATGTATCACCGCTGAGCCACAAGTGGATTGCTGGCTCAAACTTCTTGAACTGTAAAAAAGCTTCTTGAGGTTTATAGTTGATATTTCCACAAAATAGAACAAAAAAAAAAAGAAAGAAAAGAAGAAACAAAGAAAAAAGGAAAGAAAATTTTACCAAAATTTACCAAAAAAATGAAATAATCTAAAAAATGGAAAAAAATTGTTGCATGTTTTAATAATGGCAGACCATGCCATTGTATGGTATTTTATTCATGTATTTAATATATCAATACAGAAAAGGTTTGTAATTTTTTATACATTTTACATGCCATGTAAAAATATGCAATTTTCCATTAAATGTTTATTTCCCACCCCCTAGAAGAGTTGTTGATTGAGTAATCATGTCCAATCTTCACATTAAGAAATCTGGGTTAGCTGACTTGGCTGTTAACTCAACAGGAATTTATAAATATATGAATGGAAATTAATGTAGAAGATAACTTAGCATGCATAGCTAGCTCTGTTGTTTATTTGAGCGAGTCTTGAGCAGCATGACAAAGTATGACAAGGACCAGCTACTCTGGCTAGAAGTAACTTCATATGGAGTCTCCCATTTCCCTGCTTTAACTTTAGAAAGTTTGATCGAGTCTGTTCATCTGAGTATACCTTGTTTTTAAAGGAACCTCTAAGGATGTTTCAGTTCAACTATTTTTTACATTTACTCAGGAAAATAGTTACTACAATTTTCAGCATTCTGCGAACTCTGAAGCAACATTCAAACTGCACCAACTAAAACTTACAAACCACAAAAATTACTCAGGGGTTTTGTTTTGCAAAAGCTATGAGGTCAGGGTTGCTTAGGTGTTTGATTCAGGGAAAGCTTTGAAAACACAATTAATTAGTCAGTGCAGAGGTTGCAGAATTATGAAATTAGGAAAAAGGCCATCCAAGAAGGACATCCTTGCAGAACCATGTTTATTGACAGAAAAACTGATTTTCCTGCAACAAGTATGGCAAAATTGAGAAATTGTCAAGGAAAAAAGCTTTTCCTCCTGGTAATTTTTATTTTCACATATTGGTCACAACAAAGTTAAAAAGGCCACCCAGGTGAGTAAAGTACACAACAAGTACTTGTATATCTTTTTTGACTTTCATTGTTTGTAATTCAAAATTGAATTCTTTTAGGTTTATGCCCAAATATAGTCAAACATGCAAGCAATGAGAGTAAGAATGCTATCTCCTGGGTTTTACTGGAGTTGTTATTTTGCTATGGAGTTTTGAGCTCCCTGATTTGCCATATAAAGATATAAGTTTTCAATTAGAATATTACCTCATCATTTTAGGAAAAAATCTAAGTCTATTGTTTTTGACAGCAAGATGAAAGGGCTAATGAAATGCAGAGAATGTTTCACAGCAGTGCATAATTATTTTTGTGTCTTTCAGTTTTATTTCTAAACTGAATGGTGTATATTGGCCTTAATTACTGTGCTTATTTGTAGGAAGTTTATTGGTTTTTACCAGTGGTGTGATTAGGAAGGCTATATAAGTCCAATACTAAGATCATAAGACCTTACACTTAGCTTCCCCGTAACTTTCTGTAACAGCTGGGGCACTTATTTTATTTTTATTTTTAAACTTACTTTTCTTATTCAGGTGGTAAAACATTTCAATTTTTCTATCAGGAATGTCAATAAAAGCTCAGCTCTTGTCTGTTCTGACCTGATGAATGACCTCATTCTTAATCCAATGTGGTAATGTAAAACTACCTCATTTGAAAAATATTTTTTTGACCAGAATAGTCACACTGAAATAAACTAAAAACAAACTATAAGGAAATATTGAATTTTATCTAACAACACACGTAGGGAAATTATTCTTGAACTAAGCTAAAAGAAAACATTAAGCAAATTTGAATATTGAGTTTCAGCTAGCAACACACTTTATAGGGAATTTATCCTAGGCATAGGTATTTGAAACACAATACGCAAATAGTGAGTCATTCTCAAAATTAGTTTACAAGTTGTTTTGCAAGTTTAAGTGTTTTATTTGGAAGATGTGTGCTAAATGGATACTGTTACCAATTCGGAGTAAAAAGACAAACATGTTTAAAAAAGACAGCTGAAAGGAACTTTCATATTCTGTGCTTTTTTCTTTTCGTTGGTGGAAAAAAATGTGATATTCTCTAGTATGCATAATAATGAAAAAATAATACAAAATGTATTTAGTTCTGCAAATCCTTTGACATTATTGTAGGCATGTGTTAAAATTACTGCTGAAAGAGTATTGAAAGAACTAATAATTAGATTTTTGAATACTCTTTTGAAATCCAAAATGAATTGTTCTGTAATTGATAAAGTTAAATAAACTAACAGAATGTTCTTGACAAATTTACTTTACTTCTTGCCCCCTGCAAAGCTTGTAGCACAAGTTAGCCCTTGGGCTATAATCTTGTTTAGACATGACTTGTAATTAGACTTACAATTATTTGAAATTTTTGTTCTTCAGTGACAATTGTTTGGGCCAGAGGATTAAATGCGTGAACCATAAAAAATAAATCAGATTATTCAAATAATGTTATTAGACTCTCTATTCCTTTACATTAATTATTAATAAATACGCATTTGTTCTTGGTGCTATGGTGTTATAATACACAACGGAACATTGAGATGATAACTAATTATTTATTAATCGTTTTCTGACAAAAACAAAACAACCACAGCGGGAACCCACTACAGTGTTTGCTCGGAATCTCACGAGTGCATTGAGAAGCCAATATAGTGCAATATGCGGAAATAAGAAAAACATCTTTTGAAAGCGTTTGAGGAATGTTAAAACTGCGCAGTGATGGGGAACAAAGTTTGTGCTTTTACTGAAGAACAACTTGAAGAATATCAAGTAAGTCTAGACAAACGCTGTACACGAGAATGAATGTGGAAATGTTTACATCGAACTAAAATGACTTTGTTTATTTCTTCAGGATTGCACCTATTTCACGCGTGCTGATATTCTGAGGTTGGTCAATTTCTATTAGTGTTTCGAATTTTTTATTGTGAAACCTCCTTGGTGTTTCCAAGTTTATTTTCTCAGAGAAAAATGACTCAGAAAAGGGTAGGACTAGACTATGTGAATTGTAATGCGAAATCTCTATCGCCGTTTGCTTTACAGGAACTTCATATTCTAGAACATCTCGTTCTCAGCTTGGATCGTCAGCCCAACGATTGTTCCATTTTTTGCCAAACAAACAGAAAAATACTTTATAGGGGACTTGCGCACGAATAAACACTTTATCGGGGACTTGCGCACGAAAAAATACTTTATCTTGGACTTGCGCACCAAAAATACTTTATCGGGGACTTGCGCACCAAAAATACTTTATCGGGGAGTTGCGAACCAAAACATACTTTCTTGGGGACATGCGCACTAAAAATACTTTATCAGGGACTTGCGCACATAGAAATACTTTATCGGGGACTTGCGCACGAAGAAATACTTTATAGCGGGGACTTGCTCGCGAAAAAACTGATACTTAATCGGGGACTTGCGCACCCGAAAATACTTTGTCGGAGACTTGCGCACGAAAAATTACTTTATCAGGGACTTGCGCACGAAAAATTACTTTATCGGGGAGAAATACTTTAAAGGGACTTGCGCACCAAAAGATAACCATGTTTGGCTAAAGCCGCGAGCTCATTTGGAGGATAGCCTTTGTCTGTGCCTATTTTGTAGTATGAGGCAGCCACATCAACACCCGCACCCCTTGTTATAATATGGAAATTCGACTTGTTGTAAGGACCTGGAATTTAAAGGCAAGTACCTTCAGAAAAGGGTGGAATTCCTGGGTGGGTGTATTTTGTATGATTGTTTAGAGTTCAGGAGGTTAGATTCCGCAAATAATGCAGGTTTTCGGCTAGTCTCTATCAGTTAGGGGCAACACGCACTCGTAGTTTCAGGAAATTTGTAATTTTTAGGATTTTTGTGACTAATGTCCAGTTTTTAAGTGTTTCATTGTCTTCATTCTACGCAGGATTCACAAAAGGTACCGTGAGCTTCATCCGATCCTCATCCCTGTGGACTATAAAGAGCTCCATACTCAACCGCTGCTAAAAGTTAAATACTTACAGAAACTACCGGAACTCAAGGTGTGGACTGAAGACGGTTGGGCAGTCGTTACTAATAGACCTGTGGTTTGTTTCCCAAACTGGCACTCAAGCGAACGAAATCTTTTTTTTCCCTTAACGTTCGAGCAAGCTGTTTAATATTCATGTGACCAAACAAAGAAATTGTTTCGCATGTCGTGCCAGTTACTTTAAACAAACCACTCTTTTCAGTGATGTGGATAGATTTTTGTCAGCTTGCTAGGGCCACTTCGCGTCAAACATATCTTTCTTTATTCCCAGGAGAATCCGTTTCGATATCGCATCTGTCAAGTCTTCTCAGCCAATGGCAGTGGATCGTTGACGTTCGATGACTTCTTAAACATGATGTCGGTACTGAGTGATTCGGTAAGTGCTTCAGCAAATTGCAAGCAATGAGTATCATGAAAGCATAAACGAATAAGTTCTCTTATACTTCTTTATCATGAAAAAATAGGCAATATTCGTATTCAAACAGTGAGACTGGGACGAACACTCAAGTGAGGCTAATGCGGGTTATTCTTTTGTTTCACTATTTCCAGCTCAGTCAGCGGCGTAGCCAGGAATTTCTGAAGGGGGGGGGGGGGGCAGATAGTGAAAACATGGGACGAAAATGTTCAATTTCCTCCAGCAAATACAGTAAATGTACGGGAAAATCTCCCGAGAAAGGGGGGCCCCTGCCCCCCCCCCCCCCCCTGTCAGTGCACTTGGAAAAGGCGAAACAAAAGAATCCCCCGCATGAGCCTCACTTGAGTGATCGTCAAAGTCTGGCCGTTTGAATACGATTGCCTATTAAAGTGCATATCACCACTTAGAGGAGAGAAAGCTGGCTAAAAGTAGTGCCTGAACAAATCATAATGCCGAAAGTTCTACCTGGATATCTTTTTTGGTCCCAAGACACAGAAGATCAAGATTATGCAAATTAGATTACGCAATCGGAGGTAGAAAATATACATGCTAATATTCAGCCAGTCATTTTAAAATCCGGGGATATTTTTCCATGAATCATGAGCATCTGGCTTATATATCATTGAGTATGAACACTACAAGTATAGGAAGTTTTACTGGCAAGTTAGAGAGGTCTGTTTAGAACAATACCTCTCGCCACGTCATCAAAAACTAATTTGCATAAATCTTTGAACCTTTATATCTCATGAACCAGAAAAGATATCAAAGCAGAACTTTCGGCATTCTTATTTGTTCAAGCAGGACTGTCAGTCCACTTTTTCTTCTCTCAGGGGTGATATGCACTTTAATGACAGCTTTGACTGAGTATAATATGAAATTATTTGTGTGTTTCCATCAAACGTTTCTATTTCTTTTGAAGGCACCAAGAGAGCTGAAAGTAAAGTACGCATTTAAAATCTTTGGTAAGTTGCCCATTTTACAACTTACTGATCGTTATTGTCAGGGGCGCGTTCCAAAATCAGTGCATCTCCAAAGCTTGAGGGAAGTAGAACAGTGGAAGAGAAGCAAAGGTGACCGAATGGTCGAAAACTTTTTCAGCTTATACACGAAGCTAATTAAACATGATTTGGAAACTTTGTGGAAAAAATATTAGTAAATTAATTTTTTCAATGTTGCGATGGGCGATTGGCGATTTTTAGCCGTCAATCTAACGCTGGATTCGGCCACTTCAGTGGGTCGAAATTGATTGCCATATCAACCAAAATGGTAGCTATCCATTGTCTTCCTTGCCTCGAATGTTTAACGTTCTGGTTCAAGAAAATAAATCTTACAATTTTCTTCCGTAAAATCGCCAATCGCAACAGTAAATTTTGAGGTCGCGTAGCAATGCAAACGGTGGTAAGAAGCAAAAATTGGGGCGATTTAGAACACAAATGATGTAAATGTTTTAGTACAAAATCGATTCCAAAACTTTGGACTTTCTCCGGACGAGTCACCTTAATAGACCGATCCCTATTTTGACGATAGCTCCGCCCACTCATAGCAAACAATAGGAAGTTTTCCCTACGGAGTTAAAAATGTCCGAGCAACAAACTTGAATATCGATGATTTTCATTAATTATTCAGCTTTTCAAGATAAAATATAAAATCCAAATTGCATGCAACAACTTCTAACACCTCCCTGCAATCGGTGTCTTTTCCGCGCTCTATTCCAAAGATAAAATTTGGCTTGTCCGACGTAGCAACAGTAACTAGGGGTATAACAATGAATGCGGGATCGGTGAATTGTTTTAATTTCCACTATTGTTTATTTTCTGGCCTAGATTTTGACGGCGACCAGAGGCTTGGCGAGAGTGATCTTGGTCAGACCGTCATGTCAGTCACAGGGGGGAACTGAAGCAGGACGAGGTTGAGTTCGTGGTCGAAAAGGTAAGAACTGCGGATTGGAGGGGGTAGGGGGGGGGGCATTTAACTTTTTTTGGCTGCAGATGTGGACAGCGTCTTCTGCGTACGTACATGGCACACTTTGACATCATCTGTGCATCTATTTAACAATTATTCCTCTCGAGCCCGAATGGGCTCTTAATAAGTCAATAGTCAAATCACACTAGTAGGTCAATTTGTATAGCCAAAAACGTTTTCTGGTCTGGTCATTTTCCATTTTCTGCCTTTCAAATCCGACGCTTTTCTCTACTAGCAGGCTATAACTTATAGCCTTCTAGTTGCTCAACCAATCAGAACGCAGCATTGAAAGTAGACCAATTTGACTAATACAGTAAAGGCGACGCTCCGAAAAACGAAATATTATAAAGGATTAGAGTGGTTTCCCGGGGGGGGGACCTCTTTGACCCTAAGGGATAGCAAAATGGGTGTGGCCAACAGCAAATTTAACCCTAAAAGAAAGCAAATTTGGCGTGGCGAACGCCGAATTTACCCCTAAAAGATAGCAAATTTGGCAGGTCAAAATAAATAAAAGCCAATTTGAGGTCTTTTAGGGTTTTCATCCAAGTTTCCTTTGTAAATATCGGTTCTGGTGTCAGTAGCAATATATTTCTGGGCAAGGATTGGTCTGAAACAAGCTAAAGTTGAATACTGACAAAACAGAACTCCTTGTACTTCATTCTAAATTTCGTCCCCATCTGCCTTTGACGTCTCTCTCTGTAGGCAGCGACACCATCTTCCCGTCCAAACATGCTCGAAACATCGGTGTCATATTTGACGAGACTATGTCTCTTTCCAAACATGTAGATGCGGTTGTAAAATCCTCATTTTATAATTTACGCAATATAGCTAAAATACGTAATTGCTTATCACTCGAGACAACCAAAACTCTAGTGGTTGCCCTAGTTCTTTCGAAATTGGACAACTGTAACTCCCTTCTCTATGCTATGCCCACAAAATTAATTGCCAAACTACAAAGGGTTCAAAATGCTGCAGCGCGTATTACTGTAAAGGCAAGTAAATATGATCGAATTACTCCTGTCCTTTTAAAAAGACCTACACTGGCTGCCAGTTGAGCTAAGAATAATTTTCAAGATAAATTTAATCACCTTCAAATGTTTAAATGACTTAGCTCCTCCTTATCTAAAAGATCTTTTGTTGGTCTACAAACCAGCCAGAAATTTACGCTCCTCCTATGATGCAGTCAAACTAAACTTACCCTCTTTTAATCTGAAAACTTATGGATACAAGGCATTTTCTACAAACGCACCCAGGCTCTGGAATGAGCTCCCATCGAGTGTAAGGGGTGCAGGGAGCATAACAGAATTTAAATCTAAGCTGAAAACTCATCTTTTTAGGCTCAATTTTAATTAGTATTATCTTAGTTTTTTTATGATTTTTACTTATTTTTACCCTGTTTTTACCATATATTATTTTACATTTCATGTAATTGCCATTTCTCTTTTTTATTTTATTTTATTAAGTGTTACGATTTTACTCATTTTTATTTTGTTTTAATTATATTATAATTTTTCATTTATTTATGTCATTCTAGTTGTAAAGCGCTTAGAACGGTCGTATAAGCGCTATAATATATAATAATAATAATAATATCGTTTATTATTCCTCTTGCAGTTAAGACTGAATTACAGGAATAGGTCATACATTAATACTAACATCGAAAATATTATAATAAATACACACGCCAGGACGAAAGACAAGTTACAATAAATCCAAACAGTACTTGAAGTTACAAAGTTTCTGAAACGGTCGGTTTGGTAGGTCTAATAAAGCGAGAGGAATCCCCTGATCTCAGAGAGTATCCAGAGGCGTGTTCACAGACCCTAGCACGTATAAGTGAATAGAGAGGACTTCCCGCGTGAATCCTCTGAACAAACCTTGAGCAGGCCAGGTCTCTCCGATCGGAAAGAGACAACAGGCCTGCCACGGTAAGCGCGCGGCAATAGGTTTGAATGGGAACACGATAGCGAGTGCACGCCTCTGAATACCCTCGAGCACGTTAGATAAATAGATAGGAAGATTCGCAAAGATGGGTGCGGCATATTCTAAGATTGACCTAATGAGGGCGCAGTATACCATAACAAGGTCAGCAGGCGCGACGCCGCATTTCTTGGTTGTCTCAGAGCATAGAGACGTTTGTTTGCTTTCTTCAATATGAAGTCACAGTGGGCAGACCATGTCAAGTCGCTGGAGATGTAAATGCCAAGAAGCTTAAAAGACTTGACAGACTCGATAACGGAGCCACCGGTAGCAAGTGTCTGCCACTGAGAGCTATCATATTGAAGAAAGCTAACACACATTTCTTTACATTTGCTAGGATTTAGTTTCATGTTGTTCATACATGCAAATGATTGAATATCCTCGACAATGTGACGCATGAGTGACGGCGAGTTCCTGGGTACTATTTCAAGTGCTGTTAGGTCGTCTACAAACTTTATCCTAAGTCCCCAGTCAGGGAGGAGATCGTCGACCATGATTGCAAAAAGAATTGGACCCAGCCGGGTACCTTGAGGAATTCCACCGTTAAGACGCAGGGGAGGTGATGTATTTAGACCCATGCGCACATACTGAGATCTCTCTAGTAGGAAACTGGCAATCCACCGCACTAAACAAGGATGTAAACTATATTTACTAATTTTAGCCAGCAAAATTTTGTGATCGATCAAGTCGAAGCCCTTGCGAAAGTCTGCAAAAAGAGTCTTACTGAGCAGTTACCGTTATCAGGGCTTCGTAAACTAAATGGAGTAAATAAGCAAGCGCTTGTTCAGTAGATCTACCAGCGACGGCGAACTGCTTGCTATCTAGGTTGCTAACTATCGACGGCATGACTCTGGTCAGTGTAAACCCCTCCATCACCTTGGCAATCTGGCAGGTGAGAGAAATCGGTCGCAGATCATTGTCTATGTCCTTAGGTGGATTTTGCTTGGGGAGGGGGATAACCGCAGCAGATTTAAGCAATGAGGGAAGATATCCATCCCTTAGTGACGCATTAAACAGGTCGGCAATCACCGGAGCAAGCTCAAATGCGAACGTTTTCCAAATGGTGTTCGGTATACCGTCAGGTCCCGGGGATTTCTTCAGCTGGATGGAACGCAAAGCAGTATAGGCCTCTCTAGGAGATACAAAGAGGTGAGCAGGGATATCTGAGGTCACCACTGGGATGCCGAGAATGTCATCTGATGAAAGTGGAGTAAACCCACCAGTCAAACCAGCAAAGAATTCATTCACTTTTTCGCACAGAGAGTCAACCGAGTCGATCACAGACCCGTCTAGGAGCTGCCTGTACCACTCTCCTTTGCTGCACGTGACTCCCGATAAGGACTTAACTTCTTTCCACCACCTACTGATGTTTACGCTCTTTAGGGTTCGAACTTTAGAGTTATAGTATGATATTTTGCACTCCTTGATAGCTCGTTGGACTTTGTTCCTCCAGGATTTAAATGCTTGTGAGTCCTTCCCATATTTGGAGAGGGAATCCTGCCTCTTCGAAATCCAAGCCTTAACTTTAGATGACAACCACGGCTTATCTGTGCTGTGTACGCGCGAAGCCATGGCTGGAAGGAATAAGTCCAACGCCTTGGTAAGAATCTGGCGGAAACGTTCAAATTATCCTTACACGTCGTCTGAGAAAAAACATCCTCCCACGAAAATGATGTTATCCACTGACCAAATGGGCGAAGGCGACTGTCTCTAGTGTCTCTTCGCGAAACCGTGCGCTTGGATGGAGTAGGAGGCGAGCCACTAGAGATTAGGAAACAGTAATGGTCACTGGACCCGATTTTTGGCAGCTGCTTAGGAGACGACATCATTTTCGGCCGGTTGGTAAGACACCAATCCAAAATTCCAGTGTCACGAGTAAACACTCGCACGACTTGTGTAAGGCCAGATGTGCGTCTAATAGTAGGAGCAGAGATCTTGGTTGACGATGGATTGAAATCACCGACGATGCTAATAAGACTGTCAGGGTGGTGCATAAGGTAGGAATCAACTGTCATCTGAATGTGATCGTACAATTTAAGGTTGTCTTCAGCTTGGCGTTGGGCGGGTGGTAGACGACCCCTAGAAGCACCATAGATACAGCTCGCGGCAGTCTAGTTGGTCGCAACTGTAACCATAAGGTCTCTGTTGTGGAGTCACTCAAGGCGAATTCAGGAAGCCTCTTACATGGAATTGAGGACCTAACATACGCTACTAAACCGCCAGCATGTGATTCCCGATCTTTACGGAATAATGTAAAGCCCGCCAAGGAGACTGCATGATCAGGAATTTTGTTATTCAACCAGGTTTCCGTGATGCAAATCACATCCGCACCGTTAATGTCGATAACGCACTGGAGTTCATCGATCTTAGGCGCCAGTGAACGGTGTTAGTAACTAGGAATGAGGGAATTTTTGCCCGTATGGAGGGATGGGTGACAGGTAAATTTGGTCCAGAACGCCACTTGAACTGCATGGACTTCCTGTGGTGCTAACCACAGGGCTCCCGCGCTGGGTCTTCCGGCCACCACGTTTGATCTATACGGCTTTCGAATACCAATATCGCCTAACTTTCGCCATAAAGAGGATTCTAATCTTTGTTTCGGCTGATTTCTCCCTATTGATCGTAAATGTGAGCTGGTGTAGACGGTTCTTCGAGCTTGGGTTGGACATGGTGTGTCAACATGTGCAATACGAAGATACGAGTCGATAGGCCAGGAAATATGTCCAAAACAGTGCCAGGAGATCGCAAACCTGGCCACAAAGTAGGCCAAGAAGACAATCGGGCCACTACACACATTATTAGACCACATGACAAACGCAGGACCGCCAGGTGACATACACGACGACGAAATTAACGGAGTAGTATTCGTACTAGGCAGCCATGTTGGCGCCGCTGACCGATTTAGGCAATGCCTAAAAGCGGAACTCCAATCATACACACCCACGTCTTACTCACAGGGAGCTCAGCTTTACAGTTTAAATCAAGAAAATTCATGTTACCATTATATGGCAACAAGAGTGGATTAACAAGAGTTAGAATCTTTCCTTACTGTATTTGTCCACATCACAGTCAGAAAAGTGTCTATTTTTAGATTTGAGTTTCGCGCGCGAAAGTATTCGAATGCTCAGGCTCGAATGCTCGTATACCCAATACACAACAAATAGAGAATATCCTACCTTATCTTTGCGATTTTAACGGTTTTTCCATTGATTTGCGATTTAATTTTAGGCTGGATCTCACAACTGTTCGCGTGGCGAGAAAGTGGGAACCCTGTGGATGACGAATTTTCGCGGGCATCCTACTTCTAAAAATAGACACTTTTCTGACTGTGATACGGGCGTACATAGTAAATATGGAAACTCTTGGTAATCCACTCTTGATTGCAATGATAGTATTAGCGCGTTCTGATATGCTAACAAGTTGCAGTTCACGACCGACAAAAGATAATCTCCTTGAAATAAAATGAAAAATAAGATTTTTTAGCGAAATCCACAACAAAGAATACTTGACATAGTATTTGTCTCATTGCACTAACTAAATCTAACATGTGACAAAGGAAAATCAAGGCTAGAATATCGGCAAAGCAGGGCCAAAAAGTCAAGCTTACTCAAAACTATAATTCGAGTTTAGCCGGAGAAAAAGAAACCTCGAGGGAGCCAACTAAAGCAGCAAAACGTAAAAGTTACATGTAAAGTCAGAATTTTCTCATCAGGAATGCAATAACTTGGAAGCTAAAAATATAAATAGCATAAGAAGCAATTTCAAGCTTTGTGCTTACCGATAACTGATAGTGAAGTCATTTCTTTCCTCCGAAAGTCTCCGTCGTGTTGAGTTGAATTCATTCTTACTTGGCAAGCTTTTGCACAAAGCCAGTTTTCCTAAATATATTATTCGGCTAAAACCATTGCAATTTTCTGTTATTGTCAATCCTGTTCAATCTAGTTCTGGCTCCCTGTTCGTAGATCTCATATGAGTATTCGAAGAACACGTCGTTTGCAGCTTTTACGAAGGAAACTGTTGATTTTCTTCAGAAGAACGCCGAAGTCTGGCTTCGCCGTGGGCCGGGTATTCTGCAATCTAGCCTTTGAATCTTTTGCAACTCCCTCATAGTTTCTCCAAAATGACTAAACAACATTATGAAATTTCGGCGAAGGAATCGAATCCGATGTTTTGACAATTATTAGAGAATTCTTTTGAGCAAATTTGGCGTGGTTCGCACGCACGAGTTTGTCTCAGTTTGACTCAACAAAAATTATGAACTCGAGTGAGCCGACGCGGGCGCGTGTTTTGTGAGTTTTTTAGCGGGAAAATGAAGGAGCGACTTCCGGTCCGTGTCCTCTAGCGCTGTGCTGGAGGACAAAATGACGCGCGCGCTCAGTGATCAAGACGGACTGTGATTGGCTGTGTACACGGGTCGCCAAAACGCAAGTGCGCATGCGTAAATAAGAGCCCGCGATGTTTTCGTAAGCCGCTGAACGTATCGTTTTGGCTTGGATGGGTTGCTTTCTCATGTGACGTTGAATGATACGTATGGGGCTCCACTCCGTGCCTTCGGCACGGGGAGTTCCGCTATAAATGTATTTTATTATTATTATGAGACTCCCCTAGGGATAGGGCTGATTTTAAACCCCCCTAAGAGATAGCACGACCTGTCAATTTTATACCCTAAGGGATAGGACGAGCACCCCCGTCTGAAATATAGGGAGTCCCCCCCCCCCCCCCCCCCCCCGGGGGGTTTTCATCCGGCTGTGAAACGAAAACTAATAGTCATGTTTAATAGTGACTACTAGTCATAATTACAAGGAGAATACAATAAAAAATTACTTTCATAGTGTATAGTAGTGCCTATTTGGTTAGTATCCATTTCACAGTCGGATGAAAACCACTCTATTCAAAGCTTCAGGAGGCTAGATTCCGCTAAGAAAATAGCACGAAAAAAGCGATATCGCACGAGTCGCGCAGCGACGAGGGCGATATCGCCTTTTTGAGTGCTATTTTCGGCGATATCTACCGACTGAAGTCTTTGAATATACTTGACGAATCCTATGATATCTCGTCCTCAATTTCCACAAAAAGAGATATCATAGGATTCTATAGAATACCTCCTCTCTGATAGGCCCCCCCAAATTCCTAGTCTGCTTGCAAGAGACTCGGAGGTAGATGTTTTTTTATCGCGCGGGAAGCCACGGTCGCTGTCAAATAAATCCAAGATGGCGCCCAAGACCACGAACTCCGAGATTTTGGCCGCGATAAAAACACTACCTACCGCCATGGAGTTATTATGCATAATAACTCCATGCTACCGCCAAGCAGGCTATAGAAATTTCATAGAATTTCCCCCAACGAGATGTTTTGCCATTGCCCATTGTGCCCATTGTAATAAAGTTAAAGAATATTTTCCTTCGTCGCGTAGCTGATAGCCGAAGGCGACCTTGACGAATCAGGCTTCATAACATTCCCAGAGTTCGAGAGAGTCATCGAACGAGCGCCTGAATTTATGAGGTTAGTTCTTCAGCTCGTCGGTCCATGTCCGTCCATAGACGTGTCCCTGCTCTCATTCCATCATGGTAGTCAGGACAAGATGGTGGAAATAATTAGAATCGTAGGGGAAATGGAAGCGAACAGTCATCACTCATAATTCTAGGTCGTAGACTTTTTCCAAGCCGAGAATTGTGCGCTCGCACGTTATGGATTCCTCATGCGCACACTCGTTTTTGGGGAGTCCATGTGTGGACTCTTTATGTACAAGAAAGCTCTCAAAAATCTCCAACCAAAAAACAAGCCTAGACTTAAACTCTGGTCTATTTATTGCAATTTATATACTAATACTTTACATATGAACTGATCCGCAAATAGCATAGGATCCGTGGGTGGATTAATAAAATATGTATAAAAGAAAAACGTGTGCGCGCTTGGAGGCCCGCTGTGTGTAGAGGGCGCGCGTCCGACCGCGCACGCCTAATGAAAAAAGCATTTAGAAAACGAAAACTTCACCAGAAACAAAGAGAGCCTGTAGGCAGGCTTTTCGTATGCCTGTTTCATTCTCAAGCGTAATATTTTATTTCAAAATAGAGCGGATATCAGGTGAGTATCGAAGACACTTAGAAAATACACTTAGCCAATCAGAACATAATCCGTTCAACAAATCAGGGGACGAATTGTATGACTTGCGTTACGCCGTGACCCAAGAAAAAGAGACGCAGTGTGTTTGTTTTTTCTTCGCATTCTGATTGGCTGACGAAACATAGACCCAGACCTCAACCAATAAGAACGCGTCAGGCAAGTCTGATTTACTTTCGACAATCATCTGAAATCCGCTCCAAAGAATAAGAGATGACCATTAGAAATTGGGGAGGGCAATGTTTTTTGCGCATGACTTTTTTTTCGGGGATCAGGTTGTGCAATAATAGGCCTTTATCACGCAATATTGATTAATAATATATAATAGTTATCCGAAAATGAAATCCAGTTTCCAATTCTACACATCCGTAGTAGTAAAACTGCAAAGTTTCAAAAGAATTACTTGAAAACTGACTGAGATATGAATTTTCAAAACTTCCTATTCTGACTTACTTTTTACAAAGAAATGTATGAGCAAATACGTCAAGTCGAGGCTGGACGGGCATCGATGCCCGTCCAGCCTCGTTTCGATTTATTTTCCCATACATTTCTTGTAAAATAAGCCAGAATACGAAGTTTTGAAAATTCATATCTCATCAGTATTCAAGCAATCTTCACCAAACTTTGCAATTTTACTAATATGGATGTGTAGAATTGAATACTGGGTTTCATTTTCTGATAACTATTATATATTATTAATCAATATTGCGTAATAAAGGCCTATTTGTTTCCGGAATTTGTATGTTTTTTACTAGCTTGGATCTCTGCAAGAATTTTTTTTTGGAAGGATTGGCCGTGCTCGAATTTATTTTCGGAAATGCAACCCCTCCCCCCTGCCCAACTTCTAATGGTCTATCCCAGAGGACATCAATAAAGATAACATAGTTTCAATTAATTAAAGCTAAGCGTGCCCTCTGTATTTTTTCCGCACTGAAAAACATTTTTCTTTCTTTTCAGCAACTTCCATATCCATATATAATACAAAGTGAGGAAGCTAAACAACTGCTAAACTATTTAAGACGTATGATATCAATAAAATTATCAGAATCCAATCTAGATGCATGATTTTCTCGTACCCAGAGCTCGTCTGCTCGCCATCCATTTGAGGGCTTTCTCTGATTGGCTGTTTTTGAACGTTAGAGCATGCGCATAAAGCTGTTTCTCTCAACGGCTCTCAACCTCGTACCCAGAGCCCGTCATCTTTTGGCCAGCGGCAAGATTCAGGGCCCTGGGGGAATCCGATTTGTGAGCATGCGTGGTAGGTCAAAACGTAACGAACTTTCATACAACAATCAAACCGGAAACCCAGATCTGGGTTTTAAAAAAAATCGATTCCCCAGAGCCCTGAATCTTGCCGCTGGCCAAAAGATGACGGGCTCTGGGTACGAGATTGAACGGCTCTCTGTCAAATCTCGCGCATGCGTCAATGGCGAGGTAACGAACTGGGGAGCTCCGTGTTCGAGAATGAACTTTCCATGACTTATCGGCGCAATAAGCATGCTTGATGTTGGGAGAGTTGTAGAAGCCCTAAATGTAATAACTTGCCCTAAGTGTTATAAAGGCCCCAAGTGTAATAAGAAATGGCCCTAAGTGTAATAAAGGCCCCAAATGTAATAAAATTGGCCCTAAGTGATTATTACACTTAGGGTCACATTTTATTAAATCAAGAGCTCTTCTAGTGATTTCTATTGGTTGATTAGCATACCCATGCCAAGGAGCCCATTGTCTGTTGCTGCGAGCACTTCACTTTCTATTAGAAACTTCTAGTTATACCCGGTTATATTAACCGTACCCTTGCCTCGAATTTTATAAACAGTGAATTTTGAGGTCGCTTAGCAAATTGCATACGGTCTCATACCAGGGAAAAGTCGTGTTCGCTAAAAGCGCGCTTTTGCGACTGGAAACTCGAGTGTACACGGTGGGAGTGTATTTACCCCGAGGGCTGCCGAGGGGGGGGGGGGGGACTCCCAATATTTTAGACGGGGATGCTCGTCGGGAAAATTGATTTTGACCCTAAGGGGTAGCAAAATGGGCGTGACCAACAGCAAATTTACCACTAAAAGAAAGCAAATTTGGCGTGGCGAACGCCGAATTTACCCCTAAAAGATAGCAATTTGGCAGGTCAAAACAAATAAAAGCGAATTTTAGGTCTTTTTAAGGGTTTGTTCATCCAAGTTTCCTTTGTAAATATCGGTTCTGGTGTCAGTAGCAATATATTTCTGGGCAAGTTGGTCTGAGACTCCCCTAAGGGGATAGGGCTGATTTTAAACACCCCTAAGAGATAGCACGTCTGTCAATTTTATACCTAAGGATAGGACGAGCACCCCCGTCTGAAATATGGGGAATCCCCCCCCCCCCCCCCCGGGGGGGGGGGTATTTACGGTACGGACATTTGCCAAATAAGAGCAAGCAGCCACTTACCTGAAGAAGGTCGGTACTGGCTGACCGAAATATCGTGTAAATGAAAATTATAAGCTGTTAATCAACCATTCAAGTTTTTATCACTTCCGTTCAGCACGAATGAGAGGCTTGACCCGTGACCCTGTTAATGTTTTACTTTGAAACTCCGTGACAGCAAATCAGGAAACAACGTGAAAAGACAGCGAAGGAGCAACTATAACTATTCAAGTTATTCTTTCCACAAACAACTGAGCATGGACAGAATCGAACCGGTTTGTTTAGATGATATCGAAGAAGCTGCGAGGAAAGTTCTACCGAAAACTACTGTTGGGTACTATGCAAGTGGGACGAAGACGAGAAAACTGTCTTTGAGAACAGAGAAGCTTTTAGGAGGTACTAGCCTTCGAATTATTGACTCGGTTTGGAAAAGCTCAGTAGATTTTGATTTCGAGTTTTTGTTTGTGATCTGGACACCGAGAATACGGTGTGTCAACATCGCGCGACCGTACGTGGAACTCGAATGCTATTCTTACGGCGGATACAACACACGAGGATTTCGAGACTAAACAAAAACTCGAAATTAAAATCTATTCGGCTTTTCGAAAGCGCTTAGTTAGTCTGTACAATTATAGAATATTATCTATCCAGTTGAGCTATAATTCCCGTAAATTGCAAGAAATGAAAATGTCCGTACGAATAGCATTTCAGGTTCGCGTACGTTACGGTTACCGTACGAATCGCCACTGCCTTTTGTAAAAGTTTTCGATTTGATGGATTTCGCGATAGCGGGTATTATCGTAATTTTCCACATGTGCGAATAACGATATTTCTCAGTGGCCGACATCCTGATAAAAAACTATTATACATTGAACTCACTACCGCAAATCTGATTGGTCGAGAGCAAACAATCAGTAAACCTGACATGCTAATGAATGCAATATCTGCACCGGATTTGCATTTAGCATGTCAATTTCAAAGTGGTCCTTCCCAAGCCTCTACAAACTACAACACATTATAAGGTCTCCCAAAATGGGACTCTGGCCTAATTTACAGAATGAATGATTTTGAGTAAGGCTGCATTCATTATGTATACTACAGGGGGGGGCAGAGGAAATTTTGTTGACAATGCAAAATTTTTAGATCCCCCAAGGCACAACATATTTTTTACGAATCCCCCCTCTTGGTCAAAAGGAAAAAACATGCCCCCCCCCCCCCCCCCCCCCCCCCCCCCACCCCCCCCCCCCCCCCCCCCCCCCCCCCCCCCCCCCCATCCCCGGAGACAATTTTTTCAATTGATATTTATATCAATTTTACAAAAAATAAAGAACAAGGCTCAATGATAAAAAAAAATACAGAGCGTAAAAATGCAAATAAAAATCCTAGGTGGCTTTACTTTTTGTGTCGGTAGTGACTTTCTACCAAGTGATCTGGTGCGCTCCTCGATTGGAGCCTTACTACACATAGGCTGAGTATCATTTATTTTGTATTTGATTGTTTGGTATGTTTTCCGTTGTGCGCGCGAAGCGCGCCGCAATTTTGACAATGAAGCTACAAGACTATTAATCAAAAGTCCAAAGGCGTTTTGTCTGGCAGACAAAAGCCACTGAAGAGGACCTCGAGGAATTGTAGTAAAACAAGAAGGCCTTTTACGATCTTTTAAGTTTAATATAATTCTTTATGCGCGCGAAGCGCGCAGTTTTTTTTTCAACATATCAGTTGAAAGAGGGTGAATACACGAGAATAGTAGTGCAAGTGATATTTCTTCAGGAAGGAGGTTCAAACTCGGTGTTCAACAATTGAGCCTTCCTTCATTTACTATCAAACTGCACAAACTTGTCTTAAATATATATAATACCTCAACAAAAATATTCATCCCCCCTTCATGTTATGAAAAAAACTTGACATCCCCCTTTTCCAGTTCCTAAATTTGAGATCCCCCAAAAAATCCTCTGCCCCCCCCTGTAGTATACATAATGAATGCAGCCTAAAGTCATTTGGCATGGTATCAATTTGTCTTCTTTAAAATGTATAATAAAATAATTATTGGATTCTCAGGCCCGTAGCCAGGGGGGGAGGGGGGTTCCGGGGGTGCGCAAGTACCCACCATGCGACAAAAAGGTCCACATTTGAACACAGTACAATAAAGCACTTATATTATACTTGCTTTTTCTAGCGAATTTTGACTAGCGATTTCTCAATAAAAAAGCAACAAATTCATACCACATTGGCCTGCTTTTTCTAGATAAGCATCCCCCAACAAAAAATCCCTGATAATGGGCCTGATTCTTATTATTAATATTTATGCAGTGTTCACGTCTGGATGCATGAGAGAAAATACATTGATATAGGGCACAGTATGCATAGCCTATTCAATGCTGCTACTACAAATCAGTCTTAAAACATATAACAAAATCTGTTATTGAATATGATTAAAGTACGAATCCATGGAATTCTTCTAATTCTGCTTGGAATTCTGCTAATTATTATTATTATTCAGCCATGCCACTATCTCGATTCTGATTGGCTAAGAGTACACAGCGAAAGCATGTTGGCACGCAGTTCGTGACGTCAAACTCCAGACATTAGGATTGATGCACTCTAATGACATCATAACGCAAGCCAATAGGTTTGGCCGCCATCTTGGTTTTCATTTCGAAGGCGAAAGCCAATTTAGCCAATATTCTCGTTGAATCTGCTATGCTTTTTGCCGCGAGATCATTGCTCAGGATATCTAAACATCAACAATTTGAATTGAATACAAGAGGAAAATACTAGTGGACGTAAGCTAAAGTTGAAAAACTGTTTTGCCTTGCAAGGCCTCCATCTTCGACTTCGTTTAGCTAGGTAAGAATTCCTTGTTGCTGAATAATAAAACAATTATTGAATTCGGTTGTCGCATGACAGTGAGATTTGTCAACGCCTCGAGCTAGTGTTATCCGCCTCAGCGATAACACAAACCTTGGCGTTGCCAAATCTCACTATCATGCTCAACCTCATCCAATAAGTGTTAATTATTAGTAGTAAGTAGTAGTAGTAGTATTAGGGTTGTGGCAACAGGTGGAAAATATCAGGGTCTTTTGTCCTGTTGCTACAGTAATAATGCTGATTTAATGTATTTGTTTAGATTAAAATGTACACTTACATTCATCACTGACCTTTTTCTCAGGATTAAACTGCGGCCACGGATGTTACGTGGTATAAGTCAAGTAGACATGCGGACTACAATTCTTGGTGACCCCATCAGCATGCCTGTCTGTATTGCACCAACAGCCCTCCACAAATGTGCACACCCTGACGGAGAGGCTGCTACTGCCAAAGGTGGGTCTCGGGGGGAGTGGGAAGCAGACGCTGTGGAGGAGGATGGCTGATAGGCTATTTCCAGAAATTTTCATAGGCTGCATAATTATACACTTGGAACCTGGGCATTAGCAGCCCGAGTACAAGGACCTTCACACCAGTGATGTGCTGAATTTTGGCTTGGGTGCTCAAAGAACTGGAGTGTTCACGTTAGTACCTGGGCACCAAGTGTGTGTGCAGCTATAGATTTGTTGTATTTTTCTCTACCACCTTCATGAAACATTTTCCACCATTTGAAAACATGCATAAAGACCCTTGGGAATGATGCTTGCCATACCTTTTAGGGCTAAATCAGGCCTGTCGTTAAGGGAAGTCTGAAATATTTGTCATGCTAATTAAACTTAGGGGTCAGCTTGTAATCACCTCAGTGCTTTGTACTGAAAACAATGACTAATATGGCAGTTATGTTTAAAAAGTGTTCAGACTGGCATAACATCTTGCTATTCTTGTACCTTTAAGAGGTCAAAGTCTGAAAGGAACATGTCCATTTGGTACCTTTACAGGGATAAAAATTCCAGGCAGACAAGCATTCTTGCCCTAAATTAGAGTACAGTAACTCTAAACCAGCTTAAAGTTGTCTTTATTAGCATCAGTGAATATAGCTTACTTAGGTGTAGGGCATACATCGAATTAAAGTCATGTCAAATACATTTAAAACAATAGATAATTTGTTATTTGAAAGTGTAATGAGTGGGTATCTTTTGAAAGTAATGTAATCAATGAGACCTTAATTCAACGTATACCCTAGGCCTTACTTAGTCCTGATATAATTTTATCTCATCCATCTCAGCTGCCGCCCACAGCAATTCATGTATGGTCTTAAGCCTCTACAGCATGACCACTCTAGAAGAAGTTGCAGTTGCAGCCCCAAACTCACCCAAATGGTTTCTGATGTACAATTTATGGGATAAAGAGCTGATGATGAGCCTTATCAGACGTGCTGAGAATGCTGGTTACAAGGCTATTGTACTTTGTGTAGACTCACCAGGTATGAAAAGGTTAGAAAATACAATAAGGCAATCACAAACAAAGGCTATTGTACATTGTGTACACTCACCAGGTATGCTCAGCATCTTCCTAGGTGAAAACCATATATAGATTTAGGCACTGCCTAAAAGCGAAGCTCCGAGTGACCATGAATTGAACCCTCTTCACCATCAACACTGCATCCTACAAAGATTGACTGCTTAGCCTCATATCCCTTTCTGAGACGAATATTTTTACAATTTGCTCATATCACTGATCACGTTAAACTATGTAACCATGCAGATGAACCCCCAACCTTGCCCCTTAGACGTCAAACCATGTAACCCTGCAGTTGCACACCCTTGCCACTTGGACAACATCACCCAAGTTTGGTTGTCTGAGGTTCATCCCTTCCCAAGATATATACATTTCTCGTTTGATGATGTCATCGATGACAGCATACCACATGACCACACTGTTGCACTCCCCTTGCCATTTAGACAACTTCACCCAAGTTTGCTTGTCTGAGGTTCATCCCTTCATATACCTTTGTATAGCTCCGCTATAAAACTTGTGGGTTCCCTGTGCGACGACGGCCACACACAGCCGGAAGTCCATGAAAATCAAGGTCGATGCATCTACACTTTTCTGTTTTTTCCTGGGGCTCCGCGGGAGCTCCGCTTTAATCACTCCTGTTTTAATAACCTTTTAGCACTGGGTCCCAGTAGTACGTATATAAGAGATCAACTCATTAGCATATGTCTCAGTCTTAGTTGGTTTGAGAACAAGCGCCGGAATGGCGTCCATGGGGGACGCCATGTGTCGGTGGCGGCTGTGGGTCCCATTGTGCTCACCCTTAGGCTTGGTGGCGCCTCCTAGCTGTTATTCACCCACCCTCCCTTTGCCTTTGCCATTTTGTGCTCCGCCAGGCCTACTTTCCCATAACTTATATAGTACAATGGGACCCATTGCAAATATAGTACTATAAGATCCTTTAGGATGGATAAAGATCATTTTATAATACAATACCAAAAATTAGCCCCTCACCTTGTGGCGAAAACATTTAAAATTATTTACTTCCTGGAATTTTCTCTCTAAAAAAAAATGGAGAGAACTCTGTAATCTTCAAATTTGTTGCTCAGCAAAATATTTACTTTGCGAGCTTCCTGTGTTTCACGCACGCGCGCCAAAAGTCGACAGATGCTAATGATTTTAATATATAAGATAATGTGCACTCTGATTGGTACAAGTCTATGCTCTATTTCACACCAGATAAGTAATGGTTCTCCCTACTATAATACCGTAAGAGTATTAGAGCACATTAACTTGCAACGAAATCGAGACAATCGAAACCTCGAAACGTTTTGAAATCACTTACCTGCAGCTCGTGTTTTTACAACATTCTTGTGTCTCCATCACGCGTGCTGTAATTTTGCGGATAAAGTCATAGGAAGTAGTGCTTTAATGCTTAGCAAAAATTTCAACCTATTCGCCAAATGGTGATATATTTTTTTGTCTGGGATGATCGTTGTATCTTTTAGGGGTTAAAATCACGGGTTTTGGTCTCTTTTAGGGGTAGCCTTGATTAATAGAATTTAGGTAGATCGGTATCTTTTAAGGGCTCTAACAGAGCGAGTACTTGCTAACAAGACGATAAATTAGACAACATCAAAGGTAGCATTTTACTCAAAGACGGAAATTTCTTGAGGGTATCTTTTAGGGTAAAAAAATATTTGAGCCACGCCTTTTTGGGTATCTTTTAGGGGTGAAACTGGCTCCCTCTTTTTGCTCCGACGAAGGGTTAACGCTCGAAACGTTAGCATAACACCATTTTTCCACGGCGTTTAACACAAATCTCAACCTTTTGGTTGTTGTTGTTCATGTTCACGTCTCCGCCGACGCAGACCACCTAGTTTCCCGTAAAACTAGTCATACCATTGGCTCCCTTTAAGTTTCCCCTTTCTCTCCTCAACAGAACCAGGTTCATTTGTAATTCGTTCGGTGATGAGATATGGTCTCCCATTCAACCTTCTGTGGGACACCGTGTCGTCCACTTACCAGACAAACCACATATGGCACATGAAACCAAGATGGGCTGGGAAACAGTTGATTGGCTGAGGTCCGTTACACGATTACCAGTAGTTCTGAAAGGTATATTGACTGCTGAGGATGCCAAGCTTGCTGTGGAACATGGTGTTGACGGGATTATTGTGTCAAACCATGGAGGGAGACAACTGAATGGCACTCTAGCAACGGTAAGAAATACATGATATTTTTTTCCAAGAAGAAATAAATGGTTTTATGACCTGAGCCTTTAGCTTTAAGATCTATAATCACTTCCAGTGAGGGCAGATTGATAGTCAGCAGTGCGTGACGTCACACGCGCAAAGTACAAGGTATCAGATCACGTGACCATCTTCTTTGGTTCGGCCATCGTGGTAAATGCGCCATTTCACCGGATCAGAGGTCTGTATAAGGTCACAGTTTTCCGAATACCGACGAACCTGAAGCCAATATATATTTTTTCCATCTAAATAGGATTATTTTTGGTTATTTTGATGAAAACAAGCGCATCCAAATGCTTACTATGACGTAGAGATAGGAAGACATTGTCTGTGCGTGCACGCTTACCAATCAAAACACAGAATTCGTTACCATGCGCTCTCGGAGTAAAATTAAACATTGTCTCGTAATACTGCATTCTTTACTTGTAGAAAGTAAACTCATTTCAGTTACATCATCAGCACCATGATCATCAGCAACATGTCACCATGTTCATCTTTGTCATCGTCAGCCGCCTTTTTGACAGCCTAGCAACATACCAAGTTTGAGCGGAGAGCATCCATTTCCATCGGCTGATTTAGAGAATATAGAGCAATGTTCTCGATTGAATTCAGTAAATCAATACTTAAACTTTGTTTTTAGATGTTTATTAAGATATTTCTACACTTGATTCGTTTTCTAATGTCGAACGAAAACAGTAACAAAAGAGTGGCTGTCACATCAGAGCGGAAATGACCAAAAATGAAATGTCTAAGGGAGTGGTCATTATTTAACGGGGGGGGGGGGGGGGGGGGGGGGGGGGGGGGGGGGGGGGGGGGCCGGCAAATATATGGGGGGGGGGCTTTGATTTTTTGGGCGCCGATTTAGGGGGGGGCTCAAATTTTTGGGCTTATGTTTGAGGGGGGGCCAAATTTTTTTGGCGCTTATTGTTAGACAGGGTGACATGATGGCTGCTTTTAGGGTACCTGATGCCTTTATAAACAGAGTGTTTTTTGATCGGCTCGCGCTGCGCGCTCGCCATCTACAACAATAAATAACTTTACTAGTTTTGCGCGCATAAAAAGCGGATGCTCGGTGTGGTACTTACACACTAAAACATCGTAGTGGGTTATGATTAATTTTGGAAAATTTCTATGATGTTTTTTCAGTGACTCCATTTCTTCAGCATGATTTTCGTCTCCCAGAAATAAGAATTTCATTCACCTCGTAAATCATACAAGCAAACTACGCGCGCATCAGGAAACATACAAGCAAACTACTCAGTTGGTCAGCCCTCGCCACTGCCTGAGGCTTGATCAAAATGAAAGTTTACAAAGCATTATTAAAGATGCTTCGACCCGCGCAATCTTAGAAGTCTCTATTAACTATGGTATGACTAGTTTTACGGGAAACTAGGTGGTCTGCGTCGGCGGAGACGTGAACATGAACAACAACAACCAAAGGTTTGAGATTTATGTTAAACGCCGTGGAAAAAAATGGCATTATGCTGACGTTTCGAGCGTTAGCCCTTCGTCGGAGCAAAGAGAGAAAACAGAGGGAGTGGGGCTGTTTATATAGTAATGTAGATACGTTGCTAGGCAACATATAAACATTCGGAATGACTAAAGGTGATAATTGGTTAAGAATAACAAAGGATGCCCTTTGGTGTTGTTGTTCATGTTCTCTATTAACTATTTTGAAATTCAACTTTACCTTTGGAAATAGAACACCTGCGGTGGTTAGTAGGGTAGGACAGAGTGGTGAAGGTGTTCTATGTGATTCACCCAAATTTGCTCCGTTCATGAAACAGGAAAATTATTGCCGTTATCCGTGAAATCTCATGCCCTCGTAACCCGTGATTTTACGAATTTCTCTTACGTGACTCGTGATTACAGGCCTAGAGATTCATGAAACGTGAACGCTGGTCATTAGGGACGGATTATTTGATACCTGATTGTCTCCTGACTGCTTTTTAGGGAACCCGACGTCCTTATAAATAGACTGTCTTTTTTGGTCGGCTCGCGCTGCGCGCTCGCCATCTACAACATTAAAATGTTTTTTTAAAAGTAAATTTACTATCAGCCAGCAGTAAATATAAGGGGTAGCAAATTTCAGGAACCCCAATTGTTAAACACCAAGTTCTCATTTACTCCTGGACTTTTCCCATTCTTTAAACTTATATGTCAAAAATTTGCAGCGCGCTTCGCGCGCAAACAGGATACTTTGGTGTAGCATTTACAAACTGAAACACCGTACTGGACTATGTTTAATTTTGGAAATTTTCTATTATGTTTCTTCCGTGACTCCATTTATTCAGCGTGATTTTCGTGTCCCAGAAATGAGAATTTCATTAACCGCGTCAAGTTTGATTTTCAAAATCGCGGCGCGCTTCGCGCGCATCAGATTTTTAACAAATTGTGCAGATTTTTAACAAACTCTGTACTGATACACCAAAGAGCACTTGGATAAGAAATAGAATCCTGAATCCGAATATCTTCATAGTAGCGAAAATCCAAAATGGCCGTGACCAAAAACCCGAACTGTTCCGGATGCTATAGTATAAGCATCCGTCAGTCCCTAACTGCATAGTAACACACCTTGATAATGTCCGATGTACAAGAAGTAGGAACTGCGACATCTTTTTTCCACGAATTCTAATAGTTTAGTTCAATGGTGATTATCAGTTTTATGTGGATTAATCAACTCTTTTAAGAGTTCGAAAAAACTTTGATTTTCTATTCACATGGCATAACAGTAACACTACGAGAGGGGGGGGGTCATATTTTTTTGGGCTAGCATTTGAGGGGGGGTCAAAATTTTTTGGGCTTGCATTTTAGGGGGGGTCTAAATTTTTGGGCCCCGGGTTTGAAAAAAATGCCGGCCCACCCCCCCGTTAAATAATGACCACTCCCTAACTTCGCCATATTTCAATATATATGCTCAAGATTCCGTATACAAAGAGTTTCTATGGCTAAAAGCTTAATTCCAAATTTTTAAGAAAATTGAAGAATATGAATTTAGATATGATTGAGCAAAGTTTGCATAATTCCTGTCAAAGTACTAATTCTCCCATAAAATGGCACAGAAACCAAAGTTTAAAGCCTAATATCTCAAAGAAGGATCCATTAGAAAAAAGTCATTTTTGATATTTTTTTAATCAGGCAAGGAGTCTGTATGCAAAAAAATCAAGCTTATCTGAGTTAACCTGTCCTTATTATTTGAAATTTAGTGATCTAAGCAGGTCATTTCCGCTCTGTCGTCAGGGATACTACTATTTAATGCTCTCTATTCCAGATCGATGCTCTAGCCGAAATAGTCAACGCTGTGCAAGGGAAACTAGAAGTATACATGGACGGTGGAGTGAGATTGGGTACTGATGTGCTGAAAGCTCTGGCACTTGGTGCGCGTGCTGTGTTCATTGGTCGGCCAGTGATCTGGGGACTAGCGTACAAGGTAAATTGCCAAATGCTTTGTGTCCATGGTGGGCACGTTTCTGGCTGGTTGGTGTTCTTGCCTAAATTCCCGCCAATATTGACACGCGCGCTTGCGACACAGGAAGCCCGTTGACAGCAAATATTTTGCCAAGATACGAATTTCAAGATTACGAGGTCTGATGAATGCTTTGATTGTAAGTCAGGAGCAGTCATCGTGTGAAAACTTTATGGTGGAAGTCAAACTAATTGCAACAGAATTTTGTCACTGTCAAATGATAGAGTGGACAACTCACTAACATACTAAAAGTTCCCAAACCTTTTGTGCTGTGGTGGTTTCAAAATCTTTCTGTAGCTAATGTTCTCGTCACAAAGTGTCTTTCCTGGTCGTCACCATTCAACTTTATTTCAATTGTGTTTCGGCAACAGGGCGAGGAGGGCGTCAAGAAGGTTCTAGACATTTTAAAAGAAGAGTTTAGATTGGCAATGTTACTTTCAGGTAAGATAATCAAAGGATCCATGTTTTTGATAGCAGCTGCAAAAAAATGTGTTAGCCGGGATATAAAGACTGAATTGTTACTTTCTTGTCTTCTTTTTTGTATTGTGTGATTTAATTCTTGTGCGAACTCCGCTTTATGGGAGAAGGAACTTTTCAGCTTTTTCAAAACGTCGAAAACCGTAAGCACCCAGACCGCAAAAGGTCTTCAATTGGCTCGCTGTTTGGGCACGCGCGTTAGCTCTCTATGTTACGCTTTACCCCTACAGGGTGTGGCTCATTAGCTCTCTATGTTACACTTTACCCCTACAGGGTGTGGCTCATAAGCTCTCTATGTTACGCTTTACCCCTACAGGGTGTAGCTCATTAGCTCTCTATGTTACGCTTTACCCTACAGGGTGTAGCTCATTAGCTCTCTATGTTACGCTTTACCCCTACAGGGTGTAGCTCATTAGCTCTCTATGTTACGCTTTACCCCTACAGGGTGTAGCTCATTAGCTCTCTATGTTACGCTTTACCCCTACAGGGTGTGGCTCATTAGCTCTCTATGTTACGCTTTACCCCTACAGGGTGTGGCTCATTAGCTCTCTATGTTACGCTTTACCCCTACAGGGTGTAGCTCATTAGCTGTCTATGTTACGCTTTACCCCTACAGGGTGTGGCTCATTAGCTCTCTATGTTACGCTTTACCCCTACAGGGTGTAGCTCATTAGCTCTCTATGTTACGCTTTACCCCTACAGGGTGTAGCTCATTAGCTCTCTATGTTACGCTTTACCCCTACAGGGTGTAGCTCATTAGCTCTCTATGTTACGCTTTACCCCTACAGGGTGTAGCTCATTAGCTCTCTATGTTACGCTTTACCCCTACAGGGTGTGGCTCATTAGCTCTCTATGTTACGCTTTACCCCTACAGGGTGTGGCTCATTAGCTCTCTATGTTACGCTTTACCCCTACAGGGTGTAGCTCATTAGCTCTCTATGTTACGCTTTACCCCTACAGGGTGTAGCTCATAGCTCTCTATGTTACGCTTTACCCCAACAGGGTGTGGCTCGTTAGCTGACATCTCGAAGGCACTTGTCACCAGAGCCCTGCCATCGCTGTAGCTACGGAAGTGAAGATCCACATCAAAGGTCCGAGTTTAGCGTGCTCGCAGGCTTTAAGAGAGTGGAGTAATTTTAGGTAAAACGAGTTTACTTTCGCGTGGCTGCTATCTTGGATTTGTCATTTTTTCAAAGATGGCGGCCGCGCGAAAACCTAAAACTCTCCACTCCCTAACGCCTGCCAGCAGGCTAGTCATTGATGATTCGTGAAAAGGTCTCGCATATTGGGGAAATTATAAAAAACATGAAGGTATAGGACTAGCCTCCTTGGCAGGCATCTCGTTTGTTACTTAAGAAAAGTGGATCCCTGTGGCGTTATTTAGGAAGAGAAGACTGAGGGCGAGTGTAACCGGAAGCGGAAGAGGAAAACGAGAGCGCAAAGGGCCGTGTAACACAGGAAGCCCAGACAACACAAGAATGTCGAAACAAAAGCAACCGAGAAGCCTGCGGAGGTGAGGAGACGAGTATAGGCGTTTTATAAAAGTGGGCACAGACGCTTTTATGATTGAAGGATTCCCTTTCAGTGAGCGCTAGTAGCGGCTCACAGGGGCAATAATATTAAATTTTTATACTATTCGATTAAGACTTTATATGATGTATAGGCAAAGGAAAAATATTTAAATAATGAAAATGGTACATTTTAGTGATATATTTTATTTAAAAATTAAATATTGCTGATGATCATGAAAGCCATGTATTTGACACATTAGGTTTTTGCTGCATCTTCCCTTTTTTTCTGCTGTTTCTCCACTCACTATCCATGGTCTGCCCTAGTGGCATTCGGCGTGTCGAAAGCTGACATGTTGATTGGCCAGATATGTCCACCCCTGCAAGACGATAAATCATTAGATATTTGTATATAGTTGTCACGTTTCCAGGGGGGTCCAACAAACAGACAATCAAATTACCAAATTAGCAAGTAAACAAACAAACTGGCAATCAAATGATCAATCAGTCAAACAAAATAAACAGTGGTCAAACAAACAAGAGAGAAAAAAACCCGATAATCTTAAAGCCCTGGCCAAACGAAACGCAAGTTCTCGCAAGTCGACGCAAGTTGTGACTTGCACTGACTTGCGTTGAAGTGGCCAAACGAGATGCAATCCTCGCGCGCCAGGGTCCTCCCCTCATCTCCCCCCAGGGGAAAGAGGAGGGAGGGGGAAGGTGGGGGAAGGACCCTGGCGCGCGAAGATGGTTTTGATGCAACTTGAGTGTGTGTTTTGGTGCTTTGCGCTTGTAATGACGACATCACACAGAGCGCGCACTCAATCTGGGGTTTTTCTTGTTAAAAAAGACGAAAGAAATGAACAAATCTCACCCACTTTCTTGTAAATAACAGCTAGAAATATAAGCGCTACAATTTAATGACTTGTTTTGGTCATAATATTTCGTTATTTTGGAAAACGAAGAAAATTGGACACTTGCGTACACTTGCGACGTGGTGGCCAAACGAGACGCAAGTCGTCGCAAGTTGCACAAAAATTTGAACATGTTCAAAGTGGACGCAAGTGAACACAAGTCATCGCAAATTGGTGGCCAAACGAGCGCAAGTCGACGCAAGTAGCAAAACTTACTTGCGTCGACTTGCGTGAAATTGCGTTTCGTTTGGCCAGGGCTAAAAGTGAAAAAAAAAAAAACAGAGTGACTGATGGTTGGTCTTGTAGGGTCCATTTTGAACAACGAGGTCTTTTAGGGTCTTTTTTTCTCACTGGTTAATAATTTTTGGGTGACAGGCATCCCTGTCACTTGTATCCCGAAGACCCCCGCCTTGTTTCTTTTAGACAAAGTCGAATAGGAGCCTATAATGGTTCGTCCTGAGTCAAGATTTTTTAGTTTTTTAGTACCTTGCTGCGGGATACGTACCACAAACACCACTTGCTGTGATCGTGTTTCTTGGCGCCACTATTGGGATGGACAAGGATGTCTAGATCTCCACGGTTCTGCATGATCCAAGGCACCGCTGAAAAACACACTCATATTATCAAAGTTACCGCTAAATCCGTGCTAAACGTTACTTTTGGAATTTTGGTTTTCCTGTTCCGCCAATCAAACCACCTAATCCAATCAGGTTCTTGCCCTGTTTTGCCTACTGCAGTCGACTGGCTTTCTGCGGTCTTTCTTGGTGTTGCAAGATGTATTATTGTATTTTGGATTGGAGCTATTGTATTCCATCTTGTTGTTTCGTTCTACGGTCTTTTGTCTTCTATTGTCTTTATGCCTCTGGTGCCTTGCAACACCAAGAAAGAGCAGCTTTTTCTGTCGCGACGAAAACCCAGTTGACTGCACTAGGCGAAACAGGGCAAGGATTCTGATTGGCTTAGATGATTTGACTGTCGCGACGAAAACCCAGTTGACTGCACTAGGCGAAACAGGGCAAGGATTCTGATTGGCTTAGATGATTTGACTGTCGCGACGAAAACCCAGTTGACTGCACTAGGCGAAACAGGGCAATGATTCTGATTGGCTTAGATGATTTGACTGTCGCGACGAAAACCCAGTCGACTGCACTAGGCGAAACAGGGCAAGGATTCTGATTGGCTCAGATGGGTGTACTTGCTGAACAGAAAAACATGTTTCGGAGCCCCCAGCGCGAAACAACGATTTTGGCTCGTGTCAGGGGTACCGCGGGTAATTCTGCGGAAAACCTGTCAAAGTTACGAGCAAAGTAATCACCATGATTTTGTTCTCCACAATTTGGCGGCTGAAAGTGATGAGTGGGCGACCATCTGGAGACCGCAGAAAGCATTCTCGGAAATCCAGGGCTCTGCGGGATCGCGTGCGGCGGGAGAGGAGATTGTAGTTTCACTTGCCCCATATGTTCAAGCTTAGGACTGTCCAGTGGAAGACACTCTAGAGCCGAACCTCATACACAACAGAAAAGGTGCCATCACATCGCATCAAATTCTGAAGTATGGTGCTCCGCACACGCGGCGCTCTGCTATAGACTTACTAGAATTGAAGTACTCCAGTGGAATAAACGCTGCCCAATCGCCAGAAACAAACGGGTCACTCTTGCCATGGGACGCCTCAGTTTCTAAAAATATTAGATAAATACAATAACAGAAAACAACAGGGGGTGTGAGGCATGAGTTCTCATGGGCGACGGTCACGCAACTGGGACTAGTACTACGGTAAAGCGAACCGTTCTCAACAAGCCGTTCTCAACCTTGGGAACAGAAGAGTTTATACTATAAACACTTTGCCAGGCGATGCTGGTCACGCTCGCCTAGAAAATGAATGTCAGCCATTGGATTTATACTAGAGACGGCTCAGGGCCCCGGGGGGGGGGGGGGGATCCATATTTTTTGGGAGGGGTGCTCGTCGGGAACTTTCGTTTTCACCCCTAAAAGGTACCAAACATGGCGTCGCTTAGTTGATTTTGACCCCTAAAAGGTACCAAACATGGCGCCGCTTAGTTGATTTTCCCTCGTAATGTATCAGTCAATTCCAGCGGTGACCATCCCCCCCCCCGTGACACCGTGGGGCATTTGCGCACCAATGCCTTCCCTGGGGTGGGGAAGTTTGAAATTTTTGCTGGCCCCAGGGTCGGGAATTGTTTTTCCCGGGGGAGGGGGGTGGGGAATTTTCTCATCTCAAGCGCGTCGGGCTTTGCGAACTACAACACCAGTTACAATAACTATCGTTTGACAGTCCCAGTTACAGAAAATAGCGCCACATAAAATATAATGCAGAGCATGGCCCGTATACACCACGTTTGGGGAAGACACATTTGCACATTTTGCAGTTAACGTCTCTATAGAGAAGAAACAGATTTCGCAATTTCGTCTCAGTGGAAAAACATAAAAATGAATTGACACTATAAAAGAGTTCCAATTTCGCAAAAAGTCAAGTAACATATCTGTAAAATAGTTGCTCTGCAAATAGAATTAAGGTAAATTTCGCATTGAGACATTCCGGAGACAATTTGCAGAAATGGCTACAACGGCGAATGGCCTAGGAATGTCTACCGATATTGCACTAATAATACCTTAGTTTCACTTCTTTATTTATATTTTGTCTCACTTTCAGTGAAATGAGAACTCGTTCAAAGACGAGAAAACTAAAGTACATTTACTGAAACGAATTATAAATGCTCGGACAGTATAAATGGAGTTGAAGTTTTTGTTGTGAAGCTTTGTCACGCAGAGTCGATGGAATCTTACCGTCTTTTTCTCGTCCCGGGGGTGGGGCATTTTCCCGCTTTTTGTGTTCCCCGCCGTGGGGTATTTTGCATTTTTGCTAGCCCGGTGGTGGGGAATTTTCAGTTTTATTTTTAGAAATGACCAAAATCCCGGGGGTTGCCCGGGGGGGGCATGGTCAGCGCTGGAATTGACTGATACATAATTTTCTCGCGTATTTTTAACGAGGGAAAATACGTCTGAAATTCAGGCTACCAACAAGCGCGATTTGCTTGATTTGCTAGAACGGACCTCTAATAGGTACCTATCTGGAAAAAAATACACGTTTTCGAATTTTACCCCCTAAAAGGTACCAGAGGCCTGATTTTAAACCCTAAAAGGTACGACGAGCACCCTCGCCCAGAACATATGGGAGTCCCCCCCGGGCGTAGGGCACTAAGCTTTACGGAGAGAGTCTACGCCGTGACGCTATTTTTTATAAGAGGAAAGAGAGAAGGAAAGAACGACAATGTAGTAGCCTGCGAACATCCGGTACACGCGACCATTTAACTCTTGAGGGGGGGGGGGGGCTTTTTTGAAATAGTAGAACCATCCTACTCGTTCGCGAGTGATAGCTGATGATAATTACGGTCATTACGATACTTTGGGGTTTGGTAACGCAACTTACCAAACATACAGAGTCTTCCTTGGTCATACAGTCCTTCACACATCCTTACGTTCGCAAGATTGAAATGTTCGATAAACTTCTGCTTCAAGGCTACAGCATGGGTCTTGATATCCGCATCATAAGCCTGGAACACGCAATGGATGTGATACGATCTGAATGGCGGAGGCCAGATCCCCTTCGCTTCGAGCTGTGCAATGTTTACATCAGGATAAAACGTCGGATGTGCATGTATTGAAGGAATAATCAACACGATCGCAAATTGTACAATAAAACGAATGTTCTTCATGATCGGAAAACAAATAATCTCTCTGCCTTCACGCAATGCAGGCACGGGACAGAACTAAGAGCGTGACTCTTTGTTTTCCGCAAGTTCCTGGTGGGGTGTTGGGTCAGATGATTGTCATGTGAATTCAGGGTTGGTTTTATCCTGACTATAAGTATGGTGTGGACCATGTGACGTTTGAGCATTGATAAGGGCGGGACCGCCGGAGGCGGATTTAGCAACTGTCTTTTCTTTTTCTTAGTATTTAAACTTGCGTTTTTAATTTTTTTTTAACAAATAATTATCTAAATATTAGTGTGCTACCCTTTTTAATTAAAGGCTTTATTATTATTATCATACTGTTGCAAATGCAATGCGGATTTCAGGGTGTTTTTTTTTGCCACAAAATGTTAGTGAACTACAGTCAGATTTTTTTCCTGAATCCCCCCCCACACACACACACTCCCTGGGATGGATAAATATAGTTTTAGGGAAAAATATTCTCATGTATGCTGACTAAAGCTACTACGGTACCCTAATAAATTATGTCTGTCTATGTATATACCAGTGTTTCTCTAAAAAATCACAGCCCGTGTAGCTTTTGGCTTCATTTCCTTGTATTGACAGACAGTTTGAATAAAGCTTTTGGCTTCATTTCTTTCTCAGAAGGTTTAAGGCAAGGCACTCGCTAGGATGGTCACAAAACTTAGGGGGTGGTCTATATTCGATACGTTTGAAGATATCATTACGGTAAATATTTCAGCTTGTAGGGAATATCAAAATTAGCATATTTACATTAACGTTTCTATGACAACGTCAAATATGACCTTTGAACTCACAGTTTAAACATTTTCACAAACTGCCACTGTAGACAAGGAAAATGCATAGCTAGTGAACATTTCTCTATTGCGAATAAAGGGACTTACCTAAGGGTTCACTAAGCTAATTGGAAATCACGTACAGCATTTATAATTACAAAGTTATTAAAAGGATATTAAATTTCACTTGTCCTAAAATAGGGTTCCTATTGAGAAAGTCAACATATCCAATTAGATCAATGATGCCTGCCACAACCTGAATCACTTCACGTTTCAAAATTCTCAGCAATTTTAGCCTTTCCTTGTCCACAAAGGCAGTTTTAAAAACCGTTGAAATGCAGAGTTCAAAGGTCACATTATATGTTGCCATAGAAACGTTACCGAAAATATATCAATTTTGTGCTACAACTTGAAGTCTGTTCTGCAATGATATTGTTAAGACTTTGGAATGTAGACCACCCCCTAAGTTTTTTCGACCAATTTATGCGACAACCTTGCCTTAAACATTCTGAGTTGGCTGCCCCGGTTCTTGAATGAGGCCCGTTTACAATTAAAATTTTTCTGCAATTTTGTTGTGCGTGTAGCGGTGATTTTTCTCGCACGTACGCATCATCTCAAACTAAGTGCAAGGCGCGATCTGCCACAGATGTTTCACGGTTTCCAAGCTCCCTCGCCCCACATTTCACGCGGGCAAATAATCGAAATCAGGCTATACTAGTCTGACCTTAAAAGCCCATGGAAATGCTTGTATTACTACGCAGGCTAAGCCTTTAATGTATAAAAAAGAGGACAAGTAATTGTTTGCTCAGCCGTCGCGACGGACGAGCGGTGAAATTTCGCGTCAGTTCAAGAAGAAATACGTAACCTTTTTAACCGCTCGTCGCGACTATGGAGTCAACAATCGAAAAAGCCGTGTCTTGTAAAAAAAAAAATCAAAGTGATCAATATTTAATCAAAATTCTGGTCTTGGAATATTTCTAAGGCACACTTTATATCCTGCCGCCCGTGGATGTAGCTACGTGTATTGTTTGATCTCAACAAAATGCAAATCGACAGTTGATCGGTGGCCAGTTCAGAACAATAGAGATGATCCCAGGCTCAAATTGCACTATAGAGTCGGAATCAGTGCCTTTGGATAAGGGCACACGCAACGATACCGTACACTCTGTTTTTAGCCGGAATACTCCTTGAAATCTTCTCTCGAAATTCAAAATGGTTTTAGAAGTGGACCAAGTTTTGGAGCATATAGGTCAGTTTGGACCTTTTCAAATCCGTATTTTAGCAATGTTTTTGTTTATCTTTGTCCCGCTTACATATCAAACGTTACTCATGGTCTTCGTGGCGTACGAGCCTCCATGGATGTGCGCGCCGAACAGTACGGCTTGTTTGCTGCCTAACGCTACGGGCAAGGAGATGTACAGCACTAACACTCAGCCTATTGAGTTGTACGAGAGAAGATGCAAGCTGAACAGGAGTGAGTGGAAGTTTGCTGATCCCGAGATGTACGAAGGGCCAATCAGTACTATCGTAACAGAGGTATTCCTCCCTTAAACCGTTAGAAATATTCTCCTTTAGAAATAGCACAGGCTTCCCCTTAGTAGAAAAAAAGGTTGAGGGGGGCAAGAGGCCCGTACGCCATTTATTGCAGACCCTTTGTGCTGCAAAAGACCAAGCTTCGTACGTTTTTATAAGCGAACAAATAACTCATTTGAATATCTTTGTATAAACGTCGTGATCGGTTAGCGAGTCGCTTTTCAACTCCATCTGAATGAGTGACATTTCTGTCATCTGCATGCAAAATCTCTGTAAACCTTGTTATTGTACGTGCGATACAATACTCAAGGAAATTAGGAAATAATGCCCTCTGGACCTTCTGTTTTGCGGACCTATTTTGTCTTCAACTCTGTCTCGCGTGATTGTGCAAAATCAGCACAGCGTGGCGTAAATGGTTTGAATTCGCTCACGAGTCTCAAGTCGCGGTTTTTTTTTAAGGTGACTCCCACAAAACTAAACGCGTTTTTCAGAAATTTTTTAACTCGCTCGCGTCGCGTCAAAAATGGTCGGATATTTTGAGCTTTGGATATGTTATACCTCGACTATTGGTGCTTTTAACTATTTGTTGGAATTTATTTTTAAGGGCCGCATTTGCTAAGTAGATTGCTGCTGAAGATGATAGCTGTTATCATAATTCCGACTCTCGAAAGCCGCGTAGTGTGAAAGTATTGTGTGAGATTATGCACTAGTCATTTGCTACCCCCAACCCCCGCGACATGCGGGGATTTTGCCAGGCAATAGTGGGGGAAATATCAGTGGTTTGTCTTGTATTCTTGCCCCGATCCCCAGGGAGTTTACTTCAAATTTGCTATGGCTCAGATAACCGGCCGGGGGAATGGCGGGGAAACAAAACACCTGTCTTTTTCATTTCGGCAAAGACACTATACTGGTTTTGATAGTATTAGGAAAGTTTCTTGTATCGATCTTGTGGAGGGTGGAATTTGTCCCTTGGGTGTAGGAAATGTTTCCCCGGGGTGTAGGGAATTTGCCAAGGTGTTCTCCCCTGGTAGGCGGTGGAATTATTTCAAGTTTGACAACATCTGTTTCATATTCCCCTGCTATGTCGCGGGGGTTGGGGGTCGGTGGAAACAAATGACTAGTGCATTATGGTGATGGTGTTCGCGGCTTTCCAGAGTTTGAATCGCGATAACTCAACAATGCTTTGACCTTTTCACGAACTTGCGCAGGAGAAAACAATCTACTTCAACAGTAAGAGCGATAGATGGTGAACGGACAGAGAGTGATCAAAACATCCTCCTTCCCCGCATCCTGAAGCATCACCAAAATCATGTAAAGGTTTTAAAATAAACTGTCTTTCACCAAATGCGGCACCGCAACTTTGATCGAAATTTGTTTGTAGGGTAGCCATAATGAAATACATGCCCTTTGACTATCAGAGATCAAACAGTTTGAAAATTAACGTTCATGTAAAAATGTGTTGTTTGTTATCGTAGTTTGACCTGGTGTGCGAGCACAGTTTTCAAGATTTTCAAGGATGGCTGGCCAACTCCATGCTATTTTCATGTAAAAATGTGTTGTTTGTTATCGCAGTTTGACCTGGTGTGCGAGCACAGTTTTCAAGGATGGCTGGCGAACTCCATGCTATTTTTTGGCTGGGCAACAGGGGCCATAGTGTTAGGACTCGTGGCAGACAAATTTGGCAGGCGAAGCGTTCTCTTTCCCTCTGCTATCAGCGTGCTGGTTCTTACGTTCTGTACGGCGTTCGTTCATGCCGCCTGGCTTGTCATCGCTTTGAGGTATCGCCCGCTTTGCGTTCTCATTGGCTACTCGTTTTTCTCAGCCAATCAAATTCTTTAGTAAATACAATTGCGTAATTACTTAGTAATTGGTTCGGCTTGTGATTGGCTGAGAGAAAAGCCATTTAGGAGCAAGTGGTTTTTCTCTCGATTCTGATTGGCTAGTGATTGCTCAATTGCAATTGTTTTCACGACAGTCATGTGAAATCCGCTCTATGAACCCATGATTTCCATGATCATAAACGAAAACGGAGCAATGCATCATAGGGTTAGAGGCCCTTTGTTTTCGAGGATGGCGAAAGACTCCCACTCAACTGTTCTTTACGAAATCTCTTTCCTTCCTTTGTAGGTTCTTCGTGGGCCTTTTCCTCGGAGGAAGTATCTTGAGCATGTTCGTGTTAGCTGCTGAGCTAGTTGGACCCGCTAGAAGGGCGATATCGGCTACCATGGTGTGGTTCTATTTCACGCTATCCCTCATGTTACTTGCCCTGCAGGCGTACTACGTCCGGTATTGGAGAACGGTCTGCATGATTATTACCGCGCCCTTCTGCTTCATTGTCGTCTTTTGGAAGTAAGTTAGCGCCTTCCTCAGAATACGTGAGTACAAAGAGTATAAATCCGCGACACTCATGACTAGAAACTAGCGCAAAACGTCTTGAATAGACCTTGATCGCTTGAGTGGGGATCCTGTGGTTTGTTTTCCTAACTGGCACCAATTGGGGAAACAAACCACAGGACCCCCACTCCCACTCGGGCGGAAAAGGTCAGGAAAATGCCAGGCAGAAATTGTTGTCCGAAAATTCTAGGCGACAGCTTTTTAAATGTAGATTTTGTCCAAAATTTCGCACTATTCCACCTTTTTTTCAATTCGAAAATCCTAGGCGACACACAGTGCGTGCAGACGAAACGCCACGAACAAAAGTTTCAAAATTTGATGCTGTCTCGATTGGTATTCCAATTCGCCTTTGTCACACAAGCGCCATCTTGAATTTTTCAGCCGATTTATTCATCATGGAAACGAGGCCAAACAGGGCGCAGGTTTTGCTCATGTTGGAAAGCGAAGCCTGATGCTGGGACGACCGGTTAGCGCAGTGGTAGAGCGCGGGCTTATGTGCGGGAGGTTGGGAGTTCAAACCCCGGCCGGGCCAACAGGGTCTTTTCTATAATTGAGGAGAAGGTGCTGCCTTTGCTCTAATATCTGCAAATGGTTAGACCTTCGCGTCTTCTCGGATAAGGACGTTAAGGAGGCTCATAGCAGTTTTTCATGTCCTCACCCCCTGAACTTCAATGGTCTGTATCTCATACGGAAATGCACAGAACGGAAAGTCAAGTTACAAGTAAACATGCTATGGATTGTTGTTTGTGTCGACATATGTTTTGTTTACATTGGTGCTTCCATGGCAACGTAATGGCGACCCTCCAAAAATTTTAAGTTGCAAAATTCACCCAGACAAAGAGAAATTTGGGCTAAACCCTCTTAATGCCAAAGAGGACATGAAAAACTGCTATGAGCCTCCTTAAACCGTAGGTCCCGTCTCTCACATGCACTACACTAACCTGAACCAGAGGGACGTTAAAGAACCACGGGGACGTCGGAAGTTGCCCATCCTCAGTGCAGGGCTTACAACTTACTAACCCATCACACTGACCAAGGGAACCTCGTAATTGGAGCCTCGCTCTGTGAGGATTTCCCGGCCCTCGGGCAAATCTAATGAACGAAACTAATTTATGGTGCAAAAGTTGACCATAGTTGTGGATCGTATACCGAGACGCTTCGAACTACCAAAAAGTACTCCTTATTAGTTTTAGAACCAAAAAGTTGATTGGCTTATTGCTTTTTTCTGCTTTGCCGGGTCATTCTGGAAACAAAATGGCGAATGGGAATACTCTCCTCAAGTGCGGATTTTTTTTTCCCGACAGCTTATTTTTGTAAGCCATTAGTTGGCTTAGAGTTAAGTGGACTGAATGAAAATCTGTCATGTGACCTCGACTAACTAAAAACTTCTTCAGGTGCATTCCAGAATCTGTGCGCTGGTTGTTAGTTGTTGGTCGGAAGAAAGATGCCCATGCAATTCTGGAACGCGTGGCGAAGGTGAACAAGAAGGAAATGCCAAAAGGCGAGCTCAGAGTCCCTGTGGTACAGCACAACCGAGGGTTCCTGGAATTATTCAGTACCAAGAGATTAGCGCTTTTGACACTACTTCAATGCTATGCATGGTAAGGCTTCCTATTAAAGCATTAGAGCACATTTTCTATGACTTTATCGGCGCAATAGAGCACGCGTAATGTTGGGAGAGACACGACAGGCCCGTAGCTCTCTTTTTTTTGAGCGGGTTTCGTTGTCCTCTGTTTTTCCAAAAAAAAAAAACCTGTATATGCCAAATTTATGGGATTTTGCTGTGTTTCCTACCTGTTTTGTGGCCAAAAATCTGATTTTTCTGGCCCCAAGGATGGTTCGTTGTCCTCCGTTTTTCAGACGAAAAAACCTGTATAAACCGAATTTATAGCATTTGGTGGTGCTTCCTACCTATTTTGTGACCAAAAACCTGGTTTTTCTAGCCCCAAGGATGGTTCGCTGTCCTCCGTTTTCAGAAGAAAAACTTTATAGCATTTGGTGGTGCTTCCGATGTATTTTGTGACCAAAAACCTGGTTTTTCTAGCCCCCGAGGGGCGGGTTCGTTCGTTCGAACCCTCGAACCCCCCTCCTACGGGCCTGCACGAGAACATTGTTTCGAGTGTCCCTCCCAAGGCATCGAATGAGGGACTGCCTACAGGGAAATAAATCAATAAATAATCAGAGCGAGCGTAGCCTGCGAGCCGGCTCTCCAGAGTGTTTTCCAGAGAATTTGTTAGGACACGACACAGGAATCCCGCGCGGCAAAAAAAAATATATCCGAAAAAAACCACTGGAGACACGACACAGGAATCCCGCGCGCCAAAAAAAAAATATATCCGAAAAAAAACACTGGAGACACGACACAGGAATCCCGCGCGCCAAAAAAAAAATATATCCGAAAAAAACCACTGGCAGGCTAGAGCGAGCGTTATATCGTAGCTATATTATAAATAATAATAACAATAAGTTGTGATGGACAGAAAGAAAAGCCAATGTTTTATCATTGACGTCGTCGCCGTACGTACCTCGAGATGCTGGATTTGGGTGGGTGGGGGTGAGCGAAATTCAGTGTCGTGGGGGTAGGTTCGGGCGCAAAAAACGTAACAGCGTTGCCTGTGGAGGTGGCTAATCTAAGTATATCCTCCTTGAATTGTCGCTAAAATAAACAACAGGTCTCTCATGAGCATATGACGCGAAATGTGTTCGCTTGATCTTCAGGTATGTGAACGGTGTGGTCTACTATGCCGTATCAATGAGCGCTGGCGACTTTGGCGGTAGTATCTACCTTAACTTTGTACTGACGAGTATAGTGGAGTTTCCGGCAAATATGTTAGTCATTGATAACTGCAACAGGTAAAGTAATCTTTGTCAAAGCCTTCGTTAGGCCAGTTTTAGATGTCAAACCTAATTCTGATCGCTCTTAATGTCAATTGCCATTTATTTTCTCCAGCTCATTTGCATTAGGCACTGCACTATCTGCCGTGCCAACGCCGCGCTACTGCCGCGCTAATTTACAATTTTGAATCCTTCCAGCGCTCCTAAAATCAGGGCTGAGATCTTCTCCATTCGTCAGACAGGCTATATTAACTTCATAAAATCAATCGTATCGAAATTACCTGTTTTTACTGGCTAAGAATCACTGTCAATTTAGCGCGACAGAATTGCGTTCGACGTTTAAAACAGGCCTTAATGTCTACGCTGTATCTCAGAAATCAGCCCTTAGGTAGTGTTCTCCGCTGTTATCTCTCGGATATAAATGCAAAAGCTGCTTGGAGGAAAATGCAGAGGATAATGCTTTTCCTGTTCATTTTCAGGTTGGTCGAAGACCTACTGTCGTGTGGTACACTGTAGGCGGGGCTCTCGCATGCATTATGGTATCCTTCATCCCAGGTGGAACCAACAATATAGGTAATTTTTTACGGTCCCATATATCGCGCATGACGGTCCTATAAATTGCGCGTGACGGTCCTAAAAATTGCGCGTGACACCAAAAATTCGCAAAGATTTTGAAAATATATACGAGCGCTTTTATTCACACTGCACCACGAGGGGCTGCAGTGCGCGTAGCAAATATTTCCTCTTGTATTACGGACTTTCGCCAAGTAAGGGACTACAAGCTAGCAATTTGAGGATGTTATAAGCACCTGTTAAGGTAGTCTGACCTTTATCCCCGGTCTTTATCGTGCGCTAGAGTTGCAGTTTGGACCGGCGATCAGTTGCACCATAATGGTTGCACACCGGCTATGTATAAGAGTTGAGCTAAGCTAATTTGATGATCTGTTTTGACGTGATTATTTCAGGTTACATAGCCGGTCGCGTGACGGGAGGAATGCTGGGTAAACTGTGTATCACGGTGTCGTTCAACGCTCTGTATGTATTTTCTGCTGAGCTCTTCCCAACAATGATCAGGTGGGGTGAACAGCTTCATATAATTATCTCCTTTGTTTTCTGCTGCGCTGCCACATCCTCACAAATTCCTTTAAATATTTAAGAACACAAGCGGCGAACCGCGTTAGCTTTTGGCTAACAAGACGAAGTTTTTTGGAAATCTCTGCTGCGCTTTTTTTTTATTTCATGTTTGTAGTTAGCTTGCAAGTGCTCTAAATTACCTTACGAAGGGAAGATTTCATTACAATTTGCTTATTATTTCGCGAAAATCCACTGGCGTCAAACATATGGGATAAAGTCCAGGTGCGCAGCGCGCGCGGTCCATTCGCTGGAAGTTCTCGCTTCCCACTACGGATACGGACTTCCGATCCACGGTGGAAAATAGAAAAATGCGAACAATAAGCAAATAAAAAGTCAACGTTTAAGGGCACTGTGATTGTCTGCTAAAAATACGAACTTGGAAAACTCTGAGAATTGAAAACATCGTTTTGTAGTCCTGATTACTCTGGCGGGAAGCGAAATATAAATCATACACCTATTTCGCTTGAACGGGGGGGGGGGGGGGGTCCTGTGGTTTGTTTCCTAAAATATTACGTGCTCTGATTGCCATATACGGAAACAAACCACAGAACTCCCGCTCAAGCGGAAAAGGTATGTTACCCTCGATGGCACAAGTGCGCATCAATTTGTTGTCGGATACTTCTCTGTAGTTCGGTGCATGATGGTCGCGCATCGGGTGTTTGTCTTTTATTAATCAGTTCAGAGCATAATTAACAATTATTCGCCGAAGGCGAAGTGAATAGTGGCGAATAGTCCCCGAGACCGGAGGTCGAGGGGACTATTCGCCACTATTCACTGAGCATGAGGAGAATAATTGTTTTAGTATATACTACACGGGAACACTCCAAAAAATATCCGAACGACACTAAATGTGGCGTTTGCCGACATTTTGTAGCCTCTTTCTGTATGCGTGACGTTTGTCACGCACGTGACATTACGTCAGACTTCACTACAAGCATTCGGCTACTGAACACATGGTGGAAACTTGCTGCTGTTTTAGAGAAGCAAAAACGCTAGAAAACACTTGTTTTAAAACCTTAATATCGACTACGATAAACGATTCAAGTTTTAGAAGGTTGCAAGGATGGATTCAAGGGATAAATTCGCATTTTGTGCCTTGGATTATGGATTGTGAAACTGCAGAGTTGCTTCGCTGAAAACACTTTGCCTTTGGTCGCCATTTCACCACCGATGGATGACTTTATTTTTCAACCTGCTGGCAGAGAAATTCAAAATTCGTTTGGAATATTCAAACAGAAATTTGGGAAATTAACCTCTTCAAACTCTGGGACAACGAGGAAGACCTTGTTCATAAAAAGAGAGACGTTAAATACGTTTGATGTCGGATGGCTCGTGATCAAGCGAATCAACAAGTCGACGGTAAGCTTAACTGAAATTCTCTCTTAAACTGCACTCAATGACTGGCTTCTACGATTTACTGTCCCTTCCAACCTACAGGTACATGTAAATGTTCGGCAAAGTAGATATGTTTTCGACAAAATTGCCTTAATGACCTTAATTAATATGTTGTTGTGAATGTAATTCGTAAAGTGCCGTGAACGAATCATCGATCTCTGTGACTCCGAAGAACTGAAAAACAAGAACAGCACATTTTCGAAGTTCAAGAAATACATTCTCTCTCTGATTCACCTTGAAAAACTAAAGAGACAACATAAGTTAATCGAGAAAGATTTTTCCGTTGCATTTCGAATCAGATAGTTCCTTTAGAAAGTAAAAATATCCGAACCACTTGCACTCGGGCTTCTCAATCTCGGGATAATGCTTTCGATCTCGGAATATTGTGGCATTATCCCGAGATAGCGAACCAATCAAAACGTGCGATCTATGGAGGTTCCCGTGTAGTATAGAGCGGATTTCACATGACTGTCGTGAAAACAATTGCAATTGAGCAATCACTAGCCAATCAGAATCGAGAGAAATTACAACTTGCTCCTAAATGGCTTTTCTCTCAGCCAATCACAAGCCGAACCAATTACTAAGTAACTATGCAATTTAGTATATACCAGCTCGGCAACCTCCTAAGAACGACCAATTTGATTGGTTTAGAGTCTCGGAATCTGAGACATTATTTACCTCCGAAACAGTAGATATTGTGTTGGCAAGCAAATTTCATGTAGAGGCGAAGAAATAAAACTAAAGAAGCAACAAATTAGATTTCTTTGTCTCAAAATCGGTTTCTCTGGATTTAATATGTCTCACAAATCGTCTGAGCATTGTTTGTGAAAAACACGCTTGCACTGTGAAACCCGAGTTGAAAAACTTTAGCTGGCAAAGCATGAATGAAAATTCTTTTTCGGCATGTACTTTCCCTTTATTTATTTATTTGACAAAAATCAAAATTATAATCTACAATATGTCGAGAAAATACAGTCGAAAGAGCTAATTTTCAAAGTACCTGAGGATGGTTTGTGTCTTGCAACGACTGATCGGCAGCTTTCTTGTAGTTTTTTTGCGAGCGAACTGTCCGCCACAAAGGAGACTTCTGTTAGTAGTTAGTTATCCTTCTTCTTGCCTGATGATAACCCCATAAAGCCTTTTCATAAGGTTTCGTGTAGTTGTTTTATCCTGCTAAATCGTTTTTCCCTCAAATATCCAGTGTTTACGGTGTTTGCTCACTCCATTTTTCCAGCAAACTAAGAATTACTTGTGCAACGAGTGGTTGCCGACAAATAATTTTCATCTCGGAAACTTTTGGCGAATTGCTTACAAATGCTCTCCAATTTGCAGCTATATTCCTTCTTGAATTGAAATGATGCAATATATTGCTCGCTACATGTCCAAATTTGTTGAAAATCCCTTGAATTGTCCACTTTTTTCCGCAGCTTTTCGAAGTAAATGCTTGCAAACTTTCTAGAGCTGTCAAAATCGACCAAAAACGTGCTTATGCAAATCACCTATAAAGTTTGCGTGAGTTTTGTCACGCACGCAGTTTTTTTCTTTTTTTTTTTCTTATTGTTTTCCGACTGAAAATTCGGCAGGTTGCCTTGCTGGTATATACTAAAACACTTATTCTATTTCAATTTCGGTGGATAGTGGCTTTAGGAATATTTACCTCGAGCCTGCGGCTCTCGGTAAATATTCTGCCACTATCCACCTCAATTGAAATAGAATAAGTGCTAAGTATTTACTAAAGAATTTGATTGGCTGAGAAAAAACGAGTAGCCAATGAGAACGCAAAGCAATCGCAATTACATAACAAGTGTTGACAGTCATGTGAAATCCGCTCTATACTAAAGCCGCATAGAGCAGATTTCGTATGACTGTGAAATGTGGCGCGGTACTGTCGCGGTGGCGGTACGGAACCTGGCCTGCTGTAAATGGAATGAAATCGCCAATGAAATCGCGTAGTCGCGGTACGGTCGCGGCGCGGAACTACTTTGTCACGGTACTTTTCACAGTCATACGTAATCTGCTCTAGTCTCTTGTCACACCAGTCCTTATGTCTCTCTTTGCAGGAATAGCGGTATGGGTCTGTTATCCGTAGTTAGTAGGATTGGTGCAGCGTGCGCGCCGTTCGTAATCCAGCTGACGCGTATAAATGCCATCCTGCCGTTTGCTCTGATGAGTGGGTTAACCTTCCTAGCCGCGCTAGCTTGCTGGTTCCTCCCCGAGACGAGAGGAAAACCAACATTAGAGGTGATGGGTGATGAGGATCCCCATATACTAGAAGAAGGTGGGTAGAGATATTGTAAGTCCCGTAATGTTCGCATTAGTCACAGACAATTTCTGTAGAAACCCATCCATAGGAAAAGCTGAATTTCCCATGGTAGAAGAATATGGGAATTGTTCGGATTTTCCATGGCTATCCATGTGAATTCCGAACACTTCCCATGCGTGTGCCTTCAGCTTTTCCCATGGATAGGTTTCTGCAGAAATTTCCTGTGAGTAAGGGACTGTATATATGAACGACCGTATATTCGACGGCGAAATTAGCTACAATCTTTGCCAAAAAGCAGATTTCGCATGACTGTAAAAAAAAGCCACTGAACACAGTAAGGATCACGGCACGGCACGGCATGGAACCTCGCCTTATCGTGAACATTCAGCCAATCACATGACGTGAAGTGACTGATCAACCAATCAAAATGTTTTGATACGGTGCGGGCACGGCATGGAACGCGCCATAAACTACAGTCGTAACAAAAATTACAAACAATTACATGCCGAGAAAGTTTCCAAGATGTCACCTCCAATGACCTTTGCGTGCGCAATGTTGCCACTTTTTGTCAGGAAAAAAAAAGGTAAATGATACTGAAACTGTAAATGTAATGCAACGTCTTTGCGTTTTATCTACTTGCAGTTCTCCTGAGCGAAAAACCTCCTGAAGATCAAGAAACCAAGTCCGAAGTGGAGCTACCGAACTAGGGTGATTATAACTGCTGGCCTGCTTGACAGAAGGCACAAGGAGGTACATTTTTCCGCTGTGGAAAGCGCGACGTTGATAACGTGAAACATCCTAAGATGAACTTCCCGCTATATTATTTTTCAAGGCATCGAAAGTTATCGCTGTATTTCCTCTATAACGCAGCTTATTTTTTCGCGGGTCATTTTTTGGGAAATCGCGAAATTAAAATCCCCCGAAAATAAAGGAGAGGGTATATTCTTAGAATCGGCGGCGTTTAATCCAGGAAATGCGGTATTTATCTACCATATGTTGTGCTTTGAACCTGCATGCTTGGGTTTGGATGAAAATTCAGATTATTGATAACACTGTATTTTGATTTTATGATCACCTGAAATATTTTGATAATAATTTTACGAAGGTTGTTGCTTATCTCTTCATTCAAATCTGGTGTTTTCTACGCCACATTAATTTCAGAAAAGTATAACGTGGGAGTAGAGAAACGCGCGCTCTGTTTTCGCGGAGGGTAAGTCCAAATGTATGCATAGATGTTACGACGTCGTCATATTGTCAGCTTAGCAGCGTGCCAAGTTAGAGAAAGAATCCATTTCCATCGGCTGATTTAGGAAATGAAGTGCGACATTTGCGACTGAATTCGGCAAATGAGGTATAAAACTTTGTTTTTAGATGTTGATTTAGAGATTTCTACACGTAATTCGTCTTCTAATATCGAATGCAAACAATAACAAAGGAGTGACTGACAAGAGGCTTCATCAATTCCTTTTGTAGCGCGCATGAATCGCCTGCCCTTTTGGCCGCAGTCCAACCTCGTTCCCAGGGTCTTCTGGGTAATTTTCAAGATGGTGGGTCAATCTTGAAAATTACCCAGAAGACCCTGGGAACGAGGTTGGACGCAGTCTAATGTGAAAAACGCCTTAACAAATAATCCCATACGAATGACAGTTCGGTTATTTCATCAGTTAATAATATAATGAAACACAATGCGCGTAGGTTCCGTTGTCCACCACGTCGGTGTGAGTCATCCCTCCCCACTCCCACCCCCACCTCCCATCACTTACCCACCCCTCCCCAGGACAGATCGCATAACCGGAAAGCTTGCGGTTTATGATGTTCGCGCGTGGATTTGTGGGACTTATGGCCTCGATGACGATTGTTTAAAAGGACTGAGGGCGAGTTTAGATCTTAAAGAACTTTGTTGTCTTCTCGTCCTGCCATATTTTTATTTCAATACAATTTTTACATTTTTCTGTCAAATTACTTTCCATCGTTGCATCTATTGTTAAAATGTGTAACACCTCTGTAATGTTCTTCCAAAAAGGACGAAGTCAGTCTTGTTTTGAAAACTGTTTCCATTCTCTCTCTGTCTTTGCATTACTGTATATCTGGTATATGGCATATATACAATATATTTTCATATATATCAGAAACTTTGAATATAGGTAATTTCCTCTTTATAAAATTAAACAATGAACCAAATTATCACAGCAGTTACAGCGATAAAACCAATCTGAACAATACTGTTATCGCTAACGCTGATATCCAGAACATTGCTAGGATTATTGATTTCATTTACATTATTTTCTTCAATATTATTATTGTCATCGTTAACGCTATCAGCATCATAATCCTCATCATCAGTGCCATAATCATCATAGTTCCCCCGTCGGTCCAGCACTTTTGACAAACAACCAATCACAATCACAGCTAGTACAAAGGCTGCCAAGATAATTAGTAATGTTAGAGTCCATAACATTAATGTTACTCCTACTACCAACATTGATATTGCTAAGATAAGAGCATTAATGGTCATTGATAATATAATAAAAGATATAAGTATAATTAAGAATATCAACGTTAAAATTGTTACTATAACGGTAAAACCACATAACATTATTACCGACAATATGATTATAACAAAAATAAACTCATCAGGAAGCTTATTGTAACTGATAATGTAATTAATGAAAAAATAACAAACGCTATTGCAAACATTATTACAATAATGAATGTTAAGCATAGTAGAATGGTTATTATTATCAGAAAAGGAAGCACCCAACTAGCAAAACAACCGGAAAACAGTCCCTTGCCGGAGAAGAGTAACAAATATATTGATACATCAAGCATCTTGGAATGGGTGGAATTTCGCTTCCAGAGTCCCTTGTTGTCACTGTGTGTTCTTCTGTCTTTATCTAAAATGCAGTGTTCTCTTCTGTGTTGTCCTGTTCGTCACTGAATCTGTCCGTTTCCTTAGAGCTTTCTTTCCTGTTTTCTTCGTTTTTCTCGCTTTCAAATGCTAAATTGACGTTCTCGTTTTCATCAGGTTTCGATGTATCCGCTTCGTCTTTTGAAATGTTACCATTTTGTGTTTCCTTCGCTCGCTTAGTTGTTTTTTCCGCTTCTTTTTCCTCTTTACGTACTGCTTTATCTTCCTTCTCCGTTTCCTCGTTCTCTAATCCTTTATTCAGTTCCCCGTCCAATATATTGTGCTTTCGTTCTTCGTCTATAAATCCTTGTTTGTTGTTTCACTCTCAGGGGGATTTCTCTCGCTAAGCTCAAAGTCCAACCGACCATTACTTATTACGTCTGGCTTTTCACTCATCGAAACTAAAGAAATAAACAAGGAATACAATACTGACATTACTACAACCCTCGAGCAGAATCGCGTGTGTTAGGATTATCGGATTTTAAAGACAAATACTGGAACACTTTATACATTCAATGCGTTCCCTGCATCTAGTTAATAGAGCATGGGGAGACTAACTAACTATGCCTGCAGTGGACATTTTTCAGTGCCTCTGTAAATGTCTGTACTTCAGTAAACAGGAAATTGTACCCCATGAGATGTCACGCAATAGTCCTGCCTTGACATGCAGCTAAGCTTGTTTCCAGGCTCTTTGGCTGGAACAACCATGAACGAATTTTCTTCTTGAATGTATTTGTTTTTGCACCATTTCGCGTTGAATAATGGCAAAAAAAGACTAAGGAAGCGACAGCTTCATCAGGTACATTTTTGATATTGAAACCTTAGGAGCGTCCCATGCTTTCACAGTGTAACAGTGTACTGGAAATTGAGGCCTGTATGAAGTTAATTTTAGTTTCAAATTACTTCACACATACTTCACATCAGTGGCAAAACAATCCGCACCCTCCTATGGGGGACCTCTGGAATTCCAGGCTGAAATTCTGGGAGTGTCAGAAATCCAGGGTGAGTATTCCCTAAATTTAAAATTTCATTGTTGATAAACAATGAATTCCGGGATAAGTAGGGATACTAGGATTTTATAGAGTGGGTGCGGAGTTTTTGCGACTGCCCAATCCAAATGGCAAACTGGAAATCTGACCTTCCTCTAAGATATGCGGGTCCTCGTCAGCCATCACTTCCAGGGTGGGTTTGCCTCTTGTCTCGGGGAGGAACCAACATGCGAGTGCTGCCAGGAATGTCAGTCCGCCCATCAGCGCAAACGGTAAAATGGTATTAATACGCGTTAATTGCACCACGAACGGGGCCGACGCGGCACCTATACGGCTGATGACGGATAGGAGACCCATACCGCTATTCCTGAAAACAAAACATATTCGTATATCAAGAAAGTGCTGTCGTTTTTTAACGAATCCGTGCGGGCTGTCTGTGGTCTTTCCAGTCTCAACACCAGGCCCTTTGTCCGAGTAAAACAAAACTAAAATGGCGACCAAGAGAACGATGTTTCACTGCATCTTAAAGGGGCACTCGCACGCTTGCCTGACAAGCAAATAATTGAAATCTCAATCCAATTCCATCCTCTTGATAATAGATAAAAACACTATAGATTCGTATTGATTTAACAGTTAAACGGTCATTTAACAAACCTGGACTGTTATTTTGGTTATTCCCTGTAAACTTTTATGTATTTTTGGTGAGTAGAATAAGACTTATTTTTTGACAGGTGGTACAAAAATTAAGTGTGCGAGTGCCCCTTTAAAGCTCTGGTAAATCTGCCTTTAGTTTCGCTAAGATAGGAGGAAAATACTTACAGACTTTCCATTATGGTATTAAGGGTGATTTCCTAAACAAGGAAGTTTTGCCACGTCGGTAGGTCGACAGTAGAGCTAAAATTTCAGTTTGTTATAGCGCTGCTCACTCTGACGTCATCCATTGTTATTAATGTGCCAACCAGATATCGATTGGTTCACAGAAAAAGGGGCAATAGCTCAAAAACAGTCATATTTTGGCGAAAACTTACAGGGATACAAGCGATTGAAATTATCTTTCCATCCGCCTTTTGGCAGATTTGTACCTGCCCGGTTTTCATTATGGGGTCGAAGTAACCACAGGGAGCCCACGCTAATCTCGCCAGGTCTTCCAATGGTATTTCAGCAAAAACGGCAACGAATGAGTGCCTATGATTTCACGAATGCTACATTACCTGACCATAGTCGGGAAAAGCTCAGCAGAAAACACGTAGATGGCGTTGAACGACACCGTGATACAAAGTTTACCCAGCATTCCTCCGGTAACGCGACCGGCTATGAAACCTGTAGAAAATATGACACAAAGCTTTAAAGCCCCATAGTCAACCGACATCCTTTGCAGTCCTAGTCAGGTAAGAGTTGACTTTCCATATATGAAAAGTCGATGCAAATTATGCGATGCAAAGTATGCGAAGAACAATACAGTAGGAAACCCTTTGGGAATCGCTGAGCTAAACACAAAAATGTCCCAAAATGAAAAAAATATCAGGCATAGGAAAGAAGTTTGCAGGTTTTGAAACTTTTCCAGTAGCTAAACCTTTTTAGTATAAACCAACTAGTGGTCTATTACAAATCCTGCATTCTGATTGGCTGAGCTACTAATGGTCTATTAGTGATAGACCGTGACTGGCAAAACCACCACCTTTCTTTGTAAGAAAACTTGATTTTTTCAACATAAAATAATGGAATTCATTGCCAAAACCGACCAACTAGTTGGTTTATACTAAAACATTAGACCTCTCGTCCTCATGTGCTATGATATCAATAGACCATTCGGCCTTCGGCCTCATGGTCTATTCATCATAGCACATTCGGCCTTGAGGTCTAATTGTTAAATACCGCGCGCTACAAAACATGAACCATATACGCGTTCATATTGACAATGACAAGAAGTGCCTAGAAGAAATCATTGCTGTACTGACCTATGTTGCTCGTTCCACTTGGTAAAAAGACACGGCGACGCAAGCGATAGCTCCGATCACTGTATACCACACAACTGTATGCTTGCGTCCAAATCTACAACAACGATATAGAATGAGATATGACTTGCTGGACAACTGAACAAGATCTCAAAATTAGCATTGCCAGGAGCTTATCAACAGGAGCCTTTATCTACTCCACTAGGTCTAGATCTAGTCATATGCACAGGGAGCCCATCAACAGGAGCCTTTATCTACTCCACTAGGTCTAGCCATGTCTGCCGCATTCATAGGAGTAGGAGAACGAGAGATCGGTACTTTGAGGGTGAATAATTCATGAAATCAACGCGTGCAGTGTGTGCAATGGCTGCGCTGATTTCAACCATATTTCTTTTGACAGAGGGGAAATAATTTGACATTTAATGAATGATGTTTCTCGGACATCTGCAAATTCTTATTTCTGCTACATTTCCTGAGATATGAGGAAAAAATACTTACGACCTTCCAACTAAGGTAAGGGATAGTTTTTGGCGAAATTTTCTTGATGTGCGGGACGAAATTTCGGCAGTGCATGATGGAACAGATAATTTGAACAACGGCTTCCCATGCATTCTGATTAGTCTGATTGACTGTATTTCCTTAGGCGTGGTATTAAACCGGAACCCTCCCCTCCCCCTGAAAAAGGACACGTTGACGTTTTAAAACAACAAAAGTACACAAACAAACGCGTGTCCAAAAACTATACACTTCGAGCCTGCTCGCATACATCCGGAACTTTTGGAAAAAGGATTTTTTTCTCTACTTTCGACACGAAACAAAAGTTCTTACCTGTTGCAGTTATCAATGACCAGATAGTTAGCGGGTATCTCTACTAAGCTCGTCAATACAAAGTTAAGGTAGATACTACCACCAAAGTCTCCAGCGCTCATGGATACGCCATAATATACCATGCCATTAACGAACCTGGAACAGAAACAAAGGTAGCACAATGGTTGTGTTTCTTATAGCTTCGTCAGGTAACACGCGGCTTCGCTGTTGACAGAGTTTGGTAGTTGGATTTTATGGGATCCGCGTGAGCCAATCAGATTATTGCCCAGTGCATTCACTTGGCTTACCAGTGAGACATGTCGCGACGGAATCCACCTAACGAATCTATGCGTGTGTTTGGGGCTCGTTGCCTTCTATGGCAAAAGCGGATGTGCGCGGTGCCCCTCTTCCCCTCACTTTAGGCTTGCTACGCAGGCTAGATTATTAGAATTAGCAACATGTTCTCAAGAATAGATTAGGGATTATCCCTTATTGGCAAATGCGCTTATTTTAGGGACTATCCCTAATACAATAATCTTTTTTTCGTTCAACTATGCGCGCTGCATTTTGTGGGATGAACACTGGTTCTTGTGACGTAACAACAAGACAAAGAAAGAAGAACAAAGACAGCTTCTCCCCTTTCCAGAGCGCTCCAACTACAGCAACCTACAACCATGTGGGGCACATGCGAATGTCAGCTAACCATTTCAATGTATTAGGGATAGTCCCTAAAATAAGAGCATTTGCCAATGAGGGATAATCCCAAATCTATTCCTGAGAACATGTTGAAATGAGCATTGGGGCCGCTCAAGCAGACTCGTACCAGTCTTTACTTGTCTATCTTTCCGTTAGTTCGTTTTTGGGTTAATGGTCATATTGCGCGCCACAACAGCGACTGAATACGAGTCTGCAGCTAAAGACCCCCCCCCCCCCCCCCCCCCCCTGACGCTATGTCTGGCACTTGACGTTGTTTTGTTACGTACCACGCGTAGCACTGTAGTAATGTTAGGATTGCCAGTCGCTTGGTGCTGAACAGCTCCAAGAAGCCACGGTTGTGGTCCACTTTTGGGACAAGCAGATCCTCGCTAGGCATCTCCCGTTTATTCACTCGAGCCACGCGCTCCAGAATCGCACGCGCCTTATCCTTTTTGCCCACAACAAGCAGCCATCGCACTGACTCGGGTACAAATCTGGAAATAATAATAATATGAACAGATTATGAACAGACTTTGAACAGACTTCAAGCAAATGGGCCTAGGACGATTATGAAGAGATGAACAGACTTTGAACAGATTATGAACAGATTTTGAAAACTGATGGTGTGACAAAAGAGGATTCGACAGATTGCCGCACCACTGCCACCGAAAGCAGCCCCCCCCCCCCTTTCTCGGGAGATTTTCCAATACATTTACTGTATTTGCTGGAGGAAGTGAAAATTTTCGTCCCATGTTTTGACTATTGCCCCCCCCCCCCCCCCCCCCAACCAAAATTCCTGGCTACGCCCCTGGAAAATGATCTCAGTTTGCCTGGTTGCGGTTTGTCATGCAAAGCAGACTTTCTCAAAGTCCATGTTAGTATCCTAAGAGAGGTCGACTTGTATCAAGTCTACATGCAAAGCAGCTTTTCATTTCCACTATAATCTGTATCTCAGCTAAATGAAATGTCTATTTTTGGACGAAAACAAAATGACCGCATTATACCTTCAAAACGTCTTACCTCTTAAGAGGGTTTTGCAAGAAATTTATCTTTGAATTTTGCAAAGTAAAAGTTTAGGAGCGTCGCCGTTTCGTTACCGTTGAAGCATCAATGTACACAAAGAACAATCCATTGCATGTTTACTTGCGAAGTAGCTTGTCGTTCGGTGCATTACCACATGAGATACAGACCGTTGAAGTTGAAGGGTTGTGGAAATGATCACCTGCTATGAGCCTCCTTAGGGGTCGACCATTTAACTCTTGAGGAGGGGGGGATGGGTTTTTTTTGAAAAAAAAAATTCCTGCACAGCAAAATGGTAACTAAAACCCTTCTTTCTTATCGGAAAAAATTCTCACCGCATAACAGAGGTAGAAAAAAAAATCTTGCACTGACAAAAAAGCCCCCCCCCCCCCCCCCCCCTCAAAAGTTAAATGGTCGGCCCCTTAACTTACTTCCAAAAGATGACGACAAAGACAAACGGTGCGGTGGAGACAATACACAGTGTACGCCAGTCCCGGATGTAGAACGCCTTGAGCCCGAGTACCATCAGAGCAAAGGTGAAATAGAACCAGACCAAGGTGCCAGACAAGGCGCGCTGAAATCAAACAAAGCGAAGGTGAAATAGAACCAGACCAAGGTACCAGACAAGGCGCGCTGAATCAGGGTGAAACCAGGGTGCCAGTCAAAGATAATGCGAGATAAGGCGAGATAAGGTGCCAGACAAGGCGCGCTGAAATCAAACAAGGCGAAGGTGAAACCAGGTGACAGTCAAAGGACTACTTTTGGACCTTATCTTGCCGCGAGTTTATGCGAGATAAGGTGAGATAAAGCGAGATAAGGGAAAGTTGTGCCAATTATGAGCTGCGAGATAAAGCGAGATAAGGTCACAGACAAGGCGCGAGGAAATCAAACCGAGGGTCTGAAAAGATGCATCGCGTAACGGGACATTTATGGCAAGGTAGGAGATTTGATTTGTTACAGCTGGTTCCAAAGTTAGCGACATAACGACATAAGTATAACAATACGCGGACGGGAAAATACATAATAATGTCACCACCCGTATTCATAGACTAAGCATTTCGGTCATTTTTGCTATTTTTGCTGTCATTATGTCGCCAGTGTAAACCAGCAGTTGTGTACCTGTTTGATTTCATGATTTTTATTTGGAACTGGGATCGTGGCTAAACTAGAAAACTTATGTCAGTGAAAATTTAGTCTGCGCGCAAAGTTCCCGCTGCAACGAAGGCTAAGAAAGCTTGGTTGTTCACTTGTCTTTTCCTATTCGTTCATTCGTTTAAAACAGTGTGGCCGTGTTCTCATTTATTTGATTGTTTGTTTGTCGCTTGCCCACTTATTCACTCTTGGTTAATGCAATTTTAAGGCATGAAATTACATACACCAAAGCCTCCCCCGCGAAGCCAGGAAGCGCGTTGAACGAGAATGCACTAAAGCTGGCAACATGTGCACGCGCATTACCTTTTGAGGACCCACAAGTTCTGTCGCCAAGACAAACATGGACAGGCCTCCGCCTCCTTCAAAGAAGCCGATGACGAACCTCAGGAGCAGAACAAGCCACGCGACTTCCACAAATGCCATGCCAAAAGTGACACCCATGACGAATATAACGGAGGGGAACAAGACACTTAGACGTCCGTACCGATCTGCGAACATGCCCAAGAAAATAGCTCCCACTGCCCAACCGAAGAACAGCATGGAGTTTGAGAGCCATGCCGTGATACCTTTGTCACACACCAAGTCGTACTGTGGAAGGAAAATGATCAGTGAGTGGAATATATGCAACTCAGAGGGGAGGGGAGGGATGGGGAAACTTTCATATTGGGAAGGTGGCTTGGCATATTGATAACTTTGTCACACACCAAGTCGTACTGTGGATGGAAATAGTCGGTGAGTGGAATATATGCAACTCAGAGGGGAGGGGTGGGAAAACTTTCAAGCGAGCCGGCTTCAGTGTTTTGTTTTTTTCGGACTTTGACACAGGAATCCCGCGCGCCCAAAAAAATCAAATATCCGGAAAAACCCACTGGAGAGGCGGCTTGCAGGGTACTTTCAAATAGGCTTTTTCCGCTTGACATATCAAGAAAGAGTTTTTTGTCAAGACCTACCAATGCGTGATGCGGACTGGTAGTCCAGGCTCTTGGGATAATTTCCATGCTGCCCGAAAATACACACTGCCCTGGAATTTCCACTGACCAATCTGATTCCTAGCCCCCGGAACTTATAACTACGTCTCGTCAATAGACGTCTCTCTCTAGCCGAGACAACGATAAAGCTACACAGAAGCGAAAGAGCGCAATTCATATGGGAACGTTTATCGAGTAAGTTCACACCTTTGTGCTAACACTGCCTGTTCTTACACAATCTCGACGGTTGGTTGATTACAGTGATTAGACCAGTAATTTCGCGTATTTCAACCGGTAAATCATTTTAATCATATTTTGCCATTCACGGAGCAAGCTGCGAAATATTAATAATTTCGCGTATTTCAACCGGTAAATCATTTTAATCATATTTTGCCATTCACGGAGCAAGCTGCGAAATATTGACAATTGTTCTCAATTATTTTTGTGTTCCAAATGTTAACAGAAATTAAACGAAGTAACAACAAGTCCATCCAAATGGGCAATTCCAGAAATAAAGGTACCCTCCCCACGGGCGGCACTAGTTTTTGACCCCCCCACGCATCCAGAATTTCCAAAATGGTTCACCCCCCATGCATAAAGAATTCCGGGCAGGTTAAAGAAATCCAGCTTCGAAAATCCCCCCTTGCAATCAAAATTCCGAGCTCTTAAACCCCCCCATCCCATCGGAATTTCCAAATGCCGCCCGTAGGGGGGGTACCTTTATTTTCTGGAATTGCCCAATATGTGACAAACAAAACAGTCATGAGAATTGAGAAGTGTCAGTCTGTGGTAAGTAACAATGAACTGATCCAGCAACAAGTTCTCCTATCTTCAATTGTATTTTGGCTTTCGGTGATTGTTTTTTGGTCTGTATAACAACACTTAATTCAGCTCCACCTGTCAAGCTTTTCATCTCTAGTGTCAATTTTGTTTTTCTGTCGTTTTTACGGCAACAAAACAAAGATGACAAAGGGACTATTGACCTTTCTAAGCTACCTTTCGGGGGGACTATTTCATTAAGTGACAAAATAACGAAGAGCGGGATGGTACTTTGCAAGAGGGCGGCAAATTGAGAAATTAAAGCCACTTGGTTGTTTCTATGGCAAAGTTTAAATGACAATTTCGGTTGTTCTTTACCTTTTCTAATTTTTTTCCTGGGCTAATTACCATAACCTGGATGAGCAAAGATTGCTTTTCTAGGAGGTTGTCTAACTTGCGAGCCTCTTAGGCTAGTTTTAGACGTCGAACTTAATTCTGTCGCACTAAATTGAATGGGTTTATTAGCCAGTGAAAACAAGTAATTTCGATACGAGTGATTTGTGGTTAATATAGCCTGTCTGGCGAATGGAGAAGATCGCAGCCCTGATTTTAGAAGCGCTGGAAGGATTCAAAATTGCAATTTAGCACGGCAGTAGCGCGGCTTTGGCACGGCAGATAGTGCCGTTCCTAATGCAATTGAGCTCAAGACAATAGATCTAACTAACTAAACAATGGGAAATTGACATTTAGTGCGACAAGAATTAGGTTCGACGTCTAAAACTGGCCTTAGCGAGCCGCGAGCCTTTTCTGACGAGCCTTTGAAAAACACAATAAAAACTAGAAAAAGACTAGAAAGCATGTAATACGGTGGTCATTTTCAAGATACCAAGGATTAATATTCCGCTATTCGACAATATTAGTCTAACGACGGAATGAAAAAAGCAAATTTATCTCATTTCCTTCGTAATTATCAATACATATATGTTATTTACCGGCTGGGAGGTCCGGATCGTGAAATACCGTGACCGAGGTCTTGAAAATACTGCGAACCGAGACCGGAGGTCGAGGTCAGTATTTTCAAGGCCGAGGTCACGGTATTTCACGATCTGGACCGACCCCCAGCCGGTAAATAATATATTTATTTTTTTGCTTTCACTAAAACAGCATAAAACTTCACAGAAATTAGCGCGCGCGCGATTCATCCGGACCCGGGATCCGGATGGTAGGATTCCGGCCCGCTCGCGAGCCAATCAGAGCGCGCGGTTTGATGGATACCGGACCGCTGAAAAAAATAACATGGCTTATAAATTGGTAGTTCCCTTTTTTTATCCTACAAATAAATATGCTACCAGGCCCTACCAGCATCAACAACCAGGTCGACATTAACACATAGAGTTTGTGGTTTGCACAAGCGATAAAACTTGATTCTAGGTATTTCTACAATATTCAGCGTGTTGCAACGTTATCTGTTTGCAGCTATCTATATCGACTCTTGTATCGACTCTATAGGAAGGCGGTTCCTTCACAAAGTTGTTCAAATTTTGCCAACGCGCGATTACGGCGCCCACACGGGCAATCATCATAAACATGAACGAAATGGGCAAAATCTGACAAGCGGCTGGTACTGGTACTGGGTTCTTGATATTCACAGGGATGCTTTCTGAAACTACACCCCAGACCCGGGGGGGGGGGACTCCCATATTTTTTGACCGGGGATGATCGTCGGAAATTTTCAGTTTCACCATCAAAAAAATTGTGCCAAGTAGGCGTGAAGGACACAGGTAACAGGGGAACATACCCATGAAGACATTTCCGTGTTTGTTTCTAATTCATCGTCTTCTCATCGAATAATCTCTCTTTCTTACACGGTTTTTAGAAGCACCATCATGAGAAAAAGCAATTTGGACACAGTTTCGGCCCTAAAAGATACCAATCTGCCTAAAATTTATTGAAGATCAAGATCACCCCTAAAAGAGACCAAACCAACGTGATTTTAACCCCTAAAAGATTCAAAAATATTTAGCTTCCCCAAATAGCGAGAGTCCGAGTTTCACACCTTTATTTCATGAGAATTACTGGACAGGGGAGAAAATTGGATAATCTGAGCAGAACACTTTTTAGTATTTTTAATCTTTTGCATGTTTTTTTTCTTCTTCTAAAGCACAAGCGCGCTATAAATATAACGAAAACCTCGGGCAAAGGATAGGTCAAGAGATTCAAATCTCATTGATTGTTAAAACGACGTAACTCAAGTGCATAAAAATGTCAAGTTCTACAGAGTCTCAGAGGAGTCTCTTTTAGGGGCCGACCATTTAACTTTTGAGGGGGGGGGGTGGGCTTTTTTGTCGGTGCAAGATTTTTTTTCTACCTCTGTTAAGCGGTAGAAATTTTTTTTTCCAATAAAAAAGAAGGGTTTTAGTCATCATTTTGCTGTGCAGGAAATTTTTTTCGGCCCTTCGGGCCGTGCAGGATATTTTTTTTCAAAAAAGCCCACCACCCCCCCCCCCCCCCCCTCAAAAGTTAAATGGTCGGCCCCTTAGAAAACCTGTTCACAATCCTTTGTCTATCTCACCGAAATCTGATCATCGAACCCAGTATCGCCTGTCAATCTGGTTCATAACAGGTTTAAGTAAGTTGACACCAGGAGAAGAAGGCAGCAACGCAATCATGCAAATTTTCCGGAGGGCCATGTTCCTACTTGTAAACCAAGATCTAAAATATATTCAATCACGCAAACAGTAGCAAGCTTTTAGAATGTTGTGAAATGAAGCGCCGGCGCTCCTATAGGCTTCGTCCCAAGATAGTGTAAATAATAAATTATTTTGCACCCCTTGACGATTCAAAGGTCACATTTAAAATGCTAATCAACTGATTTCTGGGACCTAGTGGGGGATAAAACCTGGATGCAAGGATAAATACTCGGCTTAGAAAAACACCAGGGATTCTCAGATGGTCCAGTAATTTGCAGATTTTATGACCTCTTTAAAAGTTGTCAAATTATCACGTCCGTCCCCAGATTGCGGGGACAATATATTGGGTAACAATACTCTACCTCGGTAACAATTGTCGTGACTGGCCCTTCGTACATCTCTGGATCAGCAAACTTCCACTCACTCCTGTTCAGCTTGCATCTTCTCTCGTACAATTCAATCGGCTGAGTGTTAGTGCTGTACATCTCCTTGCCCGTAGCGTTAGGCAGCAAACAAGCCGTACTGTTCGGCGCGCACATCCACGGGGGTTCGTAAGCAACGAAGACCATGATAAGAGTTTGATAAGTTAACGGAAAGAAGATGAACAAAAACATCGCCAGGATCCGCTTTTGAAACGGACCGAACTGGCCTATCTGCTCTAAAACCTGGTCCACGACTAAAGCCATTTTAGCTGCTTAAGCTGCGAGGAAGGAGGATTTGGATTATTGAGCTAAAATCTCGGTATCGCGCGCCAACGTACCGTGTTCGGCATACGAGTGGAGTGCGTGTTCTACAGGACCCAGGCATCCACGGGCTTCAGGAACAGGAACAGACACCACCCAAAACTCATTTCAGCCGCCAGCATGCAGGTGCTAAGTGCTCACAAAGTGTGATCAAGATTTACTACCTGCTTTGTGCTCGCGTTTGCCTTAAAAGTAAAATGTCTGGTTTCGCAGAGAATGACCGGGTGCTTGCAAGCTCACCCTGTGGGTTTCCTCGACTATCGCTGCATGAAGGGGTACAAATTGGCCCGCTGGGGGCATTTGCAAGCTCTCGCGCGCATCCTGTTTCTTTGAGAGACTGATGATTTTGATGTTAGCGAGAAACAAGCACCGCGTGTGTGGTGAGTGTTGTCGAACTAATGAGTTCTGGAATTAGCTTTTTGCAAGTGAGGGGCCAAGATTTTTTGAGGGTCATGTGCGATGTTTTAGCCGTAAACAAGGTCCGAAGCAGCTATCCATTGCTAATGCATTGTGCGTCCTGTGGGATATGATAGCGAACTGCGCGATAGATGGCTTATAATCACGTTGTTTTGCGAGAAGGATAGCCTAAAAGTACGTATAACGAGCGACAGGCCAGCGGCTGCATGGAGGCTACGGCGCACATTAATTAGTTTCGCCGGTGACTCCAGCGAAATCAACGACCCCTGTTGAAATGCCAGGGATAAACACAAAGGCCCGGCAAAGGATTCGATAGGAGCAGGGAGAATAGGATAGGAGGTAGCCGAAAAACGTTTAACTTTATTATTTTCTGTTCCTGGTGCCCTTGCGCATCTCCTTTTACTGCACCACGAATCTCGCATTACACCAACTTGTCATCCCGGTCACATACGTGTGACATATCCCGGCTAGAGATCTGCAACTCGAGTACTCTTAATAATGGAATCAAAACAACTGACTATTTGAAATTTCCAACCAGATTAGGATCCTGTTCTAATATTCGTGGAATATTAATCTTGTTAATTTTTAGAGCAGCAGGAATAGGATTTTACCAGTGACAGACTTGGTCAGTTTGATTTGAAGAGCTCATGAGTGCTGGTGCAGTCGCGACCTTCTCAAGGTTCAGGGGGCACCCGACGATCATATTCGGTAAAATATCTGTTCGGGTGGTACTACGAGAGCCGACATTTTCGCCCTTCAAGAATTTCAAGCTTTAATTTTCGTATGTACATTGTAAGATCTCCCTGGATGTTTCGAACTGCACAAAAGGCGAAATTATACTAGTTTTTGGGGTATTTTTGCCGTTAAAAAGATCATCTAGAATTTTTCCAAAGTTATATTAAATTAAAGCATTAAATGCCGCGCCGCGACCGTGACCGTGACCGTGACCGGACTCTAGATAGTTGCGAAGTTTGCAATAAATCGCTTCTACATATATAAAAAAAAGCTTGCAATAAACTAGAACAGTAAAAGATAATGCAGCGAACATCTACAGATAAAAGCCATTTCGCCGTTAATTAACGGCGAAATTTAACGTCCGTATAAAGATATATTTTTACTTTTTTTAATTTCAGAGATAGTTTATTGCAAAATTTTATTTTACATATATATAGATATTTTTTATTGCAAACTTTGCAGTTATATTAACACCCTGACTGTGCCGCGACTACGGGATTTCATGATGCCGTATTAACAGCAGGCCAGGTTCCGTGCCGCGTTCGCGACCTTCTGAAGAAGTCGGCGCACTGGCTGAAAATTACTTCTATAAGCTGTTAATCAACCATTCAATTTTGTTTGGAATTTTAGAGGTCAGGTCTTGTTGTTGGCAGAGAACATCAGTTGATTATTGACGGAGAGCAAAAAATGGCAATTCACCAGGCAACCTTCTTGTCTCGTTAATAGTAGCCGGGAGCTCCGCTTTTAGCCAGTGGCTAAATCTATATTAATGATTATCAAACATATTGGAATTTTTTTAGTTTTCTTGATTTTCTCGGCTGACCCAGGCCTACACTTGAGGAAGGTCAAATTTTAATTTGCCACGTTCGTTGTACCTGTCACGGTACAAGTATGATCAAGGTTTCAAAGAGTTGAAGACCCACAATTTAATATCTTTTCTTTTTCTACACGGTTCCTGATTCCATAATGGCTGCTTTGACCACAGACGAAGTCCTGGAACAAATCGGTCAGTTTGGCCCGTACCAATTCCGAATTTTAGCTATGCTTGGATTCGTGACATTTCTGACGGCCTATCCAACCTTGTGATGGTCTTCGTGGCGTACGAGCCTCCATGGATGTGCGCGCCGAACAGTACGGCTTGTTTGCTGCCTAACGCTACGGGCAAGGAGATGTACAGCACCAGCACATCATCTACGAGAGAAGATGCAAGCTGAACAGGAGTGAGTGGAAGTTTGCTGATCCTGATTTGTATGACGGGCCCGTAACCACTATAGTTACAGAGGTTAGTCGCGTTTGTGCTGTCTTAAGCCCTGGCTAAACTAGGACACTGTAGCCGGACACATGTTTCCTTTATGTTTCCCTGTTTAGCCACGCGAGAAACATTGTTGCGCGCGACAAATTTTGTAGCCGAGATACTAAGAAATGTTCCTTCGCAAGACAAGAAACATTTGATGTGTCCGAGACACGCGTGCGATGTTTCCTAGTTTAGCCACTCGGGGAATCATGCAGGACACAAATGTTGCGCGCTACATGTGTCCTAGTTTAGCCGTAGCTTTAGTATCTTATATAGCGCAGCCGGGGGGGACTCACTTATGTGGTCGGGCGGGTGCCCGTCGCATCTTTTAGCGGTTAAAATCGTGGCCTGCGGTATCTTTTAAAGGGAAAAAATATGAAAGTCACGACATTTTGGATCTGCCATTATTTAGGGTGCTCAATCAAGCAACTCATATCAGCATTCCCTTCAAATTAAGAAAAGAGCGCTTTGAATCGCTGTAGAACCTTTGTCAGTTTTATGGCGTTGTATCAGGGGAAACATTAATTGACGTACATGTTCCATGTTTCTCAATGGTATCCTTTAGGTGTTATTCTGAAGCTTTGCCGCACCTATTTTGATATCTTTTAGGGGACAAATTAGTTTTCCTCGACGAGCACCCCCGTTCGAGAAATAAGGGAGTCCCCTCTCCCTCCGGGATAGCGCACTGCCCGGCACAGCGGCTGATGGTTGCTTGATGATACTCATGGATATTTTGTTTCATGTTTCATCATTCAAATTTAAAACTGATCAGAGACTGTATAGCGTTACTATAAAGCGTCTATGATATAGTTTTGCTTTTTTTTTGTAGTTTGATCTCGTGTGTGGTCGTGATTTCCAAGCCTGGTTGTCGTCTGCCATCCTCTTCTTCGGAGGCGCTGCTGGGCCGTTCTTTCTCGGAATGGTTTCCGATAGATACGGACGCCGCGGTGTCTTGTTCAGCGGTGTTATCATTAGCATTACCGGTACGCTCCTCATGGCCTTCATGTCCCGGATGTGGCCGATCCTCCTGCTGAGATTCGTAATAGGCGCGTTCAACAGCCAGACAGTTCTGTGCACGTATATCCTATCCACTGAGCTGGTAGGGCCGTCTAAGCGCGCCATGTACAGCATTCTTCTGTGGTTCTTCTTCACCTTTTCTCTGGTGGTACTCTGTGGCAAGGCGTACTTCATTAGGGACTGGAAAACACTCTGCATCGCCACTTCTGCTCCGTTTGCTTTTATTATTGTTTTCTGGTGGTAAGAAAGTCTAAAGTCTATAGGGCGAATCCAGCAGTAAGGGCTGGTTCACACACCAACGCAAGCGCAACTTGCTCGACGCAAGTGTAAATCATATCGACGCAAGCCGCAAGCGCAGGCTTAAAATCAAAATTAATTAGTTGCTCGCGCTTGCGTTCACTTGATTTACACTAGACGCAAGCAAAAGGGAACGCAACTTCTCGATTTTCTTGCGCTTGCGTCTGCGTTTATGTCATAGGTTTGAGCTTGTGCTTGCGTTTGCGTTCATGTGTGAACCAGAGCCCTAAGAAACATAGAGTCGAGGCGAGACTTCCCCTGAAAATATAGAGAGGGTCGTCTTATCCTTTAGGGTGGAAAAATTCATTCACGCGCTATCGTTTAAGCCTGGTCCTCACTAGGACGCAAGCATAAGCATTAGCATTAGGACAAGTGAGGACATGCACGACGCAAGCATAAGCACAAGCGCAAGGCCGACGCAAGCAGAACAAGACGAACGTTCTTCTTGTGCTTGCGTTTGTGCTTGCGTCGCAATGAGTACGCTGAAAACGCAACCGCAAGCACAAGACTTCTCGCCAATCAGCGTCCCGCCCGGCACCAGGTCCTCTCGTTCAAAGCAGCAAAACATTCTCGCCTTCGTCCACCATTTTGACTTGGGCTAGCAGACCTATTTTACGTTTGGCGTGGTAGAATGGAAACGAAAATTACAATTGCGCATGCGTGTATTCTTATGCCTGCGTCGTGCATGTCCTCACCTGTCATTATGCTTATGCTTGAGCGTTTGCGTAGCTTGCGTTTTTTCTCGGCATATTCCCTATTTTAGGATGAGTCCTTCCACCTATTGTATCTATAGCTTTCTGTGCTGATCTCTCTGTATCATAAATGATCTCTATTATGTCCAGCAAGAAAACGTACAGGTTTTACCATGCAAAATGGTATTTGATGCATCAGCTGTTTCTGACTAATCATAGAGTTTGAGCATGCGCATCAAATACCCTCCTTCCAGACCAACTTTCGGCCGAGTGCGTTCGGTCTCCCTGTGGTGGCAAGAAGAAGGCCTGGTGTTTGACAAGGAAAATCGTGGCATTCGCGCGTTCGATTTCAGTTCGAACGGGTTTTGGATGTTGTCAGAGAATTAATCTCACTGTTCGATATGATTTTGTCCTATATTTCTACTGTTAAGGCAATATTTTGTCTTCTCCAAGTACTGGTGTCGATTTCAGCTAGTTCGAGAATTCGAATTTTCGACAAGAAACTGTGAGAATCCTGAAGTTTTCCCAACAACCTCTCCAACTGTTCTGGAATCTTCAATCTTCCTCCGAGAGATACCGACCAACTTATCCGTGATACGCCGACAGAATTTTCTGCAGGTAATTTTTGAAACTACTGTACTTTACATATGCCAATTCAGTATTATCTTCTTGCAAATTTCATGTCATTTAACTTGTTTGTTGTTCCAAACTTCTATCTACAATTTTGCCCTCTGGTCACGCTTTGTTGTGCTGTGGTTTAAGTTATTCTTGTATTTTCAGTTTTTCGGACGTTTGGCTTATTCGCTTATCTTCAAAATTGGAGTTATTGCATGCTTGCAGTGCTTCCCTCCTGATTGTCTTGACTTAGAATTTTTGTAGCAACTTAACCAATTTTAGGGGAAGCTGTGAGAGTATTTCTGAGATAAAATTAATTTTAGAATTGTCATGAAAGTTTATAACTTAATTCATTTACAATTGTGTACAGTAATATAGTAGCCAAATCCAAGACCAGACTAATGTGATCTGTCATATGGTTCAACTTGGGAAATAAATTTTCTTCTGGCATCTATTTTTGGTATGTAGCCATTAATGTCAATGCAAGTTTCTAGAATTTTTCTTTTCACATTGTGGGGGAATTTCCACAGAGCAAGGCTCCAATTAATTCCCAAGTATTTGTAGTAGGTTAGTGTAGGATTCCCAAGTATTTGTAGTAGGTTAGTGTGTTATGATGCATTGAGGGTACAGTGTGGACTATTACAGGACTACTTTTCTGTAAAGAAACTCGAGCAGTCGCTGAACAGTCTGAGTTTGATCTTGTATCAACTGCAGACAAAGTGGATTGTTTTCTGGGGTATCATTATTTTACTGCTATATGAATATGCATGCTGGATGTGATGATAAGGTTAAGCAGGGTTTGAGTTTACATTTACAAATTTATTTGAAAGCAAAAATAATTGAATGGAAATTTGCCTGTTTTTTAAGTACCCTATATCAGAAATGGTCTCTGGAATAGAGCATATTCCAGATGGCTGTCATAACTCACAATAACTATGCAGTCAATCATATAAATTTTTGTTTAAAATTGGATTTAGTTTCACTACTGCATCACATGAAATCAGCTCTACACCCATATGTACTATAATGTACTGACTCATTGTATGCTTCCTTCCAGGTTGCTGGAGCTGCCAGCTACATCCTGCTTCTGCTGATTAAATTGGGCCAGGGACAATATTGATGGAGATAGCAAACACCTTTGTAGACTTTCATAGATAGTGAATACAAACATAATGACTGCTGCATTTGGATGGGGTTGGCGGGACATTGAAACTTTCATGGGCCCAATCCTTTTGCCATCCAGCTTTATTTAAATGTTGTTTTTAGAAATGGTTCTATAGTGCCATGGCAAGTTATCTAGCCTGAATCAAAGATAAATTGTATGTGTGAGCTAGCTTCTTTTACAGTAAATATATCAAGTCATTATGCATCAAACCAATGAGGACTTTATTGTGATACTAAGGCCACACATGGGCATATTATATTACCCATATCAGTCTTCGAAGGAGTGAATGAACAAAACAGACACCCCTGGGATCTGTACTGTTTACAGTACTTTACACACAATCATTGTAATACTGTAGAGACGTAAGCACTTCTAGCCAGGAGGACATACACATTGTAACCCCTGGGATTGGAATCAAGGAGCAATTTTCAATCACTTTGTAATTACTCTTATAGGTTTTATTTGAATTGGGGTTATCACTTTGTGATTGGTTTCACTAAAAGTCATATGAAATAGACCTCCTCGGCTTGGGCGTAACGGTGTCCCACTTCAGATTACGTCGCATTCATTTGAATAATCTTTCTTTGTCTGGGCCGCTTCCATATTCATATATCCTATGGTGTGCAGCAGAAAAACAAAGAAACAATACTCATGGGAATGCCACGTGATCTGAAATGGGCAAAACAAACAGGCAAGCCAAGGAGGTCTATTCACTCCAACATGTACATTTACATTTCATGGGCATCTAAAACTTATAGATAATTGTGGGAAGTTCATCAAAGAATGCATATGGTGTACGTTTTATTTCACTCTCATTATCTTGTGCTTTCTATGCACCATTGGTACTTGATACTAGGCTACCATAGCTGCTGAGCCTAAAATGTACACCATATGTATTGACTGTAATACTGTACAGTCCTACTTCTAAGCCCTAGGCTTAGCCATAGGGGCTACAGCAGGAGTTCTAACATTGACAGGAAAAAGTATACCATGTTTAAGTAGTAACAATATTTACACAGCATTTTGATTATGGCTGTCGTGAATTTTTTTCAGAAACTTGAAATGCCTAAGCACATTAATCCCAATAGTATAATTACAACTTAAGGGGTTCTTAATGTAACCAGGGAGGGTTTGATAGGTTTAGCTCATAACTTGGGGAATTGTAGGAAATTTTGCTTACAGCCAGGAGGGCATACGAATTTTTCATGGGGGAAGGGGGGGGGGGGCATAAGTAAAAATGCACCACTTGAAAATTTTCATCTAATGTTTTCACTATAATCACAAGGAAAATATAATATTCTAGATTTCCTCTGATTTTCACATGCCGTTTAATTGAGCTCTCCTCCTGTTACGGTAGTGATTCCTATCGATGTCTTCCCCTCAAATTTGTCTTTAACAAGTACCGGGGGGGGGGGGGCACATTTTTCATTGGGGGGGGGGGGGGTAAGTAAAAATGCACCAGGGATTAGGGGGCAGAAATATGTGGAATGTATAGACAATCTCTCAATGAAATATAAGTTGACATTTTATCAATCATCCGTATTTCATTTAACTCGCTCAGATATTCGGTGCATCTGTGACGCAGATGGCTCGGTTGATTTCCGCACAAGCGACACTACGCATGTAATAAAGTGACGTGTTGTTCTATGAAGGCGCTGCATCGTAAGAAAGAAAAAAATTATTTTAGGAAATCCAGTCGGCGTATCATAAATTTTTCAGCTCGCATGTATCCGCAAAAGCCTAAATTATATTCTCGATATTAGCGTTGTTTTGAGAAAACTTCAGAACTTCCGAAGGAGCTTGCTTTTTTCTTCCTTGATCAATAGCGCTAAATAGTAACGCGAAATGCGCTCCAAACAAAGTGCGTTCATAATAGTTTCTTTGTCATTATCTGGTCATTTATTTTGCCCATATGAAAGTTTAAAGACTTCCCTCACTGGAGCAATAAAAGAAAATACGAGAAAACAGCGTGAAATATTTTTTTACTCGCCTTTTAGTGTCAGCTTCCCGCTAGTCACAAATCAAAACTCCCGCCATCTTGAAAGCTTCTGTGCAATGCCGCTGGTTATTTGAGCCCGCAAACGCTACGCATGCTCAGACTATAATAACGAAAATCCCGGTCCCGAAACAGCTGTGGATGAGTCCATCTCCAAAACGTTTAAAAGGAATCTATTTAGAAATGTGTTGCGTTCTTATGTCGCTCTGTTCTGATTCTGGATGGCGACTATGCCCCCGTTGACAGAGTACCCGAGTTTTCTTGGCGGTCTAACTAGCAACGCTCGGCGATCGGGAGTTTGTTACACTTTCTCACTGCATACTCATTACCACATCGCAAAGTTATGAGAAGAGGGTCTGCGACTGCTGTGGAAATAGTGCCAAGAAAACGTTCACCGACTGCACCGACATTCACCCGGAGCGTTCTTTAAGAATCACAGGTCGATGTTGACACAAAAGGCGGGCAATGCCATGAACAAAGTTGGACAATTAGATTGATCAATTAAACAATCAACCCTGGCAAAATTTGTCCTATGCTCTCAGTGTGATTGCTTTCTCGCCAAATCTGATTGATCAGTTTTATTCAGCATTAACGCTTTTTGTGTCTGTACTGTAAACGCTGGTTTTATTTCTTTTAGTTTTGTTCCGGAATCTATGAGATGGCTGTTAGTAGCTGGTCAGAAAGAGAAGGCGCGTAAAGTACTGGAGAAAGTCGCCCGAGTGAACAAAAAAGTGATGCCGAGGGAAGACCTTAAAGTACCGGTGGTGGGGCATAACAAAGGCTGCTTGGAGCTTTTTACTTCAATGAAAATGGCTTTAATGACGATCATCATTTGTTACAAAGGGTAGGCTACCAGCCAACAAACACACCCACCCACACTCAACAACCAAAATCCCACGTACACACGCACGCACGCACCCACCCATCAATTATGGGTGCGTGCCTGCCTCCACCAAACCTACCAGCCCGCCACCCATCCAACCACCAGCCAGTAGTCTCCCATCCAACCACCTTCCCTCGCACCCACCACAAACACACCCAACCAATTCACCAACTGCAGCAAGTCAGCAATTCGGCAATTTCAGTTCTGTTGGTTTTTTTGCACTTCTCACAGGTGGTGTCTTGTAGAAATTTCCTGTTAACTCCTGTTTCTTATGTCATAGATTTGCCGACTGCGTCGTGTACTATGGAGTATCAATGAGTGCAGGTGATTTTGGCGGGAATATGTATCTCAACTTCATGCTGGCGATTCTGGTGGAATTTCCTGGAAACTACCTGGCAATTGATAACAGTGACAGGTATGAGGTCATACAGGCTAGCGCTTGTTCAGCAGGCTATATAAATATGGACGTCTATAAGGTCATTCAATTTCAATCTCCAGATTCGGCCGCAGGAAGACTGTGGTGTGGCACACTGTCATAGGCGCTGTCGCATGTATAATTACCGCATTCATCCCAGCAGGAACCAATAATACCGGTAAGAGACAGACAGACAAGCAGGCAAACAGACAGACAGGCGAACAGACACTAACAGACAGACAGACAGGCGAACAGCCACTAACAGACAGACAGGCGAACAGACACTAACAGGCAGACAGGCGAACAGACACTAACAGACAGACAGGCGGACAGACACTAACAGACAGACAGGCGAACAGACACTAACAGACAGGCGAACAGACATTAACAGACAGACGCGCGAACAGACACTAACAGACAGACAGACAGGCGGACAGACACTAACAGACAGACAGGCGACAGAAGGACATACAGACAGACAGGCATACACAGAGAGACAGAAGGACAGGCAGATAGACACAGACAGAAGGACATACTTACAGACAGACAGACACTATGTAGAAGAACAGGCAGGCAGACAGACTGAAGAACAGACAGACATGCGGACATACAGTGAGGCAAGGTGGGGGAAAACAGACAGACCGACAATCGAACGGACAGGCATGTGGACAGACAGACAAGCGGACATCATAGGTTTTACTGTTACGCATCCACTCATATGTTTGCTTTTACAGGTTTTATTGCAGGTCGAGTTACCGCAGGCATGATTGGTAAGATGTTTCTGACTTCGGCGTTCTGCGCCATCTACCTCTTGGCAGCGGAAGTTTTCCCCACCATGGTCAGGTAAACTGTAGTCAGACACTTTAAAATATGGTGTGAATTTTATGTAGGCTGCAAAGGCAGATGCAGGAAAAAAGTGTTTGGAAGTGTGTAGGGGCAAGTGAAGTTTTAAAAAGATTAATGTTAATGTAAATTATGGACCCCAGTCTTCCCCCCTTTGCGGGTCCTTATGAAAAGAGCGCGCCGGCTTTTACTGGTACTCATGGCTACACACGAACGCAAGTCCTACCACATGAAACTCATATATTTCCCTTCTGGTTTCACTGGAACGTAAGCGCCACGTGACGTGCAAAATATCGACACGTTGCGTTTCGATCCCTTGTGCATGTGCTAGAGTCTAGCGTGAATTAAGCGAACGCAAACTAGATAATTTTGATGTTAGCTTGCGCTTGCGTTCGTATGTAAACCGAACGCAAGCGCAAGTAAAGTATAGATATGTAAGTCGTAACCTTGCGGGTGAGGCTCTGGTGACTGTCACTGACGCATACGCGAGATTTGATACAGAGCCGATGAGAGAAAGAGCTTTCTACGCATGCTCTAACGTTAAAAATTCAGCAATCAGTGAAGGCCCTCAAATGGTTGCGAGCAGCTGAGCCGGGGAGCTCTGGGTTCGAGTATGATAACCTTGTGCTTGTGCTGACGTCTGCGCTTCAATTCACTAACACGCTGCTTGCGCGTTCTTTGCACGTGCACATTTTCATTAAAAATCTGACCATAGTTTATAGAGGGAAATGGTTAGGAAAGCCGACATGCTGTTATTGTTACTGTTATTGTTCACTTTTTCAGAGGAATCCTTTTGTCTGTGCAGGGACGGTACATACGTACCAAAATCCAGCCAGTAAGATTCAGTGTACAACCAGGCATGCATAAAAGATGAGGGTGAAAGAAACGACTGTGCAGGGTCAATATCACGTGGTAGCCCTTTTAAACATCCAGCCCACATGAACTGACCCTTTAGTTTTATTTATTTTTCCTAGAAACAGCGCGATGGGATTGTTTATGTTCTGGATCAACATCGGGTGCTCATGTGCGCCGTTTATTGTCCAGCTTACCCGGTCAACCCTATCTTGCCGTTCGGTTTGATGGGGGGTCTAGCACTTCTGTCGGCATTCCTGTGCTGGTTTCTCCCTGAAACGAGAGGAAAACCAACTCCAGAGGTCATGGCAGATAGGATAGATGCAGTTGCTTTGGATGGTGAGCTATTGCGGTGACTCATACGTAATTAGACGGAAATTTTCCAGGGGGTTGTATTGGATTCCACGGTGTCTGGAGACTGGAAATTCCAAGGGGGAGGGGCAAAAAAGGTGACTTTCCAGGGACATTTTATCCAAAAATAGATTTTCCAGGAGTATTTTGCCAGAAAAAATTGAAATTTCAGGGGAGGGGCTCCTTTATAAGGTTGGAAATTCCAGGGGAGGGGGTCTGTTTCACGAGTGGAAATTCCAGGGGAGGGGGTCTGTTTCACGAGTGGAAATTCCAGGGGAGGGGGTCTGTTTCACGAGTGGAAATTCCAGGGGAGGGGGTATGTTTCACGAGTGGAAATTCCAGGGGAGGCCCGGTGCGGTTTAAAAATGCAATCAGCCATTACAGACTTGTACCAACCGCTGTAGTAGTGCGCGCGCAATGGATTGTGGATCGAGTCGACTCCTTCACGCTGATTATGTGTTTTGCAGAGTTACCCGTTCGTAAAAGTAGGGCGCAGCTTGTAAACCTTGGCATGGACGACGAGGTCGAGAAGAAATAGACCTGGAAACTCAAAGAAACCTGTGAATCCCTTCAATACTATAATGCCAGTTGGTAACGTGTAAAATCTGTCCCATATAATGCGTGTCTTTTAGCGGAAGGTGCTCATCGATAGAGTCAGCCGTGACGACATACCAGATACCATCTCAATGAAATCAACTCTATGTCAATCGATTTCACGGAAGGCAAGAAAGAGGCGTAAAAGGGCTAGGGACCTGGCGATTTTAAGAACCTGTACCAAGAGGGGGATCATTTTCTCTTGCCTGTACTAGGCTAAGATCCATTCCTACACAATTATTCCACTTCCAAATCAATACTATTCACCTGTTCTAGGTTACAACTTGAACATGAGTTTTTACTTAGATATCAAAGCCTCCTCAATGGAGATAATGATAAAAATAAATTTGTTTGTCATCGTAAACAGCAATCCTTGAGTTATTATATTGGAAGACTCGATCCATGGTGGGGCGATACCTTGCCCCTCGTGAAAATTTCAGCCAACCGATCGCGCGCGAAATTACCGCGATCAACCAATCACACGGCACGGCCCAATACCGTTGCGGCGCAAACACGAAACGCATTTTATTGTTTTTGTTACACGAAATATGCCAGGTGGGGAGGGGCTCTCATATAGTTTTTGGTCGGAGATGATCGTCGTATCTTTTAGGGGTTAAAATCACGGGGTTTGGTCTCTTTTAGGGGTGATCTTGATCTTCAAGAAATTTTTAGTGAGATTCGAGTATCTTTTAGGGCCGAAATATGTGTCAAAAGTGTTTTGTCTCATGATGGTGCTTCTACAAACCATGTAAGAAAGAGAGGTTACTCGTTGAGAAGACGATAATTTAGACAACACTTTCAGACACGGAAATTCTTTTACCTGTATGTCTCCTTTGCGCCTACTTGGCACATAAGGCCTTTCAGGGGTGAAACTGAAAATTTCCGACGATCATCCCCGACCAAAAAATATGGAAGCCCCCCCCCCCCCCCCCCCCATCCCCCGCTCTAACTCTTTCCGCCAATTACATTAAAAGCCTTGTTAACAGTTCAGACTGGGCATTTCTATCATATTATGCATTTAATATGACTGTTATGAATCATTGAGGATTTGAGGGAAAGGCACTTGGGATTGACTTTTTTTTTCTTCTTCTTCTTAGGTTAGATGTTTTTAACTGATTAGATCCAAAATTTCTCGAATGTTTGAGCCCAGATATTTTAAAATGTTTTCCCTTCAATGGCGCTTGAATCATCTTCGCTGATCTCGTGCTGTCCACAGGTAGCCAAATATTACTACTATTCCCAGTCTCTTCTGTTTCCTTCACGGTCAAGATGGCGCGCGTGAGGAAAAATGGCGCCGGTGTGCAAAACCGTGCAATAAACCGTTAGGAACCTAGAACTGTAGAAATACTGGAAAAATATAAATAATTTTGAATGGACGGATATGCTTGCTGTCTCAAGAAGCTCCAGAAGGTTTACTCTGCCGTAGAAAAACAAGTAAATCGTGCCAAAGAAGCACACGAACACTCATGTACGCTCGTCCGTTCCCTGACAAACCTCTTCGAGCAGTTGAGTGCGTGCAACAAGGTTTCCTTTAATCGTGAGCCACTCGCGGAATTTGAAGGCTTACAGGAACGTCTGAGGTATAAACTTATAGCTGCTTCTGAGGATGGTTTGAAGAAAATTCAGGACGATCTGTAAGTACAAGAAACCTCATTCATCGATGAGTTTAAAAAATGAGTTTTAAGTTCAAATAAGAGTTCAAAAGTCACTCATAATTGTGTGATTGCAAAAAAAAATCCATACCTCCTCAATAGAAGGGCTGTTCCCCCGTGTAAGAACCTGGAACAACTCACAAGCTGCGTCACAAAAGCTTCCTTTGTTTAGTAGAACGAATCATGATGAAAGGACAGCTGAACACAAAGGTGTCCTCTGGGAATGGTTCTTACAAGGCGGATTACCCCAATAGAAGGGATTTGGAAATTCCCGAGTGGTGGGTGGGTCAAATGCCTTTTTATTTCCCATACAATTTAACTGTATTTTCAAGGAGTGGGTGGTCATATCACAAACCCCTTCCATGGAGGGGTATGCATAGTTTCTAGAATCATACATTGTGTGGTTCCAGAAAATATCCATACCCCCTCCACAGAAGGGTGTTGAAAAGTGACTACATGAAAACATTTGAGATGTTTAGCAAGGGTCTACTAGTAAATGTATGTGTGGTTCCAGATCCCTTACAAGAGCTATACAGGTATGTGCCGCCAACAGGGTCCCAATTTCTTCCTCCAGCCGATAGAACGGGGTATCGTTTAGGAACCGGCCTCTAGGAAGTGACCCGGCGGTCACATATTGTTTTATTAACTGTAAAGAATTCAACAAGGCTTTAGCATTCTATTACAGATAAAACCGTACTGGTAACATGTAAACAACAGCAACTTTGATCTAGACAGGTATCATTAATTTCTCTTTAGACCGCGGTAGCTTTTCTCCAAAAATTGTTTTAGAACGGGGTCCGCATTTGAAATTTGCAGCGGCACATACCCATAGAAATATATTTCTATATTTCTATTCTATTCTATACCCACCCTATATCAAGGCAAGTAAAACCCCCCCCCCCCCCCCCCCCCCCCCACCCCCATGGAAGGAATTGAAATAAGATTTATTTTCAAAGTACCTCTTTTTCACTAGGAACATTCTTAGGGACGTTTCTAGAAAGTTGTCAGAGTTCAGGAAGACTTCCTTTGATGTATATACCCAGCATGCATTGCAAGGTAGAGGGAATTATAGTAATTTTTATGTTCAGTGCATTTTATTCAGAATTGGTGCAATCACATTGCAATTGGTTTTACTACAATCATGTGAAATCTGCTCCAATGGATGCACTTAATAAAGCCCTTTGGGGTTTTCAGTAGCATAGAGTGATAGTCTAGTCGGTAGAGGGGGTCCACGAGCACCCCCCAGAACTAGTAACGAGACATACGTTTTTGAATCCTTAGGATGTCTAGAAACTGGTTTTAGATGTTAACAGCTCGAAAAAGTGTCCCATGGCTCTTTTTTGACAGATTTTTGTTTTTTAATTATATTCTTTTGTTATTTAATGAGATTCTTTTGTTATTCATGAGGCAATTTTATAGACTGTAGCACTGTTCAGAAAAGCTTTTTAGATTCTAAATCTATACTTTTACAATCTTAGGATTATACTCTGATCACAGACAAGTTAAATTGAGGCCTCAGCCTTTTCCTGTCGCATAATGCATATCATTTTGGTATTTCCTAATAGGAATACAAAGGTTGACAGGGTCTTAGAAATATCTATCAGTAAGCAATGTAACATGTATAAAATGGGCATGTAAATTGTACATATGTGTTCAGTCTATTAATGACACTATAACAGCATAAGTGGTAAGACTGGAATGCTTTTCTGGACAGTGCTACAGTCTATAAAATTGCCTCATTGAATAAAAAATGTCGCAAACTAGGGCCATGAGACACTTTTTTGAGCTGTTACCATCTAAAACCACTTTCTATATATCCTAAGGATTCCAAAAAAGTATGTCTCGTTACTAGGTCCGGGGGGTGCTTGTGGAACCCCTCTTCCGACGACTAGAGAATGTGTGATTTCAGGGAGCACAGATTCCCTTCTTGGGTACCAAAAATTTCACGTCTCCTGGCACATGTGAATAGAACAGCAATTTAAACCAATTAGTGCTCCATCATACCTTTTTCCACACCAGCACATGGGCTAGTAGACTTTATACATACATTGACACAGCAAGGTTACACATATACAGGGATGTCAACACCAGGACTTCAAAAATCTGGAGACTGCCTTGAAAAGGCAAAATTTAATGAAATTCGCCTGGGAGAAATACAGTGAATGTATGGCAGGACCCGCATCTCAAATGGAACTTTTATTTGAACCAAAAGTCAGCTATCTTGTTCATGTAAACAAACCATGATGTCATAGTGATATAGGACAATTGAATAGGAGACTTGTGGTGTGTCAAGAAACCAAGGAGAGACCAAAAAGTCAAAGCAAAATCACTAGTCATATGACTTTTAATGCCTGAACCATTTCTTACTAGTCCAGGGCCTCATACAGTGCTATCAGTGCTGATGTCTTATTTTGTGATGATATTGTCCAGGTAATTTGACCATAGAAGAAGCCATTACTGGCATGCCAACATGCCCATCGATATCACACATGTTAGAATGGCTGGTGAAGCTTGACAAGTCCTATGCTGAATTGTATCCTTAGAGAGTGCAGGGAAAATAAAATGTGAATCTTGAAGAGTGTTAATTTGTTGCTAAAAAAGGCTTCGTTTTTAAAATATTTTATCAACATGTGCAAGATTTGATACAGAGCTATGTTGAGAGAAAATAAATTTCTCCATGCTCCAACATTGAAAATCAGCCAATCTGCAAAGGCTGTGAAATAGGAGGTAACAGTAGCCTTTTCCCACGAAGTGACAAGCCTGAAAGCCTGATTTTTTTTATGGTTCCAGTAAATGGTGTAAAATGTTTAATTAAACTCAAGCACATTAAGGTCTGGGATTCGAAATAGGCTTGGGGCTAGCCCCCCAAAACGCAAAATGTGCCTTAAATTGCTTTAATCTATTTAAGGCAGGCTAATTTTTGGCACAGTGATAAAACTGTGATAAATATTTTGGTGCTATAACTTAGTGCGGAGTGACGTCACAAGGTATGTCACGTGACAAAACAGTAAATTGCTTTTCCGGTGATGGAGAAAACATCTAACAATACAATTTTGGTGAAAATGGATAGACCTCAGCAATAGAAACATAGTACCGTTTTGGTTGCTGAACTATTATTTACTGTTAACGAGATATAAGGGACGGAATCAGGTCACGTGACCTAATTAATATATCAGCCCCTTAAAGCACCCTAAAGGAGCAAACTTTTTTCACATGTAAAGGCGTCACTATGTAGAACCCAAAGAGAGAAATATTATTAGCTATTAACTTTTCAAAAAGGAGTGAAACTCACTACCGGAGAAATTTTTAAACTTTGAAAAGTGAAAATATCACGTGACTGGCCACGTGACGAGTGTATCAGCCGAAATTCCATACTAAAAGATTTTACTCGATGAATGTTAACTATCCTGAAAATATCATGCTACATCATTAATGATTAGAAAAGATATTTTAAATTTTGTAATTTTCTCGATTTTCTGGGTTGACCCAGGCCTTAATACACTTGAGAAGGTTGTATTCTTCACAATGTTGATTCTTGACAACATTGCTTAAATAGATATGAAGAAAAGCTTGAAATTATTGAGAATGTGACTTACAATGACTTACAGCAATCACGGTTAGAGCTCAGAAAGTGGAAAGTTGAAGGACAGTTACCATATATAGAAGGTAAGGGCACCGATACAGACCAACTCAAGGGGCAGATCCAGGAATTTCAGGAAGGTTGGGGGGGGGGGGGGGGGGAGGAATGATACTGAAAATATAGGGACCAAAAATTGCACATTCCCTGCAGCAAACACTACAGAATTGTATGAGGAAATCACCTGAGAAAGAGTGGCCGGGTTGCCTCCTTGCCCCTCAAAAATGCACTTTGTTTTAACTCAAATTGAAGTAGCTGATTGTATACTGTTTATTACAGCTAGTTTCTTCAAGTATCATACACATATGCAACACATTTAAAGGCCCATTACACCTTTCCATAATGCATTGTGCACTGTGGTGTTTATATCCTTGATATCCTTGACATCTCAACTAAGAAAAGAGATTGAGAGGCCAGTAGATTAATTTGAAGTTTTTGGACAGTTTTCTTTTTCTTTTTCAAAACCAAAACATAAAACCACGGTGCGCATTGCATTTTAGAAGGTATAATGGGCCTTTAAGAACCCCAACTGGCCAAGAAGCTAATCAAATTGGCTATGTACAAAGAATGGTGGAGGAGCCAGAGCGAGGTCTCTAACTCAGGTCGTTGGGTTAGGAGGACAACACTCTGACCACTCAGCCACTCTGTCTCCCTCCCGTGTTTCCAACTCTTCTGTATTTGGCTCAAATCTCCTGCATTTTGCTAGAAACACTTGTTTTTTTCACTGGGCATTATGTTGGCCAAAAACACCCCATCTCCACATTTTTAAGATTGGATGTTGCAATCTCTGTAAAGGCATACCTTATTGTTCAAAATGAAGCATAATGTTGGTACTATAATAGTACAAAGTGGTGATTTTTTTGTGTTCTTAAATTGTGATTCTTGAGTGATAATTTGAAGCTATATATCTGAGAAAAACGTGTTCTCCCTCTTTTTTTTAGGATTTTCCACTTCCACTGCTTCCTTCAGTTTTTTTCCTTAGAGAGGTTGAGTTGTGGCAAGTCTAATACCTGATGTAATATTTTCCTTTGCTTTTCACACAACAGTTTATTTTCAATTCATACCATGCTGTTGATAAATACATACAATATACTTTTCTATTCTCATTGCGTATAATTAATTAGAATGGCGAAAGATCGATTAAAATCATCACCACGTGACCAAAGGGCATCACATGACCACTCTAGTACTTAATCCTGCGTTCCTGCCATCTTATCATTCTGCCTTCGACCAGTTTGACATAAAGTTCGAGAGTGAAGTTTGATCGCCAGTATTGCCACTGAGTTGCAGCACCATTATTCCCTAGAAGAGCAGAGTTTTGTCATACTGTATGCTGTTCGGATCTTCATACTACAGAGAGAAAGCGAGATTTTTCCCATCCTGGAAATGTTTACCTCGAGTCTCCCGATCTTGCGAAGCAAAACTCATAAGTAAGTTAACAAGTTAAGTTTACTGCACTACTGTTCAGTTTTACCCTGAAGTGATTTATATGCTACCTTTGTATCTAATGGTCCTACTTCCATGCCTTGCTTATACAACGCTTGTACAAGTTTATACTGTATCTGTCGGTAATTTCTAGTCCATTGCTACTCGTTCGGATTTGCATATTTCTTCATGCGTATAACACGCAGAGTTCGCTTCCCGTCGCTTTCCTTCGCCGTTTAACTTTAGTCATCTCCTGCCTGTAGTTTTCATCCCTTGTATTTTTAAAATGTCCTTCTTTCTTGCTAACTTTTACTTTGTATTTTTGGGTACCATGGTAGTTAATATTCTCTGCCTCCCCGGATACACAGTAATAATATGAATTCAATAAACTGTACTTGTTAATTGTTCTTTGACTGCATTATGTTTGCTTTATAACCATTATGTATCTTACATAATCTTCCACTTTTTAAATCTGCCGGCTCATTTTCTACGCCGGGATGCCATCCAGCCTTACAATTTCTAAGGTTTGGGCCGGTGTAAATTTTCTACCGGGTTGTTAGCCAGCCTCCAATTTCATCAAGGACTGGGCCGGCAATATTTTTATGGTGCCGGGTTCTTATCCTGCCTTAGCAATCTCTAGTAAGGCTAGGACCGGTGTAATTTTTATACCGGGTTGTTAGCCAGACTTCAATTCTTCAAAAGTCTGGGCCAGCACTAATTTTCTTGTGCCGGGTTCGTTATCCTCCTTACCAATTTCTAGCAAGGCTAGGGCCGGTGTAATTTTTACACCGGTTGTTAGCCAGACTTCAATTTGTTCAAAAATCTGGACCAGCACTAATTTTCTTTTGCTGGGTTGTTATCCAGCCTTAACAATTTCTAGTAAGGCTAGGGCCGGTGGAATTTTTATACCGGGTTGTTAGACAGACTTCAATTTCTTAAAGTCTGGGCCAGCACTAATTTTCTTGTGCCGGGTTGTTATCCAGCCTTAACAATTTCTAGTAAGGCTAGGGCCGGTGGAATTTTTTATACCGGGTTGTTAGACAGACTTCAATTTCTTAAAGTCTGGGCGAGCACTAATTTTCTTCTGCAGGGTTGTTATCCAGCCTTAACAATTTCTAGTAAGGCTAGGGCCGGTGGAATTTTTATACCGGGTTGTTAGACAGACTTCAATTTCTTAAAGTCTGGGCCAGCACTAATTTTCTTGTGCCGGGTTGTTATCCAGCCTTAACAATTTCTAGTAAGGCTAGGGCCGGTGGAATGTTTTATACCGGGTTGTTAGCCAGACTTCAATTTCTTCAAAAGTCTGGGCCAGCACTAATTTTCTTGTGCCTGGTTGTTATCCTGCCTTAAAATTTCTAGTAAGGCTAGGTGTAGTGTAACTTCTGTTGACCAAAGCTGGAGCCAGCTTTGATTTTCTATGCCGGGTTGTTTGATAAAATACAAATAAAATGAAATGAAATGTTTTAAACTTGATCCCTCAAAGATATTATGAATTTAGTATTTATAGGTATGTCAATCATATTTTCGGTCATTTCGGACTTCAGACTTGCACCCCACTGGTTCTAAGATTGGGCTGACTTAAGCCGTATCTCCGTTTCGGCGGGGCTTTCTTGGTTCCAGTGGCGTGTAGGCCTGCCTTCCAACACACCAATTATATTTTCCCTTAGTACAGAAGTATACTCAGCTCCCATTGTTCCAAAAGGCAATTACAATTGAGTGTATAACGGATTATGTCCTATATGATTATGAGCTGATTACTTATTGCAATTTGTAAGGCAGGCCTACTTACGCCACTGGACCAAGATAAGCCCGCACTCGAGGACCATAAGTTAGAAACCTACTTGTATGGTTACTATAAAAGTCTTGTGAAATAAAGTTTCTTGTATTGTATTCTATTATAGGAAATCATCATATCCTCTGTAACAGTAGTAAAATCTTGTATACTTGACTGACATTTCAGTTTTCTGTATGGAGGTGATTATACTGTTAAGGACTGTGCACTTCTCCTCAACTTCGCATTAAAAAATGTATGTCACAGTAAATGTATCAAAATCACACTCTTTCCACTTATCTAAAGTCGTAAGGATATTTTTGCAGGTGACAAGTCCCCGTTTCTATTTATCATTTTATTTCTCTCGGCCAAACTAGTAATAGTCCAATTTACCTGGTAGACCCGGTAAACAACTCATTGGATATTAATACGTAATTATTAAATTTACATCGTCAATTCAAGGAGATGGGCTCAAAAAGGGGATCCCAGGACGTTTTCTCTCTCCCATTTTGTATTGACTATTTGCGCTTCTCGAGGTATTTTGCGCTTATTTGAGGATAAAGCCCTGAAAATTTCGGGACAGTTGGTATAGGTACACAGCCACTTTGTTGTTTAGTACAGCCAAGTTCTCATATGCCAAGTTTCATGTTGCGTAGTTACCGGGCTTGTAGTCACGTGTTGGTACAAACTCTATAATGACAATCCTAACATTCGAGTAATTTCCCTGACACGCGCACCAACATGATTGTTATTATTTATTTTTGTACCTCATCTGTATATCGATCCAGTTTCTAGCAGTAAAGGTGGCTATGAACTCGCTTTCAAGCTGATATTGACATTTTTTTATTTTCAAAATTTTGATTCTCAACAAAATTAGCTAAAATTTGTAATTAAATTAATTAATTTGCGCCGGGGAGCACCCTTTACTTTTGCAAGAGGGCTTTTTCGTGGTATGTACTCCGATTGAATTGATATTTTGTAACAAAGCTTCATGAATTTCACGAAGGAATTGCCACTGCAATTCCTTCCGCTTTATTAGAAAAAAAAATATATATGTTGCCATGAAAACCAGCTTCACCTCGGCATGTAATAAAGTTTTGACCTCCTAGGGTCTGCATCCGCCACTGCTTCTTAAACTTGTCAACTCTCATTATGAAGGTGTGACATCCTTATTAGCATCGCAATCCCCTTAGTACTCGTGATTTTCCCAATAATACGCATTCGGGCCATCACCGAAAAAAAAAAATTACATATATATTATTTTTAAGAATCCTAAATATCACGAGGCAACGGCTCTCACTAAGGAACGTTCCAAAATTTAAAACTGGACGAACATTAACTAGCTGTTAATTATACTCTTTTTGAGTATATTCAATTTCAAATCTTTATGAAGCTGTAAAGGTGATTTTATACATTCACATATCTCATTTTATATATAGGAGCCATACCTTTAAGTTTAATCGTATTTCTTTAACAATTTGCAGCTCATACTAGAGACTCGCTGCAGTCGTTTAGGCAATATTTAGCAAGCGCATGCCAAAGAGGAAACAAGCAAAACGCGGGTTTAGTGAAATTAATGACGTCATTTATAAGGGGCGTTTTCTTTCAAAGCCAACGGACTTCAACTTCAACTTTATTATATATATATTTTTTAAATATTACGAAGACAGCACACCGCCTGCAAATAGCATAGCTAGTCGAGGCAGCCGGTGAGAGGACAAAGAAGCAGAGAGAGACGAAGCGTAAAAACGTGAAAAAAAAAAATCGAGGCAGTTTATAATAGAAGTAAAAGTTTTCTATGTTTTTTTTTGGGTATTTATTTTCACAGTTTATTTTCAAAAACTTTCTTGAAAAAAACAAAACATGCTACGTATATTCGAACAAAAACAAGGAACTAGAAAGGCCGAAACTTATTTGTTTACAAATGAATAGTTTGTTATTTACATAAAAATATAATTCAAAGAGTTGACAAAGACGACAGTGATATTTGAAAGTCGGTATTATGTGGCAGAGACTTAAAGGGTTTTGGACCTGACTCGCCATCGTCACATTCTCGTTACATTCCGACTCTATGCTTTCCATGCTTCGACTATGCCCGATGCAGAGGTTCTTCAGTTCTTAAGATGAAGAACTTGCTTATAAGATTTCGGCGGTCTTATGGACGTTGAGGCCGGTGAGTGATCAAAGAGCTTGCTCATAAGGAAAACAAGACATATGAAGCACGTTTTATATAGTACCTTCTACGGCTTGGACTAGATATAGTGTGCTCTACATGCGTAACCAACGGACCTATCAATCAGATTATCGAGCATACAGTATATTTGTGCAAGGTCTCCACTGGCAACAGGAAATTTCTTAAGAGCAAAGAGACGCCCATGTCTTTCTACAAATAGCAACTACATCGCAGTCGTAAGCCCAGCTGATGCCCTGAGAAACGTAGACCGCAGACACTTAGTAGGTTGAGACGTAATTACTAGAAAGCTAAAACTTATGTACGCCATATTCTATATAACATTATAATATAACGAAGGCAGTTTAGAGGTGCAGAACGATTATATCATCGAATATGACCAAGGACGAAACATTCTCATTTTACGAATTTTACTACGCGTCTCTCTCAACACCTAAACGGGCTGGAACAAGATTGTTCCATCATGCCCAAATTAATCCTATAATTAATTACTCGCCCTTCATGGTACCTACTAGCCTTGCTTTAATCTTACTAGCTACACCTGCAAGGGTGCTTGGGGCTCATACGCGTGCAGAACATACTTTTGCCAATATCTCAAATAAGAAAATAGAGCAACAAAAGTTTGCTCGTCAATGTTAATTCCGCAGTACTAGCAAAATTTGGATAGTTGATGTTTCCATGGCAACCTAATTAAAGGGACCCACCCCATATTTTTCCTAATGTGGGACTTAACAACAAGATGCAAAATGGGGAACAGAAAAACCTCAACGTATTATTTTCCTTTACTGGGTTGATTCCTTCAACATATCTTCTTCTTAAGGCAAACCACCTGCATAATTAACAGAAACAGTTCTTTTCGATCTATCACGTAACCCTGGACAAAATAAACAAGATGCTATCAACTGCAAAAATTCATGAAGATTAGGAATCTAGGGTTAAAAGTTCGACCATAAGTTTTCCCCGTTTTTGATCGAAAGTTAATTGTAAACGATACTTAGCTACAGATAAAATGATGTTTCCATAGCAACCAAATATAAACATTTAATGCTGGTGACGTTTTACTCATACAAGTTCCACCTCTGTAACTATTGTCCTAATATAGTTGTTTCCAAAATTGCTGAGAAGCTTACTCATTGACGCCCAAATCTGTCACCTACAGTTCTGACTGTAACTGCAATACTGATAGTATAATAATAAATGGGTCCCGGAGCGTCATGCCAAGTTTCAACATCTTGCATCTTATTGGGCTGTCCCAAAAAATTGCCATACCTCCCCCTATATCGAGGAACTGCATATTTTCAAAAATTGTTCTACCCCTGTGGAAATTCCATACTTTCTACAACCCGTTGGAAATTGAAGCAACCACTGTGGAAATTCCAAATCTGCAAATAAATGCCCACGTAAATTTTGGAATAAAATAAATGGCCCTGTGGAAATTTTAGGGTCAAAATTTATGGCACCTGGATGAAACACTAAACACTATTAGCCCGGTGGAAATTCCAGTTCCTCGATAGTGAGGTAATAACAGATATAAAATGGAACAGCCCATATAAAACATACTTAACTCTTGAACTAGGCATGGAATACTGGTTAGTTTACCAAGGCAGCCACACACCGTTCTAATCGGCCGTTGCCTAGCCACACACTGGGGACATTTTCGTAAATTGAAAGGCTACGCTTTTGCTCAATTGACTACTACTTTTACCACAACATATGCTCTCCTTACTCAGACTATATCTGCTGTTATATTATTTGGTCTAGTATGAGTCATGATTATTATTCGATTAGCAAATCATACTCTCATTGACAAACGATAACACCATCGTTAATCATTTACTTCATTGTACTAGAAAACATCTAGTCCATTGATGATGTTTTAAATTACAGAATTGGCTGGTCCCGATAGTTTGCATATAATAGTGGATTAAATTTTGTTCTCTAATATTGTTTGTACACACCGTCAGGTCATTTTGCCATTTTACTGAATAAGCATCCATAAGCAGTCTTGCACTGCTCTTGCTCTTTACCCCTTTAATCTCTTTCGTTAAAAAAAACCAAAAAAAAAACCAAGCACATCTGAAACAGCTTCAATGATATATGCCTTGGGACGGACAAGATGAGACGTCAGTTATTATAGGTGTGGGAATTATGCGGAACATTTAGATTTTTGCTATAACTATCCTAATAAGCCAGACAAGCTCACGGCATAGCATTCATGCTGTAATCCCTTTTAGGTATGGGAATGAAGTTTTGAATTAGGTTTGGGATGTTTTAGGTACGGGATGTTTATGGTATTGGTATGGGTAGTTTGGTATTGGATACCACCAGAGGGCGTGGTAACGTATTTGAAGACTTGGGCAAGCCTAGCCGAAGGTAGCTCGCCCCTCTCTCCATATCTTCTTAATTAGCTCTGGAGCCATTGTATTAATTCTAGCAATGAGAATATTATACTATTCTCATTGCGTATAATTAATTAGAATGGCGAAAGATCGATTAAAATCATCACCACGTGACCAAAGGGCATCACATGACCACTCTAGTACTTAATCCTGCGTTCCTGCCATCTTATCATTCTGCCTTCGACCAGTTTGACATAAAGTTCGAGAGTGAAGTTTGATCGCCCCTCCCACCTCCCGAATAATGGTGCTGCAACGCCACACCCACAACTCTATTGCAGGACCCCGTCCTGCACCTAGCCTCCAGAGCTCGCCCCTCTCTCCATATCTTCTTAATTAGCTCTGGAGCCATTGTATTAATTCTAGCAATGAGAATATTATACTATCTTCCATGTTCATCTATAAAGGATTTCAAACTTAAAATGATAATATAGTATGCATTGTCTTCAAAGTTTTTACAGTGTACCTCAATTTTCAAGGTAAAGAAGCAAGCTGTAGCACTACTCTCTCAGTCTCCCAGAATGCTACATCTTTTTGACCTCATAATATGCTGCCTCGTTAATGAATACTGGCCAAACAACCTCTGGTCCACTGTGATACATGGTCTCTCCATTGAAATCAATAAACACAGGTGACCCAGGATGGAGTGGTTCCCAGTCTCTCCCATCCAGCTTGGGATGAATAAGGCCTGAGACCTCCCCATTCTGGTCACGAGGGAAGTGAGTTGCCCTAATCATTTGAAAGACCTCTAAACATCTTTCTGGAAATGTCTTCCCATTGTTAAACTCTTCTATCACATTCAGAAACTCATGGACAACCTTTTCAGTGAGCTGGAATACTTCTGCTCTTAATGTGCCATGTGGGACTGGGCCTACCTCTATAGCGGCTGAACAACTTGAAAAAGCATTGATTCCCCCTGTGCCAGTATCTCCATGGTGACCTGGATGTTTTGGCGGGTGAGGTAGCATAAGCACCCGTACACGGAATGGCAATGAAGCTTGCACTGATGCCAGAAACTGCAGAATTGGAGCTCTAGAGTCACAGGGGTGAACAATTAGAGTCATTCCCATGTTGGAATTAGTTGAGTGCAGGTCAAGGAGAAAGTCTATCTTGTTATCAGTGAATAACTTGTACAGCTCTTGTGCTCTTTTTGCTTCATAATACGTACCCCTCGCTGGTGTGGTCCCATCGAATGGCTCACGATTGAGGTCTGAGTCAACATAGCGGGTGCATTTCTCAATGGCATGGGTGTTACATAGGCATGTATGGGTCTTGTAGGAGTCTCTTTGGATCAGCTCTGGGTTTTTCTGCCAGTGTCTGACAAGGTAGACACCTGTAAGCTCATTGCCATGGGTACCACCACAAATGCAAATATTACTGAATGGTCTGCATGCAGCCATTGCTGACTGAACTGAAATGATAAGTTATTACACCCAGTAAGGCACAATGGCTCTCTTCATAGCTTTTTAGTCTGTGCCATGCTGTTAAAGGGGCTACCATGGTTGTTTTTCAAAACTCTATAAAACTAGGCCCAGTGATCTGGGTAATCAACACTATATTGTACTATAATTGTAATCCTATATAAATTGAACGTCAGCTTAGTCTATGAAAGAAAAGGAACTGAACTTCGTCTTTGATAAGCATTCTTATGTAAGATAGCTTTCTCATTAACAAATTTCCTAGTTTGAAAATAGTTCAACCTGATAAGAAATCAAAATTGGCAATCGAAAACAAACTAAAATCTCCAAATTTGTGCTTATCTGACAGTTGAAGGGATACTTAACAAAAGTAATTTGAAGCAACGTCCTAAAAGTCCCAAAAAGTTGCGGCTGGGGGAACAGGTTCAACTTCGATTTTTTTTAAATTTATGCTCAGACGTCAGTGTCGTCAGACGTCGGTGTCTTGACATTCTCGTACCCAGAGCTCCCCGGCTCGTCTGCTCGCAGAGGAGGCTCTGGGGACATCCATTTGAAGGCCGTCGCTGATTGGCTGATTTTGAGCGTTGGAGCATGCGCTGATTGGTCTTTCTCTCAGCGGCTCTGTATTAAATCTCGCGCATGCGTCAGTGGCTGTCACCAGAGCCTCCCCCGCGAGGTTACGAGCCGGGGAGCTCTGGGTTCGAGAAGGGTGTCTTGGCACACCACGAGTCCCTTATTCAACTCTTTTTGTTCTATTCAGTTCTACTAGTGTGTCATGACTTTATCGGAAAAAATAGGGCACTTGTGATGTGATCGCCTGCGGCTCGTGATTTTATAAACAACGTTCTCGTGTCTCTCCCAACATCACGCGTGCTCTATTTCGCGCCGATAAATAATATATGCCTCAGAAATTTCCAATAGCTAGTTTTCGATCCACAAAATCAAGTTTAGTGTTTCTTCATTGTTATTGCGTCAAACGACAACCATCCTTTTGCAGATGTGAATTCAAAAGTCTCTGAGTAAATTATCAATCAATCAATCAATATGTTTATTATCTACTCAGTTGCAGCCAAAAGCTGGATTATTGAGGAGAGAGCTACAAAGAAGCGTTTACACATACAAAAAGGCCTTTATCACGCAATATTGATTAATAATATATAATAGTTATCAGAAAACGGAATCCAGTTTTCAATTCTACACATCCGTATTAGTAAAACTGCAAAGTTTCAAACGAATTACTTGAAAACTGGCTGAGATATGAATTTTCAAAACTTTGTATTCTGGTTTACTTTTTACAAAGATACGTCAAGTCGAGGCTGGACGGGCATCCATGCCCGTCCAGCCTCGTTTCGATGTATTTTCCTATACATTTCTTTGTAAAACATAGGCCAGAATACGAAGTTTTGAAAATTCATATCTCAGCCAGTATTCAAGCAATCTTCACCAAATTGGGTAATTTTACTAATACGGATGTGTAGAATTGAAAACTGAGATCCATTTTCTGATAACTATTATATATTATTAATCAATATTGCGTGATAAAGGCCTATTAACATAACATATCACAGGCATACTTACAGTTATAAAATTATTCATACCTACCAAGGATCTCACACTGGGAACTGAGCGCAAACTATACGGGTCACCTTTGAGGTTAGGATCCTGTTCGATACAATTTTATATAAGGGTATTTCACAGTCTGCTTCCTTCAAAAAAGTATATACTCTTGTAATTATTTCCCTCGACTACCAGCCTAGATTACCACTGTATGCATTGCTACGCGACCTTCAAAATTCACTGTTACGACGGGCGATTTTACGCAAGAAAATTTTAATGAATTTTCTTGAACAGAGAGTTAAACATTCTAGGCAAGGGAAGCCAAAGGATAGCTTAAAACCATTTTGGTTGATTTTGCAATCGATATTGATCCAGTAAAGCAGCCGAATCCAGCGTTTTGGTTTGATTGACGGCTAAAAATCGCCAATCGCCCATCGCAACATTGAATTTTGAGGTCGCGTAGCAATGCATACAGTGGTAATGAAAGCTATTTTGACTGTACAAGACCAATCAAACCCTGATTATTATATCAACTTTAGTGTTTTATCCATCGTATTTCGCACGTGTGAAAAATTACGATAATGCCCGCTATTGCGAAATTAATCAAATCGGATTATTTTACAAAAAAGGTTATATACTAAACAGAATAATAGATGGGCGCTTGGAGATACGAAATGAAATCTATTTTGACTGATACGAAATAGCGAAATGAAAGCATATTTTGACAATGAAAGCTATTTTGAATACTGAAGACTAATTAAACCCTAATTAAATCTCACCTTTTTAAAATGTCGGAATAGATGAAAAGCAAGTCCTGGAGTTTTGATGAAGTTCTTGCTGGGATGCAACAGTGATGGCGCCTTGTACGGGACAGGGTAACGACTATTAACTAACGACTATTGAGATTTGACCATGGCATCGATTTCACGCGTTGAATCGTCACAAAGGTCAAAACGATATGTAAAAAAGTGGTCACCATAGTTACTTGTCATGGGCTTGTCATGCAGCGTGCACTGTAGCCTTCCTACCCCATCTGCTCCATGTGGAGTGAAGGAAGAAAAGACGGCTAAAATTCGATTTCATGGCATCGATTTCACTCGTTGAATCGTCACAAAGGTCAAAACGATATGTTAAAAATTGAGCTCCTGAGGACGGGTAGGGTATCGTTTTTCGCTTGTTTTGGTCTCTGATAGAGTATGTATTTCAGTATGGCTACCCAAGTGCAAACACATTTCGATCAAAGTTGTGCCGCAATTAGTGGAAAGACAGTTGATTTTAAAACCTTTTCATGATTAACAAAATACCGCTTTGATAGCGACCAATTGGACCACCCTTGTGACTAACTTCTGGTCTGTGGTATACAATTTTGACTGTAGGTCCACGGTAAGGTATTCACCTAATTCAGAAAAGGTTGTTTTGGTCATTGGTCTATGGTCTTTCAATTATAGCGCGAAACAAAGGAATTATTTGCTTCAGTGACCACGAAACAAAGGCGTTCAATGACCAAAGACCAATGACCAAAGCAACCTTTTCTGAATTAGGTGTAAAAAAACGAGGATTTTTGGTCTGATAGGGTCAGGTTTTCGAGACCTCGGCGGCACACCCATACCCAAAAATTAGTGGAAGATAATGAGTTGTAAAATTTAGGTCCTTTAAACAGAATTTTCCGAAAATTCGTACGGACTTTTGGAATATGGAATAGCTTAGAGCTCCTTGTGTTATAATTATGGATTTGATTATTTAAAAGAAAAAAAGTTGTCAAATGACCTAGGAAGCATACTGTTGTTAAACTGATACATAAATTTATCAATATGCAAAAAGTATATGCAAGCAAATTTCTTCACTCCCTTTTGCTGCTGACTGGCATGACAAAGGGAAAAAGTTTTTCTTTTTACTTTTTGAGCTTACCACTGTATGCATTGCTATGCGACCTCAAAATTCACTGTTGCGATGGGCGATTGGCGATTTTTAGCTGTCAATCAAACCAAAACGTTGGATTCGGCTACTTCGGTGGGTCGACCATATTGTAAAATCAACTAAAATAGTTGTAAGCTATCCTTTGGCTTTCTGTCCTCGAATTATGAACTTTCTAACACAAGAAAATTGACATTACAATTCCTTTGCTGAGAATCGCCAATCGCAACCGTGAATTTTGAGGCCGCGTAGCAATGCATACAGTGGTAATGTTTTGCTTCTTTTGTGGCAGTTTTGACGCGTGGCTGACTGGGAATTATCCGGGGGGGTGGGGGGGGGGGGGTACTTCAATGTCAAAATGGTAGGGATGACCGTCGGGAAGCCCAAATTTCCAAATACCTGTAGGAAAATTTTCCACCCTAAAGAATACTCCTTTGTCCTAAAATGCCTTCTTCAGCGTACCATTTCAGTCCAAGGAATTCACCCCTAAAAAATACTGGATTTTCTTCAGCGTAGGCGTTTTCGTTCAAAGAACCCCTAAAAAAATACCGGATCGCCGATTTTAATCCCTTAAAAATACGACGGTCATATCTACCATCCAAATATAGGGAACCACCCCCACCCCTCGGGAATTATCCCAAAGATCTACGGCAAACGTCGTGCCAGAGTCGTGCCGTTCCAATCCAAAACAATACAGTCTAATGAAGCGGCATCCTTTGAAAAAGGAATGGTTCGACAGAAGAAGACGTTTGCGCTTGGCCTAAACGTCACTGTTGGCAAATTTTTCCGATCTTCCTTCAGGAACAGGTGACTTTTTGCCACCAGTTCTGAAAAGACTTGTAGCTTTGCTCAGGGAAATGTCCCTGCTTTGCTCTACGTGCTTAGAAATGACAAAACACGCTGTTTTACCGTAATTAATCGAGGAATGTTTGTTGTGCGCCCATGAAGAACATAATTTTCCTTGCGCTGTGCAACCTTTTTGGCGCAACTTCTCTCAAAAGTATACCCTTAGTAGTTTGCGTTAATTAAAGAGGGTGACGCACGTGACTGTGTTGCAGGGGCGTAGCCAGGATTTGAGAAAGGGGGTGGGGGGTCACATCTGAACAAATGTATGGTGCCCTTTTCCAGCTTACCGATTTTTTTCTTAATGTTTACAGTATTTTTCTTCTAAAAAGGGGGGGGAGGGAGGGGTCACAGGCTCCCCAGGACCTCCCTAGCTACGCCCCTGTGTTGCAATAAGTTATTTTTGCTTGGCTTTACAGACTTTATGGCACAAGTGTCCATTTTCCTTGCTGACGATAACACCGCTACTAAAAGTACATGAACAAGAAACGTGGGACGCGGAAACGCGAAATAGAATGTGCGAAAGAACTAAAACTACAAATGCGTTGAAAGTCGGTGGCTGTGTTACAATCCAAAGATATTTCTAAGAAAAGAGAGCTCTGAGTATCAGAAGGACAAGTGCGCGTCAGACCTTTGTCGGGGAAAGTGTAGCGCAGATGTCCTCAACAGCCTTTTGAGAGGCCAAGTTGTGACGCAGCAACAATATAATTTAAATAGCCTGTGTCAGTCACTCCCTTGTTATTGTTTTCGTTCGGTATTAGAAGACGAATTCCGTGTAGAAAATTTGAAATAACCATCTACAAACAAAGTTTTCTTGTTCATTTACCAAATTGAACCGAAAATATCGCACTAATATTCCCTAAATCATGGAAATGGATGTTTTCAAACTCGGTATGTTGCTTGATGCTGTCAAAATGGCGGCTGACACATGCTCTTTAACATCAGGCAAGAGATCACACCACGTAGTGCATCTTTAGGAAACGCTAGGTGTAACATTGTTGTACAGTGAGGTACCAGTTATGAATCAGTAGTTGTTAATATAACTATTTTTACTGTGTATTATTATTTATTAATAATAATAAATAATAACTGTTCTTAAAGCTGACAACACTTTGAGTGGGCTAGTTTCCATATAGAGATTATGACATGGTAAGAACTTGATATCGTTTTTATTCACGAGTCTTCGAGCGAGTGACACGAAAACGAGTGAATAATACGATATCAAGCTCTTGCCATGTCATTTGTTTATTATATACTCTGAGTCTGATAAAATAGCAAAAAAATAAAGAAAGATTGCATTTTATTCGTGCCGTGAATGATATCGTATCATTCACTGATACGATTTTTATTCACTGGTGTTATGACATGGTATCTGGTCACAGTATATAATAATAAATAGTCTTATCTGTCGTATCAGTCAACCGTGAAACAAAAGAATAATTCCAATTTCTATTGTTTCACGGGCGACTGATACGACAGATAAACTGTATTGAAACCTGGCCTTACATAGTCGTGGCCGTTAAACGGTCTATAGAAATAAAAAAAGTTTCTTCCAAGTTTTTGAAAAGTTACCCTGCTAGCCCAGAGTCGTTTATCGTAGCCATTGGCGTCTCTGTCATGGCCCGCGGAGCTCACTTAAAAGTGGGGGGGCTTATAACAAAGAATGTATCACCAAAGTCGGGGGCTGACTAATAGCTAATAGGAGATGTATGAAAATGTTGTCAAAAGTAGGGGGGGCTTCAGTCCCCCTGTCCCTCCCCTCCGCAGGGCCTGTCTGTGTATTTCGCGTAGCTGGTTTTTGGCAGTGCAACAACAAAAACAACGCGCATACCGAATCACGAATAAATTAGGTCGACGAAAAAGAGAGATACAGTGGAAAAGCCTCTGCTACCAGGGCATTGAAAAGTTTATCTCCTTAGGTAATTTTCGTGTTCTATTTTCCTTTTTTTTTCTTCACGTTTTCAATTAAACAAATCCGAAAAGGAAGAATTGACCGGTCCCCGCAATTTAGCAGTTAGGCAAGGGTTTAGTACTCCCGCTAAAGCTAGAATACCCCAAATCTAAGAAATCCTGATATAATTTTGGAGTATTGCAATAATTGGGGGCTAAGTTATAGGCCGCGCTAAAGTTTCGTATTTTTAGAGACCTTGTATGATGCTCGGCCAAACTCTGCCTCTGACCTCCATACATGTACGTCCATACAAACACTATAAAAATATGCAACTTTAGAGGCCTTATAGCTTCGCTCCAAATTATCGTATTACAAACTTTCAGGATATCTTAGTTGTGAGGTGTTCTAGCTATAGCATAAGAGATTTGAAAAGAAAACCGAGGCCATTGTCCAACTGCTAAATGACTAGGTAGGGCGGATCGGTATTCCCAAAAAGCAGGCTATAAGAAAACTTGTAAGCGGAAACTTTGCTCGGTTGGTTACATCTCTAAAAGTGATAATATCAGTTTGTATCGATTTTAATTTCTACGTAAAATATTAAAATTATATTTCATGGGCCCCCCTCCTCTTTGAACACTTGAATGCCTGTGGCGGGAACGACAGCGGGAGCTTATGGCGTTCCTGGTAACTACTTCCCAGGAACGCCTGTCTAATATTGCAAACAAGATGGCGGCTGTTGTAGGCCGTCGAAAGCTGCTTCTCAAACTCTCGAATTTTCGGCGGAAACCCGTGCTTCTTACGACCGCAAAATCATCGACGACAACGCCTCAGAGTAGTTTACAGTACTGCTCCAATCTAGTTAGGTAAGTGTCTTTTACAAATAAATTGTCGTTTTGGTTTATAGCTTGATCTTACATCGCGCCGTTGTCAGTTCTGTCTTCTGAGTTTAATATTTTCTTCTTCTTCTTCCATTTACTCCACCTCCATCAATTATGATGATTCTTGTGGGTTTAAAATTACATACAAAAATAAACATAAATAATTAAATAAATATGAATCAGTATGTGCAAAAGGGACTTCATAGGAGTGTTCGTGTGTATGGCGACTTTTATGTATACGTGGGTGTATCAATCAGGAGTTCGTTAGTGTGTAGTTTAAAGAGCATAGGCAGTCTTTGTTTTTTCCTTCTTTGTTCTAGCGTTTCCCAGTTAAGTTCCGCTAACATATCCGTAACGCTTGATGTGTTATGGTGGCGATTTTCTGTTATGTAACGCAGGCGTGTGGACTATGAGAATTTTCTCTGTACACTGCTCATCCCAAAGACGGCAAGAAACTCCGTGTTCGCAATCAGAGCATTCAATGTTGAGTTGGCGCAGGTAAGTTTCCTCCCAAAAAGACAAGAAGTCGTATCCATATAAGCTTAGCATGGAGGAATTTTAATTTTTAAGTGTTGGCAGATCCTATGCTATGCCCTCGCCTCTGTAGTGCGATATGGGTTGATTTCCCACTATCCATGCAATGACATTATTCAAACCTTTTACTGTAAATTTTGCAGGTGAGGGACTCTGTAAGTGAAAGAGACATTGGAAAAATGAGAATGCAGTTTTGGAAAGATACACTTCACAAAATCTATAAGGTTGGTGACATGCATCTTTGTGTCTGGGGAAGCAGATTGGTACTTTCCTTGGTCTCAGTTAAAATTGATTTTAGCATGCATATGGGACCCCAATTTGGTCAGCCATATGTCCTGGGACCCAAGTTGAAAAATCCTGATCCCACCCATTTTTAAAAAGGTTGCTTTTGGAGTTGGTCTTTGGTCATCACCCAGCACCATTTGTTTGGTGGTTATTCCAGCAAAGATACACATTTGAGATGGCAGGTACAAAACGCAGGTCACAAGTAGAACAAATCTACTTGTGACCTGTGATCTGTGACCTGCGTTTTACTTGTGACCTGTGTTTTGTACCTGCCGCATTTGAGCATTGTAATTTTTTCTCCATTAGCAAAATAGTACCTGCACTCTGATTAGAGGTAATTCAAATCTCAGTCCTCCGAGCCAGACCAGAATACTTCATTTGAAAAGCATCTCAAACAGTCTGTTTATTATAATATTTTAGGAGGCACCACCTCAGCACCCAGTTGCTCTGGAAGTCTCTAAGGCAAGTGAGAAGCATTTTTAATGCTCACATCAAGTGAAATGGCAAGAAATCTCATTTATGAGAACATCTATCTATTAATGGGTAATGTAATTTGAAAAGTAATTATGACATTTATTTTTATTGTCCTGACATTGTTGCAAATGTGAGTAATGTTTGATTTCCCTTTGCTATTGCCATACAGTAGAATTCACAAAACTATAAGCCAAGGAGATAACCTAAAATTATTTTAGCAAAAACAAATGTTCAGAGTTAAAAGTCAAGATAGCAGATCAAGATGCTGAAGCCCCCCAACTTTTTTCACAAAACAATTTTCATACATTTTCTATTTTTAGTCAACCCCTGCATTTTTGGCAATACATTTTTCTTATAAGCCCCTGCTCCACATAACTAATGTGTGGTTCCAGAAACTATCCATACCCCCTCCACGGAAGGGTGTCCCCCCCCCCCCCCCCCCCCCCCCCCCCCCCCCCCGACCACTCTGGAATTTCCAAGGAAAAATACAGTGTTTGTATGGAAATGATCAGGTAACTTGACCCCCCACCCCTCCGGAATTGCCAATGCCCTTCCGTAGGGGGGGTATGGATAATTTCTGGAACCACACAATTACAAATTGTGTCTTTGTGCAGGCTATCAATAATCATAATTTATCAAAGATGTGGTTCTCAAGAATTATAGAAAGCAGAGTAAGTCTAATTATAAATTTTATCTGTTTTTTGTTAATTATTTAGTAATTGTAATCCTGCTTAACAAATGATTCAAAGTTTAATATTCTGCTTTCGTTATTTTTCTTTTTTTTTCATCCCAGGAAAGCAATTTAGATGAGAGACCTTACCAAAATACACAAGCTCTTGAAGACTATGCAGAGAATACGGTGTCATCTGTACTGTATCTTACTCTAGAAGCATTAGGTATTTATTTATTAAAAATATGATTTTGAAATAAAGGCTACACTTGAATAAATGCCACCATTGAATAAACACCACATTGGAAATGCGAAAAAATGTAATAGATGCCACAGCATTTAATTGTTGTGAGTAAATACAGTAGCCTGTTTTTGATTCACAATTGGTTACCTATTTTTCTTTTCCAATGGAAAGTTCTTACCTTCTTATTTAAAGGTGTACGGGACATCCATGCAGATCATGCTGCAAGCCACATTGGGAAGGCATTTGGTATTGTCACCCTGCTAAGGGCAACGCCTTACTATGGTAACAAGGGAAAAGTTCTACTTCCAAATGATATCTTGATGAAGGTAACTGTAATAAAAGCAGTCGCAAAAAAAAATCGCACCCCCAGTTGAGGACCCCAGTCACAGCTACCCACCCTGAATTTTTTAACTTGAACCACCCACCCTGGAATTCCAGTGATTTTCTCGTGACCACCCCTGGAAATTACGCTTACCCACGGGAATTTCGTATATTTTAAGGGTGCCCACCCTGGAATTCCAAGCTCTACTTCGACCACCCACCCTGGAATTCCGAGCTCCATTTTGACCACCGGGGGTGCAAATTTTTTTTTGCGACTGTCCAGACCTGATTGGCTAACATTGTTTACCTCTTGTTGCCACCCAATTCAGATCATGCGACGATTCCTTGGGAGAATACAGTAAATTGTACAATTTCTCACACGACTGAGCGAAGTATGTACAAAATGAACAATGGTAACCTCCATATTTTTTGGTCGGGTATGATCATCATATTTTCTAGGGGTTAAAATCATGAGTTTTGGCCTCTTTCAGGGGTGACCTTGATCTGCAAGGGAGATTGGTATCTTTTAGGGCTCTAACACAGCAGCAAACCTTCAAGAAAGAGAGAGAGTACTTGTTGACAAGATGATAAATTAGACAACATCAAAGGCAGCATTTTAATAAATTTTAATAAAAGACAGAAATTTCTTGATGGGTTTCTTCCAGAAATCTTCTATCAGCCACGCCCTGCTTGGTATCTTTTAGGGCTGGGTGAAATTGAAAATTCCTGATGAGCATCCTGACCAGGGATCCCCCCCCCCCGTATAAGGCTATTTTTTTAATATTGTTGACTAAGGGACAATTTGAATTTGCTAATGATATTAACTTCTATAGAATGGTGTGTCACATCAAGACATAATAAGAGGCAGTACTACCCAAGCAGTCAAGGATGCTGTATTTGATATTGCAAGTTTGGCTAATTCACACCTAACTATGGTAGGATATCATTTGTTAAAACACAAATTGGAACCTTTTGGGTTTGTAAGTCTTCAATGTTTGTACTCATGTGGCCTTATATTATTTCAGGCAAGGTCAATGAAGACAAAAGTTCCCAAGCAAGCTTTTAGAGCTTTATTGCCTGCAGTAAGTATTAATTTTAAGAAGAACCAAATTGGTATACACTACTGGCAGAAGTCATAATTACTTCGCCTCATGATTGGTTGGTTGTTGAATGGGTTTTGTTTCTAATTGGCTGAGTGTATCATTACTTTTCTACTCTCATATGAAATCCACCCTATCACTGAATGTTTACAGTTTTGTATTTGACAAATTATTAGTTCTGAAAGGATCTTTTTCACATATCTAAATCCTTTGGTATGACAACCATATCTTATCAATTTTTCCTCTTTAGGTCTCATGCCAACAGTACCTGGAGAAAATACAAAAAGCGGATTTTGATGTGTTCCACCCAAGTCTGAGAGAAAGGAATCATCTCTTACCATTGTCCTTGATACGTCATGCCTGGACAAGACAATATTAATGTATTTTGTACTGTTATTGGTAACAATATTATTCTCTTCCTCGGCTATGTGTAAATCTAGCCTGCATAGCAATACTAGAGGGAATAATAATTATAATGTAGACTACTAGCAGCCCCTACTTTGCAGGGTTCCCACATTTTCCAGCTTTCAAAATTCCAGGACTTTTAAGGACCTTTTCAAGGACATTTTGAAAAATTTAATGACCTTTCATAATGAAAGATGTGGGTTTTCTTGCATGATAGGAGCAACATGGGTATCCTTTACTTCAAAATTTTACAAGAAACACACCCACATCTTGTAATTTTCTACAGGAAAATATTTCCATGACTTTTAATGACTTTGATGGGCTTTTGTAAAAATTCCAGGACTTTCCAGGCCTGTAGAAGGACATTTCTAAAATCCATGACTTTCCAGGTTTTCAAGGACCCTTTGGCACGCCCCCCAGACCTTCGGTGCTCCTCTGGCATTTGTCCGGGGCTCTTTGAGTTTCACTGGGGGGGGGGGGGATTTACCTGGATGCTTGACAGACGTTTAATAAAATCATTATAAAGTCCAAAGAATAAACATATTTGTACTACTGCACCAAACCAAGGAGTTATGAGAGGGTGGAGAGTGAACTGCGCTAATTGTGTTCTGATTGGTTGTTGCCCATTCAGTGCTTGTTTTGCTAGTCATACAGTCATACTAGTGAAGCTAATTATGTTAGACGTAGAGGATATTACATGGCCGCGCGGAGATACGAATTTTATCTTCGAGTGTTGAAAATTTATCTCACGAGTGAGCGCAGCGAACGAGTGAGATAAATTTTTAACACGAGAAGATAAAATTCGTATCTCCAAGCGGTCATGTAATGTTCTGTTTATTATATAAACATCAATGAAATACCAAATTCAAATTCTATATGAATTAAGCTTCAAAATCGAGCATTTAAAAAAGGCAAGTGTGATATTTTCACATGTGAAAATAACATGTTATTTTCACGTGTGAAGATATCAAGTTTTCGCGCGGGAGATCACCTGGTATTTCATTGGTGTTTATATAATAAAATGTATTAGAAGTTTATCCAAGAAATAGTGTTAGTTTAGCTGTCAGATGCAAGCTAAGTTGAGAACAATGGATATCTATCTTTTCTTAATTTAAAGCCCTGGTGATGTGTATGGTTTTCATAGCAAGTTTTTTTATGTCTGCTTGATGGATTTTACATTTTGATATTACGCATCCACTTTACCATTTTTGCAAGTACACTAACTAAGATGAATAAAAAATTTAAATAGAAATATTTTTTTCACCAGCTGAAACATGTTTTAGCTAAAAACGTTTTACCTGTTGCTATTGAACATTCATGCTTTCTATAAGAAAAATATGAATTGAATTTTAAAATCTATAGATAAAATTGTACTACATCTCAACTACGATAACGAACTTTTGCATATTTGTCTGTCCAGGATCTGGCAATTCTGTTGAATTCATTTCTGTCTTTTAAATACAACTGGCTGACTTCAGGTTCCATAGATATGTGACAGTTAGGGTCTGTTAACAATGACTGTACACATATTAGAACCTTTGGCATTGTTAATGCAAGACTCCAGGAGCCCAACAAAGTGTCCAGTCCTACATCACCATGGAAACTTATGTTTGGATGAAATATGCGAGTTAAAAATCTCACTGCAGGAGGCTTTATTGGATACCAGCCAAGTGTCTCGACAAGGAGGAAGAAAACCCCATTCTCGTAAGGGCTATTTGGGGGTCCCTCAATACTGGCGTGCCAATATGTGTAAGTGCTATCCAATGGGATGGCTCGAATACCAGGAGGGGTATCATTAATTAAGTTCCTCAGTTCAGTTCTGATGCGTTTGTTTCTCCAAGAACAAAGCTCATCAACTGCATCCTCCTTTGCAGATTTCTATAAACAAGTTACAGAAGTACAGGTAGTTACAAATTGGCAAGTATACTAATCAGTGGCATATGCAGCCTGTAGGCCTGCAACTTTGGTACAAGTACTTTGGTACAAGTACTGCACTGCATTCATGAACTTGCTTTGAAAAGCCAAGGCAGTGCCTGCAACTTCTAAAAATCCTGCATATGCCCCTGCATATGACGTTTCGAAAAATTTAATGACCTTCCATAGTGACAACAAATACAACCATCAATATACATCTTGAGGTGCTTCCTATGCCAAATAAGCAGATGGACTCTCTTATGGACTCCCCACTCATTTTATTTTGCTTGGATATGTTCTGTCCTTACCAGAAAATTAGATTTGCAACTAAATGTTAGAACTAGTTGCAAATTTCTGATTGATATCTTACACAAACAATTCTCAAGTTCTACTACATACCTCAAAATTATAGAGTGCAATGCAGACAGCCATACCCCCTCTTCTGTTTGGATGACCTCTAGGATAGCCTTGCATTTCAACCAGTTCTCTCCTGGCAAGCTAAAAAGTATCACTTTAATTCATAAGTTTTGCAACTTTTGTTGGATTCATTTCAAATATCACACAGCAATTTACTTAGAAATTAGTCTTTTACTGCTACCAACTACTAGCACTGCAGCAAGGGACCATTCATAAGTATCAGGGGGATGGGGCTTGGTGAGTAAAGGAGGGGCTTGGTGAGGATAGGAGGGGTTCAATTTTTTACTGCAGGGGGGTCCTAAATTTCTGTACTTAAAAGTGGGGACTTGAATTAAATTCTAACAAAGGTGATTTAGTAATTGAAATTACTAAATTGTAATACCTGTGATGTATGAGGAATTTCTCTACATCCCCTTTCAAAGCATCTGCGACATGTTACATTCTGAAGCCTAAAAAGAGACAGAAGGTGGATCACTGAATCTAACACCTGACAAGGAGTTAAACAATTGACCAATCAGAACAATTATCAAGATCCTGAGAATCATGCAATTCCTGGGCATGCTTTTGGAAGTCAGCATTCAGTTGTCTTTCTTCCATAACTAGCCTGAGTTAACAGACGCCCGCTCAAATCTTTTGACGTAGCCTGAAATTTCTGCCGTCTTTTCTCCCTACATTCCAGCTACAGCGCTTGTTATGGAATAGCCTGAGTTAACAGACGCCCGCGGGCGTCTGTTAACTCAGGCTATTCCATAACAAGTGCTGTAGCTGGAATGTAGGGAGAAAAGACGGCAGAAATTTCAGGCTACGTCAGTGATTGAGTTAACCTTTCTCTGCAGTATTTTGAAAATCTGTTTTCAGTAGTGAGTACAGGAATACCCCCCCCCCCTCCCCCCCCACACACAGACACACAAAAAAAGTTATAAGCTGATTGCCATGCATATTTGCGGGGCTGACAAATGGTAAATGCTAGATTAACTGAGACAGTGAGATCAAGGCTTAAAAAATGAGATCCAGATTAGTCCTTGTACAATATTCTCTGTAATTTGTCAGAAAACAAGATTACAAGACTGCTCTTAAAAAATCTCAGATTTCAAGAATCCCTAAGAATTTGCAAGATTCTCAAATTTAGGAACACCCATTTGCCACCCCTATTTGTATACCATACAGAACATACAGCTTCTATACGTACAGCTTCAGATACAAGTTCCTCCAGCCACATAAGGGATTATAAAACCGTAGAAGGGGCCATCGACTATGGACATAGTGTTTCCAGTCATAAGGGTGCCGTGTACCAGCCAGTGTCCGCCAACGCTTACACACTTGGCTCACCATGCAGACTGTAGGTTCATCCAAGTAGGAGAAAATGATCTGGAGAACTTAAATGACATACCTGTCAGCCTACAACTTCATTCAAAATCTTGAGTCTCCCACATTGGGCAGAGGAATAAAGAAAATATATGGAAAAAAAAGTGTCAATGCAGAGACGCAGACAGAGATGCAATGTATTTTGTGAGAATAAATCTATCTTCACCCAAATAGAATCAAATATGGTTTTCTCTCATTCCCTCATACCACCCCCCTCCCTCCAACGTGACTCTAACTATGCAAGACAATTTGTCTAAGGTGTGATTGTCAGGCCTCGAATTTCAGACAAGTATGAATTGCTGAAACTCTTTTATCCCACAGAATGTAAGCTTACATTTCACATACGAAGGGCAGTAATAAGGTATGGATTTCTGAAGAGCATTTAAGTTATATATTCAAAAATAAAACCTACTTTCTGGAGGTAAATTCTCAATCAGATCGTCATCTATTATTTTTAATCCATTTGCAATTCGTTGTGCTACTAGATACGGTCCGCGAGTTCTTTCTCGAATGGAAGAGAATGGTAGTTTGCTTAGAATCAAGGCTTCGTCCTCAGTCAACCTTATTTCATCAAGAGTCAAAACTTCCATTTCCTCCTCCAATCCCAGCAGTTTCTCATTCGCTTCTGGGGTTTCACATCCATTGTATTGTTTGTCATGACCATTTTCTTCTGGCTCGTGTTTTCGTCGTACATGCACGCCGTCTTCGAGATCAGTATAACGATCTAAACAACGAATACCCACGGGGTACAAGAAATCGTGGCACATCGTGCAAAGTGGCCCGAATTCAGGACAGTTATGCTGCAAGCCACAAAATAAACACTGATCATACGGAATCTCAAAGTCACTGTATGTTTTCTTAGCACGCTCTAAATTTGTTGCCACTGCGCTACGTTGTGTGGATTCTGCATTTTCTGTTCCGTCCTCGCTTGGCTCTGAAGCGGCAGCCATTTTGTTTTGATTTCTCTTCCTTCGGTATTGACCAAATATGGAAAGTAAAAATAGACAAATTCCCCAGTACCTCCCCCACAGGTTTATACGAAGGGACCCAGACACGAGCCAGAGGTGCTTTCGCTCACATGTATCTTGCTCCTGATCTTGGTGTTTTATATTTCCAGCAGATACTTTCATTCTGATTGAAAACATTATCGATGCTAAAGTAGGGCAATAACTTTTTCTGCTACGGCGTGCTACATTTTCTTTCTTATTTTTTATTGATAACTTTTGCGGTCAAGCTGTGGTCACCCTGTGGCCATCGCCGCTCTTTCCCTTTCTATATCGGAATACAGCCTTCTTCCCAAATAACAAGTCGTGGTTTGAGGTATTATTATTCATTCAACATATTTTCCCGCTTCTGATTGGTTGAGCGCCACCGGCGAATTCTGATGTTTTTGAAGGCGAGCGACTTTATGCCATCCTCGATGATAGTGACGTCAAAGATTGGATAAGCCTTGAAAAATTATTGCACGCGTGAGAGGACGTCGCGCACGTATAGGCAGACTGGCAAAACTGCCTTCTCTCTTAATGAAGTAAACCGGGCAGGTTCATTTTGAATGTAGAATATAACAATTCAAAGTTTAAAGAACGTCTGTCCACCTTTTTAATTTTCCCGAAAGAGTTGAAGTCGATTTCTTTCCAAATTTAGCCACCTTTTCAAGTTTTCGTTAGAAATCTTACCTTCGGCCTCGATGGATAACACCCCCTCGATCTGAATAATTATCCACATCATATCAGCGGAATTCATTAATTGCTAAGTATACATTGAGTAACCTGCTACTAAGCCATTCTTGGACAAGCTTTGATTAACACAACCAATTCGTTTCTTTTTCCTCATCAAACCACTAAAAAAGTGTCTAAAATACGGAAAGACTTGCAGTTATAAACGATAAACTTGTAGGGCACTGCTATACGTAATATAAGAACCTCCAAGTCATACGAGTAAAGTGGCAATTCAATTTTTAGTACAAGTTCTCACACTCTTTGTAATAGGCCTTTTTTATCACGCAACATGGATTAATAATATATAACAAGAGAAGGGGATCATTTTCTCTTGTATATAATAGTTATCCAGTTTCCAATTCTACACATCCGTATTAGTAAAATTGCAAAGTTTCAAAAGAATTCCTTGAAAACTGGCTGAAATATAAATTTTCAAAACTGGCGTTTTCTGGCTAACTTTTTACAAAGAAATTATATATAGGCAAATACGTCAAGTCGAGGCTGGACGGGCGTCGACGGCCATGGATGATTCCGGCTATGCGCGCGCGCTCTTATTTATTCGTCCCACAACTACCAGAAAGCTGCGCGCGCTTTTTCAGTAACAGTTTGTTCGAAAAATGTCCCGACATGCAGCGCGCACGTGCGTTATAGCATTAGAAGAAAAGTAAGCGCAATACAAAAACGTATTCAAACAAAAAACCGACACTCATCTGCCGAAACCCGCTCTAACAAGAACAACAAACAATCAGTGAGATGATGTTATGACTAGCTTTGGTAGTTCGCATAAACAATAGCAGTGCGTCCATCTTGTCCATCCATCACAGTAGATGTTGTGACAGTGAGGTTGTTGCTGCGGCCGTTAATAAACGTATCGAGAACACGGATGCTTTCCAGGTAGCGGGGCTCTACCCGATAGGGATTATGGGACAGGACGACCAAGTCGGCTTCTTGTTCACGGCCAGGCTACCAAGCTCTGTCTCGCGGTGCAGCTGCCATGCTAGCAAAATGATAAAAAGAAGGAATGGTCGCATCTCATGGTGGCAATGTATTATTTGTCAAAACGAAACGTTCAGCAATTTTAGGAAAAAACCTCACGCACTCCAAATGCTTGCACGTTAATAGTAATCTACTTCTCAAATGGCTCATTTCGCGCTAAGACGCGCCGCGCGTCAAAAACAGAAGAAAAACCACCCGTGGGAAGTTCCCAAGGGGTGGATCAAGGGCAGATTAGGGTGGCTAGCCACCACCCCTTTTTCTCATATTCCTGATATATAAACCTTCAGATAGCCACCCCAATTCTATTGGTCTGAAGTCTATAGGATTATTCAAAGCTTCAGGAGGCTAGATTCGCTAAGAAAATAGCACGAAAAAAGCGATATCGCACGAGTCGCGCAGCGACGAGGGCGATATCGCTTTTTTGAGTGCTATTTTCGGCGGAATCTACCGACTGAACGCTTTGAACATACTTGAATCCTATGATATCTCGTCCTCAATTTACACAAAAAAGAGATATATCATAGGATTCTATAGTATATCCTTTGTACTAGCCATCCCCCCCTAAAGGGTCTGCATCCGCCACACTGTTCTTACACACCTGCATGAATAGTGTAGGCCTTCAAGACCTCATCTAGGACACCCTATACTCCTCCCCATACACCCTCGTGTCATCTCCTCTCGTGGTACGCGTTATTGCAGTCTTCATGTTTTCAAACGGACACGAGGGACTTGGATAACCAGGCTGGTCTTGATGGATTGTCCACGTGACCCCGTGCTTAGTTGCCAATGACAACGGTGCCCAGCGGTTTGTCCTCTCAGGGCCAAAGATGTTTTCTGAGTACGACTTCGCGTAGTAGTATAAATGGTCGACGAAGAACGACAATGCGATGTTCAGTTTTCCGGCTTTAGCCATCTGCTCCTCTGTCCCTAGTCCAAGGTGTTCCAGTCGATGTCTTAGTTTGTTGCTGCAGTCGTCACTCTCGTTGAGTACCTAAAAATTGTCCCGAAATGCTTGTTATATTTTTTAACAATTGCGAATTATTGGTGGAGTTTGTAGGGGTGCGTGACATTGTCATTTTATTCTCAGGCTCGTAGCTAGGATCCTTGGAGCTAGGTTCCGTAAGCACATAATATCACTTAGTAAAATATAGTCATAGCACGTGCCTTCTAAAAGAGGGGGGTGGCCATCACCCCGTACAGTTAAAAGGGGGCCTTGGGTGTTTACTGTACCCCTAAACCCTATATAGCGCTGTGCTAATATGCCAACCGTAGATTGAATAGCACCCTTTCTTCTGTGATTGATTGGTTCACAGAACAAAGGGTGCTATTCAATCTACGGTTGGCATATTAGCATTAGAATGATAATGTTGACAAACAATGAATGGATAGCGCTCTGACTGCTTTGGATTTGGGGCCATCTTGGCTAGAACTATAAGACAAGGGACTGCACGTAAGTTTCTAACGCAGCAGACGTCTCATACTAGTGGACTAGTGGTTTTACCTTTTCTAAAACCTCCAATGCCTGATCTATAGCCCTTTCCCCGTGTGCGTGCATCGCGCATTGTTGACCCTTGTCGTGATAAAATCGCACCAAGTTGTATAAATCTTGCGTCTTGTACGTGAGAATACCCCGATTGGGTGCTGGTGGGAACCCCAACGCTCTTGTCGTACCATTCGACAAGTATGGATCTTTCACTGCCGAGGTACCACAGTGAGGAGACCCATCTAAAAATATCTTGACACCAGCTTCCCAAAGAGTTCCACACGGATCTACTATGGTTCCTTTTTCGCCGAAGTAATCTTTGAACGATTTAATTGGATAAACAGCCAACCTGATGGGCAGCTTGCGCTCTTGGCTTCTTTTGCGATCACTTCTGCAAAAACGTCATCGGGATAGAATGCGAGATCAGCTACTGTAGTGAGGCTGCGCGCGCATACTCTAACCATTGCGCGTTGATTATATCTAAAGCTGCTCTTGGGTAGGCTGTGGCCTGGCTCTGATGATGCTATCCATGGCTGCCGTTTCCCAGAGCTGGCCCGTCAGTTTCCCATTATTTCGCCCGTATACCGCAAGGGTGTGGTCTTGGACAGTATCGTCAATTCCAGCTATCTGAAGTAGGAAATAGTTAATCATTATCCTGCGAGATTGCGCAGAATATCGTCTGATACTTCCCGACGAAGTCTCGAGCAGGATAATGGTTTTATTATTCAGCACATCGATAGCACAAAAAACCCGAAAAAAGTGACTTTTGTGTATTATTTACGAGCTCAAAACATCACATTTTCTTCAGAGACGGATATCGCAGGATAGCTGTCATGTACAGAAGACAGCTATTGGCGTTCCAATGACCATATTTGGGCAGTGCATCGATGTGCTGAATAATAAAGGATATTACATTGGCCGCGCGGAGATACGGATTTTATCTTCGAGTGTTGAAAATGTATTAATTGTTTTTAACACGAGAAGATAAATTCGTATCTACAAGCGGTCATGTAATGTTCTGTTTATTATATAAACATCAATGAAATACCAAATTCAAAATTTACTTGAGTTAAGCTTAAAAATCGAGTATTGAGCAAAGGCAAGTGTGATATCTTCACATGTGAAAATATCATGTTATTTTCACGTGTGAAGATATCAAGTTTTCGCGCGGGAGATCACCCGGTATTTCATTGGTGTTTATATAATAAAATGAAATACGTCACTCGGTTATTGGGGATAATTTTTGTTTGTCTTACGTACTGCCATTTTCATTATTTTGCAAAATCTTCGCCATCTAGTACAAATCGAACAGTTTGGCTTCCGTCAATCAAACGATTGAGCACTAGCTCCCGGTGATTTTACACAGGCTTTGAGATAAAAGGAATAGCTAGGGTTCAAAACAATTCCACCATTAAAAAAATAACGAAACCAGAAGCCTACGCATTTGATGATTTTCTATTTTCAGAGTGTTTATTTGATTTTACCTGCTGCATTGCTATAGCAATGACAGGCCCTTTTAGCTAACCTACTGCTTGCTTCAGTGGCGGATCCAGGATTTTTCCACGGGGGGTTCCGTTGTTTTTACTTTTTCCAAAGTACAACAATATGATTATGTAGATACCCAACGCGCGGTCTGGGAAATGCAGGAAACGAACTCAATAATAATTTTGTCACGACAACTAGAAAAGTTCAGTCAGGGATGTCGTGTCACGTCATAACACAAAAGATCAACTTTTGATTACAATTGTTATTTAAATGGTACCGTACGCCAATGATTTCGCCAAGGCCAAACTGTTCCTTACACCCTTTTCGCTGCTAGCTATGACTTTTTCGCGCCTCGCCTTTGCTGGCTGGAAATGGTAAAAAATGCTGACAAAGTGCCTACAGTTTCCATTACAAGCTACTCCAGCCCCCACCCCCTCCGCTTGTACCTCTACTACTGTACCTGCATTGCTTTGTGGTTTACCCAGGCTGTATGCAAATTCTGCGCTATAATGCCAATGGGTACATCACCCGAGAATTCCCGATCCAAAAAGTCAGCATCAAGAGCTGGCAGGTCGGGGATCAACTCTGCATCCCAGCCACAAAACACGCACCATGGCAATGGATCAGCATTCATATCCACCCGTGCTATCTCCTGTAACATTCGAGATTTTACTTCACTGTACGAGCTGTAGTAATATCCACTTAGATTCACGAATGTGCGGAACCCCGCGGCTATGAATGGATGGGAATGTGGCTCTATAAAGCCTGGCATTAGGGTTTGATTCTTGAGGTAGAACAGTTCTGTATCGGGGCCAGCAAGTTTGAAGACTTCGTCCAAGGCACCGACGGCCACAATGTTTTCGTCTTTCACCGCGAGGGCTTCGGCAGTTGGGGATTTCGCTTCCATTGTAAGGATCTCTCCACCAAAGAAAATCTTATCTGCAAAGACTGGTGCCATGTTGCCCTGAGAATATCGTGCCTTGCAGTGCACCTTGCGTTTGGAGAATCTAAATGACTTGTCAAGAACTTGTCTTCACAACTGGACTAAGGTCATATGTGAACGATACGTAACGTTAGCGCAAGTGAAGTAACGCAACTTAGAGGGGGAGCCCCAGGAGGGTACTTGGATATAAAAATGACGGGGGGTCCGACGGAGCTCCAAATTTCATACCCAAAAAAATACCTGAGCCATAAATTTTATACCCAAAAAAACTGCTCCCAAAATTTAATACCCAAAAAATACACAACTTTTTAAGCCTAAAAGGCTATTTAAACCAGCATACACATGATGCCCATCCCATCATTATGTTCCCACAAATTGCTTCAGCTTAAGGCAGTATATCTTGATGATCAACTAGCCTGTCAGAAGCCTTTCAACCCCCAAAAAATTCCCGCAGATTTTTAAACACCCAAAAAATATCTGGTAGAATTTCAACCCAAAAAAATACTTTTACTACAAATTTCATACCCCAAAAAATACGTTGGACCTCCCCGTCATTTTTATATCCAAGTACCCCCCTGGGGGGGGTACTTGAGCATCTATCTATCTCAGGGTAGTAAGGTCATTTAGAATACATGTTCAATATATAACGAAGCAATGTGTATAAATGCAAATGAACCTCACATTTGGACATGAGAGCATCGTTTTATCCTTATATGGTAGTCGTACGACAACCCCTGTGAAATTTGGTGAGCAAAAACAAGCTTTTTATTATATATAAAGAAATGTATTTAAGCTTGGATTGACTCAAAAAGGTTAAAGTATCTAACTTATAGAACTGGCTCGTAACGTAACATGGCATGGGTATAAGGAATCCAGAAAGTCCCAAATAAATAGTAAGCGTTGCGTGACCGACACAAGGTACGGACTGCGACCGTGGGAGAGTACATATAACATAGCTCTTGGATCAGGGCTCCGAAGAGCGGGCTCAGGGATTAAAAAAGTATTAGAAAGAGTGGGGAACAACAGTTGTTCTGGTGCATCAGGGATCAGAATTTTTAACGAGACACAGGGATAAAAATTAAGGTAATAAATTGGGCTCAGGGATCTGTGTCAGAACCAATGAGTTGGTACATTTATTTTGGCCAACTAAGTATAATATGAAACAGTTACCATTCCGCAACTCTGTGATAATCTTGAAATCGTAGAAACTACTAGAAAGATGGCATCTTTTCTATCGCGATTCTATCGCTCGCCATTTGTCCAATGGTGAGATGCCCAGCCTGCGCGGGTTTGCGCATGGGGAACTGGGGAAGAGCTTCCGATTATGGACCATAATCCCTTGCGCACTTGACGTCTTCGCGAAGAAAATCAAACATTTTGGCGCGTGTGAGTACTGTGTCTTTTGTGCAGAAAATTCTTGGCCAAAATGTCTACAGCATTGCCATCCTATAAAGATAGTGATCCTGACACACTTCTAGTTTGTCCTTACGACCCAGTTCATAGAGTTGCGGCCAAGAGGTTTCCATACCATCTTAACAAATGTCGAAAGGTGAGCCTTCAATTTCATTCATCAATTCAAATCATGCAGTCTCTAGAAAAGTTTGGCTGTTGTGTAGAAGCTACGGTAAATCCATTGTGGGTTTCGATAATTATTAGCTGTATTGGAAGACTCCGAGTCTTGTTTAAGTAAAATGAGTGGAAGATGATAAACTGAAACGATATTTCAGTGTTTTTTTTATCAACTTTTCAATGTGTGAAAAATTGCGCCGCGTCGGTCGCTCGGGCTAACCAGCGAAGAAGGAACCTACAATAAGCTTAATATTTTACGTTGTATTTCTTATACTTCCATTTTGGTGTCAAGTTATTAAAGGTATTTAATTCTTAACAATTTCATGAGATATTATATAAAGAAAAGGTTTCGAGAGGTCTTCTTCAGGAGAAGAAATAATGGCGACCGCAACGCATGTGACATCATTTCCTGGAATAACTTCTATTGTGGGTGGAGAGTTCACACACTCCTAGACACAGAAAATTCTGCAAAATTTTCAATTTGACTACATGTTTAGATTTCTTTCTTATAGCCCTTTTATGCACTAGTCATTTGTTTCCACCGACCCCCACCCCCGCGACATAGCAGGGGAATATGAAACAGATGTTGTCAAATTTGAACTAATTCCACCGCCTACCAGGGGAGAACGCCTTGGCAAATTCCCTACACCCTGGGAAACATTTCCTACACCCAAGAGACAAATTCCACCCTCCACAAGATGGATACAAGAAACTTTCCTAATACTATCAAAACCAATAGAGTGTCTTTGCCGAAATGAAAAAGACAGGTGTTTTGTTTCCCCCGCCATTCCCCCGGCCGGTTATCTGAGCCATAGCAAATTTGAAGTAAACTCCCTGGGGATCAGGGCAAGAATACAAGACAAACCACTGATATTTCCCCCACTATTGCCTGGCAAAATCCCCGCATGTCGCGGGGGTTGGGGGTCGGTGGAAGCAAATGACTAGTGCATTACAGATGTTGCACAACACACACACCTTATCAAAAGAATAAAAGCTTGTCTAAGAATTACTGACCAGCCATGCTCAATGAAAACATGTTGATTGAGTAATAGTTTTGTCAGAAAACGCCAAGATAAGAATGTGAGGTTATTACTTGAGGCATGACATTACCATTATATAATTTGTGTCACAAACACTAACAGTTTCTGCCTTACCTTCTCTATTCAAGCCAGATGTTTGTTTTCTTATTTAGAATCACAGTGCAGGGGGATATATCAAGTGTCCATTCAATGCAAGGCACGAAATGCCTGCAGTGGAGATGCAATACCATCTCACCATATGCCCAGATAAGGTACAGTATCAGATGGTGTCTAATAGACTGTTGTTTGGTAAGGACCAGGCCCTGGCATTAAGGAGCCTGTGTCAGCTGCCATTTTGAGAGCATAGCAACATAACCAAGTCAGAGAAAGCATCCATTTCTATTGGCTGATTTAGAGAATATAGTGCAATTTTCTCGATTGAATTTGGTAAATCAAATCTGAAACTTTGTTTTAAAGATGTCTATAAAGAAATTTCTACATGTAATTTGTCTTCTAATATTGAACGAAAACAATAACAAAGGAGTGATTGACACAGGCTCTTTAACTTTCTTTGCGAGGTGCCATTGATGCCCAAATAAAAAATTCAAATTGTCAAGAAGTGTAGTTTGGTCACCATAAAAGAAAGCTGGTCTCCATCTTTTTCTCACAAAATAATTTTGTTAACAGCTAATTTTGAGATATTGGGTATTTTTAAAAATGTACAGACTGGAAAAGGTAAGTCACCATTTGGGGACAAGGTTCAAATGTTTGTTTGCCAAACCCTAACTGTAGTGGCCATTGGTGACCATATTGTTGCAATGTCAGGTCTTGAGGACTGGTGTATACATTCAGCTGTTTTAATAACCTTGTAGGCCTTGTGAGTGCTCAAGCTTATGTGCCCAGACGACACTCTGCCAGAAGACACTCATCTGGCTGCTAAATTCTACAAAGCAGAGCTATTGTTTAAAGTACTTAAACAGTAAGCCGATTCAAGACTTCCTAACCAGAGAACCAGAGGTGCCTTGGGCTTCCAACAATGCTTTTCAAAATAGCTTTGCTCCCAAGTGAAGGACAGAATGAGTAGGAACAAAGTGGACTTGAGCTGATCACTGCTTGTACTTGATACATTTTGATGTGAACAGTCCTGGCATTACAACCCAAATGGAGGTTTGACAGGACATATCAAATCAAGAAGTAAAAATGCTCTATAATAGAAACTAACCTTGTCGTGTTGTACTGATGATTATACTTTGCATTTCCTTCCTTAGGACGTCATCCGCCAAGACATAGAAAGTGGTAAGGGTTTAAAAAAACATTTGAAGCACATATTTGACTGCCCATTTTAAAAGGTTGATTAGTGGAGAAGAGTATTTAATCCTCTTATTAGCCCTTATGTTGAAATTTGGGCACTGATAGACCAAATCGGCTAATGCTGTTTAGTTCTTGTTGCCGCCCAATTCAGATCATATGATGATTCCTTTAGGTTGTTACAACTTTCAAATTGTTCTCACCTGACCGAGTGCATGAGTGTATGTGCAGAACTAACAAAAGTATCCACCCAAAGGAATCATCACATGATCTGAATTGGGTGGCAACAAGATGTAAACACAGTTAGCCGATTTGGTCTATCGCAGGCTTCGTAGTTGTTAACATTTCTTGTATGAGGACTAGTGATGATTTTGTAAAAGGTTTGAGTGTCATAATTCCATAATGTAACCATGATGCCAAGAATGTATCTGGTTGCTTCCAGGTATGAGCATACAATACCAACCAAAACATAGGCCTGTCACTGACCACTAAAGTTGTGTGCTGTCCAGTGTATGGTCTTGTTGCTGGTATGGAGGTATAACTTGGACAGGCAGTTGTATCTTCAATTTGCTTAACCTGTCAGTTGGAATCATGGCATACACTGTGATAATAGTGCAGATATCTGAAGTCCTCTGATGTTGTACTGTATCCATAATATATTTTTAGCCTTATTGTCTGAAAGATAAAGGGGAGGTCAAACATACATAACTTTCATAATGGCCATACAATATAATATGAATTCTTTCAAAAATAAAAATTTTGACTCAAAGCTGTATACAGGCTTTAGATCAGTCCATATTTTGGAAAACTGTGGTTTGGTCTTAAAGGTCCATCATCAACAAGGAGCCTTTGTAGTCTATTAGCCAATCAGAACACCTTAAAACAATGGACCATTTTGAAAACAAAAGTAAACGGGGCGCAAAGGCTCCTGGTTTATGATGGGTCTTTAAAAGTGTTGCCCTCAGCGGCTGGCCTTGGTGGCATTTTCCATAGGTGCCAGTCACAGTTCTCCCTAGTATGTGATCATCCCAGTAGATACACTAGTGTACATTTCTCTGCCAACAGCTGTTGCACCTGTTCGCCGGATAGTGTCCTCTAACAGACCCCCCACACCACCACCCACCCAAGGACTAGATGAGGATACGGAAGATTGGGACACAGAGGCAGACAATGCACCTTTTGTGCCAGCAATGGCTTCACAGATTCATGAAACTGCAACTTTAGACAGTTATGCTGTTATACAGGATCTCCAGGAAGTTCAGCAGCAGCTCCATGGTAGTGGCCCTCCTGTGCCTGTTAACCCTGCAGAGTAAGGCCTAGTAGAAATGTCAACTTTATCATGACACCGCAGCAAAAGGCAGTTCACATGCGCTAAAGATTTACTGGCCTGTGAAATGAAGACAACTGAAAAAATATGGATAACAACAGTGGACGATAAATTTGCCTAGGGTGTAAAGCTATAATTTTCACCTAGGGTGCAAGCTGGGAGGTACAAACGTTTAGAGAAAGATATGATAGTATTCTAGCTGCTCTGCAATTTTTGGCCTTATGTTTTGTGTCTGGAGCTTACATTTTCTGAATTTCCAAGACAGCACAAGGTATGTTTGTTATGTCATCTTATCTTAATTGATACTTTTGTTAATCTCTTTTAAGTATGACGGCAGCCCAACGCAAAATTACAAGAGGGCTCAAAAGCGACGAGAGAAGAGAGAAGCAGAGGAAGGGTATGTTGCTATTTCATGGTAATTTTATGTGCTGCTACATCATAGCAGAGCTCCAGCGCGGGCCAAAGGCCCGCGCAAGCGGAACACCATACCTAAGGAAAAACCGTATACCATCGAGTTGATTTTGAAACGTCACGAGTAATTAAATTCATTTTTTCATTTTATTGATGACGCCATGCCCAACTGATTAGTGCGTTGAAAAGCAATTACCCCATAGATAATTGTGTCAAAGTTTGGTTGCCGTAGTTGGTTCCTTTCGCGAGATATAATTTGTTTCTTTTTTTCTGTATAAAAACGTATAGTGTCCGCCATCCGCCGTCCGTGTACACATGGGATCCCTGTGTTATTCCTTTAGAATTTAATATCTCGAAAAGGATAAAACGTGAGAAAACCATTATTGGAGAGAATTATATAGAGAGCAAGAGGCACATAATGCCTGGCTGACGTGACATGACGTCACTACCAATGCCGTGAAACTACTTTTGGCGGGAAATGCCGAGATCCGGCGCGCGCGCCTGCTCATATGGGGGACTGGGGACTTTTATTTTTGCCGATTTTTCTTCGACAGCTGGCAGATCAGAACAGAAGCAACATTATTTCTCTTTACTTAGTAAGCATATATTTTACCATTTACCTGTGCTGATGTTAGAATTCTGAGCTTTTTCGTATGCATTTTACAATCAAAGGGAGATGCAGTCAAGCGGGATTAACTCGGAAGGAAAATGACATGAAAGAAATACAGCGAATTTTGAAGTTTGAAAGCATATTTGTCGCTCGTCAGTTTTCTGGGCCGTGTCACAGAAATGGATTCAACAAAGCTTAAATTATATCAATATTTCCAGATATCAGTATGGATATTAATGGGAAAGGACAAGGTTGTAGAAACAACTAAATGAGGCCGAGGGACTTGTGGCTGTTTTGCCGACTTTTTAGGCATGAACTTTTTATAACTTTGGTTGCTAGAAGAAGAAGTGCTGTTGATTTTATGCTTTACTGGTATGGATTGCTGATACCACGAAATCCATAACCTCGAGGTTTGGATTTGAAGTTCGTCTTTGGGATTTGAAGTTCAAGGAGGAACGTTGGATATGTTTTTGTGAAATCCAATGCTGACCTCGTGCAAGATTTGGCCTTTTCTGAACAGTAGAAGATCGGGGAATCATCTGATCATGAACGAGTGAGTACTTCAATCGGCGTAACACAAACTCATCTTGATTTAATAAATAAGAGACCGTTCATTTTTTATCAGGGGGAGGGGGGGGGGGGGGGGCTGGTGGAAATGAGGGGAGACCCTGTATTTTTTTGAGTGGCCCCCCTTTCATGTCCGTATTTTTTGAGGTGGCCCCCCAAAATCCAATGTATTTTTTCTGGTGCCCCCCCCCCCTTATAAATGCTTGCCATGTAAGATAGACTCGTGCCTAAGTGATGCAGTCTCATTCTTCTTAACGTTTTTCTTACTTCTGTCAAAGCTAAGGAACCGATCCCCCCCTCAGAACTATTAAACGTTTTCGTGACTTCCACCTTATGGCGTCAGATCCCCGCCAAAAATCAACTTCTGATTTCAACTTCGAAGCTTTGTTTTCAACATCAAAGTTTTATTTTCAACATCAAAGTTTTATTTTCAACATCAAAGTTCTATATTTAAATGCTCTGTTTGTAATTCAAATTACGACTTTTGCATTCAAAATTACTTCTCGTAGCTGAACGTTTGTGGTTTGCGTCTTACAACCCTCAAGTTTTCGAATTAACATTAATGCTATAAATTCAACTTTCGAAATTAAGCGATTTGATTTAGAACTCCGTCGAATTGGATTAAAAATTCCAACCTTAAAATAGCTCCGATAGTCGTGTGTAATTATTTCAACTTCGCATCCATACTGTAGACTCGGGAATGCATCTTCCCGCTGCGCTCTGGCAAACAACATTCAAGTTTTGGTGACGAAGTTCAAGTTTTGATTTCAACATCACGCTCGACTGATTATGAGCCTTAATGATGCCGGCCAGCGTCTTCAAGTTTACCCAGAATACATCTAGAATATGAAACGAGCGTGCACGACATCTTGCCACCGCTGTCCAAAACAAGCGAAGGCTCTATTATGGCGTCGTCTAGAGAGGCCACTACACGGATATATCTGGCTGTAATAACATAGGCGGCGCGGGACTATAAAAAGTGGGGTGCTCATTAGTAAGGATGTATGGGAAGAGTGGAAACACAAAATAACAGTAAATGTATAAAAATTTGACGAAAAGTGGGGTGCTCGAGCAAACTCTGTCCCCCCCCCCCCCCCCCCCCCCCCCCCCCCCCCCCCCCCCCCAGGTCCGCCGCCTATGATTAAAGAAAACGGCTTTGTTTCCTTGTTTTTTCGGAGATTTGCTGTTAGGGACGTTGACTGTCTCCAGGTTTTTTTCCCTCATCTCCCGGTTTTTAAGTAAAATCTCCCGCGGTTTTCTTTAAAAAAACCTTTTTTTTGGCTTCTGGACCTTAAAAAACGCTAAATACAACGAAAATTTTCCTGCATCAAAAGCCCAATATTTTGGTGTCTCTAAGTTTTTCGAGCGGCAGGGTTGACGTCCCTGCACTATGTCACGAAACTTGTGAATAAAGACTATATGAAGCTGTAATAATAACTCTTTGTATCAACTGCTAATATAACAACCCAATGTCTGCCTGATTTACATCACAAATATGTGAAATACTTGGCTCTTACATGAATTCACTGTTACTACATAAATCTATTTGAAATAACGTCAAAGTATTAAAAATATATTAATATATAAATTCATTTCGCCAGCCAGCCACCAAAATTAACTTTCCCGAAATAGATGCTCTTGTTGTAATTCCTGTTGTCATTAGCTTCCTATGACAGCTCTTCATTAAACCACTGCATAACAACTAGTGGTGGTCTGTCATTGGCTTCTAAATCTGATAGAATCCAATTGGCAATTTATATCAAATGTTTATTATTGCGAGAAAAAGTAAAAATTTGCGAGAGGGAAACGTTGCGGAGAAAAAAGAAAAGTTGCGGGGGTTGTTGCGGGAATTTATTAAATTTGCAAAGTAAAGAAAACGCAAAAAGCGCATAATCTTGTTTCAGAATATTAATACCGAGCATGATAGTTTGATTTTGAAGAAAAAAAAAAAACCACCGGCATTCACAACATCCACTGAATATGAGCTCTACATTTTAAGCGTGTTTAACTAGTAGCTAACTGGCTATTTTGTAAGATTTGAATTGTAGGGGCAAAGAATCGGATGATATTATCACGGAAAAACTTGAGACTTTCGCCATTCGATCGTGGGGAATAGACATTTTATTATGCGAGGTTTGTTTGAGCAAGCGACGATGATTTTTGGAAAAAAAATCGAGGGAAAATTGTGGATCGCTGAGCGTTCGGGATTTCAAATGAAGTGTGGAAGCTATTTACTTGCAACACACATTTTCAAATCGCTTTCTAAAACAATTTTTCCAAATATAACCAATAGGAAAACACATTAGAATGAGCTAGACCAAGCTTGGAAAGCCTAGTTGTTACTTTTTGCGGATCTTCGAATATTTGAGGCTTAGGAAAACTCATATAGAAACTCTAAAAAGGAGTAAAAGAAAAACATATTATTCAACATGTATATTACATGTACCATTTTTGAGAAACGTTTATTAAACCATACCGTTTTGTCCGGGGATTTCATTAGATATGTTAGGGAAAGTTGCGGCGGGTTTTGGTGAAAGTTGCGCGTCCATGCAAGCTCAACTTATCCCGTATCGCCAACATCCTTTATATTAATTTCAATGTGTGTTTGTACAAAGTTGAACCTGCTGCGTGATTGAACTAACAGTCAAAATCAGTAGAAAATTATGGAGATTCTGTCTTAGAAGGGACAAGTACGAACTGGCAAGCATTCTCTATCTATCGAATGGCGGCGAAGGAGGTTTTTCCGCGCGTGAATTGACTGAAAAACACGCGAACTCCTTCAGAAGTTGGGCAACTTCAGACCCCCCCTTGTGACAAGAAATCCAGCTTCGAAAACCCCCCCTTGCAATCAGAATTCCGAGCTCTTAACCCCCCCATCCCTTCGGAATTTCCAAATGGGACAGCGGTGCAAGATGAAAGTGCATGCTCGTTCCATATTCCAGATGTATTCTGGGTAAACTTGGAAGACGCTGACCGGCATCATTGAAGGCTCATAATCAGTCAAGCGTGATGTTGAAATCAAAACTTGAACTTCGTCACCAAAACTTAAATGTTGTTTGCCAGCGCCGCATTATCTAGCAGAATTATAAAGGTTCGAATTTCTAATCCAATTCGGTGCTGTTCTAATTCAAGTTCTACGACATCGAGCACATCTTAATCTCGAAAGTCATTGAATTTATAACATTAATGTAAATTCGAAAACTTGAGGGTTGTAAGACTCAAACAACAAACGTTCAGCCTACGAGAAGCAACTTTGAATGTAAAAGTCATAACTTGAGTTACAAACAGAGCATTTAAATATAAAACTTCCATGTTGAAAACAAAACTTTGATGTTAAAAACAAAGCTTCGAAGTTGAAATCAGAAGTTGATTTTTGGCGGGGATGTGACGCCATACCACCTCAGGTCCCCTATTTGACCTAGTAGAAGACATTTTACATAAAGAGGGGGTCACATAATCTTTGCGCGCGAAGCACACCCAACTTTTGATAACCGCATTTCATCAAGCCTCAGAAAAAGGGTAGATGGTTTTTTGTGTATAGTAAACAAAGCCTGTCAGGAGCCCACGAAATACGCTATTCATGTGCTTGAAGCGCGGCCCAAATGACTAAACGTTGAACTCACGCTTACCTAAGGTGTGTTCTTTCAAACATAGAGACTGCCCGGCAGGCCTATCAGTGCATATTATATGTTAAATTCTGCATGCGCGCGAAGCATTGAGTGAAATTAGAAACATATAAGTGAGTTGAAACATGTAACAAACATATTGCATGCTGTAAAAAATACAAACTTTTCGTTTCCTCCCTGTTATGTGCTTGTATTTTTTTGGGTGACCCCCCCTTTAGTGGCATATTTTTTTGGGTGACCCCCCTTTGAGGCCGTATTTTTTTGGGTGACCCCCCAATTTCCACCAGCCCCCTCTCCCTGATAAAAAATGAACGGTCCCTAAGACTTTTATACTCCCTCGTCTATAAGATGAAGAGTACTGTAGAAACGCTTTTCACCATTTTACGACAGCAATGGGAGGAGAAACTGACTGGGCATGAATCGCTGAAAAGCTCCTCCTGAATCTGAGTAAAAGAAAATGCAGGGAGATAAAAAGTAGCCTCTGCTCGCAGGGTACTCCTGGATTTATATAAACTTACAAATTGTGTCGAAAGCATGAGCAACACAACTGAATTCTACAATTTAAGGTACTGGTAGTGTTTAAATTTCTGTTTTTAGATATTTACATTGTAAATATTTTAGCAAAGGCCATCCTACTTGATATATCTGCCGTCAAAGTTTTAATTTTGTTTTTTTTGGACTAAAGTAAATTTAGAAATGCTGCCCTGGCTAGATCTTAACTTTTGAAAATAGTAGTCAAGTGACCAGTAAATGGCCAAGATTCACTAGCCATAATATATTTTCTACAAGCCATACTGAATAAAAATGAATTTTTTAATGTTACCATTATTCAGTGACAGTAGGGAACAGATGATATTGTGCGCCGATTGTTGTAGAATGATTTTACCTCCTGTTTTCTTTCATTTATTTAGATGAAAATCCGCGTGAAAAACATTTTGAAAGTTTTACTTTCTTGCCCAAAATCCAGTAGCCAAGATGGCTATTAAAGAGCCAAAATCCACTAGCCAAAACGAAAATGCTGCTAGTATTTGGCTAGCTGACCCCGTTAAGATCGAGCCCGGAGCCTTCAAACCCACACTTCACACCAAAAGTATTATTTTCTTTTGCATGTGGTTTCTATCAGGGGAAAAAATCCCAAAAACACCAATGGAATGGGTAAAGCAAAAATTATAGATGATAGAGACTTGGAGTGACAACAATTAAAATAGCTTATATTGAATTTAGTTAGGACATAATTAGTCTATAATTGTTTTCAATCCAAAGTCTCTGACATGAGAAATCTTATTTTCCCCATTTATGGTAACCTGCATGGGTTTGGGGAATTGTTTTTCCTCTGAAGCCTTCAAAGATTAAGAATGGTTCTAATTTAATTCTTACTGGGATTAAAAGTCACCTGCTAGAAGTCCCATGTCCCCCCCCCCCCCCCTTTTTTAAATTCCTGGATAGACCCCTGCAAAATACTAGTCTAGGTTTGAGAAACAGCCTTTAACTACAAAGAGATCATGATGGTAGGCTTCATGAAAGTGAATATGGAAATGGAATTGACAATCTTGGGGGGGGGGGGGGGGGGGGGGGGTCACTCCAAAACACACACACACAAAAAAAAAAATCAGATTCAGTGCTCTTTTCTCAAGGTCCCGGATTTCACTCCTGGGTTTTGGCAACATAAGTTCATGGATTTAGGAAATGATCAGCACACTGATTGGATTTGGGAGTAGATGGACAAGTATATTGGAAGAATTCACTGTTACAATGTACATAATGAGTTCTAATTATTCTGATTGTTACACAGTATTTTGTAATTTTAGGCCTCAAGGCAACCAGAAATGCATGAAAATTTGTGAATAATTTTTGCACTCACCGAAAAAAATGTATTGAAAAACACCCCAAATCCACCAGCTATGCAGACGGGGCATCCCATAGCCAGAATGTTCTCAAAAGGGGTTGGCAGGCTTTTTTGTTGCTATTTTATCTATACATTTACTGTAAAGTATTTTTCCCGTACTTTACAGTATTTTTTGTCTGTGCCCCTAGAGGCTAGTAAGAATATTAATATTATGTCAGTATATAATATAGATAAGTTAATCAGGAGCATACTAGTGGAGCCTTTCAATATTTGTTATTAGAAAAACACAAATGAAATACATAAAAAATGCTTTCCTATCACTATGTTTGCTTGCAATCATGCAATGATGATCTAAAAAGCATTTATAAATACTGTAGACTTCCACAGGTTTTTTTATGTTTTCAAGCTTTCACAAAATCAGATGCAGTTATTGAAGTTATGATATCAGATTAGAAAATATATTTTTCTAAACCTTGATACCTTTTCATTTATTATAACCACAGGAGCTCCGCTTTTAGGCAGTGCCTAAATCTATATATTATACTCAAATTACAGCTTATAGGAGCTTGATTCAAAATACTGGACATTAGTGTCCACATGCTGCGAAGTACTGGTGCAGCATTGATATATTGTTGATGGTATAAGTTTGGAAATAAATTTGTTCAATTGATTTTTAAAATAAAACAACCATAAATAACTTCAAAGCTACATAAGTGAGGCTTACTGTTTTCTATGTAGAGAGGAAGAGGATGTAACAGAAGAAGAAAGGAGGGAGGCTCTGCTGCAGCAGTACTCTTTGATGAGTGGTAAAGCTGAAGGTAAGGAAAACATCTTTTTAAGAAGCCGACCTACAATCCACGCCAAAACTAGTGTTGACACACTCCCGACCAAAGATAGGACAATATGATAATTCATATCTTGAAATTTGTGTTGTGTTATTTTTGCAGGGGGCTTTGTTGACTTTATAAGCTTACTGAATCAGTGGTGTCAAAAGAACAGAGTGAATCCCCCTAGGTACATGGAGGGCCCGGGCGTGGCTGGTGGATTTGGGGCTGTATGTGTTGTGAGAACAGATCAATTCAGATCCAACAAACATTGCCAGACGAAAAAAGATGCAAAGCAGAATGCAGCAATGGTTGCCGTTGTTGGACTGAACATCCCGATAGGTGATTGATTAACTTTAAAAGATTAAAACAATTCTTAAATGTACTAAGTGTGAAATTGTGACTAAAACAGTCAGTAATGTCACTAATAATGGCCAAAAGAATACGACTAGACTTTTATCATTCGCAACTAACATTAATTTAATGTTCAACTGCAGACATACATTAATTTGATGTAAGAACTATTTCAATCTCTCGGACATAAGCTCTGACCAAGTTTTTCAACTTGCCAACTGGTAGCTTGATAACACGGGAAATGATCAGAAACACATGGGAAACACGAGAAACGCTAAGAAACACGCGAGGAACGCTAAGAAACACATAAGAAACGCTAAGAAACACACAAGAAACGCTCAGAAAGACACAGGAAACACGAGAAACGCTAAGAAACACGCGAGGAACGCTAAGAAACACACAAGAAACGCTAAGAAACACACAAGAAACGCTCAGAAACACACAGGAAACGCTCAGAAACAGGAGAAACGCTCAGAAACACAGGAGAAACGCTCAGAAAGACGCGGGAAACGCTTAGAAACACACGGGCAATGATCAGAAACACACGGGAAATGGTCAGAAACACACGGGAAATGCTCAGAAACACACAGCAAATGCTCAGAAACACGTCACAGGAGAAAGACTCAGAAAGACGCAGGAAACGCTCAGAAACACACAGGACATGCTTGCTATGCAGTCTAAACGATGGTGATCTGAACTAGAGATCAGTCGCTTCTGCCAGTTTATTTCAAACAAAGAAACATTTTGTTTGCTTGTCTGTTTCAGGTGGTGACGATTGCCGAGTGACGGGGCTCAATCCCAAATCAGCCAATGAGAGGGAGCGGATGCGACAGACCCAAGAACAGCGATTGCTGCTACAAGCAGGATACAATACCCCACAACCTGTCCTTCAGCCTCCGAGCTCCTTTGCTCCACCCGTCAACCCGTGGCCACCGCTCCACCGGCCTACAAAGAGCCAGCTGCAGCAGGGATGGAACAACAAACGGCATCCGTGTCTCTGTCGGACCAAGAGGTACACAAGCCAGTAATAAAGAGTGTCCAGAGATATACAGTAGTAGTCAAATCACACTAGTAGAATTCTTCAGCTTTCCCTGACGAAAATCCAAAACCCATATATTATGAGGCAAACTCTAAAGGCCATGTCACACTCGCAATATTTCATGCAACATGCAATTACGCCTGCGATAAAATTACAAATTACAGCGGTTTATCCAAGTTAAAACTTGAATGGTGTGCGCTGATTGGTTAAGAAAACACTGCCTCGCGAGTTGCAGAGACATGTCACACACGCAGCAATTGTTCTCGCAACGTTGCGAGAAGTAGAAATCATCTACTTTTCTGCAACTCGCAACGCAACATTTTGTTGCGTTGCCGCGGTATGTCAGACGCGCAATATTTACTGCAATTTGCGACGCAACAAAATTGCCTCGTGTGACATGAACTTAAAGGCCCATCACCAACCGGGAGCCTTTGCGCCCCGTTTTCTTTTGATTTCAAATTGATCCATTGTTTTTCGGGTGCTCTGATTGGCTAAGAGTCCGCAAAGGCTCTCGGTTGGTGATAGGCCTTTAACACCTTCCTGCAATCGATGAATTGTCCATGTTCTATGCCAAAGTAACATCTTGGCTTGTCCGACGTAGCAACAGTAACTAGGGAAGTAGAACAATGAATGCGGGATCGGTGAATTGCGCCGTTGGAACCCTGTGTAATTCACTTAACGAGTTGCAAGTTTGGGAAGTCGGCCTCCGACATTTCCGGGCTTACATGAAGGAAGGCAGTTTTTATTCCTGACGTGGTTTTATGTATTTGTTTATAGGCTGATGACGGTTGGAGCACAGTTCCTAGCAGAAAACCAGCCGGTAAGAACCATATGCGCGGTAATGTTATCTACTATGAAATATCGGTAAATATTTTGCCCGAAATTGATTATTTGTAAAGAACGAGTCTAAGTCATATCATCCTATAGATATTACAAACTCAGTCAAAAACTGCGCTTGCAAGAAAAAACATTAAAACCCGCTGTGCATTTCTTAGGAAATGAAACGGTTCAAGATAAGTTCATTTGTTATTCTTATGCTAGTTGCAACCTCTTGAAATTTCGTTTAAATTAGGGCAAAACACTCATTAGAACACAGGTGTTCTCTAAATTGAACGTCGCACGCCAACGCACTTAGAATTCGAGATATCAACTTGGCATTCATTTGTTCCATTTACTTTCCTCTATTGATATCCAGAACTCGCCATTTTATAGCTCCCTCGAACAATCATTCTGAACATCGCTTATGATAAAACTGTAAACAAACGATCCTCTTATAGTCGTTATACTTAGTAACTATACTAAAGCGATAAATGGGCCATCAAAGAAGATACTAGAAGCAGTAGGTACTGCCCCGTGTTGACGTCTTCTAAGAGACCAACCCCGCCCAGAGCAGCCCAATCAGATATCGTTAAATTAAAACCACCCTTCCATTGTGTTATAGGTGTAAAGAACCCTGTCTACAACTACAGCCTAAAAGTCGCAGGGCGTGGTCGAGGTGCCAGGAGATGACGGAGTGCACTCATGTGGTAGTAAGGAGAGGGACAGCATCTTGATAAGTATCCTGATAGCCAAGCAACGCTGACTGATAATACGCCAAAAATCTGCGACGAGGATGCGAGACTAATGGTATTCAAGAAAACAATTTTATGAAACGCGCCAACCAAACTAACTGGGAAGCCAAGGGCTTATTTTTATTACTGGAGTAGTTTGGAACTGGAGTAGACTGGAGTAGGCCTAGGACATACGACGGTCTAACCATGAGCCGTTCTTAATGCAAATGAACTTACACAATAGAGTTTCCTCATTTGCAAGGCCCGGCGTACGTCCTGTGCCTTAGGGGCTAGAGATGGATGTCTTTAGGCGGGATTGTAGAGCTGGCCAGAATGTTCTGTTTATTTGCTCTTGCCGTTCGATCAATGTGACTGACCCGTCCATATAGCTGCCTTTAATGTTTAGATAGTATATTAATTCAAATTAATTGTACCCTATGAAAAATTTTGCCGAAATGATATGGAATATTTAATTCCCTTTTTAAAACTTTTTAAAATTAGGAATAAGGACTTATAGCCTGTTCACATGGCAATTAAACCCCGGGACTCGACACAGTTTCTATGAAATATTGAGCTCCGTCAGAGTATCAGGATTCCTGTGGCGTGTGGCTCTTAAAACGCAGAGTTGTCTCATTCCACAGGAAATTTGAAACTCAAATTGAATAGATTATTAATAGCCTTGTTTTGTACTAAGAGCAAGCAATTCCTGTTTTCAACCTTGGAGATGGTTCTTCACAGACCAAGCGATTTTTAGAATGGCTCGCGCCTACCAAAAACTAAACATTGCAGCTTGCGTAGAAACCAAAATTCCCCTATCTGATAGATCTGAATCATTTCAAGGCAACTAATATACAGCTGTCCAGAGTTCAACGAAGTCATATATCTTGCATTCCGTATTTAATTTATTGTTTTGCCCGTCGCCATCGTCACGGCGGCTGACAATAGAAAACCAGGGTTCGTACGCGTCCTGGAAATCCTGGAATATCCTTGATTTCATTTCCTTCCTGGAAAGTCCTTGAAAGTCCTGGAATTTTAAGGAAAATCCTGGAAAATGTTTCAACTCAAATGTGGTTAAATCAGTCAGTTTTGTGAATCTGATTTTGGGCTGCAAATTATGACATGCTCCAGACTTAACATGTTTTTTTGGGAAAGGGGCATTTCTACCCAATAAAAACTCCTGGAAAAATAACTAAAGACTTCCTGGAAAATCCTGGATTTTGTCATTCAGAAAGCGTATGAACTCTGAAAACTCTCGTGTACACGCAAACCTTTAGGCGCAAGTGACAATACAAATACAAGTATGCTACAAGAATTTATTTGATAACTATTTTATACTACGCTACAGAAAATTAAAGACGACGTGTAACGTAAATGCAGTGTACGATTGGAAGGTTGAGTGGGATACCACCGAATATACAACGCCATTTCTGCATTCTGATTGGCTGTATGGCGTGGTATAAATGCCAAGACGAACCTTCCACTGTTCATCGACCCTGAAGGGAATAGCTGTTTTAGTATTCACCAAATCAGCTGGATGAAATGTAAAATTATTGTCAATATTGCCTAGAAACATTTGTGATAGACCTTTTCCGCTTGAGTGGGGTGCCTGTGGTTTGTTTACCCAACTGACACTCAAGCGTAGAATGCGCTTGTTTCCACTCATCAATATTAATGAGTTTTCTCGTGCATTACTAGAAAACAAAAGACATTGTTTTGCATGAGTGCTAGTTGGGAAAACAAACCTAGCAAAAACCACAGGGCCCCCACTCAACGCGCGCAACGCAAAACAGTAAATGTCTTCGGATAGTTTCAGGAGCCAATCAAAGCGAATCCACTGATGTGGTTGACACAAAGCCTGGTTTCCATATAGTCTTATCTGTCGTATCAGTCGACCGTGAAACAATGGAAATTGAAATTTTTCTGTTGTTTCACGGTCGACAGATAAGATTATATGGAAGCCATAATGCCACATAACCAGTTTCCTTACGATAGAGATTATGCAGAGATACACATACTCGTATGTTTTATGTATAGACTTATTTCCGCCATACAAAAACGTTTTTGTCGGGGATACACGATGAACTCACATTGAAAAGGAAGCTATCAAATCAGTCCTGTGTTGTATTTACTGCTGCCCCAATAGTTGCTGCCCGAAGCTTTGAGAAGTGTAAATCACACATCATAAACAGAGCCACGAGCATGCAGAGAATGTCGATCGTTTCACTTTCTCCCAAAGCGTCTGTAAAGAAGGCTAATAGAAATCGAATCGTGGGAATTGAAAATGGTACAAAAAATGTCCACTTTGCAAACGTTAGTTCTCGGAAGTGGGTTTTCGCAGCGTTTTCCCATGAATGTGGGAACTCGCTGAATTTCCCAAGTGTGGTTTGATTTATCCACAAAATATGATCCTCAGCTTTGTTGATTTATACGTTGTAAAAATCGTTTTGTATAGATAATCAGATTTATTATTTACGAGAAATAAATGATTCCTTACCTTATGGTATTGTTGTTGACATCCAAAGAGGCCGACAAAATCTCGTGCTCAGAATTTCCAAAGTTACAGCCGTTTGCGTTTGAGCGTTTTACCCTAACAGTTCCATACCTGCCAACTCTCCCGGTTTACGCGGGAGACTCCCGGTTTTAACCCTCAGTCTCCCGGGGAAAAAATTGAAACTTTCCATATATTTACTGTATATCTCCCGGGTAAATTTCTTGCGATTTTCTCATACAGTTGTTGTATTTGTGACAAAATCTCCCGGGTTGAGACAAAATCTCCGGTTTTGGAGTTTTCAGGGTTGGCAGGTATGCAGTTCGCACGTTACGTTTGAACGTTTGAAAGTTGCGTTGTGAGACAAAAAAGTCGGACGTTTCCAAGGGCAACCGCCATGTGTATTATTCACTGACCAATCAGAGAGGACAACTCTTTGGTTCGCCATAGAAACGTCTCGTTTCATCCTAGAAACGCAACTTTCAAACGTTCAAACATAACGTGCGAACTGTTAGGGTAAAACGCTCAAACGCAATCGGCTGTAAGAGACTGTGCCCCATGAGTGTGACAATGTTATGATCTGTGATGTGTTGGTATTATATAATATGGTGAGAATCTTTCAAAATAACACCATGAGTTTGCTGTTCTATGACTACATATCACTTAATCCAGTTTTAAACCAAAGGATGGATCGAAATTCTGTGAGATTTAAACGGATTCAGTTCACTACTTTTACTGTTACCTCATTGGCACAGACTTTCTTGGGCCAGAGAACTAGTCACGCCTATCGGACTCAGGGTATTTGATCTTCTATAGGCGTTTAAGTGGTAGCTTTACCACGTTTTGTTTCTGTTCACGTTCTCCTTCCCTTGTTTTAATTTTCTATCGTACTTCAAAACAGTTTGTACGGGGATGCTCCGCCCAGATAATTCTTGCAAAAATGCATGTGTTAAGCTCTATATTGAAATTGTTTTAAACTGATTAATTCGCAAATCGCTACCATTTTATATAGTGAAATTCGCAAAAATAAAAATCGAGACTCAAGGCAATCCCTTTCCGGCGGAGCATCCCCGTACAGTCGACACGAGGGAGTCCCCCCTTCCCCTGGGAGTGGAGATAAGAAATTAACCTTGTGTGAAAGGTAACGTGCTAATGAAATGGTCCCATGTGTGCTTATGAGCGTTAGCCCTAGTAAGCGGAGAAAGAGAAAAAAAATCTCTGACCCGAGAGGGATTTTTTCTTTTCTTTCTCCGCTTATAGTCCGGCGGATTAGAGCAAATTTTCGAGGAAATTGCGCATTTTAGGCTAAAGCTCGAATTTTTTGCCAGGTGATAGTTTTCAATGTATTTTAAATCGTAGATATGGAGGCACGCTAGAATTCTTTCGTAGCGAAAGCTAGAGAGGTTTTAGGGTGAACAATTGTTTTGCTCAATAGCAGCCATTTTGAATGCTTTGTTATTCAAATGAGGTTTAGAACTTATCTTTGCGAACTTTCAAGTTGTTCTCTAGACTGCACAGCCCACAAGGAATTCGAGCGGAAATCTAATCGAAACGAGCAAAACTTGTGCGGACTCGTATCCTGCCTAAAATATATGCGCGCGCTGGAATTTATTCATGAGCCCACATTGTAAAATCAATATGTACAGCTGACTTGTGTAAAAGCTGCAGTCAAATTCCAAATTGCGTGATCTTTTCGATGCGAAGCGAGAATTCGAATAGTGTTTACGATTCAGATAACACATCGAGTGAATGATTCCGAAGCGATAATAGCATATTTGAACAAGAGAAAATGATTTATTTTCTCTTGATTTGTATTAATATAAAAGAAAATATTGTGTATGTTTTCAGAAAGTCCGCGATTTTCTGATGTGCGCACTCTTTATAGCTAGAAGTTTCTGAATGTTTTTGTGATAGAGCGGATAATATGGTTATAATTACGCTTGGTGCAAACTGCGCTTGTACAAATTTATTGCGGCCAAGACTAGAGACGATTTCTTGGATTTTTCTAAGCTAATCAACTGAAAATGCGGCTTACGTAATGTCAGGAAACACATAAATAGGGAGTTGAGAATACTTTGAACCTTTCAAGTGCCAGCACTCCAGGCAATGACTTCATCACCGCTGGTGACAATAACTTCGCAAGCAATCCAGCTATGAAACTTTTTTATTGCAAATCAATCCGTTTACATCAGTGCTATGTTTTTATAGTGCTATGTTTTTATGTTATAATCTTCCCTAAATCTGCTTCGCTATGGTGCTGGCTATACTAGGAACCTAACTCGAAAAGCAATTGCTACTAATTAGACTCTAGCCATTCCCGGTCATATACTTCTATTGATGTTTCTCGTTCATATTCAGTATGTTGGACACAAATTCCAAGAACCACTCCACGTCGATACGAATGAATGTAGACGGTAGAATGTATGTGCCGACTCTCGTCATGGTACTAGGTTCAGTTTTTCCACAAAAATGTATTTAATTTTGACCTGAATAATTATTGCTACAACATTGTCAATTTCAAGATGGCAAGCACTAAACAAGAATTTCTGCTAATACACTTCCGTGGTGCTTTTCTTGGCTAATTCCTATCTTCCACACCTCGCAGCATTCCATGCGACTTTCTACTGCTTTCGACGGGCCTCCGATCAGCGAAGAACACCGAATGAATGATTTCACACAGGAATTTCTTCAGAAACGACCGCTCGAAGAAAATAAATAAGTTAAAGAACTTTGACACAAATTCCAAAAGACTTTCCACTTTTTCTTGAATCCTCTTAGGGTAATTGAAGGTATACGAAAGTTCGAGCGTGGTACTGTTTTCGAGGAATGAGACGTCAAAATTTCCTCTCTCGAATCCCATGGCGTCATCTTGCGAAAACATCTCAGGAATATTCAGTGAGTTAAAACGCGACCCCGGGAGAATACAAAGCGTCATAATTGTGCAAAGGTCAGTTGCTGATCAAGATTAGTTGAAGTTTTCAGCTTTCCTCGTGTCTCCGATCAGCTAAAATATAATTATAAAACTCCGTTGCCTGCCTCGGCACATTTCCAACAGAATCTCAATTTCAGAGTTTGACTGTGGGGAGGGGGGTTATTTTGTCTTACTGCGCATGCGAAATAACAGCAGGTCAGCAGCTTCACTGAGGGCTCAGCTCAAGATTTGTTTGCGAAGAGATGTACGGCTTGAATTCCTTGTGAGCCATAGCAGCTCAACATTTGCTAATTCTGAACTGTGGATTGGTTTGACTGACTTCGGTTGAACGTCTCCTTAGAGTTTTTGGTGATTATTAAATGTCACGACCAGTTTATTGGGAATGCTTATAATTTATATTGTAAAACAATAGCCTGACTGAGATTTGATGAAATGTTTCAAGAATGACCAACAATTAATTCTAAAAAATATCGAGATAATTGGTACCTCATGTGTCGAATATGTAAAAAGAAGCTTGTCTTTGAAATTTTCACATGATATTTATACCTAGTACTGTGCTATACTCTATAAACACGGACGATGGAAGATTTCACGAAGTGCCGCAGAGCTCATGAATAACAAAGGATTCAAAGATGGCTGCCAATGGCAAAACAATGGTTCACATTAAAACTGTTCTAGCTTTCGCTACGAATAAAATTTAGCGTGCCTCCATATCTTATCTTCAATAAACTACTAATAGAAACAATTGACATGCAAAGTTTGGTGTCTTTAGCCAAAAGTGCGCAATTTTTAAGCTAATCCGCCGGACTATTACTAGGGCTAAAGCTCATAAGCACACATGGGACCATTTCATTAGCACGTTAGCTTTCACACAAGGTTAATTCCTTATCTCCACTCTGTTGAACTTAGTGCTACGCGGCCACAGGCTTGCCTGAACATCTACATGTATATAAGGGAGGCTCCGGTGCAACATATCCACTGAACCTCACTTATGGATAGAGCGGATTTCACATGACTGTCAAGACTTGTTATGTAATTGCAAAAAAAAAAAAAAAAAAAAAAAAAAAAAAAATTTGAACTGTTGTGGTTGCCAAGACTTCTAGAGGTCGCGGATACTCAAGCCTTAACAATCACAGGGTAGCGCGGTACGGTAGCAAAAGATTCGAACTCCGCAAATTGATTTACAAACTATTTAATGAACAATAATGATCTAAACCTATTGCGTTACTTATAGTCGGTAGCGAAATGACAATAACAGTAGCAGTAGTAGCGGTTGATATGAGATAGTCGCGGTAGTACAAATGCGGTTTACAATATGTGGATTGCGGATAAAGATGCGGGTTGCAATATGCGGTATGCGATTGCAGTATGCGGGTTCAAACTGAAATGTGAATACAACAAGTGTTAACCTAACTAACGAAATAAGTAAAATTAATAACAACTACAAGCATTGAACGTATTGATCAATGAGACGTTTACATGTGTCATCCCGATATTGGAAAAGGGGCAAAACTAATAAGGCTATGCATCTTCCATAAGGCTTGATGCTGATTTCTGACACGTATATACGTCTAAATATTGCAACTTAATTACAGCATATAGCCGATCTGGGTAGGGCTAAACAAGCTTGGGCCTATTTGTGATTATACTAAATATTATAACCTAATTTAATACATGGAGTAGTGTTGCATTGAAACTTAAGATTCAGCACTCAAGGTGCAACTGATTTCGTGACTAAAATGTCAATGACAATGATAATGGCGATCATAACATCAATAATAACTAAACAAGTAAGTTTGCGAGATATAGCATTGAACTTCACTAATTTGACATATGCAACACAGGAAATAACTAAAAACAAGAAAAGTGTAAAACTTACGTACTTTGGTTTTTACGCCCGTACCAAAGATAGCGGTAGACGGTGATCCATGTGATCGTAGCGGATAGCAAATAAACAGAACTAACAAGAATACATGTTTTCGTTTGGCTATTTATGCCTCTTGAAATGGGCTGAACGTGTCCCATACTGGTAGCGGTGCGGAAGCGCTGCCTACGGCTAAACATAACGTAGCCAAAAGCAATTTCCTTGCGGCAAATTAAAGACATAAAGAGGCGTAAATACACAAAACGTTATCTAAGTTGATAAAACTAATAGTTCTAAGGAAAGCACGTTCTGACAAGGCAGAATGATTGTCGAGTTTTCAAAACATTACGTAAAGGAAATGAATCGGGGCGTTTCAAAACTAACATTCCGGCCCCTTAAAGGCGACAAATCGAGCCTTTATGCAATTACTAACAAAATTTTTGAAACGAAATATATTTGATAATTGAAAATGTCCATTATTCAATGTCCTTTGCTATAGCTAAAAGTCCATACACTAGATGAACTATTGTTCTTCGTCTTTGGATGCCTCTAGTAATACAATCTTGTCAATAGGACGCACGAGTACTGATGTTCTTGTTCTCACCTTAGCTGAGCGTACTAACCCATCTTTGGTGCTTGGGTAGACTTCTAGCACTCGTCCTAGCGGCCACATTGACCGTGGTGAATGCTCATCTAACAGTAGGACGATGTCGTTGACTGACTGCACTTTATTCCACTTTGGCTGCTGTACTTTATTCCACTTACTCTTTAATCCATCTTGCCAGAGAGAAATACTGCTTTAATCCACTGCGTTGGCGCCATCTCCGACTGCTGCTTGGTCGCCATCTCCGACTGTGAACATGTCGTCCTTGGTGAAGACGCCTGGAATTACCGGAATTCGTAGAAGTAGCAGGTGATTTGGTGTGAGTGCTTCCAGATCCTTAGGATCGTCCGATACCTTTGTTATTGGTCTGCCGTTGATGATTGATTCTACTTCGCACATCAGCGTAGCTAATCCTTCATCATCCATCAGCTGTTCTTTGAGTAGCGCTCGCAGAACTTTTCTGACTGTTCTGATACATCTCTCCCAGACTCCTCCGTGGTGAGATGCTGCCGGTGGGTTGAATATCCACTTAACATTACGCTGAAGTAGATAATCATGAATCTGTTGTTGATTCCAACTGTCGACTGCCTCGCGTAGCTCTCTCTCTCCTCCAACGAAGTTTCCACCATTATCCGATCTGATTTCTTCAGGTGGACCGCGTCTCGCAATAAACCGACGTAACGCATTAATAAAGGACTCCGTGTCCAGAGAGTGAACTATTTCTATGTGCACTGCACGAATTGTTAAACATGTAAATAATACCCCGTAGCGCTTTGCAGTTGTCCGACCCCGTTTAACGTAAAATGGGCCGTAACAATCTACCTCTGTGAATGCGAAAGCTGATTTTGAAGGTGTTGTACGATTCTCTGGGAGGCTTGCCATCTTCTGTTGCATAACGGGTGCTTGACGCCTTCTGCAGCTGAAGCAAGAATGCAATAATTTGCGAACACTTGATCGCGCTCCAACTATCCAGTATTTCTCTCGAATTAGCGATAGAGTGTATTCTACCCCTGAGTGCCCTGATGCGTGGTGATAGTAGTTAATAATTAACTTAGAAATATGGTGTTTCTTTGGTAGGATAATCGGATGTTTAGCTGAATGTGATATAGGAGCATTTCGTAAACGTCCTCCAACTCTGATGAGGCCGTCTTCTAGCAGAATAGGGTCAAGATTGTGGATATCACTGTGTTGTTTAATCGTACAATTACTGCTTGACGACTTTAACGCGTGCAATTCTTCCTTGAAACTTTGATGTTGCACACATTTCAAGATTATAACTTCTGCGTTGTGTAGCTCTGAAACGCTTAGCGGCGCGTCTTTCGTGGTTTTCTGACCTTTAGAGCTCTCGTTTGCTTTGCGCTGACTAACAAGTTGTCGAAGTTTGCTGATGTAACGCAATACTAAAGCCAAAACCTTTCTTAGGCGGGACCACGAGGAGAAGCGCTCGATCACCTTAGTCATGTAATCGTCTTCTTTGGGAGTAGCATTAGTAGCATTTACCTGTGGCGATTTCTTTACTTCAAGGTCTTCGTCGCTGACTTGACCAATTTCTACTGGTCGCTTAGGCCATGCGTTCTCGGGGAGTTTCAAGAAAGTGGGTCCTTGTACCCAACGCACATCATTGATTAAGGCTTCAACTGACATACCTCTGGACGCATCGTCAGCAGGGTTGAGTGTGGTGTCTAAGTACTTCCATTGCGCAGGCGTGGACTGATCGAGTATGGCTGCCACTCGATTGGCTACGAATGTCTGAAATCTCTTATCCTTGTTCTCGATGTATTTCAGAACACAAGTACTGTCAGTCCAAAATGTTGAACCTTCTATTGGGAGGTCTATTTCTTGCCGAATCATACGATCAAGCCTTGTTGCTAAAACTGCAGCGGAAAGTTCCATTCTAGGGATAGTCATAGTTTTCAATGGAGCTAGCCTTGACTTAGCCATAATGAGAGAGCAATGAATTCTGCCATCACAGTTTATAACGCGTAGGTATGAGACTGCGCCGTAACCTACAGTTGACGCATCGCTGAAGTGGTGTAGTTCATAATGGACATCGCTAAAGTCTTTTGGTTTGAAACAACGAGGAATTGCAAATTGTTCTAATTTCTTTAGGTCGATTAGCCAAGTTTCCCATTTCTTTTCACTTTCGTCATCTATTTTATCATCCCACCCTAGCGATTTCGTGTGTAAGCCTTGCAGAATGGCCTTAGCTGGCAGAATTGCAGGAGAAACGAATCCTAACGGATCGTACACTGAACTGATAATTGACAATAAACCTCTGCGCGTAGCTGGTCTGATTTTATGAGCAATCTTGAACGTGAACACGTCGTCACCTACCGACCATTGTACTCCAAGTGCTCGTTCAGTAAGGGTCGCATTGTCCAGATCCAGGTCTCTAACCGAGGCTGCCCTAGCTGCTTCTGGTACTGAATTTAATACCGTCTTAGAGTTGGAAATCCACTTGGTCAAGTTAAATCCGCCTCGAGCTAGCAAATCTCTAAGTTGGCCGACTAACCTAACTCCATCTTGTTCTGTCTCAACGGAACACAGACAGTCATCTACATAGAAATTGCGCATCACAGTCTTTACTGTTCCTGGATCGAAATCAGACTTGTTGTCTTGAGCGGTTTTCTTTAAAGCATAATTTGCGCAGCTAGGTGATGATGCTCCTCCAAATAAGTGGACTAACATCTTGTATTGCTCTGGTTCTTTTTCCAGATCGCCCTCTGGCCACCATAAATACCTGAGGTACTTAGCATCCTCGTTTGGACGCACACGGACTTGATAAAACATGGACTCTATGTCCGCTAGAATAGCAATTTGCTTGTGTCGAAATCGAGAGAGAACACCTACAAGCAGGTTAGCCAAATCCGGCCCCTGATGCAGGTTACAGTTAAGTGAGTAGCCTCGATACTTACAGCTACAGTCCATTACCACACGAACTTTGTCTGGCTTGGTTTCACTTTTTACATTGTGGTGCGGCAGGAAAAACACATCTGCTTCTTTGAGTTCTTCCTCACTAACCTTGGCTGCGTATTTCTTCACAACGAGATCTTCCATGAACTTGGTGTATTTCTCGTGCACTTGTGGATCTTTCCCCAACTTGTTCTTGAGGTAAGACAGTCGCTGCTCTGCTTGCACTTTGTTGTTGTACAGCACAGGAGGGTAGCATTTCCATGGCAATCCGATTTCATAGTGACCTTCTTTCAGGGTCGCGGTTGACTCCATCATTTCATAAGCAATCAGATCGTTTCTAGACATTGAGGCCTTTGGCTCGTAAACGGAGTCGTTGAATTCGTGGTTGCAACTTGCTTGAATTCGTGGTTTCAAGCAAGTTGAGTCATCATGGCGGAAGGAAAGGAAAATTCCAAAATAAACGTGGTTGTAAAAACCTCTAAAAACAAGGAAACCATCCAAATCGAACCCACTGCAACTATGAAAGAGTTCAAAGAGGCGATATCTGGTAAATTTGGAGCCCCTGTGCCTCAATTGTGCTTGATTTTCGCCGGTAGAATTTTAAAGGATGAGGATACGCTGGAGTCTAATTCAATCAAGGACGGTCTAACAGTTCACTTGGTCATCAAATCCGAAAACAGGGCTCAACAGCAAGCTGCTAACCATGCAACCAGCCCTCCAGTCCCACTCCACCACAACCATCTACTGTGAGCCCACCATCTGGTCAGCAGTCATCCACACCAGCATTCGATCCTTTTGACATGGGGGGTCTGGGACTAGGAGGCCCTGGTTCTGGAGGCAACTTTCAACAGATGAGTCAGCAGTTTCAACAGCTTGTTTAGCCCTACCCAGATCGGCTATATGCTGTAATTAAGTTGCAATATTTAGACGTATATACGTGTCAGAAATCAGCATCAAGCCTTATGGAAGATGCATAGCCTTATTAGTTTTGCCCCTTTTTCCAATATCGGGATGACACATGTAAACGTCTCATTGATCAATACGTTCAATGCTTGTAGTTGTTATTAGTTTTACTTATTTCGTTAGTTAGGTTAACACTTGTTGTATTCACATTTCAGTTTGAACCCGCATACTGCAATCGCATACCGCATATTGCAACCCGCATCTTTATCCGCAATCCACATATTGTAAACCGCATTTGTACTACCGCGACTATCTCATATCAACCGCTACTACTGCTACTGTTATTGTCATTTCGCTACCGACTATAAGTAACGCAATAGGTTTAGATCATTATTGTTCATTAAATAGTTTGTAAATCAATTTTGCGGAGTTCGAATCTTTTGCTACCGTACCGCGCTACCCTGTGATTGTTAAGGCTTGAGTATCCGCGACCTCTAGAAGTCTTGGCAACCACATATTATCGGTTATAATGAATACTACTTCGATGAAACAACTAATCCTAACGATCAGTCATCCACCACCAACGTTAATCACCCTTTCCACATAAAAAGCACCTGGACACCCCCATCCGACAGAGACAAATCCCTTGATACTTTTATACGCGCCATTAACCTTACTTTACACAACGCTCCACGTAGAAGGACAAGAGATAATCTTACTGCCGCAGAGAGACAAGCTATCTTAGAACTTAAATCACGACAGGACATAATTATCAAGCCCGCAGACAAGGGATCGGGAACGGTAGTTATGGACAGAGACTGGTACATCAACGAATGCAACAGACAACTTAACGACCGAACCTTCTACAAGCCTTTAGACACAGACATTACAGACCAGATAGAAAAAAGAGTTACTAACTACATTTCCAGAATGCATAAAGATGGCTATATTGACAAACAAACAAAACAGTACCTAATGCCTAATGACGCTAAACCCGGACGCTTTTATATTCTACCTAAAATACACAAGCCTGGCAACCCTGGACGGCCCATTGTATCTTCTAATGGGCACCCTACCGAACGCATTTCAGAATTTGTCGATTTTCACCTTCAACCTCTTGTCGGCAAACTCCCCTCGTACGTAAAAGATACTAATCACTTCCTAAATATCTTGTTGACATTAACTAATCTACCTGATAACGCTCTTCTAGTCACGCTTGATGTTTCATCACTTTATACAAACATACCCCATACCGATGGAATCGACGCTTGTTATCATTTCCTCCGCACTCGATCCAATAATAACACTGTCCCTGCCGGCACTATCTGCGATTTAGTTCGTATGATACTACAAATGAATCACTTCTCTTTTAACGAACAACTTTATCTTCAAGTCCATGGCACCGCAATGGGCACTAGAATGGCACCCTCGTTCGCTAATCTTTTCTTGGACATTTTGAAACTAACGCTCTGCTTAATGCACCCTATAAACCACGCACTTGGCTCAGATATATCGACGATATTTTTGTCATCTGGACAGAAGGCCCAGATAATCTCAGAACATTCGTCGACTATCTTAATAACATTCATCCTACTATTAAATTCACAAGCTCACATTCTTATGATTGCGTACCTTTCCTTGACGTTAATGTGTCTTTAAATAATGGCTTAATTGAAACAGATCTTTATTCTAAACCTACTGATAAACATCAGCATTTACTATACACATCTTGCCATCCTCACCACACCAAAAAGGCTATACCTTACAGTCTCGCTCTTCGCCTACGCCGCATCTGTTCTACTAACGACTCTTTCGAAAAAAGATGTAACGAGCTCACTAACTATCTTCTTAAACGAGGCTACAAACAAGGATTTCTTCAACGACAAATACAACGCGCTGCAGCAATTCCTCGCATAAATGCTCTACGCCCCACTAATCGACCAAAACAGTGTAACCGTGTCCCTTTTGTTATAACCTATAACCCCACACTTCCTAACATCAATCATATCATTAAGCGTAATTTTAATTTACTTCTTTCATCTGACCGCTGCAAAAAAGCTTTCGCTGAACCACCCATCATAGCATATCGACGATGTTCTAATCTCAGAGACGCTCTTGTCAAAGCTAAATTGCCCTCTACTACTACTACCTCTAATGATTCAGACCTTTCACCAGGCGCTTACCGCTGCGATAAAAATTGCTTAACCTGCCCATATATAGAAAACGGACAGACAACATATACTTTTTTCACGACCGGTGAAACTCGCTTTATAAACTCTCACATAACTTGCGACACTAAAAATGTGATTTATATGATCCAATGCAAACGCTGTAACTTGCAATACATAGGAGAAACTAAACGCCAACTTAGACAACGCTTTAATGATCATCGCAAAATAGACAAGCCCGAATGTAAATCTAAACCCACCACCGCCGCTGAACATTTTCTATCGACACCCAATCACAAAACATCTGACATGCAATTGATTCCCCTTGAAAAATTAATGACTAATCGAGATTCAATTCGTAAGGCAAGAGAGGCCACACTCATCCTACGTGCTGGTACCCTTGAGCCTGACGGATTGAATCGACGAGATGAGACTTCATTTTAGATTATATTGTATCTATCTTTTTCTTTTCATTTTTATATTTCTTATCTAGTGTCACATCACAAACGTCATCATCATCATCATTTTTATTGTATCACGTTTCACCTTATATATAAGTCCTATCATGCCATTATGTATTCACAGTACCTGAAGAAGGCTGGTTTGGCCAGCCGAAATATTGTACTAAAATACAACTAAAACCTACGTTGTAACGCCGACTTTTCTTATTTTAAATTTTATTAATCTTACTGTCGGCGAGACCGTTAATTGGTCCAGCGTAAACCAACGAGTTAAGTCTGTCAAGTGGTTCGTCCTCCATTTACTTATGTAATTGCGATTGCTTTGCGTTCTCATTGGCTACTCATTTTTCTCAGCCAATCAAATTCTGTAGTAAATACAATTGTGCAATTACTTAGTAATTGGTTCAGCTTGCAATTGGCTGAGAAAAAAGCCATTTAGGAGCAAGTCGTGATTTCTCTCGATTCTGATTGGCTAGTGATTGCTCAATTGCAGTTGTTTTCACGGCAGTCATGTGAAAACCGCTCTAAAATCCAGAACTCAAGAGCATGGTAGCTGTATAATATCAATTATTATTCAGCCATGCCACTATCTCGGTTGTGATTGGCTAAGAGTACGCAGCGAAAACATGTTGGCGCGCAGTGCCTGACGTCATACTACAGACATTAGGATTGATGCACTCTAATGACGTCATAACGCAAGCCAATAGGTTTGGCCGCCATCTTGGTTTTCATTTCGGAAGAGAAAGCCGGTTTTGCGAATATTCTCGTCGAATCTGTTATGATTTTTGCCAAGAGATCATTGCTCAGGATATCTAAACATCAACTATATGGCTATTTGAATTGAATACAAAAAGGAAAATACCAATGGACAAGATGAAGTTGAAAAACCGTGTCGCCGTGCACGGCCTCATCGTTGACTTCGTTTAGCTAAGTAAGAATTATTGGTTGCTGAATAATAAAACAATTATTGAATTCGGTTTTCGCATGATAGTGAGATTTGTCAACGCCTCGAGATAGTGTTATCCGCCTCAGCTTCGCTTCGGCAGATAACACAAACCTCGGCGTTGCCAAATCTCACTATCATGCGAAACCTCATCCAATAAGTGTTAATTATCTTCGTTATAGAGCGGATTTCAGATGACTGTCGTGTTTGCGATTGGTTTGCTTTCTCATTGGCTGCTTATTTCTATGGGATTTCTATCAACCAATCAAATTGCGAACTAATTACAAGCAAGGAATTACTAGTCAATTGGTTCGGCTCCTGATTGGCTGGGCTGGAAACCATTCAGCAGTAAGTTGTAATTACTCTTGTTTCTGATTGGCTAGTGATTGCACAATTGCGTTTACTTTCACGATGGTCATCTGAAATCTGCTCTATAAAAGACTATGAATAGAACGAAGCAATGTGTATAAATGAACTCTAATAGAAGTGTACTACGGCAACCTACAACCATGTGGGACATTGCGCATGTCAAATAACCATGCTCTTGAGTTCTGGATTATTCAAATATGGAGGTGCTATCAATACTTATGGATTATGAGGTTCAGTGGATATGTTCAGTGAGGTTCAGTGGTATGTTGTCCGGTGACATCCATTCGAGGGCCGTCATTGATTGGCTGATTTTGAGCGTTGGAGCATGCGCTGAAAGGTCTCTCTCAGAGGCTCTGTTATGGCAAGCCCTTTGTAGCAATATTCAATTCAAGTCTTATTCGACATTCAACTCCTAATTCAATAACAAAATTCAATATTCAACCCATAATTCAACGACAAAATTCAATATTCAACCATTATTCAACATTCAACCCTAAATTCAACATTCAACCCATAATTCAACATTCAACCCATAATTCAACATTCAACCCATAATTCAACATTCAACACATAATTCAACATTCACCCATAATTCAACATTCAACCCATAATCCAACCGTATTAAATCTGTATTAAATCTTGCGCATGCGTCAGTGGCTGTCACCAGAGCCTCCCCCATTCTCGTACCCAGAGCTCCCCCGGCTCGTCTGCTCGCAGGGGAGGCTCTTGGGACATCCATTTGAGGTCCGTCAATGATTGGCTGATTTTGAGCGTTGGAGCATGCGCATGGAGAAGGGGAAGGGGGGAAGGCGAGTGTGTCAGCTCGCACAGGATCATGGGCCCCCATGGTTGGGAGGCCTGTGGTATATTTAAAATGGCGCCTTCCAGTGAATCAACTCGTCTTTCTTCTCGATCAAAAGAAAACCCGTTTTTAACAGCACAGGAGGACTAGTACTCAACAAGTGAGATACAATTCCCTTTATTTAGTATATACGTAGGTAGAATTTACCTCGCTGCACCGTAATTCAATAGCTATTTATTTAATTTCGACAAAAATCAAGATGCTCTGGTGTTCACCTCCGGAGACATTTGATTTGTAGCGAGTTATTTCGAACAAAAAGACAATATTCTGAAAGAGAACTATATCCTCAATAGTTTTGCCAAGTTTTAGACTGGTATCTTATATTGCAAGCGAGATATAAGCGAACGAATGTGAAAACTCTTATTGCGCCTCCATGTCCCTCGGAAGGACTCCAACATGGCGGCCAAATTACCAAATGTGCCGTCAACCCACAATATGAGCTAGTATTGTCCAAAATGTGATTTATTTGCACTTATATAGCATGTATAATATCAAATGCTCCAAACAGGAGAATTGCCTGAAATATGGCTCGGAATTCTGATTGCAAGGGGGGGTTTTCGAAGGTGGATTTCTTGTCACAAGGGGGAGTGCCCAACTTCTGAAGGAGTTCGCGTGTTTTTCAGTCTGCTAAAATAGCGTTTTTCAGAAAGAAAAGAACGTCATTTCCTGCATGGAAAAACAGTCTTTGCTGCCATATTCGATAGATAGAGAATGCTTGCCAGTTCGTACTTGTCCCTTCTAAGGCAGAATCTCCATAATTTTCTACTGATTTCGACTGTTAATTCAATCATGCATCAGGTTCAACTTTGTACAATCACACATTTAAATTAATATAAAGGATGTTGGCGATACAGGATAAGTTTGAGCTTGCATGGACGCGCAACTTTCACCAAAACCCGCCGCAACTTTCCCTAACATATCTAATGAAATCCCGGAACAAAACGGTATAGTTTAATAAACGTTTCTCAAAAATGGTACATGTAATATGCATGTTGAATAATATTTTTTTCTTTTGCTCCTTTTTAGAGTTTCTATATGGGTTTTTCCTAAGCCTCGAATATATTCGAAGATCCGCAAAAAGTAACAACTAGGCTTTCCAAGCTTAATCTAGCTCATACTAATGTGTTTTCCTATTGGTTATATTTTTTGGAAAAATTGTTTTAGAAAGCGATTGAAAATGTGTGTTGCAAGTAAATAGCTTCCACACTTCCTTTGAAATGTCTATTCCCCCATTTCACGATCGAATGGCGAAAGTCTCAAGTTTTTCTGTGATAATATCATCCGATTTTGCCCCTACAATTCAAATCTTACAAAATAGCCAGTTAGTTACTAGTTAAACACGCTAAAAATGTAGAGCTCATATTCAGCGGATGTTGTGAATGCCGGTGGTATTTTTTTCTGCAAAATCAAACTATCATGCTCTGTATTAATATTCTGAAACAAGATTATGCACTTTTTGTGTTTTCTTTACTTTGCAAATTTAATATATTCCCGCAACAACCCCCGCAACTTTTGCCTTTTTCTCTGCAACGTTTCCCTCTCGCAAATTTGTACTTTTCCTCGCAATAATAAACAAGGTGATTCCGGAGGGGAGGGGGGGTAAAAGTTGAAATTTCTGAAGGGGAGGGGGGTTTAACCATGCCCGGAATTCTATATGCATGGGGGGGGGGGGGGGGAGTAAACCATTTTGGAAATTCTGGATGCATGGGGGGGTCAAAAACTAGTGCCGCCCGTGGGGGGTACCTTTATTTTCTGGAATTGCCCATTACAGCACTGATATCTCAGGAGTTAAAAACATGAACCCCATTAAATTTGGTGTGAAGACTCCTATTGGGGAACAGTAACTGGCCTGAAAAGCACAGTTTCATAGAGTCCACAGCTTCAAAGTTAGAATTTGGATGACGTCATATGAACACCAAGAATTTGAGTTTCACACAAGCGCCTACTGGTAGTTCTGCGTCTTCATATAATTCTGCATATTGGTCTTACATTAATTTTAATTTTTTGTTACACAGATAAGAGGCCATAGTCTGCCCATGGTTCTTTGGAGATTCAGGAAGTCAACTTTGGTTTCAAATCAAACAGAGTTTCATTATGACAAACAGGTAAACAATGTTAGAGCAGATTTCATATGTCTGTGACTGTGAGGCATGGAACACAGTTTGGTCACCACAGCATACTTTCCCTTTAATAAAGCCTGGTGCACACTTGCGACATAACGACATAAGAAAAATGTCACGCGAACAAAATTTAGTGGTTTCAAGAAGTTGAAGTCATCAAAAACTAACATAAGATTGCTTTGGTGAAGTAATCTAATGAAGATCCATGGAAAAGATTGATTGTTTCAATTATTTTCCCGTACTTTTTTCGTTGCAACATAACATCCTTATGTCGCTAGTGAGCACCAGGCTTAAATGGTCCTTGCCGTTGTGCCTAATGGTCAATGCTTTTACAGAAAAGTTGCCTTTTTTATTGTGTTCTGTAGGTGCCAAAACGTCTACAAATCTAATTAAAAGGCATCCAAAACCCAGGGAATTCACTTGTAACACACTGGTTAGGGTTCGCGTTTATAATCAGATCACCAATAGGGTTTGGTAATTTTCATACCCAGAGCTTTAAGCTTCATCACAAGATTGAGTACCAAGCTTTCTACACGTACCCCAACCTTTAAAACCAGCCAATCAGCAAAAATGACCCAGGGAGCTGTGGGTATGAGAATGGGTTAGGGTTTGGGACAGGAGAATTAATATAGGACATTAATTTACCTTAAGAAAGGCAACCATGTTTATTGTAAAGCACTGTCCAAAAGGCAATGACCGTTTACAAATGGAAATTGGAACGTGCATGGAATGGAACCTTGCCTTCTCATGAACATTTGGGCCATGACATCACTCAAAATGACTAATCAAACAATCAAAATGCACAAAGCACAGCTGCAACATTTTCAGTCATATGAAATCTGGTCCATACAACACTTGTATAGTACTATATGCTTACCCAAGGGTTTCAATCATGGGTGGGAGATCACATTGTTTAAAATTGTAACCCCCCCCCCCCCGCCCCCTTACCAATAGGACGTTTGCACTATTGCATCATCATTTACTGTGACACCAGAATCCTTTTCAGTTTTTTTCTCATGCAGATGGCTGCTATTAGAAACAATAGAAGTAATTACAGGCACAAAAGGAACAACACAGAGGTTTCTGGTAGTCATAGTAAACTATGTCTTGCAAATGTCCTATTAAGTTCTTTTGCATGCATAGTCTCTTCAACTTGGGTCAAAATCATCGGGAACATGCACTTGCTAAAAGAAACTCACACAAAGGAGTAGCAACAGTAAACTCCAATACTGATGATGTAACTTGACGATTTTTTTCCCCCTATTCATGTGGGGGCAGAATGATAATATATCCAACAAATGCCGAGATTTTTAGAGGGAAGTTAGGCAGGGGTTTAATCCCCCCTCACAAGTCAACCAACAAGCATGTTGCTACATCTAATTTTGACCCTATTTTGTACAAGTTTATTTGCAAGCAAGATTCAGTGTTTAGACTGGGGTGCAGAGAGTTATGTGAGTCTCTTTTAGTGAGTGCTAAACAACAGGCCTTTATCACATAAAATATTGATTTATAATTAACAATCAGTCGCTAACAATTAGGCAATGTAAATATTGGTGAGACGATAGTCAACCTGAGACGAAACTATTCACCAATATTTTACGGAGCCTAAGGCAACTAATTGTTTTAGTATAATTACTCAAGTGACTTTTAAGATTTTCGACAAATTAACGTTTAGTTGTATTTTTTTAGTTTCTTGTAATAAAGTGTGCACACGATCCTCAATGCTTTCAATGTTATAATATTCACATATAGGTGAATATAAGCAAAATGTGACAAACTTTTTGACCAATCAGTGCACAGAATGGCTTGAGTAATTATACTAATATGTAATAGTTATCAGAAAATGGAACCATGTATTCAATTCTGCACATCCGTATTAGCAAAACTGGAAAGTTTCAAAAGAATTACTTGAACACTGGCCGAGGTATGAACTTTCAAAATTTTGAATTGTGGCTTATTTTTTGGCAAAGAAATGTTAGGGCTAATACATTAAAACAAAGCTGGACAGGCATCACTGTCCATCCAGCCTCGACTTGACATATTTGCTGATACATTTCTTTGTAAAAACTAAGCCAGATTATGAAGTACTTACGGTGGCTCTGAAGGGCCATACCACTTTTTCTTAAATTTCTACTTTGTTTTTGCAAAGTTTGTCTTTTTTTTTTCAAACTTCTACTTTGTTTTTTCAAGGTGTAACTTTTTCCGGAACGTCAACTTTTTTCAAGGTGTATCTTTTTTTTTGAAGGTAGACTTTTTCAAGGTGTAACTATTTTTTTCAAGGTGCAACTTTTTTTGAAGGTAGACTTTTTTTCAAGGTGTAACTTTTTTTTTGAAGGTAGACTTTTTTTCAAGGTGTAACTTTTTTTCAAGGTGGACTTTTTTTCAAGGTGTAACTTTTTTTTTTTGAAGGTAGACTTTTTTTCAAGGTGTAACTTTTTTTCAAGGTGGACTTTTTTCAAGGCGTAACTTTTTTTGAAGGGTAGACTTTTTTTTCAAGGTGTAACTTTTTTTGAAGGGTAGACTTTTTTTGAAGGTGTAACATTTTTTTGAAGGGTAGACTTTTTTCAAGGGTGAGACTTTTTTTCAAGGTGTAACTTTTTTTCAAGGGTAGACTTTTTTTCAAGGTGTAACTTTTTTGGAAGGTAGACTTTTTTTCGAGTGAAACGTGATCGCGGGCTCATGAATGGCTGCACGTGCTTTCCAGTGTACATGGCCGCCATGGACAATGTAATGGTAGCAACTGATGGGCTGCCCATAGCATATAACGATGTCGTAGATTGATGCCAGGGAACGTAACTGTTCTCCCTCTCTCTCTTGGTCGGGGAGAATTTGAACATTGTTAAACTATTAAAATTTTTCTTAGAAAATGTGTTCCTGCCGTTTTCAAAATGAACTCGACCCATCCACCTTATCGTCCCGACCGTTACATCTTTACATCTTGGCATTGCCCATCTGTTCGGATATTTTAAAAATTTCTGTCGGTTTTATTTCCTGTTGATCAAAACTTTTGAGTCCGCTTTCAAGTTTTAAGTTTAGATTTCATCAGACTGGAGAAATTGTGTATGCGGGAAAACAAAAACAGCAAAATATAAGAAACAGAAATACAATTAGCACATTTGCCTTCTTGTCACCTTGTTATTATTCTTGTTGTTTTGGTTATCAGTTCATACTGACATTGTTAAGAGGACGTTTTCCTCGAATAAGCGCTCTACGATAAGGTGGATGGGTCGAGCTTTCATTTTGAAAACGGCAGGAACACATTTTCTAAGAAAAATTTTAATAGTTTAACAATGTTCAAATTCTCCCCGACCAAGAGAGAGAGGGAGAACAGTTACGTTCCCTGGCATCAATCTACGACATCGTTATATATATGCTATGGGCAGCCCATCAGTTGCTACCATTACATTGTCCATGGCGGCCATGTTCACTGGAAAGCACGTGCAGCCATTCATGAGCCCGCGATCACGTTTCACTCGAAAAAAAGTCTACCTTCCAAAAAAAGTTACACCTTGAAAAAAAGTCTACCCTTGAAAAAAAAGTTACACCTTGAAAAAAAGTCTACCCTTGAAAAAAAGTTACACCTTGAAAAAAAGTCTCACCCTTGAAAAAAGTCTACCCTTCAAAAAAAATGTTACACCTTCAAAAAAAGTCTACCCTTCAAAAAAAGTTACACCTTGAAAAAAAAGTCTACCCTTCAAAAAAAAGTTACGCCTTGAAAAAAAGTCCACCTTGAAAAAAAGTTACACCTTGAAAAAAAGTCTACCTTCAAAAAAAAAAGTTACACCTTGAAAAAAAGTCCACCTTGAAAAAAAGTTACACCTTGAAAAAAAGTCTACCTTCAAAAAAAAAAGTTACACCTTGAAAAAAAGTCTACCTTCAAAAAAGTTGCACCTTGAAAAAATAGTTACACCTTGAAAAAAAGTCTACCTTCAAAAAAAAAAGTTACACCTTGAAAAAAAGTCCACCTTGAAAAAAAGTTACACCTTGAAAAAAGTCTACCTTCAAAAAAAAAAGTTACACCTTGAAAAAAAGTCTACCTTCAAAAAAAGTTACACCTTGAAAAAAAGTCCACCTTGAAAAAAAGTTACACCTTGAAAAAAAGTCTACCTTCAAAAAAAAAGTTACACCTTGAAAAAAAGTCCACCTTGAAAAAAGTTACACCTTGAAAAAAAGTCTACCTTCAAAAAAAAAAGTTACACCTTGAAAAAAAGTCTACCTTCAAAAAAAGTTGCACCTTGAAAAAAATAGTTACACCTTGAAAAAGTCTACCTTCAAAAAAAAAAGATACACCTTGAAAAAAAGTTGACGTTCCGGAAAAAGTTACACCTTGAAAAAACAAAGTAGAAGTTTGAAAAAAAAAAGACAAACTTTGCAAAAACAAAGTAGAAATTTAAGAAAAAGTGGTATGGCCCTTCAGAGCCACCGTAAGTACTTGACGTATTTGCCCCATTTCTTTGTAAAAACTAAGCCAGCGTCAGAAATTCGTCTTTTTAGTCACAAGATGAATTTGTTTTGTAGAGATGAGATCTACAAGCTAAATGGGCAAGAAAAAATGAATGTAGTAGCATTACTGGATGTAGTAGCAGCACCAAAAAACTTCGCTAGAAAATGCGAGTGATTTTTTTCCACACTCGATAATTGAAAATTCTACTCGCATAGTGAGTTAGCTTGTGGGAATTTCGAACCCTGTAAGCCAGAGTATGAAGTATTGAAAATTCATATCTCAGCCAGTATTCAAGCAATCCTCGCAAAGCTTTCCCTGCTAGCAGAGGACTATTTTCTCTGCATTTTGCTGGCTGAGGATCGCGAGGAAAAGAGACCTCTGCCCTGGATCGAAACTCGCTTTGTTTTGCCGCCGTCCACAACCTTTGAAAGGTTTGCTGACCGTTTCTTGACCGTTTCTTGATCCCACTATATGCGCACTCAGCTGATGTTTTCCACTGGGGGCTCAAATAATATCAGAGTGGAAAATGTCTGTAGATATGCGTGTGCATATAGTGGGCTCAAGAAACAGCCAGGAAATGGTCCAAGGTTGTGAATGGCAGCAAAACAAAGCGAGTTTCGGCCCAGGGCAGAGGTCTCTTTTCCTTGCGGTCCTCAGCCAGTAAAGTGCAGAGAAGAAGCCTCTGCTGCAGGGAACACCTTTGCAAGTTTACTAATATGGATGTGTTCGATTTTCGGGTAAGTGGTGGTGGTATGGGGTATGTATTTTATGATAGAAGTGAAAATTATGTTAAATTGTTCTAAATGTAAAAGCTGGCTTGGTTTACACAAGTGTACACATTTAGAAAATAAAACAATATTATATTTCTGAGAGCGTCCTTTATTCCAACTTTACATTGCATGTAAGTACCTTTTCTGGATTTAAAAAAAAGTCCCACAAAGCCACTCAGACCCCAGCCATTGATGCTCCTGTCAGCGCCAGTGGTGTGTCAGCTCACTACACACAGTATCAAGACTCCACGTTCCAGACTGCTCATCAGACAGTTCCTCTTCAACTCTCAAGGCTACAGCTCCAGTGCAACAGGGCCTTACCTTCACACTCACCAGGCCTCTCACTTGATTGATGTTGTCATGGTGATAGATACATGCAGTACATATTAGACCGTCTGATAACATTCTGTTATTAAGGGAGCATGCCAACAAATCACTCCATATCCTTCCAACCCCACGTGGGATTATTCAACTTTTGAAACAGACATCCTAACTTCCCCCACAATTAGGGCTGGAATGTTTATGACTCTGCTTTCATGAAAGCCAATTTGCACACTTCAAGCATGTTTAATTTGCATTATTAAATGTACACTAATTGTTACTAAATGTTACTGAGTGTATGTACCTGAAAGTTTTTATTTGCACAATAATAGAAAGAAAAATCTACAAAACAAAATGTAGACCCTACTGACAGATTTTTACTGCAAATTGAAAAATTATAATTGAAATTAAATTAATCATGGTTCTTATAGCAAATTATTTATGGGTTCAGTTCAGTTTATGCCAAAAATGCATGATTCCAGAAAATATTCATACCCACTTGACAGAAGGGTTAAGGACTACCCTTCCCTTCTGCATTTTACAAAATACAATTTAGCATATTGATTTGTGATGGAACAAGTTTGTATACTATATTTGCCAATTTAGAAATATAGGGAAGCTGACCCCTAGAGCAATTTTTCCAATATCCGAATATTTAATGGAATCAAGCAATTCACTTTGCTGCAATGCTTATTATGCTAATGCAGAGATGCCAACCTCCAACCTTCACAATGCAGGAAATGAGGTGATTTTGGACCTACAAAATGTATTTGCACTGTGAAATCAAGTTACAGTACATGGGATATTTGGACACATTAAGGCAGGAAAGTGTGAGTCTCCTGTTAAAGGGTAGGAGAATTGGCACCTCTGCTCATGAGTACTTTTAATTATGATAAAATACAGCGAGTTAGATACTGACTGAAAATCTGTGTGCTGACAGGTTGAGATTTTAAAAGCAATAGTTATGAGATGATGTTATAACAGTGTATTGAAATTAAGAAACTAGTCCGACAGTAAAGTACTAATTTGGCTAAAATTCTTAATTAAAAGTTACTGATGTTTGTTATAATAATTTGTTATATTGGTCACATTGACTTTGTGCTTGGTTACTATTTTATAAGTATAATTACTCAAGTGATTATAAGAAATTCTGGGTGTTGATTGGTCGAGAGGTTGTTTTCACTTGCTATAATCACTGGTATAGAAAGGATTGGGAGTGCAAAAAAAAAATCTCATGAGTCACTTGAGCAATTATATTAAAACAATTAGTTGCCTCAGGCTCTGTGATTATCAGTGAATGTCACCTTTTCCACTTCGTCTTGACTAATTGTGAAATATTGTTCACATTAATATCACCTTGAGTGACAAGCATGAATTATGAATGAATTTCAATTTAGGAAGTCAAAAGTCACTTTAAAAAGACTGCACCTGACAGGCCAGCTGCCACTGAATTTCTTATAAGGGATGCCAAGGAGGACAATAGCATATCGACATCTAAAATCAATCAAGTTACCAATGTGATCCAAAATCAATTCTTTGTATATTATTAAAGCATTGTTATCATAACTAGCAAACTTGACAGCTTCAGGCAGCTAGATTTGATCATTATCGCAGTCAGGCACAGTCAGCTTTTAATAAGATTTCAGGTTTTTCGCTTTTAGTATTGAAATGTTTATGCTGAGTGTGGAATCCTACAAAGTCAAGTAGGAAATGGTAAAAATAAGTTATATTATCTCTAATGTTTAATCAAAATCTAAAACTGTGAGGGTGACATTAGGAAATTCTCAAAAGATGGAATAATAAATTCTTATATGATATTATAATTATTTTTATGGATAATTAATGATGACAAAATTAAATATAATATCTTAGTTTCTATTTATTTTAATTCTTTTAATTACAGATTTTAACCCAAAGTCCGTTTTTAGTGTCTCTTAGTTTATTTTAAACAGTGTGCAAAATTTTTATAATTGCATCCTCCCTCCCCCCCCCCCAAAAAAAAATCCAAGACTGTGCATTAGGAAATTCTCAAAAGATGGAATAAATTCTTATATGATATAATTCTTTTGATGAATAATTAATGTGATGACAAAATTAAATATTATAATTATCTTAGTTTCTATTTATTTTCATTGTTTTAATTACAGATTTTAACCCGGAGTCCCTGTTTTTAGTGTTTCTTAGTTTATGTTAAACGGTGTGCAAAATTTTGATAAATTGCAAACCCACCCATTAATCAACCATTTTAGTAGCAGAGCTTCTCATCCGAGCCCGCCAAGGACTTGGATCATATTAGGATGCCTTACAATTGTTTCAAAAGTATTTGAATAATTTTTATTGCCCACCGTCCATCCGAATATGTTTGATTTGCTGGCATGCTACCTTAATCTGAATGTGATCAGCCATGTACTGCATGTATTTGTACCTACCATCATGACAACATCAGTCATGTGAGACACCTGGTAAGTGTGAATAGCATCACCCTGTTGCACTAGAGCTGTGGCCTTGGGAGCTGCAGAGATACTGCCTGGTGTGCAGTTAGGAGCTTGAGCCTCAGTACTTGAGTGTGGTGAGTTGACACACCTACCGGTTTTGACATCTGGAGCATCCTTTCAGCTGGACCTGTGTTCTTTACAAGGTATACATAAATAATTACATGCACATTTCTTAACAACATGAAGAAAACTTGTGATTCCAGAAATAATCCTTAACCTTCCCATAGAAGCTTATTAGAAATTCCAAAGGGAATGGTATTGTAGGTATCAAGTTGCCTTTTATTTTCCATGCAATCACTCCTGTATTTTGCTCACCAAAAACTCGGGGGAATGGGGTTGAATTCAAACCCCTTCCATGGGAAGGCGATGGATATTTTACTGGATTCACATATTATAATATGCATGTTATATGTCAGCAGTTGAGCCAGCATCCTGTCAAATGAAGCACTGGTTTTGTATTTTGATGGTCATGGTTCATTTTGCGTAAATGATTGTGGTTTGTGGTAGAGTAAAGCACCCAATGAAATAATATGTAATATCCTTGAGAAAATCAGGAAGGCAACACGTCACCCTCTCCATTACTGCACTGCTTTGAAGCCTAGATTATCACTCTCAAATTACGATTTTCCAGCGTTTAAATTCAAATTCCACAGTCTAAAAAACTTGACATTCCTGTAATTTTAAAAAGATAATTTAGTTAATTGAAAGAACCTGATTTTACTAGTAGTTAAAAAAACAACAAAAAAACAACAACAGAATCATTCAAGCAAAATGAACTACATATATACCGCTGGAAAGCAAAATACAAGAGACTCAAAACCTATTCACACAAGCATGGAAACTTCAAGCATGGATAAGTGTTGGAGCCTGGGCACCAAACTGCCTTTAAAAGTTGTCATCTTCACACTGACTTGCTCTCAGACCCCAAACGATGGACACCCTTGTGTTGGGGAGGGGGGACCCCCTAAGAATATACAGGCATGATTGTCAGGAAAAATTACTTCCAACCCTAGGAAGGCATAGCAAATAGGGTGTGGTCCTTAGCAAATTTACTCCTAAGAGATAGGAACTAAAGCCTAGGGCATACATCAAATTAAAGTTGTGCGAATACATTTAACACAATAGATCATTTGTTATTTGAAAGTGTAATGAGTCGGTATCTTTTGAAAATAATGTAATTGATGCAACCTGAATTCGGCATATGCCCTGGGCCTAAGGTTTGTTAGAAGGCTAGTATGAGACACCCTAAGGGATTGCAGGTGACGGCTTTGGGTATCTGGCAATACTAAAAGATAGCACTTGAGTGAATTTTGTATATCAAATGAATAGGACAATCATCCCTATGTATATGTTTAGGAGTTTCCCCTGGCTCTTGTGTGTTTCATAAGGTATGAGGAAAGGTGCAAGTGGTCCTTTCGCAAAATAGTTGTCATTTCATGTGCTTTAAAGCTTAGGTTTGTACATGTATTATATATCATTTAAAGCTTTTGAGGAGTAGAAAACAAATATTGTGTTTTTATTAATAAAATCAATCATTATTTGTCAAAAACGGATTTTCTTGTGTCAGTAAGTTCTAGTCCATCAGAATTAAATAGAACCACCCAGGTTTGTATCAAAATGAATGACACTAATAAAGGTGGACTTCAAAGTGTGCCAGCAATTTTCAATAATTTCTTTGTTGCAATTTTATGCCAATTTTTCTTTCAGCTTTTTCAGTACCATCTAACTTCAAGAGGCAATAAAAACCTAAATATCGGACAAAAAATCGCTTGCAAACTTGTTTGGAGTCTAGCTTTGTGTACATGTATTATATAATATCATTTTAAAGCCACCTTTAAAATGATATTTTGTAATACATGTACACAGCTTAAAAACAGGAAATGACAAAATGAGGAACCTTTTCCCATACCATAATGACAAAATGACTGGCTCAGCCACTAAACACAAAACAAAAAGTTGACAAAATGAAAATGCTCTAGCTTTTTAAGCACTGGGATGAAACTCTGAGACTTTTGCAAGTCTGAGACAGCTTGCCTTAGTTAATACTGTATTTTGGAAGTTGAGCATTTAATGTCTGGTCAAATATTGCTGAAATAAACATAGGTCTTGTATTGAAAGAGCAAGTTAGAACCTAGTGTGTTAAGAAAGCTAGAGCCTTTTCAAATGTTTAATTCCAGTAGAGATCCATACCCCTAAAATATGGAGGGTTCAAGGTGGGGTCAATGCACTATTTCCCATATACAATCAATGTATTTTTCACTGAAAAGGGTTGGAGGGGGTTCTAAGGAAAATTCCCTCCATGGCTGGGGGTATGGATCCCAGTATTACACAACACAAAATTATAGTTACAAGATTTTACAACCAGTCATCTGATGGTGTGAAGGGCTCAGGTTGTGGTCTGGCTGATGGTGGAAAGGGCTCAGTGTGGTCTGGCAGATGGTGTGAACTTCTCAGGGTGTGGCTGATGGTGTGAACGGCTCCCTGTGGTGTGGCTGATGGTGTGAAGGCTCCCTGTGGTGTGGCTGATTGTGGTCTGGAGGGCTCACTGTGGTCTGGATGATGGTTTGAAGGGCTCACTGGTCTGGCTGATGGTATGAAGGGCTCACTGTGGTCTGGCTGATGGTGTGAAGGGCTGACTGTCGTCTGGCTGAAAGTCTGAAGGGCTTACTGTGGTCTGGCCGATGGTGTGAAGGGCTCTTTGTGGCCTGGCTGATAGTCGGAAGGGATCACTCTGATCTGGCAGCTGGTGTGAATGACTCACTGTGGTCTGGCTGATGGTGGAAAGGGCTCACTGTGGTCTGGCTGATGGTGTGAAGGGCTCACTGGTCTGGCTGATGGTGTGAATGGCTCTGTGTGGTCTGGCTGATGGTGTGAAGATCTCACTGTGGTCTGGCTGGTGGTGCAAAGGGCTAACTGTGGTCTGACTCATGGTGTGAACTTACTCCAATCTGTAAGAATATTGACATTACATGTATGTGCAATAGACCATTCCTGGTGTGCATTTTTATAGACTGTGGAGAACTCTGTAGAAATCCATTCTGTCTACCGGTATATAAATCCAAGAAATTAGCTTCTAATAAAATAATTTCATTAAAATGCACTGCAACATGAACACTGTGGACACTTTTTCAAGCTGGGGATACTGAAACCATTTTCTGTATGCCCTAGGATTCTAAAAGTCCCAATAAATGTTCCAGGGGGTGGATGTAAACTTTGTCTGGCACAATACCAGCTTTAGTGTCTATAATCTAGCTTTCCATTTTAATGGTCAGCTGCAAAAGAAAATCTAGCCACGGTTTTTGTAAGAAATGCAACAAATATATAAGAAACATCCAAGAAGTAAATGTATGTGAATGAAGAAAATTCTATAAAACCTTGAGAGACAAGGCTCAAAATTTTGAGACTCCCACCTAATGCGGGAGAGTTGAAAGCTATGCGCTCCCATTGAGGACTTCAGTTTTTTTTTACTCACCCTGGAATTTCACTGCAACTGGGTACCCATCCTCCTGTGGAACAGGCTACTCCAGGGCCACACCACTCTGTAGTACAAACAATAAAAAGTCAGTATAATTTCTATTAGGCTATATTTACATGATCTGGAGTTGAGTGCTTACACGGCAGGTAAGGATGCCAGCCTGGGATGAAAATTGTTTTGCTTTACATGAAGCCCAGGTTGTCAGCCTAACCTGTGTCAACCCTTCTGCTCATAATGCTTTGTAAGTGTTTACATGAGCCTGTGCCTGGTTTTCATACCAGGGCAACGGTTCTCAGACCAGGTTGCCCTGGGTTCAGGAAACACACTGCGCCCACTGTGGCTTCTCAAACCCAGAACTCATGTAAAGCAAAACAATTTTCATCCCGGGCCGGCGTCATTACACGGTTAAGCGTTCAACCCGGGATCATGTAAAGAAGGACTTTAGACAATTTCTTAATGGCCGTTTCACATTCTTGAACATAAAATGCATGGCCAGATCTCGTGCATCAAAATAACGTTTTACAGGGAAACGGTCAAGAAAACGTCATATTGTTATTGAAAATAGATTTTCAATAATTTTTGTGACTAGGAACTCGAGCGAGATTTGGGTCCCTGAAAACACACGGGAACGCTTGCTACTCGCGCTTTTATGTCCCCCTTTCCCTCACAGTTCGAAACGCTCCTCCTCCCTGCATTAAATATTTAGCCAGAAAATGTAGCATAGTATACGTTGTTCGGAAAATAAGAAACAACTGTTACCTAGTATTCATATTACAACCCTTTAGCTTGCAGAACGAGCTTGAATGTAATTGTAGCGAAATAGCGAATGACATACATAAAAGTACTGTTGTGCTACATGGCTTATTCTCCATAAAACCAGCGTTTCGATGGCTAATGGAGGACACATACTTGCCTTAATTATTTCCCAAACTTTGTAGGGAGATAACAGTGTTTCGAGCTGTAGTTTGTCTTCTTCTCGGCTCAAAGAGTCGAGCACATGGCAGCCATTTTCTCTCGCGATGAAGCGTTTAATTTGCATTTTAAATTTCGCGCTATTAGTTCCAGTCTTGCGCGATTTTAAAACAGGGTCAATCTGGTGACAGCATTTGCCATGCGCTACAGATTCGCTTCCTGTGAAATAAAACAAAAGACATAATCATACATAACAAGATCTCGTGCTCCAGACACAAAACGTAAGGCCAAAAATTGCAGAGCAACTAGAATATGACCATCGCAATTTAAGGCTTCCCGAGGCGAAAATTCTGGTTTAAAGTCAAAATTTATCGTTCGCTGTTGTTATATAGATTTTTCAATTGTCTTATTCATTTCACAGGCCAGTGAATCTTTAGTATAGCGCATGTGAACTGCGCTTTGCCGCGGTGTCATGTCTGGTGGGGTTTTACGACAATGGGCATAAAAATGAGTTAACGACTACAGACAAACACGATTAACGACAAAAAGCGTTTACGGCTACCGACATTTTTACAAATTATTCCAGCCAGTTTATGAAATAAAAAGTTTTTTGAGAAATAGCGAGTGCTTTTGATAGATGTACTTTTCAGCGCCTGTGAGTTGGGAAGTACTTACTGAATTTCAATGGGTATAACTGACACTCTGGGCATCTCTAGATTATCTTTCAGGGGATTAATGGTCGTCTGTTCACGGAAATTAAAATTAGACAGGATGACGTGTGCGCGCATGCGCAAACGGACAACTGTTAAAAAAACTCATCTCCGTGTCAATGCCTACTATTGGAATATGAGTTAAAAAACATGCTAAACGGCAACTGTGAAAAAACATTTCTGCATCGTGACATAACTACTAGCATCGTGACATGACTACTAGTTAAAAAGAAAGCCAACAATATGTCCCACATGGATCTCTAGCACACTCTTGAGGCCTATAAATATGTTGGTGATGCATAATAATTAGTTGATTGTTCACTAACGGTACAAGGGGCGTCTTATATGGTCTGGTGGCCGGGCGTACTCTCACCCATAGGTATCTAGTACTGAGCAATTCAACACCAGGATAGCGACTGTCAGGGCCGAAATCTCTGGCGTGGGCGTAAGAACCGTACGGTCGCCATACGATGCTTCAGCTCTTTGTCTGGAAGTATGGTCCTATTTTTTTCTTTTCTTTTTAAAAACAAACCAAAAAAGCAAAGGATTTTTTTTCGCTATCACTAGCAGTTTGAAAGCATTTCAGTAAACCTACCAATTTTGTTAGGGACTGGTCATAAATTAGAGGGGGAGGGCTGGTGTATTTTCTTGGGGTCTACATGTTTTGGGGACTGAAACGAACCTCCCCTGACAAGATGCAGGAAAAATGTTGGCCCTCCCAGAAAATGTGGTGACATGTTTAATGGTGATCCAAAGAGCTTGGCGCCGCTGTAACTGGGGTAGATATTGGGAGGTAGTCAACTTTCATTACTGATAATTCGGCTGGTCTCCCTGTGCTATTTAACCAGTCGTTCCATACTCATCATCAGTTTTTCCCATCTGGCACGGGATCGGCCCTAGGGTGCGGCTGCTTGGAGAGCGGTGGAAATCTAATCTCAACATCCGCTCGAAGTCTTCTTTTATCGTCATCGCCTTAAGGGCCTGTTGTTTGCTGACCCCTAGCGTGTCTTCCACTTTCCTCCACGGCCTTCGTTTGTCAAACATCACCATCTTCTGAATCGCATCATTCGGCATTCTGCATACATGCGCTACGTATTTGAGGGACTGTACATGGCAGAAATTTTCAATCAGTTGTGATCGGGTCAGTTCGTACAGCTTACTGTTCGAGATCTTAAACGCCCAATCTATCTTGCCATCGACAAGGGTTGCAGGGTCGGTCCCCTTTTTTCGTAGGTTTTGGGGCGGGACATTCTTACGTGCATAGCAGCCAGCTATCATCTTACGTAGGAAACCATTCCACACGGTGTTCAACTTCTACTACACAGAATAATGCAACAGCAAAATTAAACTAAACGCATAAATTATATTCGATCCTGCCATTGTACTTCAGAGAATGAGACAACCCATATATGCAAAAATCGACTGTTCTTATTACCCTGAGGGGGTTGGGGCTCGCATATTTTTTGGTCGGTGCTGATCGTCGGAAATTTTCAGTTTCATCCCAAAAAGATACCAAAAAAGGGCGTGGCTCTTAAGATGCTGCCTTTGATGTGCTGTTGTCATCAACTTCTCCCCCTATTTCTTAAAGAGCTCTTGTCAGCCACTCCTTTATTGTTGTTTTCAGTCGATATGAGACAACGAACTACACGTAGAAATCTTGAAATAGTCTTCAAAAAACAAAGTTTTATTATTCATTCATCGAATTCAATCGCAAATATTGTAATACATTTCCTAAATCAGCCGATGGAAATAGATGCTTTCTCTGTCTCGGTATGTGCTAGGCTGACAAAATGGAGGCTGACAGAGGCTCTTTAAGGCCAGTTTACTTACGATTTTTGCTGCAATCATAGTCGCGCGAGTCCCGGGCAGATTAGTCTCGCACGAACGACGCGTCAAGTCGTAATCACTAATGTACAAGGTGCAACTCGGCGCGATCTACCGCGATTTTTGTCGGCGTGATGTCGCGGAGTTTTCAAACATGTTCGAAACTCTTTGCAACTTGATGCGATTTGAAGAAAAGAGAGCACAGAAATCGCACCGGATTTGCATCTCGTTTACGCAAGAGAGTTGGAATTGCTACTCGCGCGATAAAAATCGACGCGGCAAATGCAACAAAAATCGCAAGTGCACACCGGCCTTTGCAAGGTTAAAGATTTTTCAAACGAAGCGTTGCGTGACCGACACAAAGAACGGGTTGCGCGAGAGACTAGGAGAGCGCCTGAGTAAAGACCATTCGTTCAGCCAGACGGCGGGGGACTATTAAACAATTATGGGTAGGGTTATCGAAATATTTTCAAACTGCCGACTGCCTTGATAGCAAAAAAAATCCCAGACCCTTTGAAAACGCGCAAGACTGGAACTGCTGGAACTAATAGCGCGAAATTTAAAATGCAAATTAAACGCTTCATTGGAGAGAAAATGGCTGCCATGTGCTCGACACTTTGAGCTGAGAAGAAGACAAACTACAGATCGCCACTACAGCTCGAAACACTGTTATCTCCCTACAAAGTTTGGGAAATAATTAAGGCAAGTATGCGTCCTCCATTAGCCATCCAAACGCTGGTTTTATGGAGGATAAGCCATGTAGCACAACAGTACTTCTATGTCATTCGCTATCGCTACAATTTTCAAAGCCCGTTCTGCAACCTTAAAGGTTGTAATATGAATACTAGGCAACAGTTGTTCTTATTTTCCGAACAACGTACTATGCTACATTTTCTAGCTAAATATTGCAGGGAGGCGGAGAGCGTTCGTCCGAACTGTGGGGGAAATGGGGACACAATTACAGCGTACCGTAGCGTTCCAGTGTGTTTTCAGGAACCCAAATTTTGCTCGAGTTCCCCATCACAAAAAAACATCTATTTTTAATGACAATACGACGTTTTCTTGTCCCCTTTCCTGTAAAACGTTATTTTCATGTACGAGATCTGGCCATGCATTTATGTTCAAGAATGTAAAACGGCCATTTTGAGAAATTATACTGACTATAGACTATATTTATTGTTGAAACTGTTATAGGCCTCTTGAATTCCAAGCAGGGTGGTCCTTGAGCAGCCTGGCCGTCCCACAGGATGAATACCCAGTTGCAGGAGTGAAATTCCAGGGTGAGTAAAATAAATCCACACTGAAGTCCTCAATATTCTTTGGATGTTTCTTATACATTTGTTGCATTTCTTACAAAAACTCCTCTTCCTAAACTCTGGGTCATTCCATTTTTTTAGCCGCCATAGGCAGATTTAAAGGGGGGGGGGGGGGGCTCAGGCCCCCCCCCCCCTTTCCGATAGATTTCCCCATACATTTACTGGATTTGCAAGAGCAAGGTTTCAACTTTGGCCTCCATTTTTTTTTACTTTGGGCCCCCTCCTTATTTGAGATCCTGGTTCCACCCTCCTCCCCCCTACAGAAGAGTTTTTTTCTGAGATGATATAGCAAAAATGGCCTTTTCCATTGGCAAACTGAAAAAACCCTCTTCCGTAGGTTTTTCCAAGGGGGGTGCAATACAAATAGCCTCTTCTGTGGGTTTTTCCGAGGGGTACAATGAAAAAAATCCTGTACTGTGGGAGTAGCCAGATTTTCGTTAGTGCAGCTGTCCATTAAAAAGGATGATTCCAGCTTTAGTGTATATAAGTCTAGTCGCCAGAGGAGTTAAAATGGTTTCAGTTGTCCCCAACTTGAAAGTATCCATGGTGTTCATTTTGACACTTTGGTGTATTTTATGAGATTCTTTTGTTCTATTAGAAGCCAATTTCATGGGTTTTTATAGACAGCAAGAAGAGTGCAAACAGAGTGCTACACAGTCTATAAAAATGCACATCAGGAATGGTCTATTGAACATGCTCCAAACAAGTAATTTCAATATTCTTACAGATTGGAGTAAGCTCAAGGAACCCTTCACGCCTTAGCCATCCACAGTTAACCCTTTGCACCATGAGCAAGACCAGTTGAGATCTTCAAACCATCAGCAAGACCACAGTGAGCCCTTGACACCATCAGCCAGACCACAGCGAGCCCTTCACACCATCAGCCAGACCAAAGTGAGCCCTTCACACCATCAGCCAGACCACAGTGAGCCCTTCACGTTATCAGCAAGACCACAGTGAGCCCTTCACACCATCAGACTGGCTATAAAATCTTGTAACTATAATTTTTGTGTAATACTGTGATCCATACCCCTATTATGGACGGAATTTTCCTTAGACAACCCCCCCCCCCCCCCCCCCTTCCTATGGAATTTTCAGTGAAAAACACTGATTGTATGGAAAATGTGCATTGACCCCACCTTTAACTCTCCATATTTTAGGGGTATGGATCTCTACTGGAATTTAGAAAAGGCTCTAGCTTTCTAACACTAAAGGCTCTAGTTTGCTCTTGATACCTTATGTTTTGTTCAGCAAGACATTAAAATGCTCACTTCCAAAATACAGTATTAACCAAGGCAAGCTGTCTCAGACTTGTAAAAGTCTCAGAGTTTCATCCTCTGCTTAAAAAGCTAGAGCATTTCATTGTCAACTAATTTTGTTGTGCCTACAGTGACTGAGCCAGACATCTTGTCATACTTAAGGGTATGGGGAAAGTTCAAAGGGTCCTTTGGCAAAAGAGTTGTCATTTCGTCTGCTTTTAAGCTGTGTACATGTACATTAAAAAGCTCGGTCTGAAAGAAAAATTGGCATAAAAGGATGCAACAAAGAAAATTTTTGAAAATCACTGGCACCTTAGTGTCATTCATTTTGATACGAAACTGGATGGTTCTATTTAATTCTGATGGACTAGAACTTACCGACTTGAGAAAATCAGTTCTTGACAAATAATAGTTGATTTTACTAATAAAACACCATCGTTGTTTCTACTCCTCAAAAGCTTCAAAATGATATAATGTACCTAGCGTTAAAACAGATGAAATGACAACTCTGAAAGAACCCTTGCACCTTTCCCCATACCGTAAAGAGCCAGGGGAGACTCCCTAAACATATACAGGGATGATTGTCCTATGCCTTTGATATAAAAATTCACTCAAGTGGTATGTTTTAGTGTTGTCAGATATCCAAAGAGTCAAGGGTGTCTCACACTAGCTTTCTAGCAAACCTTAGGCCTAGGGCGTATGCCAAATTAAGGTTGCATTGATTACATTACTTTCAAAAGATACTGACTTACACTTTCAAAAAAAAATATATAATGATCTATTGATTTAAATGTATTTGCAAAACTTCACTTCGAGGTATGCGCTAGGCATTAGTTCCTATCTCTTAGAGGTAGCTATGGACCACACCCTATTGGGTGTCTCACACTAGCTTTCTAGCAAACCTTAGGCCTAGGGCGTATGCCAAATTAAGGTTGCATTGATTACATTACTTTCAAAAGATACTGACTTACACTTTCAAAAAAAAATATATAATGATCTATTGATTTAAATGTATTTGCACAACTTCACTTCGAGGTATGCGCTAGGCATTAGTTCCTATCTCTTAGAGGTAGCTATGGACCACACCCTATTTTCTATGGTTGGAATTTATTTTCCCGACAATCATGCCTGTATATTGTTTGGGGGAGTCCCTCCCTCCCCCAACACAAGTGTGTCAGTTTGAGGTCCATGAGAGCAAGTGAGTATGAAGATGACAACTTTAAAAGTAGTTTTGTTCCAAGCTCCAACACTTATTCAAGCTTGAACTTTCCATGCTTGTGATTAGTTTTGAGTCTCTCTTTAATTTTGCTTTTTCAGCGGTACATGTAGTTCATTTTGCACAAGTGATTATTGTTGTTTTTCATTTTCCTCTTTGGTTCAAACTAGTAAAATCAGGTTGTGTCAATTAACCACATTATCTTTTTTAATAATTTACAGTGAACGCCATTGTTCTGTGACATTTTGCCGTTCTGGAAGGAGGCTATGTATCCAGCCCACAATGCATTGCTTTGTTTCTATTACATCATTGAGTGCGTCAGAAACTGAGTTACTCAAAGTGTTCATACTGTTATAAGTCTTTCTGATGCTATAAGTCTTTCTCATGCTTGTTAAAGGTAGAATGTGAGGGGATGGCAAAGTAATACACTTTAATTAGTCTCTAAGTTTCAATGGTATAAAAATGTGGCAATCCAAGTTGCTCTGGTTACAGTAGCGGGGGTGAGAACAATAGAAATTGTCCACCAATAGGAGCCTCCACTTACTCACTAGGTCTAGTCATATGCACAGGAGTATGCAAATTCATACTTCAAGAGTGAGAATCTAGGGTTCAAAGCAGTGCATTAATGGGTAGGGTGTATATATATTGCCTTCCTGATTTTCTCAACCTCTCAAGGATATTAGATAATGATTTCATTGGGTGCTTTACTCCACCACAAACCACAAGCATTTATGCAAAATGAACTATGACCATCAAAATACAAAAAAAGTGCTTCATTTGACAGGATGCTGGCTCAACTGCTGACATAAACATGCATATGATATTGTGATTCCAGTAAACTAATCCATCGTATCCCATGGACGGGGTTTTAATTCAACCCAGTGATTCCCCCTCCATTCCTGAGTTTCTAGTGAGCAAAATACAGGGTGATTGTTTGGGAAATAAAAGGCAAATTGAAACCTACAATGTAAATTATTTTTCCTCTGGAATTTCTAATCTCTTATGGGAAAGTTAAGGATTATTATCTGGAATCACAATTTTTGTTAATGTTGTTTGGGAATGTGCATGTAATTATTTATGTATATATTGCAAAGAACACAAGTCCCACAAGGCCCTGAAGACTCCAGCTGAAAGGATGCTCAAGATGTCAAAACCGGTAGATGTGTCAACTTACTACACTCAGTACTGAGGCTTCAAGCTCCTAACTGCTCACCAGGCAGTATCTCTGCAGCTCCCAAGGCCACAGCTCTAGTGCAACAGGGTGATGCCATTCACACTTACCAGGTGTCTCACATGACTGATGTTGTCATGATGGTAGGTACAAATACATGCAGTACATGGCTGATCACATTCAGATTAAGGTAGCATGCCAGCAAATCAAACATATTATTCGGATGGACGGTGGGCAATAAAAATTATTCAAATACTTTTGAAACAATTTTAAGGCATCCTAATATGATCCAAGTCCTTGGCGGGCTCGGATGAGAAGCTCTGCTACTAAAATGGTTAATTAATGGGTGGGTTTGCAATTTATCAAATTTGCACACTGTTTAACATAAACTAGGAAACACTAAAAACAGGGACTCCGGGTTAAAATCTGTAATTAAAAGAATAAAAATAAATAGAAACTAAGATATAATATTCAATTTTGTCATCACATTAGTTATTCATAAAAAGAATTATATCATATAAGAATTTATTATTCTATCTTTTGAGAATTTCCTAGTCACCCTCGCAGTCTTGGATTTTGATTAAAACATTAGAGATGACATAAATTTTACCATTTCCTACCTCTACTTCATAGGATTACACTCAACTTAAACATTACTAAAATAGAAAAACCTGAATCTTATTAAAGCTGACTGTGCCTTCACTGTGGTAATGATCAAATATTATACTGCCAGAAGCTGTCAAATTTAATAGTTAATGAGTTAGTTAATAACTGCTTTAATATAAAAAGAATTGATTTTGGATCACATTGGTAAATTAATTGATTTTAGATGTTGATATGCTACTTTCTATATGAAATTCAGTGGCCGGCCTGTCAGGCGCAGTCTTTTTAAAGTGACTTTTGATTTCCTAAATTCATTCATAATTCATGTGATACTACCGGTAATGTGAACAATATTTCACAATTAGTTGTGACGAAGTGGAAAAGGTGACATTCGCTGATAATCACAGAGCCTGAGGCAACTAATTGTTTTAATATAATTGCTCAAGTGACTCATAAGATGTTTTAGACAAAAAAATGTTTTTATTGGATTTTTTCACGATCATAAAAGATATTTATGCATGCACTCCCAATCCTTTCTCTACCAGTGATTATATATACTGTAGCAAGTGAAAACAAACCTCTTGACCAATCAGCACCCAGAATTTCTTATAATCACTTGAGTAATTATACTTATAAAATAGTAGGGAACCAAGCACAAAGCTGTTAGCAATGTGACTATGATATAACAAATTATTATAACAAACATCAGTAACTTTTAAGAATTTTAGCCAAATTACTACTTTTATTTTCGGACTATCAGTTTCTTAATTTCAATACACTGTTATAACCTCATCTCATAACTATTGCTTTTAAAATCTCAACCAGTCAGCACACAGATTTTCAGTCAGTATCTAACTCGCTGTATTTATCATAATTAAAAGTACTCATGAGCAGAGGTGCCAATTCTCCTTCCCTTTAACAGGAGGCTCACACTCCCACGCTTTCCCGCCTTAATGTGTCCAAATCTCCCACTTTTGATGGAAATAATAATGTACTGTAACTTGATTTCACAGTGCAAAGATATTTTGTATGTCCAAATCACCTCATCTCCTGCATTGTGAAGGTTAGAGGTTGGCATCTCTGGATTAGCATAATAAGCATTGCAGCAAAGTGAACTGCATGATTCCAAGAAAATATTCATATTCAGATATTGGAAAAAATGTTCTAGAGGTCAACTTCCCTATTATTTCTAAATTGGCAAATATAGTATACAAACTTGTTCCAATCACAAATCAATATGCTAAATTGTATTTTGTAAATTGCAGAGGGGAAGGGTAGTCCTCAACCCTTCTGGGTATGAATATTTTCTGGAATCATGCATTTTGGCATAAACTGAACTGAATAATTTGCTATAAAAAACATGATTAATTTAATTTCAATGATAATTTTTCACTTGGAAGTAAAAAGGTCTACAATTTGTTTTGTAGATATTTTTCTTTCTATTATTGTGCAAATAAAAACTTTCAGGTACATACACTCAGTAACATTAATAATGCAAATTAAATATGCTTGAAGTGTGCAGATTGGCTTTCATGAAAGCAGAGTCATAAACATTCCAGCCTTAATTGTGGGGGAAGTTAGGATGTCTGTTTCAAAAGTTGAATAATCCCACGTGGGGTTGGAAGGATATGGAGTGATTTGTTGGCATGCTCCCTTAATAACAGAATGTTATCAGACGGTCTAATTAACATGTACTGCATGTATTTGTATCTATCACCATGGTAGCATCAATCATGTGAGAGGCCTGGTGTGTGTGAAGGTAAGGTCCTGTTGCACTGGAGTTGCAGCCTTGAGAGTTGAAGAGGAACTGTCTGATGAGCAGTCTGGAACGTGGAGCCTCAGTACTGAGTGTAGTGAGCTGACACACCACTGGTGCTGTCAGGAGTATCAATAGCTGGGGTCTGAGGGGCCTTGTGGGACTTTTTTTTAAATCCAGAAAAGGTACTTACATACCATATAAAGTTGGAATAAAGGATACTCTTACACATAACATTGTTTTATTTTCTAAATCATCTACACTTGTGTAAACCAAGCCAGCTTTACATGTAGAACAATGTTAACACAATCTTCACTTCTATCTTCCCTCTAAGCACCTTACTTGAACAATGTGCAATAAGAAAAAAATACATACCTCCTTACACCCACCACATATCAGAAAATGGAACCCAGTAATTCATATTACATCCACATCCACACATCCATATTAGTAAAATTGCAAGGTTTGATGTTCCCTTGCTAGCAGAAGCCTCTTCGCTGGCCAAGGTTCGAGAGGAAAAGAGACCTCTGCGCTGGGTCGAAACTCTCTTTGTTTTGCCGCCATCCACAACCTTGGACGGTTTGCTGACCATTTCTTGAGCCCACTATATGCGCACGGATATCTACAAGCGTTTTCCGCTGGGGAGCTCAAATAATATCAGCGGAAAACGTCTGTAGATATAGCGGGCTCAAGAAACGGTCAGCAAACCGTCCAAGGGTGTGGACGGCGGCAAAACAAAGTGAGTTCGACCCAGCGCAGAGGTCTCTTTTCCTCGCGAACCAGCGAAATGCAGAGAAAAAAAGGCCTCTGCTAGCAGGGAAATCTCAGCCAGTGTTCAAGTAATTCTTTTGAAATTTTGCAGTTTTACTAATAATATGGATGTGCAGAATTGAATACCGAGTTCCATTTTCTGATAACTATTAGATATTATAAATCAATATTTATGCGATAAAGGCCTATAGAAAAGCGATTGTAGAAGAAATACAACAGCCCCAGAGGAGAACAGCCTATGATGAATATGCAGGAGAAATACAGTAAATATTGTGATAAATTCAGCAGTATTGGAAGCACTGAAAGTTTATAACAACCAAGCCAATCACAGTCAAACCAGATGTTTGTTTCCTCACAACTTTGCAACATTGCCAGACAACATTGCATTGCATTATTGATGATCAACTTGCTCATTCAATTTGCAATGTGTCGAGCAAAGTTGCTACTAGTGCCAAACAATTTCCTAGAAGAAATCTACCAAGGGTGCTCAGTTTTTCAAACATTTGTATGATTTTACTTGAAATAAGCAGGAATATGTTTAAGCAAACTTAGCACCTTGGTGGATTTTCTTCTAGGACATTGTTTGGCACTAGTAGCAACTTGCTCAACACATTTGCAAATTGATTGAGCAAGTTGATCAAGTTTTTCAGCAATGCAAAGTTGTGAAGAAACAAAGATACACTTTATGCCTGTTGTTTAGCACTCACTAAAAGAGACTCACATAAAGACATGTCTGCACCCCCAGTCTAAACACTGAATCTTGTCAAAAGCTTGCAGGGGGAACTCCCTGCCTAAATTCCCTCTAAAAATCTCTGCATTTGTTGGATATATTAATCCGCCACCACATAATTTAGGGGGCCAAAAAACTCTTCAAAACCTTTCTGTCAGCTGTCTGGTGGTACATCATGAGTATTAGAGTTACTGTTGCTACTCCTTTGCGTGAGTTTCTTTTGGCAAGTGTGATTTTGACCCACATCATAGCTGTCAACTCACCAGCATTAGGTGGGTGTCACAAGATTTTGAAGCCTGTCACCCGCATAATGATTGTGAAAATTTTCATACATTTACTGTATTTCACCCGCATTGTCACTCTCAGGAGTTTTTCATACATTTTCTGTATTTACCTGTCATGTGAGGGAGAATCTCAAGATTTTTGACAAAGTTGGGTTGACAGGTATGCCAAGTTGAAGTGACTATGCATTCAAAAGACCTTATTAGGACATTTGCATTATGACCTAGTTTACTATGACTACCAGAAACCTTAGTGTTGTTCCTGTAATTACTTCTATTGTTTCTAATAATAGCAGCTATCTGCATAAGAAACCTGAAAAGAATTCTGGTATCATAGTAAAAATTGATGCAATAGTGCAAATGTCCTATTGGGAAGAGGGGGTCGGGATATTTCCCATGTTTGCAAGAACACTAAACTTTCCCTTCTTGAAATTGAAAAATTTGAAACATTGTGATCATCCATGATTGAAACCCTTGGGCAAGCATTGTGCTATACAAGTGTTCTGTAGACCAGATTTCATATGACTGAAAATGTTGCATGCTTTGGGCTGTGTTTCATGCATTTTGATTGTTTGATCAGTCATTTAGAGTGATTTCATTGGCTGAATGTTCATGAGAAGGCAAGGTTCCATGCCATGCAGTGACACAATTTGCCATTCATTTTTGTAAACAGTCATTGCCTTTTGGACTGTGATTTTACAATAAATGTGGTTCCTTTCTTAAGGGAAAAAATCCTATATTAATTCTCCTCTGTCCCAAACCCTGACCCATTCTCATACCCACAGGTCCCTGGCTCATTCAATTGCAGGGCTTTTGCTGATTAGTAAGCGTTGCGTGACCGACACAAAGAACGGGCTGCGAGGGAGACTATTGCTGATTGGCATGGCTGATTTTAAAGGTTGGGGCACGTGTAGAAAGCTCTTTGAGTTTAATTAGATTTTTAGAATTTTTGGTATCTATAGAACACAATAAAAAGGCAATTTTTTTGTAAAAGCATTGACAATTTGGCCAGGACCATTTATGAGGTGGGTCTAGGGGGGTTCTTAAAACTGGAAAACTGCACAAAAATGTTGAAAATACCGCCTTTCTGCACAGATTTTTCGGGAATACCGCTCACCGCAAAAAATTTTTTCTTTTTTATCTTAAATGGCGCCATTTTCACACGCGAAGTCAGTCAAATGCTTTCCGCTAATGATTCCCTGGTACCTATCAGAAACATATAAGTGAGTTGAAACGTGTAACAGCGCGACCTGTGAACAGTGCGACCTGTGAACAACTTGTGATCAAAAAACACCATATTTGGAAAGCAACAGATTCTTCGCTTAGCCAATCAGCAACGGGAGATGTTATTTGTCATGTTTTCTAAAAATAACGCGTGCGAACTCCCCACAATTACATGAGTTGAGAACTGTTTATTTTTCTCCTTCTGAGAAATTTATGCATTTTGGTTGAGCTTGGAAGTTCTTCTTACACAGTTCATTGGTTTTCCAGCAGGAAATCTCGTAGAAAAGCCGGTAAGGCTTCCAAAAATCTGCCGTGTGCAGTGGAAAGTCACATCTGAATTTTGATTGGCTGCACGCAAGGACATTGTTTTCCAAATATGGTATTTAGTGATTGCAAGTTGTTCGCTGGTTGTCACATCAGATTCATTCGTCTGTTACACGTTTCAACTCACTTATATGTTTCTGACGGTATTCAATGGCAGTCAGAAGTTCTATTCAAGCAAAACATGAGCGGAAGATTGTCTTGAGCCCTACAACCATCCGTGAAACATGATAAAAATGCCACGATACGTACCAGGGGGTAGAGATGATTAAAGACATCAGGATGTGACACTGCATGGATGCTCGTGTGTTTTACTGCAATACGAGAGTCTTGGGACGCTAAATACCACTAACCATAGGACTCGCAAACACCGCAATACCACATTTTTGTACACAAATTACCATGTAATCGCAGACTATTTCACCAATTTTCCCACACCGTAGACTTTGAAAATACAGCATAACCGTAACTTTTAAGCTTTTTATCTGCAAAACCGTGCAAAAACACAGCCAATACCGCATCACCGCAAACCCCTAGGCCCCCCTCATTTATGAAAGGGAAAGTATACTGTGACGACCAAACTGTGTTTCATGCCCCACAGTCACAGTCATATGAAATCTGCTCTAACATTGTTCTATTACCTGCTTGTCATATGAAACTCCATTTGATTTGAAACCATAGTTGAGTTCCAGAATCTCCAAAGAACCATGGGCGGACTATGGCCTCTAAATCTGTGAAACAGAAAATAAAATTTTAAAATGTAAGGCCAATTATGCAGAATATGAAAATACAGAACTAGCTGGGGTTGTGTTAGAGCATCTCCATTTTTGTAGAAATAGCTATTGATTTACGATGCAGCGAGGTAAAATCTGCCTACGCATACTAAAAAGGGGAATTGTATCTTACTTGCTGAGTGCTAGTCCTCTTGTGCTGTTAAATCAACGCGTTTTCTTTTTGGAACGAGAGAAAGGCGAATCGACTTCTGATTCACTGGAAGGCGCCATTTTGAATATTACACAGGCCTCCCAACCCAAAGGCCCCTCAAGGTCAGTCAAGGCCCCTGCCCCGCTAAGTCCAGAAACCTTTGCATGCGTATCTTTTAGGCCAGCGCCAAGATACGGCGCATGCGCTAGATCTGACCAATGAACTTGGGTTTTTTCGTTAATGCGCATGATCCAAATACCGTTGTCGCGGAAATTGATTGTTGGCTACATGATTTTTGTCCCATCAAAAGATAGGACGCCCTTGTGATCGTAACCGCGAAAATTCATCAAATAATCTCCGACGGCGGTATTTGGATCATGTGCACTAACATGCATGCGCATACAAAGGTTTCTGGACTCTCCTTTCGCTCGGCGACCACACAGACAACAACGGAGCTGCGAAGGACAGTTCAGGGACTGGACTGTTGCCCCGCTTAATAAGAAGGACTGTTCCATTTGGCAAAAAATCCAGGTTTGAATTACCAGTAGTTTCCCTGACAGCGGCGTAGCCAGAAATTTTCTCCAGCAAATACAGTAAATGTATGGGAAAATGTCCAGAAAGGGGGGGGGGGGGGCGCCCCCCGAAATCGGACCATTTTAGGGCAATTAGAAATTGGGTGAGGGGGGGGGAATTCCCCCACAATATCCGAGCTTCCCCCCCACAATATCCGAGCAAGACCAATCCTTCCAAAAAAAAAATCTTGCAGAGATGCTAGTAATAAAAGTAATTTCATAGTATATAGATTTGGCTAAAAGACTGGCTAAAAGACTGGCTAAAAGCGGAGCTCCCGGTTACTATGTTAATGAGACAAAAAGGTTGCCGTTGTACATAGCCTGTCACCGTCATACCACGTGACTAAGCACTTGCACCCCCCTCATCACTTAGATAATTTCACCCAAGTATGGTGGTTCTCCGAGGCTCATCCTTTCCCAAGCTATATACCCTCCCCCCTTTGATGACGTCATACCACGTGACCATGCTTTTGCACCCCCTTGCCACTAAGACAACTTCACGCCAAGTCTGGTTGTCTGAGGTTCACCCCTTCGTGTTCCGCAGTCCATGTTGTATAGCATAGATCCATATAGGAACGCGGTCATTGAGCCATCGCAGTGACACAGCATGACTTGAGGGGTTGTACTCGAGCATGCTACAATCAAATGCAAAAGTAGTGGCGCACTATCCCTTCCGGTCCCTTCCTGCCTCCTTCCATATTGGCCGGCAAATATTTTTTCAGTGTGCTCCCAGTCCGGCTCCACTCGCAACATTGAAAGGGCCATGAAGGAGGGAAGAGGGGACAAGTGTGTGCCAACGTTTTGCATTTGATTGTAGCTCAGGGAGGAGCGGGAATTCAGCCTCTCAGTATGCAAAGATGACAACGAAGAAAGACAATTTATGAGTATTTTATTACTTGTTCAATAAAATTGATGTTTTATAAAAAGAGAAACACAATTATTAAATTGTTATCTTGTTCTACACTTTCAGTGTATAATTTTCAATATATTTATATATGTATAATATTAATATTCTTCGTGGTATTCATTTTATGACCGCCCTTTTTGTCGAAATGCCACAAAGCGCCAGTTATCAATATGAAACATGTGTCACAGGAAATCAGACTATCGTGCTATTTTTAGAAGGGATCCCACGGAAATTGGACATTTACACAATTTGTCCGACGGCCGTACAACACAGAGGGAGGCTCCAATAATGAGGTTTCGTAGTCAGTGTAGTCCATATCCAGAGCAAAATGACGCAAACATTAACCAATCAGAAATATTGAAAAATATAATGGAATGGAATCTCCTTCCCAGATGGTTTCTCGGCTAGTGCTTTCATAGTATTCCCAGTTGACTGATATATTATTTTGCGCATCAAGCTATGTGGTTAAAATCTTGGAAGTTCTTAGGTGCCTTAAAATAGCTCGATGGTCTAATTCGCTGTGACAAAACACCGTCTTAAGCGATGCTGACTATTTTGACCACATCTACCCCCAACGTTCGTTTACTGTCAGTTGTTTGACATGCAATATAGTGGCATTTAAAAACCCGCGGAACAAAGCAAAATATTTTTTGCTAGAAAAAAGTAAATGATACACAAAGCGTATTCCACGGGTTTATGAAAATTGATTCTAATCTTATCGTGTTGACGAACAAAATACAGACAGACGGACAAGCAAACAAACAGACAGAAAGGCAGACAGACAAGAGACGGCAAGCATCAAGTGACAGACAGACAGACGGACAGACAGACAGACGGACGGACGGACGGACTTGTAACTTCTTGTAGTCCATAAATTACCATTCAAGGCCAGCTTGTATTCTTTTGTCAAGACGACCATGCGAGGAAAGACCCCGAAGAATTGTCACGGATGCAGATGCTTCATATAGATACTCCACTATATCTCCAATACGGAGGATACTGTCATACAAAGAACTCAGTACTATCTGGACTGGTTACAGATTCAGTTTCTTCACCCTCGCGTGGGCCCGTAACTTGTTTTCTCTTTTCTTGCAGAAGATCACGCATCTCCTCCAATAAAACAGAATGTTTGCGCAGCATCGAACTGATTTCTTTTAACCTGTAATAATTAACGAGAAAACGTTATGATGATTTCAGGTAAGTCCTTATTTCAAGCTAGTCCGCTTACCATTTCAGTGACTAGCGCAACTTGCAGATTTTCCTGCAGATAATTTTCCTGCAGATTTTCCTACAGATTTTCCTGCTTTTCCAGCAGATATGTTAATTATCAACCAGCAGATATGTTAGCGATCTACCAGCAAATATGTTACTAATGGACCAGAAATATGTTCTTCCATGTAATCTTCCAGGAAATGTTACTACTCTTCCCACAGATGTGTTAGTAATCTACTGGCAAATATATTAGTTATCTACCAACAAATATGTTAGTAATCTACCAGCAGATGTGTTAGTAATCTACCAACAGATATGTTAGTGATCTACCTACTATGTTAGGAATTGATCAACTTACTGTGCCTCGTGTCTCTGTACTCTCTCTTCCATGTTCGTTTGATCTTCGTGTTTCTTATCGTGCTCTTGTCGAGGCGAGAGGAGCATCACTAATAAATTAACGATCTACAAAACAAAATGGAGCATACTAAAGACCTGCTGGTGTTTGATAAATGGATCAAGAGAATTATTTTAACACCAATCTATGTACAATTGACTTATCCTTCTCGTGTACTGTTTACTCTGCAAATCGCTTCTTAGTCATAACGCACCGTCCCTCAGTGCGACTACACACTCATGCTCAATTACGCACTTCAATTACGCCAATTACAATTACCCTACCTGCCCTATATAGGCAAATAGCTTCCCGTACACTCTGCATACCTATGCTTTTAGCTGTTATGGGGCAAGAGAAAATGATGGGATTAAATCAGAGAGTGAGGATTTCCTCGTTGTACCTTATCTTTTAAGTTCTTTTGTCTGTTCGGGTGCTCGACGTACTCCGCCACCTGGACTTTGCTAAGAATAAACGCGGGAAGAGCCCGTTCTAACTGTGATAAGTGTTCTACCTGAAATGTAAACGTATTAAGAGGGTAAGCAACATAGAGTGATCCGTGGCTCGTGATCCGTGGCTCGTCGCCTCGCGGGTTAGGCCCTGGTGACAGTCATTTGACAACCTTCGCTGATCATTCTCGAAACCAGAGCTCCACGGCTCGTCACCTCGCGGGGCAGGCTCTGGTGACAGCCATTGACGCATGCGCGAGATTTGATACAGAGCCGTGGAGGGAAACAAGTTTCTGCGCATGTGCCAACGTTCAAAAATAGCAAATAAGCGAAGGCCCTCAAATGGTCGCCACACCAGAGCCTCCCCTGCGAGGTGACGAGCCAGGGAGCTCTTGGTACGAGAATGCTGATTGTCTGGTTTTGAAAGTTGGTGCATGCGCAGCTAACATTCTTTCTCTCAACTGTTGTGTATCAAAACGTAACCCGCGAGGTTACGAGCTTGGAGAGGCTCTGGGTACGAGAACTGGGCATGTCACATTATGTCGTGTCACGTGTAGTGCAAGTTATTATGGCGATGCTGACGTCATTTTACCATATAAAGTCAAAATTGGTTGCATAACGCAGCCGTATTACACGCCAAAAAAAACGTATTTACACACTTGACTGAAAGCCGTGTTACATTGTAGCAAACCGGTTTGCGCGCGCTTGAATGGCTTCCCGATCCTGTGCTAGTGCATATTGTAGTGAATTTTGAACAGAAAAGAAAATATTTTTTTCGTCGTATAATAAATATAACTGTTGATCTCGGAAAAATACGTCCGCAACTCGTAAAATATTCCCTCGTGTTCGCGAAAAATATCCAAGAAGACAGTATACACGTTCCCCTACCTGGCTTGTATATCTCTCCATTGCTGCTGTTTTTCTAATGTTATCGATATCACCGACCGCTAAACCGATCTACCAACAAAGAGCAACGCAATATAAGCATAAATAGCATCGACGACTGTGAAAAAAGCCGCGACACGGCGTGGTACTATGTCGGGGTCGCTGCACGGAACCTGGCCTGCTGTAGATACGGAATAAAATCGCGTAGTTGCGGCACGGTCGCGGCGCGGAACAACTTTTGTCGCGGTACTTTTCACAGTCATACGAAATCTACTCTATTCACTAACCCGCAGATAGTGTTAAAGCCAGTCGAGGCGGACCAAGTATATTATCACATGTCATTATGTTTGTTTCTATACTCACCAGTAGATTAAGAAAAATAATAGGCATCATGACACAGTAAGCGATAAACAGTCCATACAGTACCACACCAGAGGCGTCAGACATCTCAGAAGCGAGAACGATCTCGTCGTACCGTAAGTTATCTAGTATCATGAAGAAGGTGGCGACAAGTGAAACGGACAGGTCATTAAAACGAGTTTCCACCTACAACATAAATAACAATTTTAGAATTTTAAATCACTACGAAATTTGAGCTCTAGTTTATATATACCTAGGGCCACTCTGCTTGTAACCTCGCGAGGAGGCTCTGGTCGCGGCCATTTTAGGGCCTTCGTTGACTGGTTGATTTTGAAGGTTGAGGCATATCTGTATCAAATCTCTTGCAATGCGTCAATGGCTGTCACCAGAGCCTCCACCTAGCTCTTGGTACGAAAATGATAGACGCGGTGCAACTTGTGCGCCAGATTTCTGCAGTAACATCCAACACCCGGCCCCTCAACGAGAATTGATTAATTGACACAAATAAGAGATCAAAGTGAGAATGCAAAGTAAACTGCTAGGTGGCGCAGTGCACACCGTAACGAAATTTCTCTGTTCCGAGTAGCTTGCTAGTTTTGAATTACTCTCAAATGGAGCTCTGAGCGAGAGAGGGGGTCAAGTGATATACCGTCGACCTAAGCTCTGTCAGCCGAAATTGCATTGTTTTTAAACAATCATGTCAACACCAGCAAACAACAAACAGAACAAAAACAGATGCGTAATATAAGTACTGTATGGTAAATGTTTCCAGACAAGAAAACACAGGCTTACCACTGTGACATTTTTTGTGAGAGGTACTGTAATGACGTGGAAGGAGAAAGCGAACGCAGCGAGGAAGATGATAAGAATGATGAGAACCTGAAGACAGCAAACGACAAGAACACATGTTAAACACAGTCACTGGGGGGGGGGGGGAGAGGCGGTCTTCAACTATTTTGATCAGAGGATTCTTTCGAGACCATCACTAAGGAGCGATCAACCTATCGAGATGTGCCAGGGATTTATCTTTCACATACCGATATATTGTTAAATTTGAATTCTATTATTCGTCAAGCTTTTGAAATAGCATTTAAGACATGTTTTGACAATTTTGGCTCATTTTCTGTCGCTTTTGTGGAATTTTGAGAAAGTCAAAGAATTCAATATGGCGGATCCAAGACGGCGGCTATAATTTTGAGGCTTCCGTGTGACTTATCTTTTGTTGCTATGGGAAAGACCCTCCCCCCAAAGTTAGAGGAGTTAGAGTAGGAAATAAAGCCTAGTCTGAATAGAGTCAATCACGGTACTAAAATGGTGATAATGGAATAGTTCACGGTTACTTTTGCAAAAATCAATCTTGAATTTGGCCGAGGCCCTTTTTAAAATAGCTTGGTTTGTGAAAGGGTCCAAGGTAGCATACTACGAGATGTTAGGTCTTAGTAATACTGTGCTTTGTGCCAACGATAAACTTACCTTGCAAACAGTAAGAACAGTTTTTCTAATCATGACTACGTACAAACCAACATAATTAAACCTGAAAGAATTAATAAGGGATCTTGTTAATTGCTATTAGTCCGAGCGTACACTTCAACCAAATGATGTTACAAAGTTTTTCTCGCAATTATTGAGAGTTCAACAACCGAGTACATATTCACGCGTCGAATGTAATGAGCCGTGCAATCAGGTGTTTACTGACATTAACCTATGAATGAAAGAATTAGATCTTTTCTATGACGATCAAATTGAAACTAATTTATACAGCGGAAACGAACTAATGGCACGGCTTATTGCATTCGCCGCGTGAATATTTAATCACTTGTCACAACAACACAGGAGCTGGTCACGCTGAAAAATTACATGATGTCAGAGTAGTGGGTCGTCTTCGAGAAAAAGGTTCCAAAACACCCTCTCATTCTTTGTCATAATGTCTCTATGGTAATATCATGTTGAGCCCATTTGAGCCCAAACTGTAAAAACATGTCATAGGCAGTTTAAGCAGTAACTTCGAAGAAATGCCGGTAACAAAACACATGTACAATCATGACCAACTCGCAAGCGAGGTGCTTGTTTCAGTAGAGCGAGTACCAGTATTAATTTATTTCCAATGAAAGAAGGAATACGTACTTGCTAATGTAATGCAGCAATACAATCCAAGCGAGAAACACGCAAACCGCCAACGCGGCCAGATCATTGGTTAGCGGTCCCACAATAGTTACAAACGTCATAACGTACAGTGTCACTTCTAACCAGTTATTGACGCTAAAGAAATACTTCCAGCCCTGAAAAAGCAAGCATCGTTGTTACAATGTGCACACAGTCTTGGCGGAGCTCCCACGTGGGCCCAATGCGCGCGAAAGCGGAGCCCCGTACACAAATAAAAAAGTCTAGAGGCGTTTATGTGGCGAAGGGGGACCACTGCATCTCATTAAGTTAAGTTAACTATTTCCAACTGACAATTCCTATTTTCCTCCAAATTTGTTAAATTCTCAAAACGTTTAGAAAACGTTTCAACAATGAAATTGCATATTTCAAATGACCAAATTCCAAAGATTTTCGAGAGCCTATTCGAAATTTCACGACTTGAAGTGTTAAGTTAGGATTTCCAAGGATTCGTATGATCCCTGTTTCTATACCTGGATGGAATTTCTATACAAGACAAATAGGAAAAGGCGTCACGCTTGCGAGACTTATAGCAGCTGATGCTGACTGGGCTTAACTCACCTCGTCGAACATTTGAAAGAACTCCTTGGCCAGATTATAAACACATGCAATTATTAAAACCACTGCAAACACTGCTATTAGTTCATTCTTATCCTTGAATGACTTGACAATCAACGGCTGAAACGAGAGACAAGGGAGAAAATGGAAATAAGTTGGAAATATAGTTATTGCATCAGGCATTGTCCACACTAACGCGTTTTCAAATGTATTCGTTTTCAAACTTATACGGATTCGCAGCGTGTTAGTATGGACGGGGGATTTAGCTCCAAACAAGCGATCAGTTTTTATTTGATTTGGTGCGTAAAGGACAGTCTGAAATTAGTGGTAGAGTTGACGTCATCGTTTTCGTTTTTATCCGGATTCGACCGTCCACACTAAAACGAGATGTATACGGATTCGTTTTGATTCACTTTCGAGAGCGTTTTCAAACTGATACGGATTCGATGAAAACGATCAGCGTGTTAGTGTGGACGGAAGGCCTAACCGTATCAAAAAGTATACGGATTCAAACGAAACCGCGTTAGTGTGGACGGGGTCTCAGTCAGTTCCGTGTCCGTTCGTGTCTGTCACCCTGCCCCCAACCGCCTCCCACCCTGCTAGGCACTTTACTGCTCTGTACTACTTACATCATGTGACGTGACTGTGGTTGCATTTTGAGATTGGACAACGTTCTCCTTGGTAACGCTGACAATGTAATTCATGATCACCATGATAAGGGATATGTAGATCAGATACACGCCTTGATTAAGGAAGGCGCACACCAGCCCGAACTTCCGCCTAAAAAGATGAACGATTATCACGGATTTAAATATGCCTTCTTGAGCACAATTGTTAGTCATCCGTTTCCAGAGCATGCGGTGAGCAAGAATGATAATGATAACAGAAAATGATAACAGAAAAACACTAAACAGAAAAATAAGAGACAGGGACGACAAGCAAACGGTGGAACAGTAAACAGCAACAAAGAAGAAAAGCCAGTGAGCATACTGCAAGACATACAAACAGACATTTAATATTAAAGAAAGATAGACAAACAGACAGACAGAGAAACAGACAGACAGACGGACGGTCAGACAGAGACAGGACAAGACAAAATGACGAGAAACTGGGGTAACTAAAACATGAATACAAGCAAGCGTGGCCGACTATTAAAACCCTTTTCATAGTTTCGCTCTGGTAGTGTCAATCCATGGATTTTTTTACCACTTACCATTTGATGTCCATGAGAACGGAACAAAGAGGGTGAGTAAGGCACTCCAGTCGCTCATATTTTACCATCGTCTGCAACATTAAAAAGCATTAACACTTTAGGATCGAAGCAATGATATTTGCGACATTTGACTCCGGCATTTGGCTCCCTTTGGCTCCCATCAGACCCGGTGGCTTGCAATAAAGTGCAGCGTGCGTTGGAAACCTAGCGGGTGCTGTAAGAAGGGTCTTCTCCTCGAGAAGTACATGCAGGCTGTTTCACAGTGTACGTAGTGCCTCCGAGGAGCCATTGCAGCGAGAGACATTGCTCTAGTCTTACGAAGAGCACTCTAGAGTCCATTTTAAACAGGGATAGAAGGGAAGGAAGACGAGACCTTGGTTTATTGGTCATCCGAAACAAAGACGTAGGAAACAGAAGAACTACGTTCAAACCACAATATGAACCTGTCTCGATCACGTCTCGAACAGAAAGAGAATTTCCTCTGTCCGAGCCGAGACCCGATCCAAGACCACGGCGATGAGATTCCACGACACTGAGCCAACCGTGTGCTTCAAAAGCGCCCTCATGATTGTAAGCTACGCGGCAACAATTTGCGCCATCTAATGCAGCCCGTAAGTTCCTTGTCTAGCGGTCGTGTATTTCGACCGCTTAGAGTTCCCTCACGACCTCACGACGAGGAGAAGACCCCTTTCTTTCTTTTTACTGTACTTACATGGAGGGCAATCAGAGATTCTCTAATGTTCTTGATTTTTTTATGATCATCTGGCATCCCTTGGATAAATCTGAAGTCATACGAAACCTGAAAGGAAAATTTCGATCCACTAAATGAGACGACGGGGTGGAGGAGAATGAAACATTTTCATCCACACTCTCTCAAGAAAACCATCAAAGAGATCGAAGGAGCATTTTCAATCGGCTGGGCCTAAGTGACTCTCAGCTCTACGCTAACACACCCTATAACCCCCACGGGGGGACTCAGATCGGCCGCGTGGGGGGTGCTCGTCGTATCTTCTAGGGGTTAAAATTCGGGTCTGAGGCAACTTTTAAGGGCCAGTGTTTGTGTGCGAGACAATAGGCCGCGCTCAACTTAAGAATTCACTTATGGTGCTGTGTTAGAGATCAGTATGTAAATATCTTAATAGCTTGCGGTAACAAGCACTGTAGGAGCCTTTGGATAAAAAAGATATGTGTGAGTGTCGAAAGGGTATCTTTTAGGGGATAAAATACTGACTCACCACGTCCAGACAGGGATCTTTTGGAGGTCAAATTTGTGCTCACCTTGTAATCTTCGTCATCGGGATCTCCCTTTGTAACTACGCAGCGGTCTAAGAATTTCTGATAAAAATAGAGAGAGCAAAAATTTAATCACTCAACGTTTAGCATAAGTAACTGCCAGCATTGGTTTCTCAAGAACCCTGCGGGACTGAGCCTCGTGCATAAAGAGTATGCAAAAGGATGTACTAGCCTTGACGACAGTGTTGCCGGCTACATAGACCCCTACGACCTGCAAGTATCTTAATAAGGAGACATCGGGAATGTCCTGCGAAACGGCATTAAAATTTGCTGCGAGCAACATGTTTCCCTTGTGGTTAAATTGGGAAACATCAAGGAAACGTGTTTGCGCAACGATAGGTGTCCTAGTTTAGCCGGCCCAGGAAACCATTCAGTAAATTGTCGCTATGATTACCTTTGCGACCTCAGGCATGTGCCGGACAAGGAGCTGGATCTGCGTGTGTGTACCATGAACAGTGCTACGTACAACTTCTTTCCACCTGAAACAAACACATAGTTAATTTTTCATAATTCTGCGAATTCTACGCCGACTAACAAACCGCAATTTGGTTTCCGTCAATCAAATGATTGAACAGCTCTGGGGTGATTTCACGCAGGCTTTGAAAGCTTTTTTGAACTAATACTACTGGACTAGCCAGGCTTTCAATTACATTTTTCGTTATAAAATGCAACCGAAACTTAGAAAAAGACCATCATCTGTCTCAAAAGGTTTGATGGACTGAAGACAAAACGCAAAAAAGTGGGAGTTCGCTAAATAATGAAAATAGTAGTTTACTAGACCTTTACAAAGTGCCTATAACATGGAATCCACACGTTATTACAACTTTAAGAATGAGTCTTCTTCGAAGTTATTGAGAGTTGAATATTTCAGTGTGACCATAACTTGTTGTTACAAGCGAATGCATTTCACGCGTTGAATGCAATGTGGCGTGCCACTAGCGAGGCCCTACCAGGGGGGTCACCGTGTCGCTAGTCTACGTTTCAAAACAGACCGTGTCACGATTTCGCAGGCTTTTGCTAGAGTCGCTGTTAGTTTTTTGATAGAATGGCTCGTCGTTCGTCGCTGTTTCGGAAAGGCCGTGTCGCGTTTTCAACGTAGTTCAAGGCCGTGTCGCTTGTCGAAATTTACCCCTGCGGTAGGGCCTCACTAGGGGTTTGTCAACATTTACGTATGGATGAAACATACTTGCTCCTTTTCTTTTACGTCAATCAGATTCGAAATCAAGCAGCGCCGTAGTGGCACGGCTTATTGCATTCAGCGCGTGTATATTTAATCCCTTGCCGCAACAAAACAGAAACTGGTCATTCTAAATAATTTCCATTCGAGGAGGTTGTTCAGCTCTTTTAAGATAACCCACTGTCTTTGAGCAACCTGTGGTACCTGTCATTTTCCGCTATTGCCATGGCAACCGTCTCGTGTTTCGCCTCGATAGCGATGTCGAGTGGGTTCTGATTGCGCTCGTTAACAGAGACTATTTGATCAGGTTTGCTGAGTAGGAACTTCAAGATCTCCGCGTGCCCACCCATTGCTGCCATGTGCAGCGCCGTGTTCTGAGAAGAGAGAAAAGATACAGCTTATAGTCTGTGTTATTTTAAAAATAAAGAGCATAATACATGGATGAGCGGGAATATTGAAATATATTTATATGCTTTGATGAAAAAAATTAAACCTTTCAAAAAGCAAGCCTCTCTATGCAGGCTGGCATTGTATTCCTTCGCGCTCATTCAAAGATGTTTGATAAAAAAAATGCACGGGCACTTTAAAGAGGACACTCGATACAGAAACTAGGGCAGTCGAAAGCTCCAATCAATCAAACGATATCTTTATATGGTATGACTAGTTTTACGGGAAAACTAGGTGGTCTGCGATATCTTTATATACCTGATTCTTATCTGTCACGTTAAGGCAGTCGGCCTTGTTTTCCAGAATCAACTCGAGAGATTTCTTTGATCCTTGGAACGCAGCGTAGTGGAGGGAGTCTGACCATGTACGTCTCTGGAATACACGAAACAAGTACGAGACGACATTAGATTGGTATTGAGTCGATATGCCCACTCAGAGAAGTAAAGTTTGCAAAGTTCAGTTTCATTAAAGCACTAAGAGCAATGCGAAGTAGAAACCCTTGGGACCGAGCCAAGTGGCCGCTTAATAGAGGTTTGGCCGTTGAATGGAGGTATGTAAATACATTACTTGAGTAACAATACATTATTTTGGGACTATGAAAAGTGGCCGCTTAATAGAGGGTGGCCGCTTAATAGAGGTGCCACTGTATATAGAAACATAGACTTCTAAGTAAATATCAGATGAATGTCGAAACACAAAGTAAATATACTTGGCCGAAACGAAATTCAACAACTGAACAATCAGAGGACGAAGTAAGTACGACTTAAGTAAGTAAAACGACCCAAGTAAACAACAGTCGCATTTCGATTGGCTGACTAAAACAAATACCTAAGCCACAACCAATAGAGCAGATTTCGTATGACTGTGAAAAGTACCGCGAAAGAGTTGTACCGCGCCGCGATCGTGACCGTACCGCGACTAAGTTCGGTATCTACAGCAGGCAGGTTCCGTACCGCCACCGCGACAGTACCGCGCCGTGTCACGGTACTTTTCACAGTCATACGAAATCTGCTCTAGACCAAATCGGCTAACGGTGTTTACATCTTGTGCCACCCAATCAGATCATGTGATGATTCCTTTGGGTGGATACTTTTGTTAGTTCTGCACATACACTCGTACACTCGGTCGAGTAAGAAAAAATTGACAACTGTAACCACCCAAAGAATCATCACATGATCTGAATTGGGTGGCAACAAGATGTAAACACCGTAAGCGATTTGGTCTATTCGAATAGGAACGCGTAGATAACGCAAGTCTGATGTACGTTCGACAGTCATCTGGAATCCGCTATAAAATTACCTGTCAATCCGAGCACCTCGCTTGAGGAAGAATTCGACTAGCTCATCATGTCCCTCGCGCGCCGCAAGATGCAGAGGTGTGCGCTCGTTCGCGTCTATCGAATTCATGGTCCTCTTGCCACGTCCCTCTGTGAGCTTCTTACCACTGCCAGCCATCCATACCTGGTGCACAATGACGGGATACTGATTACCCTTTCGTTCTCATTGGTCGTCATGAAGTTATAATATAATACTAGCTGATGCCCGTGAAAAATTCACGGAGTGTAAGGGGGAAATTTATTTTACTTAAAGTGTTCTTTGTTTAAAAAAACGAAAAAAAAATCACAATGGCCATATGGATGTGGGGAGGGGTTCATGATTTCCCCCTTCCATAAACTGCTGGATTTACATTACTAATAACCTCCCATCAGCATGAGTACCCCGTCCAACCATGCCGAAATAAATGAAGTGAGACCAAAATGATTTTTTTTTTTGCACTGGTCTCCCTGATTGGTGCGACAAAATCACGCGTGTGTCGTCTCTCAAATCGGTCAAAGAACCGTGAAAATCGAAAGCGCAATTTGACTTCGGAATTGTTTGTATGTTTATCATATCTCAGTGAGGGAAGAGAAGAAACAGATCAAGTAAAAATGGTCTAATGACTAATAATTTTTTTTAGTTTATATTATTTATATTTTTCGGCTTTATCCCTCGCTTAAAAATAGCTTGAATTAGAACTTAGCCCAAAGTGAATCTTTTCCAACAAAAACATGCCCACTGGAGGGATTTCCTCCTTCTCTTCGGATTGTGTCCTTCGTTTTGCGATAGAGCCGTCAGGATTTATACTTAGAGAATATTATTCATGACTTTCACGGACTTTGTTTTGTAATGTGTCATTTCGACTTAGCATGACTTAGCGCGTGCTCGGAGGAAGCAAGGTAGTGTGTACGTTTGTTGAAACTTGAATGAAAATTTTCTCAGCTCAATCTTTCAAGTTAGAATTATCCCTACACATTCCTGTATGTAATCTGTAAGAGAACCATTTAGGTTTCAATGTCTTTGGTTCTTTCGGCTGCGCGAACTGAGTTCTTTTTAAGTTTATGTGGGAGATTTTCAACATGGCGGCGATGGCGGCTTTGTCCCTCGCTTTAAGAAATCGCTTGAATTAGAACTTTGCCCAAGGTGAATCTTTTCCAACAAAAACACGCCACGGTCCAGATTTCCACTTTCCCTTCGGGTTTGAGAACTTCTTTTGGCGGCACAGCTTCAGGGCTGAGAGGAGCGAGTGCGGACACGATTTGGCTTACGGTATTATATATAGATAATTCGAAACATTAAATTCGTATAGATACAGGTCATAGGTAAACTGTAGAGAAAAGGAAAGTAGCAACTATTCTTTTAGTTAAAACCCACTCGCATACTATCACGAATCCTGCAATCTGATTGGCTCCGCTACTCACTATCTATCACGTAATAGATAATGAGTAGCGAAAATGCCAGTGTAAAACGTTCTAAAATCATTGAAAAAGTACGTTTATAACAACAATTAGAAAATAACACCTATGTTGTATTGTGAATGTGCGCATTCTGATTGGTTAAAAGGCGTGTTTGTAAGAGACCTGAGAAACACGATTGTCATGCAACGCTGTCGCGCGTGTGTATGTTATTTTCTAAAAGCAATAAAATACTTTCTGCGTGCTCTCTGGTTCTTACAAACACTCGGGGAATGTTGGTCGAACTGATAAAACTTGAAAGACACTCGCCTCGGCTCGTGTCTTTCAAGTTTGATCAGTTCTCCCAACATCCCCCCTCGTGTTGTAAGAAAGCAGAGAGCACTCGGAAAGTACTTTTATTGCTTTAAGTCGAAGGTAGTATGCTAGTGGGTTTCTACTCTAAAACAATTAGACTACTCGTTCTTCGTTTTCTATGAGTCAAATAGTCAACTCGGCGTTAACTATATATTGACTCATTGAAAACTCGAACTCGTAATCTAATAGCATGAGATATCCTTTATCTGGTTATAGTATAAGCAATTTTGGAAGAATCTACTAAGTTTAGGATGCCATCAAGTGGAACAAGGTATCTGTAAAACCACATGTCAAATTTTAATTAGCGAAAGTTAGAATCATACCATTATATACCCAGTTTAATATGGCATGAACATTGTCCTAAATTGGAGGTTTTAATCGCATGAAAAGGTTACCACTAACCGCGAAGCAATATGGAGAGGTATTTCCCCCATCCCATTTGTGATTGCTGCTGCCGCTTTGTATTTCATTAGTATAATGGACACGTCCTGAAAAACAAACAAACAAATTGTAGTTTAACGTACGTTCCCGCCGTATTTACAGATAGCTAGGAACACAGGAAGAGGAGGATTGACCTTCTTCTTTTTGGAAGGTGTAGGATCGACAAGGGGTATACTTGGAGGAGGAGAAGGAAAGTTAGCCTTGGAGGAAGAGGAAGAGGGATTTAATTTGAGTAGCAGAAAATGATGATGACGAGGCGGAGGAGGACGAGGAGGACGAGGAGGACGACGAGGAAGAGGAGGACGAGGAAGAGGAGGACGAGGAAGGAAACGTCAGGAAAATACTTGGATAAGGAAGAGGGGTCGAGCAAGGGTTCAGCTATTTAGAGGAGGGATTTACTCAGTAGAGGAGAAGAACGAAGAGGATGATTGCGACGAGCAGTAAGCCTATTTGGCCTGAAGGGGAAGGGAGGAAGATATGCTTCAGGCAGGAGGAGGATCAGGAGGAAGGGTGCCTGGTAGTGGAGAAAGAGTAGGAGGGGAAGGAAGATTTACCCTAGCGTTTGGATGACGAATTAAAGAGATATACGTGAATACGTCACAAGGAGGACGAGGAGAAGAGGCATATAGGACCTATATAACTTTTCTATTCTAAGTAAGACTGACCTTCGTACAGCCGTGTCTGGACGCGTAATGCCCTGGTGTGTTACCATGGCGATCTTTGGCACGTATCAATGAGTTGGCTTTGACGTCCTACAAAAGAAAACAAGAAATATATCGATATTCAACTGGAACGAAAGGGGATTCCTTGACTAACTAGAGAGAAAACAGAAGAGACAAAAGCGCAAATTACACCACAGGCCCATCTACTCCACTAGGTCTAGCCATATGCACATGAGTAGAAGAATCTATTTGTAGACTGTGGGTTTTGAATTCAAACGCGGGAAAACTGATACTTTGAGAGTCAGAATGTTGGGTTCAACGTGTGTAGTGCGTGCTATGGCGGCGTTGATTTCCACGACATTTATCTCTCGCGTGGTTAAACATCTACACTCTAAAAATAGATTCATCTTCTCCTATGCTTCGGACACCCGCAATTAGCTGATTGAGGCTCCTGTTGATGGTCTCCTAACTACAGATGAAACAACAAATCGCAAAGAGTATTTTCATGCTAGGGTGGGACAATGTATTCAACAATAAGATAGAATACTTTGCGCGCGACATGAGTAAGGCGAATTGTCTTATTTTCACATGCGCACACACCTTTAGAATCTCCTTTAACACCTCCACCCCACCAATAGCGTAATGTAGCACGGTCTTGTTATCAGAGTCCGGATGTCGACATTTGCCCGTGGTCCAATAACACTCTGACTGACTCGATACAATTGTTCTCTGCTGCCAGCATGATCGACGTGCGTCCGAGATGGTCCACGGAGTCGATCTGATCTACATCCTAAGGAATTTAAGTACAGTTTGTCGTTTAGTGACGTCGAGGTTCTTTTTGATGGATAACAACAGATTTACGCGAAACGTTGTCGATGCGTTTAGGCGTACATTGCAATCCTGCCATTCCAATCCTGGCATTCCATTCCTGACATTCCATTCCTGGCTTCCACGCCTGATCTTGTTTGGAGAAAAAGGTTAGGGCAACACTCAAATTAGAAAATGCGTAGAAAATGACAAACCTGTTTTAACAAATAGGCGATGACTTCGTGATGATTTGATTGTGCTGCTCTGTGAAAGAAAACAGCGAGAAAAAAATATTAATAAACAATGGACATTACCTTGTTGTAATCACGTGTCCGAAAGATTTTAATATTGCGACCAAGAATGTAGACCGATTTATTTGGTTCTCGAAAGAAGTAAGTCACTTGAATGTCTGCCATCCCTGCCTCTGTCCCGGAACATTCTGAGTAATATTCTCAATAAATCATGCATTTTGAAAGTCTTCCCTCTGAAATTTTGTGGGTTTCACTATCTCTCCGTGTTTCAATATTTTAAGTGAACACAATTCAAGCAGAAAAGAAGAATTCCTAACACCCAAGCCATGTCTTCAACCCGGGTGACACTTGTGAGAGGCACTGAAGGGCCGTAATACTACTGCACTTCCAGTGCCACACAGTTGTTGTTCCTTGAATTAATGTTGTTGTTGCTGTTGTTGCGATTGTTGTTGCTGTTGTTGTTGTTGTTGTTGCTGCTGCTGTTGTTGCTGTTGTTGTTGTTGTTGCTGTTGTTGTTCCTTGTTGCTGTTGTTGTTGCTGTTGTGTTGTTGTTGCTGTTGTTGTTGTTGCTGTTGTTGTTGTGTTGTTGTTGTTGCTGCTGTTGTTGTTGTTGTTGCTGTTGTTGTTGCTGCTGTTGCTGCTGTTGTTGTTGTTGTTGCTGTTGTTGTTGCTGTTGCTGCTGCTGTTGTTGTTCCTTGTTGTTGTTGTTGTTGTTATTGCTGCTGTTGCTGTTGTTGTTCCTTGCTGATGTTGTTGTTGTTGTTGTTGTTGTTGTTGTTGTTGCTGTCGGCTTACCTATGAATGGGCAGCATACCGTCCTGATCAGGGGGAGGGTCGAGGATGAATGCTACAGCTTTCATCAAGATATCCAAAATGTCCATGTATCCGTAGGAACACGCCAAGTGTACAGGTGTACTACCGTCTTGTGACTATAATGAAAATTAAATACACAATATAAATGGGAGAAGGGACTTATCATCCAAGCTCGTAGGCCAAGGCCCGAATTAGGAGCACAGGTGGAAATAGTATTTTGTGAAAACACAGCAGAATGACTCTTCTAGTAACAATTTAGTAATGATATTTGAAACTAAACGGTGGTACTGAAACTTTGATAGTAGAGCCTACCTTTACAGAATGTGGAGCTGCCCCTTCATCTAGACAGAGTTCCACAACCTGTAAATATAATGAATATGTGAATACCAACGAATATCCAGTATATATCAATATTTAGTATAATTACTCAAGCGATTCCGCGCACTGATTGGTCGAGATGCTCGTCATATTTTGCTATACTCACAAGTGAATATAATATTGAAACCATTGGGAATCGCGTGGACACTTTACGAAAATCTAAAAAAAATACCCTAAACGCGAATTGTTGTCGAAAATCTCAAAAGTCACTTGAGTAATTATACTAAAATAATTGTCACCTCAGGATCCGTAAATATCAGCGACTAGCTGTTAAATAATGGTAATTGACCTGAGTGGAGTGATATGCGTGCCCTACACGAAACTAGCTCATGTAGACCGCATTTTAAAAAGTCCTTACCCTTGCTGATCCACTCTCGACCGCCAGGTGTAGCAACGTGCTCCCGACGCCGTCCACTTCGAACAATAAGTCGTCCTTAAGGATTCCTTGACTGCTCGCTAAAATAAAAAGCGCAATCAAAAAAGTAAATATCTCGTATATTATAACAGCATAGTTGGTGTTCGCGGGCGTAAAATATGTTTTTGACCAGACTTGATAAAATGACAAAATGATGTTTAGGTCCAACTATAAAATAAATGTAAATGTATAGAGACCGACTTTCCAGGCAAGCAGCCCATAAGCTGAATTACGCTGGAACGCACGGCGCCAATGGCTGCCAAGCAGTCGTAAGAACAGTAAGCACAGTCGTACCGCCAGTTCATACGGTACCGGTACAATTCTGGCACGTTTTGCAATAGCGTTCACACGGGACCGTGCTGGTACTAGCCGTGTCAAAATCGGTCCGGTTCTGCAGGTCCCGTGTGAACGCGCGACGGTACCGTACCAGAATTGTACCGGTCCGGTTTTGTACCGGTCTCGTGTGAACGGGGTCTGATTAATGACAATGATGACTCACCGTTGTGAAACAAACAGACCATGACGTCATAGGATCCGTGTAAAGCGGCATGAGCTAATGGAGTCATCCACTTATGATCACGTAACAAGAGCTTGGAATTATGGTCCAACTGCGGGTATGAAGAAATGTATCACTGACAGAAGGACTTAAAACATCGCCAGCCAGCGACACATTGTTCAAAAAGTGTCGCCAATCAATTCATTTTAGTCGCCATTTCATTTAGAAGTTTTGGAACAGCGGGGAATGTCATTTCGCCGGCTGGTGACATTGGGCTCTCGCATTTGTAATCGCTAGAACTATAATATGGGTTCCGCTATAGTTTTTAACAAATATTGTAACACTTAGAATTTTATCGCATTTTATCGCATTTTATCGCATTTTATCGCATATTTAGAATTTTATCGCATATTTAATTTTAACTATTTTTAGATTGTAAATAATTATACTTTTGTACATAATGTATATTTTACTATTTTATCATAGTGTATAAACGGCCTCTGTTGATAACAATATTATCTGTTTGTAATATTGAAAGAGACACCGTTTTAAAATAAAGGCATCTATCTATCTATCTATCTATCATGGGGGTCGTGTAAGTGTTCAAAACCTGTCGCAAACTCAGTTTTTCTTCCATTCCGAGCGCGCACGTTTTCGAGGGAGCACGCTCATTTTGACCTCCACCACTCTCGAACCCAGAGCTCCCTGGCTCATCGCCTGGCAGGGGAGGCTCTGGTGACATCTATTTGAGTGCCTTCGCTGATTGGCTGAAATGGCGCGTACGGGTACGTATCTGTCAAAATAACACCTGGCATTCGTTTCCTAGTCCTCTGCTCAACCTATGCCTTCGACTTGAACGCTCTAAATGTAATTTTGAGGCATAAAACCACCATTTTATTTTGAGCATGTGTCGGTGGCTGGTACGAAATGGAATTTTGAACTAGCGGATGTGACGTCATGTGAGATCCAAGAATTCGGGTGCATATGTTTAGCTTTTAGGGTCATATTTACCAGTAACTTGCAAATTGCTACGTTGTTTACGTGCTCCAGCTGGGCGGCGACATGAAGAGGGGTACATCCTCCATTACCGACAGAGTTGGAGTCGGCGTGACCCTCCTTCAGTAACGCCTGACAAATAATAAAAACAACTTAAGGTGACTCCACGAAAAGTCCAAGCGCATTTTCTGTAAATATAAATTCGGTCATAACTTTCAGGGGTTTCAATAGAAGGCTACCGGCGGTGTACTTCACTGCTAACCGCCGGCAACTTCATTATAACTTTGATATTGAAGCAATAGAATCCATGAATATGCCAATTATCTTGCCCTCAAAACGCAGGAAAACGCTTTTTCTGCTACCGAAATTTCAAATGACTTTCCCTGGGGGCATGCCCCCTATCCCCTTAGAAATGCTCAGGACTTACGGCCTTCGTATGGCATCCCCAAACCCATTCGCCTACTTTTAAAACTTAGCCTGCTACTTCAAAACTTATTGAAATCCCTGAACTAATATTCGTGTGACGAAGATCAAACTTGGAGGACAGTATGATGCATCTTTTAGCAATAGTTTAACATACTTCGACTCTTATTTGCGTTAATACTTATCCGGCTACAGTGGACCCCCTTGTTCCTCTTTAAAATCTCTTAAAACAAAATTTTGCTATCATTTTGCACGAAATTTCAAAATGGTGTTCCATTTATTTGCTTCAGATATTTAGAGGGTCTTAGCCAATCGGCGTAACCAAAAAATAAATAAATATTAACTAGCAAACAAATAAACAAATCTCAATTTTGGTTCCGCCGAATTGGCTAAGACTATCTAAATATCTTATAGTCGATCTGTATTAAATGGGACTAAGTTGCTGAGTGCAGATGTCACGAAAGAGTCCACTTAACCATGTCAGACCTTTTGTTCAAATGAAGCGATGGAGCGCAGTAATCTTTATTTCCTGTATGCTTGTATTTCAACCCTAATGTTATTTATGTAAATTATATTATACCTGCTTCGACAAGCCTAGCTACAATCAATTGCAAAACGTTGGCACACTTGTCTCCTCTTCCCTACTCCTTCGCCCTTTCCATGTTGCTAGACAAGCGGCCTAATTTTCCAGCCAACATGAAAGAGGCGGGAAGGGAACGGAAGTGCAAGTGCGCCAACTACTTTGCATTTGATTTTAGCGATCTGCGAGACGTTTCCAATGACCAACGGCAACCAACAATAGTCTTCGCCAGTTCCACCACGTTGTACGAGGCGAGACAGTATAAGAGAAGGCGCATGCTTTCAGAATGCTCTGATTTGATTGGTAGAGACTAGCGTCTTGGCAAGTGCTAATCGAAACTGTTGGTTGTTTGAAGGTGCATATGATATAATCATCTAGAAATAATATGTAAGGATTTTAGGTGCAACCCGTTTCAATTGATGGGCGTTTTACGACGTTCCGCGATCACCTTTAACTTCTTGGTTGTGCGTTATTTTTTCGCGAGTCTGCAAACACTCTCACGCCGTTCACCAGTGAATTCTTGCTTTCGAGAGCGACGATGCAAGAAAGGACAATTTATAACAAAGAATCAATATCTTTTATTACAAGCAGATTCCTGTAACTCGTTAGTATAAATGCGGACTTTCTGGTAACTTTTGAGACAGATGATGTCATACGGTTTCCGAACGTCACACAATCAGTATGATATCACCAATTATAAACTACTAACACCACTAGAACTAGTAAAAGACGCAAGGATTGCAAAAGATATTAGCAGATACTTATTTACAGTGCTTTTTTCACACAACTAAACTGGGATTCTTTCCGCTCAAATCTTACCAATCTATCGCTGGAATCACTTGAAATGTCCCTGCTAGTCGGCTATCCAGTGGGTTTTTCGGATATTTGATTTTTTTGGTGCAACCAAAAAACAATATCCAAAAAAAAAAAAAACGGGCGATCCTGCTAGATACATTTAAATAGATCAAACGGTGTTTACATCTTGTTGCCACCCAATCCAGATCATGTGATGATTCCTTTGGTTGGATACTTTTGTTAGTTCTGTACATACACTCGTGCACTCGGTCGAGTGGGAAAAATTGACAATTGTATCCACTCAAAAGAATCATCACATGATCTGGATTGGGTGGCAACAAGATGTAAACACCGATAGCCGATTTGGTCTCATAGAATATTTGTGTATTTGTGACAATAATAAGTTTCGTGATTTTTAGGCAACCATTTTAGCTCCCTTTTTAGAGCAGATTTTGTGTGACTGTGGAAAATGGGCACGGAACCTCATGAACATTAAGCCAATCACATCACGCGGAACGACAGATCAGCCAATCAAAGTGCTTCGGGCACGGCACAATACCGCGCTCACAGGGCCTTTGGCAAAGAATTTTCTAAGACAGGAAAAATACTTACAGATCTTCCAAATAAGGTAAGGGGATTTCCTAATAAGGAAGTTTTGCAACGTCGGCAATTCGACAGTTTTGGCGAATTTTCTTGATAAATCAAAATTTACAATATAAGATTTAGGCACTGCCTAAAGGTAGAGCTTTCAACGATTACCACTTTTCCTAATGTTTGGTGCTTCGCTAGAGCTTCGCTAAAACATAATGATTGTTTACAAACAACCGTCAGAGTAAATCAAAAGTTCGGTCACGGAAATTTTACATCCGTTCAATTGCGCAGACTCGGTAATGTTTCGGATGGTATACCAAGCCCGATTTCCAGGTGTCCAGAGGAGGGGCCGTTTCTCCTGGGGGACTTGTGAAGGTGAACTTCTGCAACAGCCGACAGAGCATAACGAACAACTCCGCACGAGCGAAGGCCTCTCCGGGACATTTTCGCGCTCCAGCACCGAACACAAACGTTGTCTCCGGATCTGGTGGGATAAAGTTCCCCTCGCTATCTAGGTACCGGTCAATGTTGATCTCTGACGGGTTCTCAAAGTAAGCGGGGTCCCTACAGAAGGACCATAAATTCAGGTACAATGTGGTACCTCTTGGTATTTGGTACCCTGAAATTGTGATATCTTTCAAAGTCAAATGTGGAATCATTAGTGGGGCAATGGCTGTGAATCGAAGAACCTCATTAACAAACGCTTTGTGGACCGGGAAATCATTCCTGTGCTGAATCAGAGGAATGCCGTCTCGACCAAGCTTAGCATCAAGTTCATCCTGCAGCCTCTTCTGAATTTCCGGCTTGTGGAGAAGGATAAAATGCACCAGGTCATGGTGGCGGCAGTCGTGTCTACTGCGCCTAGAAACATTGTCTGGTAGAACATCATCAAAGGCCTCCCTTTCAGACAATTCTCGGCAATATCTCTGTCCTCCAGTTCCATTGCTTTCTAAACACCAGCACGGCATCAGCGTAGTTCCTAACGTGTCCCTCCTTGAAGGTCTTCTCGTTTTCAGCCAGCCGCTTACCTAATGTATCATTAACTCATCCACCGCTGCTCGCAGCTTCTTCCATTTTTCCGGTACCGGTAGAATCGGTCCTAAAAACGGGAAAAGGTCTACTATCGAAGCGCCTGGCACCAGCGCGTTAATAATATCGTTGTTCAAAGCGACCATTCGTCGGAATTCAAGATCATCGGTGTCATACCTTGTGCCAATGATTTTGTATGAATAACATTCTCGGTGAAAAGCAGAATTTCATTTTCAACGTCCAGAGGGCTTCCGTGCGACTCGGCAACACGCTTACAGATCTCGTCCGCTTCCATGGCTATCACTTCTTGCATTCTAAGTTCGCCGTAGATTTTCGCCGTCGCATGCGCCATCCTCTTTTGAATCTTAAAACTGTGCCCATATTGCATGAATCCAGTCCATAGGGTGCCTCTCACTGCATCGATTAACCACTGACTATAGGCGCTTTCAGGACGGCCGGCAGTTCCACAGAGTTACTGACCAATGCTTCTTTCATGGCGTTACCGCTGAGAACAACAACTGCCTGACCGCCGCAGTGAATCCTGAAGATCTTCCCGTACTTCTGTTCGAGCTGTGTTAGACTTACGTGCAAATCTCGTCCGCTCAACAGGACAACGTTGCCAGAATAGGAAGAGCTCTAGGACCAGGTAGTCGGTCTAGAGGATTGTTTGGACGGAAAAACAGTCGATGAATGAGGAACAAGAAGATTCCGAGTGCACCGTAATAGCATATAAGACTCAACATCTTGGAGCAGTTCGCTTGTACTTTTTCGCTTCGCTGTCTCTATCGCTGAGTATATGACCTGGTCACAGAAACGATTTATATCTCAGGTAATGTGATAGCCTTTAGTTCTAGAGAATGACAGCCCCAACTGAAATGTGCTGAAACGCAGGTCGATGTAACGAAGGAATGTGCTGAAACGCAGGTCGATGTAACGAAGGATAATAATAATATAATGATAATAATAATAATAATAATAATAATAATAATAATAATAATAATAATAATAATAATAATATAATAATAATAATTCGTTTATTTCAACCCATTGCAGTTAAAAACTGAAATTACAGACTGTGGTCATCATGCAAACGCATACACATACATAAAAAATACTAATGAAATATATATATATAGATTAGCTTTACGCGTATTTCATGGTCACGAAATGACCAAAACGGTCTGTATTATATGAAACTAAGTTGCTCCTGCTTGACGTGGCCTTAAGCCGTACCTGGTATTGAGTGGCAGATGTCACGAAAGAGTCCACTAACCATGTCAGCGATGTTCTAATGAAGCGATGGAGCGCAGTAATCTTTATTTTCCTGCATCCTTGTATTTCAACCCTAATGTTATTTATGTAAATTATATTATACCTGCTTCGACAAGCCTAGCTATAATGAAATGAAAAACGTTGGCACACTTGTCTCCTCTTCCCTACTCTTTCGCCCTTTCAATGTTGCTAGTGGAGCTGGACAAGCGGCCTAATTTTCCAGTCAACATTGAAAGAGGCAGGAAGGGAACGGAAGTACAAGTGCGCCAACTACTTTTGGATTTGATTGTAGCTATCTGTGAGACGTTTCCAAGGATCAACGGAAACAAACAATAGTCTTCGCCAGTTCCACCATGTTTTTCAAGGCGAGGACAGAATAAGGCATGATTCAAAATCTCTGATTTGCTTGGTAGAGACTAGCGTCGTGGCAAGTGCTAATCGAAACTGTTCGTTGTTTGAAGGTGCATATGATATAATCATCTAGAAATAATATGTAAGGATTTTAGGTGCAACCCGTTTCAATTGATGGGCGTTTTTACGACGTTCCGCGATCACCTTTAACTTCTTGGTTGTGCGTTAGAGCGGATTTCACATGACTGTCGTGAAAGCAATTGCAATTGAGCAATCACTAGCCAATCAGAAACAAGAGTAATTACAACTTACTGCTGAATGGTTTCCAGCCCAGCCAATCAGGAGCCGAACCAATTCCTTGCTTGAAATTAGTTCGCAATTTGATTGGTTGATAGAAATAAGCAGCCAATGAGAAAGCAAACCAATTGCAAACACGACGGTCATCTGAAATCCGCTCTATTTTTTCGCGAGTCTGCAAACACGCCTTTGAGTTTGTGCAAAAAAATTATCGCGCCGTTCACCAGTGAATTCTTACTTACGAGAGCGACGATGCAAGAAAGGACAATTTATAACAAAGAATCAATATCTTTTATTACATGCAGATTCCTGTAACTCGTTAGTATAAATGCGGACTTTCTGGTTACTTTTGAGACAGATGATGTCATACGGTTTCCGAACGTCACACAATCAGTATGATATCACCAATTATAAACTACTAACACCACTAGAACTAGTAAAACACGCAAGGATTGCAAAAGATATTAGCAGATACTTATTTACAGTGCTTATATGAGGAAATTTGACTCATTTGAAATCGGTCTACGGTAGACTTTTTTCGAACACACTAAACTGGGAATCTTTCCGCTCAAATCTTAGCAATCTATCGTTGGAATCACCTGAAATGTCCCTGCTAGTCGGCTCTCCAGTGGGTTTTTCAGATATTGATTTTTTTGGTGCAACCAAAAAAGAATATCCCAAACGACGACCGGTTAGCGCAGTGGTAGAGCGTGAACGTTCCCGAACATAAGCGCCGGGCTTATGTTCGGGAGGTTGGGAGTTCAAACCCCGGCCGGGCCAACACTCAGGGTCTTTTTCTAATAATTGAGGAGAAGGTGCTGCCTTTGCTTTAACATCTGCAAATGGTTAGACCTTCGCGTCTTCTCGGATAAGGACGTAAAACCGTCCCGTCTCTCACATGCACTACACTAACCGGAACCAGAGGGACGTTAAAGAACCACGAGGACGTCAGAAGTTGCCCATCCTCAGTGCAGGACTCACAATACTAACCACAGGCCTCAATTTAAACCAGCATTAGCTGAAGTTGACCAGCCTGTATAAGATTGATAATACATACATACATACAAAAAAAACTGGCGAGCCGGCTAGATACATTTAAAATACACCAAACGGTGTTTATATCTTGCTGCCACCCAATTCAGATCATGTGATGATTCCTTGGGTGAATACTTTTGTTAGTTCTGTACATACACTCGTGCACTCGGCTGAGTGAGACAAAATTGACAATTGTAACGACCCAAAAGAATCATCACATGATCTGGATTGGGTGGCAACAAGATGTAAACACCGATAGCCGATTTGGTCTCATAGAATATTTGTGTATTTTGTGACAATAATTATGTTTTCGTGATTTTTAGGCAACCATTTTAGCTCCCTTTTTAGAGCAGATTTTGTGTGACTGTGGAAAATGGGCACGGATTGATAATACATACATACATACAAAAAAAACTGGCGAGCCGGCTAGATACATTTAAAATACACCAAACGGTGTTTATATCTTGCTGCCACCCAATTCAGATCATGTGATGATTCCTTTGGGTGAATACTTTTGTTAGTTCTGTACATACACTCGTGCACTCGGCTGAGTGAGACAAAATTGACAATTGTAACGACCCAAAAGAATCATCACATGATCTGGATTGGGTGGCAACAAGATGTAAACACCGATAGCCGATTTGGTCTCATAGAATATTTGTGTATTTTGTGACAATAATTATGTTTTCGTGATTTTTAGGCAACCATTTTAGCTCCCTTTTTAGAGCAGATTTTGTGTGACTGTGGAAAATGGGCACGGAACCTCATGAACATTAAGCCAATCACATCACGTGGAACGACAGATCAGCCAATCAAAGTGTTTCGGGCACGGCACCGCGTTCACAGGCCCTTTGGCAAAATTTCCTGAGAGATAGGAAAAATACTTACAGATCTTCCAAATAAGGTAAGGGGATTTCCTAATAAGGAAGTTTTGCAACGTCGGCAATTCGACAGTTTTGGCGAATTTTTCTTGATAAATCTATATTTACAATATAAGATTTAGGCACTGCCTAAAGGTAGAGCTTGACGATTACCACTTTTCCGTATGTTTGGTGCTTCGCTAGAGCTCCGCTAAAACATAATGATTGTTTACAAACAACCGTCAGAGTAAATCAAAAGTTCGGTCACGGAAATTTTACATCCGTTCAATTGCGCAGACTCGGTAATGTTTCGGATGGCAAACCAAGCCCGATTTCCAGGTGTCCAGAGGAGGGCCGTTTCTCCTGGGGGACTTGTGAAGGTGAACTTCTGCAACAGCCGACAGAGCATAACGAACAACTCCGCACGAGCGAAGGCCTCTCCGGGACATTTTCGCGCTCCAGCACCGAACACAAACGTTGTCTCCGGATCTGGTGGGATAAAGTTCCCCTCGCTATCTAGGTACGGTCAATGTTGATCTCTGATGGGTTCTCAAAGTAAGCGGGGTCCCTACAGAAGGACCATAAATTCAGGTACAATGTGGTACCTCTTGGTATTTGGTACCCTGAAATTGTGATATCTTTCAAAGTCAAATGTGGAACCATTAGTGGGGCAATGGCTGTGAATCGAAGAACCTCATTAACAAACGCTTTGTGGACCGGGAAATCGTTCCTGTGCTGAATCAGAGGAATGCCGTCTCGACCAAGCTTAGCATCAAGTTCATCCTGCAGCCTCTTCTGAATTTCCGGCTTTTGGAGAAGGATTAAATGCACCAGGTCATGGTGGCGGCAGTCGTGTCTACTGCGGCTATAAACATCGTCTGGTAGAACATCATTAAAGGCCTCCCTTTCAGACAATTCTCGGCAATATCTCTGTCCTCCAGTTCCATTTGCTTTCTAAACACCAGCACGGCATCAGCGTAGTTCCTAACGTGTCCCTCCTTGAAGGTCTTCTCGTTTTCAGCCAGCCGCTTACCTAATGTATCATTAAACTCATCCACCGCTGCTCGCAGCTTCTTCCATTTTTCCGGTACCGGTAGAATCGGTTCTAAAAACGGGAAAAGGTCTACTATCGAAGCGCCTGGCACCAGCGCTCCATTAATCTCCCCGTTCAAAGTGGCCATTCGTCGGAATTCAAGATCATCGGTGTCATACCTAGTGCCAATGATTTTGGTATGAATAACATTCTCGGCGAAAAGCAGAATTTCATTTTCAACGTCCAGAGGGATTCCGTGCGACTCGGCAACACGCTTACAGAGCTCGTCCGCTTCCATTGCTATCACTTCTTGCATTCTAAGTTCGCCGTAGATTTTGGCCGTCGCATGCGCCATCCTCTTTTGAATCTTAAAATTGTGTCCATATTGCATAAATGACGTCCACAGGGTGCCTCTCACTGCATCGATTAACCACTGACTATAGGCACTTTCAGGACGGCCGGCAGTTTCCACCGAGTTGTCGACCAATGCTTCTTTCATTGCGTTACCGCTGAGAACAACAACTGCCTGACCGCCGCAGTGAATCCTGAAGATCTTCCCGTACTTCTGTTCGAGCTGTGTTAGACTTACGTGCAAGTCTCTTCCGCTCAACAGGACTACGTTGCCCAGAATAGGAAGAGCTCTAGGACCAGGTAGTCGGTCTAGAGGATTGTTTGGACGGAAAAACAGTCGATGAATGAGGAACAAGAATATTCCGAGTGCACCGTAGTAGCATATAAGGCTCAACATCTTGGAGCAATTCGCTTATGCTTTTTCGCTTCGCTGTCTCTAAAGGAGTATATGACCTGGTCACAGAAACGATTTATATCTCATGTAATGCGATACCTTTAGTCTAGATCATTGGGAGCCCCCCAACTTGAAATGTGCTGAAGAAACGCGTTGGTCGTAAGTGGCAGATGTGCAAAAAAATGTCCTCTGGTTTTCCGTGGTATGTGCTCTTTTATTATATAAACCTCAGTGTTTTACAGGGATTTCTGCCACCGAAAAAAAAGGTATATTTTGAAATGTGAAAATACGATATTTTTACATGTGAAAATATCAGTCAATCAGATGTCTTCTCCCGTGGCCAATAAAAGGCGCTTCCCTGGAGCATGGTAGCGTTTCTTGTTTATATAATAAACAGAATAGGCTGCGCTCACTCGTTCGATATCAATGTGAACACTCGAAGATAAACTCCATATCTCCGCGCGCCCATGTATTATTCTCTATTTAGAAAATAACACCTATGTTGTATTGTGAATGTGCGCATTCTGATTGGTTAAAAAGCGTGTTTGTAAGAGACCTGAGAAACACGATTGTCACACAACGCTGTCGCGCGTGTGTATGTTATTTTCTAAAAGCAATAAAAATACTTCCTGCGTGCTCTCTGGTTTCTTACAAACACTCGGGGAATGTTGGTCGAACTGATAAAACTTGAAAGACATCTTTCAAGTTTTGATCAGTTCTCCCAACATCCCCCTCGTGTTTGTAAGAAAGCAGAGAGCACGCGGAAAGTACTTTTATTGCTTAAATACACCACGGAATGACCTAATAAAGTGGTCAAAATGTTGTGGACTAACGAGGCTTTATATCGCAGCAAAACGGCAAAAATAAAAGTCAAAACAGCGCGCGCGCAGCCAAACGGTGTTTTCGCTGGTTCTTTTTAGCGCGCGCGCTGATGATGGCGCGTTCCGTGGTATACACTTTTTTATACCACAACGCGCGCGTTTCTCGAATTCTGATTGGCTCTCAGCCATGGGTACATAAAAGTTTATACCACAACACAAGGGTTTCTCGAATTCTGATTGGCTCTCAGCCGTGGGTACATAAGAGGACATACCACGGAACGCGCCATCATAAGCGCGCGCGCTAAAAAGAACCAACGAAAACACCGTTTGGCTGCGCGCGCGCTGCTTTTGCCTTTCTATTTTTGCCTTTTTGTTGTGGTATAAAACAAATGTCCTCTGATTTTCCGTGGTATGTCCTCTTATATACCACGGAATGACGTAATAAAGTGGTCAAAATGTACTGCGGACCCACTCGGCTGCGCCTCGTGAGTCCACAACATTTTGACCACTCTATTACGTCATTCCGTGGTATATAAGAGGACATACCACGGAAAATCAGAGGACATTTGTTAAATATACCACGGAACGCGCCATCACCAGCGCGCGCGCTAAAAAGAACCAACGAAAACACCGTTTGGCTGCTCGCGCGCACGCTGTTTTTGTATTTATTTTTGCCTTTTTGTTGTGGTATAAAACAAATGTCCTCTGATTTTCCGTGGTATGTCCTCTTATATACCACGGAATTACGTAATAAAGTGGTCAAAATGTACTGCGGACCCACTCGGCTGCGCCTCGTGAGTCCACAACATTTTGACCACTTTATTACGTCATTCCGTGGTATATAAGAGGACATACCACGGAAAATCAGAGGACATTTGTTAAATGTACCCATGGCTGAGAGTCAATCGAAATTCGAGAAAAGCGCGCGTTGTGGTATAAAACGAAAGAGTCCACTTAAGGAAGCTTGAAATAGTTTTTCAGTGATGGTGCACTAGGAAGTTATTTGCAGTTTAGTTCCTGGTGCTTCTATCAGTCAATCTGATCCTCCGACATAATAATACTGATGACGATGTGGTGCAAATGCAGCACAGCTTGTTACGAGGAAAGTATCCATAGCAACGCACGACACCTCTAAATATACCCTACATTTTTCTCAACCAACAGTGAAAGAGACAGGGAAGGGAACGGAAGGGCAATTAAGTGCGTCAACTACTTTTGCATCGGATTGCAGCTATCTGCGAGACATCTCCAATGACCAACGGCAAACAACACAACAACAGTCTTTGCCAGTTCCACCGCGATTTTCGAGGCGAGGCAGAATAAGACAGCATGCTTTCAAAATCCTCTGATGTGATTGGTGGAAACCTTAACCTTAACCTTAACTTAACCCTTGTATACGTTTATAATAATAATAATAATCGTTTATTTACCAATTTGCAGTAAAAACTGAATTACATGGTTAAAAATATATATACAATAATGGGAAACTATCTATCTATTTCGTTTGCTTATAGAAACTAACTAAGAACTAAGCTTTGCAGAGCCCAAACAACACCAAAATATTTGATGTTCATGCTTAAAGGGGCACTCGCACACTTAATTTTCGTACCACCTGTCAAAAATAAGTCTAACTCTAAACACTAAAAATACGTTTAAGTTTGCCGGGAATAACCAAAATAACAGTCTGCATTTGTTGAATGACCCTTTAACTTTTAAATCAATACAAATTTATATAGTGTTTTTTTAGTTTTTTTCTATTATCAAGAGGATGGAATTGGATTGCGATTTGAAGTATTTACGTGTCAGGCAAGCGTGCGAGTGCCACTTTAAGCAGCAATCTATCTTACCGTGACAATATCGATGTTTCCCGTCCTTACAGCAGTATGTAATGGTGTATCGTCTCTGTCGTCGTGGGCGTCAACATCTGGCCGATGACTCAGGAGACATTGCACGATGTCGAGTTTCTGAGCGCCGACAGCGCAGTGGAGTGGTGTCTTCCCATATTCATCATGCGCATTGATATCTAAAGCGTATCAGAGAAATGAATGTTAAAGGAGCCTATGCACTCTGCCCGGAGTGCATTGCTTTGTTTTTAATTATAAGGTCCAGAATCACATAAAAAAAACAAAGGGACTATTTTTAACGGCGTGCTGCAAGAATTCCCCAAGACTGAGAGAGAGCAGGGTTCAGAAAAAAGGAATTTCAGGGTTGAAAAAAATAGGAAAAATAGAAAGATTTGGACCAAGAAATTGGAAATTTGAGTGGTTTAATTGTTCATACTTAAATTAAAATGTGCTTAGCCTATTTATCGGAATTTATAGCTAAACATGCTTGAAAGTGGGTAGTGTGATATTTGGTATCGAGTGGTAAATTGTGGTCGTACTTGGTTATTTTTTCCAAAGGGGATCTGGGGGCGAGAAAAATTGAAATTTCAGGCTCGTATTACTGGAACTGTAGCAAGTTTTGGTGCAAAATCGACTGAATTAGACTAGCCTTTTGCAGTTACAAGCTCAAAAAATAGGTGGTTTGGCAAAACAATGAGAGAAAATAGAAATGCGCCAAGAGGATCTTGTGAGAGGGTCTCAGGGAATATGTTAAAGCAATGAAATAAACTATGTACCGGAGTGCAAATTCTGAACTTTTCTGCCAGACTAGTAAGCATTACCTTTGCCAGCAGATAGCAAAGCTTCAACATCATCCTCTTTGCCCCCGAGAACAGCTCTGTGTAAACAGCCATGATGTTCACGGTTGAATCGAAGGTTAATACGAGTCTGAAGAGAAAACAATGTTAAAATGTCAACAAACATAAACAAATAAAAGCAAAAACGCAGACAAACAATTTAGACAGGTTATTTTAGAGATTCGAGCAATGCTTGGCCAAAAATATTGTTACTAAAAAGTTTGATACCTATGGCCTTTACTTTGGTTTAATTTGAAGGTTCCCATGGAAGAAGTAAGCAGTGGTAGTTCTGCCAAAAAATTCTCATGGAGACCCGAGAAACTGAATTTCAAAGTTTTCTAAAAATAATACAGGAATGTATATAGGATTGTCAAAGGCAATTATTTTTCATGCTTAATGCAACATTTATGTGAACTTTGAATTTTATTTTCTCAGTTTCCCATGAGAATTGTTTGGTAAGACGATCACAGCTTATCACTTATATTCATACCATTCATACCACCACAACAAAACCAAGCTGAAAGATTTTTAATTAGTAACAATATTTTTGACCGCTTCGTGCTCAAATTGCTCGAAGTTAGCATCGAGAAGAATGTGATGTTGGCGCACTGACTGGTAAGTGTGAGTCCCACGTCAGAGAAAGCATCCATTTCCATTGGCTTCATAAGATAAGATGATGCAATATTTTCGGCAATTAAGTTCGACCAATCGTTAAAAACGTAACTTTGCCTCGTTTTTTAACCTTTCCTGGTGTTGACGCTCGTGTTTGATATATTACTTGATTACGGGCAGAGTTGCGTAACATAAGCAGCAGTATAGGGTGCATAAATGGTGCCTTGTTGGTGAAGCATCGTGAAGCACCGAATAGTAATTAGTGAAGCACCGAATACAGCAAAAACCCGCGAATAAGAACCAGGATTTTTTAATTTAGCCTGAACAGGTTCTTATATAAATGGTACAAGCAAATTTAGGCTACGAAGGTTCTTAAAATAGGTTCTTAATTTTTATATGAATTTCATTTAAATATACATATTATTAAAAAATCGAGGAATTATTTCAATGGTCAACACAATTCAACAAAATCTCCATTGTTCTATGGCATTAAGGGTTCCCCACATAGAATATGTCCTGTTTTTATCATTGAAAGTTGTCATGACTAGTAACATAATAAAAGTGAAAATTTGATAGATTTCGACTTGCTTTGAGAAAATATGGCAATAAAAGGTCTCTAGACCAATCAGAATAACGAAGACCAAAGGAGTAAGAATCAGCATTTTACGCTAGGTTCCCCGCATACAGATTCTTTTAAAATTGCATATTCTGTTTGTGAGTACCACATGTGCTTATGTATGCCTAAAAACCCTCAGAAAAGTTTTTCTAGCGTTGATTTTACTGATTTTTATGTCTAAGCCAATGAAATTGCCTACATTTTCAATAGAAATTAATTGTTCCAGCATGCTTTGTCATTGGCTTGCCTACCTTTTATACGGACCATTACTTAAATGTAATCAGATGATGATCTTAATTCAGCAGTTTCTACCTATACACCTTTACAGCAACTCCACTGATAAGAACCTTACTTAAAATTTTAGCCTTAATAGGTTCTTATGTGGAGGGAGCTTAAAATAAATTTTTTAGCTTAAATTTTAGGTTTTTAAAACCCAGGTTCTTATACGCGGGCTTTTACTGTACCAATTTTTGGAAACAAAGAAGCACGGCATTTAATTTTGGCAACGTGATATAAGCCTCCTCCGCCAAAAACAACGCCGACCTAGGCATGTCTGGTCAAGTGTTTGTTACTCGTCCCCACAAAAGAACTATCTCCGTTGCCAAAATTAGTATGCCTTGCTTCACTAATTAGCATTCGATGCTTCACTAATTAGTATTCGGTGCTTCATGATGCTTCACCAACAAGGCTCCATTTACGCATTCTATACTAATACGCTCGTGTGCATAGTACAGTTTAAAATATGCGGTGCTTCACTGATTAGTATGCGATGCTTCACTAATTAGTATTCAGTGCATGCTTCACGATGCTTAACTAACAAGGCTCCATTTACACACCATATACTACTATAAGTGCGAAATGAGCGCTCGATTTTTTGTCTCAACCCTAGTCCAAATGTCTGATCATATAACTTCCCCTAAATACGTGACAACCGCACGGAAGAGTAAGTTCATCCGGCTCATTGGAAGCCTAGAATAAGAGTTAGTTATGGAAGCGAATTCTGTTTTAGCAAAGGTATATAAGCAACGTAACCGCGAAAAAGATTTGTTTCCGCTCGAAGGGTTACAGTTCAAGGGGACTTTATGCAGAAACCCATCCATGGGAAAAGCTGAATTTCCCAAGGCACACGCATGGGAAGTGTTCAGAATTCACATGGATAGCCATGGGAAATCCGAACACTTCCCATTCTTCTATAATGGGAAATTCAGCTTTTCCGATGGATGGGTTTCTGCAGAAAGTCCCTGTGGTTGTTAGGACTACTCATCGCGTTTTCGAAAGCTTCGTTTCTCAGCGCATTCGAGAGGAGGGGATATTGAAACTGAAAAAGGATTTTAAAACAGAAAATAGATTTTCTATGTTCCAACAACAGTTTCTTTTTGCGTGCTACTTTCCTGCTATAACAAATTAGATATCACCCGGTTTAATTAATGTATCTGCAAATGACCCGTCCAGTTGGCCACTTGAAAGATACTTTTCTTTTATTCTATTGGTTTCTTCTAAACAGGCTACAGCCTCCTGCTAGGAGTGAATTAAATAGGAGTATTCTTAAGTGCCACTATGGTACCTAATTTGACACTATGTTACGAAGTCTACCAAAGTATTGCTGATGCTAAATGCGATGATAAGAATTAAAGTACTGAGACATATTACGGACTGGCTTATTTTGTGAAGAATTACGTGATCAAAAGCGTGCGACATCTCGTGAAAAGCTTTCGACTGAATAATCATGGGCATGGATTTTCTAATTTGTGTTCGGTTTGTGAGCCCTTAAAACACTATTTTCCTTTCGACATATGATAAAATTAATAAGGTAGTGTTAAAATGATGTCAAGCACTTGAGTGCCGCAAATTTGGTTGAATTTCCTGGTGAGTGCAAATTGAGTGCTAGTGGCTAGACTAGTTGACCAAGTGTCAATCTAAATTTTATGCGAACTCTCATGTCTCCGTCTAGTTGCACGAGCGTCTCTGCCGAATCATGCTTCTAAAAATATAATTTTCCACCTGAGAAACGCGAGAGCGTGCCTTCATACCATTACGGACACTCCTGGCTAAGTACTTCTGACCCTGTTTATAGTATAGAAACCGTGCGAAAGCTTTAATTGGCAGGTAACGAAATGAATTGATATCCGTTTAATGTCAAAAATATCCCTTTTTCAATTCACGTCTTGATCATCCCGAAACGCATGCCCTGGTTAAAGGTAATTTTGACGATTACCGTAATGTTTCCCGATCAAACCGCGAGCGCTAGAACGGCTTCAGATACGGCTTTCCGAAAGCTTTCCGAGTGCCTTTTTCGCAGAGTACTAGAACCCAAATCCAATTGTTCCTCTTTTATTGGAATCTGAATTCAAACAATCCAGGGAATCTTGGATTCCCTTATGGGCGAAATTCTAGAGCAAAAAGGATCCGGCGTTCGTGATTCTTTTTATGGGTACCCACTGGCTTTCCACAATCTATTTTTAACAGTCAATGAACCGATGGCGTCATCACTGGTGTACTGCAGCGCGCAGCTAAGTCATGCTTAGATTTGAACAAATGATTGATCACGGGGAATTGAAAAAAAAAACGACTTACTTTTATTAGCAGCGTGCGCTATAGCCTAACAAGTATCATGAAGATCACATAAAGTGCTTTTAACACGAATTCGACAATATTTTACAACTTTGGCTCACAGCATGATTTTATCACCGAGACATATCTTATGACATATAACGAGTGTTCTTGGAAGTTTTTTTTCTCGAATTATTAAGAAATGAACGAACCAGTACGAATGCAAAATTTTTTAGCGTGACAAGTTCCTGTTTTGCTGTGACGAGAGGTCGTTGCCGCTTGATTAATCAATTTCGATTCTGATTGCCAAAGAAAAGTTCTGATAATCTTTTATCCATACGTAAATGTCGGTAACCGCCTAATAGCACGTCCCATTGCATTCGGCGCGTGTATATGCACTCGCTTGTCAGACTGAACTGTTTTGGTCACGCTGAAAAAACAGCATTCGTAGTGGATCGTTCAACTCTCAATAACTAAGAGAAAAAAACTTCGAAGGACACTCATTCCTTAGTTATAAAATGTATCTTGGTAGTAACATCATTTTGAGCTTAAGTTGATGTCATGTTATAGGCAGCTTAGCGCGTAAAGAATGCCTAAGGCGTAGTACAAACTTCGATACTATTCTTGGATTGCAATCATTCCTTTGGGATAAAATAACAAAAGCGCGGCGGCCATGTTGGTGCCGTGAACAATGGGAGCAAATGAACTTTCTTTTGTTCTGTACCAACCAACATGGCCGCCAGTGACGTCACATGCCGCAATCCAAGAATTTCTAGTCACATCAATTTATTCTGCTGTGTTTCTGTTATTTGATATACAATCAAAAATCAATTATTTCGAAGGATATAGGAGCAATAGTTTAAAACAACATATCGTGCAAAGGAAGGGGGTAACAAGTCTGATTTAAGGAACGAAAGAAGGAGGGTCAGTGGAATAAAACAAAAGAAATAAATTATTCATTTTTCGATGCCGATGCGTTTTTTTAATTTATTTCCCTGAGCCTCGGACTCAAGTAAGAATATTAATATATCGAAATTGGTCTATTATGTGCGACTCTAGTTAAGTCTAGTTCGAGTCCAGTTCTCCCGAAACAATAGCCTTAACTAACTAAACAATAGGAAATTCACATTTGATGCGACTAGAATTAGGATCGACGTCAATATACTAGGCCTTAGAGTACAGATAAAGTGCAACTAATTGCTTTTTCTACTGGTCAAAAAGTGCCCTCAAGATGAAAATATAGCCGCTTTAATATTTTAGAACCCTGCGACCGCTGTGAATTCACGACATTTCAAAGATTTGTGTGTTACAGATTAAGCTAAAAGTTGATGAATGCTAAAACATGCAAGATAATTGAATGTTAGGATAGCCAAATGACTAAAAAATCCTTGCATGAAACTCGCGGGCCATCATACATTTAACTTTGGTAACCGACAAATTAGCCTCCTTTATATCGGTCTAGTGTAGATAGAAAAAAAGAAATTCAGATAGTTGAAATGTATAAGACAAAATCTTTGAATTTCTCTTTACGGTTTTGAAAAATAAGAAATTCGATGTTTTATCACCATGTTACAATATAGACAAAATAGCTTACAATCAACGTAGTGAAGCTTTTCAAACGAAGTGGCACCTACAAAAACACTGCATAGTATTGCCGCCTTCTCAAGATGTTCTTTAGGTTAATTACTCAAAGCAAATAAAACAGGCTCGACTGGCACTTTCCATCAAGCTTTTTATTTAACTGAATTCCCTCTATTTTGCATTGCAAGAAGACTATACAATAATTTTGAGTGTGAAGCCCTTTTTGCTTCGTATATATTCTATTTCTTTTTTGTATTATATGTTTATAGATTTGCTGGGTGACATATTGTTGAAAATGTTCTCAGGACCCAAAGCCATCAAGGTATTGTACAGCAAGTGGAGATTTGTTAATTATTAAATTGTCAAGGAGCACTTCTCATATATTATACTTTTTTCTTATTTCCAATTAAGTTACTTATTTCGCTAAAAAGAACATTTTTGCCCCCTATCTTTTTAATAATAAAAATTGTAGGTCGTTACCCAAGATAATGTGGAAGTTAAACATAGGTACAGGGGGATTACATTTAGGCCAGTTTCAGACGTCGAACTTTTGCCGTGTCGAATCCAATTGTTAGAAATTTCATTTGCAGCTTAGAGAACACTTTGTCTAGTGCAAAAGGCAAATCTAGGTGAGTCATAGCAGAACAAAAAGGAAAGGAAAGTTTGTTTTTCTTGTTTATTCTTTCTTTGGTTGTGAAATGGAGAAAACCAGTCGGCTGAATTGGATTCGACGCGGCAAAAGATCGACATTTGAAACAGGCCTTACATTGGTATTTCAGAGGAAAATTAGAGTTTATTAGAGACACACAGATTCGCCTGCTACATTATAAAAACAACGTGAATATCAAATAAAGCTAGCGAATGTTAACAAAGACATTAACTTAAATAAAAGAAATTTGATGCTACGCCTTACAGGCATCGGAATTAAACGTAGGGTCGGAATGGCAAATCCCGAGCACACAAAGAGATAGCATCAATGCTAACAAGAAATGCAAAATCGTGCACTTAAAAACAAGGTGAAATACCACTAAATGTTACAGCTCTCGATAAGAGCAAGCTAAAAAAATCTGTCTCATTATAACTCTAAGAACACAGAAGATCGATTTCCATTAGCAATGGTGTGAAAATTAGCAAAATTATAAATGCAAAGCGCAAAAGAGCAGGGAAAGATAGAAGATTTAGGCCCAAGGGATGAAGAAACAAATGAAGAATTATTTCATGACATAGTGATTGTGGACTAAAATTACATAAAAAAATGAATTTTTACATAAAATAGTGCGAACACGAGCGAAATATTTGTCTTATAACCCAAGTCAAAATTTGCCTTAGGTTTTATTTCTAACTAAGAAATTCCTTATATTTATGTGATGAATTTTTTAAACATTTGCGAAACTCCTTTAATAAACAGAAAATACTCAAAAATAAACTTTGGAAAGGGTTGCATGAAAAGAGCAAAGGAATTTTTTGAGGCGACGGCACATATATATATATTTGAAAACAACAAAATAATATTTCCTTCTGTTAGCTATATCACAGCGAAAGAGACTAATTGATATTACAGATTGCTGTGTAGCTGAAATGAAAGTCATATGGTCTTTGTGTTGGTGGTAAATCACTCTCTTACCTTTATGTTGACAACGCTGATAGCGTGTCTAAACAGTTCAGGTGTAGAAATCCTGGAGCCACTATCCGGATTATCAAACGCGAATCGAGTCGTTGCTTTTGTAATCCCCGAGTCACTGTCACTTTCCGCTAGTTCATTTACTTCGATGCTTTTGTTCCCGCCATTTCTTCCATTATACTTGCCCCTTCGACGTTGGGCATCCGCTCGAACGGACGTTAGTGAGAAGACGCCATTCGCGAGGGCCTTAAAAGATGTCATTTCTTGTGAAAACTCTTGTCAAAATTAGCGGGCTGTAGAGCTTGAACGTTGACCGGGCGAAGTGTTCAAGTGACGATATGAGACCATTTGGAGTGCTACATTATTAGAGGAAAACATTGTGCATCGAAAGTCCAACTTCAAGCCGAGAGCCACCCGCAATGATGCAAAAAAGTTATAAATTGAAATATCATCTCACATAAATTCTTCTGACTTGACGATTAATTATTCATGCGGCACAGCAAGGGTCCTTCTTTACATTTTAACATTTGAAAAGACCCTGCCAGTGTCTCAAACAACTCTTGTCTCGAATCACACAATTCCATACGAAGGAAAATTGCTTGAGGAAATTACTAAGACCTCTGACTGTTTGTTTCCAATGCAGTGATTGGTTGAAGCTTGAGTATAAACACGCTTCATGGACTATTTAAATAACACGTTCAAACGAGCGGTTTATGTATTACAGTACGGACTTCGCGATTGTGTTCAGCGCCGAGTGTCGAATTTTAGTTCTAGATCAACCTAAGGTCTTATTGCAAAAGATGTCATATCGATTGCACGACGGAAATTTTTCGCGTTTGTTGGGAATCTATAATAATTGATTTCATAAAGTTTCTAGATCTCATTCAACAACGATAACCCTTTTGGCATCTTGCAGATTATTGAATATTACCATGCGCCTCGGACAAACAACCTCGGAACAGTGCTGACAACGTGAATTGGAAAGTACTATAGATGACTAACGGAGCAGGTGTCCAATAAAGTGCGAGAAAACAAATCTGCATAAAACGGAAAATGGTTCTACGTCGAAGTAATTAATGCAGTCGGGGAAGTACAAATATTTTTAAGAGAATTGGCAATAAAGCCGCAAGGTTTTTAAACTTAAAACGTTATGGCCCTAATAAAAAATTTGAGAGGTTTCGTGCGCTGTTATGCAATATGAATACTAAAATGAGTATCTGAAGGTTTTCACAATCACTCCATCTAAAGGAAAACAGGATAGAGCAAATAGAACAACTAACGACATCGCTTTTTGGGTATCTCATGTTTATATGTCGCTGTCCATTTTGAAAATAGAAGCCTAAATTAGTGACAAATGTTTCGGGGGCATTCTTGATTCCGAAAGGATGAATTTGATCAATTACAAGCCAGAAAGAGATTACTAAAGAACCGGCTTTAGACTAAAATGCAAGGCGTATGAAAAATAAACGCAATACAGAGTTATAGTGATCAGATATAACCGCATGTTTCTTTTTGGAGTGTCGAACCTATTTTAATTTCAATGAGGCTGCATAAAAATAGGATAGAGTAGGTAAAAGTCATTATGAAATGATATAGTCCAGCATGGCCGTCATTATGGCGGTGACAGCGCCTGATTACCAACAAATCCGCCGATTGGACTTCTAGAAATAATATAGACGAAAAATATTGATGCATGACTCATGGGTTTTGGCCTGACAGTGGCTTATGAGTTGATTCATGTCGGAAATTTTAATTGTGCGTCAAAAAATAGGACCGGCTGATGTTCACTGTAAACTGGTTTCTTGATTAGCTACAAGTGTGATGAAATTAATTCAGAACGCTAAGTACAGGCAATGTAATGTTTAAGGCTTGCTTTGACTGAGTGCTAAGAATAGAACACAATAAAAGCAAAATTAGATTTAGTAATTCGCTTTCAGTGGGAGTAGCTTCGTTTAGTAGGAGTGGGTCACGTTCCTCGCTCAAGTAGGGACACGCACGTCACACTGTTTCAATTACAAACTGACGTGACAAATACAACTGCTTAAAACAAGATAATTTCTATTCACGTTCACTTGAAAACATTATACCACTTCAAATCTTTCATGCTATTACGAAATATTTTGAAAAATTTAGAAAATGTCCCTTGGAATTTTATTTTTTTGAGCCTAAGACCTCGTCCACACTACACCGTTTTCAAACGAAAACGGATACTTTTTGCTCCGTTTTCAAAAAGATTTGCCTCCACACTTATCGTTTTCGTATTGTTTTCGCCGTTTTCGGTGATCGTTTTCGGCGTTGTAGTGTGGACGATAGCCGTATCCGGAGCAAAAAGTATCCGTTTTCGTTTTTAAACGGTGTAGTGTGGACGGGGTCTAAGGCCTAGTACATACGCCGCTCTTATCATGAGCCGATCCTAATGCAAAATCTCAGTAAAACAATATTTTTTGTCCATCTCTCGTCTGCTTGTAGCCTAAACTATTCTAAATCAAACCGGGAATGTAGAATCGATTTTAACGCCGCGAGTTTCGAGTATTTCATGGTAACAGTTTGGCATGGCTCATGATAAGAGCGGCGTATGTACTAGGCGAGTATTTCATGGTAACAGTTTGGTACGGCTCATGATAAGAGCGGCGTATGTACTAGGCCTAAGAGTCAATCTACACGTACCCAGATCTTCTCGAAAACGGAGGTTTTTTTCTCTGTTTTTTTTTTTTTTTGCCTACCGTCCACGCGTTATACGGTGTTTATAGTCACCGAAAACAAAGGTTTTCGAAAGGTCGGTTTGATCGTTTTCGTGTAGACGGGTATAAAAACGGAGAGAAAAAACTCCGTTTTCGAAAAGATCCGGGTACGGGTGGACGGGTAATCAGAAAGTGCAAGAGCGCCAAGCAAGTGTCCGAGATTGTTGATCTATTTTCAAGACAACTGAAGTAAAACATATAAACTTTCGATCATTCAATGATTGCAACTTGTTACATGCGGTAACGTCTCTCGAAGGAAATATTTATTAATTTATTTTCTAATTTATTACTGCTGAGACAGCTTTAGTATTTACGGTGTTGAACTTTCGTATTAGAAGTGTTGGTAGGCACTTCAATAAAGTCAACATGGAGTCATATGTCTGGGATATAAGGGTAAAAGTACATAAGAAAGAAAGTAGGAAAATTGGGTTTAGTGCTATTGTTTCCATATAGTCATAGTTGGGGAATCTAAGGGAACAATGGTACAATGTCGGTCAAAATTAGTTGTCGCGTCGATAAAAATGCCAATTTCTGATTTATACCCATCACTAAGAATTTCACAAGAACTGCCCTCCCGCATTATTATATAAACCTGCCCAAATTGCGAGGATGAGAACCCGCAGCAAACAACATTGCACAGGAGGACGGGTGGGGAGGGTAGGGGTCGGGTGTGGTACATATAACCCTGTCTACTGAATATTTTCTTCATAGGCGACGACACTTTTGTTCCGCATTGTAGCTTTGTCGTCGCTTCACTGGTCAGCTTGTGTAAACAAAAACAAAGCAATGCATTATAGGCAGGGTGAGTCGGCCCATTTAAAGGCCCATCACCAACCGGCAGCCTTTGCGGACTCTTAGCCAATCAGAGCACCGGAAAAACAATGGATTAATTTGAAAACAAAAGAAACGGGACGCAAAGGCTCCCGGTTGGTGACGGGCCTTTAAGAGCTCAGACAACGCGTCTTAACCTCACCACGAGCCCCATTTGATTTGTCATAGTCTTTGTCGTAGCCGATTTGGAGTGCAGCTAATTAAAAATGTACATAAAGGAGTACTAGACGTCTATTGGCAAACTTTGAGCAAATGTGTGTGGGGGCCGCCGTTGAATCGAGAAATCCCTCTTGAAAGCACGCGCTGTTTTCAAAAACACTCAAAATTAGCAAGACCGGTCAAGGAAGTCCACAATCGTGCACGAGGGTGTGAAATGTGTGTGCAGAGGCCACGAATAACACCAGAAGTTGCCTCTGCCAATCTGTCAATCAATGGCCGCCTATTTCACGTGCAAACGGTTCAAATGTGTCTCGCATTATTATTAACTTGCAGTCGAGACGTCGTACTTTGGTCGCCATTTTTTTCCTCGGCCAAAGGGCCTGAGACGAGATTTAAAAGCCACAGGCATCCCGGATTGGTAGAGAGAAAAAACAATCAATGTTTCTGAGATGAGTACACAGCTTTCCGCTTTCACTGACTTTGGGAAATTGTCGTTTTAAATATGGAGGGTGGGTTATTAAATTCACTTTTCGAATGATTATTACGCCCTACAAGTTGGTTAGGGTTGTATACTTTTCGCGAAAAAAGTCGTACCTTGGCAAGTGATACCACACTTGCTTATTCGTTCACCTCAACTATTGAAACTTTATTACTTAAATTTGATAAAACACAGATTTCTTAGTGAGTTGCCTTTGCGATCGGCTTGTTCAAGTTTCGAGAGTTCCACGCACGCGAATGTACACTGCTTTCTCATTCGTTAACAACATTTTACCATGGTCTTAGATGCGTTCTAAAGAAACCGTATCGGGGATATTTGAAATTTTAAAAAGAGCCAATTTCAGAGCCAATTCTGTTTGGCCGCGGATTTTTTTCTAAATGTAAAAAAAAAGTTGAAAAGGAAATCGAATTTCTAATTCCCTGACACTCTAGAACACATCAGTAGCCAACGCTAAATTGGTGTCAAGAAACGATAGTATTGTATATTTGCGACGGTGGAACTCACAAAACTGTTGAACTGATGCACCGGAAAGAGAACTCCGTAAAAAAGTATTGGTTTTGTAAAATTAAATTAAATTATATACCATAGTTTAGCCCACGATATACGCTTTAAAATTAGGTATCACTTGTCAAGATACGACTATTTTCGTCATTCGTCAAATTACCCCGAAGCGTTCCGTAACCTTAACATCTCTGTTCAGTTTTATGGAAAGATGCGTTTCTAAAAATAGCCACTTTTCTGGAGCTGATGGAGACGGACCTAGTACGGGAGACTCTTAAGGGTGCGTTTCTTTGGGAAAATCCGGATTCGGATTCGACGTAAAAATTGATGGATTTTTGTAGAACGAAAGAAACGCTTTACCATACCATGGTAACAGTCGCTGGACGATCCTCTCAGACGCGAAGGGCGCACGCGTGAAGATAGCTTCGAATCCTTTCCCAAAGAAACGCAAGGAGGATTCAGAATATCCGTCGAATCCGGATTTGGATTGAATCTCCTGAATCCACGACGCGAGGGGATTCGGTGGATTCAGAATCCTTTTTTGGATTTCTCAAAAGAAACGAAAAATCCGTTTTTTGATTCCAGAATCCGAATCCTGATTTTGCCAAAGAAACGCATCCTTATTCTTGGAAGTTGACTCTTGGTTAAGCGAAGTTTCCGACTATTCAGAACAGCGTGCCTGACAAGAAGAACATTTCTGAAAACCACGTCTGTGACAAAGTATCCTAATTAAGATTTAAGTTTTTTAAAGTTATATTATTATAAAGTAAAACATTAAAACACAGTCAAAAGAGAATTCATATTTTTCAAGTTTGAATTAGACCTTTAAACTTTAGGCAAAAAAAAAGAAAGAACGAAATAGCAACAAGCGAATAGAAATTAAATAGCTAGCTAATGTTTTCTTAAAAAGATATTTGTTATAGTGCATCCTTAATGAAATATAAAAGAAAAAACTGAAAGCCCAACTCAAGCTGTGTAAACATTTTCGTGCCTTGAGCAAAAACAATATTTTGCAATGTCTGGAGTTGCACTTGATAAAAATGTATATCGATGAGCGGAAAAGTAGATAATCTTCAAGTTAGTGTACGACACGGCTCTTTTCCAAGAGGGTTTGGAGGTATTTTTATCTTAAAACTTGAGAAATTATGATCCGTTGAAAACTAGTAGACACCGTGGCGCAAACACAACGCTAAAAAATCGATCGCTATCATATTACCGGCGTAAAAATTGTGAATCCGAAATGTTGAGTTTCCTTTGTCCTATCTGCCAATCAAATGAATCGTATATATCCTATCTGTTCGGCCATGACTGTTCTATCAAAAATAGACTGTGCTCGCATGCCCGCGGAGTATTACTACCATTTTCGAGCTGCCATGAACAGCAAACATTTTTCCGAGTTTTTAGACGCTTCAAACGTGCACGTTTTGTCGATAAACAGTCGCGTTTCTCGCACGCTGATTGGCTGCTGTTTTGACCGTTTTTTTCAGCCAATCAGAGAGCGAGAAACGTGACTTTTTTCCGACAAAACGTGCACGTTTAAAGCGTCTAAAAACTCGGAAAAAAAGTTTGCTGTTCACGGTAGCTCGAAAATGGTAGTATTCGGTGCTCGATTGATCGCCAAGATAAGCAATGATGGTTGGTAGTGCTCGCGAAAAGGGAGGCGAAAGTTTCCTAAGTCGCTCTGCTCGTATTTGCTTCAAAAGCAACATGCTCGGACTCGCAAGTGCTTGATAAGGACAATAGCCCAGGTTTGAATTAAGCTCCAATGCTCACAAGACAAAAGCGTCAAATCGAGGCTTTCTCCAAGTTCTAATACATTTACAGTAATTTCAGAAGAAAGCCTCGACTTGAGGTTATTGTTTGTAGGCATTGGAGCGTAATTCGAACATGGCCTATTCGAGGGCTTTTGTCTGGATGTCCAGATCGAACCCCCCCCCCCCCCCCCCCCCCCCGGGGGGGGACTATTGCAGATACCATGAGAATGAACATGCATCTCCATATTGAATCCCATAGCACAATTTTTACGCGCGCATTGATTGTAAATTTAATGTAATTACCCCCCCGGGGGGGGGGGACTCCCATATTTTTGGGGCGGGGGTGCTCGTGGTACCTTTTAGGGTTTAAAATCAGGCCTCTGGTACCTTTTAGGGGGTAAAATTCGAAATCGTGTAATTTTTTCTAGATAGGTACCTGTTAGAGGTCCGTTCTAGCAAATCAAGCAAATCACACTTGTTGGTAGCCTGAATTTCAGACGTATTTTCCCTCGTAAAAAATACGAGAGAAAATTACGAGGGAAAATACGTCTTGTTAGTTGTTAGTACCTTTTAGGGGTCAAAACCAACTACATAAGCGACGCCATGTTTAGTACCTTTTAGGGGTAAAATCGAAAGTTCCCGACGAGCACCCCCGCCCCAAAAATATGGGAGTCCCCCCCCCCCCCCACCCGGGATCGAACGTCCAAAAACCAAATCAGAAGTTGCTAAATTTATTTGAATTTGTAACTTTGTATTGAGGTGACGGATTCCGATCCCTGGCGAAATAAAGCTATTCATAAATTCTCGACGAACGAGACCAAACAGAGCATTTCCGCTTTTCTCTCTTCGTAGACGAGTTCTGCTAACACTGTCACGTAATCCTGTGCGTGACGTGCTCCATGATAGCGTGACATTCATAATTAGCTCAGTGCGGCTGAAGAATTCCGTACCTTGCCGTATAATCGTATAAACACATATCGTTCTGGAAACCTTCGTTAGCACTGCACATACACTCATGCACTCCGTCAACTGAGAACAATTTGACAATGGTAACGTACCACCCAAAGGAATCATATCATCACATGATATAAGTGGCAACAACATATAAACACCGTTCAAGGTACAGTCGCAATTTCGTCTTTTCCTCCTCTTGTCGTTGGCAGAAGATACATTTTGAAAAGTGCAGTAACTTTTATCTAAGTTGTAAAATCATGACAAGTTCGCCGCTAGATACTTTAATAGAGTAACCGGTTGTTGAAAACGTCACGCTACATAATTGCGGGCATATTTTGAGCTACTTTTTTGGTTGCCAAGTTATTTTTTCCAAATTTCCGCCGACACGCCATTAGAAGACTTATACTGTGCCTTTTGCATAACATGACTCAGCCACAAGTTAGTAACTGAAAGTGAGGACCAATAAAACATGGTTCACAACAATTCCCAACAGATGGCTTCCTTTGAAGCGGACAGTTTTGCTGCTGTTTTTTTTATTGCTCACATTTATGATCTATTTCAAACATGTTCCTGTTTAAAAAGACCTCTTACTGTTTCTCCCGACTTTTGCAAATTTGATTGCAAATTTAATTTCAAATTTGACCGATTTCGGTAGCTTGTGGTTTTTTAAGTAGTTTTCATGATAGAGCTGGTAGCATTGAGTATTTCTTTATCGAGGATTATTGCTAAGTTTTATTTATAGAGCTATGACATAATAGAGATAATGGTGGAAATTTGGTAGGTACAGGATATAGATTTCTCAAGTAGGTGAGAAAATACTGGTTTCTTTTGTGAAATGTATTTTTGACTGGGATTAATACAGTGTTACAACGTTGAGCTAAAATGACGGTAGTTTTTTTTCATTAAACACATGAAATACCAAAGAAGTGCGAACGATTATATATGTTAACAACGTAAGAAAGGGAAAATACATTTCATTCGAATGAATACGACTGGGTTAAAAAATTTTCTAAAGGCAAAGATGCAAACTAATATATTTACGCACTAAAAATAATACAAGCGGTCTATTAATAAGTTAAAAATGGCAAGCTTTTGAAAGAAAATCTCATAAAGTTTGAAGGTTCGGCGTTCATATGTTTGCAAATTACCATCCCAAGTTTACACAAAGTCAAAAAAACAATCACGGCCCAATATATTATAGCTCCTTCTGCTGTGTTTTATGAGTTAAAAAAGTATTTCAGAGATGATGGAACTCGCTATGCAAAGAAATAGAAATTTCTAATAACGCGCGGAAAAAACGGGAAAAACATAGAAAGGATGTTTTGAGCCACCTGAGTTGTTATTTGCACAGCCTTTCAAAGAGATGGATCAAAACCTACACGCTCATGGTTGCACAAACTTTACCGTTCAAAATTCACTTCGGAAATCAGCTTTGCCATTCAAAATTCTTCCACTATTTACAAACATTGGGAAAATTAGTTCTGACAACTGGGAGGATTAAGAATGCTAAGAAACAAATTGAACGATTCAAACAGCGGAGAAAGACAGAAGATTAGATTAGATTTAGTAAGAAGGTAGCAGCCGACTCCTTATTTTTTGAAAATAAATTTCCTGGTGATTATAAAACACTCTTGAAACGAAGACGAACATATTGCAAAAACGAAAAAAAATCACCTTAAGAGCAATTAAAAAAAACTTAAACCGACAACAAAAAGTAGTTAAATCTATACCAATGAAAAATAATTTTCATGTACTTGTATACACTGAATGAACATTTACACGCAATGGCTCCTTTCAAAAAGGAGAAAACTCGTGAGAAACTCGGATCTTTTATGTTTATAAAACAAATAATCTGTATAATTGTTCATTCTTACCAACGTAGCTAAGCTCGGTAATCTTCCGTGTGAAAGTCGTGGAAGTAGAGAAGCTTCAGAAGGCCTCGCTTCGCCATTGCTTGTGGTCGCGTTTTGCTCTACGTCTAAAGTTGTGCCTGCAAATTGAAGTACGTCGGTCATTAGGAGACTAGCAAACGAATTCCAGTTTTTGTTAATTTTCAACTATAAACAGGTGCACACTACTGGCTTTACCTCGAGATTTTGTTGGTCTAAAGTACGCATCCATGACATGGGAACTTCATAAATAATTTCTTGTGAAGTCACTGACTTTCAAAAATGAACTGCCATGCGTAACTCACATTCACACAATGACTTGTTTTGACAGGTTTTAACGCTGGCATTCGCTCTCGCCCTGGCTTCGTCGTCACTAACGCTCATGACATATGCAATAGTCAAGCTTATGCAAATGTAAAAGAAGCGAAACTTGTCAATCGAAAGATCTGAAACACAGGTGACATAATATGCAGCCCCGGGCGAAAATACAAGAAAAAACTGGGAGCTTAGAAAAAATGGTTTATGGCTTAAACTTAAACGACACTCAAAAAGGGATCGAAAAGCAATACTTGTGATAAATTCAGCAGTATGTCTCTGCTGGTATTAGCAATTCAAAGGATCATTCATCAGTAAGAGCTCTAAGTACCAGAGTCTAAAATACTAGTTTTTAATATTAATACATTTGTAGTGTATGGGTGATCGACAATATCACACTTCAAAGAACTAGAATTACAGGTAAAGACGACTGGGACGACGTTATTTTCCTTTGCAAATTGCGAAAAACGTAAACCAACAAATTCTTGAAATCTGTAAAAAGCATGACTTTTTTTCATGCTCCTTCTAACCCTTGATGCATAAGGCAAGAGGATAGAGCAATAAGGAATTACTTATTATAATTGAGGAGTGTTTTATGAGATTCACGCGGTGAATACGATGTCAATAATATATTTGACGAGCTATTTGTGTTTCCTATTCTTACATGAAGTAACTAAAACTAATAAAACATTGAAATATTGTTAAAGCAAAATGTCTAATGTTACTTTGTATGGCAACGCGTTACAAAGACACTCTAATTCTATAGTGCGATTTTATCATAAAACTCAGACATAAAACTCAAAATCTTCATTGAAACGTAGCACGAAAATAAAACAAATCATCTCTCAAACTTCCAACGCTTTGAACGTAGTAACCCCAATAACATTTTCTTTCCTGAAGGCACAAACAGGAATATTAAAATTGACAGCATTCATTAAATCTTCAATATTGAATAGTCACTTCAAAACACACAAGAAAGAGTGTTTGCAGTGAAAACCAAATATTGACCTTTTTTGGGACATTTTCAAATTATCTTGTGTGATCGATTTATATGAAGACTCATAAATAATCATTAGTCAAAACACCGTGAACTCTCAAACTCGCTCTTCAACTTCATATATGTATTTCAGCTTGAATAGAACTTCAACCCAAACGGACTTTTCTTAACTTTTGGTATTTTTTATCTTGTCAAACGCTCCTAGTAATATATCAAACACGAGACAGCGGGTTTTCTCGGGATTTCTCAGAATTTATCGGGATTTCTCGGGACCGAGAAGTGGGCTTTAAAAAAAACGAGACAAAGCCAAGTTTTCACTTCGAAGTATTTGGAAATCTTGATAAAGAAAATTATAGCTTCTCAAATCGAGAGGGTTTCACAGGGAAGGGTTCATTTTATTTCATAGCTTCGCGTCGGTATATTTTATATCCACCACTATTCATTTAAATGAAAATTCAGGGAGAATGGATAGAAATCCTGCTCCATCTCTTGGTTGACAGTTTCACTCTCACACTTCCCCTCTCTAATTCTATGGAGTACTTTTCCTTTAAATTCCCCTAACTGAAAGCAATATCACGCTGCAGAACTACGTAGGATAATTTAGCTTTAGATCAGTTAGCAACATAAAGTTGATTTTTTCCAAAGTTTTTAATACCACTTGCTAGCTGGACAATGTACTGATCGAGTTTCATATATTTCTAGACGCTCGATGTGGGAGCAATCAGGGCGTTATACAGCATTTATATAGAAAAACGCCAAAAGACTGTCAAGCACTATGTTTGCGAAATAAGAACAAAGTCTTCTTCCGAGATTTGTTTTGATTGCAAACGACATTTGTCGCGTCTTAAATGTCAATGTGTTCTGGCAAATGAAATTTCTACAACGTCGCACCAGAATCTTTTCTATTCACGCACAAAAAGCCGTACCTTTGCAAAAGTGGGGGGCGGGTCAAACCTATGAGAAATCTATTAAGGAAAGTTGGTTCTTAGCTTTTGGTTAAGTGCTCTTATGGAAGAAAACAATCCGGAAAAATGCTACAACAATAGATTTTGCGATATTTCTGGCACATTTTTCTTTTTTAAATAGATCTAATTAAATGGGAAATAAACATTTGGGAAGTCGAATGCAGACGAATTTATTAAATAATTGGCTATGAGATGGATTTGTAAGGCAATTTCCGCGCGAAAAAGGTCTTTAAAATGACCTGTCTGGATGATTTCCAAGTCGTCACAATTTAACTGGAAGAACCTAGAACTCACGGCTATGAAACATACTGTTGTTATAAAAAGGCTGTGATGGCCCATTCTCTCAAGGGTCCTTCAGTATAATAGCTGTCCATAGTTCCGCACATCCATCAGAAATATTTCCAAACTGGGGCTGCTTTAATTCCCGTGAATTAGCTGGTTTTTTTTTAGCTTACATAATGTAACTAGGATTTAAAATTTAGTTATAGAAAATTTATAGTTTCTTTTTTGGCGGAAATTATTGCAAAGCAAAATGCTTAACAAATTATTTTATCATATAAACACTAATGAAATAATGGGTGATCTCCCGCGCGAAAGCTTGATATCTTCACACGAGAAAAAAATAATAACAAGAAACAGCCCGTCACGGCTAGAAAACTCCATATAAAAATAGCCAAATTAACATCATGTTATGTTTTCATCTTGGTTCCTAGCCTGCGAAAGCCGAGACCACCTAGCGCTCGCCGAAAGAGACTCTCGCAAAGAGGCGTCTGCGCGCTCAAGCCAAACATTCCATACTGATGACGTATTTTGAAATCTGGTCAGAAGAATTACGTGGCCAATGTAACTTTGTTGCGTCTTTTTCGTCTTATTTGAATTTCTTACTATAAAATGCTTTGTATGCTATAAAAATTAAATATCAAATAGTCAAACTGGCCGCGTAATACTTCTGACCAGATATGGGTCAAAATACGTCATCAGTATGGAATGTTTGGCTTGAGCGCGCAGACGCCTCTTTGCGCGAGTCTCTTTCGGCGAGCGCTAAGTGGTCTCGGCTTTCCAAGGCTAAACTGGTTTCATATCCACGTGAAAATGCCGAGAACATTTCAGAAAGACAAAGGATTTTTCTTCATGTAAACATCACGTGGTTTGGCAATTTGCATACGCCAAGAGTAAATTAGATGAGTTTTCCTATGGTCTAGATGGGATCCCCAGCACTGTCACAAATGTTCTATTTTAGAACACAAACACAAAAGAATTCAATGTGCTTCTCTTGATGATGTATCTGATAAAAACTAGTCATACAAGGGTACATGACATGGAACCTTCTGATTGGTTAAATAGGTGGCAAAGTGTGATTAAATGGGAAAAAGTGTATCTAATAGAACATTTGTGACTGTGCTGGGCTCAAGAGCCTGTGCCAGTCGCCTTTGACAGCATAGCGCAACATAAAAAGGAAAGGTTCGACAGAAGAAAAGCGACTGAAGTTCGGCGTTTGCTGTAGGCCTCCCTCTTGATGTCTCTTGCACAGGCGCGGATCCGGGCGGGGGGGGGGGGGGGGGGGGGGGGGGGGGTCATCGGGTGCAAATGAACCCCCTGTCGGTTCGCTAAAGACCTTTTGTCATTTCAGAGTGGTTCTTTAATTTTATGTGATCCAATCAGTATATACATGATCATGAAGCAACCACGATTTCGCCTCGTGAGAGGACCACGGACAACAGGAAGGATTGGTATAGAACGTTCCTCATACGTTGCACTTAATCAGCAAAAATGACCCCCTCCCCCCTCTCCTAAAATTCTGGATCCGCCACTGTTGCATATGTAGGTAAAGTGGTCTATTGCATTTCACATTTGATATTATGTTTACAGAATAGTTTCTTCACCGACACGATAAACATCTGAATTTGGCGTCAAAATAAAACAGAGATTTTTCAAAAACGCGAACAACATTAGAAACACATATCTGTACAATGTAATTTTCAAAGGAAAAAGAAAGAATAGACAAGTTTCTTTATCAAGCCATTAAATTGTACTTACAGATAACAATTAGTACGAAGTATGGTAATGATTATTGATGTTTTTAATTTTTTACTTTCATGAACGGAAAAACGGAACACAGTTTGGCGTCAAAATAAAACAGAGATTTTTCAAAAACGCGAACAACATTAGAAACACATATCTGTACAATGTAATTTTCAAAGGAAAAGAAAGAATAGACAAGTTTCTTTATCAAGCCATTAAATTGTACTTACAGATAACAATTAGTACGAAGTATGGTAATGATTATTGATGTAATATTTTTTTACTTTCATGAACGGAAAAACGGAACACAGTTTGAAGTTACATTGTATAGTTAGGGGTTAAGTCCTGTGTGGGGACTGGGGAGGGGAGGAGGAGGTGAATTAAGTGAAAATATGTTAACAATTCGGAACGAGCCCCTGGTCCGCCATCTATGACCTTGTAAGACGTAATCCATTTGAAAATCGAGTAACGATCGCGATTGGAAAAAAATTCTTGGAACAAAATTATTTACATCACAGTGTAGACTTCTGTCTTACTGTTTTTGATATCTGATCTAAAAAAATCATTTCTTACAACACCAAACATCGAAAAGGAATCCTGAAAATCCAAATCCTTACCATTATGAGTGTACCTTTGCGGCCATTCAGCATTTAATTTAGTTTCGTTACTCAGAAATTATTTTTATAATTCAGAAATTGTTTTTATAATTCTGAAATTATTTTTATAATTCTGAAATATTTTTATAATTCTGAAATTATTTTCGTAATTCAGATATTTTTGTCGTATTTCTGAAATTATTTGAGCAAGTCTGAAATATTTTCGTAATCTAAAATTGTTTACGTACGCAACTCTGAAATTATTGTAATTCTCAAATATTTTTGTAACTTTGAAAATGTTCATCATATGATGTCGAAAAGTGGGACGCATCTTCCACCTTTTCCCTTGGTACGGCTGAGCTTCGGCAAGGAACAAGGCCATTGAAGCAGGGTAGGATATATAAGGTCTCTGTAAACCCGTGAGGGTGTCTTCGGAAAAAATTCTCGTCGCGTCGCAATTTATGCTATGATAATCAGCTATATATCATTTTAAACACGGAGTTCCGGTATAAAAGGAGCGGGCCCGCGGGCCTTTGATTGTCAGTTGTCACTCAGCTGTTGTAGAGTTAACACCTCTGTGGCGCGAAATTCAAAATTTCTATTCAAATCGCGAGTTTAAAAAGAAATAAATGGGAACTCTTTGCTTTTTAAACAATTACGTTTTTAGTTGCGGCAGAATAATTTTTTTTACAAGCGGTTTGGCTCAGATAAAGCTTTTCGTGCGGAGAGCAAGACTAATTAGTATTCATAAGGATCGAAATATTCTGACCGCGAAATTCAAAATGTGAACTCAAAACGTTAGTAAACATCAAATAACCAATTATTCAGTATTCTACAAGGCATTACCTTGCGATTTATTCAAAAAGAATTTTATTTCAACTTGTTGGGGGCCCTATAAAAACACTTTTGCCGGAGACTGAAAATTCTCGACTTTATTATCTTGAAATATGAATTTATAGTTGCTGATTCAAGCGTGAAAGTGGGCGGTCTTATCCCTTTTATACTGGAACTCCGTGTTTAAAGCTAAAATATTGTTCTATCTTATGAAGTTGTTTAGTTTATCGAAGTTTACATTTTTCTTGTATTTTTAAGACCCCGAACTTAAAACTACTTTGTTTACTTGAGAAGATCCAGACCACAGCGGTTTGTTGCACAATTTCACACTTTGTCGGATTTTAATCTCGGAGAAATGAACTGCAAAACCGTGTGAGCGATTTTCGATATTTTACATATTTATGAAAATATTAGGTCGCGAAGTTGAAAGTCGCATTTTTTACAGTTTGTGCCGCAAAATTTGCCATTAAATCTTTTCTTTTTTTAGTTGTGATCATTTTCTAACGACACAAATCAAATCTTAAATCGTGCTGGGTCAGGAGCTTCGCGAAGGTGAAAAGTTACCTAAAATTAAAGTGCTAGAAATGGCGTGTAAAGTTAATTAAATTACAAAAAATGAGTGGCGGGCAATACAAAAGAATGGGCAATGGAAGCCTAGGAAAACAGTTGACGCGTCATTTGAGGTTTTAGAAATATACTTTAGGACTGTATCAAATGAATTTCGGGAAAACAGTTATTTTATGATTTTTACATTTTCCTTTAAGGTGGCAGAGGGCAAAGTACCGCAGTACCGCAGGTACCAGTACCTCTCCCTGGGTCATTGGTACTCTAGTACCTTAGTACTAAGTCATCGTGTACCTTATTGACTTGCGGTGCCTTGCCCTAAGTATGTATTGGCACACTAGAGCCTTAGTATATAATACTAAGGCATCACCCTGCTACAATGGCCTTGTTCCTTGCCGAAGCTCAGTCGATGATCGGGATCATATATTTTCATAGTTGTGAACATAAATTCAGAAATACGACAATAAATCTCTGAATTACGAAACAATTTCAGAATTATGAAAATCATTTTAGAAAGAAAATAATAATTTCAGAAAAAAAAATTCAGAAAAAAATTAAACAATTTCAGAAAAAAATAAGTAATTTCTGAATAACGAAACTAAATGCTGAATGACCGCAAAGGTACACTCATATACCATTCCTTCACAACTCTGAAAAATTATTTCTCAGGTTTCCTTTGGAATTTCTTCTCGGTGTTATCGCCAATTCTTTATTTCAAGACCTTTCAAAAATGCTACAAAAAGTAAAGTTTTGTAATACTCTTTTTTTTTTAAATTGTTTCCACTTTGTGTCAAAATTACGGATTACCTCATAATTTTTCTTTCAGGAAGTGTTTGTATTCTACTACAAATGTCACGTTTGTAATTAACATTTTACTAACAGGTGCGGCTCATTATGATATTTCTCAGCTAAAGGGCAATTATCGATAAGACGAGTATAACGAGAAAGGTTTCATTCTTCTCCAACACACCCCACATAAGTATCACATATACATGTTTCAATAGTGGGAAAGCGAAAACGGTTATTATTCCCTTTCACGGGGCGGATCTCTTACTCGTAGTCGTTGAATGTCTTCCCAATAGATTGAAAACATGAAAAAGCAAAGGGCAAACCCGCTTTAAGGAAAATACAGTGGCCATTTCACGTTTCTAGAAAAAAGTAAAAACATCCGATGCTTTATATTGAGATATTGATTGTTTTGGACTTTGTAAGGCGATACTTACCTGCGGGCGTGGGTTTGTCTGTAATTTGACCTTCCATCTTCACGCATTTCACTTAATTTTCTGCCGGAAATTGTCGACACCGATACCAAAACAATTTCTCAGTCTTAGGGCACTAAAATAATCGGCGTTTTCGTAGGGAGTGCGCCAACGTTTATAGTAAAGCGCCAATTTTTGCAGTGAGTCTTTTCTTACTTTCGCAAAAATATCAACGCACGAATGAGAAAAAATTCGGTGATAACTCCAGCATAACATCAATGATATCACCCGAAATCGGCTATTAACATTCACGATAAACACAATTCATCAAATTGATCTGAATTAACCGAACAGGAGCTATCGCTTAAAACTGCGTTTGATAAAAGCGTAATTGCTCTTCTTGATCCATTAAGGCTGATAAAAACTTTTGATCAAAAACATTTCATCAAAACTAAAAGCATTTCATCAAAAACAGTGGAGTTACCGTTGCAAAACTTCCTTATTTACAATACAATATAACTTTATTATGCCCTACACTGAAATGGTTACAAGAAATCCCCTTACCTTTGGAAGGTCTGTAAGTTTTTTAGTTTTGCTCATATTATTGAGAAAAAAAATCAGGAAAACTCAACATAACTTGCAGATGTTCGAGACATCCGGGAAACATCGTTCTCTTGGTCGCCTTTTTTCTCTCGGCCAAAGGGCCTGGCGACGAGATTTGAAAAACACAGGCAGTCCGCGGCTTTGAGGTCCAAATCGTAATGAATACCTTGACCTTCAGTATTTTGAGGACCTCGGCCATTTTATTTCACTGTCCAGACAGCTCCAAGCCGGTAGATAACATTTGTTGTTATTTGTTATTATTTTGCTTACACTGAAACATCATGAAACTTCACAAAAGTTACCTTAGGGCGCGCACCTCAGGATTCAGCGCTCATACCAGACCCCTTGCGAGCCAATTTAGGAAAACTGAAGAAATTCTTTTGTAAACTTTAACAACCCAGATATTTTACGAGTTGTTTTTTTCCCTAGCTTTGCAGGGGTGAAGAAATGCGAGTAACGAGTAAAATGTCTTCCCGTATTACATTATTTAGGATACGAAAAACAGAACTATTTTGTTTTCTTTTCATGAACTGAGTTCACTGCAAAAGACACATTGTTTGACTCGTACACGATCAGGAAGCCATTCAAATGCGCGAGCAAAACTGGTTTATAACGGTTTGCTACTAACAGTGTAATACGGCTGGGTATCTGCACTCTTTTGTGACCTCATATGGTATAAAATGACGTCACCGTCGTATAATAATATATAGCAAAACTAAAGATTACTTAAACAACAAACAACCAAAGGTTGAGATTTATGTTAAACGCCGTGAAAAAAAATGGTGTTTTGCTGACGTATCGAGCGTTAGCCCTTCATCTTTGCTCCGATGAAGGGCTAACGCTCGAAACGTCAGCAAAACACCATTTTTTTCACGGCGTTTAACATAAATCTCAACCTTTGGTTGTTTGTTGTTCATGTTCACGTCTCCGCCGACGCAGACCACCTAGTTTTCCCGTAAAACTAGTCATACTAAAGATTACTTACTTTCCTTTCTTGCGAGAAGCCTCGTCACTCTTCGTAAGCCTCGTTCTCACTGCGTAGCGTCGAGTTCATATCCAGAAGCACTTGCTTCTCTGCTTGCAGTACCGAAACTCTTCCCTGGTACAGCGGTATCATTACGTTTAGACTACTCGGGCTTTTCTTACGGTATGTGGGCACTCTCAGCAGGGGAGGGGTGGCACAGTCAATCTTGTCGACGTCCTCTTCATATTCATGGCTCGGTTTGACGTGAAAGCGGTCCTCAATGTCGCCATCCGAATCGGAGTCAGTCTTGAAATGGTCAATGGCGTTTTCAATAGTCAATGGAATCTAAATTGTAAAATCAAAACAATTTTTATTGAATAATTTGAAAAGAATTTTTTTCCGAACGTGCGTCTGAACGGTAATGGATGCACACAGATATATATGTTATTTACCGGCTGGGAGGTCCGTATAGGGAAAAACTGTGACCGAGGTCTGGAAAATGTTGACCGAGGTCAACATTTTCCAGGCCGAGGTCACAGTTTTTGCCTATACGGACCGACCTAAAGCCGGTAAATAACTTATTTATTTTTTCCAACTCTAAAATTTGATTTTTTCGATGGAAACAAGCGGCGCGCAAATGGTTACCGTGACCTAGGTCAGAGATAGGAAAATATTGCCCCCGCGCGCGCGCTCTATAAGAACCAATCAGAATGCAGAATTCGTTACCGTGCCCTCTAGGAAAAAAATAAAAAGTCATAGTGTCGGTTAGTGTGTCATAAACAAAAAAATACTGTGGAGTGACTACGCACGTAGATACGCCATGATACGCATACGCATGATGTGCATCTATTACAGTACATACGCATGGAAAAATGAGATCTATTTCTTTGATTATAGAACATAAAAAAAAACTTTTTTCTTTCGACGAAAGCCCAAACGGGGCGCCGCACATTTCAAACTCGGTTTTGGTAGCGTGCGCGAGCTATGACGTCAATCGTGCGTGCCGACCATCAGGGCGCACCACTGTAGGGCCGTGTGTATGAGTCGCTTATGTTCGGATCACAGAAAGACGACAGTATTAAACGAGAAATCAACATTTTCAATCTTAAAAGATTCATACCGGTTCCCAAAGCTTTGAAAATTCATTTATGCGTTGTTTGACTTATATAAAACGCGCGTCTTTTCTACCCAATCTGGAGAACATATGCCCCATCTTGATGAATTTTTCAGCGGATTTATTCAGCATGGATCTTCTTTGTCTAATTCGTTTGCATTTCAAGGTGCAAGCCTATAGCTTATTAGTTCAAAAAATCTCTCAAAGCATTCATTGACGTAGAGTTTTACAGAATTAATGAAAATTGCAGTAAACCAAAAAGTTGATTGGCCATCTGATCTTTCATTCTCGTACCCAGAGCTCCCCGGCTCGTCACTTCGCAGGGGAGGCTCTGGTGGCGGCCATTCGAGGGCCTTCGCTGATTGGCTGATTTTGAACGTTGGAGCATGCGCTGAAAGGTCTTTCTCTCTGAGGCTCTGTATTAAATCTCGCGCATGCGTCAGTGGCTGTCACCAGAGCCTCCCCCGCGAGGAAACGAGCGGGGAGCTCTGGGTTCGAGAATGTCTGATCTTTCTGCTTCGCCAGACAAAATGGCGGCGCACGACAAAGGCAAATTTGGAGTGTCTCTTTCTACCTTCGAATCCGTGTTTGCGTGTCCCCATTCATTCTCCTTATCACTCTCATCCGGGCATTCCGAGCTCTTTTCAGTGTGCGGTGCATCTTGGGATACTGTCCCCTCCACGAGCTGATCACGTGGCGATTCCTCTTGGCGGGCACGCCGTCTGCGTTGTAGTGTTCTGTTCACCGCATCGCGATCTGGAGTGCAGAAATGACAAATCAATTTTTATTCATGCATATTCGCATTTTAATCTTTGTGGCAATGAATACATCATCTTTGCACCACAGGCCACCCGCGTTTTTCTACATTCTAGCCTTCGATGCATAAGTGTATTATCGGTATTATGCATAAATGTATTGTCGGGATGGTGTACCCGGGTTATTTAATACGATACAGGGACATCCCCTTTAACTTCCTCTCCCATTCGAGCAATTATTTTAATAAATTATGAAATAATGAAGTATAATTATTTCCGGGTCCGTATGTGTAGAAACATACGATAAAATCTATCTGATTTTCTGATTACTTCCTATAGAAGACACTATAAACGATGCTATAATTTCTAAGCGTTGGTTGTACAAGGTATTGATGCCTTTGAATGAGTTTGTGAGTGCATGCCTACTATGTATATAGAATATATATCTAGAATATCGAAATATGATTTCAAATATCAAAAAAGGATTATTATCGGCGTAAAATCGGAAACATGTCGTATCGGTCCATTATACCTATATGCTTATGTACACACATTCTAGATATAATATCGTAAGTCGCGGTAACGGTGTTCTAAAGTACCGAGGCCGTGAATATATTTCATAAAAGCCGTAGTGTATGGTTTACAACATATAATGTACTCACATCTTTTAAGCTGAACCCCTAAAGCCATAACGCCAGCAAAAACATCATTATAATTTTCGTAGAGCGACATCATGACTGATTGTCATGGCAGCTTCTTTCGAGGAAACGAAATATCTTTAATCTTTTCAAAGTAGCCACAATTCTGCTCCGTTCTGAGATGGGCTCTTGAAAATTCCATGTTATTTGCAAACGAGCGGAAATCATCTTTGTAAGGTTTTGCATTGAAATACGTTTTGTAGAGAAGGTGAAAGATTCATTTATGATTTGAAGTTAGTGTCGCCGGTGATTCTACAACACAAATGTTTCAATGATTAATTATGTATGCGAAACAATTAGTGGAGAAAAGGCTTGGAGTGGGTGAATCAATAATAAGTCGTGATCCTACGATCTTCCGAATAAATCTAATAAGTCGAATAAATCTAATAAGTCGAATAAATCTAATACAAACATTTATCTTACGAGCTGATTTCCACCGTCGTCTACGGATATCGCTATCCGTATATCTATAAAAGTAAAATTTTTAAATTTTAAATTTTAATCTTAAAAGAGCCTCTGTCAGCCTCCATATTGTCAGCCTAGTAACATACGGAGACAGAGAAAGCATCCATTTCCATCGGCTGATTTAGGAAATGTAGTGCAATATTTTGCGATTGAATTCGATAAATGAATAATAAAACTTTGTTTTTAGAAGACTATTTCGAGATTTCTACACGTAATTTGTTGTCTCATATCGACTGAGAACAGTAATAAAGGAGTGGCTGACAAGGGTCTTTAACTGTGCCCGAACTATATTTAAAATAATATCTCCAAAAGAAATTACCATTTAAGAAAAAAAGACTAAGCTACACCTGGGTTTAGAACAGTCCCCTTTGAAAAACATTAGATAAAAAATATGGGGCCTAAAAGTGTGGAATGCCGTTACATAATGTAGAAGAACCCTCCTAGCTTACATCTTGTATAAATACGCAGAGTGGACATCGACTTACTTTAATAGAAGGACAAGATTGTACTAGCTGTCCTGTCTGTGTAACCCCTAGATACGTAAACGAGTGCAATATTTTTAATATGTAATACAGCATAAATTATTTTTATCTAGATTTGTAAATTGTTATAATACTATTAGACTAATGACTGTTATTAAACGTGAAGAAAAAGTAGGAATATATATAGAGGATATTACACGGTGGCGCGAAGATATGGATTTTATTTTTGACACGAGAAATGAAATCCATATCTTCAAGCCACCGTGTAATGTTCTTTTTATTATATGGATTAGAATTGACATAGCGGCAAAATATTACAAATTGAACAACTCACTTGATAAAGTCGAAAGTGTTTATTTGTGAAGTGCTCCCTCAATCTTTCTGATTCCCAGTGTCGTTAAGAACTAATTTCCCTTTTTGTGTTGCTGTAGCTTTCTCTGCCATAGTTGAAATAAGGTTTTTCTCTTTAGAACTAGAACAAAACTTAGTTTTGTGGCTTAAAACTCAAGTGACCGAGCGAGATTCCACTGCAGACGAAGCACAGGCTCCCCAGGATCATTGAGCGAACTCCAGAGTTGATAGTTTGCAGTTTCTTGTGTCACTGTGTGAAGTTTGAATGAGTTCGATGAGCGCTAAAATGAAAGAACCTACGAAATAAAAAAATTGAACAACGCCTTATCTAGTCCTTTAGTACCTAAATACCTAACCACTACTAGCATTTATTTGGTCAGAAATGCACTTTTAAGCGAGTTTTAGCCAATTTATTGTCACCTCTTACTCTTGCTATATGTTCTGGAAGGCTGCAAACTGCAAAATTCCGAACACTCGGCGATCCAAACTATCCCGCGATTTTTTCCCTAAAATCATGGTCGCTTGCTCAACAAACCTCACAGAATTAAAGTACAGCTATTAAGCTATCTTGTTTACCTTTTTCGTGGATAACAACCCTCTCTGAATGATATAAATGCGAATCTTTTCAGCCTCGTCGATTCGGCCTGAATCCACGGCAGGGACGTGCCCCGACTCCGTGGAAAAACAACCGTTGTGACGTTTTTGCTCCCGTCTAGGGGTGGGCCAGACATTGTCGCAGACTAGAAGGACAAGTGGTGAGAGCCTGCGGGATAGTTTTGGATCGCCGAGTGTTCCAGAACATATAGTAAGAGTAAGAGGTGACAATAAATTGGCTAAAACTCGCGTAAAAGTGCATTTCTGACCAAATAAATAACTTTCATTTTAGCGCTCATCGAACTCAGTCAAACTTCACCAGCGACACAAGAAACTGCAAACTATCAACTCTGGAGTTCGCTCAATGGTCCTGGGGAGCCTGTGGACGAAGTCAGGAAAACAACACTGCAAACGTGCACATCCGGGACACTCGGTACATAACTTTTTCACATTTTCACTAGTGAAGATATGGAAAATACGAGTGTTTTAGTTTCCGGTAAAACACTGGCATCCATATAATAATCAAGATTATATGATAGTGATTATGATTGTAAATAAAATATTACCACGTATTATATGGCAACGATAGTACGCGCGCTCTGATTGGCTAATCAGCGGGCAGAATTTTACTGTATTGCCCGTGGGTAATACGCGCATTCCCGCCATTTTACAAAACGGGCGCGCGTGGCTCTGTCAGAGTTCATACAAGCGAAGCAAACCTCAAACAGAGAAAACATTCGTCGTGGTGGAGGAAGCTAAACCTTTCTTCTTTCCGAACTGTAAAACCTCTATAAACTTAACTACCATCTGGATTGAGTGGAAACTGAAATGATGGGTGTAATACAAGGAAACATTTCGGGAAGTTTCAGAGAACTTCGCTCGGCAGACTAGTCGTGTTTCGTGTTGAGATTCATTGTTGACAAACAGATTTACATGGATTTTCAAGAAATTTATATTCCATCACATAGACAATCTTCTCACTCACATGTAACAGAAATATAAGGGGCAACTAACAGCGGATACAAGCGAAGATTTTGAAACTTTATAGTTCTCGAGAGTGAACATGAATCACGGATACAAAACTAACAAGAACCACTTCAGTGAAAATAATTTCGCCTGGCTCGTCGGTTTTTCCAGATTGAGAAGTTTTGAATTATCATTTGAAATCCTCAAAGGTTCTCTGGATGACATTCTTTAAACTCTTTGTTGGAAACTTTAGTCGTCGTTGGAAAGTACTAAATGATGGAAAAATACGGTAAGAAAACTCCATAGCATTATGTAAGTTATTTCGCTCGATAAATTGCAAGCTGCCTTTCGCATCATTCTGCTTGCTATTATGCAGTTTCTTTTCACTTGTATCGTTTTCCGGCTAAATACTGTTAATTTTTTTTATTTCATGGCTTTTTATGTGTTCTTGAGTTGGTCGTTCACAATTTAAGTTATAAAACTAAAAGTCGTGCGGCTGGTTTAGTTTGACTTTCGCTTCGTCTCCTCCCTTTGTATTTTTGTTTTATTAACTTTGTTTGAAAATGCCATACAATAAACAACTTACTAACCTCGTTTGCTCGCCCAGAGGCTCGGTCCGTAAAGCAGAATTTCATCCCTCAGTCTGGAATTTTTCCGTGCTGCCCTCGCGCTCGGTTAGTAAGTAGTTATTCTTGGGGATTTAAACATAAAATTTATTCCAGCTGGATTGAGTGCGCGGCTTCAAACAATTGTATGCAGATTAGACTTGAAACGAAAGAGAGCTTAGATCATTGACAAGCCATCGAAACTGAAGCCAACACTAAGGCTGAATGAACAGAAATAACTTGAAGCGTCATCTTTAAAATGAATATTAATACACAAGCTAACGGTTCCAGAGGAAATTATCCAAAGTTATGCACAAATCAAGTCGTGCGAAGTTAAATGGAGGATATCATTTATAAAAAGCCAGTGAAGAGACGTATTCTTGTTACGATGATCTAGTCACATCTGAATAGGCCATTTGCACTAACTGGGTCACGTGACCCAAATCCCATACATTCTGAATGAAATCTGGAAATTCCACTCACTGCAATTTGCTCCAGGTTAGAGATTTTAAGCTGAAACTTGAGTTTCTGACTAATATCAATTGGTTCTTTGTATTTCTGAAATTGATTTTGACAAAACATCTCGTTAAGAGGTAGCTGGGTCACATGACCTAGTTAGTGCAAATGGCCTATTGAAAGCAGCTCCCTGTTTCTTTACCCATTATTTTATCTCATCCATGCAATCCAAACATCCCTCCGCCCTCCGTCTTATTTTCAAATGGTCAACGTTCAGTGTTTTTGACATTTCTGTTCTCTTCTGGCTCCCAGGGTCTGTTTGGTATGCCTGTCCGTTCGTCAATATAAATTCAATATTAATGCGTAAGCTGTTTGGGAATTTTAAGTCAAATACATAAGACCGTCATCTCCATCTGTGCCTGCCTGCATATCAAGATAGTTCTCGTTGAAATGTGTCGTTTTCTAAAATTTCCTTATATGGAAGTTTCTACTTACCATATTTGGAGTTCCAGAAGTTTTCCTGGCTTATTTGTTACCCTAAATTGTCAAAAAGTTCGTCAAACTTGCAGATTTTGGAGAGAAACGTTGTTCGTGTAGGCCGCCATCTTTTTTTTTTGTCCCAGGAGCCCGGGAATACCTAGACAGGCAGCCCGCGTCACGCACGGGTTGGCATTGACAAAAGCGACACATTCATCTTGATATGCCTGTCTGCCCGCTCTCAGTCTGGCTGTCTGTCTTCAGTGCTGTCTCTTATCTCTTCCCTCTTTTCCAACTCGATATATCATGGCCCGTCACTGCGACCATATGATCGCCAATGGCGACTAATTTAGAGTTTCGTGGGCAAAAAGGTTCAATCTAGTCGCTAAAATTGCGACTTATTTCCTTCCCTTTCTAGCCCTCAGCAGCATTAATTCAGGAGAGAAAGAGGGTGCCAGCAGATTTATATTGTGGCCACCAAACTTCACTTATTTGGCGACTAGACTTTTTTTATTATTTAGGCGCCGGCCAATATATTATATATAGGCGCAAATAAATATTTCTACGACTTCAAAAGTATTATATGCTTACCTTCACCTTCCAGGTCGCCACATCTTCTGTCACTTCGCTTTCTTTTACACAACTGTTGTTCCCTTTCCAGTCAGCGTGGCATCCTTTTCTTTGCAAGAAAGTCGTAGCAACTCGCTCTTCGACAACGTTTTTGATTCCGAACACAAAATCTCGGTGCCACCCTTTTGACTTGTCTTACATCTGACAGGCAATTTACTTCTAGTGTTTACTTTTTCGCGGTAACGCGACGACAAGAAATAACCTGTTGCAATCTTTCTTAAGCCGATGTCTTGAGTCTTCGTTTGCATACCAGTTGGGCCTGGTAAAAATGGCGCCCTGCTTCATCTTTTGAGGATCATCTTTTCGTGTGCAATCGACTTCATCGGTAATAAATGCTGAATGACAGATGCTAACTTGTTCAATATCATGACGGAGAGCACTACCTGTATTACCTTTTGAACAAGACATTTGAAGTCCATGTTCTTGAGGTTTTTCTCCAGCGAATGTGTCAGTGTGTCCTTTGAGACTCGATACTTGATCACAATCATTACCATCCTTGTGAAATGTCTCGTTGACTTTCTTTTTAATGCTGGTAAATACAGGTCTAGAGAGCTTTGAAAACCAACTTTCTCTACGGGAAGTGGGCCCTTTTCCTCAGCTCCATCACTGCAACTGCTTATTCCTCTATCGCTTGGAACATCCTTAGTGACTCCACTCTCTGGAAAAGACCTTCGGGCAACTTGACAATTACGGGCCTCGCTTCTTTACCTTTGTTATTTCCTAAAGAAGGCGAACTACTTTTATCTTGCAACACAATATTTTTCTGCGTCGTTGGCGATAACCGGTTAACATCTTTCTGTGTAATTCTAGACTTCTCCTTCCGTCTGAGCTTAGCTGACGGAGATAGTGTCCGGGATTGAGTATCCGTTCTTCTGTACTGGTAATCGTGAAGGTAAGATTTGCTCTTTGCTCCTGGGGCAGATATACAGGCTTTGGACCGGGATGTGCACGTTACTCTTGTCCGTACGTCAAGAGTGTTGTCGGTTGGCCTTCTGTCTGGCATGATGACAAGGTGGTTCTGTTGTGTTGTTGGTGTGGTGGAGGGAAGGGGGGGGGGGGATTCGACTAGCGCAATCGGATCATAGGCATCAAGCCATCAGGGCACGAGATGTTGGCACCTGGAAAATATATTATTTAAAAAAAGATAACTACGTCTGTGTTTCGAAGGTTAGATAGAGAATAAACGGGTTTATGTAGGGAACGTCAGATAAAAGAACAGTGGTTCTTCCATTGGTCAAGGATCAGCGTCAAATGGTACAATGAAACATTCTGGGGCTGGGATGAAATACCGAGTGAAATGGCGCTACTTCGCATTTCGGTCTAGATTGGTAATAAAACCGGTTGGGGTACCAAATGGTACAAACCATTTAAATCGGTTCTTTCCAACCGGGACGGCGGGAAACCTCTAAAGCTTGCTAGAAAGTGTATCCCCATGGACAGGTGCAGGAATTACATGGTAGGGGTTTAATTGTTTTATTATAAAAACATGGCAATTCGAATTCCTGAAAGGGAGGCGTGGTTGGATTGGAATCACTTCCTTTTCTGTGCGAGCGTCTTTGCAATGTTACGTCATGACACGTGGGCAGGTGTACACCTATTTCAGAAAAGGTTACACAATCACAACTATCTGTTTTTAGCCCGCGATGTGTCATGGGAGCAAATAGGTATACCAAAACAGAATCGCGGACACAGGTTTTCAGATAAATGGAAATACTTATTACCCTGCTTATTCCGAATGTTTGTACAATATATCGCTCGTAGAAATTTTCCACTGCGGTAACACGAGAATTTCAATATCAAGAAAGTGCTGTCGTTTTTATGGCAAATCCGCGCGGGTTGCCTGTGGTGTTCAAAACGTAACTCAGGCCCCTCGGCGGGGGCTAAAAACAAAATGGCGACCAGAGATCGATGTTTCTCGAGTATCCGCAAGTTTTGGTCAATTTTCCTGCTTTTTTCGCTAAGATGTGAGGAAAGTACTTACAGACCTTCCAAATCACGTAAGGGGGAATTTCCTAATAAGGAAGTTTTGCAACGTCGGCAAAACGAAATTTTCTTGAACTTTTTAGTTCTCTCCCATGATGCACTGCGGGCTATATACAGACAGTTGTGACGGTGCAATGACTCCCATATTTTTTTGACCGGGATGATTTTTGACCGGGGATGATCGTCGGAAATTTTCAGTTTCACCCCTAAAAGATACTAAACATGGCGGGCCATTGGCGTGGCTCAAATAATTTCTTACCCTAAAAGATACCCTATAAAAGATTAGGCCTTATGTGCAAAGTAGGCGCGAAGGAGACAGGTAACAGGTAAAAGATGATCATCCCCGGTCAAAAATATGGGAGTAGCCCCCCCCCCCCCCCCCCCCCCCCCCGGAGCAGCTGACAAACATATTGAATCAAGGTCATTTGCCTCGCATTGCAAACTTCTGTTGGACTACTGTCAATATCTTGTGAAAAGAAACCATTTCTATAACACCGCCAAAGGTCACCAACACTGAAAATTCTTACAAAACACTGGGAAATGCCGGTAGTGGACTGAGAGGTTGATGACAACAAATGTTTTCCTGTTTTGCAATGTTTCAACGTTGAAATTTATGGCTGCAGTGCAGTAAATGTAACGAGAATTTGAATAGCCCTGATTTTTCTCTGGTAAAGATTTTTGTCCACCAAAGCGATTCCTCTTAATTCCTTGGATTTTCTCCATATTTTAACAGTTGTAAGGAAAGCACGGTCTGGTCCTTGTTTATTTCACTTCGTCGACGTCGCGACATCACATCACCATCACAATCTATACTTACGCACACTCAATAGAGCAGAAAATAGTGACGACATTCGTTCATGAATACGTGATTATACGGCCATACCTCTGAACTGTGGGACGCCGTGATTTTATGACCTCTTTTTGTTGGAAAACTTGCCAAAAATGATGTTTGTTTTATTTTCATCAAAGCAAAATAGCTGGGCGTTTTTCCTTAAACGTTCGCCTATACTGATTCGATCGGGAGCCCCGTAAGAACCGCACTAAACTCCGTGGCAGTTATTGTTTCAAAAGTATACTTATAAATTGCTAATTCACAGAATATTGAAAACGCATATTCCATGACCCATATCAGCCACTTCATTATGCAAGAATCTCAATTGCATTAGGAACAGTTCATGATTGAGAAAACACTTTTTTTGAAATTTATACAGTAACAAAGAACAGGGAGTCATAAGGAGTAAATAAAATCATAATCAGAAAACAAAAAGACACTCTCAAAGGTCGGTTGTCATTAAAAATACAACATCGAAAATAATGTGCATCGCAAATATTGAAAATGGAATTAGATTAAACTTGCTTGAGCACAAGAATGCTCAGAACGAAACCACTGGGAAGCAAGCTACTGGATAGTATGTCACGGCATGCAAGGATCAGGAAATATGCATACAATGGAAATATTACATTATTCTTAGTTAAAATTAGAAAAATATCACACAGCTAGATAAATTGAGCAATTAACCCTTTACACAGTTATTTTATCTCCTACGAAGATTTTGTGGTTAGATTACAAATGCTTCGTTAGATTACAAGCTATTACAAATGTTTGAAAACATTTTTGTGCACTCGGTGTTTTGATATTTCTCGCTGATTGGGTTATACATAACAGTACAGCCCATGTGAAACGAAGTAAATTCTTCTGATGGCCATATCAACCACGGAATTGAATGTCTAAAAATATGAGAGCTCAACGTTTTATAATGAGCTCTGTAAATAAGATACACAATTCATGAATCGGTCTCTATTTCATACCTACAGAATCTGTCCCTCTGCTCTGTCGTTAGTTCTTTGTATAATCTTAGAAACTCCACAACTTGACTGAAAACTTCCATAATGTTAACTCTCTCGTTCCAAGCGATAAAGCATGAGCTAAAAAACAAAATGGTTGTCATTCATTGACTTCATTCAATAGTTAAAGAATGCTATTTATAGTAACCGGTGTTAGGTTTCCGTTGGCGAGTTTCCATATGCACAACGCAGGGGGCTGTGGTCACGAAAGAAAAAGTCACGCGCACATTTTGCCCGAGCCAAAATGGCGAGACATACATATATGTACATTATACGGAAAAGAGTGTTTTACTGGGAACGCCACTCGTAGATCTCATATGAAGCTACATCCGGGACCTGAGTGACATATTTTCCACGGAAATCAATTTGGAATAACTTTTTCTGGTTTGTCTATATAATAAAAAGAATGCGCTCATTCGTAAAATATTGTTCTTACCACTCGAAAATAAAACTCATATCTTCAAGCCACCGTGTAATATCCTCTATATACATACTTAAAGAGTACTCGCACCCCAGCCACTCCTGATCCTTTGTTCATTGTTTACTTGAGGACGAATTTCGTGGTCAAGTATAACAAATCAGCCGATGGAATGGATGCTTTCACTGACTCTTTACTAAAATTTTTTTTTCATTATTACAACTTTTATCATGGGCAGAAATAAACGTTTCATATTATGGATCTACTGATTGAGAAACTCAAGATAATGACCCTGATGGGGAGAGAAGAACTCCCCCGAAGAAAGAAATTAATTATATCAGAATAATTAGATCTTTTATTTTGATTATTCCCCCTTGTTTTTCATTTCTTGCTTCACATTCAGGGGCGAAGCTAGGGGGCCGGCGGCCACCCTTTCTCGGAAGATTTTCCCATACATTTACTGTATTTGCTGGAAGAATTTTGAAAATTTCGTCCCATGTTTTCACTATCTGCCCCCCCCCCCCCCCCCCAAAAAAAAATCCTGGCTACGCCCCTGGCATAATAGTGTGTCAAGAGAAAATGATCCCCAGAGAACGCAACCCCATGACCCATCTGAGTGGCAGTAGTTCTAAAAATAGATTTCCGGTTGGGAATTGCACGCGCCTTCGAACTGTTTTCCGTTGGTTTAGAAGCGCGCGCGTGTTGATGCAAGCAGCGTATCAGCAGCGTATCAGCCAATCAGATTACGCAGGAGCCCATAAGTAGGAGCTTTCATCTAACATATATAGTCGAGGCAGCGTATTTCCTGACCTAGTTATTTTTAGATGCAAATTTGCATTTTAAATTTGTTGCTGGTTCTCCAAGAGGTCCGCACAGTACCAAACACAGATTGCGGCTGAGGCAAAAACGCGATTTTCGGGAACTTTGAGGTTAGAAAGAACTGCTATGATTGTTATTCCCAGATACCGAACCGACCAATAATTAACCATTATCCTGCGAGATTGCGCAGAATATCATCTGATACTTAGCCGACGAGGGACGAAGTCCCGAGTTGGCTAAAATCAGACCATATTCTGCAAAATCGAGCAGGATAATGGTTTTATTATTCAGCACATCGATAACACAAAAACCCCCGAAAAAAATGACTTTTGTGTATTATTTACGAGCTCAAAACATCATATTTTCCTCAGAGACGGATATCGCAGGATAGCTCCATGTACAGAAGACAGCTATTGGCGTTCCAATGACCATATTTGGCAGTGCATCGATGTGCTGAATAATAAACTACTTTAGTATAAACCAACTAATGGTCTATTACAAATCCTGCATTCTGATTGGCTGAGCTACTAATGGTCTATTAGTGATAGACCGTGCCTGGCAAAACCACCACCTTTCTTTGCAAGAAAACTTGATTTTTCAACAAAAATAATGGAATTCATTTCCAAATTGACCAACTAGTTGGTTTATACTAAAACAATTAGACCTCTCGTCCTTATGTGCTATGATATCAATAGACCATTCGGCCTTCGGCCTCATGGTCTATTCATCATAGCACATTCGGCCTCGAGTCTAATTGTTAATAGAGACATTTACATGAGGAATTTGACTCGCAGAGTCAGTCTTCGCTTATTTCCGCCATGTTTATCGATGAAGATAAGTTATACAATATTGAGACTTGGAAGCTGACTGGACGCTGATTGGACAATTTCTACAACGCTTCGCACCAAATTTGTTCTAAAAATAGATAGGTCGGGAAAAACGCTGCCTCACGGACCCAGTACCAAAGATGAAAGCTCCTACTTATGGGCTTCTGATTACGAGAACAGCAACAGTGCAGCGTCACGTAGCATGCTGGTCATATAAATAGAGAGAAAGGACAAAACAGATAAGATTTGTGCCGACGTTTCGGACTCTTTACTTTCAGTCCTTCATCAGGGCGGTTACAGAAATCAGTTCGTAGCATGCTGGTCACATGCATCCTCACAGTGATGTCTGTTGCTAGGACACGTCCAATCAGAAGGCGCCGCTAAAAAAGAGCTCCCTGTTCTAAAAAATAGAAAGTGTCACGCTCTTCTTGCCACTGTCATGGAAAGAGATCCGTGTGTTGGGGTTGCGTTCTCTGGGGATCATTTTCTCTTGAGTGTGTATAACACTCAGGCGCACATTTCCTTTAGCGTGCGCGCTTAATATTTTATAACCGCCCAGTGATGAAGGACATAAATATAAATCGTCCGAAACGACGGCTTTAATCCTCAATCTTTTGCCTTTTCTTCTTATATGAATCTCATCGAAGAAACACATAAAACAAGTTATCGCAAAAAAATTCCTGTTCAATGTAAAGTGAACAGACTGCCTGTGGGCATATTTCTCTTCACAGTTTTAAAGATTTAATTTTTATTAGCATAAAATCGAGACATAAAACGGTATTATACACCACGGGCGGCAGGTTAATGTTTTTCCTTCAAACAGATTATTGAATGTATATCGCCCCTTTCGAGAGTTTTAAAATCCCCCACCTCCTTGTGGTCTGTCTGCTACGACTGATACCCTTCGCCATGCACCTCGATCTCACTTAAAAATACCTTTCATTTCTAATATCTGTGCACGCGCATTATCAATGAGCCTTAAGCCCGGTGCACACTAGCGACATAACGACATAAGGACGTTATGTTGCAACGAAAAAAGCATGTGAAAATATTGGAAATAACAAGTATTTTCCATGGATCATCATTAGATTACTTCACTAAAGCAATCTTATGTTATTTTTTTGTGGTCTTCGACGTTTTGAAACCACTAAATTTGGTTCGCGTGATATTTTTCTTATGTCGTTATGTCGCAAGTGTGCACCAGGCTTTACAGGTTCTTAATTTTCAGGTTCTTATATGCGCGTTTTTACTGTACTGAGAAAGCAAAGTGGCATCCGGTTAACAGGGTGAGCGTGCTGGAATTTCTCCCGTAGCAATCGGCAAAGAAGTGCGTCATTGAAGTATACAAGCAGTTGCTGACAATTGAAAGTCATTCCCTATATATGTTGCTCCGCAACGCCAGTTTGGCGAAAATCCAACGCGGAGAAAGTGTTATACATGCATGAACTAGAAATCATCTTCACGCAGTTCTCACTTGCTTTCCTCCTGTTAACATCGGATAAAAATGAAAGCGTATTGGTTCGTTCTGTTTTTCGCGATCGCATCAGTCGCATTAGCTTCTCAAAGCCCTCAGTGCAAGAAAGACCAAGGTACGGAATATCACCTCAGGCAAGCGGGCATAGCTGCTAACGATGCGACAAGATATGCGGGCATCTTGAAACAACACAAAATTGACCAGACCATTCTACCACTCTTACCATTGCCCAGCTTCAAAACATTGGAATCAGTGTACTTGGAGATCGTCTCAAATTCACAACTATTTCAGTGCGGATACAGACGACTGTGGAAGCAATACGTGCAAGAGAGGACGATGTATTGACGGATTTAACTGCTTCTATTGCCGATGCGACGAAACAGGATATTATGGGCCAAACTGCGGCATAAAATGTCCCTGTTTAAACGGGGCAGCGTGTAGGGATACGCTACTAGGTTTTAAATGTGTTTGCCCGCCAGGCTACAAAGGATCTTTGCCAAAGTCAGTGGCTCAATGAGGACAGATTTACAAGCCTCGAATCCCAAGTAAAGCAACTTTCGGCGCAGCTGAAAAAGGCGCAGTCACGCATTGCAAGTCAAGAGGTCACTCTTAAAGCTGCCAAGGCGAAACTCGACAAGACCGGATGGATTTAGTGCGCGTTGATGAAGTCCTGAACAAGCTCATAAAATTTCACTCCACCAGCCACACCAACGTACGATCAAAAATGCCCTTCAGCCTTCCAAACAACGCCAAAGCGATCATCGTGTCTTTATATTTCTTTTATCAAGGTCCGGTCTCCAAACATGGCTATCTAAGTTTCGACATCTCTCAGAAAGGAAATGAGAAGACCGGAAAGGCGCACTTCGACAACACGCATTATGACGTGCATTATAACACGTGGTACTATGAATTTCTTCTCCCATGGAACTCAGCACTCAAGCAAGAACTTGTTGTTAAGGTTACGAGCAGTTACAACACTGCTATAGGTCAAAACTGGTACCAGTTGAAACTCAAGGGATACATAAAGGCCTGAGATGAGCAAGGATAAGGCAACAAACAAGAACAAGGAAACACATAATCATTAAAACAGAAGATAAGAGAAAAACAGACAGAAAAACAAATTAACAAACGAGAACCGTAAACACAAAAAATACGTAGGTATACATAAAGCCAGAGATGAAGAACAAGAAAAACAAAACAAATAAAGAAAACCGTAAACAAAAAAACAACACGGACAACAATAAATAAGAACAAAATTAGCAAACATAAAACACTAGAAGACGAGAGAGAACAGAACAAGAAAACAAAAAAAGCAAACGAGAACAGCGAAAAATACTAACCAAGAACAACAAACAAGATACAGAAACTACAAACAATGCAGTAAAGGCGTAGCTAGGAGGTCCTAGGATGTATGTGAACCCCCTTTTTGGATAAAAGATAGTTACAATTAAAGGAATATAGACAGAAGGGAGAGAGAAACAGGACAAGAAAACAAACAAACGAGAACAACGAAAAAAACAACAAGCAAGAGCAACGAACAAACTACAACAATAAATACTAACGTACCAAGAACAACAAACAAGATACAGAACCGACAAACAAGGCAGTAAGGCGTAGCTAGAAAGGTCCTAGGGAGTGAGCCCCCATACAAAACAAATGAGAGAGAAACAGGACAAGAAACAAAACAAACAACGAGAACAGCGAAAAGAAAACAAGCAAGAGCAACGAACAAACAAGAACATTAAATACTAACCAAGAACAAAAAACAAGATACAGAAACGACAAACAAGGCAGTAAGGGCGTAGCTAGGAAGGTCCTAGGGTGTATGTTAACCCTCTTTTGGGATACAATATAAGTTAAAATTAAAACAAAAATAGTAAGGGTCATCATGTATTTTCAGTAGTTGTGATCCCCTTCCAAAATGCTGGCTACGACCCTTGGAAGGAATATCGTTTCAAAAACCCTCCGTGTCATTTTCGAAAACCTCCGCAGTAGTGGGGAGGCTGATTTTAGCGTTATACTGCATCAGAAGCATCAGAGCTCTTGACTGCATGTGTGTAGCACTTTTAAAATTTCATAACTGGAATCTCCCATATAAGGCCTCTAACCATCAGCGTCAGAAAAGGATCATTCCATTTTTAGCCGCACCCCCCTTCCCCCTCGGAAATTCTTGCTCTATCCCCTCGGAAATACTTACGGAAGAGCCTTTTTCGGATTGCACCTCCTCGGAAAATCCCACGGAAGGGGCTTTTTGTATTGCACCCAGCCCTCGGAAAAACCATACGGAAGAGCCCGATTTTTGGGTTTGACCCCTTCGGAAAAGGCCATTTTGCTATAACTCCTCGGAAAAACTCTTCTTAGTAGAATAGCGCTATATTAAATGTAAATTATTATATTATTATTATAGCGACTGTGGTCGGCGTCAGAGGGGACGAAAATATGGACAATAACAAAACAAAGGTTGAGATTTATGTTAAACGTCTTTGGGAACTAGCGTTTTACTGACGTTTCGAGCGTTAGCTCTTCGTAAGAGTATCGACGTGATGACAGCACGTGTTAAGGAGGCAAGCTCCTCTAGCGCAACAAGAGGTTGCTCTGACAAAGAGTTTTCCTTGCTCTGACAAAGGAGTTTTCCTTGCTCTGACGAAACGCTCGAAACGTAAAACAGTCTATTTTCATTTAAACCCTGACATTATATTTCAACCAACACTTTTTATTCGCTCTTATGGTGCTACGTACAGTACAACCTCTTAATTCGTTTATGTAGAAATGATCAACAGCAAAGGGTCTCGCCGCGGAGAAAAGCCTGTATCTTTCAGTTGCTATTTCGGTTGCTCCGTTGCTATGGTGATCGTTGGTCGAGTGCAGATCGTTTCATAGTTTGCATGCTGCAAAAATTACCCTGGGTACCAGACCCAAGCTTCACTCGTTTACTGACATGCTTATGCCTAGTACATACGCCGCTCTTATCATAAGCCGATCCAATTGCAAAATCTCGATCAAACAATATATTGTTCGTCCATCTCTGGTCTGCCTGTCACCTAGACTATTCTAAATCATACCGGTAATTTAGAATCCATTTAAATGCCCCAATTTTCGCGTATTTCAGGGCAACAGGTTGGATCGGTTCATGATAAGAGCGGCGTATGAACTAGGCCTTAGTTTACTGTCACGATTAGCGAATTTCCTCAAACTGTCGATTTGCCGACAAAACGTTATTAGGGAAAAACGTGTTTCACTCAACTTTTTTTAGGGTTTTCTAAGGCCCCTAAAAAATACTAATTGCTTCCGTTGTCCTTGAATTTTCTCTGAAACATCTAAAAATACCCGAGTCCCAAAAAAATACAGGGTCCCCCCTCATTTCCACCAGCCCCCCCTCCTGATAAAAAATGAACGGTCCCTAAGCTGGGCATACCAGCAGAGTAGAATTATCATGCTCTTTACATTCTTCTACTGTATTCGCATCGTACAGGTGCAGATGCAGCGTGACGCTGGTGCGCTAGCGTGACTAAAAGTCACGAAAACTGCTACTTAGCGACGAACCATTTGAAAAGTGATGGGGGTGGCCAAAAGCAAAAAAAAAAAAATTCGAGCAAGCGACAATCTCATCAAAAAATTTGAGCAGCTTCGGCATGAGAAAAAATTCATGCTTCAAGGTCCTTGCATCTGGACTACTACTATCCAAGAAATGGGGAGTTTGCAGGTGTTGCGTGACATTTTTAATCTTGATCCTAATAAAATGAAAATACCATATTTGAAAAGAGCTTGCCGAAATTAGAAAAAGCCGAAAATTTGAGTTGATTTGGGTAAATATTAGCAAAGTTATTGGCGCCCGAAGTGGGCTGTTTCTCTATACGTTTAATGTAATACAACATTAAACCTATAGGAAAACAACCAACTTCTGACGCTCATAACTTCTGTGCTATTTATCGAAACTACCTCAAATTTTAGGATTTCACATATTTCAGTGAGCTCTTTTCAAATATATTTTGCTGAGATCAAAATTGAAAATGTCACACAACACCTGCAAACTCCAATTGCCAAATGCTTTGTGTCCGTGGTGGGAACGTTTCTGGCTGATTGGTGTTCTTGCCTAAATTCCCGCCAATATTGACACGCGCGCTTGCGACACAGGAAGCCCGTTGACAACAAATTTTTGCCAAGCCTCGACAATGATGAATGACTCAAGTGTTGACTAGTTAATCGAACTGTTGGACAAAAACGACTTCCAGAGGATCTGCAGCAGATCACAGGATCAAGAATTGCAGCCATGAAAGTAAGGTGAGGCAAAGCAATAAACTTCACAGTGACACTGTAATTAACATGGTCAACAATTTGTCTGGCTTTGATAAGTTTCACAGAAAAATAATAATGCAAAAAAAAATCATGCAGGTCGCTAAGCCCTGAAAAAAAAATCTTGCACCCCGAAATCCCAGAAAAAAATTCGAGGAACTGGAAACGCCCCCCCCCCCCCCCCTCCCCATATCACTTTTCTTAGGGTCCGTCCCTTAAATTACGCGAGTTGTGTGCACTGGAACGTAACACGAAGTCAGCAGCTTCTTACGAATAGTGGCCATCTGGAGTGCCGGGAAGAGAGGCCCAAGGATCTGCAAAAATGAAGTGGAAAAAGGGATTAATGCAGTTAACATAACAATATGAACACTCGAAGAATCGCTCTGTTGTGCAAATGGTGGTACCTTGTCTTGCCACTTCTGTATAAGCTACGCTAATATCGTGCTAACGCAGGAGTGAGTAACTGACATGGAGCCCCCACGATAACTCTTAATTTTCCCTATACGGACCGACCTAAAGCAGACTAATAACCAATATTTTTTCGAGCCTATCAGACCTAAAGAGAAATACTCTAGTGATATCACTGTTGATAGACGAACCTTCTTCCGCAAACGGCAGTTTTTGGCGGCCGCTCCACACGATATGCGACATTAATCGCTGCTCCCGTTACCATAGGCAACATCTGGACTTTTTTTGTGTCTTGTCAATCTTCCGTCTCTTTCTAATGACTATGACAACTCCGACTCCTAGGAAAATGCACGCAAACAGGGTGCCCAAGATGATGGCGACCAGCAACTCCGTGTTGAGACTTTTTCCCAAGGTCTCTCCTGTCGAGGGCGTGGCTGTAATAATGGACAGTTGGAGGTCGCCACGTGGCTGAACTTGTCCTCGTCGGTCGTGTGTCCAGTAATGGCCGTCTGCATAGTAGTGGTCGTCTGTGACGTAGTTTCTGTCATAACGGGTGGAGTATTAGTCACCGCCTCACGTGGTAAAGCGAACACTGTGAAGAACCCGAGATTGGTAGAAGAGCAGTTGACAAAGATACCGTTGTGTTCTCTGATCAGAACTGGGCTGGTCGCCATGCCTGTAGTCACCCAGGATGCCGCCACTTTGTCCCAAATATGACACTGCTGCAAAATACGAGTTCGCCCTCATAAATTTGTCCACTCAAAAGACTTGTGGCTTATAATTGTTAAGCTTGGACTTTGAATGACCAGAGAATACCGGCAAAAGGGCGGAAATTATTACAACCAGTTTAGATAACACACAACTCCTGCGTTCAAAACGTTGGGTTGACCTTATTTGGTTCTTCTGCTCCGTCACTCAAGATTCAAGGAGCCAATTATTTACCCTAATCCTCTAGTGCATTCGCAGGTCTTCTGTTAAGGCGTTCCTTTCGTTTTCATCTCATTTTAGAGAAGGCTGCGATAAATGCGAACGAAAATTTTACGCTTTAAGTTATCTATCTCAAACTCCCTCATAAATTCGCCAAGCTTAGAGAAAGAAACCCACATTCGTGAAGGTGGTTTGGATACGGATTTTAATTTGCATAGATTTTGGAGATTTTTTGTTATCTCCACAATAAATGATTCGCTTGAGAAGCTATATGAAACTCGAAAGAGTTTTTCGTCAGGATTTCAAAACATCTCGTAGTCCGTTAAAAACTCGGCTTTTACTCGCTTGTTCAACACACTTCTCGGTGTGGAACACATGCTGATGCAACACGCTGTCGCGTGTTTGATATTTTACTTCCAAATATGAATAAATTCTGCCATCTTGTTTTAAGAACTACTGGATGCAATCCGCCTTACCGTTGGTACGTTCTGCGCTCTGTAACCGAGGTCTTTCAAAGGAATTTTCAGATCAATCGGGTTCAGCAAACTAGGGACTACCATGTCATCAAGGGTAAAAGGGTTGAAGAGAGCCAATGAGAAGATGTCACTGATTCGTGAGAAGGCCATTCGCGGTGGTGAAGACAGCAAATCATGTGCAACCTGAAGAAAAGAGTTCAATGTTAAGTGAAGTTTTATGGAAAAGGGCACAAAGAAATCAAGGGTGTCAGTAGGGTTTGGGGGAAATAGATTCGCTAAACTCATTTGCAGTGCATCCTGCAATACCGGCTATCAGTGGCGGAGTAGACGGCGATACACCACCGGTAGCCACCGCCTCTTATTGACACCCCCTGAATGGGTCAAATTCTCTGACGGCCCACCATATTTCGAAGGGGCAACGTTAATGGGGCCAGATTAAACAAAGGAATCTTAAATATAATTGCATTTGATCACTAGGGAACGAAAGAGAATAGCGATAGAATGCGATTAATTCCAGATTGGCTCTGGTAATAGCACTGGCGCATGCGCGAAATTTGATACAGAGCCGTTGAAGAACTTTCTACGCTATAGCTACACAATCAACCAATCAGCGAAGGCCCTTATATTGCTGTAACCAGGTCCTACCCGAGAGGGGTGCGACGATCTGGGGAGCTATGGGTACGATAATGCAGGCAGTTGAAAATCACCTGTGACGTCACCACGCATGCTCCACTGAGGTCCTCCGATGCACACTGCCAACTTTGGTACAAGGATTTCAAGGTCATACCGAGCCTGACTTCTGCACTGAAGCTCGAGTTGAAGGTCGAGCAACTTGAACAGCTCATCTTAGAGAAATCGGTGTCTATCGAAGCGAAGTTGTCCGCTCTGCTCTGAATGACTGTGAAACCTGTCTCCGCGATCTTTGCGCCTTCCACTGGAAGAAGATCTTTGCACATCGATCGTCCAAGCTCATTGATAGCTTTGATAAAGTTCACTTTGTTTGTCATTGTGGCGTTGTCGTACAAGTCCACTTTATCTAAAATGAGGTTCTTGTAAATGTCGATTATATCTTCAGCCTGCAAGAAGAAAATGAAACAGTTACGAGAAGCATTTCTGTGACGCAAAAAGAACTGACATTATAATGACAATAATATGGTTTATTGATGCCTTTTGGAATGAGCTGAATTACTGATTATAGGTATAGAATATATACCGTTTCCGGGATACGTTGTCACTGGAAAAAGCAACAAAGCTTGGTGCGCTAGGGAGTATGGGTAAATTTTTATTTGAATTACTGTAAATATTAGCAACAAACATGCTTAGAAATGTGCTGAAATTTAATGATTTTCCTGTGGTTGCGATAACTGTCTGAATTCAGATCAAACAGTAGCAGTTTAGATGCCCCCTTGTCCTTTGCGCTTCAACCTTATAGACTTTTGGGTGACAACGTTTCCCGGAAACGGTATATACATTTGCCAATTAGGGATAATCTCTAGGAACATGTTGTTACTGCATACAAAACGTTAGTCGCCAGAGATAAAAATCTAGGTCACAATGGTGACTATTATATGTCGCAATTTCCTGCTTAATTTCCTAATGTACCTGCTCTGTTGTTTGATGATCAACAGAAAGAACCTCACATGTCGCACTTCTGCGTCTTCTCCTTTCTTGCTCTTTGTTCCGGCCGTCAATGGCTAACAGGACAACATAGCCAATCGAGGGTCTCTTGTCGGCAGTCAAGACAGAAACCAACTCGGCAACGTGATACAGTAGCATCAAACAACCCCACTTATCTGACGGGGATGACATTCCACTATAAACGATGGACATTAAAACATCTGGCACCTGGTGAGCCAAAGCAGAGACGAACAAATATTTATAGCCCCCGGTACTTGCGTGCTGCTCAGTGTCTAAGCAATCGATCCAGATGTCACGTACTATTTAATAATAATAATTATAATATTTTAAAAAATACGCAAGAAAAGTGTTATTTGGCGTAGATCGTGGGGCTGATAAATTGACTTTTTTCTTCCTCGCGCACAGTTGGTGGTCCAGTTTCTCCAAACTCACGCAATTTTCTGGCAAATGCGCTAAAGAGAAGTTACATTACAAGAGAACCAAAAGGTAAAATAAATGCAAGGAGATTAGAAGTTGTCTCTGCTCACAGGGAATCATATATGATGAGAATAACAGCCAAGTGCGTAGTTTGAGGATAGAAAATAGTTGCAGGATATTGTCCGGCCCACCAATATGTATCCATAGCACAGGAAATTTCAGCAGAAACTCATCGATAGGAAAAGCTGAATTTCCCAAGGCACAGGCATGAAAGTGTTCGGAATTCACAAGGATAGCTATGGGAAATCCGAACACTTCATATTCTTCTACCATGGGAATGCAGCTTTGCCCATGGATTGGTTTCTGCAGAAATTCCTTGTGTAGTACCGGACTTAGCAAACACTTACCACATTAGCAATATCTCGGCAAATTCCCTTTGAATTTCAGTCGAGTTCTCATGGTCGTCACTATTCGTATTGTCTTTAAGCCCGACTAATAAAGGAGGACATCGTTCTATAGAATGAAAATCAAGCATCGCATTCATTATTTTGTACACTGCAAAATAACACAACAGACCATAGAAATACCTTCTAAACCCCATAGTAAAATAGGAACTAAACTTTAATCAATTTAGAAATGCAACCTCGCAATGGCCATCTTACCACGTGCAATTAGGTTTAAAGATATGTTCAAACTACAATACAACTTCATAGTACTTTTTGGCACCCAAAATAATTTTTGGAAGTCATGGGTTCGAATCCTGTTGGAAGCTTGAAATCTTTTTTCAGGTCTTCCATTTATAGCGATCGCTTAGATTGCTTCTTAGGTGACTCATTCGAAATCTGACGTTTCGCAGAGGAGCACATTTAGGCCTGCTCTAATCAGCGAACACAGAAAGCTTTTATCATAGCAAGTTTTTATGTTCCATAGGGACTTAACCAGACAATTGCTATTTTCGGAGCGTGACTGCTATTGATTAGATTTGGTCTAATGAGCTCCCCCTGGAAAAACTTCAGATTTTCATTATCATTCATAAACAAGAGAGCTTCAAATCTGCGTGCAAAACCAGAGGGCGAATGTCGTAACTTTGTAATTTTCTTCTATACCAAATAAGCACACATAATGGTCAAACTTGGTTACAAAGGTTTACCATTGCCACAAGGTTAACGTCTATATATATCTTAGCAAGAAATACTACGTAATAACAACACATTTTAACGCGACATTCTTGTAATAAATTCATTGCGCTTTCACGATTTCTTTCCTCGGTAAATAATTTTCCAACACTTTAGTAGTTCATCGTATTTACAATCTGACCTTCCGTTAAGTTTAATACATTACTATACAATATAGTGCCGGAGGAAGAGCCCCAAATAATGAGTTTTTCGGAGCACTATTAAAATTCAATTCAAGCCAAGCTGAATCAGCCTTCTAATTTGGCCAAAGTTGACAGCATTTTTATTACCGCGTTTCTGTTCCGACGAATTTTCTGTAACTTAGCTCGATTTGAGATTACTTCAACTGGAATCGATTCCTGGAGTTTGAGCAAAAAAAACCGGCAAATTTTTTTTCTAGTACGACCTGAATATGAAATTAGGGCCTCACAAAATTTAGATTGTGACTTCTAAAAAGTTTTCCAAGAAGATCGGTTATTAAGAACTTATCTATACATCATTAAGGTAGGATTTGAAAAAAGAATTATAACAATAGAGGAAAAGACACAAAAGTTATAGCCTTGAGTTTAGCGACGCAGATTTGCGCTCTAGACACAGATGGGTGCATTTTGAATTTCGAATGAGTCACCTTAAAGGGAGGCTGTCGCGCTCGGTAAAGCAAAATATTGAAAAACATGACCCGTCGTCTTCTCAGCAACCCCTAAATCTATTTTATACTTCATGTGACTTTAGAAAGCAATAGAAGCAAAATAATTGAAGTTTGTATTCGTTTAGTAGCACTTTTATGGCATATTTTCAATTTTTGACAATTGCTTCGTAATGTACGGGCCGTAACGATTGAAAAACTAGAAAACTAGAACGTAGAAAGTTTTAATCTGATTCCATCCGTTTAATAACAGAAGCAGATACGCCAAATTTGTATTCGTTTGACAGATAAAAGGTTCATCTACAAACCTAGGTAGTTATTTTGGCTATTCTCAATGAACGAAACTGTTTTTTAGCCTCTTCAAAGTAAGGCTAAATTTCGCTATGCCGTGACAGCCTCCCTTTAACTGCGATGATCATTTTTTTCATTTACCAGTAAAACATTTGTCAAAACTACAAAGACAAATGTGCGTTAGTGGTAGACAGTCAATTATTAGATGACTATGACAATAAGAATGACACATACCGTTTGTGGCTTCGATATTTCCCGCCAACATCAGGCCAATACATTCCTGTCTTCCCTCCGTTAGCTCTTTTGTAGTTCCTCGTTTCTTGAAAACTTGTATTTCACGATGCGCTATTACGCTACTTCCACCCGTACTTTTGACATTTACCAACAGAGAATGGTGTAGTTGTTTTTTCGGGTCTCCTGCAAAAAAAAATTGTGTAAAAAATTTTCCAAGGATTACGATATTCAGTTGATTGGTAAGGCTAGAGGTCCAGTTGCTCGAAAGTGGTTTAGCACTAATCCAGGTCGACTAATTACCATGGTGACTCGATGGTTTTGTTCAGAACTAAACCTGATTTAAATTTAATCCACCGTTGAACAACCAGCACCGGGAGGTCGAACCTATTGAATGTGTAACATGTCGCAGTCAACTTTCACGCAACATTATTGTTTGGAAATGAGGCAAACGCACAATTCTTCAGCGTCAAGCTAAATGTTCTGGACGTTGCGAGTTGATTGACTCACAGTTTACCTGCAACAACGTGGTGCAACACACACAAAAAAATGCGTCGAAAGGTGTTGTTAAAAGTTCCCCCGTGTTGCATCGATGTTCAAGTAACTTGTGAAGTGTACCTGCTGGGAGTCTTAAGCCGCTTTTTGTGTTACTAGTAGAAGCTTGACCACATCGTGTTTTCATTCTGCCTCCAATGGTTATCTTTATAGCAAAAGGTGTACCGGAAAGTGTGTTCCTCGTCTTTCTCGCCAAATCCCACAGCTTGAAAAACCACTTTGGACATTTGTGTTATTGGCGACTCATCATCTTGTGCCTTTATATGTAGGATACCTGTAAAAAGGAGATAATATATAGATTTAGCCACTTGCTAAAAGCGGCGCTCCCGGTTACATATTTTTTCACGGGCGCACCGTATTTTTCCCGCCAAAACGAGACAGTTTTTGGGTTGCCTGTGGTATATAGGCCTTATCACGGTTTCCGCCGCCATTTTGTTCGGTAGGCAAGATGTGCAGAATCCCACATAAACTCTGCAAACGCGAAGTGAAATCGTTGCGAAAATATTGCACATATCAACAAAGTACTTAGCGTAAAATAATTCTACTTGGCCAACAATCACTCTATCAAAGTTAAGCTTCCTACGCTCTCTATAAAGCGAGCAATTGTAGTTTTTATTTTTCCACATCTACCCTTGTATTTTGACAGGCTTTTTTACGCATCGATGCACACAGATTTACAGGCGTTGTATGAAGAATTTAAAACGTAATTACTCGATTCATACAGCAGCTATGACCTCCAAACTTTTAAGGTAAACAGTTTCAGCCACTCTCTCAATGCTACGATTCATATTTTACCGATATGTTTGATATTTTCGCAACGATTTCACTTCGCGTTTACAGAGTTATGTGGGATTTTGCACATCTTGCCTACCGAACAAAATGGCGTCGGAAACCGTGATAAGGCCTATTGGGCAGGCAGGCAGGCATATTGGGCAGGCGCCCACGGTACTCATGGGAATACCGCTGAACCATGAAAAGAGAAGTCGATCGTATATCTGAGTTATACTTTGAGCTATTGTATTTTCCTACGATACCTATGGTGCTCCGCTCTGCGGCCTTTGGCCGCTAGGGAGCTCAGCTATTAGTACCAACTACAAGACCCAGTACCCAGTATGGGCCAGAAATGGATGCTTTCTCTGACTCGGTATTCTTCTGGCCGACGCAATGGCGGGTAAGGGACCTCTTAGGCCTACTTGGGACCTTATCTCGCCTTATCTCGCAGCTCCTAATTCTAGCCCAGGTTCGAATTACGCTCCAATGCTCACAAGACAAAAGCTTCAAGGCGAGGCTCTCTCCAAGTTCTATTTATTTACATTTACAGTAATTTTAGAAGAGAGCCTCGACTTGAGATTATTGTTTGTAGACATTGGAGCGTAATTTGAACATGGCCTATCGGCACAATGTTTTCCTTATCTCGCCAATGTTTCTTTATCTCGCCTTATCTCGCATAATTTCGCGGTACCAGAGAAGGCCTCTCATTTCGGTAACAACATACCCATCTTCAGCCTCTTGCTTGTTTTCATGACACTAAAACAGCGACCTTCTCTGCCCTCTTCGTCTGTCAGGCTCATTTTACACGTGTACGACCTTCCGTATCCAGAGTATGTTTTTTTAAAGATAAAGCCTTCCGTGATGTTCTTTGAACAGGCCCTAAAGAACCGTTCGGCGATGGCACCGTATTATCTTCATCAAGTGCTGAAAAACAACGGTATCAACGCTATAAAATCCATTTATATAAAGGCATCGACAGAGGTTTTATAGCTAACAAATAGTTCAACACAACAGAGAATCGCGCACTCTTAATAGTCGAGACCAGTGTGTTACTAGATATATACTCGCGGAAGTCGTTACTATGTACGCGCGGGAAAAAATTCCCTAGTCAGCCACTCCTTTGTTATTGTTTTCAGTCGTTATCAGACAACGAATTACGTGTAGAAATCTTGAAATAGTTTTGAAACAAAGTTTATTATTCATTTATCGAATTCAATCGAAATATTGCACTACATCCCCTAAATCAGCCGATGGAGATGCTTTATCTGTCTCGGTATGTGCTAGGATGACAAAATGGAGGCTGACAGAGGCTTTTTAACCATGCTCAGGACCCCATGAGTAGGAGCCGTTATCCTTCATACTAGGCTGACCTGACCTTTAGAAGCAGTTTTGTATTGTTTTCCAAAGGTGTGATTCCCTTGAAGGGCACACAAAATCTTCATTATGGTCGGATATTGTTGATTCTTTTTGCAACGGTGAGATGTCTTACGCAAACTTGAAAAAGTGGCTTAATGTTGAAAGAAATCGACTTCAACTCTTTCGGTACCTCATTAGCATAGAATTTTATGGACCAGAAAATTAAATGTCACGCAAGATGGACAGACGTTCTTTAATGTTTAGAGTGGTCTATTTTAAGCAGACTTCTTGCTTTGCCACAACTGACCTACGTTGAACAATAGAAAACTGCAGCGTTGTAACTGACCAAGCTATTTTTAGAACCTTGACCGTGCACAGACAAAAGATTTCTCAGAAAACGAGAACAGAGATGGTACAATACATGGTGTTGGATTTCATTACCATCCCACTCTATCAGCTATGCTTTCACCTTTACCTGGTCCGTTCGGCAACTCAAGCGCGTAATGTAACACCACGGTCGGTTATACATCACTTTATATCTATATATAATTTTCTGGCCAGGGTCGTGGCTGTTCTTAGGCGTTAAAGAATGGCACCTCGGCACGGACTTCTCCCTCACAATGGTGATGTTAGTGAAGCATTTGACTGATCGTCTTGCACGGCATGTGATGCTGTACCTACAGCGGGAATCAAAACAACACCAAAGTCAGCTCGTTTATATGCAGCATGTGACTGCTACATAACACATGGCTTCCCCGAATGGGGGTGGGGGGGGGGGGGGGGGGGGGGGGGACTGGAACAGAGTAATCTTGAAATAATAAGTGCATTGGCCAAAACAGTCGGCAAGCTGATTTTGAGTACTTACTCTCCTGGGGTAAAATCCTGAGCATGAAGGGTTAGTGAAGAATTTCTGCCGAGGTCCGATTGGCAGGGTTGCCTTGGCTGTCCGTACAGAACCATGCGTACTGCGGGGTACCACCACCATCAACTTGGCAATCAAGCTTGATTGGGTCATTCTGACCAAAATAACCTCCACCGCCTGGTAGAAAAAGGAACGTTTTTAGAGAGCGGATTTCAGATGTGTCGGACAACTAAACGCAAACAAATACACTTAGCCAATCACGAACGAGACAAATTCAAAACTGACCAATCAGGGTACGAAGATTTATCAGCTGGCCAGTCTCGTACCCATACGTTATTTTTGGCGTCTCTTGGGGAATTTCTCCAATCGAATTCTCTATAAAATTTGTTTGGAGCCGTAGGGACTGGGAATGAGTCCCAGTCCCAATGCAATTGTAGGACAGGCACAGGCAAATATCCCATAACTCTCTGCGCGCCCTGTTAAAACTATCCCACAAACCATTGCGCACCCTAGAAAAAACGGAAAACGTCTGGGCTGTCAAATCTAAATTTGTTTCTAAAGCCGGGGAAATACGAGGCACAAAATCCCTCAACTTGTCGCGCAACATTGCTGCGTTGCAAGTCTAATGTTTGTTGCTCGTTTTTCATCAAATTCACAACTTGTCGCGCCACATTTGTTTTGATGATCACACATGCGAGACCAAGGCGAATTTGACCCCTTAGTACTTAATTTCTATTGACCAACCAACTTGAATCGTAGGCAAAATGCTGCGCGACAAGTTGTGTGTTTCATGAAAAACGATCAACAAAGCCAGAATTTTTTGTGTCTCAAAGTAGACCCGCGCTCTACTTCGCGCAACAAGTTTTCACAACCTGCAACAAATGTTTTTGTTGCGCGACAAGTTGTGGCGCGAGATGAAAAACGCGCAACATCGATCATCAACTTGCAACGCAACAATGTTGCGCGACAAGTTGAGGATTTTGTGCCTCGTATTTCCCTGGCTTAAAACAGTGCAGAACTTATCAACGTTTCGATTGCCAAGGGTGTAGTATTCTGTGAGTCTATATTTACGAGTGGCCAATAGCACGGCTTTGGTTATATCCATCTGGATGGGCGTTCGATCTGTCCGTTTGCTCGTCATTCACTCTGCCTGTCATACCTTTGATTTCGCAAGTCGGCAGTTTCTTTTTTGCCTTCACAGTAATAATAAGGACTTCAGATGTACCGGACCCCAATGCGATTACTTTAAACGTATATTTCTGAAAAAAATAATGGTAAAAATATCAATTCTTATAATGTGTTCTTGGAGCTTAAAGATATAAAAAACTTTTTAAATGTAATTTTAGCCCAAAAAATCACGTGACCGTCATCTTGGATTTGGGTGCCAAAAAAGTGACACATCGAGGGGGGGGGGGGGGGGGGGGGGGCGGTAGGGTGTCACACCAATAAAATATGGCATCCACGCGAAAGCAAATTCGGTCTTTTTGACAAAATATTTTTAGAGTAATTGAATTACTCTCTCACACCTGCGAACAGGCCGTCAAAACTCTTTCCTGCATTGGTGCCTACTCTCACGTGTTGTTTTTGGTCTCGATTCGCAGTTTAGAGGATACCTAGACGTCGACACAACTCAAAAATGAAAAAAACTTGAGAAAAAAACTTGAGAACGCGAATGCACTGAGCATGGCATGGGAGTGACCGAGTGGTCAGAGTGCCATACTCGTAACCCGGTGACCCGAGTCGAGACCCGCTCTGGCTCCTCGATCATTCTTTGTAAATAGCCGACTTGGTTTGTCTCCCGTCAGGTACCTCAACAGGGGCGTAGCCAGGGGGGGGGGGGGGGGGGGGGGGGGGGGGGGGTTCCAGGGGTTCCGGAACCCCCCTCTCCCGCAGCGGAACCCCCCCTCGCCTCGGTTCTGGATCGACTTATTACTAAAATTCGGTAATATTAATAGACAACAAATAAAAGCTCCAATAAAATGTAGCAAATTTCTTCAAACGCTAGTTTTTCCCAGAAATCAATATTTTTGGCTGGTTTCCTGTGGCGAGAACGCAAAAACACGTCCGATCTATGTGGAGTTTTTATTTTTTGAATTTTGGAACCCCCCTCTCATAAGTGCTGGCTACGCCCCTGCTCAAGTGTGTTATATATGGTTGATGATCCTTGAACAAACTAGCTGAGATGGCTGTGTATCAGCGGTTACAAGGTACTCGAGTTAAAACAAAGGAATTATTTTGCACGTAGGGGATTATATCGAGCAGTCTTGAAAGCCTGTGAGGGGTGACATTGGGGGAGGGATGGGACAAGGGGTCTCACCTTGCCTACTTCCATTTGGTTCTTTGGAATTACAAACTTGGGCACTCTGTTGATTCGATATATGGTCAACGAGCGATCTGTTTCACAAGTAACGTGGAATCTCAGTGAAGAGAAGTCGGCTGCCCCAGGCTGACCACATTCGGAAAGTGATGCTTGGACTAGACAAAATAACATGCAAACAATTAGCAGAAGGCATAGAGTTGAGATGGTTATAAGAGGGAATGGGATTATTAAATCCACACCCAGGAGCGAGCAACCGATACCGGTTTCCTTTCCTCTCAAAATAGTATTTCAACCATTGCTCACACTCGATGGCCATGAATGGTAAAGTGGTCGATTCGGCCACGATGATCCCCATCCCCTTCCCATCCCCTTCCTCCGCGTAGTTGTTAGTCTGTGAAACATGCTCTAGGAAAGCGCTGCTGAAAACTCCCGGAAAGCCGTATCTGAAGCTGTTCTAGCGCTCGGTCAAAAAACGAGAGATTGGGCGCCGTGCCTCGGCTTGTTCCGTTATCCTCGGTATCACTGATCACTGCTAGCGCCTGTTGACTAGGCTACGTAGTTATTGCCTACAAACCCCAGTTACGTTGTCCATTAAAAGTACTTAACGATTCTTTTGTGGCTCCCTATCTGGGAATTGCAAAGGCGCATTTACCATTGCCGTAATCAGAGCTCCTTGCTCAAGATTTTTCACTCAACAGCTCTGTACCAAATCTCGCGCACGCGTCAGTGGCTATCACCAGAGCCTCCCCCGCGAGGCGACGAGCCGGGGAGCTCGGGGTACGACAATGATATCAGCCAATCCGCGACATGGCCGCCACCAAAGCCTTCCCCGCGAGGTAGGAGTTCGGGAGCCTACTCCGCGCATAAAGGATATAATCTAATATAGTCTTTGCTAACTCGCGCAACGAAGACACTACCTTCGCACCGTTCACAAGAACAACTGTATCATGGCGAGGAAAAACAAACTCTACCAAAAATGCCCTGCAGTGATAGCCTGGCGGGCAGTCACTTTGTTCGAAAGAAGAGTAAGCGTGTGTTCGACGTTACAGGCATAGAAATTCGTCGCGCTTCACGCAAATGAATAATAATAATATCTTCGGCGCGCAATTGCGCGCATGAATAATAAAAACTACAGGATTTGTTTACTATACATAAACAAATGGAATGTGCATCTACAGTTTCTTGGTGAAAGTGCTTTTATCAATGAAATGATTGATGAAATGCGTTTATCAAAATACGGGCGCGCAACATGAAATATAGAAAACATTCACAAGATCGCCAAAGATCGGAGTAGGCCTGTAGCTGATGATAAGAGAATGGTTACTTACAAGAAATTGTCACTGGCTGCCAAGGATCAAATTCTTCTGGAAGTACATCAGGTTGCAATATGATGATTCTCCTTCTCTCTTTCTTTCAATATAATGCACAGCGGTACTGGTTTTGCCTTCGTCATCGGTTCCTTTCAAAGTTATCTTAAACTTCACTCCAGGGATAATGTCATCTTTAAAAAATGTGATAAAATCTCTTGTATAGTTTGTTAGTTTCCTGCGCAGCCTTCGTAGACAGTGTTCTTGAAGCTCCTTGTCTTCTGGAGATACTACACTTCGATTTGTGCCGTCAGCGAAACCCACTGACAAATTTCTAGTCGTACTGACGCCTTCTGTTATCAAGATTAGTGTGAAAGGTTCACGGCATGACGCTGTGGAGTACAGAATAAATAGTCAGTACAATAGGCAATATAACTGCAGAAAAGAAAGAAAACAAAAATATTGTTAATGAATTAACGTTGTCTAAGAAAGGGCTATTCCACTTTGGCTCGCAAATCTATCGTATGGAGATCTTGGTCTGCGATCATGCCTGCATATCTGATAAGTGTAAAGGTATAGAGACCGACTCTCCCGACCACATGGTATACGATCTGGAGCTAAAAGACATACCCCACTGATTTTGTCGGGCCCTGACAACCATGACACTACATATTTGAGAAAAGAAATCTACCCATAGGTTTCGTAAGGCCCTCAAAATCCTGACACTACTCTTTAGGGACAAAATTCAAACCCTTTGATTTTGCAAGGACCTGACAGCCTTGACAGCCCTGACACATCGTATCTCAGGAAGAAAATTCTACCCATTAATTTTGTTTGGCCCTGACAACCCTGACAGAGCCACTGGGTATGTCTATTAGGTCTCAAATGTTGCACAGCGTGCTCCAGACTTGCAGCCCGTAACCTGAATTACGCGGGATCGCACGGCGCCAATGGAAAATCGAGATGTGTGACACGCGCCTATATATATATATATATATTTATATATATTTAGAGAAAAAAAATATATATTCCTTACAGACTATGGTCGGTCCCACGATCTTAGCTTTGACGACCGTACGGTTGATCGTTCCTGTAGGTCTTGCCCTTGAAGGTCTGTTTCCTGTAGGTCTTGACCAGGTCATGTTTCCTGTAGGTCTTGTCCTTGATGGTCTGTTTCCTGTAGGTGTTGTCCTAGAAGGTGTGTTTCCTGTAGGTCTTGACCAGGTCATGTTTCCTGTAGGTCTTGTCCTTGATGGTCTGTTTCCTGTAGGTGTTGTCCCAGAAGGTCTGTTTCCAGTAGGTCTTGTCCTAGAAGGTATGTTTCCTGTAGGTGTTGTCCTTGAAGGTCTGTTTCCTGTAGGTGTTGCCCTAGAAGGTCTGTTTCCTGTAGGTCTTGTCCTTGAAGGTGTGTTTCCTGTAGGTCTTGCCCTTGAAGGTCTGCTGTTTCCTGTAGGTCCTGCCCTTGAAAGTCTGTTTCCTGTAGGTCTTGACCAAGTCATATTTCTGTAGGTCTTCTCCATGAAGGTCTGTTTCTTGTAGTAGGTCTTGACCAAGTCATATTTCCTGTAGGTCTTCTCCGAGTCCCGCTAGGCATTGGTGACCTCGTCCCGGTTGGTGGAGGTCTCGTGCCTGTTGTCTGCTGAAGCGCTTCTTGGTTACTGAGCGCACCAACATAAACCTAAGAAAGCAATACATACATGCACTCATAGAGCGGATTTCACATGACTGTCGTGAAAGCAATTGCAATTGAGCAATCACTAGCCAATCAGAAACAAGAGTAATTACAACTTACTGCTGAATGGTTTCCAGCCCAGCCAATCAGGAGCCGAACCAATTGGCTAGTAATTCCTTGCTTGTAATTAGTTCGCAATTTGATTGGTTGATAGAAATAAGCAGCCAATGAGAAAGCAAACCAATTGCAAACACGACGGTCATCTGAAATCCGCTCTATACTGAGAGGAGATTGTCAGTGCGCTCACTGCAAGGCTATGTTCGCTCCTCTTTCAAAATGTGTGCGAGTAGTTTCCGAACGATATCAAGCTTATATTGTAAAGGGAAAGATGAGAAACTCAAACAGAAAACTTCGCAGAAATATAAGTAAATAGGGTAAAAAGCAGAAAAAACAGGCGCCGAGAGATGCCAACATTTCGGATTTTACTGTCAATCCTTCATCAGGGCGGCCAAGCTTATAACACGCAATAATCTATATTGTCTTTTGGCAACACAATCATCATATTTCGTTACTTATAAGCCTAAGTGGATTTTTCGCTAGTAAATCTGTTCCGACAAAATCAAACATTGTTCAATTTCAAGATTGTTTTCTGGTGCACGAGTTATATTTCAAACATAAATGTGAATTATGCTTTCAAGGGCACTAAAGGTTGGCAAAATTAAGTAGATCGAAAGTTGCGCCCTGCAGCTCAACGGAGTGTTGTCAGTCTTTAATTAAAAGTTCTCGGTCTTTTGATTATAATACTTTAAGGTACAAAACTTCAGTAAACCAAAAACAGTTTACAACTTTTTGGTAAGATAAATTACTTTCCGTGAAGGTTTTTATGAAAGTATCCATAGATAATATTCATTTACAACATCAACATTAAAAATACACATTGCATTTGAAATCTAAATGAATGTTTACTTTCTTCTTCATAAAAGAATTAAAATGGCTTCAAGAATTTCCAAGGACGGTACCAGTAAAGAGCCAACACCTTTTTTCCTTTTTAAAAATACTTCACTTTTGGTTTTGAAGTAGTTTTCAAAATAAAACACAATTCACAACACGTTCACATGAATTCGAAGTCAAAAAGTCGAATTAAACTAAAGGATTGAAGAATTCCCTATTTTATTAAACCTTGAAGAAGGCAGCATAGCCGAAACGTCGGTTTTCAAATACGATACAAACAGCGTTTAAGCTTACATTTTCAAGTCAGTCACATTTTCAGTTAGATCTATTATGACTTATAGCTTAAACAATATTGCTAAGTCCATACCTCCGTGCACGCAAGCAGCAAAACCCATGTCAGTAGGCCTGTAAAACACGATAAATTCGCAAAAGTCAGTTAAAAAAGAATACATAAAAAGAGAATTAAAATCTAACAGTTTTACTGTCTCACCTGTCCAGGTCGCGGAGCCGGGAAACATTAGTTTTTTTCAAGACGTTTCTTGAAAATTGTTATCTTTGTAAAATCGTTGCATACAAAGTTGCTGAAGTTCTCCTGGTCCCAAGCTAGGTGGTTACATTCTAATACCCAAGGACAGTGATGGAGGTCTCTTCTGAATTTCTCACATTATAATTCACGTACTGCACAATAGCTAGTCTTGTTCACAAAAGCTGCTGCAAACGGATTTTCATAATTTGCCGTACTTGTTTATCTTAGTATCATATTTCGATATTTCCCATTGGCTAGTAAAAAGAAAGAGAGTTATTGAAAAATATGGCATTAGCTGGAGTCAAAAGCATGCTATTCTCAAATGACAATTAAAAACAATCCGTTTGCGTGTTGAAATCCTCAGACATCCTCATTATTAATTCACGTACTGCAAAATAGCTAGTCTTATTCACTAAGGCTGCTGCAAACGGATTTCATATTTTGCCATATTTGTTTATCTTAGTATCATATTTCGATAGTTCCCATTGGCTAGTAAAAAGAAAGAGAGTTATTGAAAAATATGGCATTAGCTGGAGTCAAAAGCATGCTGTTCTCAAATGACAATCTAAAACAATCCGTTTGCGTGTTGAAATCCTCAGACATGTGATCACCAAAATGTATTACATAAGAAAGGACAAGATGGCGGCTGAGCAATAGCCTCGCGATTTATCTAAATTACTTCTATAAAAATAATTTTCAGAGCTGCCAAATTTAAAGGTAATCAGATTAAACATTCTGTCTGAAATGTTCCATGCTTTTATCCCCAAAAAAATTGGGCTTAAACGCCCAAGTACTTTTGTTCAACAAAGTTTAACATTTGAACGTCGCTGAACATTCTGTAGCCACCGATGACTGAATTTTTATTCAATGTAAAACTGAATTGACAAATGGCTTTATAACATTTCAAGATCAAAATGCAACTGTCCGTGTCTGGATACAAACATCAGTGCAAACATTAATAGATCGTATTGTTTATTTAGTTTTCACTGCGAAAGTGTGTTATTATCATTCTCAAATTATGAATTGCCACATCCTAATATGGATTGCAGATTTGCAAATTCTATTTCCTTGGAATATTCGATGTTCTGTTCAGATAACACTCTTCATAATTATAGTGACATAATAATAAATAATTAACAAGCGAATCAGTAGTTATAGTTTCCCAATGGGCCTTCTCACCAGACTTCACAGATTTTGTTTCAATGAACACGAAAATGTTGTAAAAATACTTACAAAAATATAGATCTTAAAGTGTATATACATATGAAAAATATTGAAAATCACCTTCTCCCATGTTATTTCGAGATATGTCTCCAACTATTTGCCGAGAAAATATTAATTGCAAAAATTATTTTTAGGTTCCACTTGGAGCTAAAATGATCAGATCGGAATATCTGTGCTCATCGATTAGATTCGAACGAACTAAAACGAAATCTGTTCTAACTGACTGAAGGTCAGTCCATAAGGACATATTTCCTTCAGAAATAATTCATTTATTATATAGACACGAGTGTTTTACTGGGAAATACGCCACTCGTAGATCTCATACGAAGCTACATCCGGGTCCTCAGTGACATATTTTCCATATCCTCACTAGTGAGGATATCGGTCAAAACAAAAGTGCTTGGAAATCAATTTGGAATATTTTTCTGGTTTGTCTATATAATAAAAAGAAAATTACACGGTGGCTTGAAGATATGAGTTTTATTTCTCGTGTCAAAAACAATTTTACTCATTCGCTGCGCTCTTTCGTAAAATATTGTTCTTGCCACTCGAAGATAAATCTCATATCTTCGCGCCACCGTGTAATATCCTCTATATATCAAACACGAGACAGCGTGTTTCATCGGGATTTCCAAACACCGAGAAGTGAGTTGAAAAAAGCGGTAAAGCCGAGTTTTTTAACAGACCTTGAGGTGTTTGAAAATCTTGGTGAAAAACACTGTCAAATATTTGATATAGCTTATCAAACGAATCATTTACAGCTGTTTCAGGTAACACGCGACCCATCGCGTTCAAAACATCGAGAGAGCTTTTTGTAGTTGGGTTTTCCTGTGTAGTCAGTCAAACCATGTGAGCCACATCAGATCCTTGCCTAGTTTCGCCCATTGCAGTGAATTGCTTCTGTCGCGACATGTCTCGACACGGATTGCACTGATGGACAGCACAGAAAACCCAACTGCTAAACTCTGGCGGCAACGGCGAAGTCGCGTGTTACCTGAAACAGCTGTAATGTCGGGATACAATTTAATGAAGTGATATAATCACAAAAAATTATGCAGATAATGAAGATCGCGTATTATCCAAACCTCTTTTACGCTGATGATTTTCTTTAAGTTTGCTGAATTATTAATAAGTCTGAAAAGTAAGAATCAAATTGAAGTGCCAACCAATGAAAACCTTGAAAGTTGTAACAGGCTTTCTGAAAATTAATTTCACATTTCTGGAGCATTATTTAGATTGTTGTCGGTTTGTCCCAAACTGTTCTAGTTTTGTCCCAAAATTTCGCATTTCTGGAGCATTATTTAGTTTGTTCTAGTTTTGTCCCAAACGAAACAGAACGAAAAAACTATTAGTACCAGAATATTACTACGACGATTCTTCGAGCTGTCACGTTTCACAGCTCTGACTGGAATCGAACGCGGACAAATTATAACACCAAGAATGAATTAGGTTTCAAGAAAGAGGCCTAGAGGGGATTTCAAATGACTGTCGATAGCAAATAGACGTTCTATGCGTTATTATTATATAGCTTGACAATTTCCTGTGGTTATTGGTTAATAGTCTCTTATTATTGGTCAAGTTCTTGCATCTCTATTTAGTTAGCTGATCAGATTGCAGGAGTAAGACAAACACACCGGTCCTTTGGGTGCTCGTGAAAGAGTCTGCTATCCGCTCTACTCATCTCCAATCCGCTCTGTTTTGGAAACCGAGTACCAATGTCCAATTATCATTGCAGTGCTACATCCGGTAGCGTGTATGCACCCCCCATGATATGAAAGAACCATAAATTAGCCAGTTCTGTTCTCCCTCGCCAATTTTCAGATATTTCTAGTTTAAGATTAAAAAGGTCTACAAGCCGTTGACTTTCTGCATCATCGGCTTCACTGTCCATGCTGTGGAGCGTTTTAAGTTTGCTCGTAAGAGAGTCCATGTCCTTTGGCGCTCGTCCTAAGTGTTGTAGTAACCCTAGATAGCGCTCGACCAGCCAGGCTTTAAAACTCATGTACCTGTGAATTTGATAAGCTACTATAAGTCTTCTAGTCTATGCTTCTAGTCTCCTCGCAGCGTGACACCGGTCCGGGCGGCAGCGAGGAGACCAGAATGCTTCCAAGAGACATTCCGAGTGGGCTTTCCACACAAGGCGGAAAGGGTTAACCACATTTCTCCAAAAGGATCCATTATCCAACAGAACAGTAGCGAAAGAAACGTGTTTTGCGCACGCCACGAATATTTATTGATTTTTGAGTATATCCGATTGTCGTTTTTTTGTGTGATTGTCGTTCAACTATTCGCGATGCATCTTGGGGGAGAAGCTCTTCAGAACAAGTCTTTGTTCTCCTTTCTTTGTCTTGTTGTTACGTCACAGGAACCATTGTTCACCCCACTAGATGCAGCGCGCATAGTAGAACGAAAAAAAAAACGGCAATCGGAAATATTTCTTTCGCTACTGTTCTATTGGATAATGGATCTTTTTGATGAAATGTGGTTGATTTCTGCCTTTAGTGGCACTTTAATCCAGGCACATATGGCATCGGTTGTTCAAATCCGATGAGGGTTTTATGAATTTAAAAGTTGATACTTGCCGTATTTTCACGTCGAGTACCATTGTTTGCCAAATTGAGCGAACTCTTCCAATAAAAGAAGAATTAGTGATACCTTCGTTGCACCCTCGAATTGCACTGAAAATGAATAAAAGTAGGGAAAAACATATATTTTCAAACAATGTACACGGGTTATTCTAGGTAACCAGCCCTCTTTCTTTTTCTAAAAACAAAATTTATCATTATAAAACTATTGTAATTTTTGAGGAAATAAAGGCTTGTGTTGTTGTTGTTGTTGTTGGGTCTCTATAGATTGATTTCCTCCTAATCAACTGACATGTTGTAATTCTTTGCAAACATTGGTTCCGATCATGGATGCCCAAGACAGCCGTGCACTGGCGGATCTAGGGGAGGGGCCAGGGGGTGCGGTGCTCCCCCTTACAAGAGTAAATTTATAGTAAATTTATGAGTATTTCAGATGTCAGCTTTTTCTTTTGTTTCTGGATCCGGCACTGCCGTATGAGGGGCGATGCATAAGGGAATTTCTGCAGAAACCCATCCATGGGAAAAGCTGAATTTCCCATGGTAGAAGAATGGGAAGTGTTCGGATTTCCCATGGCTATACATGTGAATTCCGAGCACTTCGGCCATGCGTGTGCCTTGGGAAATTCAGCTTTCCCATGGATATGTTTCTGCAGAAATTTCCTGTGTGTGCAAACGTTTTATGCCGATGTAAGTAGTCGCGCTGTACCGAGGAGAGCTGCTGCTGCTTCTGTAGAAGCTCGAATTATTATCTACCTTTGTCTACTCACCATTTTGCCATGATCACAAATCTATCCACAGGGGCCCAAGATCGTCGTTGACGGCCCTCACGGTATTGAGGTTCCTGTAAAATATGGATTTCGCGGTCCTAAGTGCATCATGGGTAATCAGGTCAAGATGTCGGAAAGGATACAGAATCATAAGGAGAAATGGAAGCGAAAAAACATCACTCAAAAGTATAAACCTTGACGTTCTCCAATCCGGACATTCCAGATCAGGTATCCTTCAAGGCTAAAAGTACGCCCAGTCATAATATTTCTGTTAAGTAATAGCCAAGTAAGTGCGGCACTGAACTAGCTAACAGTGCATTCACAATAGCGTTCAAACATTTTCATACTAAACATGTTTTTCTTTTTTGTTTTGTCCATTGCACCTCCTGTGAAACATCTGGTTGTTTGTAGATGTTCAGGCAAGCCTGTGGCCGCGTAGCACTAAATTCAACAGAGTGGAGATTACCGCGACCATAACATCTAATATACCCCGACCTGCTCCCAGTCTGACCTGATAGCTCAGCTGGTAGAGCATCAGATGTACAATTCCGGAGGTCGTGGGTTCGAATCCCTCTCGGGGTCAGAGATTTTTTCTCTTTCTCCGCTTACTAGGGCTAACGCTCATAAGCACACATGGGACCATTTCATTAGCACGTTACCTTTCACACAAGGTTAATTCCTTATCTCCAATCTGGTTGTTTGCCTCTAATAATATCTGCTGTGGTAACATTTCAGGGCTCGTACGCTCAGAAATTGGAAAACATCCAGGTCTTTTCCAGGATAATTTTCAGCCTTGTTAGTCCATTTTCGATAACGTCTCAAGCTTGAAAACGATTTTTAGAGTGATAACATTCTTGATTTCCCGAATGATGAAATTCGTTTCATTTTTCCAGGAATTTTCCAGGACTTTGCTCGAAGTTCCAGGAGTCTCAAGGACTTACCAGGAGTACAATAAAAATCCAGGTCTTTCCAGGTTTTCCAGGAGTCGTACGAACCCTGACATTTTGTGCCAGATTGCACAAGAGGCTTAAAGGCCTATCACCAACCGGGAGCCTTTGCGGACTCTTAGCCAATCAGAGCACCCGAAAAACAATGGATCAATTTGAAAACAAAGAAAACGGGGCGCAAAGGCTCCCGGTTGGTGATGGGCCTTTAAAGTTTTCGAGGTCGGAATATTCAATTAACGAGTGTGAACGACATCTACTAGACTAACCTGAACACCAGCAACATAGTCCTTGGAAGTTGCTTTAAAATGGTAACAACCTTTTCAAAGTGTCCTTGAGCTAGTTTCGTCATGATCTCAAAATCGTCCTCAGTGACTTGCGTAGTGAACAGCATCCGGCGCTGCCCCAGGCAAACGGACGCTGAAGAAGAATCTGGGTGAAGTTCTCATAATCTGAAATGGAAATTAGACAGTTCTTCAATCAGGAGCATATCGTGACGTCTTAGATTTTCGTGGCATTTTCAAATCTGAACATAGCGGAAGTTAGATAAAATCTAGAGCTAATTTCGTATGATTGTGAAAAGGCACGGACTAGGCCTTTATCATGTTATTTTTAGCAGGGTGCGGCCGTGTAATACTCATTCCCAGTCCCTACGCCTCCAAACAATTTTCACAGAGTAATCGATTGGAGAAATCACCGAAAGAGACGCAAAAAAAATTCTACCATTTTCGTTCAACCCTGAAGCTTGACAATTTTTTCGCGTAGTTTTACGTTTCAAACGTGCACGTTTTGTCGAGAAGTTGTCGCGTTTCTCGCTCGCTGATTGGCTGCTGTTTTGACCGTTATTTTTAAGCCTATCAGCGAGCGAGAAACGTGACTATTTCTAGACAAAACGTGCACGTTTGAAACATAAACCTACGCGAAAAAATCGTCAAACTTCAGGTTGAACGCAAATGGTAGTAACGTCTGGGTGCGAGACTGACTGTAAAGGCAAACACCAGTTCCTCGGGACATGAAGCACGCTTCAGCTTACCGTCTACACCGAGCTGCAGGCTATAATGCTTCATCTGCTCCTGTTCGTTCAAGATTATAGATCGCCAAAGCATGCTCAAGTTCATTCTATCTCTGTTGGAAAATATGTCATCACAAAGTCTGCGAGGTAACAGCGTTAACTACACAAATCTTAAGCTTACAAGTTTAACAAATGTCGACTGTTGGTTTTAGAAAGAACGTATTTCCGTCTTCATTTTCTTGTGGCAATTTGCAAACACTTCAGAGAGATTTCACCACGATTTCGAGCAATGTTGTCAAAACGTGGTCAAACATCCAGTTACTCAAAAATTGAGAACATCTTTGCTTGATTTTCGTTTGTTTTGGAAGAACTACGTGTGAGCATTACCTTGGGTTCGTCTCGCCATGAAATACTCTTGGAAAGCGGAGAAAATTCTATACAAACCCCTATATGTTGTATTTAAACTTTGCAATTCATTTTTTCTTAGGTTGCAACACGAGTTACTTCTTGCATGTAAACCTTTCAAAAGATGACAAAAGGTTTCGTACTTTCTATAGTAACCAGGTTTTGCCCACACCGACACGTTGCTCGAATCATTATTACGAATCCTGAGAGTTAAGTTGAAGAGATATCCGACATTATTCACCTGTTACATAGAGTCTCGTAGAGTCCGTGGTCAATGATTACAATTTCTGCTTTACCATTGGATCCTTTTCGGACAAGAACTGTGGAAATAGATAGATAATGAAACAAACAGGGGTTACGAAATCGGCTCCACAAGATGGCTCTTCTTCCGTTGCGGGACCTACAGTTTTACGTCCCTAACTGAGAAGATGTAAGAGCAACACTTTCTCTTAATTACAAATAAAAAGGACCAGAGTCCGACCAAGGTTTGAACCCATGTCCTCCCGCACAACAGCTCGGTGCCCACGAAGCGAACCGGTCACAGCAACGCGGTGGAAGTGACAAGGTCTAATTGCGTTAACTACAGTTAGTGTAGTGTAAAAGAGAGATGGTAGTACAAGCTTTTGCATCGATATCCGAGAAACGGCTTGAAACGGCCGAAACTCTATAGCTTCCATATTAATGCAAAAGAGAGCATATGGTGTGCCTGGTTTAGGAACGAGTGCCCTCTGGGTTTTTTTTTCGTTGCTCCCGGGAGAAGGGTGAGCAGGCTTGTGGTCTTTTATTTCTTTGCTACCGCGAATAAGGGTGGGCAAGGTTAGGGGAATGTTAGGAACAACGGTGGGTAGGGATGAGCAACAGTGAGCAACGGTGGGCAGGGGTGAGCAAGGGCAAAGAAGGAGCGACCAAAGTAAATTTCTCTACAGGTTTTGTCCAAGATCATAGGCCTTTGTCGCTTTAATCAATGAAAGAAGAAAGGAGATGTAAGACATGTAAGATTTAGATGTTTACCGTTAGCTGCATGAGGATCACCATGTAGGAACCCACTTCGAAAAATCTGCTCTCCAAATGCCTGCACCATTTTGTAAGCAACCTGTGTTTAATACGACAGAAGGTGTTTAGAACAATGATATCGACAAGAAAACATTACCAATTTTGTGGCGTGGGAACTGAAATCTTTGATTAAAATTATCTACTTTGTAAATGGTACCCTGTGTACCAAACAACAATCTTTATTTTGTACTTGAGTTCAAATATTACATTTTAAATTGTGTGATACAAAAAAGTAGGACGTGAAAAGTGTTCTACGTTAAGTTTCTTAAGAAAACAAGCTTTGCATCTGTACGAGAGACTGGCTTCAATCATGGTATTTAGCTTCAGTTTTGGCTTCAATCATGGTATTGACAACCTCTCTAGCACACTCAAGATTTTTTTCGCAAACTCTGAAGCCACAGCCAAACCATGTTTTAGCAGCTTCCGGGCCAAAGCCGAGTTTGTTAAGCGCACAACTAACAGTTAGCAACCACAAAACATCACTCGGAGGTTTTGCAAAAGCTACCGGGTTGCTTAGATGTTTGATTCAGGAAACACTTTGATAACACAATTAATGAGTCAGTGAAGAGTTTGAAGGATAATGAAAACTGCAGTATTAGAGGTGGAGAAAAACATTTATTTTGCACTTAGTCATGCTTCTTCCCTTCCACACAGGCAACCAAAATAATGCTGTATTTTCTGAGAGTGAAATGTATAGTAGTATGTAGTTAAAGGGAGTTACGGCATAGGTATCAAGAATCAAGAATACTATCTATTTAAACCCACATCTGCTAAATCGAGTCCTTGTTTCTTGATCTTCTCCAGCTCATCAATGCGACATCCATCAATGAATTCGGCAGTCAAAACTCTCTGTAAAAAAATAACATATGTACTTCATCTGGAACTCTATCTGGATATGACAAAATCCCCTTTTCTAGCAGAAAACCATGTTTATACTAGATCACTTGGATGGAATGTGGTGTTTCAAGCAAGCTTTCTTTTCCTTTTACAATTTCAAGCATAGCCCATCCCCATTGCTGCAAAAAGGATTATTTCTATCACAAGTAAAATCTAGATAGAAGTCAGATAACACCATCAGCACCACCACAGCTAAGCCATTTGTCTTATCCCCCTCCTCTCCCTCCCCCTTAGATTCCCCCCCCCCCCCCTTGTTTACCTTTGTAGTCATATCCCAGTGCACCTTAGGGACATGCACATACTTTAGATGCTTCAGCTCCTCATAGCACCTCTCACCATTATGTCCTTCCAGCTCAAAATCCAGCTCTTGGCGCAATGTGTCTTTCAAGTCCTGAAAAGGTGGTTGCATACAAATCAACATCTTGCATAAAAGTATGTAATAGAGCAGACATGGTGCAGCACTGTCGCGGTCACAGCACAGAACCTGGCATGCTGTCAGCCTACTGTAGATACGGAATGAAATCGCATAGTTGTGGCATGGTCGCGGTCACAGTCACGGCAAGGCACAACTTTGTTGTGGCACTTTTCACAGCCATACGAAGAACCAGGCATCAGAAAAATAGCCTACACTGTACCTCTAGGACCCAGGCAAATGTGAACTTGGGATGCATCCAGCCTATGATATCTAGCAGCACCTTTAATGTCAAAAGATCTCCGTCATAGCGATCTCTCAAGTCGATGTACTGAACCTAGAAACAAAGGAATCACATGTATCTGTCATGATACTTAAAAATCAGTATATTGCACCTTTTGTAATTTTATAGCACTTTTATAATTAGTTTGTGCATGCATGTATACACAGTTTCCATGGAAAGCAGATGTTTTGCATAACAACAGAGCAGCTGATGTAAATCTGTGTCTAAATAAGTTATATGTATGTTTTTTTGTAGAAGATTCAAGATCATTCAAGATTCATTTATTTCTTATGTCACCGTTTACTATGCAGTACATTGTTCTTTTTGAGAAAGAAAATTTATAAGACTGTTTTTTTTTTTCATTTTTAGTTAATAATAAATTTAGTTAATTGTTAATTTGTATGTATAGGAAAGGAGATGTCTCCCCACGACACAGGATTCCCAGAGCTTTCCAGAATTGAGGAGTGTGCTCTGTCAAAGTTTAAAACTCAGAGCCCCCCGCCTTGTTGTCTTACCCAGAGCTCCACCCGGCTCGTCACCTCGCAGGGGAGGCTCTGGTGACATCAATTTCAGGACCTTCGCCGATTGGCTGATTTTGAAGGTTTGAGCATGCACATGAAGCTCCTTCTTTTGACAGCTCTGTCTCAAGTATTGCACATGCTTCGGTGGCTGTCACCAGAGCCTCACAAGGTGACAAGACGGGAGAGCTCTGGGTTTGAGAATGAGCATATTGATTAGACTTTACCTTAATGGCCAATTTGCGTCCATCATGAGCAACTGCACGATACACCTGAGCTAGACTTGCGGCAGCTACAGGGGTGTGGTCAAACTCTGCAAACATTTCAGATGCTGTTTTCCCAAAGTCCTCCAGGAAAAGCTGATCAACCTGTTTGTAAAAAATATTATTTGTAATGAACACACTTCATTATAATTTCATAACAAAGTACATATATATTTGTATATACACAAGAACATCCTTCACAGTAAAACTGCTTTACATACCTCACCACTTTTTCGTCTCAGTGCCTGAAACCAAATATTGCAAAAAAGAATAAGAATAAGATGAAATCCAAAATAATGTGGATGGTCCCTCTTGGAGAAAAATCTTTCGCCCAACTTATTTTTGTAGGGGGTTTGGGTTCAAATTTCAGGCCTTGAGGCTAATGACTAGAGTTTAGCTCAATCTCAGGCCCATAGCCAGCATGAGCATTCGCCTCGGTAAAACTTTCCATGTTTTGTTTAACATCCTGCTTCATAATTGGAAATCTGGCTCACTCTGCCCTGGTACCATTTTTCTGGCTATGGGCCTGAATCTTGTCTGTAAAAAGCCCTGACAAACAGCTGCCGATAAAAAATGTGTTATAAAATGACCCAAAAAATCAAGGAAACCTACTTGGGATACAGGTGGCTTCCTGTGGCACAGTTTGAAGTGCATAAAAATGGCACTTTGTCTTTCATACTCAATAACCATTCTGAAGGACTCATCTTTAATTTTCAATGAAAAATTCTTGGCTATCAAAATGACAAGTAGTCACATAGAGAGTTTGATGCAATTTTTTTAACATAGAACTCTCCTGTGCTTAACTGGATTTTATGCAGAACCTGAAATCTTCAATAAAATCCTTTTAGATATTTTATAATGCCTTTTATAACGTGATTTACCCGATCTCGTAGTACTTGTAGTGTATCTATGTATTGCTTCGGCAGTATGTGATTAAAACAAGCCAGTCCCTGACCTAGCTTGACATACAATCCACCATTTTTCATTGCAGCTAATACAATTCTGTCAGCAGCCCTCTGATGGCATCTATCAATGGCATGTCGGTAGGCTTCACTTTCCTGACAAAACAAAAGCACACCATTCAACCAATTAACAAAACAGCAAAATAATTCAATACTTTTTTCAAGGGAAAAAGACAGGCAATAAAAATTTAAGATTGGCTGAGTTTATAACTGTACTTGGAGTCCAAAGTTTGCGTTTAGTGCGCATGTGATTTAAGTCCGAATTTTTTTTTTTATTTTGTTTAACAAGAACAAAGAGAAGTTAAAGGAAAGAGGACCACATACTGAGGACCATGTTGCCTCCTTCCATAAGGGACCTGCTCCTTCTGGTAAGAACAGTCAGTAATACAAATATAGACAGACAGACAGACAGACAGACAGACAGACAGACAGACAGTGTGTTTATATTTAGAGCCGTATACAAAGAGCACAAGGCGTAGCCTCTAAACATTATATATTGCGTTTAAATAGCATCAAAAAGATGTTCAGAAAACCTCTTAAAGCCCGGTGCACACTAGCGACATAAGGATGTTATGTTGCAACGAAAAAAGCATGGAAAACATTGAAAATAATCAATATTTTCCATAGATCATTATTAGATTACTTCATCAAAGCAATCCTATGTTATTTTTGTGGACTTCAACATTTTGAAACCACTAAATTTTGTTCGCGTGATATTTGTCTTATGTTGTTATGTTGCAAGTGTGCACCAGGCTTCAGCGGAAAAAGCGTATGTTCTATGATAGAAAATTAGATAATATAGGTCATAGCGTTTTTCTCCTGAGGGGGGGGGGGAGGGTTGGGAGGGGGTACTCCCTATATTCAGATGGTAGGTATGACCATCATATTTTTTAGGGGTTGTTTGAACGAAACTGATAGCTGAAGAAGGTATTTTAGGACCTCAGTATCTTTTAGGGTGGAAATGTTTTCCACAGGTATTTTTTAGGGCGGAAATTCAATTCAGGCTTCCCAACAGTCATCCCTACCATTTTAACCTTAAGTACTCCCCCGGGGTTTTTCTACTGGCTGAGAATCATGATGATGATTTGAAAACAATGGGTTGGAGGTGATTATTACTGACAGTAGTGGCAATGAAAACAATAACAATTCATGAAGATATGATGTTAGAACTTTTAGTATGTTTCTTAGGTACTTACAGGTTCTAAACCATGCAGAGACCACAAATAATCCAATGAGATTGACATTCCAATATAAAATGACCTGGAATAATGGAAAGCAACTTCCTGTTATTTCCCTGAAGTGAGAAGTTCAAAACTTCAGAAGGGGCAGGAATTGTTTTGACACAGAATTGGGCATTTTTATGCATGAATTTAAAAAAACACGTTTTTGAAATTGTGATGCATCCCAGAATGCAGAAAACATTTTTGCTATGGGGTTGTAAATACCAAAACAATGGGCTCTGCCATATTGAATTTTGATAGAGTGGGAGACTTAAGGGTTATACATCAATGCACTCTTGAAGTGATTTCTCTCATGCCTGACTGAAAGTCACTCTACATTTTTGCTAATATGGCAACAAACCATGGAAAGGTTTGACCGCATGAACGGTGTTTATATAAATGGCTGAAGTAGTTCCTGTGGAACTAGACAGGAAGGAACACACAGGAACACACTGAAGCAGCCAAATCCAGCATTTTGGTTTGATTGACAGCTAAAAATCGCCCATCGCAACATTGAATTTTGAGGTGTGTAGCAATGTATGCAGTGGTAATTTCCATTGTGTGATTTCAGAAATTATCCACACCCCTCCCCTCAACCCCCTGGAATTACAAGAACCATGGCCAGTTTGGGGCTCAAAAACTCTTCACCTCCCTGAATAAAATCCAATCTGATCTGATCCAGTCAAGATTTTGTATGTGCAACTCTCAAATATTAAAACATTCTGTCATGAGATTCCATGTCTTTTTCTGGTCTTCATGAAAACAGAACATTTTAAAATCATTTAGACGCCCCCCCCCCCCCCCCCCCCCCCCAGCCCCCTGGCCATAAATTTGGGCTCACAGCCGGAAAACCGCTTCACCTCCCTGAATGTAATCAAATCTGGTCTGATTCAAAGGTCAAGATTTTGCATGGCGCCACTCTCAAGTAAACAATCATTCTGTCACACAAGCTTCCATGTCTTTTTCTTATCATCAGGAAAACACGTTTAATCCTTTGGACATTTTATTATAATATGGTCGCACATATTGTCCAATCAGGCAGGTAGCCAGCAGCCAAGTAAGCTTTAATGTGGCTTCTGAATTATTTTCCAACAATAATATAACAAATCAATCAGCTACTCACCTGAAAAACCTCCCAATCCTTCCACCTTAACCTGAAATTTTCTTCTTTCTATGGGATCCCAAAATCGACCTGTGTAAATCCCTATCCCACCAAGGAAGGGCACTGATGAGAGTACCCGCCATTTTCCAAAGTCTGATGCCCCCAGAACGGGAAACCACTTTAGGAACTTCGCTGGGCCCTGCGTTTTCCATCGAAACTTGTAATTCAATCGAAGAATTTTCGAGGATGGATTAGCTCTTTGGCAAGGATGAGAAGTGAGAATTTGCGATAAATTTCGAGCTAAACGCATGTTTTCCTATGAAATGTGCACCACCCCCCTTCCACCGTGTTTCTGTCGTCCCATTTATATCTGCGCCTGCGGTATGGGGTTTGCGGTGATTTATAAGAACAGAACACACAGGTAACCCAAGACGGACCTTTTTCAAAAATGGCGGAAAGTTGCAGGAAAACGAGGCTGGAAATATGAGCATACATTACCGCAGCCCAGGGAAGCCTTGGCTGGTGAATGGAGACCGAAAAACCGTTTAATGTCTAGTGTTTTCTGATTTGTATTTCTTATCTGTCCCAGAAGCTCATAAGTCTGTCCCTATTCAACAGCTAAGGCTTCCCTAGGCAGCTGCCATGCATGCTCATATTTACAGCCTCGTTTCCATGCAACTTTCCGCCATTTTTGAAAAAGGTCTATACAGACGGGGACATAAACGAACTCCCCCTTCTAAATGAGTAAACGGCTTTTTTTGCAGGTGTTTCTGATCTGTAAATAGGAGTCTTAAAAAGTTGACGGGAAAAAAGTAATGTTTCCTTTTTACCAGGACGGCCTTGAATGAGTTTTTTTTTCCATAGCCTGCGAGCCGGCTCTCCAGTGGGTTTTCCAGAGAAGAATTCGTTAGGGCGCGCGCGGGGTTCCCGGCTCTCCAGTGGTTTTCCAGAGAAGAATTCGTTAGGGCGCGCGCGGGGTTCCTCCGCGCGCCAAAAAATCGAATATCCGAAAAAACCCACTGGAGAGCCGGCTAGCAGGCTATTTTTTCCAAAAAGAACAGCTTCAATTTTTACCAGCCAGAGCAGAAAATCAAACTTTGTATGATTGATTTGGAAAAGACTTTTGTAGAACGATCAACATTTTCCAGCAAAGCGGAAATACATGGAAACAGCACAGCATTATAGCAGCAGAACATTGTTTATTCAGAAGCCCAAAATATATGCTTACATGGCCATGTAGGGGCGGATACAGGATTTCCAGAAAGTGAAAATAATGGAGGCCAAAGTTGAAAACTTGCTCCGGCAAATACAGTAAAGGTGTGGGAAAATCTATCGAATAAAAGGGGGGGCATTTTGCGTTGAATTTTGCATTACATCATGCGTTGCGTTTCGGCGTTGCCATTTCGCTTTGTCTTAGCCTGCTAGCAGGCGTTGGAGGCTGTTTTTATCGGCGAGCAGGCTAGCTTTGTCTCTGCGTTGCCATTTCGCGTTGCCTTCTTGCGCTCGTTTTTCGCGTTGCCTTTTAATTGCGTAGTTCACCAGTTGCTCATATTTGAATATTTTGATTCTGATATTATACGTCAAGGCACTAGCAGAGAATGGATGGACTCTCAGAAGTACAGCTTGGACGTCATGCGTCCACGCACGATAGTAGCAATCCTTGAAATATACAGAACGCATCCTTTTCGAAAACACCTCCAATATGGCGTGTTTGTAGTTCCTAAGGCAAAGGAATCCCGCGCGTCCAAAAAATCAAATATCCGGAAAAACCCACTGGAGAGCCGGCTGGCAGGCCAAGGCAAATGGCATCGTGGTACTCTTGGGCTTAGGAACTTTTAATAAGCTTCTCTCCTATCAACCTCTCCATAAGGAAAACAGCAAATGTACAATTTTGACCAAATAGGATTTCAGCGTTTTTATTCGGTTATTATTCTTAATATTATACATGACCCACTCCCTATTTAACAAACTATTTATGGACGGCATAAGTTTCCCTCGAACCAGATATTATAGTGTAATTATTCGGCGTCTTTCGAATATAATGTAAGTATTCAACGTCTTTGGAATATAATGTTCACATTACGATACCCTACACACATTAACTTATAGCCTACGCATGACGCACAATTATATCTGTAACAAACGAACCAGAAGTTAGCTCTTGTTGAACAATATCGTCCTTAGTAATATACCGAATTGCAAAAAAATCCGTTTCCATCCGCTGATTAAAGGATGTTGTGCGATGTTTAAAACGTTAATCAATGAGAACAATTACAAACAAAGGCTTGGCTGACAAGTGCTCCTCAGTATTTTTGGACTGCAACCACAGCCACTTGACAATTACAGAAAAACCGTAAACCCTGTTAAGGACCTCTTAGTTGAATTCCAGGTCGGGAGGTAACAGAACAGCCTGAAATTCTGGGGTGGGTACTCTGTTCCATCAGTGAAATACCATGGCGGGCATAATCACAATATGGAATTCCAGGGTGGGTAAGAACAACTAACAATTTCCAGGCGGGGAAGCTGAAATTGCGGTCCTCAACACTGGGGATGCAAATATTATTTTTGCGAATGCACAATGGAATTAGCTACCTTGTCGCTTTTGTGTGGGACATACCTTTTGCGATTTTTTCTTTTTAAGTCCTGCTAAACGATGACCTTGAAATTAGTGACGTGAATTTCAATATCCTTGGATATTATATCTGATGATTGTTTATTTGAAATAAACAAAATCGTCCTTCAGCCAAAAATGAAAGTAGTCTTGCTAAATGTACTGTTTTAATTTCTAGTGAAATTAAGTGACTTGTAAATTTGGCAACGACAAGGTTCCTTTTTTTCCCATGGCTGTGTGAATTAAAATAATTAAACGTTAGCTAATTCTTTATTTAGAAGATTGGAATATAGTTATCTATTTTCGATTTATTTTTCTGAGCAATGCACTCTGCGATCCAGACGATGTTTCTGCTTTCTTGTTCCTTTAACTTGACGTAGGCATAAAAGACTCCAAAGTGAATTGCTGAAGGAACGCCAGAGTGTTTAATTTCACCTAAAATGAACAAGCAAATTTAGATAAATCAGTGTCTTGAACGCTCTTTTTCTTTTCCTATTTTTTATTTGCTGGGATTCAGTTCAGTCCGCACATATGAAAATAGAATTCAGCTACGGACACTATGTTTGTCGTTGAGGGATTTACAGTATCGAAGAGAGGAGTGAGGGGTGGATGGTGGGGTAGGAGACTTCTATTCCCAATCAACATGTGACCCCCCAACCCTCCGGAATTTCTAATGCCCTTCTGGAATTCTTGAATAATTTCAATATTTTTTCATAACTCTCATGGTCTATTTCCGAACATACAATGTACCACACATGAATGTTAGTTGAGGGACGAAGTCAAAGCTTGAATACGGTTAACTGTTTGACCGCCGGAAGCCTGTTTAATGGTTGAACACTGATCAAGAAAGTTTGCAGAATTAAAATGCAGTTGAAAATGTAAAATAGGAAAATAAACGTACTGTATTGTATTTGTACTTGGCTAAAAATGTTTGCACACTGTACAAACCTCATGTTCAAAAACTTGTCTTCAAGTGTCTTCTCGCCTGGTCCTGTTCCTGCCCCATCAAACAGTACTCGGTAATCCTGGGATCAAATTGAGAAGAGAGATTTTACTTGTTGTTTATATGATTTTATTATAAACCACACTTAGGTATGTCAATATGGTAGCCGTTCTCTGAACTGCTTCCTGCTACTATCTAATTGGCTAGCCAATACACCACCCAAATAGAAATCAGTCAGAAATCTGTCAAGAAATCAGACATATCAAGAGGTGATCGGAAAATTCTCATTTTTCTTATATTTTTATTCAACTTCACCTGGTTAATAGGCCTCTTGCGAGATGACGTCATATTCAAAATGGCGGCCTCCTGACAAGGAATTTTACCCCCTATCAATCCCACAATGCGTCTCAACTGGTGCTTTATGGGATTGATAGGAAGTCAAATTCTTTTGTCAGGAGGCCGCCATTTTGAATATGACGTCATCTCGCAAGAGGCCTATTAACTTTTTTCGCTAGGCGCCATTGGCGACTAATTAAAAAATTAAGTCGCCAAAATGCAAACATTTAGTCGCCACATAAACTGGATCTAAGCTTAACTTAGAAAGATGGAGTGCCATTTGGCGACTAGATCTAAATGTTTGGTCGCCAAGCCTCCAAATTTAGTCGCCATTGGCGACCATATGGTCGCAGTGTCAGGCCCTGTTAAGTATAACAAACAAATACAACAGACTATAACAAAACAGTACAACGATAGTACCTAAAGGCAGGGACACCACTACAGCAGAGCCGATTAGTTTTTGTTTATTCAATAAAGTGTAAAGCTTTTTAGAATATTCAAATAAACATCACAATTATTGTACCCAGGTTCATACGCTTTCTTAATGACAAAAATCCAGGATTTTCCAGGAAGTCTTTGGTTACGGTATTTTTTCCAGGAATTTTTCTTGGGTAGAAATGCCCCCCCCCCCCCCCAAAAAAAAAAAAGTCTGGAGGATGTCATAATTTGCAGCCCAAAATCAGATTCATGAAACTGACTGATTCAACCACATTTGAGTTGAAACATTTTTCCAGGAGTTTTCCAAGATATTCCTTAAAATGCCAGGAATTTCAAGGACTTTCCAGGAAGGAAATGAACATCCAGGATATTCCAGGATTTCCAGGACGCATACAAACCCTGTGTACATGTACCTGACATTGTCACTTACCGAGTAGAAGTCGGCAACTGCTCTGACTTGGTCATAGTCATCAGCTTTAGATAACCTGGCCAGCCCATCTGGATAGAGCTTGCCACATTGAGGAAACAGTTTCTGTCTGTCATCTTTACTAAGTTCTGTTCCAAATGAGTTGATGGTGATGATGAATGCCCTGCGGTCTGCCTCAAACTGGAATGAATAAGTTGTCCATAGTAAGGAAGGAGTTAACATGTACATACACTGACTGGCCCTCATATATTCCAACACTTTTTTTGACATGATTTGTTGTTTCCTTGACTGGACCACATTTTCAAAGATGGAAGTGTTTTACTTTGAATATGGCTCTGCCAACCCAACATTTTAAGTAAATTCTTCAATTTGATTAATGAGATGTACTAAGAAATGAGTCAGAAATGATTCCAAAGTTTCAGGTTGTCAGCAATGCAGTTTACAATATTATGAGTTGTGACTGTACATCATGTACCAGTGTAGTGAGTTATGTAAAGCCTGGTGCACACTCGCGACATAAGGACCTTATGTATGTTGCAACAAAAAAAGCATGAGAAAATAATTGAAATAATCAATATTTTCCATGAAACATCATTAGATTCCTTCAACAAAGCATTGTGTGTTTCCAAAAAATATCCATACCCCCCCCCTTTCCAAAAAATATCCATACCCCCCCCCCCCCCCCCCCCCAACGGAAGGGATCGGAATTCCAGAGGGGTAGGGGGGGGGGGGGGGGGGGGGTCAAAGGCCTAGGACTTTCCAGAGGGTTGGGGGGTTAACGACCGGAACAAAATTTTCAGATGCGTAGCAAACCGCACTTCTCTCGAAAATAAGTTTTGCGTGAATGTTTTTGTTTTTCGCTGAAAAGACGTTCACGCTTTCTACAATTAATTAATCACCACTTCAGAAACAATGAAATATAGTTAAATTAACTGCTCATTTTGTCATTTGAGAATCCCTCTGTTTTCTGTAACGAAACTGATAAGAAGCGTGTTAGGCCCTGGTCCACACTAACGCATTTTCAAAGTATTCGTTTTCAAATTGATACGGATTCGCAGAGTGTTAGTGTGGACGGTAGATTTAGCTCCAAACAAGCGTTCAGTTTTTATTTGATTTGGCATGTACAAGGACAGTCTCAAATTAAGTGGTACAGTTGACGTCATCGTTTTCATTTTTATCCGGATTCGACCGTCCAACTAAAACGATATGTATACGGATTCGGTTTTTTTTTTTTCACTTTCGAGAGCGTTTTCAAACTTAGGGTATATGGATTCGATGAAAACAATCAGCGTGTTAGTGTGGACGGAAGGCCTAAACGTATCAAAAAGTATACGGATTCAAACGAAAACACGTTAGCAGTTCTTAATGGACCCCCATCTTCACATTTGGTGTAGTGAATCAAGAGATGGGGCATAGAAATTGCATACCCGTATATGGGGCACATAACATCTGCAGTAATGCCACCAAGATCTTCACAAAACTTGTAGAATCCTTCCAAATAAGCCTGAAAATTTACAAAAAATTCAGAAAAAATATATTTAAAAGGAAAAAACTAGAGACAATTATAGGTGCATCGTTGGCTGCCACGTGACTTTCATTTCAGACCCTTGGTACTGTAGTAGGACTAGATATTGGTAAAGTCTACCCATAGTTACTATTGGGATCTTAAAAACTGCTCACAAAACTACTGAACTTCCATACAGCCACTATCTTGTTTTGATGCTTGTGCACCATCACACTCGATGATGGCACTTTCAACACCAGAGAGCCCTTATTGTTGTGTTGAGTTTGCCGGGTTTCATAACCAGTGTACCCAAGGAACACTATTTAAAAATTCATATCATCAATTTCTTTTACAAGTTGAGTTTGCATGTAGTAATCTATTGAGATTTACTTTTTACCTTATATAGTGTGTTTCTGATAATCTCAATGTTCATCTCATCTAAATCTTGTTCAGATATACACTCGACAAAAATGGAGCTGAAAAACAAACAGACAATCTTGAGATTTGCAACTATACTAGGTTTAAGTTCAGAATGTTTCTACTATGACCTTTTGAAAGTAAAAATCAATAAGCAAATTAAAGTTCTTTTAGGTAAGAACCGTTGCAGTACCAATGGGAGATTTTTCTAAAACTCATTCATGGACAAACAGATCACTTTAGGAATGGGTTTGCTTTAAACCCACCAAAACAATATTTCATGGATAATTCTGAAATTCCTGTAAATGCTTTTACATAAACAAAATCCATTTATGATGAGTAGCATGATCACCCCTCCATTTACTGTAACATCAGGTCAAACCCAAAATCAGCTAGTAGTGGGTATTTATAGTGAAATTATATGCCAGTTATGTCATAGATGATAACATAAATTCAAATTTTTTGTTTATTGTAATCCGAGACGCTCTAAAATACAAATTTAAGATTACCCATAATACCTTGCGGGCGTCATAGGTCAAGCAGTCTCTTAGTTTTTCTTAACAAAAATACATGTTGTTTAGAAAAAAATGTTTTTAAAAACTGGTTTTAACAAGCTACATGTTTCAGGGCTCGAAATTAAAAGATAATCATTGACATACTTTTATGCGTTGCACCAAAATTATAAATAAATCAAAAATTTTAGGGCTAAATCTTGGTGTAAATCCACTAGGAGAACACTGTAAAAACTAAAAACATGTAGTTATTGTACGACTAAGTGAAACGTTAGTCGTAAAATATTTCTTTAGCCGTAGTTACGCTTGTATCGGGCGCAGTTTCGAGCCCTGAGTTTGTGAGCGTGATTCCCACGTGACTCAGCTTCCCGGCTCTGTTGACGTCTTTGTACAGCTTTCTGCAGCACATTCTAGCGTTTTTTTTTTTTTGTAATATGCCTTATTCTTTTCTTTCTTTTCTTCTTTTCTCCTTAGCTCTGCGATATTTTTCGTGAAAGACGTCGAGATTTACTCTCGAGTGAATTAATTTAGTTGCTTAGTTTACGCCGCGTCGCGCATGTGGAAAGAATGTCACGCAATCGTTTGCGCTTCTGTATGAACAATACAAAAGCCCTGAAGCTGTCAAATGCCCACCCCTTTTATTGACATTAAACACATGAGGTTACCTGAAGAAGAAGATTGAGCAAATGCCGCTAAAACTGCCAAGGATTATTGCAGAAGCGAAGTAGTTTGCGCGACCCAGCACGTTTGTTGTACCTTTGTTACGCTTTATGAGCACATCAATTACAACATAAATGTTTCAGTTTTCTTTGGCAATGAATATCTCGCGTTTTATTCGCTTAAAATACCTACAATTTGACCATAAATATGTTGATGCATGCCCAACAGAGAGCTCATTCTTTTACTTCGACCACTGTAACAGTTGCTCTTGAGAAACACATTTTTCTAGTGCGTTGCTTCTAAAAATAGATGTTTTGCAGCAAGTTCTCAAGCGTTTCAGTTTATTTCAAATGTGCTCTGTGTCGAACATATAAAATCATGCGTAATAAAAGAGTACGAGTAGTTAATCTGACCAAAGCCCATCACCGTTTGATTGCTTTCAGGTCTGTTACGGTAATTTTGTACTTTCAAAATCCTAATTTTCTCCGGGCGGTGTATTTAGAGAACAGAAGCGTTACATACTAACTAGAGATGCGTATACTAAAATATTTCGGCGAAAAAAAAGCAATTCGCCTGAAGCTTTCTCAGATGTAGCATGGTTAACATCTTCAACGATTTCTATTACGATTGTGCGATTTTCCTGGTTTATATGAATGCGCAACGACTAAAGCGTGTGATGCTGTAGAATTGTGTAACGCGTTACATGCTCAATTAGCGCATTTTTTACCATATTTTAAAGTTTTCGGTACATTTCATTTATGATTTTAGAATGTTAACCTCTTTATTTGAAGAACTGTCTTTTCTCTGTTGTAATGCTAAATTTCAGGTTCATAACTTGCACCAAACGCGAAATATTATTTTTTGAGTATATTAGGCAACCTTGAAATGGAGGGGTGATCGTGCTACTCATCTTATGTGAATTTGACTGTATTTTACAAAATAACCAAGTGAGAACTTGTACATACCGGTAGAGAGTCTGGGATGTCACCTCTCCAAGTTTTGCAGGGAGTCTCAAAATTTTTTGCTTTGTTTCCCAGGAAAATTTAAGATGACAACCATACATTTACTGTATTCCCCTGGGAAAATTGCAGGAAATTTCATGATTTCAATGCGGTCTCCAGATTTTTGAAGTCCTGGGGCCCCTGGAGAGTGTTAGGTATTTCCATAAATGTTCCTTATTAACTCCAATGAAAACTAAAGCATGTCTCATTTCAAATAGTGATACATTCATGTTTTAGGGGAAATATTTCTGTGTTCATTCCAAGTGGATTTTTCAAATGCAAATTCAGTGATCGGCACATTATTGAAATAATGCAAATTAACCCTACTCAAGAAAATCTACCGGTAGCAGGAACTCTACTGCTGGTCATGCACTCCTTACCCAAGGGTGTGTCAATCATTACAGCATTGTACAGATCAGCGGGAGTAGATGCTATGTTGATAGATGCCATCTCTTCAAAACTCCCCAGAGGATGGCACTTGGGTATGAGTTCTTGGATTGGACGCTGGTGTAGAGTCCCCGTAATGAGAAGGATAATGTTGTCAATCATATAGCTGTATCTGGTGAAACAAGGTGGCAATTTAAACAAGAAGGGATCAGTGTAAGAGTTCTCCTGTTGACAGGTCATGAGAATTAAGCAGAATTAATGACAATTTGTTTGTAATACTAACGTGATGAAGTCCATGAATGTAGCTAGAGGTTCCAATGCCTGATTTCGCAAGTGCCTGAACTCTTCCACCAATTTCTCTTTCAGTTTGTCATCGATAACAGACACTGATAAAGGACTGGCTTCATTCTGCAGGAAATTCCCATAGTCTGTGCTCTGTAGATGTAGCTTGAGATCTGATATCAAAATTATAATATGGATTGGACTTAGCAAAGTCAGCTTCTCTTAGTAGGGCATGTGTTACAGTGACGAGAACCAGTATCTTCTGATTTTCTACACATTTTCTACACAATTTGGGACATTCAGTATTAAAATGTTACTTCTAAAAGACCTTGAATTTTGTTCCATGGTGCAAGCATTGTAATTGGGGTTAGTTAACAATGTATTAAGACTTTCAAGATACTGGCCAAGTACATGTATACTTCTTGTAACTTGATAGCCTGCATGTAGCAAGGATTTCTGTGGTTTCCTTTTAACTTTTTTAGGGGCAGAGAAAAAACCTGCAGAGTATGAGAGACTTTGATTCAGCTGTGTGAAATATGGTTTGATGGCTAAAATGGAGAGAGCAGCCAAAATTTGCTCACACATTTCTCTCACCTCTGAAACACACGGAAATGCACTGTGAATGTTGTGCAAAAAGCACTAGATATAAAGCACTAGAAAGTATGCATCAGTTGTTCTTGAAATCTCCTTAAGGGACTGTTCGTTAATTACGTCGCAGGGGGGGCTGGTGGTTTTATAGGGGGGGTAAATTTTGCAGAACGTTGAAAAATGTGGGGGTAAATTTTTAGAACACGCGAAACTTTTGGGGGGTGCATTTCAGGTCATGCAAATTTTCAACAGACTAGGACTGAGATTGAGTGCAATTGCGTGAAACGCAGAGCACTGTATAAATCCGGAGTGTCCTAAGCCAACTAAAGCTTTCCTACTAAAGGTTTCTGTCGAACTTCTCCTCTCTTTTCTTGCCAGTTAGAGCTTGTTCTACCGGTACATCCTCTTCAACAATCGTACTTAGTTTAGACGCCATTTTGATGCTTACATTGTAGCTTAGTCAATTAGCGCGCAGGGGGAGGGGGTAAAATTTCAAATAGCCGTTTTTCGAAGGGGGTAGAAATTGAAACTACTTTTTTGTACGGGGTAAGTTTTCACAAAACCTACAAGCAGAAAAAACCACCAGCCCCCCCTGCGACGTAATTAACGAACAGTCCCTAAATACTGTAGTTCAGCCAAAGGCGCTCCCTTTGAAAGATCTGATAATATCTCAAGGAAAGGTTGAGAATACAGACAGTGCATTCATGTATACAAGTTCTCCATGTACACCCTTCTAGATCTACATCTGGGAACCCTTAGTAGATCTTTGAGGTATAATAAAAAGGAAGGGGTGGGAAGGAGCTCTAATTTCAAAAATGATCTGAATTGTAGTAGCACAACAATATGTAGTTTGATGGTCTTTGATCTCTCAAGTTCTGAGCTAAAGTTCGTTACGGTCGCCAGCAAATATGAAACCCATGCAAGTTTAAATAATTTTAAAACCCCACCGAAACGTCTGCATGAAAAGCTGTACTCTTTAATGTTCCTGCCCTTGTAATGTCAGAAATGTCAGAGAACAAATCCATCATAACAGGCGAACTACGAAAATCGAAGATCAACAAAATGACATCATGTGACAATCTTACGTCCAGAGCTACACAAGAAACACAGATTTTCTCTGTTTACGGTGTACCGCCATAATGATACAATGCTGTTCTTTGTATAATTGTAAGCTTAAACTGATGTTAAAAACTCCTTGTAAAAGAACAGAAAGATAAGCTTAAATGTACAAGCAAATTTCAACAAGCAAAAATGTCTTGACCACGAAGAGTTGAGTTCAACGTCGCACATCTCATAAACTTACCCTCGAGTGTTTCGCACTGTACAAGGTTAAGATAGTCACTTTGTGTGAGTACACCAGATCTGAATCCCCTTACTAAACCCTCAAGATATCCTGCATCCACATTGAAGAAAGCTCGCCAAATGACATCAAATTTGTCTCGGCCATTTTGGATTCTTCGGAGAAGTGAACCAAGATGGCCGACTTCACTATCGGCCCAGTCTTCTCTCGGTTGTTCGGTACACAGGTCACAAGGTTCACAAAGTCACATGATAATACTCGCTCTCCTCTCTCTCTCTCTCTCTCTCAACCGTGAAAGACGTGAAACCACATCGAAAATTTAAGAAAACCGCAAATAAAAACTGCCAAAACCGCGGAACCGCAAGCCCCAATGGCCCCCTCCTCGATATGTGCGATGGTCTCACTTTTTGCGAGAGAGAACGTCTGAATTCACCACGAGATTTCCGCATCTTTTATCTATGTTGCCAGCAAAAAATCCAAAAAGTCGTTTTCTTAGTGACAACGTTCCCAAGACAACGCACAAGCTTTCTTATATAACAGTTGCGGCACCTGCGACTGGCGGCCGAATTGGGAGGCTCGTACGCACTTTTTTTGCTCAGGGAGCGTGCGCCGTTAAAATTGTCAAGGAGTGTTTCATAACGCACATAGAAAGGCTATAACAAGTTTTAGGCAAGCCCTTGGGCCTCAACGTTTCGGTATTTTTCACGGGGCCGAGATCGATATCTCTCTACAGTTTGAAGATCCTCTGTCTCTCGCACACTGTCCTCAACACCTTTCCCAACGCTCCCCCCCCCCCCCCCCCCCCCAATAAAAGAAAGAAAGAAAAAAGACTGAGAACTTGTTCGAAAATATGCCCTGAGTGTCAGTGTCATTTCCACTAGCCATAAGACCCCTTTCTTCCCAGGAAGATAAGGCCGTCGACGTCGACGTCTCTTTGTTGACAACGACAAAAGTACACAATGTCGAGACAAGTGGAATGAGGCGAGGCCCTTCGCACAGAATAGATCACGAGACTCAGACAACAATCCAAGATCGCACTTGAAACACGGGCCAGAGTAGTGGCGCTTATCTCTATGGGGGGGGGGGGGGGGGGGGGGAATACCGCCGCATATACAATGCTATTCTTGCATTCTAATTGGCTGTGCTTTCTATAGCGTGATACTAAAAGCCGATACAAGTGTACAAACATCGCTGTTTTCTCAGGTTATTTTTCCAAGGTGATGTATCGTCCTTATAATCGGCTCTAATTTCAATAGTAGCGTCAGTCTCCTCCCCCAGCGCTCTTTGGAATACAATTGACAAGTCAGGCATCAACATTTATCTGCTTTGAAAGAAGACGAGGCGTACTGTTATCTACAAGTGCCTTTGCTCCATGGCCCTGGCTACAAAGGGTAAACGTTTTGGGCCCTCGCAGAGGGACATATAGCCTTACAGAAAACACACGGGAGCACAAGACGACAAGAAATATTAATAAAGTAGTATTAACCCCATGAAGAAAGAATCCCATTATGGAAAAATGACGTCACTGAGAAAGCATGTCCTCTATTGGTGCCGTAATCTTTTCCTTCATGTTTTAAATATTTGTGATACCTTTCCCCAGCATATCTCTAACCGAGGAAAGCTTATCGATTTTTGTCGCGGCTCCCGAGTTAAAGATCGATCGCAGAGTTCCCCAGAAGTATCATGCCGCAAATCCTTGCTAATGTGTCCTTCTCCTAAAGGCACAAGCAAACCGCTTTACTTGAGAAGCTGGGCAGAGGATAATAGAGGTTAATTTGACACGATGAGTGAGCCTTTGAAAACTGTAATAAATGATCCCAGGCGTTGTGTATTAGTCGCATCGTTCTGTATTAGTCGCATGCCATAGAAGTACAGTAAAGGAGCGGGCCCCTAAAGCTCTTAGCGTACCGTTTAGATAAGGCCAATCACAACATACGTCACTTCCGGTAGCCTCAAATTATCTTATCCCAACTCAAGCTGAGATGACAATGTCAATATTAAATTTCCGAGTCATTTTAAAAACACCTTAACAAATGTCATAGTATGCAGTCCCTTTTAAGTTTATTTTGCATTGTTAGTGGAATTCACCGTGGTAGATCTGTACTGTCAGTCGTTCATGACTGGACGTTGAGCAGATTTCCGCCGCAGGCCCCTGTCTTCCCTTGACCCCTGCTGACCCTGCCACATGAGATTTACGCCTGTCATTCGCCGCGTTAGAGACTCCAAGACAAGCCCGATCCGCACGCTCTATGGATTGATACGAAGTTACATCAAAATAACCCAAGTTAACTTCTTTAGGAGTGCTCAAATATGCGTAGCCAGGACTCTGTTAGTACTAAGTCAGTCCTGAGCTACCAGAGCAGCCATTTGAGCTATTACAAATTCCGTCTACGAGTATTTATTTGCACTTCAGTGTGTTTAGCTGCCGTGGTGTTACTCGTGGCGTGTTTTATCATACAAGTTTCGAATTCTTCAAGTTTGTTCCCCGAACGGTATGAACTGGCAGAAAATGACATGAGAACAATCCAAGTCTCCACAACCTTCTGTCAGGCGATCACAGTCAAGGGTTCTCAGCAATTACGTACTCTTAGGATCCTAAAGAAGGTTAAACTCTCCCGATACACTCGGGTCTCAAACGTCAGCGTGAACCTGATCGTGGCTCGAGGTAAATATTGGTACAAAGCTTATTATTTGTTAAAAGGGTCCAGTGTTGTCCTCAGTGCGCGATCTGACATTTTCTTCAAGTTATTTATTTTCAAAAGAAGATCTGATCTCGATAGTTGGATCACTAGACTGAATTCATCGCGATATCGGCGCTCCTACGTTGGCAACAAAGCTACAAGCATCTCGTATATTTATAGAATCCCCGAGACAGGGAACTACTATATCCTTTTTCAGCGGGTATCTGGGAAACGCCTTCTAGAGAGACTATCTGCGGTGTTTACAGTGTACAGGCGCACGTATGATCTCTCGGATACCGTTCATGAGTGTAATGCGGGCGTTAGGCAAGACTGTACCGCTCGATTAATGTTTAATTCGGAGGAGAACGCACTAATAGAGGTCAAGCAGTCAACGAGCCAGCTTTACCTGACTAATATCCCGACAACATGGTTCTGTGAGCCTAGGATATGGTTCTATATCGTGGTCTTCGCTGGAGGATTTCTGTTGTGTTAATAATAGGGTTGATTTTCTATGTTGTGCTCTTGAACAGAAAAAGATCTGGTTTTATCAAGGAGTGTTTGAAACATGGTTCAAGATCAAACAGTTTTCGGAGTGAAGGTTCTGCCACTTTACTTGTAACTAGGGGGTCTGTGCGCATTAACCACGCATCTTTGCGGCGGCAGCCTAGCCGCGCGGCAAGCGTGCGTAGTCATAGCAACGAAGATCACCAAGGGATGGGCACTTTACATAATGATGGTCAAGCTACTCGTCTCCCTTCTATTGTAACTCCTTTATACACAGGTGAGCTCCCTGTGGCAGATGACACAGGTAGCCCGCCGATGACGCCGCAAACTCCGCCAATGTTAAGGGCGGGCTCCATAGGGACCATTTCTCTCGCATCTTTAGATCTTGGCCAGACAAGAAGATCTAGTTTCTCCACATTTCAAAGTGGCCCAGGCTCGGATGTGGCTGATACGGCAAGTTTGCATTCCTGCCCTGGAGCGATCATACGGCGGCATTCGTTCAGAAACCCCCACCATCCGGGGTATTATCAACAACTAAAACGCGAGCGTGAAGAGCGTGAGGAATTCCTGCGTGACATCCAGCGGCTGCGTGATCTCGAAGTAGGAACTGATGCAGAACGGGAAGGGCTCCTCGGGACGACTTCGCACGAGGAACGTGAACGTGATTCTAATGATGCGCATGAACGTGATAGTCAGCGTGATCGTGAACGTGCGCTGCGCGTTAACTCTCTAGACCGCGCAACTGCAACTTATTATCGCAACGAGCTTGTGGAGTGGAAAAGTGCGACATGTCCAAGGCATCAATCCAAACTTCGTGATTTCTATCGTGACCTTGAGCGGGAACGGAAGCGCAGTGAAGGCAGCGAGATTGACCAGGAGAAAGAGAACCGAACCAGTCGCGGGAGCGATTATGAGCGTGAGTTCGAGAGAGCGCTAGAGGCGGAAGCTCCTTATGCCCCACACAAACGCGGCAAAATCGAGAAAGACGCTACTGGAAATGGAGCAAAACCGAAGGTTGCGGAAAAACGCTCTCGTAGGAAACCTAAATCGAACGGGTACATCCCTAGAACTGATCCAATTTGGAAACAGCAAATCGATGCGCCAGTTCAGGTGCATCCAGTTCCCAACGGAGGCGCGAAACCTAAAAAGCGCAAGAAACAAAAGGACCAAAATAGCAACACTCGACAGGATGTGAAACTCAGGACGTTACCAACACGGAAGAAAGAGGGCTTCTGGAAACCTAGATTATCGGTAGTGTCAGAAGTATAGTCTGCATGAATCGTCCCCAGTCTTCTCTATGATCCTTTGCGTCTTCAATCTCCCTCCACATGACCGTGATCCTTAGCGCGCGCGCTACTTGTTTTTTTTTTTTTTTGTTTTTTTTTGTAGAGACGACTGGGGACAAGTCAGTTGTAGAGTTGTATTGGATAATAGTTTTCCCTTTCCTCGATTTTTTTTTTTCTCGTACAAGTGGGTTGAGTGCCTCACTCTACTCTATGACCCTTAAAATCTGTGGGAATTCCTCTGGCCAATCAGACCCGAAATACCCTTCAAAGTTACCCCCATTTTAGACTGAACGCCCTGTGGTATACAGACCTCTTCCCTAGAATGTTCGATCTCCGACTGGGCCATCATCTTAGCTTCCGTTTTTTACCTTTACGCCAAGCAATACCCCAGCCATTCCCTTCAGGCTGCAGAGGGACGCGGGAGGGGAGGGCGGGGCGAGCCAAGGTAACCCATCCCAGATCAGGATGGGAGTGTTGATGTTCAAGTTAGATTTTACCTAATATTCTTCTTATTGTCCTCAGGTATGGACCATTCCAGCTATATAAGCGCGCACTCTCTCTATTCTTTAGAAATCCCTTGGGAATGTACCGTGATGCAACGTGCGCATACAAGGCAATTGATTCGTGAAATGTAACACAACATTCTCGTACCCAGAGCTCCCCGGCTCGCTCCTCGCAGGGAGGCTCTGGTGACATCAATTTGAGGACCGTTGCTGATTGGCTGGTTTTGAACGTTGGTGCATGCGCAGAAAGTTTTTTCTCTCAACGGCTCTGTATCAAATCTCACGCATGCGTCAGTGGCTGTCACCAGAGCCTCCCCCGCGAGAAGACGAGCAGGGGAGCTCTGGGTAAGAGAATGGTAACACAACTACTACATGCAGCGCGCACATTTATGATAGCTGGAATCGTCCATTGTTGGGATGAAAGAAAACACGCGCAACTTATATTACTCTGGCATGGCGGCAAACCACCAAATTCAGGGAAACTGACAGACGTCGAGTCTGACAAAAGAGCGTTGAGTAAACATGTACCAAGAAGTGAGTTTCGTTTTTTGTTGATCCAGAACAGTTTTTGAACCAACTTTCAATCGTTAGAATGGCCGTTTTCACACTAGAAGACGAACAAATCGTCTAGACGGACAAATCGTCTGACGATTTGTTCGTCTTTGTACGTCTACTGTGAATTCAGGTCGGACTCTAGTCGATTTGTTCGTCTATACGAACAAGTTGTCTATGAAAAATCGTCTCTAGACGGCCAAACAGACGAACAAATTCAGACGATTTGTTCGTCTGAAAATTGTTCGTCCCGTTTTCACATCAGACGATTTGTTCGTCTACAGACGATTTGTCCGTCCAGACGATTTGTTCGTCTCTAGTGTGAAAACGGCCAATGAGAAAGCAGTAAAAAAAATATTTGAGGTGTATAAACTTATTGTTATAATCTCGATGATTATCTTACATTAAAATATAACTTTGGTGACATCGATTTTCTTTTGCAATTCCCTGACTGTTTGTGCTAATGACCTGTAGTTCATTGGAAAATGTCTCAGACTTCCATTTTCCTTCTCAGACCCTACTCTGTTGCGTCAGCTTGTGCGAGAGACTTGTGGTAATGAGAATGTTCTGGGCTACATTCTCTACATTCCCTAAATCGACGCTTTCTATGGCTTTGTGTTGAATGCTAGGCGGACAAAATGGCGCCCATGATTGTGGTTTTTAAATGTTCTAAATTTTTTGCTTCGTGTTCATTGCTTGCCTTCCGCCATCCAATGCAAGATCATAAAGTATTTGAGTTCGGAGAACATTCAGTCCAAAGTCGGAGGGAACGGAAACCCGGATATAACGTGCGGTCCAAGTTGACCCTTTGAGGAGACTTCCGGTTTCCGATCCAACTTCTGAGCGGGCTTCCTGTGCTCGAGGATGAACCGTGAGGAAGCGCTAGGTCTGGATCGAGCTTACCCGCAGAAGAGTGAGGCAATCGCGTTCCCAGAGCCTACTCCGCCGTTGTTGTTTGTCATAGGCTCTGGCGGCAGAGAATCGTAGGCCGATTCTGACTGGCTAATATCCCCGCTCGCCATTTTGAAATTTGCCTAACCGACAATACCGATTGTCCTCAGAGCTTCAGTCAGTCACATGACCGAGAGGCTCTGGGAACGAGAATGAAGAGTGAGGTCCCAGGTGACGTCACATCTCTTTGACCACAGGAAGCCCGCCCAGAATGACAAAAACTAAACTGGGACATTGGAGCTGGCAATGTGCACTAACATCATCTACCTACTACTCCACTGCTACTACCATATTCGTAGAATTGACAAGACAAAGGAACAACACAGTATATGCCAACCTATTCAATCCCAAAACTGCAAAATCATTCCTTGGGTTCCTTAAAGATGCATATGGAATTTAATCTCTAGATACACAGAGTTCGGGTTTACGCCCCTTGCTTTGGGGGCCACAATATGCAACCCCGCCTCAAACAATGAGCTGGTGATTTATGTATAATATTAGCCAAATATGGCTTTCACAATTTATCGGTTATCCAGGATAACAATCGTGTGTGATGGGTAGTCGGTAAACTCTACAAAGATGAAGCGATACGCGAAGCTGCCTCTTGCACCCTGAAAAAAAAAGAATTATAACACTTCCTGCACAAGGCTTCGATGGGCGGAGAGCGTTGCGTGACTGCGATTCGGGTGGATGCGAGAAGACTAAAGTTCCGGCTAAACTAGGGCCATTCTCTTACCCAGAACTCCCGGCTCGTCTTCTCGCGGGGGAGACTCTGGTGACAGCCACTGACGCATGCGCGAGATTTGTTACAGAACCGTTGAGAGAAAGATATTTCTGCGCATGCACCAACGTTCAAAACCAGCCAATCAGCAACGGTCCTCAAATGGATGTCACCAGAGCCCCCCCTGCGAGGAGCGAGCCGGGGAGCTCTGGGTACGAGAATGAACCAGGGCAGGTGTAGCGCGCGTCATTGTGTCCTGCGCGTATCCCGTAGCGGGTAAACTAGGAAACATTGAACTCGTGCGTTTGTATTTCTTTGTGTCTGGGCTACAAAATGTGTTGTGTGCGACACCTGCGCATTTAAACCTGGTTGCACGCTACGCGTGTGACGGTTATGCACATATTGGGTAGTTTCCCAATACCTACAATACCTACCTTTCCCAATACCTACCTTACCGACCTCGAACGCAAGCGCGAGCGCAAGAATATCAAACTCATACATTTCCCTTTAGTGTGGTTCACACATTGCGACACATCGACACATTGCGTTCTCTTACATTCTCGTACCCAGAGCTCCCCGGCTCGTCTCCTCGCGGGGGAGGCTCTGGTGACAGCCACTGACGCATGCGCGAGATTTGATACAGAGCCGTTGAGAGAAAGATCTTTCTGCGCATGCACCAACGTTCAAAACCAGCCAATCAGCAAAGGTCCTCAAATGGATGTCACCAGAGCCTCCCCCGCGAGGAGACGAGCCGGGAAGCTCTGGGTAAGAGAATGGTTCTCTTACACTTGCGCTTGTGTCTTGCGCGCGACACCTGCGCGTCTAAACCTGGTTGCACGACGCGTGTGATTGTTATTGCACACATTGGGTAGTTTCCCGTCTATAGCTTCTAGTGTGACGCAAGTGTAATTTTAAAATCACAAGGACTACATGCCATTCTACTGCAGTTTTCCTAATTCGTCGAACTCTGCACCGACTAATTTATTGTGTCTTCAAAGCGATCACTGAATCAAACATCTACGCAACCCGGTAGCTTTTGCAAAACCTCCGAGTGATCTTGCTAAGTGTTTATAGTTGTGCGATGGAAATTACTGTTGCTTCAGTGTTTGCAGAATAATGAAAACCACAGTAAGTAATTGTTTTCTGAATCAGATTACAAAATATTCACCTTTTTGACATCCACATGCACATTCCCTTTCCTCTTGCTTCCAGAAACATAAAACTTGACCCTCATGTACTCCTCGTTATCAACAACATATTCTTGGAAACTACAGAAAGTAAATAATAACAAAATTGTTATCTGCAGACACCCGAAATTGACTTGCAAAGAGGCACCCGGGTCTGCATGCTGAAGCCAAACATTCTATATTTATCAGATAATATTTTGAGTCAGATATGGTCAAAAGTTCTTTTGATATCAAATGCACTATTTTTTGATATATTTTTTTCTACAAAAAAAGAAAAATACTTCAAAAATAAGAAAAGATAACTAAATAATATATTATTGCACATAATATGAGGCTCAGGGGAATAAACAAATGAACAAAATTATTCATTTTTCTATGCCGATGAACTTCTTTTGTGTTATTCCCTTACTCAAGTACGAATTTTACTATAATATTGAAATTGGTCTATTAGACTACCGGTACTTGTTCTTGTCTTTTGTGAGTAGTCAGCTCAACACCCAGAGAACTCTAGATACTGAGTATGAATCAAAGCTGGAAATTACTGCCAGTCATCAGACATTGCCCCACCAATTTTCAGATATGTACAAGTAGAGACAACCAAGAAAAAAGCTTTAATGGACATGTCTGATCAAGTAAGATAAATGATTTCCAGTTCTGTGAATGATGCTTATAGGTAATTGGCAGAATAGATGATTGGCAGACTGTAAAACAGACCTGACATGTCTTCTTCGCCCTCTACGCGTTGTCTCCCCATATCCCATAATAGGTTCTCCAAGTTCCTCAACAACCTGTAAAAGGCAAATAATTTTTTTCTATTTTCCATTCATTGTGTGGTTCCAGAAATTATCCATACCCCCCCTACCCCTACAGAAGGGCATTGGAAATTCCGGAGGGGTGGGGGGGTGGGGGGGGGGGGGTCAATTTACCTGATCATTTCCATACAAATACTGTATTTTTCCTTAGAATTCCAGAGGGGTGGGGGAGTCACTTTTGAACACCCTTCCGTGGAGAGGGTATGGATATTTTCTGGAACCACAAAATTGCAAATTTATTTTGCAAGACCAAACTTAGGGCTCATCTCCAGTGTAAGAACTCACCAGCTGCGTCACAAAGCTTTCTTTGTTTGGCAGAATGAAGGTTGAACCAATCATGATTAAATAGTAACTAAACACAAGTGAAGTGGCTGTGATGTTCCAGTAAAATTGTGGTAGAAAGCCTCCTCAATTTCCTGGTTCTATTCAACTAACAATGTTTACATCTTGTTGCCACCCAACTCAGATCATGTGATGATTCCTTTGGGTGGATACAAATCACTCAGTTGAGAGAGAAATATTTGACAATTGTAACAACGCAAAGGAAACATCACATGATCTGTATTGGGTGGCAACAAGATGAAAACACTGTTACCAGTAGTCGATTTGGTCTAATTAAAATGTACTTGGAATAAATTTCCATCTTACCTCAGAATTTGCTAGAACTTGTTTCAGAGCATCAGAATATACTTTGTTGGGACTGAAACCCAGGAATAACTCACTGAAGACATACCACAGCAGCGCACCTAAAAAGAATACAAATACTCATGGTAATCTATAAATGGACAAGAATTTGTTGGTCTGAGCCTATTTAGCATTTTACATTTTTTTGCATTTGCCAGATCCTTGCATGCATGTTATAATATTTTGCTCATGCCAAAACAACAGCACTCCTCTGTTACAGGCCCATAGCCAGCATGAGGTGAGCGAGGCACTCGCCTTGGTAAAAGTAGGCATTAATGATAAACTAGCAGTTTAACTTCATGCTTCATAAGTGGAAGAAAATTGTATGTTTTTTTCTCTGGAAATCTGGTTCACTCTGCCTCAGTAACAATTTTTTTCTGGCTACGGGCCTGTGTTGGATTAATTATTGCATGCTCTCTCTTTTAAACAAAGCACCTTGCAGTAGGGTTAGATCCAGAAATTAATTTGGAGGGTGCATCTCCAGAGTGGGGAAATAGATGGGCATAATACAGCAAAAGGAAAATACGCATTTGAAGTTTCAAACAATTCTTACAAAAATGACAACTTAAAAGAGAATATAGTGTACACTGACTCTCCCCCAGCCTCTAGAAATGGCACCTGTAAATATATTAACACATTGTTTTCACACCTGTTACAGCAAATCCAGCCAGAATTATCCCAAAATATGTCACATCTTTCCCAGCTTGTACAACTATGAAAATAAACAAGTATTTAAAGTGAGCTGATTACCAAAATAATTGCCCAAGAATGTTTCTATACACAATTGGCTACTCTTCAAGAAAAAATATCAGGAAGAAATGAAAGAATGTTCCCATCATTGAAAGATCTACTTTCTGCCTTTTTCTGTAAACTTTTTCCAACAAGTCAATTATGACCCTTGTGTTTGACCAGCCTTGATAACTTTTTTTGCAACTTGTGGGCCAACACTTTTTTGTAAATATGATTTGAAATAAAATCTGAATAAAATTTGTCTGCCTATCTGATGGTGAATGATTTTGAGAGACTGTGAAAAGGCAAGGAATGCAGTGCGATCATGGTACTAAACAGAACCTAATGCCTTCTCATGAATGTTCAAACACATCACACAAAATTTGACATGGCATAATAGTCTTATTTAATCTGCTCTAGTGCAATGATGCCAACCCTTTGACTTAAGGTAATTCCCCTGAAATAAAACTTGTCGTAGAATTTTTTTCTTAATTTGTCTATTTACTACTTAGTATATAAGGAATGAAAATATGAAATAGAAAGAGGGGGTGCCCATGCTTGTTTAGAAACTGTGATGGCGCAAACATACCCCATTTTTAGTGCCAGAGGGCTATTTTGTGAAGGAATACGCGAAACAAGAAAATTGTGATAAAACGCTCACTAATGAAGAAATCCAGTTTGCTTGCAAGTTTGAACAGAATTGTTGGATGCTTCACTACCTAGGACGAACATTGGAATGTTTAATTTTCTATGTGTGTTGACGCTACTCTTGAAAATGTGCAAAAATGTGCGCAGCACTCGTGATAATTTGTGAGTCTTTGGTGTCTCATTTTGGGGCTTTTTATGACGATAGCTCAAAAACTTGTTGTGGAAATTTCTTTAAACTTTTTTTATAACAGGGGAATGATAGTCTTATCAAAATGGTAAAATAAAAATGGGGGTGCCCAATCTTGTTTTCGCGCAATATCCCAAAACGCGACTTTTTCTTGGTGTTTCTCGCTCAAATGGGGATATTTAGCTTGCGCGCGCACGCTCGATTGCGTCATTTTCGAACGAATTGATTGCGCGTCCATGCGCAGAACAGCGTGCGCCGTGCAAAACAGGGGAATAACCTTAAGAAATTGGAAATAAACTGTAAGATCTCAATTGAAATACATGTACAAAACATTATATATGACAAAAATCCAAGTGTCAAGCAATAAAGCAGGAGAAATACAGAAAGTACATCAAAAATGTGAGTAAAACCGGGGGAGTTGGCATCCCTGCTACCACAGGAATTTTCTGCAGAAACCCATTCATGGGAAAAGCTGAATTGCCATGACATAAGAATGGGAAGTGTTTGGATTTCCCATGGACAAACACATGAATTCTGAACACTTCACATTCTTGGCCATTAGAAATTCAGCTTTTCCCATGAATGTCATTCTGCAGAAATTTCCTGTGATACAGTAAAAACCCGCATAAAAGAACAGGTGTTTTGGGAAATCAGGCTGATTTTGTTCTTGTACATTGGGTGTTTTCTGCAAAATCAGCCTGAAATTGTTCTTAAGGTGTTCTTAAAGTTGTTTCTTTTAATATCAAATACTGCATACACTACCAACAGTCGAATAAGGAATGTGATTGGTAGAAAGGTGACAAACAAGTCTAAAAACAATTGCTAAATGTACCCTGGAATTCCTGTTGTAGAATGTGTGCGTGGTCTGAGCACATTATATTGTTCTCCTCGGTACTCTACTACACAGTGGGTTACTGTACTCGAATCTAACTGGCAGCAATTGTTTTATACAAGAACAATTTTCATTTTTCAGGCTGCACGTGTTCTTATGTATAAGGTACCTTTTTGACCAAATTTCAGCCTGAGTGTTCTTAAACCACTTGTTCTTTTATGCAGGTTTTTACTGTAGTGGGTGTGACAGCACAAGTGCTGAACAACCTGTGCCATTTAACCCAAAGGGCCGGGTTGCACAGTACAGGGACCTCAACTCACAGTATTACATTATCACAGTATCAAGATTTCAGATTTTTGAAGTCCTGGGGATGATGTCCCTCACAGTAGCAATATGCTTGTGCATAATGTTTTCCCATTTCAGATCACATGGCATTCCTCTGAGTATTCTTTCTTTGTTTTTCTGCTACACACTGAAGGATAATATTATACTATGAATATGGAAGCACCCAAACAAAGAAAGATTATTCAAATGAATCACACATCAGGTGAGATGAACTATTTTATGAGTCAAATGAGTCAATGTGTCATGAGTCGTGAGTTATGAGTCAAGTTATGAGTCAAGTCTAAAATGATGTTTGTTTTTATACCTTTGTATTAACTTGTGGATATAAGAAGCATCGGAACAAGTTATTGGTGTTGTGCATACTTGTCGCTAGCTCAACCACAGGGGAGCCATTGAAGTCTGAGTGGCAAGAGGGGAGCATGAAGTACATGGTCATATATCTCAGATAACGAATATACTTCGTTCTCATGTTTTTGATGGATCGTTATTTCGATCAGTACCCTGCAAGCAGTGCTTTCTCCTGCAATGTCTTTTATCATAGTTCTCTCCTGCGCATTAATTGTAGAACGAGGCTATGTGTATATGAACTAGTTCTCTCCTGCGCATTTGTAGAACAAAGCTATGTGTATAGTGAACTAGTTCTCTCCAGCGCATTTGTAGAACGAGGCTATGTGTATAGAGAACTAGTTCTTTCTTGCGCATTTGTAGAACGAGGCTATTTGTATATTGAACTAGTTCTCTCCTGCGCATTTGTAGAACAAGGCTATGTGTATAGTGAACTAGTTTTGTCGCGTGCATTTGTAGAACAAGCTATGGGTATATTGAACTAGTTCTCGCCAGCGCATTTGTAAAACGAAGCTATGTGTATAGTGAACTAGTTTTGTCGCGTGCATTTGTAGAACGAGGCTATGGATTGAACTAGTTCTCTCTTGCGCATTTGTAGAACGAGGCTATGGGTATAGTGAACTAGTTCTCTCCAGCGCATTTGAAGAACAAGGCTATGTGTATAGTGAACTAGTTTTGTCGCATGCATTTGTAGAACGAGGCTATGGGTATATTGAACTAGTTCTCGCCAGCGCATTTGTAGAACGAAGCTATGTGTATAGTGAACTAGTTTTGTTGCGTGCATTTGTAGAACGAGCCTATGGGTATAGTGGACTAGTTTTGTCACGCGCATTTGTAGAACGAGACTATGGGTATATTGAACTAGTTCTCTCTTGCGCATTTGTAGAACGAGGCTATGGGTATAGTCAACTAGTTTTGTCGTGTGCATTTGTAGAACGAGACTATGGGTATAGTGAACTAGTTCTCTCCAGCGCATTTGTAGAACGAGGCTATGTGTATATATTGATGAAAAAACATCTGTGTGTAGTCATATAGTTCTATACACTTGGCCTTAGTTTTACAAGTGCGCGTGTGAGAAAAAGCTTAACATTGCCTCAGTCTGCAATTGAACGCGCAAGAACTAGTTCACTGTACGCATAAAATAGCGCTGCGGAGAACTAGTTATACACATAGCCTCGGTCTACAATTGCGCCCTGAAGAACTAGTTCGCTGCCATTATCCGTGTTTTTAGAAAATATATATACAATGAAAGGTCGACGAACAGCTTTTTTCAGGCAAAATACCTCGTTCGCCGATTTTCATACACCCCGTGTTTGTAGACCGACCCGTTGACGGGTTGACGCGTTGTCACATAGCCTCGTAACGCTGCCATCAGTTTCCGTGTTTTTAACCGACCCGTTGACGTGTTGCCACATAGCCTCGTTGACTCGTTGAAGTGTGGTCGCGTTGACGCGATGTTTCAGTTTCAGTTTATTTGCTCGGTTAAGCTAAGTTGCTTGTTACCAAGATTATAAATAATGTATATATAAATTCACAATAAAGGAAATAAATAAATAACATGACAAGAAATAGGTAAATACATTAAGGAATTAATATCTTAAAAGAAGCAACACTTCTTGCATTGACTGCGTAGCTTGGCAAGCTATTCCACTCTGGAATGGTACGTGGAAAGAATGAAAACTTGTATGTGTCAGTTCTGGGGGACAGAACATTTAGCTTTTGATCATGATTCCTCCTAGTTTTAGTTGTGGAAAAAGAAACATGACGCCTTTCTTTTAGGGTATAGCTATACGCGAGGGGGTATTCTGCAGTCTAGCCTCAAAAAGTACATAAACAACAAATTTAATCATTTTAGACTTGACTCATAAATGCAGTACCTTTTGCACCAACGGTAAGCTGTGTCTGTGGTTGCTCCTGCGCTTCCATGATGTCTCCTCTTCCACTGCCTTCTTTTTGTTGTTTTGAAGCTGCGGCAAGTCTTCTAGTTAGCTGCACGTGCAAACAATCGCGCTCAAAAAGCTGCTGAACTAGCTCATCATTCCGACAAGGAACCAGTCTCGAAACACAACTTTTCTGCTGCCGAACCAAACCACTGTGCAAACAGGAAAATCTCCTGCAAGTAGCTTTGTTAATTGTTGTTTCATGTTTCATTAATGTGGCGATTTCACTTTGTGCAGCGCTGAGAATTTTCCATTTTCTATTGCCGAAATGTCTTGTCCCGACTCGGATCAACCTGGCCGCCATCTTGGATTTGTTTATTAGGAACCAGTACCCAGCGGTAGTAATTTTCACAGGCATCCCGCATGTGCTTCACAAAGCAGCTCGTAGACTGGCCACCCTTGAAACAGCGCAAAATGGCTGCGTCACTATGATTTTGATCTGTTACATGTGACTCTCCACCTAGACCTAGCGCCAAACTGCGTTTTGGTGCCCGTCAGTCTAAAAAGATCCACTGCGTGGCGTATTTTTGGTTGCTAAAAGGGTTATGTATCAGTCAATTCCAGCGGTGACCATCCCCCCCCCCCCCCCCCGGACACCGTGGGGCATTTGCACACCAGTGCCTTCCCTGGGGTGGGGAATTTTGAAAATTTTGCTGGCCCCGGGCCGTCGGGAATTGTTTTTCCCCGGGGGAGGGGGGTGGGGAATTTTGGTTTTCTCATCTCAAGCGCGTCGGGTATTGCGAACTACAACCCCGTTACTTGCACATTTCACAGTTAACGTCTTCTATAGAGAAGAAACAGATTTCGCAATTTCGTCTCAGTGGAAAAACATAAAAATGAATTGACACTATAAACAGAGTTCCAATTTCGCAAAAAGTCAAGTAACATAACTGCGAAATATAGTTGCTCTGCAAATAGAATAAAGGTAAATTTCGCATTGAGAGATGCAGCTAAATGGCTACAACCGCGAATGGCCTAGGAATGTCACTTCTTTATTTATATTTTGTCTCACTTTCAGTGAAATGAGAACTCGTTCAAAGACGAGAAAACTAAAGTACATTTAAAAACGAATTGTAAATGCTCGGACCCCGGGGGGGGGGGGGGGGGGGGGGGGGGGGACTCCCATATTTTTTGACCGGGGATGATCGTCGGAAATTTTCAGTTTCACCCCTAAAAGATACCAAACATGGCGGGCCATGAAGTGGCTCAAATAATTTCTTACCCTAAAAGATACCCTAAAAGATGAGGCCTTATGTGCAAAGTAGGCGCGAAGGAGACAAGTAACAGGTAAAAGATACCCAGCAAGAAATTTCCGTGTTTGTTCTAATTTATCGTCTTCTTATCGAGTAATCTCTCTTTCTTACACGGTTTTTAGAAGCACCATCATGAGAGAAAACAATTTGGACACATATTTCGGCCCTAAAAGATACCAATCTCCCTAATTTTATTGAAGATTAAGATCACCCCTAAAAGAGATCAAGGCCCCGTGATTTTAACCCCTAAAAGATACGACGATCATCCCCGGTCAAAAAATATGGGAGACCCCCCCGGGGCTCGGACTGTATAAATGGAGTTGAAGTTTTTGTTGTGAAGCACTTTTCCGCTTTGTGTTCCCCGCCGTGGGGTATTCTGCATTTTTGCTAGCCCGGGGGCGGGGAATTTTCAGTTTTATTTTTAGAAAGCCGGGGGGATGGCATGGTCACCGCTGGAATTGACTGATACATTATGCACTTGAAAGCCCCTCAACCCCTTTCCCTTTGGGGATACTCGGGGAATTCACTTTTAGGGTGTGTAAATGGCTGCCCGCATCACCACCATGAGTCCATCCTCGCGCGCCAGGGTCCTTCCCTCACCTCCCCCTGCATCCAGTCAGATATCATGGATGTCTTCATCCAGTCAGATATCATGGATGTCTTCATTACGCGCGCACCCATGTCTAGGGTGGAAGATTCTAGTTTTAGGGCCTGTTCACATTAAGGTGTATGGGGGACCACGGATAGCTGGGTTACCCCAGCTTGGTGAGGTTGAAAAATATTATTATTCACATGACCCGGGGTGCTGTGGTCAACTAGGCGAAGATCAAAATTGCGGCTTAATGGTTGTGTTGCTAAAATCATCTTGCTATGAGCTCAAAATTTATTATTTGATTTTTTTTAACTTCATGTAACTCCCATCTTCAATGTTCATTGTGATCCACGCAAGACGTTTTCTTTGAAATTGCCTCAACCCTCCCGTTCGAAATGGTGGTACCCATAAAACTCATAATTTTACTTTTGACGCCTTCGCGCACAAGTGCACGGTTTACCTACTAGTAGCAGTCTCACGAACTTTCCGGGTTTTTTAGGGTGCGCAATGGTTTGTGGGAGTTTTAACAGGGCGCGCAGAGAGTTATGGGATATGCGTAGGATCTATTTTTAGCGCATGTCCCACAATTCATTGCGCGCTGAAGTTTCCTAGAGAAATCGGTTGGAGAAGTCACCGCAAGAGACGAAAAAAAAAATAACGTCTGGGTACAAGACTTAACAAGTAGGGGTTTGTCGTCAGAAGTGGTATGTTGAAAAGGGATGGGGCCCGGGCGGGATGGGGTTGTTAAATGGTCTTCCATGGTTAGGAATTCCTGTAGATCAATGCCCTTGTATTGGTATCCGGCCACTTAGAAAGTTTGCTATATTTTGCAAACCACCGTTGCAAATAACATAGTCATGCTGGCCTGCAATGAATACTTTTAATATTATCCGTTCTTCTCTCATGCTGAACACTCTATTAAAGAGCTCTCATAACACACTCTCCGATGCGTTTATATAAATTATCTTAGTGCATTGCTTTAACTTACTCTACTGTATTAAACTAGAATTTCTCTTTACACTTTTTAAATTTTCTTTTGAAAATACTGAGTGTTTTTCTATGTACAATATTGTTCTACGCATATACCAGAGTGTATTGTTCTGAATCTGGATTATCATTTCAAATCAAAATACTTTACAGCAAAAACCGGTATCACATTAAATATCATCCCTTATTATGAAATTCAAACCGTCTAATATAAATCTTCGCCTCCTTGTAATGGTTAGTACTCGTTCACATTGACCAAAAGGAAGACCTATTGTCTGTGAAACAATAGAACGATATTGTGGTGTTCCTCGTGCTATTGTTTCGCAGACAATAGGTCGTCCTTTCGGTCAATGTGAACGAGTACCAACCCCTTGTAATACTCCCAGGGGCATGGCCAGGAGACGGAGACCAAGGACCCCTTGGAAAGACATTTTCTCGTAAACTTAAAATGTTGCGTATCAAATACAGTTACGGTATGTTGTCTTGAATATGGGGACAGTGCCCCCCCCCCCTAGACCCTTGCCCTGGCTACGCCCTTGCCTATAGTCACCAATCTTCCCTCGTGATGTACCAGCGTACGGGCGAAACCGGCAAAGAATCCGATTGGCTCTAATGAGTACTGAAACAACAAAACTCGAAATAAGAGCCGGAAAAAAACCCGAAATCGCTAGTTGTAATAGAACGGTTTTGGCTGTAAAGTAAAACAAAGCCTTTGAGAATCATCATACAGCTCTAAAAATACTTTTACGAGCAGATTCATATCGACACCAATTCTATGGAATTCCAGGAAGAAGAGATTCACTGGATTCCGGGTAGTGATATGTGAAACAAAAAAAAATCGAGCCCTGCCTATACTAGGCTTTACTTTTAAAGTAAGCCAGCTACTCTATACTTGCTAAAGTCGATACAATAGTATTTCATTGCTTTACCGGCATAAGACGTTTTTTCCATGGAATAGATTTACTTTAGAAGTAATATTTCAAATCCTCCAATTCGGACTGGACCGTATTTCAAGTCCGCAGCAATTAGTTCCAGTCCGAGGCGGAGCCGAGGACTGGAACTAATTGCAAGGACTTGAAATACGGTCCAGTCCGAATTGGAGGATTTGAAATGACTTCTCATGCTCTTGAAATTGGCTGTTATCCTCGTGAATAATTAATGAGTATGAGAATAATGTAACATGGGCAGCGGAAGCAAAAAAACAATTTCTCTATCTAGTTTTTTAATTCCGAGAGGAAAATCGTAAGAATTTCAGGTTCGCAAGACGCTCGAAACGGCATCCAATTTGGTTCAATTCGATTGAATTTCAGTGAAAATACAGCATCAGGGGAACTCGATTAGATTTGACGTAGACCACGACTAAAAAATACAACATGAAAACATTGTGTCATGAATCGAGGAAGTCGAGCAATAATGTTTAGCTCTTAATTTAAAATTTTAAAATTGAAAATTTTGACAAAATAAAGCCAGGTCACCTCACCTCTGTTCCACATTTCCGCAGTCCATAGTCGCAGAGTATTTGCTAACATGATCGTCCACCCCGGTATCATATCAATTTTCATCTGATTCTCGGCCAACCAAATTCGAGTTACTTTATTTAATGTAATTAGCTTTAAAAATCCAGGACGGAAAGACAAATAAAACTCCCTGTTATAAGAGGATTTGCATTTGATGGTATGTTATTTTTGTTTTGCGCATCGTGGCACCTTAATTTTCAACTTGTACTCGAAAAAACTGGTTAAAATCTATCGCTCCTTCCGGTCGCAATGCTCCGGCCAGTTTTCTTTAGTATACCGCAAGTCCAGCTCCACTAGCGACATTGTAGGCAAATTCACCAAAGTTCTGCATTTGATTGTAACATGAAACACACTGTCTCGTGTTTGATATATTACTTATTTCTCAAGAAAGCTGCGCCCACCTATTTGGCGTGACAAGGAGTGGCGTCACGCCTTCAATTCTGAACAAAAAATGATCCGGTGGTGTCGCCGCGCCACGATTGGGTCTGCCGTGACCCGCGAACAATTCCAATCCGAAAGGGAATGCCGGCCCTCTGACAGTCAAACCACGAGTATCGTGTTACGTGCCCATAAAAATTCAATCATTTGTTGTTGTACGCGTGCATAAGCCACATCAAGTCTCCTACATCTAACCCTGTTTTGGCGGTGTTGTTCACGCTAGTCATTTGCCGGGAGTGATCAATGATTGCTGCTATCGCTATCTCTAGACCACTACCTTATAATCAGACAAAAGTGATTCTAGCTCGCACCAGAGAAACGGTCACCCACTATAGCAACCTCGCAAGCAAAATAACCGCTGCCAGTATTGGAGACCATCGCAGGCTCGCAGCCGAATTCCCCGTTCCCTCGAGAGCAACCGTACCCTGTCCTTTGGTTCCCTTACTCGTTTTCCGTTTTGCTTGGGCGTGGTCTTGTCTCCGTCCCGTTTCAACGTCGGCACAGTCAGTATGGGATTTATCACTGGTGCCCTGGGAAAACGCGTAGTCGGTTCTGATGTTGGCAGAGTGGTTGGTGGCACGAAATCTGCCCGAAAAGATGAGCACTTCACCATTGGAAGTTGGTATGAAGTCGGCCGCTTGAATGGCGTGTTAGCACGTGACACGTCCGTAGGTCTCTGGCCCGTGTAAAGTTCCCGTTGGCCGTGTTCATTCGTTATCATTTTCAGAAGATCAAGCTCGATAGTTGGGACAGTTAACCTCAGCGTCCGACAGCCTCCAGTAGAAGAAATATCCTGCGACTTGCCGACCTCCCATTCGCCCTTTCCGCATTCGTTATCGCGCGAAAAAGAGTTCAACTGCCGCGCGAAGCCTTTCGTGTGCGGCGTGATGGCTGCCGTGTTAATACTGAAACTATAGTCCTCGCCGTCGCGAACAAGGCGATTAAACTTCCCTGCATGGAAAGTTCCTGAGCAGTGGAGCATAAACATGAGCTTTTTGCAGTGCGAATCCGAAAAATAGAAGTAGTATCCCTCGAACGTTTTTCCGGTGTGTTGAAAGACCATGTATCGGGTGAGAAAGTTTCCTCCCGGTTGGGTCTCACACGTTCTACTGCCCACGCATCATTTAACATAACAGGGCGTGGTCGCTCTCTTGGCAAAATAGGAGGTGCCCCTGCGCTTGCCCTTTTAATCAACAGACAGTTTGAACAATTAGGAGAAGTAACTCTCTGCAGTGGAAGCTGATATGAAGTGGGCTTGTATCTTCGCCGACTCCTAGAGCTCGTTGGAATCTCTCCAAAGTACAACAAGTCACTGTCAGAGGTCCGCTTCCTGTAGGTCTCAAGCTTGAGCACGGAGAACTCGTACTCCGAAATACCAAACGTATTCCTGCAGGTGCGTCTGCTGAAGGCGAAATTCGACACGCGATATTCTCCAAATTTTTTCGAGTTGCGCTTGATGAGATGTAAACTGCCAGGGCACGATCTATTCGCCACGCCTACTATGTTGTTCTCTGTGTCGGCACTGTGGGTATACAAGGTGATTGACGTGAAGTTGAACTCAGCCGTCGTCGCACCGTGTAGCGTGTCTGACTCCGAGTCGCTTAGTTTGTTGAACCCTCTAATGTGTAGGGTGAAGGTTGGTCTTGTGCACTGGTAGTCCGAATAGTAATGGAATCGCGTCTGCCATCGGGAGTCCGATTGGATTTGAATCAAACGCGTGAGGAACTTTGGTCCAGGCCTGACTTCACATCTGCAACGAAAAATCAGTATGATTAAAGAGAGATTTTACCAGGATTTCGAGTAATTTTGACAAAAAGTAGCTAAAAATCCATTTCAATACTCGAAAATTTCGACCTTCTTGGCTTAATTTGTTTTGTTTTGGAAGTACTATCTTTGGAGTACTAAGGAAAATAGACCAAGTCGGCTAACTATGCTTACATCTCGTTGACACCAAATTCAGATGTTATGATTCCTTTGGGTGGGTACTTTTGTTAGTTCTGCACATACACTCATGCACTCGGTCGAGTGAGAAACATTTGACAATTGTACCCACCCAAAGGAATCATCACATGATCTGAATTGGGTGGCAACAAGATGTAAACACCGCTAGCCGATTTGGTCTATCCCATGGCTATTCTACACAAGCCCCTATATGTTTTACATAAACTTTTACATGTATTGTCCAAGGTTGGCATAAAGATTTCTTATGGACTGACGACACGTACTTGCATGCAAACGTTTCAAAAGATGCTAAACAAATCCAATAGTTTGACACTTTCTAGTAACCAGATTGTTTGCCACACGTTGCTCGAATCACTTAAAAAGCTGTCTTAATAGCTTTTCTACGCGCTCGCTTCTCGAATTCTGGGCTGCGCCTCGTGAGTCCACAACACTTTGACCACTTTATTACGTCATTCCGTGGTATATAAAAGGACATACCACGGAAAATCAGAGGACATTTGTTATATATTTGACGTCATACACTGAGGGCGTATTGCGCAATTTTTATAATATATGGTTGGAAAACCTCCACACATTGTCCACAGGCATCTGTAAATCAAGAAAATCCAATGCGTGGGCTTGCTGTGCTGGGGCGGCGCATACGCGCGGCAAGACTAGGCACGAGGTAAACTTGAGGGGGAGGGTCCGTGTTCATTCGTGTTCGTGCACTTTCGTCACCACAGGAAGCCCAAATCAACGAATTAAGAACAGCTTAAAGAGGCAAGCAAAAGCAGTAAAAGAGGCGCCTGCGCTGAGGTAATAAAAAGGAGACCAGTTAGTTCGAAGTTGTTCGCAACATGAAGCATCAATCAACAAAATTGGCCGTTTTTGTAACTTTATTTCACCCTTTTCAGTGCATTGTTGTGAGAACTGGAGGATTGACCGGATGATCTTCTCCTTTTCCAAAAATCTAATGAGAACGCTGGAGACCAGAGAAGATTGGACGACGTCCTAGTAACCTGCGTTTCCCGTGTGTTTCTGATCGTTTCCCGTGGGTTTCTGATCGTTTCCCGTGGGTTTCTGAGCGTTTCCCGTGTGTTTCAAAGCGTTTCCCTTGGGTTTCAGAGCGTTTCCCGTGTGTTTCAGAGCGTTTTCCGTGGGTTTCAGAGGCCAGAAAAACGTGCGAGTGCACTGCATTTGCCGCGACCAGAAGTGTAAGTATCACTGCCTAGCGCGTGATCGAAAATTTCTCGTACTTTCAGGCTTTTCTCTGACCCTGAAACTCAGCGGAAACGCTTGCTACGCAACCTAACGTCCTTAGTTGGGCAGCGATTGATACGTGTAGAGACTAAGCATTGACAGATTCTGCTCGGCAACTTTTGAGCAACTTTTCAATTTTGAGCAACTTTTTCAATTCTGAGCAACTTTTCAATTATGAACTTTTTCGATTTCCCGTTATTACGAGCAAAGTTTTACAACAAAACGGCCATATTCTGATACATTTTGCCATTTCAAATCAAACACACAGCGAAAAATTTGCTAAAAATAAAAAAATAAAAAATCTTGCTAAAAATAAAAATAAAAAACTCACTTTTTTCGTCTTTGGTGCTCAGAGGTGTATCTTCAATATATGGATGGTCTTGTTGGGTATCCTGTGTTATTCCAAATATAGAGCAGAAGCAAAATGGCGGAAGACCCTATTGAACTTGCTAGAGAAAAATGGGGGGCAGAATGTGACAGAACCCGGGGCTTCCTTATTTGTTATAGTTTTCTTTCAAAAATAGTAGCTGCAGCTATTAATTGTATTTTGTATGAGTTTTTCAAACTCCCAATTTTGCTTTGACTAAGCCAACAGAATGCCGGCAAGTAAGTCTCTTTTTAATCAACCGTATTGATTAGTATAATTATGCCAGATGGTGTTTAGAATAATTGCTTGATCTTTTGTAGCTGTTGAGTTGAGTGCACATGAGAATGATTCTTGTCATTTTTTAAATAAATCAGGCGACAAGTGTGAAGAAATGCTGTTTTTGGGGAAGCAACTTTTTTAATTCTGTGAGCAACTTTTTCCGAATTTGAGCAACTTTTGAGGGTATTTGGGGGCAACTTTTACAGAATTTTTGAGCAGAATCTGTCTGTGCCTAGTAGAGACACAATGTGAAGACCTGGACAGGTTCCAACACTTATTAGGCCAATTCAACCTCTCATGAAAACCCCGGAGAACGCTGGAGGCCATCAGGGAAGTAAGATTGGATGACGTCAGTTGAGGAGCGATAGAGACGCGTAGAGACACAATGTAAAGACCTGACGGGTTCCAACACGTATTAGGCTATTTCAACCTCTCGTGTATTGGTAAACAAACTGGACAGGTTCCAACACTTATTAGGCCAATTCAACCTCTCATGTATCGGATGATCTTATCCCTTTCGGAAAACCCCGGAGAACGCTGGAGGCCATCAGGGAAGTAAGATTGGACGACTTTTTCAACTTCTCGTGTATTGCTAAACAAAACACGAGGGAATTATATCTAAACGTGGTCAGAGGCAATGTTATATCGTAATAGACACGGCATTATCACTGGAATGTTTAGGGAGGAACGGAGGGGGGGGGGGGGGGGGGGGGGGGGGTGCGGGTTTTACTTCTCTTTAACACTTTATTACTATTGTACATACACACGGTGTTTTGTAAGTAATTAAGACTATCTGTATCTGTATGTATCTGGATGATACTGCAGCCCTCAACGGAGGAATCAAGGTCTATCACTGCCAGAGGCTTTTTGCATCAAAACGAGGGAGTTGTCAATAAACGCAGGTCTCAAAGATAAAGCTAGCCGCGAGTTATTGAATAACTGCTTGCATTCCTTCTTTGCGGACGTCCGTAATCGAGAGGAAGTCCTAGTCCTAGTAGTTGTTTGCGCGCTCGTATTTCCTTCTCACGAGAGTCTACTTTCGTTGCGCCTTCGGTGCTCCTCCGGTGAGACTTCCCCCGTGGCGCTGTCTCTCTCGTGAATCAGGACTTTCTCTCGATTTACGGACTATTTATAATTCGCGCTCTCTGTACTTGTTAATCATTGGCTGAACCTTAGTGACCTAGGATTACCGTCGCTAGGCGACTCGCCCAAAACGGAAAATATTTTCACCCAACTAGCCGTCCAGATTTTGTGGTTATTGCCGTCTATTGAGATAGTGAGTGCTCGAGCGGAAAGCTACTCTCTCTTGAAAGTGTTTTGTTTCCATCCTAGTGTATAAAAACTGAGTCGTCTGAATGTTGTGAACATTCCATGGAATTTAATAAATCATTCAACTGTATACATAATCAGGTTGTTGATTAGTATCTGAAGCCAGTGAAGGATGCCATAACATCAACAATTTGTAGCTGCTTCAGGAATGTTTCTAGAGTTCTCACAAACAGTCCAGAAAAAAGCACTTTGTTACTACTGAACTTTGGGTTCTGTTAAACAAAGTATTCTTTTATCATAGAATTTTACTCGTAACAATTGGACATAAACAGTTGATGCAACGTTTCTGCAGAGTGATTTGTATTAACATGTGAACATCTCCTGTGACTTCTGCTGCAGTATCGAACTATAGGAGGGTGTAGACACTTGCATGTTAAATATCAATGTATATGTATGTTCTGTAATCAGGTTCGTGTGAATATAATTTCTAAAGCAGGATTTTCCATTGCAGTAGCTTCGTTTCCTGTTTTGGTAGAAATTCTAGCTGTGGGGCCATTTTCTGATTCAGTTTGTTCCAAGTAAATATTCTTTGAACTGTAAGCATAAGATACTCTCTTTAACCAGTTTTTAGATATTGTTTGACCAAGTCAGTCATTTCTGTTCTTGAGATAATTATTCCCATAATAATAGACACTGGTGTCTTACAAATTAAAGCTTGGTGTCTTTTACACTCTGTAAAAGCTTCCAGATCCTCTGTTGATTGTCTTCATTCAAATAATTCTGTCACAATTTTCATAATAATATAACAACGTGGCGCCTGTTCCATAATTGTACAACAACTTCTTGTACATATCAAATTGTAAATGTTGATGGAAGCAATGGTAACAGTTAACTTGCCTCCTGTGACTGTTTTTTCTCTCTCTCTCTGCCATGATAATAAACAGTGTCATTCCTTGATTTGTTGCTTGCTCACAGGGCACAGTGTACTATACATGTCCAGTCTTGTTATCATTTTCCATAGGAAAAATTCACCATAGGAAAAATTCAACTTGTGACCACTGCAGAGTATGTTGTTACGGATGGGGAGATTTGGTAAAACCAAACGTGTTGTGTCGATGGCCACCGTCGGACTCGCAAATCGTCTTATTAGTCGTCGAGAAATCTGCTGTGAAATGATCTCATACCAGTGAATAACATGCTTTGAAAGCTGTGATAGCTTTCAAGAATAGAACTAAAGTGATTCATAACGTTTAACTTACGAATTCCCAGAAATTTCACAAACACGTCGCTTCACTTCTGTTGAGTGTGTGAAATAGCAGCAGAACACGCTTCGTCGAGAAACCAAATTATGGTATACCAAACTGCGTGGCCGACAGGACCTGGTAACAGGCTACTTTGCATGCAATCAAACGGGTACACTGTGGCATGTTGCCGCCAGCCCGCCCAAAATCTATTCCGTCTCACATATCATCGTACTGCGCATGCGCGAGAATCAAAGAGGGATAATGGCGAGCTCGTGAGTACGGTACAAACTGGTACGAAAAGAATCAAAGAGGGATAATGGAGAGCTCGTGAGTACGGTACATTTGTAAATGGTACGAACTTGTAAACTGGTACGAAATTAGAGTGCTCTCGCTCGCTGCGCTCGCTCGAGCGAGCAATAACTACTCGGTTATCTTCATCCTTTTTTACTTAAAACAATCAGCTATCCCTGCATGGTTTACGTTCCTAGTCTACAAAAGAGCCACTCGCCACGCTAATGAACGCTCATATTGATAAAACTCAATGCATTTTTCACCACTCTCGCTCTGGAAACTGCAATCAAAAACAACTTGGGAAACATGGAAACGATTAAGAGGATTATCTAATTTAGTGCGCCATTATTTCGTTTCAAGTTCAGGATGTTTGATACAGACGAGTTTGTGGATCATCCCCATAAGGTTCAATTTCTTAGATAACCCTTGAATAAGATTCCGCCAGACTAAACATAAATGCCGCTTTATAAAGGATCTTAAGCGAACGCCGCAAGTGAAATTGACTCTTAATAATCGGTATGAAAACATTTCTTTTACGAGTCATAGTTCACGAGGGTGCTACAATAAACTGTATAAGCTTAGCTTAGTGCAAACGCCCGACGTCAGACCACGGGCCAAGGAATCGTGATTAACAAATTAGAGATTACCATTGTCTTATCGCGCAAAAATTCTCAAAATCACGTTTGTAATTTTAGGCTCGAAGATAATGACACTACTCATTGAAGTGTGATAGTTTCAAGATTGACTAATCAAATTCACGTTTCGTTTGACCTTTTCCCTCTTGCTATTTCAAGTGGCTCTTATTTAATCAGCAAAGAAAGTTATGAGGAAAATATCATGGAAGTGTTTCTTGAGTTATGTAAGCATTAAAGGTATCTCAGCTCTAGCTTTGTGAGCTCTTTGATGTTCTTGGAACTTAAAAAAAGAATTTATGGTTGCCGAAAATAGCACTCAAAAAGGCTAAACGGTCAACACTCGTTCACATTGACCAAATGCCGACGTTCTATTGTCTGTGAAACAATAGAACGAAGATCATCACAATATATCTATGCCTCGTTCTATTGTTTCACAGACGTCCATTTGGTCAATGTGAACGAGTGCTATTGGTAAACAGTGAAGACTGTCTCAGCAGCTCAGGCGCCATTTTCGTTTTTGATCACTATAAGCGCAACAACTTGTGAAATGCGAAACCCTTTCGAAATGGTCAGGAATTTCGTGGGATACAACTACAAATCATCCAAAATCAAATATTATATTCTGTCACTCGCTACAGTGACCAAATCATCTCTAATGCCAGGGACCTATTTGTACAAATAGCATACAGTTGTACGTGGCCACAAAATGCTGATTCAAAAGCTTTATTTTAGTAAATTAATTTTACTAATTTAGCTGTTTGGGCAATAAGTAATTGAGGGAGACTCCTCTATAACTATGTTTTGGCTACAATTCGAGTAGGGTGTTCCCGTAACACAGGGTTCTTCAAAAGATATGTTTTTGATGGCAAGACGGAAAATGAAAAGATGAGAAGTTTTTTTCAGAGTTACACCTATTTCGTAAAAGGTTGCACAGCTACTTGTTATAACCCAGTGTACCATGAGAGAGCTGGTTACGAGCTGAAATAAATAATTAAAATACGGTGTTCACGTTAACATTTATTTAATATTGTCCCTTGGAAAATACTTAAAAAAAAAACAGGTTTCAACAAAATACTTCCATCCACAGGGAATCTCTGTAGAAACCCATCAATGGGAAAAGCTGAATTTCCCATGGTAGAAGAATGGGAAGTGTTCGGATTCCCATGGCTATCCATGTGAATTCCGAACACTTCCCATGCGTGTGCCTTGGGAAATTCAGCTTTTCCCATGGATGGGTTTCTGCAGAAATTCCCTGTGATCCCACAGGGTGCAACCTTTTCTGAAAATAGGTGTAGTGATACGCAATGATACGCACCGCTACGACTCAAAAAAATTCTTCACGCCCAGACAGGCTGGTTTAGCTTCCAGGGTCCAGTTGCTCGAAAGTGGTTTATCACTAATCCAGGATTAATTACCATGGTGACTCGATGGTTTTGTTCAGAACCAAACCTGGTTTAAATTTAATCCACCTTTGAACAACCCGCACCAGGAGACCATTACAATAGTACAAGATTGTACAACATCCCATAAGAATGTAAAAGAATGCACGTTGCAAGCTTCAATCAAATGCAAAAAATGTTGGAACACTTGTAATTGTGTCCAGTATTATTTCCTAAACATTGGGAGGGGAAACGAAGGACTACGTGTGTTCCAACAACTTATGCATTTGGTTGCATATAGCAAGCGTTCCCGTGTGTTTTCAGGGAAAAGAAACCCAAAGAAACAGAGGAGAAAGCGACGAGAAGTTCGACGGGCGAGTTTTGGCCGCGCGAAAATGGGGCGAGCAAAAAAGGACGGGGGGGGAGGGAAGGCGCAAATCTCAAATCTCGCCCGAGTTTCTTATACTGAAAACTCCATGGTAGCGCGTAAAACGGCACATCAGTGCCAATGCTGAACCTTGTCTGTCAGGTAACTATGTCTGCCCTAGATATCTAGATAGGGAGTAATCATTTCAAAGTTTATTGAAGAACTTGGTTTCCTGCAATAGATGCAGAAATATGCACCTTCAAACCACAAGCTATGACACTCTTCATGTGTTAATATTTTCAATGATTTTCTTGCATTCCACGACTGACAGTCGCTCACCTGTAGAGGGCAGGATTTGCATGACACTTTAAGAAGTTATTTCCAAAATTTAGTTTGCAAACAAAGCAAACAAGAGAAGCACCACATCTCGTTGGATTCTAAATGGAGTGCTTAATTAAAAACCGAAACCTCAAAACACTTGAGCTCATGGCCATTGAGATTTGCAGTTCCGGACGCTGAAGATTGGAATGTCCTCAGTGACATCCCTAGAGACTTGGCAACTGGGCATGTGGTGATGCGATAGTTTCAATATTAAAATACATTCCCTATTCTAGGAGTTATTTTTAGTTTACCAAGAGATTTAGTTTGTAATCCGTGATCAAAGTTTCTTCACAGACCCTAGATTATAAAGATAGATAATTAGCCAAATTGTTTGCGGAAAATTGAGGAAGTTACTTATTACAACTGCAAGCGCGCGCCTTTATACAACCCGACGAAGAAGATGATCGTTTTTTCAGATTTCTCTTTCATCTTAAATAAACTGTTCTAAGTGTTTGCAAACTGCCTCAGATAACAGTTTTTATTTGCCATTTGTCTTCGTCATGTAACCCAAGTAAGTGGCGAGTAAAATGCTAGTTCGACGTCTTCAAGTAGGCCTCGGAATTGGGGTATAGCTGTGTATGTGAAGGAATGTACAGTGAAACAGGCCGATTTCAGCAGCTCGTGCGTATTAATTTTAAAAACAACCCCGTTCCTCGAAAATCCCTTGTGTTTTCTCTCTCTGAGAGCTTAGTAGAATCCTTTAATTGCGTTCAAAGATGTTTTGTGACCTTAACGTAACCTATCTTATAGTACGGTAAACGGACCACAGTTTCCTGTCTCGAAAGCTGACCGAAGATCCGAACTAAATTACCTCTTTGTGCATTCGCTGGTTGAGTTCAACCAGATTACCGGAGGTGTTGTTCAATTGTACTTTAGATCGTTAACGGTACTTTCACACTTCATTATTGGGATTTCACATCCGCCGAAGGCTCGAAATTTCACGCTTTTCGGCTCGTATTTACTTTTGTCATTCGAACCGCAGTCGTAAAAACATGGCTCTCAAGGCTCGCCTTCGCTTTTAGTTTAGGCTATCAAAGTGGCTCTTCTAATTAGTTTAGACGTTTCAAAGTCTTAAACTGTGCCGTAAATGCCCTACTTTGCGTCCAACTGGGAACGTAATTAAATTGACTGGTTGGTTATTTTGCGATGAGAGATAAGACGTTTAATAAAGTTTGCGCTAGTGTTATTTCACTTTCGCAGAGCGAAACAATCCTTGTATGCTAAATTGATCTCTATTTGCTTTTTCTTGGAGGTATTTCTAGATGATTTTGCCGATTATCACCGGTGGAATTTTTAGTGAAGTACGTGGAATGGTACTTGAAGAGGTCCTACGCTCCACTTGAATATCCAACACAACATGAAAGTCCCATTCATGTAAACACGGAACGTTTAATAGAGTAATAAAGTCTCCTACCTTGGCGAGGACCATATCCCGGTAACGTCAGGGTTGAGACGCGAGTCTATACCAAAGTAGTGTGTAATATGGCGTACAATTTGTCTACACGAGCCCGCTGCTGGCGTACTTTGATGAACCACTAATAATGAAATAGAATTATCAAACCCTCTTAGATTGTTATCAGTTAGGCAAACGCACGACAAATTAGAGCAGCTTGGTGTTGAGTTCAGTTAAAGCCCGCGAGAATACGTACCTACTAATATGATCCAAATGTAGGTAGACGCAGAGCGCAGGGAGTGCAGGTTCATGGCTTCAAGGCTCCTTTCGGGCTCACGCTATACCGCGTCACTCAGTCCGCGCGATAAAATAATGACTTGCACCTCTACAATAAAAACATCTACTGTTAGCCTAGACGTCTTATCGGCTCAGATATCCCCCAATACCGGACTCAACTCAGAGCGCCTCAGACCGCGCGCGCGGCTGCAAGGTAAGCACTCTTTGCATGGCCGAGTTGTTGTGTTATCGCTCGCTAGTTGTAAGATCCTCTATAATTTCTTTGTGTTTCACTGGTTGGTTGGACCCGTTTAATGTCTGTTCATGTGGCCCTCAGGGTCATCAATTGCGGCTTTTCCCTGTCCCCTCCCTCTTGGTGACGAGTAGCAGGCAAGGTAATGAAATAACAGATCATCACGCCGCGCGCAGTAACACACATCACCACAACATCTAATTTAGCTCTATCACTCTCCCTTATAGGAGCACAGTTAATTAGACATACCCTGAAACAGTGTTAGTTTGTTAAAACTGCACGATTGATACTTCTAGTGATACCTACCCGCCACGTGACAACTCTGGGAAAATCAAAAGCGTGCAAATAGCACATACTATCTATACTAGAAGTGTTTTGACTTACTCTTTTCAAAGCCTCAGACCTATTACTGACGCAAAATCTCGGGGCAAAGTTGATGCTAACTTTAGACGTCACTGCACTTGAGAGTCGGCTAGCGCACCTTACCTAGAGTGATCCGTAAAGCTCTTCTAAAACCACACGCTCCTGATTTTGTAGCCAAAATGATAACATTTAAGTCTGGCTAGTGGAGGCTAGTATGGTCTTTTGAATCCGTGACAGACAGATAGGAACTTCTTGATGAGCCACCGGTACTCGAGCTGATTACATTAGCATACGAGATTAAAAACTGTGATTTGAGCAACGCCTTCTTGCGCTATTATAACACCTAATTTTAGCATTTCGCGCCTAACAATGGGCTTATATTGCTTTTGCACTAGCCGCGAGAGCAACGAAGCAAGAGCAAGACTACTACGACATTCCGTTTTGTTGATTCCGTGAGTTTTCATAACAAGGAGAATAATAAAGGCATCCACAGGGAAACTCTATACTCTGTGCCAAATTAGCTCATGAAAAGATATGTCATTTAAAAGTAATTAGGCGGGTAGATTTCAAGGCCGTTTCGGAGTTAGGAGGTAAACGAGTTTGCCAGTCGCTACGGTTATGTGCTGAATGTTAATGAAGACATGGTAATCTTCTCATCAAATGTTTACCAGAAATGTTTGCCCAGTTAGCCTTCGAAAAACACTCGGGGTGTTGAGCTCAAATCTGCGATGAAATACATATAGGCCTCGAAGCACGCTATTGAGCAGCCGCCTTATTGGATATAGGAAGTATATTTTTAACGTGTTTTACCTCGTATTCTGCAAAGCTTCTTTGACGTGCGCTGTTCGGCTTAAATGATTTTAAGTTACGGTTTTGACACACTACAAATCCACATATATTAATTTCAAACTATACACTGGCAAACAACAAGTGACAGATTCATGTCAGACTCACATAGTTCTGGTGTCCTTCTGTCTATCGTATCAAAACCCAAAACACCAGGACAAACAAGCGGCGAGAGCTTGTGACTCGGCTCAAGAGCTCTCTGTAAGTGGTTCATGTGCTTCAAGAGGCCCAAGGTTCATGCCCAGTCGGAATGGAATGCTGTCAAGCCCAAAGATCGGTCCTTTCCTTTGTTAAAAGCCAGATAATCCACCGTTTTTACGATCCTCGCAATTTATGCGTAATCTTTGTCGAGATTAGCCTCACGCGCCCATTCCATACGGTAAACTGAGAGGCAGATATTTTCCAGCTGCCGAATTTCATCAACGACTCTTGGCAAACTTGAGTAGCATAAGACGTCTGAGAGTCTCTCCCAAAACTGCGGATTAGCAGCATTCTTGGGATTTAGTCAATCATAAGGAGGACACACCACTTTACCCTATCTCTACAAAGCTATTTAGCTCTTCGTCAAGCTCTATACTTCCCCTCTTAGTTTACGTTATTATATTAAGGCCCTTTCAGAAGCTAATGCCATCAACTGATCAATGTCTTCATTGTTCCCTATTTTTATTCTTTTCCTTTTAGTTTGCCTTTTAAGGCGCGACCAGAACGATCTACTGCTCATGCTTATTTCCTCCTTTCAAGGCCTTGAGAGAAGCGAAGAACTATTTGACAAATTGATCCGACTTTATTTCGTCGAATTTAGAATTGATCCTCTTTTAACATCACGCCTCACATTCTGGACACATGGAAAACTTCACGGCCGCCAACATACACAGCCAATTTTTGTTTTTAGAAAAAAAATCATATGTTTAGATACAAGTTTAATTAACCTAACAGAATTTGTTCTTAATAACCGTGAACCTCTTAAAGTAAGGTTGTTGACGTTTGCAAGTGCTTATATGATTTCGTGTGTAAGCGATTTCTCTTTCACACGAAAGTACATTCATCAGTATGGCAAACTCTTCGGAGTGCTGGCTCGCTAGCTACTCCAAAAGACCACACATCCCGATCAAGGGGGAAGGAAATAGCCTCCAGCTCTCCGACCAAACGTTCACAACAACAGTATGAGGGAAACCACGTCGATTAACTCATGTGGGAAAATACACTGACGGTATAGATTTCCTTGCTTGAAGGAATCAAGCAACAAATGTAAAAGTCATTAGAATCAGCGAAGCACAGTGGAAAAACCATTAAAGACTGTCGGGTTTCCTACTCATCGGCGTCGTTATCTGGAGCAATTTGTCGTAATACAAATCATATGCAGATATAATTGTGGCTGAGAAATTTAGATCGGTTGCAGGGCAGTGGAGTTTGGTTAAGATGTGTCCCTGATTGACTCTGTATTAAGGGTTTCAAGTATAGTATGCTGTAGAACAGTAGAAGGGTGTCGGAAACTTGAACTTATAAGTCTGTGTACATACATGTGATTAGTTTAATTATATAGAATTAAAAGGATAATAATATAATTTGGATATTGTAGACAATAACTGAAGGGCTACACATATTTTCTTTCCTTGTCTGTCTAGTTTTTTCCCCAATTCTAGTGATTCGTGCGACAGGGCTAACTTCACGTAAGTCTTTCACTCCATCCACATACCAGCAACGCTCAACTGTCTATGCCACGGCACTTTTCCTGTGTCCAATGCACACATGCAATACTTTCATACATAAAAACTCACAGGGCGAATTATTAAGTGTGTTACAGTCTCTTATGTGCGCCCGATTGATTGTCTAATGAGCTGTTTTAGGTTCCTCTAAAGACGGGGGGCGGATATATCGGTTTTAAGTGATGAATAGAGGCGGAGTCGGTATACCTCTCCCTAGCAAAAACATCATCCAAATATAGCGATACGGAAAGATCATTTAATGGCTTCGATGAAGTGAGCACAGGAACACAGTCCTTGAGTGAGAAAACTCTCATTAAAAGCTTTACCATTGTGGAGAGACAAAATGGCACTAAGGAAAATGGAATTCTAATCCATAAATGATTATTTTGCAACATAATGCACACTAAAAGTGGTTCCTTGCCAATACAACCGACACTGCTAACCGGTTTAAGCATTATAAAAGATATCGTGCTTTTCGCCACTTCTTTTTCTGTCGTTTTAAGGAATCTGGTTATAATCAAAACCGCGACACAAAAGCAAAGACAAAATTATCAGTTCCATACATCAGGACTCTCTAAAATGGAAGAAAAGTCGGCTTTTAGATAATAATCAGAATACAAAAAAGCAGAACACTCTCTGATATCATTCTGCAGCAGATGCAGTGAACAAACATTTGAACTTCTATTAATCGCACATCTTCCCTCCTCCCATACATTTGATGATACCTTTTGATTTTGATCGACTATGCAAAAAGAGTTACGCTCCGAAGACTCGTGTCGCCCTCAAGCTATTCCGTAGTCAACACAACCATTTATTTCTTCTACTCTTTACAGAAACCTCGACGTAAGACAAATATTGCCGGTAATTGCAAAAATTGTATTTGGTTGATTTGCACTGAATGGAGTATGTAACAAAAGGCTCCATGCACTGGAGCGTGATTTGGGAATAAGAACCTCGGGCGGATAGTGTTATTCACTGGACATTATCTCACCTAACTCAATTTTGTCCTTCGCTCGACGCTCTCCTTGAGTCCTTCCTCGCTTCCTTCTTCCTCTAATGCGATAATGGCTCCTAGCGCCTTGCCGTAAGGCTTGATAGTCGACGGTTAAATAACGTGATGCAAAATTTACATCGCTCCCTCGATTGGCTAAATCCTTTGACAAGCCCTCAGAGCGTGTGCCACAGTTTGAAGGAGATATAAAATTACTTGGATGGGTACTTAGACTGAGTCAAGACAAGGAGGAATTTTGTTAGTTCATACTTGCATCTGTCCCAGCATCCTCTAGTTATCTGGTTAGGCATGGTATTCTGTAAAAGGCCAGTTTGAAAGAATGGAAAAGTGGCCATTACACAAATGGCCTCAAGCCCTTGATTATAGCAATACAAACATCCTGCCAACTAATGTCGGCTTGTAACGATAACTGAGTGGCACTTCTAAGAGGGCTTCGACGAAGTAACCATTGGCAGTGTTGCACAGCTCAAGAGGGTAACATTGAGTCAAGACAAAACCCACATTGGGGCGCTCAATCGTCTTCATCCAAACCTCGACAGCACTGTATTTATGCTTTAGTAATGGACTGCCAGCGATACTTATCTCGAGAAACGCGAAATCTAAAAAGATATCGAGGCCATTTTATTAAAAGCCATACTTAGGCGAACCTACGTAATTCTTGTAAAGCGCGTGACTTGGGCCAATATTTCTCAGATTTATGTGCATAATTTAAAGACAGAAATCTCGCTGCTTCTTGAGCGAAACCGAGAATATTGGTGAGTTACTGAAAACAAAAATCGAATGGTCTGCTTGGAGTATTGCTAAGGTTTGATAAGCGTGAATAAAGATCCGGGATATTGGCAAAGATAGCGCTTACATTGTCTTTTGTGGCCACCTTTTGTAAAACATCATTTGCTATCAGAAAGACACAAACGACATGAGGCAGCTGAATCAAATCTTATAATGGTGGATTAATTGAGAGAAACCCACAAAGTATAAAAAGTTAAAGGCTTATTGCTGTTCTTATATTAGACTTATTTGAAAACGAGAAAAAATTACAAACATTTCGAGTGCCACTCTGACCCTTAGACAGATCAGGGGGTGAAGTTTACAGACAATATCGGGAAAGCGAGAAGTTTGAAAAGAGCTTGAGCAGAAATCAAACGGGTGTGATACTTATTGCTTCATTTTCTCTTATATTTGAATTATTAATTAACACCACAAGAAGAAAGTGATTATAAGCGATACTGGCGTGAAAAAAGAGGGCAAAATACCTATTCCCGTCGCGTGTGCTTTAATTATCTCAACGGCAGGTTAATGGGTTTCAACAAATAAAAATCTCCAGTATTATTTTCAATGTCTTGCTATTTTCTTTTGTCTGTGTGTGCGATTCCAATGATCTCTTGTTTACTCCATGTTTTAATATTCTCATTTTACTGTATCGTGTTGCGACCACAAGAAATGAGGCGAGGAACAACTCCCGCCCTTTTCTGTTTTACTGTCAAAAGCTGTCAGAGAAAAACACACAGTCTATGACACTTAGGCTTTGTACATCAGTACATCGCGGAAATAAATAGGTCTTATAGGCTCCGGGCAAAACACACAGTTCTTGATAGAAGACCAGATAGCGTATACATTAGGGGTTCAAAGAGGCTGTACAGGCTACTATTCACGGGAAAACAAAGTCAAGCACTTTTTCCGCGACTTAACGAATAAAAAATTGTATATTTCGCGGAAAAGATTACGTTTGAGGTTGATCCCGACACCAACGCGCAGCCACAATTTAATTTAGTCTCCCAACCATTGCAAATTATGCAACAAAGATCGTAAACTCGAACGCAAAAATTAAAACAAAAATATTACGAAAAACCTCTATTTACTTTGTTAATTTCGATAATCAGACGATTTATTCCTTGTATCCACAACAAAATTTGGGCGGAAGACAGAAGAAATGATCAAATTATTGCCCGACACATAATGTACCAAAATCATGATGAGATAGTTAGCAAACTCGGTGTTTATTTTTTTCTCCCACAAAAGGCGTAGAATAGCTAACATGATTCCCCGCTGTTTGGCAATTTAGACTCAATTGTACATCGATCTCGTTGTTGCTTCAGTTCTTCGAAAAATGGCGGCACAATTTACAAACAAACTCTCAGCCTCGGAACCCGAGTTAAACTAACAAGATGTAACATAGAGCGACAAATCCTTTTACCTTCCGTGCCGATTCCTTCATACTGAATTTCGAGGCTCCTTTTCCTCATGGAAATCATCGAAGAACGAGTGCACCTCAGCAGGTTTTTCTCTCCGCGATGGCGCTCTTCGCCTAAGCCAGAAACCCCTCTGACGTGGTTCTAAAATGCGAAAGTAGTGACATCTTTAGAGGGAACTCAAACAGCATCCGATGGTCGATTTGATCCGTGCAGGTGAATGGCACTCTATGTAAATTACGCGCAGTCAGGGGTTTCTTGCAATGCTTCACCTGAGATGTTTGTCAGTCACATCATAAGTGCCACTCCCTCTTAGTAAAGTAACCTTCAAAAACCCTTGCTAGTTTACATAAACAAACCATACTCAACCAAAACACCATTGGCTCTATGCTTAAGCCGATTACAAGCTTTGTTAATTTCATAAGAATTAGACAACCCATGCATTAATCACACTTTAACGATACCTTGGCGTGCCTTTTAAAAGCCTAAACAATTTGGATTTTACCTAAATGGATGGAACCTTTTTCTTCTCTTTTGTACGTGGTTTAAACGGATCAAAATATATGGATCCCCGAAAAAGCATCGCTTCTCAAACATAATTTTTACCACAGTTTTTCATAGCCGAGCCAGATGGTATTTTAAGAGCATCGGCAGATGTCAAAATTGCGTTGTCAAGCTGGCGTTTCTTTTGTGCTATCGAAGTTTGACAGCTATTTTCCAAAGTAGACGTTCTCTTGTCAAAACTGGCGCTAAAGCCAAGTTTAGCGTCTCATAACCTCAATTCTTATCATTAGCATACAAAACAAACATGTCACACAAACGGCCTACAATAAGCCTACAATAGCCTCCTCAGGGTCACGAACAGTTCTCTGCGTCACGCGATCATATATTTTAGCCAATGACATTGCACTGGTGGTATAATATTGCAGAATGCCTTCTGGCGTTTTACGTTAAAACGGCAACAAAAGAAAGGATGCAAGGAAATAATTTAAGGAAAAATGAATTAAAGAAAAGGAAAGGAAAAAAGAAAGGTGCTTTTCTAAAGGAAGTATTAAGGTCCATTGCCGAGTTTCATATCGTGAGGGACTGCGTACCAATCCCTTAATATTACGATAGTCAAAACACACTCAGTAAGAAAGAGCACATCGATTTGTGTAAAATCCGAAAATTTGGTGTTAATCGAATCAATACTGACCAAGATACAACAATTTCAAAACTCAAAAATTTAATTAGAAACGTATGACGTCTGGACAAAATCGACAGAAATGTCCGCACACCGTACGTTTCTTATTACAGTTTTTGAATTGCTATATCTTTGTCAGTATTGACTCAAGTAACATCAAATTTTCGGATTTTGAACAGGTCGATGTGCTCTTTCTTACTAGGTGGGTCTTGTTTTGATTTCCGTAATATTAGGGGACTCGAACCCAGTCCCTCACGATATGAAACTCGGCAATGGGCAAACTAAAGGGGAAGGTTATTTCTGTCCCTAAAATGTCGGTCACAAACGCACACATCACGGGTACTGTCGCACACATGTAGGAGTAGCAATGTCCATAAAACAAGAACACTGGTAAATGCAAGGTAAATTGGGTTGGTGTCTTACGCAGATATTTTCCAAGGAAACGAAAGGAGCCTGGGGCCGACCCGTTTCTCGGACACCCGTGAATTCTCGGGCCCGAAACTTGAAATTTTAATAGAGTTTTTCGTTTTCTTTTCTACCCTGCTGAGTATTATATAATTACGCTGAGTTTAACCCGAATTTCTCGGGAACCCGAAAAAGTTGAGTGAAAAACAATTGAAAACCTTCGGGAGAAGCTGCTCTCCGATAATTTTTGGTTGATTTTTCGTCGATTTGATTTGCGTCAATATTTTATAATAAATGTTAGCATTATATAAGCTACTGGTGATTGGCTATCACAGATGAATTACGAGAACGGAGAAATCACCGCAAATGCGCTAATAGGTCATTGATGACATACGCTCATCTAAATAATCAAGAGGCAAAATTAAAGCCGGGACGAAGACTCCCTTTTCGCACTTGTTACTCCGATACAGTAAAACCCGTCCCAAAAAGGAAAAGGTGTTTGGGGATTCAGCCTTATTTTGCACTTGTACATTGGGTGTTTTCTGCGAAATCCGCCTTAAAATGTTCTTAAGGTGGCGTACACCTATTCAAAGGCAAAACAACAGGAAAGGTTAGACACCGAGTTTAGTCATAAAACGTTTCCCGATTAGTGTCATTTTTTGCCAGCCAATAAAACAACTATTCAGCTTCTACTTGGTATCGTTTTCTTTCAATAAATTTAACCGATTTCTTGAAATCAGTGAATAGACAGTGGGGTAAAATTAAATATGGCCTCCTATTTCTATAAAAACACGGCTAAGTCCCACTTTTTGGTTTATAACGACAGCTCTAGTACCCTTTCCTGTTCCTTTCCTGTTCCTGACAGTATAATAGAACAGATGTACTTTTGCCTACCGTAATTTTAGTGAATAACTCCAATAACTCGTCCTCTCAACGTGACTCCTCTCAGGGGAGTTTCAAAAGTTCACGCCGGTACGCAATGTCGTGTTGAGTCGAAGCCATGCATTCGGCTTTGCCTTGAGTTTAGTTAAGAATGAATTTTGACGCCAAACGGCCTTCGCTTATTTCGCTTATTTCTCTCACTAAAATTCGGTAAGGCAAAAGTACATCTATTCTATTATACTGTCAGGAAACAGGAAAGGAAAATCTCAGCTGAAAAGTTGGAATTAAGCAAAGGAATAGAGGATGCATAATTTCAGTTCAGAAGTGAAACAAAACCCGCCATTCAGGCTATCAGAACTTTGTACTGGACAGCATTCAGCTTAACGTACTTCCTTGCAAAAACCTCTTATGACATCAAGCTTTCAAATGCCAGGTAAGATAAGAAGAGTACAAGTACTCATGTCTAGATATAGCCCCAATATTGCGCTCTGCAATAAATGTAAGCATCTGAGCCATCTAGATTTAGTCGAGGTCATCGCGCGCCTGCCAAGAACTCGATTCCGATTTGCTTTCACAGGCACATAAAAGGGTACTAGAGCTGTCGTTATAAACCAAAAAAGTGGGACTTAGCCGTGTTTTTATAGAAATAGGAGGCCATATTTAATTTTACCCCACTGTCTATTGACTCATTTCAAGAAATCGGTAAATTTATTGAAAGAAAACGATACCAAGTAGAAAGCTGAATATTTAAAAATTGTGTTCTTAAATTGTTCTTAGCATCAAATACTGCATACATTACCAACAGTCAAATAAGAATGTGATTATCAGGTTAGCAGACATTTATAAGTAGCAACAATTACATAGTGAAGTGAAGTCCAAAACAATTCTTAAATGACCCTGGAATTCAGTACTTGCTGTAGAACTCCGTGTGCTATGGTCTAGCACATTATATTGATCTACTGAGTACTCTACCACAATAGGTTACTCTACTCGAATCTAACTGGCAGCCGATTTTCTATACGAACAATTTCTATAAGAACAATTTTCATTTTCAGGCTGCATGTGTTCTTATGTATATGGTACCTTTTTGCCCAAATTTCAGGTGAGTGTTCTTAATCCACTTGTTCCTTTATGGGGGGTTTTACTGTAGCTGCAAATCGAAAGCAGTCAGTTATTTATTCAGCAAAGTAAACTGATAAGTTGTAAATTGCTGAGAGTACACGCTTTGATTCTCCCGTACCCTCCCTTCAATGTTGTACAAAATTGTGCTCAGTATTTTCTTAGGACTTAGCGTTCCAACAAATTATGCATTTGGTTCAATATGTAAAATGTTGGAAAACTTTGTTGAAAATGCATGCTCTCCCTGCGATGCTGTTCAAAGTTCTGTCCAGTGGTTTTCCCGCTCAACAATGAGGGGAAGGAAGGACTTAGTACTCCAACAAATTACGCGACATTTGGTTGTAGCTACGCAAAAAATTCGAAACATCTCTGAAACTAGGGAACAAGTCTAAGTGATTTTTACCCATTTTCATCATGGCCAAAGATTCCTTTTCACTGCCACCAAAAAATCCTGAAAACCTATTTTCTTGCTCAACATTACAATTGCGTTCTATAGATCAAATATTCTAGCACCAAGATGCTAATAGCAATCAACAACGTATTGCATAAAAATATCTTACTTGATGAGGAGTTCTTTCTTTCTCCATTTCACTGTTTGGGTTGTATCACTCAACAGGTGTCCATTTGGACTGCGCATGTCACCGTGTGTGTTTCGAAGAACAGCTTGACACGTGAATCCTGTCAAACCTCTACAATATGAGATACAAAAGCAACATCTCAAGAAACGCGAGTTGTTTTTGCCGGCTTTTCGCGGACGCCATTGGGTATTGAAGTACACCTTATGTCCTAGCTCCTTGGCCGAAGCATGGCGAGCTAAATAAAGTTGTTCTTTCGAATATCTATATCTATATGTATGGAATTTTCAGCTATTTCAAATGTTGGAAAAGGGGTGGGAAGATGTCCTGGAATTTTTAAGTATGATAAGTCCAAATAACAACACAAGGAAATTTAGAGAAATGTTTGATATGGATGCGACCAATATAATAACACAATCCTTTAATATCGCGAACACCAGAAAAGGGACAAAATTTAAAGTGCTACTACGACCAGATTTGATTTTTTTTTCATTGCTGATAATAAGATCCCTTTCATCCGCGCTTCCCCCACAGGGGAAAGAGGAAGGATCGGGGGGGTGAACCCAGGCGCGCGAGGATGGATCCCCTTTTGTGATTTTGAAAACGAAAAGTAGAAGACTTTATAAAGAAGTGTGAGAATTTGTCCAAAAAAAAAACTCTACTTGATCATTGTAGCACTTCACGCGGACGATGCTCTTTCAGTACGCGAAGATTTGAAAAGCACGCGCAATATATTTTACTGCGATTTCGCCCATCGCCCAACGCAGATGATGCTCGCTCTTTTCAACCATTGGCGCGCACTGTTCGCTGCAGTTTCTTTCCCTTTCTTTACGGATGTTCGCGATGTTAGAGTTATTGTTTCGCAGTCGAAATATGATGGTTTAGATCAAGAAACGAAATATGAGCTCACCTCAGGCAAGAGAATGCCTGTACATGGGTGGGCGATGAGTATTCTTTGTTTCTTGCTCTGTACACAGTAATACGCCACCTCCGCAAGGGTATTGTTGTAATAATAATGTGTCCGGCCTTTCCCGAGCGCTGAACCTTAGCATCACTCCCAAACGTTAGGCCTTCCTGCGCCCCAATCTTCAGCACATCAGAGTACCCGCATGCAGGCATATACTCTCGCACTGACACACACATATCTCCATGTTATAATAAAACATTAAATGTAAATAAATGACAGAATATATCAGGTCAGCCGTCTGGGCAGTACTGCCTGTATCAAGGCAGGGTTCGTGCGCTCAGAAAATCGGAAACATCCAGGAGTTTCAAGGAGCTTTTTATGACATTTTCCAGGAGTTTTCCAAGACAATTTTCATTCATTCTACTGTCCAGTTTGGATAGCATTTTAAGCTTGAAAATGTTTTTCCGGATCATTACATTCTTGGTTTTGCGAATGATGAGTCCGTTTCTATTTTTTCCAGTAATTTTCCAGGAGTTTGTTCGAAATTCCAGGACTTTCAAGGACTTTCCAGGAGTTCAACTAAATTCCAGGTTTGCCAGGAGAAGTACGAACCCTGCAAGTTCAACAGAAATTAAAATTTGTCACAGGACAGTCCAAATAAATACTAACAAGCGCGCGCACTGGACCTGGATGTGCGCGTGTTCGGGTTGTTGGTAGACCAATGTCCAGATTCGTTCCATATGGAGCCATTGTCTTTTGCTTGAAAATCAATCTGGATTCTTCACGTTCTCGTACCGTATTATCAAAAAGCCCGTCCTTTAACCGAAACATCATAACATATGATCAATAAACATTTAGCTGTTCTTGTACTGTCCTCTTTGGGGTTACTAACGTGTACTAACGAAAAAAAAAACTTGAGTAAACCTCCTCCACGATCCACCCACTTCTAAAACAAACCACTGATTTATTAGCGTCCAGATTTGCAATACAAATAAATGGCCAGGAGATTTTTACGTAAGTACCTATTTTTAAGAAAAGGTTGCTCTGTGTCTTCTATGAAGGAACAACCTTCATGGCGAGGTCTATGGATAGAAAGAATTAGTTCATCTTGAAATAAGCCGAGAATGTGTTTCGATGTGAACTGATACGGAAAGGCGAAGTCAACTTTTGGTAGGTTGAAGATTTGGAGCTCTAAGTTGTACAGCAAGAGAATCGCCTACAACACATTAGTCAAACCCGTGTTACTGTACGGTTGCGAAACGTGGAAAGTTAATGTATCGGACAATGAAAAGTTGGATTCGTTCCAGTATAAGTGCCTCAACAGGAACATGGGGACTTTTTTGGCCGTACATTATATCGATAGATGAATTAAATGAGCGTTGTGGATGAAAGAGGATTAGCGCTGTGGTTAAAAGGGGACAGTGGAGATGGATAGGACATGTTCTAAGGATGCAGAGGCACCATGCGTGACAGCACTAACATGGAAACCAGAAGGAAGTTGGGAGGCCATAAACAACATGGTGTAGAACATGGTGTACACCTACACCATGTGTAGAACATGGTGTAGGGATGGAAGCGGGAGGTCGTGGGACAAGTGGGAGTCCTTGCCAAATGGCGAAGTAATGGCGAAGTAATGATGAGGCCTTCCTTGCCAAATGGCGAAGTAATGGCGAAGTAATGATGAGGCCTTATGCGCAACAGAGCGCAAAGAGGTGAGTCGAAGGGAAGGGAAGGGAAGGGAAGGGAAGGGAAGGGAAGGGAAGGGAAGGGAAGGGAAGGGAAGGGAAGGGAGGGAAGGGAAGGGAAGGGAAGGGAAGGGAAGGGAAGGGAAGGGAAGGGAAGGGAAGGGAAGGGAAGGGAAGGGAAGGGAAGGGAAGGGAAGGGAAGGGAAGGGAGGGAAGGGAAGGGAAGGGAAGGGAAGGGAAGGGAAGGGAAGGGAAGGGAAGGGAAGGGAAGGGAGGGAAGGGAAGGGAAGGGAAGGGAAGGGAAGGGAAGGGAAGGGAAGGAAGGGAAGGGAAGGGAAGGAAGGGAAGGGAAGGGAAGGGAAGGGAAGGAAGGGAAGGGAAGGGAAGGGAAGGGAAGGGAAGGGAAGGGAAGGGAAGGGAAGGGAAGGGAAGGGAAGGGAAGGGAAGGAAGGGAAGGGAAGGGAAGGGAAGGGAAGGGAAGGTAAGGGAAGGGAAGGGAAGGGAAGGGAAGGGAAGGGATCGTTTCCAAAATTTCTGTTCCGCTTACTTTGAAGCTCTTGAAATAAATCCTACAAGGCATGTGGTTTGTAAAAACTTACTTTCCTGAAGAGCAGTAGCCTACTTTTGGGATGCACTTATATTTCATTGCAAAACATCGCAAGGTTAGGGATTGGAGCGCAATTGATTCAAAAAGGTCCATTGCAGATAGGAACAAGTTGACAGGAACATTTGTTCCTTTTCACCCAAATGAGCATAGTCCAGTAACCATTGTCTAAATATAGTCGCATGACTCATCATCGGGTAAGTAATTGGCGTACTTATAGTTCATTGGTCATTTGAGTTGAACTTGATACCAGCCATACACTCCATAAACGCCATATCCGATCATTGAAAGCAAGAATGCAAAATGTTTCGATATGCTAAATGGGTGTTTTCTCTCAAAGCCCAGGGTATGGGGGATAAAGCGGGTACAACGGGCACAGTTCGATCTGATTAATAAATATTTATAGTTCATTGGTCATTTAAGTTGAACTTGATACAAGCCATACACTCCATAAACGCCATATCCGATCATTTGAAAGCAAGAATGCAAAATGTTTCGATATGCCAAACTGGGTGTTTCTCTCAAAGCCCAGGGTATGGGGGATAAAGCGGGTACCACGGGCACAGTCGATCTGATTAATAAATATTTATAGTTCATTGGTCATTTGAGTTGAACTTCATACAAGCCATACACTCCATAAACGCCATACCGATCATTTGAAAGCAAGAATGCAAAATGTTTCGATATGCTAAACTGGGTGTTTTCTCTCAAAGCCCAGGGTATGGGGGATAAAGCGGGTACCACGGGCACAGTTCGATCTGATTAATAAATATTTATAGTTCATTGGTCATTTCAGTTGACTTCATACAAGCATACACTCCATAAACGCCATATCCGATCATTTGAAAGCAAGAATGCAAAAATGTTTCGATATGCTAAACTGGGTGTTTTCTCTAAAGCCCAGGGTATGGGGGATAAAGCGGGTACCACGGGCACAGTTCGATGATTAATAAATATTTATAGTTCATGGTCATTTCAGTTGAACTTCATACAAGCATACACTCCATAAACGCCATATCCGATCATTGAAAGCAAGAATGCAAAATGTTTCGATATGCTTAAACTGGGTGTTTTCTCTAAGCCCAGGGTATGGGGGATAAAGCGGGTACCAAGGGCAATTCGATCTGATTAATAAATATTTATAGTTCATTTAATAATAATTGAAGAATTTAATGTTATAAATAATTTATTTTTATTAATAATTTTATTTTTATAAAATTATTTGTTAAATAATAATAATACAATAATAATATATATTAATATATATTAATATATATATATATATATATATATATATTAATATATATTATATATTATTATTATATTAATATAAATATTATATTTATTATTAATATTATATAATAATAATAAATTACATTTTCAAATAATAATAATAATAACAACAATAATAAAAATTATTATTATTATTGTTATTATATTATTTATTATAATAATATATATTATAATTGATATTATATAATAATAATAAATTACATAATTATTTAAAATTATAATACAATAACAATATTTTAATAATAATTTAAGAATTTAATGTTTATAAATAAAAATATTTTTTATTTATAATTTATTTTTATCAAATTATTGTTAAATAATAATAATATAATAATAATATAATTAATATATATTATTATTTATATTATATAATAATAATAAATTACATTTTCAAATAAAATAATAATAACAATAATAAAAATTATTATTATTATTATTATTATTGTTATTATTATTATTATTATTATAATATATTATAATTGATATTATATAATAATAATAAATTACATAATTATTTAAAATTATAATAACAATATTAATTGATAATTATGGAACATAATAAATGCATTGACTGTACCCGGTGTACACGTCTTAACCGTTGTAAACAATGATTACAAACACAAGTTGACTAATAGAGCCTCATCGAGCTATAAATTATGCTGATATTTCTTAGACTGGACACCTGTTTTTAAAACCAACGTTTACCCAGTTTAAGGCGTGTATAGCGGATACATATTGACATGAATGACAGCTGACTGTACCCGTTGTACACGTCTGAACCGTTGTAAACAATGATTACAAACACAAGTTGACTAATAGAGCCTCATCGAGCTATAAATTATGCTGATATTTCTTAGACTGGACACCTGTTTTTAAAACCAACGTTTACCCAGTTTAAGGCGTGTATAGCGGATACATATTGACATGAATGACAGCTGACTGTACCCGTTGTACACGTCTGAACCGTTGTAAACAATGATTACAAACACAAGTTGACTAATAGAGCCTCATCGAGCTATAAATTATGCTGATATTTCTTAGACTGGACGCCTGTTTTTTAAAAGCGGATACATATTGAGATGAATGATAGCTGACTGTACCCGGTGTACACGTCTGAACCGTTGTAAACAATGATTACAATGAAACTTCAAAGGGATTCGAGTCTTTGAATATGCATTAATTATTTTTGAAGGGGTGTTTGTTTGAGCTGAGCCTTAATAGGTCAATACAAAATCAGTTAACTTGGTTTACTAAGCGTTGGTTTAAAGCGTTTAGAACGTACATGGCGGGTACAAATGATCGTCACATGTCCAAATATCCATCTGATGTACTATTAAATGAAAGGGGTCAGTTTGAAAATTGCAGCTTGAAAAGCTTGAAAAGCCGCGATTAATGATTTAGGGATATCTATTCTTCTTTCTTTTTGATAAAGCCTCCTAACACCCTGATATTGTAATAGCTCTTTGATCACTTTTTCAGAGAAATCCTTTTGTGCGTGTGCAGTCACGGTTGCAAGGGCCAAATCAAACGATCTGAGCGCAAAACAAGCGATTACCCTTTGAAGTTCGCCGGACTCCCTAATCATTCCACTCAATTAACTATATGACTAAAATATCTATGTCCGTTCCTTTCATCCCATGTCAAAACGGAACAATGTCGACAGTTGCTGTCCATATACCATGACCGGCTAAAAAGAAGCAACCGACAACATACAGTCGTTCCTCTTAAAGGAATGCATCATGAATATTAAGCAGTTTAACCTCATAAAAAGGCGTCCTGCAGGAGGCAGGACCATTCTACGCCAAAGTTCGGAGGGCGAGGATCATGAAGCCTTCGTCGCAGCTAAACAGCAAGGCGATTCGTGACGCCCTAGAATGCAATGTGGTGGGAATAATCAACAAACAATGTTCGATCGATGGTCTCTTTCAAGTGTGTTTGGAGGGTGGAACAGAGTGAAATAATGAAGTAAGTTTTTTGAAGAAACATCCCCCAGTCCGAGAGCACATCATAATTACCGATTTTGTTTCCTTTTTTTTTCATCAGGGCTTGGCGCTGGATTTGTGATAAAAGAAGCGAATGTGACGACAAACTTGCAGATGTAAAAGATGTTGTCTTCTTTTTCTCCGCAATTAGCTTATCGAAACGGCAACAGAAGAATTCATCGAGTAACGACCAGACAGCCGAAGAGACAGATCTCGTTTTATCTCAGTTATCTACGCCCGGAAAGCAAATATACCCGGCTATATCTTACTGGGTAGCGTGTAGAACATCTAACGGGGCACCGATCAATCCACTCGTCATCCGACAGGCTATGCGCAGTTGTGATGTAGAAGTATACATAACCCCAATCCGCAAGGGCAAGAGAAAAACGGACCACAACCCTAAGTTGGACCAACTATGTCAAGCAGTAAAGGACCATAGCAACGGCTGCATGCCGGAGCTGGTCGCCAAATCGTTGCAACAAGCTCAATACTGACGTACGATGGCTTCCTAAAGGATCTGCCGACGCCACCTCGTTCGTGCCCGCGCTTGGATCGCCCACCCAAGACCCCCACCGTCAGCCCACGCCCGATCAGGATTACTCGTTGTCCTTTCACCCAACCCGTTCCCGCTAGAAAACGCCCAAAGAGCATTGATGGTCAAGCGGAAATTACAAAGTTTTTCAAGAAATCCTAAATGTAAAATGATGTAAGGAGTGCTTCCCGTCATGAAAAAAGGGACAATTTGTGTATAGTTATTGAAACACAAGCCAATTGCTATAGAATGTCTAAGAGTAAATGCTGCTTGTTCGTTTGTTTGTACACGTTTACTCGAATTATTTGTTCACAGCAGGTGATCAATTTCACAAATATTAAAGGAAAGCAAGTAGCTTACATCATTGTTGTGTTTTAATGTCTTAGTTTTAATGCCCATGTCGTAGTTCCGTTTGGATAGAGAGAGTAAAACATATACTCGATTTAAAGTCCAATCATCTCATAATATTCCAAGGGTCTCCAATTGACCGATTCTAACACGTGAAGTTCTTGTTCGATAATGTCCTCCCTCGGCACAGGCGTAGAAATGATGTCCATAAATAGGTTATTCCTGGCCATATCGCTGTCTTCCAGCTTTACGGCTATGAAAAGGCATGCCAAGATGAGCTCCCTTAAAGTTGACCTTTTCCTGTTAGTAGTTCTGTTCAAATGCCTCCAAAGCAGACTTTCCGCCAGCATAGCAGTAGATTTTGGAAAGTTCGGGCGCACATTCCTTGCAAAAATTCTCCCGCAAATTTCAAATCCTTCAGAGATAGCTCGGGGTGTTTATCTACAATGATATCCATCTTTAGTGGTCGAGGTTCAACGGGTAAGAGACCTGCCTTGAAATGTCTGCGCGCTTAATAGCGACTCGTCGCCTTCCCAGAATACTTTGCGCAATCACATAAAGAATGACCGTAGTTCCCAGGCCTTTATTCGACATTTCACTTCTATACTAGAGCGCTTTCTCGTTTGATTGGTTCATTCCAGTTCTATAGTAGCAGTAAGTTTTAGCTAGCGCTTTTCCCTGCAAAACTTGGCCCCGCGCGTTTCTTCAGAGAGTCAGAAGATCTTCCTTTCTGGAAATGAAATTCGGAATCCCTTAGAATGGCTGTCCACTGACCATAGCCGTACCTTTTGAGACCGGCTTTGAGATACTTGTCCTCGTCCTGGGTGAACAACATGGCCTTTTTTCTATTGCATGTACGATCGATGTTGGCCACTTTGAAAGTGCGCTGGCGTGTGAGTCTTGGCATTTTAATGAAATTGCACTCGCGTTCTACTGCAACGCCTCCTCTGCACTTTCGACTTCTTCTGTAGAACCGCTGGACAGATTGTGCACCTCCTGTTCTTGAGAGGAGGCCGACGAGATGTCCGACAGTCTTGAAATCACATCTTCTTCCAGCTTTGTCCCCTTGTCGCCATGTAGTTTATCCAAGCATTGGCGCGCCTTCGTTGCGACCTCCCGAGATCTTTGCTTTTGATAATGCACTCTTGCTACAACCGAGCTGTGTTTTTGATCTTCTGAAACTGCGTCTTGCTCTCTTGCGCTAAGCTGGTTGGAACTTGCAGTCTCGACGATCTGTCGATAGCGCGTCGGATGAACGTACTTTCCAATGGCATCGAAAACCAATTTGCTCATGAGCTCGCCGAGCTTGTTGTGCTGCCCCCGTTTCTCGTCACTAGCACGTAATCGCAAGCTGGTTTCTGCAGAGGGCGAATATGATTGATATATCCATCCAAAACTCTCATGTTAGTGTCGGTCAAAAGAAGCGAATCAAATCCGTATTTCCCTGCAGTTTTGAACATTTTCTGGTCAACGAATCCCCCGTTTCTTTTCGCTGTGCGAACCATGTCAACGGTGAGGTACTGGTACGTCATGGGTCGGGATCCTTTTACCTTGATGAACAAGTAGACGGCTAGAAATTTTGTGGCAAACGTTAAATCCCCGAGCAAACACTACCTGGTTTGTCCCTGCATTTCTTGAGCACTTCCTCATATCGAGGAAGGTAGTGAGAGACAACTTCCAGTAGTTCGTCGAGCGATGCCCAGTGACCCTTGGCTTCTAAAACATCGATGTCAAGATCACTGGTCCACTGCAATCTCATCATCTTCGACACTGTTCTTCGAACTCTTTTCAGGTACGTCTCGGTGACTGACAAACCTCTCGCCACTGTTTCCGACAACCCCTCGCTTACTTTTCGGAATTGCACTAGCTCCCCAATAGCGTCCAGGTATCCTAAACGTCCAGCATGTCCAAGGCTCCACGTGTCCTGCATCGTATCAGCAAATTTAAAGAGAAGGTTAGGAGAGCATAAGCTATAGTCGACATTTTTCCAAGTCAGTTCGTCTTCGTCATCACAACAAAATCTGAGAAACTTAAGGCATTTGCTGACAGTTTGTTGAGCTTTTCGATCGCTCTTGCACCCCCCGCCACTCCCAGTGAGCCAAGAAAGGAATTCTTTAGCAATTGCACCTGATGCTTCAAAGGTTGGAATCGATTTGCTTGCGCTGGTGGATTCGGATTTCTTTGCGCTTTCATTACAGTCGTGAACTTGACTAGCCTCAATTTCTGAATTGCTTGGTTTATGATCAAAATAGAAGAACCAACCGTGCTTTCTAGTTACGTGTTTCCTGCAGCCTCTTTGAGTCCCAAATCCATCGTGATCGCACGCCTGCACTGGGCAGGGAAAAAGTCCATCAGATTCATCTTTCTCCAAGTGAAGTCTTTTCGGTTTGGGCAAAGCATTTGCAATTTTAGCCCATTCAACTTGCTTCAATTTTTACTCGACATCTTTCTTGGGCGGAGATTAGGCGAGAAATGAACATATACCTACCTGACAGTTGTTTGTATACGATCCGTGTGTCCCTAGAGTACGAAAACCCTTATTGGCCAATAGCAAGGCAAATAAAGTGAGCGTGTTCAAGCTTGCCCTGAACATGTTGTAGCCCCTTTGGGAACTTAACTGTATCTTGTCCAATAAAAAGACGAAGACGCGCATAATCAAATGAGCGTGCACAAACTTGCCCTAACATGTTTAGGCGGAGTTCTTGCTCAAACCTGCTTAAACCGATCCGATCCTATCCTATCTTACGTCAGTTATTGTGGTCTTTATTTTAAAACATTACCCATCGCTTTAAAGTATAAGGAACACTGTGTTCCTAAATATGCATCAAGGGAACAAAGCGTTCCTTTTAGATTCGGAACGCTTTGTTCCCAAGATCCATATCTAGGACCAACACGTTCCTTTAGTGAAAAGGACCGATGTGGATCATAGGAACTCTTTGTTCTTAATAGTTTTGCAGTGGAACAAAATGTTCCTATTGCTAAAGGAACAATATGATCCCGTTTGCTCATATGGGAACAAAGTCTTGCCTTTTTTAGGGCCACCTTGTTCCTAATTCCTGTTTAATTGGGAATAGCACGTTCCCTATTTTCACGCAAAGGAACTTCACATTCCCCTTTGTTAGGTCCAATTTGGTCATGGGAACAGAATTCCTGTTTAATTGGGAACAGCACGTTCCCTATTTTCACACAAAGGAACTTCACATTCCCCTTTTGTTAGGTCCAATTTGGTCATGGGAACAGAATTCCTGTTTAATTGGGAACAGCACGTTCCCTATTTTCACACAAAGGAACTTCACATTCCCCTTTTGTTAGGTCCAATTTGGTCATGGGAACAGAATTCCTGTTTAATTGGGAACAGCACGTTCCCTATTTTCACACAAAGGAACTTCACATTCCCCTTTTGTTAGGTCCAATTTGGTCATGGGAACAGAATGTTCCTAATTGGGAGTGCGTTCAGGAACAAAGAGTTCCTGATTGAGCTTGTCAAACTCGGTAAATGGGAACAGGTGTTCCCAATTACCTCAAAGGAGAACCAAACATCGAGATAGGAACTTAGCAGTTCGGAACTGTTGGTTCCTTAGCGTAGTGAAAAGGAACAATGGTTCACATTTGATTACATTATTGGGAACAAAACGTTCCCTTTTTTCAAAAAGGAACGTCATGATTAGGAACGTGAATTCCTAATTGTATATAAAAGGCCCAGCTTATTTCTATGTTTAGGAACAATGCGTTCCTTTGTTATTACAAAGGACCGTTTGGTTCCTAATCAGTGATACTTTTGTTCCGGTGAACGCAAAATGTGTTCCTATTCGTGGGCATAGGGCTGTTCTTATATTTAAGAAAAGGAACAATTGTTTGGTTCCTAATTTGATTATAGGAACAAAGGAACAAAAATAGAGGAACGGACCCCTTTCAATTGACTGATTGTAGCACTCGTGCAACTTGGTTTTTATCCAAAAAAACGATCAAGTTATCTGCCCTGGAAGCTAACCTAGTTTTAGTCCAAGTTTTACAGCAAACTTCAAAGCTAGTAAGCAGAATTTCGGGTTTCTCTCATTTTGGGAAACGTATGGGAAGGGAAGGGAAGGTTGTAGTATTACTTGTCAAAAACCAACGAAAACCGTCAGAAATGGCGTACCCAGAATGCCATGCAGGTAATGAAACACCAATGACAACTTCCAAACACCAAGCAACGTTTTTTGAAAAAAATGTATCCTCGACTTGGATCGAGAGTAACGTTGCCTTGGCAGACGTTCATTGGTTACCTTGAATACCAAAACCAGAGTTAACGGAACGGAATCTTATTTTCGTATGACGATTTTCGACGAGCCTTTGAGAGCTTGAAATGAGTCATTGCTGATATGCGATGTCTGCAACGTCAGCATCAGTAATTTGTCACAAATAAAATGTTATTTAAATGTGTTTTTACAGTATATACACTAGCCTGACAGACGTCTCACTCAAATCATTTGATTTTGAGTGAGCGTATGTTAACTCAGGCTATATATACACACATCGATGCACTGCCCAAATATGGTCATTGGAATGTCAATAGCCTTCTTCTTTACATGACATATATCCTGTGATATCCGTCGTCTGAGGGAAATATGATGTGTTGAGCTCGTAAATAATACGCAAAAGTAATGTTTTTCAGGGTTTTGTGCTAACGATGTGCTGAATAATAAAACCATTATCCTGCTCGATTTTGCAGAATATCGTCTGATTTAGCCAACTCGGGAATCCGTCCCTCGTCGGCTAAGTATCTGACGATATTCTGCGCAATCTCGCAGGATAATGGTTAAATATTTCAATTAATGTTGTTCCGTACAACCATGCCATGGATCATAATGAAGTCGCTTTTTATTCGAATTTGACAAACCAAACTACACTACATTGCGTTATGTTTACTACTTTGGGGCATAGTTTGTCATGAACTGCTGCCTTTCAAGCAAGAATTATCATTGCGGCTTATGAAGCATGGTTCATAGTTTCACGAGGTGAAACAGGTGTATCGTCTTTAGAGCCGCATTTCACATGACTGTGGTACACAAAATACAAAGTAAATACACAAAATAAGAACAAAACGTATAGTCCGGCGGATTAGAACACATTTCGAGGAAATTGACGATGGAAGATTTCACCAAGCGCCGCAAAGCTGATGAATAACTAAGGATTCCAAGATGGCTGGCTTGGCTCCATAGCTTATCTTCAATAAACTACCGAAAACTATGAACATGCAAACTTTGGTGCCTTGAGCCAAAAGTGTGCAATTTGTACATATAATAGGACTCCATGCTGTTCGATAAAAAAAAATTCTTAATCGGACAGAATAAAGTACTATTATTTATTAATTGTATAGCATCCATGTTCAAACCCAAACTATCCAATTTTAGCGTGCGAACTGTCCAATCAGAGCGCGCGTGATCCAATTTAAAAATAATAGGACGACAAGAAAATCGATCTGCCGGCACAATGGGATTTTGAGCTGGCTCTATAATTATATAGGATTATTCAAAGCTTCAGGAGGCTAGATTCGGCTAAGAAAATAGCACGAAAAAAGCGATATCGCACGAGTCGGGCAGCAACGAGGGCGATGGCCTTTTTGAGTGCTATTTTCGGCGAAATCTACCGACTGAAGACTTTGAATATACTTGAATCCTATGATATCTCATCCTCGAATTCCACAAAAAAGAGATATCATACGATTCTTTCTCTAATCCGCCGGACTAGTATACGAGTGGACGAAACGAGATCGCGCTCTCGTTGCATCATGGGTAATCGGGGCACGTTGGCTGAAACAATTTATATTCGCAGGGAAAAGGCAAGCTTGGAATCTAACTAAGAAATAAATATTCCGATGTTTGCCATCTCCAAAGATATCATATAAGGGTAAAGAAGTAGCGCTATCGCAGAATGATATTTATTATATAAACTATAGTGTTTTATGAGGATTTCGGCCACTGAGAAATATCGTAATTCACACGTGTGAAGCACTACGATTATGCCCACTATCGCGAAATTCATCAAATCGAAATTTTTCAAAAAAAAGGTTCACTGCGCTCACTCTTGAGATTTCAAAATGTGAACACTCGGAGATAAATTTCATATCCCCGCGAGCCCATGTATTATTCTCTATTTCTAACCACCACTAAATATTGAAGACTGCATTGTAGAAAATCCGCATCTTGGGGATCAGACATGTCACATCTGTATAGAACCGCATTTGAACATTCATATGGATATTTGCGGTACAGTAAAAATCCGCATAAAAGAACAAGTGGATTAAGAACACTCAGGCTGTAATTTGGTCAAAAAGATACCTTATACATAAGAACACATGCAGCCTGAAAAATGAAAATTGTTCTTGTGTATAAAAAGATGGCTGCTAGTTAGATTCGAGGACAGTAATCTAGTGTAATGTGCTAGACTATTGTACACAGTCTACAGCATGTACTGTATGGGGAATCGCAGGGTACATTTAGCAATTGTTTTGAGACTTAACTAATTGTTGTTACTAAATTACTGTCACCTTCTGCCAATCACATTCTTTATTTTGACTGTTGGTAGTGTATGCAGCAAGCTATTATCTAATATTAAGAGACAACTTTTGTAGAAAACACCCAATGTATAAGAACAAACTCAGTCTGAATCCCCAAAACACCTGCTGCTTTATGCGGGTTTTTTACTGTATACAAATCCATACATTTACATTTTATCAATTTCAAGTCCATTGTTCAAAGAAGCATTTTTCATAATTGAGACCAATGTATCTGTCAGATATACGGATTAAAGATTATTATTATTATTAATATTATTATTATCATCTTTTTGGAGAAATAAAACTCACAAGAATTGCTATGAGCTTGATAAACTTGAAACCAATTTGGAAAATGTTTCTTAACACTTGACAAGTCCGGATTGAAGAAAGACTAAGCATTAGACTTCCGAGTGTTGATCGGTACAGCTTCCTGTTCGTGAGTAAGAACACTAACTATACACCTAAATTATTTGTGCCACTGTACCCTGAGAGCGAACCCTGAATTCGCCTATTATTCACGTCACTCATCTGAAATCAACTACAACGCAAATTGAATATTTTTATTGTAACGCAGTTTCACCGCTATCAACTTCCCTTCCGCAAATTGATTTTATTTTGAAGTCGCTTGATTTATGCACATTTTATATCTCATTTTATTGGGTTACAAATTATGAACTTCACCCAGCCGACCATTGAAGTCTTACTGATATCGACAGTTCTATTAAAAAGCACCTGTTTTTATCAGGCATTTCACGTCTCATTTGTAGCCATACAAAGTAAATAGCCTGTTTGTTGTTTGTGTTAAGAGAATACACCACCTTTGTTTTTCTTTTCTTTAGAGATAAGGATAATTAAGACACATTGTTGTTTACGACAATAAAGCTTGATTTATTATTTTATGTGAGCTTCATGTGAAAAACTGTTAAAAAGTTCATGGATTCATGGCAAGAGGCATATTGTAGCATGTGTGTAACGTTGTCGTTCTTAACAAAGACTATGCAAAGCATGGCCGTAAGGGCAGAGCAATCATTTGATTCTCATTCGAGTATCATAAGCCATTGTTGATTGAAGATACGGCCTATATAAATACATCAGCTCTTTGATTAAACAATCATTAGTAAATACAAACTTCTCCGCTGCAAAAGCTCATTTTCATGGATTTAATCAAAAACTTACCGTTCAAAGCATCGCGTCAAACTGCTGATGGCTGATACACTTGACATAAAGACGACATGTCTTCCATAAAAATCTTACCATATTACAAAACGCTCGAAATACTCTATCACTTAGTATTTATACTAGCTAATAACCATATATATATATAAGTATTTCACACTTTATCATTATACTCTGCTTCCGTTTACGATTGTAGCTTGTAATCTTTGCTCCTTAAAGTTATTCATTCAAAAGTACGTTATTCAAATTCAATATTTCTTGCATCGGCTCAAGTTACTCGGCTGCGGGGCTGCCATCGCCTTCGCTCGATCCACTTCTACCCTTGGTTCTCCTCCTATGGGCTCTACGCTGTTCTGCTGTCTGCACGTCCAAATTCTTTGGCCTCCATGTTCGTGACTGTGGTGATACATCCGTCGAGGAGGCAAAGCTCCGGTATCAACTGCTCGATCCTTGTGTATCGTGGCAAAGTCCTTCTTCCCGGGGTTACCAAAGCGTTCTTCTGCGCTTTCTTTGCGTCCTGACTCCGTTGAAACCCATGGAGGTAAATCGCTGACTTTCCTACCCAAGTTTTTCTCGTACATACTTGTCCATACCGTGGCGTTGTCGTCTTTCACGTTGGAATACTTACGCGCGTAGACGGATCCTAAATCGTGAACGGCTTCTTCTTGCCAACTACACATAGAAACTGGGTTATCCTTGGCAGTCAAGGACGTCTTATGTTCGCTCATTTTTTTTGTCGGTCGAACTTCAGTTAACAGTTCTCGTGGTCCCGTGCTATTAACAAGTGCAGGTGCTGATTGTTTAAGACGTTTCGCCTCGAGCAAGATTCGAGCTGCAAAACATTCACACAGATAGTCTTCTAGAGATTAGAGCGAGTCAGCCAAGCGAGGAGATCTGTAGCTCAATTTATGATCTACTCATGAAGCCGCATACGATGACTTCGAAGGACCCTCTTAACCTCAACGTCTGCCAACAAATATTGCCTATTGTTTCACCGATGCAATCGCTGACCACGACGTATAATAACCACGAGGTCTCACGGAAAACTACAGAACACACAGACTGGCTTTCGAATTGTTCACGAGAAATGGAGAGGCTTACTTCTGTTCTTCTGATGAAGAGAATTTGAATAAAGAGAAATGGGTAAATCAGAAAGTCCAGAAGTTCAGTGCTGTTTTCTTGGCGTTTTCTGGGAGTTGTCTCGTGATAGGAATTGCTGCGGCACGTTTCTCCGATATCAACCAAGATTTACATGGATTTATAATACACTCCACCCGAGTGGCACTATATAGAATACCAACCCACTAAAACGCCAAGGCAGAACTTCTATCGTGATCCGTTGCATAGGGTTTTGGTAACTCCAGTAAATGTGGTTGCAGCAAATTGCCTACTCCAATAGAACTTTCCGCCTAAGATTCTAGCACCTACACTTCAACTTAGCTTGTTAAATGCAGAAGTAGATAAAGTGAGCTTGGCCCAGGCCTCAACAGAGTGCTTAGTCACGCAACGCTTTCTGCTTTCGTCACGTCAAAACAATTCGTTCATTATGAATACATACAAGGGTTTCAGTAGGAATAAGATTCTATAAATAAATAATCTACTCTTAGTAATAACTCTTGGTACTCTACATTACTCAAGAAGAAGACATAAAAGGTAATAGAAGCATGTCTGTTTTCCTCTCTGCATATATACCCTTTCCGGGATACGTTGTCACCCAAAAAGCCTATAAGCTTGGTGCGCTGGGGAGTATGGGTAAAGATTGATTTAAATTTCTGTAAATTAGAAACAACATGCTTGGAAATGTGCTGAAATTTAATCATTTCACCTGTGGTTGCGATAACTGTCTGAATTCAGATCAAACAGTAGCAGTTTAAATGCCCCCATCATCCTTTGCGCTTCAAGCTTATAGGCTTTTTGGGTGACAACGTTTCCCGGGAACGGTATATATTCACATTTCAGTAGACTAAGTTATGGCAAGGTACAAAGGAAATTTTGCAGAAACCCATTCTTGTGAGAAGCTGAATAATTGACTGTTCAAAAAAAAATAGCCATACCGCCCCTATCAAGGAAGTCCAAATATTCAAAAATTACTCTATCCCTGTGGAAATTTGAAGCGACCCCTGGGGAAAATCCACGTTCTTTCTTACTGCCTCTGTGGAAATTGCAAAGCTAGAAATGGCTTTGGAAATTCCAGGTAAAGCGAAAGGCCCTGGATCCCGGATCCCAAACCTCTAATTTAACTGGATCCCGGATCCCGGATGCCATACATACTCTGGATCCCGGATCCCAACTCAGGATTTAACTGGATCCCGGATAGATTTTGTAGTGCGACCGCTATTGAGGAAAACGTGTTTTGCGTGTGAAGCGATGTCTCCAAAATTTGGCTATCAAATTCTATGGAAAACCGGCAATCTTTGCGAAGTGCGACCCTAGGAGATAAGACGGCAGACAACGCCATCAGTACGCTACGAGAACAACACCCATTTACACTTGAATGATCATGTGACTTTGTTTATTATCATACAGGTAAGAAATATTAGTCGCTCGACAACACCCGGACAGAACCAAAGAACTACGAACTCTCTCCATACGGATCAAAAGTACTTTACATATCAAGAGAGCCTCTCTAGTACGGGCAAGTCCTATGGATCCATGAGTTGGCTGCATTTTCTATTGCAGCTCGCACCTCGTTAAAATGACCACTACGTCTACGTCCACACCAAGAGCCACGCAATTAGTTTTGAAGTTTGAAAGACAGTTCTTGAGTCGCTTCACGTGTTACAACATGCGCTTTCAGAGGTGTGCTGATTAGATTGAGCAATCGCAGAAATTGTCTTCACTAGACCCCCTTGTAGGAAAGCGTGAAAATTCCCGGGTGGATGCCCTATAGTCGGGGTTAAAACTTCAGCGGACATTATAAAGGTTGCTTCGAGGGTGGGTGAAGACGAATTTCCGTGTAGTTAAGTAAAGATTTACGCAATTCTGGGGCTTGAAGGGGTAGCTCACCCAGGATTTTCAGGCTTTAGTAGCTGAAGATGGGGTCTTTTATTTTATTTTCATTATTTTTATTTCTTTGTTGTTGTTGTGGTTGTGGTTGCGACTGCTCATTACAGCACGGGTAGAAAGTCGGTAGCGCAAAGGATGGGCGAGGATAACCCGTCGATAGCATTGTTCACTGATGGAAAAGCGTCAACTCTCGCCAAGCCGGCCGGGCGATTCAGTGTAACTTCTCCTCGTGTCAGAACCTTTCTAGAAACTGTCCCATAATAACAGTCACGCGCACTTCTTTCCTTTTAGTTTTCGCCTGCTGTCAGATGGCCTCAAGTACTTCTTCACTACCACACCTTGTCAGTGAAATGACAAAATGTGGCAACTACCACGAAGTACAATCAACAAGGACATGGCGTAAATATGGTAGCGGAGTAGTTTCTATTTTACACCTCAAATAACCAAGAGTTTGTGATTATACTTAGCGTCTTCTCTTTTTCTTTGGTGATGGCGATTTATGTGAAGGCTTTTTTCTCTTCTTTTTCGACGAATCGCGATCCTCGAATCCTCTGTCACGGTCAGCTGGAGAGGGAAAGGGATATTAGTATTTATACCACGCAACTGAAAATACAGCCAATCACAATGCAGGAATGGCGTTGTATATTCGGCGGTATTCCACTCAACATTCCCATCGTGCAAAATGGCTGTTATGGTGTCATGACGTTATCTTACCTTCCATGGCCTCTTCTTCCAGTTCTGACCAGTCTTTTCCGCTTTCTTCTTCGCTGCCAAGCTCCTCTTCGAAATCTATAAAGCCAAAAGAAACAGCATTATTGATATAAATATTAACTGTCTGCCAGAACAGCGGCTCATGCTGTAAAGGTTCTTCTTGTCCTATTTCCCACTCTCTTCAATAATTATCAAGGGGGGGGGGGGGGGGAGGAAAGCCAGAAACATCGTCTGAAATTAGGAACTCAAAAACTTGTAAGAAACTTTGTTGGGTGTTAGCGGTTCGACACACAGGACTGTCATTTCGACACCTTATGGCGAGAAACGGACCCAGGTTTAATAATGGACGGTTCCAGCTATGAGCGCCGCTCTTCTTTATTCAGAAATGCCCAAGCCATGTCCCACAACTACCAGAATGCTGCGCACGCTTTTATAACAGTTTGTTCGACAAATGTCCTACATCTACCGACATGAAGCGCGCACGTGCGTTATTGCTGGCATCGTCCATTGTTCAGTAGCTGTACTTCTTCATCACTCTTTTCTTCTGCTGCACAAACCTGACTCCTCTTCAGACGTCTCTGTTTCTGATGAGAAGTCCTCTTCCTCCTCCTCCTCTTCGGCGTCGGAATCCGATGGAGCGTACTCACTTTCCTCTTCATCCGACTCGTTTGCCTGCTCATCCTGTTGAAAATAGCAAATGTAAAAACCTGTCAACGCGCTCGTCTGGGTACAGCAAAATACCCCACAAACACATAAGCTAGTTAGTATGTCGAAGAGCTTTAGACAGCCGCCTTTTTGTTAGCCTAGTCACAGAAAGGTGTACTTTTTTCGATTTAATGCTGTAAATCAAGCGTAAAACTTTGTTTATAGAAGTTTATTTAGAAATTTCTACACGTAATTCGTCTTCTAATATCGAACGAAAACAATAACAAGGTAATGGCTATCTAATTCAGGTCATTTGCGTTGATTCGTGCGATTAAAGGGTGTTCAAATTTCATTCTCAAGTTTCCTTGTAAAGAAAAAGTTTCAGTGGTTCTAGTCATTCAAGGAGGACGAAATGAAGTGATTTTGCGAACACCCCCGGCCCAAAATGTTGGTGACCAGTGACATGCTTTCGCTACGCAAAACGTTGCACTATTAAGCACCAATAAGATGAAATAAACTTTGGTCTTCAATAATTGTACCACGAGGATAAATCGAGCCTTCTGCCATGAAAGGATTTAGGAATAAGGAAACGCTATATAAAAAACAACCTGTTGAGCAGAGAAAAGCAACGACCAACACCTACGTCACTATCAGGGTCCAGGAAACTCCAGCCACCATTTTCCAGGAATTCTTCGGGATTGTCATTAATGGTTTTCATGATCTTGGCCCAGTTCAAACTCTGGATACCCTCTGTGTACTTAATGTCGCATGAGCTACGCAAGTAAAAAAAACAGTACAGTTCTCCGAAAGCAAACTTTATCAATATCTCCAATAGAGTGTCCAGGAGAGCATCGTCTTCCCATAATACTGCTTGTGGATTAAATCCAAAACCCTACAAAATCCCTCGGGCAATCCAGGAGAAGGCTAGAGGACACGGTGAGGCATGGGGGACACAGGGAGGCATGGGGCATGTTGGAGGCATGGGGCATGTTGAAGGCATTGGAGCAGGGAGAGGCCATGGGACAAAGGAGGCTTAGTGACAGGGAGAGGTGGGGGGGGGGGCAAAGGCACAGCGAGGTTGGGGCACAAAGGAAGGCAAGGGGCATGTAGGGGGATGCAAAGGGTCATGTAGCAGGAGGCAAGGGACATGTAGGGGGAGACAAAGGGCCATGCAGGGGGAGGCAAGGGGACATGCAGGGGGAGGCAAGGGGACATGTAGGGGGAGGCAAGGGGACATGTAGGGAGAGGCAAGGGGACATGTAGGGGGAGGCAAGGGGACATGTAGGGGGAGGCAAGGGGACATGTAGAGGGAGGCAAGGGGACATGCAGGGGAAGGCAAGGGGACATGCACAGAGATGCATGGGGGCAGGAGGAGGGAAAGGGAGACATGGACAGGGGAGGGTACAGGAAAGCAAGGGCTCAGCAGAGGCAAGGGCACAGGGGGCTTGGGTACAGGGAAGGGAGACAAGGGAGCTGGAAAGCAAGGGCTCGGGGGAGGCAAGCGGAATGAGAGAAGCAGGAACTCACTTGAGCCACTCCTTGACACTGTCTAATGACGTCATGGGAATGGCGTTCACGTGCTCCACTTTGCGATGGTAATCCTTGAAGATGAATACCATGTCGAAGTTCTTCAAATGAAACTGCAAGGCAACAACGTCAAGATAAGAAACGAGGAGGAGGTTTAGTTTAGGGGAAATGGGTTATGTGTGTCATTATAAATTTCTACATTAAGACATTTTTCATCCGGCAGGCCGGTGACTTCATATGATATCCTCTCCCAGTCATGGCGCCGGACGATCATGGCTGCCCGGAGTTGTTCCTCCTTAAGCCCCGTTTCCCGTTCAAGGACCGTCTTGATGGTAGTATGGGACCGCCGACAAGGACATTCTCGAGGATCATTTTTGAAAGGCTGTCTGAGATTTTCAAAAATCGTTTCCTGAAAATGATGCAGCCTCAATTATGACCAGGGGCTTCACAACAAACGCGTTCTTTTTGGATGGATAAATTTCAGTGAACACTTTGGCGCGCTTTCCATATGAAAATTCTACAATTTCGCGGAGAAATCAATTCCCGGAAATACCGACAAGCTCGAGAGGCTGTCCTAAATTTGACCAATGGAAAGCGTCCCAGGATTGAGCAACGCAATGGAATGGAACGGCGACTACATATGCCCAGCGACTACATATGGCTAGGTACATTATAAATAGTTGACATACCTGAACACGCTCGAAGTGGACAAGCTCCACCTCGTCTAAGGTAATAATAAACGACGGCTGCAAACATGGAAGTAAGAGCATTACTATCGCGATTGTTGATGCTCACTCAATGAGAATTCACTAATGCACACCGTGCTCATACCTGTTCTGTCAGATTGACGAGACAATGTGTGGTCGGCTGAAGGAGGACTGTACTTCGGAAAGGCACACCGGAGAACCTAAAAGGGGATACAAGAAAAAATATCTTCCGTAAGTTTCTGGTCTACGGTAGGATGACTTGCATTGAAATAAGGAAAGCGCTGGGCCTCTCAAATTCTCAAAATCATCGTGACAACAATTTTTTACCGGTTGAGGTTTGGCTGGATATCTTTACTTACTCAGGGTTTGAAATTGCGCCCGATACAGGCGTAAATACGCCTAAAAAAAATCCGTTTACTTTTTAGACTAAGGCGCAAAATAACGACTGTGTTTTAAGTCTCTACAGTGTTCTCCTAGTGGATTTACGCCTAGATGTTTGTTGAATTACGCCTATAATGTTGGTACAAGTAAAACTACGACTATGAATATTTCTTCATTTCAAGCCCTGCTTACCCTAATTCTCTGAACGGTACGTCAAACTCGACTTGCCCGTGTGTAAGACCTTCCACTTTATCGATGAAGTTCTTGAACACCGCCTTCAATCTCTGTCTGAGTTCCCGCTCAGCCTGTTCTGCTTGTAAATCATCTCTGTCGTGCATATGTTGATGTTTTCCAAGATCTGTAGTGATCTCACCGACCTTTGAAAACACGACAGGATTTGAGGGACCAAACCCATCCGTGTTATAACATAGACAGATTCTCATCCGCTACGGTAGAGTTCGTTGAGACTTCCTACCTCCGCGTCAAAAACGACGTAACGGGATGAAAGGTTCCGGATGAAAATCATGTGGGTAGTACGGACCAATCACAGCGAAGCTTTCATTTTCTACCAACGACTACTGGCCAATCATAGGTAAACTTATATGTCACCGGCTACAAGCGTTTCACGGATAAACTTGCTAGGGGGGATTTTTCAGTCTGTTTTTGGTGTTTTTGAAAGAAATCACTCAGCAAACGGATAGAATATTAATATGATATCCTCACAATGGGCAAAAAGGTAAATTTTCATCAACGGATAAAAAAGAGAATATTCCTCAGCAACCCGATCTAGCATAACACTTGGCCACGTGACGTTGATCAGATGCGGAGGTAGGAAGTGTCAACGAACTCTACCGTAGCGGATGGAATCAGGTTATCTATAACGGCGAGAATCTACCCGGCGATAACAATCAATTCGCGCGTACAAAAAGGGTTGCAATACTCTTCATTGCAATACTCTTCATGAAAATCCTACCCTAATATATCATAACCTAACTGTTTTCCCAAAATGGTGTTACACTGTAGCATACCTCTGTGTAGAACTGGATATCTCTGTACTTCTTTTCCCAATGATGATCGGGTGCTAAAAATAAAAACGTGAAGGGAAAGTGCATCAAAGATCATGTAGATCTCTTGCGGGCGTTTTTTTCGTTACAATATTGCAGGGCCCGAGACATTGCGATCATGTATCGGTCGCTAATGGCGACAAGATTTGAGGAAGTTGTGGCAGAAAATGCGGGTTGCCACATGGGTCCTGGCTGCCTTAAATAGCCTGTGTCAGCCGCCATTTTGACAGCATAGCAACATCAAGTCGGAGAAAGCCAACCTCGTCGGTCTTCTCGGTCGTTTTCAAAATGGCGGTTAGCTCGGGAGAAGACCCTGGGGGAGGCTGAGTCACATGACCACTGTTTGAGGACATGGGAACGAGGTTCTCCTTTGTTTCGAAACGGTCATGTGACTCAGCCTCCCCCAGGGTCTTCTCCCGAGCTAACCGCCATTTTGAAAAACGACCGAGAAGACCCTGTGAACGAGGTTGGGAGAAAGCATCCATTTCCATCGGCTGGTTTATAGAATATAGAGCAATTTTCTCGATTGAATTTGGTAAATCAAATCTGAAACTTTGTTTTTAGATGTTTATTAAGAGATTTCTATACGTAATTCGTCCTCTAATATCGAACGAAAATAATAACAAGGAGTGGCTTACACGGGATCTTTAACATTAATTTGCAAGCAAAGGAATTCACAGGCGCCATACACCGAATCGAAATATGGCGGCAAATTTGAATACCTATTGTTCTTGACTTACTGTCGTGTTCACGTGGAAACACAAAAGCATTTTCACCTGCATGAGAGGCTAGTATTAAAGTCAAGAACAATATATTTCGATTCGGCGTGTAGCTAGCCATTTCAAAATCAAGCCGCATTTCACTATGTTTTATGTGAACCAACTTAAAGAGAAAGGTAGCTTTGTTCAGAAACCATGTTCGGAAACCTACCCCGGGGTCGGATCCAGGAATTTCAGAAAAGGGGGGATGGATAGCGAAAACATGTTCACATTTCCTCCAGCAAATACAGTAAATGTATCCGAGAAAGGGGGGGGGGGGGGGGGGCAGCGTCCCCCTCGACCCCTAAAAGACATCTTACCTTAAGGTGAAAGTGTATGAGGATAATCATCTCTCCATCGCAAGGCTGCAAACAAATAACCAAGACATAAAGTTGCTTTACAATGCCCTTTCAAAATTCTTTTCCAAAAATTATTCAATGAGACTTTCATACCTGAAAGAAAGCATGCTTCATATTCCCATAAATAATGTCCACCGATTCGCCACGGAACGTCGAAAATCGGAAACCTTGATAAAATAAACACAGTGTCGTTCAGATTTCTCACTCATCGGGATAATTTGTATGGAATGACTTACCATTTGTATGAGCTTCTAGCATACCCTGCAGAGACAAAAGCATGGAGGTATAAGGAGGAATCCGCCAGCAGTTCGAGTAAGCAGTGGACAAAAATCTTGTACCAAGATCATTTGCATTGAATTGCAAACTTCTTGGAGTCTGTTTTCAATATCTTGTGAAAAGAATCCTTTTCTAATAACATCAAACACTGAAAACGAAATTCAAAGTTCTTACAAAATGGAATGAAATTCAAAGTTCTTACAAAATGGAATGAAATTGACAACAATTTTTTTCTTGTGTTTGCACTACTTTTTCAGTTTTGAAAATAAGTTTTATGGGCTCCAATGGGAATTTGTTTTTGGTTTACTACAGTTAGTGAGTAATATCTCTTTCTAGAAAATGCAAACAGAATTTGAATGTTTAATATCACTCTGGTAAGATTTTGTCCTCCAAAGCATGATAATGGATTTCCTCATAATATCTGTACAAGTAATTTGAGTTTGCTTTCAATTCTCACACTGGTTGCTCATTTCTATCAACCAATCATATTTTGAACTAAACGCAGCAGTGCACTTTGTTTCGCTTACAGAGAAACCAGTCACGTGCTCATCCCGTATAGTGGTTTTATTAAGCCTGTGATTGGCTGACGGTAAAGCCCAAACTCGTTCCCAGGGTCTTCTGGGTAATTTTCAAGATGGCGGGTCACTCGGAAGAAGACCCTGGTAAAGGCTGAGACCTTTCCAGAGGGAAACCGTCTAAGAAAAACAGTCAAAATCCGATAAGGCGGGCGGACAGCCGAGAAGAGAGGGCGGAAAATGAGAGCTAGAATCTATATTAATGACTTGTCTTGATGAGATGCGTCATCTCCCCGGCTGTTCGCCAGCCATATCTGATTTTAACTGTTTTTCTTAGGCGGCCTCCCTGTGGAAAGGCCCCAGCTTTTGCCAGGGTCTTCTTCCGCCATATTGAAAATTACCCAGAAGACCCTGGGAACGAGGTTGGGTAAAACCATCCAGCAGCAACTTGACATTTCGCTCATTTATGATTGGATAGGTGTATTTGGTTTACTGCAGTCATTTAAATTTGCTCTTAATGCTTTCTCGCTCTCTCCCGGTGCTTACCGGCGTTCTCCTCTGAGTGATACTGGGTCTGATATACAAGTCCTTCAGCTTGGGATTGCCCTTGGCATTATTGAGTATTAGTGTGCCTTGCTGTACTGCGCCCTGTTTTTCTCTTTCCTCTGCTTCTCTCGTCTTGAATTTCTTTTGTACTTCTTTGATCAATCTGAACGCCGTGTTCAGGTTCTGAGCAGGAGGGAAGGCAGCGCCCGGTGACTTAGTGTTGGAACTACGAAACGTGCTGTGAAAAAAGAATATAATTATGAGAAGCAGGGTTGACTTTGGGGGTTGGTTCACACTTGGAGTAAACGAAGCGCAAGAGCTCTGGTGTGAACCCGCCTTTAGCGTTACGACAATTACTCTCCAACAATTGATTGCAAAATCCCAGCTCCTTCAAAGGAAATTCTTATTTGGTTGCATCGAAACTGTTCGCGCTTCCGCTGAACTAGATCTGCGTTCACATCTCTCGGGTCTAGTTGTTCGTAAAAAGCTTAAAAAGGGACGAGAAAAAGAACCATCTTGGTTCACCACCTTAGGGTGCGTTTCTTTGGGAAAATCCGGATTCAGATTCGACGTGAAACTTCATGGAATTTTGTAGAACGAAAGAAACGCTGAATCCGAAAAAGGATTTTTACCATGGTAACAGTCGCTGGACGACCCTCTCGCAAGCGAAGGACGCACGCGTGATGATAGCTAGCCACTGACCCAAAGTATTCTTTTCGAATCCTTTCGCAAAGAAACGCAAGGATTCAGAATCCGTCGAATCCGGATTTGGATTGAATCTCCTGAATCCACGACGACAGTGGATTCGTTGGATTCAGAATCCTTTTTGGGATTTCTCAAAAGAAACGAAAAATCCGTTTTTGGATTCAAGAATCCGAATCCGGATTTTCCCAAAGAAACGCACCCTTAGTATTAACGCTCTGGCAGTGAGTTTCGTGTCGTTGACTGACACTCTTGAAACTCGCGTAATTAAAATTCAGCTACTGTATACGAGCAGCAATTCCAGATGGTCGGCTTCAATAATTTTTAAAAAGAGATTTGTGAAACAGGATTCAGCAATCATGCAAGTTGATTGGAGCGGAAACATCGTACAAGAAGCCGTCTTGTACCGTCTTGGATACGGACTCCTGGCAATTTGATGTTACACTTTAAACATCAGTAACGCTATTAAAAAAACATGCTTCACGCGCCGCTACAGACAAAAGCTACTGCCAATAAGAGGATCAAACTCGGGACCTCTGATCTGCTCAGGCTACTCGTGTATGGCCTTCACCTTGTGCAAGTGAACTTACTAAGGACAGTTTCAGACGTTCAACTTTTGCCACGTCGAATCTAATTGTTAGAAATTTCATTCACAGCTTCTAGGACACTTTGTCTAGTGCAAAAGGTAAATCTAGATGAGTCAGAGCAGAACAAAAAGGAATGTAAAGTTTGTTTTTCTCGTTTATTCTTCCTTTGGTTGAGAAACGAAGAAATTGGATTCGACGCGGCAAAAGATCGACGTTCGAAACAGGCCTAAATGAGCATTTATAATGAACTTCGGGTATTACAAACTGAATCAGATAATTCTCTTTACAAAAACTTACACTTCCTTTAAAAATGTTGCCTCGGGTTGCGGAAACAGATTCCCTTCAGGCCGACCCACGGAACTGGAAAATAAAGCGCATTATTAATATTATTCTATTTTGATAGCAGTACAAAAGCAGGGTGCTACCTAGATGTTCAACAAACTTACCTTCCAGGACAGTAAAGGTTTATACGCAGATATGTGTAGCCTCCCTCGTCACTCGAGCTGATATTCTGTAAAGCAAAATCACACAATCATTCGTAAAGCCCATGCCACCACTGAGTTGGTGTGTTGATGGTTCTCCAGAGCAAGGGCTTTGGAGCCAAACACTAGACGAATTTCTCCCCAATCATGAAAAGAACACCTGTAGGACCCCTGGCCCTGAATGACGATAGATAAATGCATTCTCCATACCTTTATTGTAGAAATGTGGAACGGTGTTGCAACACCAAATAGTGGTAATATGATAGCTTCATGCTTTTTATCTGCAAAATAAAGACAAACATTATAAGAGCAGTAAATGCTTCTCTATTGTACTTGTTGCCAGCCATTTCGACTGGTTATAACGTTGAGCTGGGAAACTCAATTCTATTTTGAGGAGAGAGGGTAGTAGTAGCTATCATCTTACAATCTCTAGCCAAATGTCTTCACTTACCGACAAAAACCTTCAAATCCCGTACATCATACTCTCTAGGTACAGATGTCGCGTGTTTGTAGGCCACATTTGATGGCTTGACCCTGACAAAGTCAAATAAAAATCATATAAATGTGCTGTACACGAATGTTGCTGTTGTTGTCCTTTCTGGTGCTGTTATTTTTGTTGCTGTTGCTACTGTTGTTGTTGCTGTAGTTGGAGGTGCTTCCGCTATTGTTGTTGTTGTATTGTTGCTTCTGCTATTGTTGTTGTTGTCATTGTTGTTGCTGCTACCATTGTGGATGTTGTCGATGGTGCTGCTGTTCTTGCTGCTGCTGCTGTTGTTGTTGTTGCTGTTGTTGTTGGAGGTGCTTCACCTATTGTTGTTGTTGTATTGTTGCTTCTGCTATTGTTGTTGTTGTTCTTGTCATTGTTGTTGCTGCTACCATTGTGGATGTTGTCGGTGGTGGTGCTGCTGCTGCTGTTCTTGCTGCTGCTGCTGTTGTTGTTGTTGTTGCTGCTGTTGTTGGAGGTGCTTCGGCTATTTGTTGTTGTTGTTGTTGCTCTCATTGTGGATGTTGCCGATGCTGCTGCTGTTCTTGTTGCTGCAGTTGTTGCCATTGTTGTTGTTGCTGCTACCATTGTGGATGTTGTCGGTGGTGCTGCTGCTGTTGTTGTTGTTGTTGGAGGTGCTTCGCCTATTGCTGTTATTGTTGTTATTGATGTTGTTGTTGTTGCTGCTACCATTGTGGATGTTGTCGGTGGTGCTGCTGCTGTTGTTGTTGTTGTTGGAGGTGCTTCGCCTATTGCTGTTATTGTTGTTATTGATGTTGTTGTTGTTGCTACTACCATTGTAGATGTTGTCGGTGGTGCTGCTGTTCTTGCTGCCACCCCTGCTGTTGTTGGAGGTGCTTCGGCTATTGCTGTTGTTGATGATGTTGTTGTTGCTGCTATCATTGTGGATGTTGCCGGTGCTGCTGCTGTTCTTGTTGCTGCAGCTGTTGTTGTTGTTGTTGGAGGTGCTTCGCCTATTGTTGTTGTTGTTGTTGTTGTTGTTGTTATTGATGTTGTTGTTGCTGCTACCATTGTTGATGTTATCAGTGCTGCTGCTTCTGTTCTTGTTGCTGCAGCTGTTGCTGTTGTTGGAGGTGCTTCAGCTATTGTTGTTATTGAGGTTGTTGTTGCTGCTACCACTGTAGATGTTATCAGTGCTGCTGCTACTGTTCTTGTTGCTGCAGCTGTTGTTGGAGGTGCTTCGGCTATTGTTGTTATTAATGTTGTTGTTGTTACTACCATTGTTGATGTTGTCGGCGGTGCTGCTGCTGCTGTTCTTTCTGCTACCGCTGTTGCCTTTGTTGCTGCTGTTAGAGGTGCTTCTGTTTTGTTGTTATTTTTGCTTCTGCTATTGTTGTTGTTGTTGTTGTTGTTATTGCTGTTGTCATTGTTGTTGTTTCTGTTTCTGTTGTTGTTTTTGCTGGCTTGACTGTATCACCTTTTGATGTTGTTGTTGCTTCTGCTGTTGTCATTGTTGTTGTAGGTGCTTCAGCTATCGTTGTTGTTGTTGCTGTTGTCATTGTTGTTGTTTTTGTTTTGTTGTGGTTATTGCTGTTGTTGTTGTTTCGGCTGCTGATGTTGTTTTATACCCTTGATGGATGATATACTCACTTTGCTGGCTTGACTGTATCACCTTTTGATTCAAGAAGACGCCGCTGAAAGAGAGCAAAGCGTTTTCAATAAAGTTTACAATGCCTATCCATAGAAACAACAACAACAAAACACACATGTCGGTTAAAAAGAAATTCCCACCAAAGCTAAGGAAATTATGTTAAGGGGGGGAAGGGGGAGAATTATGTAAGGGTGAGAAAATTACGAGAGGATATTACGAAGTCCTTCCCTCTACTCAGAACATTTGTGTAAGAAGCCGACATGCTTATGATGTGATAGTGACCCATTTACCCTTGCTTCCTCGTGTAATTGCTCCTTCAACTCCAGCTGATGTGCTCTTCTCTTGTCCTCTGCTGTCATCTCGGTCTGAAAAACAAAGTCAGGTACTTGGGTAAATGCGATATGAAATACAATATGATAAGTGTGAAATTACTTGTACACTGTCCTAGTGCACATGTACATCTATACATACATAATCTTTATGTTACGAGGGTGAACATACGGTATTAACTTTGAAAGAGTTTTCTAGCATATGGCCTTCATGTTATGGTCACTCTCGTCTCTGTGGTTCTTCAAAGTTCCCTAACTGGGTCACGTGACCCAAATCCAATACTTTCTGAGTAAAATCGTGAAAATTCAACTTGCTGCCATTTGCTCCAGGTTAGAGATTTTATGCCGAAACTTCAGTTTCTGACTAATATCAATTCGTTCTTTGTATTTCTAGAATCGATTTTGACAAAACATCTTGTTAAGAGGTACATTTAGTTGGGGTCACGTGACCCACTTAGTGCAAAGCGGCCTATTAGGATAGTGCATGTGAGAGGCAGGACCTATGGTTTAACGTCCTTATCCAAGAAGCTCCTTTAAGTCCTTATTCAACTGAGCTGAGCCAACTGAGCTAACAGAGAGGCTGTCAACATGTCCACGGGGTTTGAAGTTTGAAAATAATTCCCAAATTATAGCTTTACTGAAGTCCATAATCCATATGGTATATTAATTGTAATTCAACTTCCTTACCCTTGTTCTGGTTTCCAGAAGTGCTCCTTTGCCTTCGCCAGCCTTGAAAAGGTCTTCTTCCGTCTGAAAATAAAACATGAAAATGAATAACAGAGATTTTCCAAAGTATTCATGAAATCACAGATAATATTTGAATTGAAAATGTATCGAAAATTTCACTGGGGTTAACTTTTTCTGGAGATGCCATTGGCGCCAAAATATAAAATTCTAGCTGCCAACTTTTTCTCCTGAATTACTGCGGTTTTCGTAATTCTGCGAAACTCTCGCTATTGATTTCTAACCGTAAAACCGCCTTCTGGCTTCCGTCAATCAAGCTCCCGAGTCTTTTCGTCGTTACTCTTTGTACTTTTTCATTGGCCAGCGCCTAAGCAGTGCTAAAATGGCTTCCTGTCGCGACAGCAACGTTACGTGCTGGCCAATCAAAAAGCACAGAGTAACGACGAAAAGACTCGGGAGTTTGATTGACGGAAGCCAGAAGGCGGTTTGACGGTTGGAAATCGTTAGCGAGAGTTCGCAGAATTATGAAAACCGCAGTAAAGGCTCATAGTCTAGCGGGAACCTTTGCGATTTGTTTTCAATTGGATCTATTGTTATTCAACAGCTGTGGTTGGCTGGGCTGTAGGTCCCAAAGGGGTTCCTATTGTTTTTCACATTACACAAGTTCAAACTGAAAATTTGCATCGAATTTTCAACTGCATTTTATTCTTGTGTGCCTGCAATGGGGTTTGGGTGCTTAAGGGCCTTTAATGCCGGCATTTGGTTGAATTTTTGCTTATGCCAAACCCTAATTGTAGTGGCCTGTTGGAACCTGACATAATGACAAACTAATCTCACCTCCCCGTTCTCCTGCTTCTCGTCTTCTTCATCTTGTTCATCCTTAAAAAAAGTACAAAAAAGGTATTTTCAGGAGGGCCATAATTAAAATTCCCAAAGGACAACAAAGAAATCATTACCATCATGTTATTACCTTCAAGAAGATACCAATATTGGAAATCTTCTTTTTTGCAGGAGTGAGGATAGTTGCAGGAGCATCCTACAAATCAAAAGTGATGCAATACTATTAATACTCCTGTCAGGGCTTGAAATGCTGTTGGTACACATATTTTTCATTTCACACCGAACTTTTTTCATTAAACAGGGCCCGACATTAACTTTTTTCACTAGGCACCATTGGCGACTAATGTAAAAAAATTAGTCACCAAAATGCAAAGATTTTGTCGCGACATAAACATGGATCAAAGATGGGGTGCCATTTGGCGACTAGCTCTAAAATTTTGGTCACCATGCCCTCGAATTTAGTCGCCATTGGCGACCATATGGTTGCAGTGTCGGGCCCTTTTAAAAAGTTTGCAGTGTTCTACCGGTACCATTTGCATTACACCCTGAAGCTAAACTATTTTTTTGTATAGATTTATGCACGTTTTGTAAAGAAGTAGTCACATTTCTCACACTCTGATTCATTGGCTGAAAAATAACGGTCAAAACAGCAGCCAATCAGCGAGTGAGAAACGTGATAACTTCTTGACAAAACGTGCACATTTGAAATGTAAACCAACGTGAAAAAATCATCAAGCTTCAGGGTGGTAGTAGCAAATGGCAGTAATGGATTATCATGCCTACATTTTTGAAAAATTATGCTCATAATGTTGAACAAGGCATAAAATTATGACTATATAATTATTTCACTGTGAAGAGACTAAGCAGACACATTGCATAGCTAAAATAAAAATAAAACAATGTTGGCAAAAGCTTTAGGGTAACCTTTTAAAGCCCGGTGCACACTAGCGACATAACAACATAAGGACGTTATGTTGCAACGATCATGGGAAAATAATTGAAACAATCAATATTTTCCATGGATCTTCATTAGATTACTTCACCAAAGCAATCTTATGTTATTTTTTGTCAACTTCAACTTCTTGAAACCACTATGATTCGTTCGTGTGACATTTTTCTTATGCACGTGTGCATCAGGCTCTCGCACTTTGCCCAACAGACTCACCATCCTAAGATGCTTGATAATCACTTTTTTGCCATACCTCATTGACAAGGACTGTATCTCCAATGAATAGTGCATAGTTCTTGTCAGTATCTTTCTCAGCTTTGGAATTCACTAATCCTGAGAACCCAGCATTAATGTTGAACACCATACCTTCACAGATAAAAACAAATAACAGTAAGTATGCAGAGCTGTCAAAACAAGACATGGAGTGCCAGAGCTCTGGTAACTACATGTACTTCACATTTTTAAAATTTTTGCAGAATGTGACACAAAAAAGTTTGAACCACACAGACTTTGTTAAATGCAGCCTGAAGCTCACCTCATTGTTTGTGAAAATAAAATAAAAACTGGAATCCTTAAAGTGTTTCTCTTAATCTCTCAGCTCTGCGCCTGTCAAAATTGGCTTGGCGAGGAAACTAACTTGTTGCTTTGAAGCTAGGAAATTTGCATGTCAGCCGTCAGTTTTTCTTTTGCAGCCGGCTACTTTTGTGACAGCTCTGAGTATGTGTATTCAAAACTGTGTTGGGTATTGGTCAAGCTAACCACCATTTTGAACAACAATGGCTCATTGACCAGCCCTAAAACGGAACTTGTTGCAATTCATTACTTAGAAAATGGTCTATAGGGCATTTGATGGTACAAACCTTTTTTGGCAATATGTGTGTTCTTTGGTGTAATTAGCAGTGATCCCTCCCTAAATTCTATCCCCATCCCAAACCTAGAGCAAGAAAAATGTGAAGAACAACAATATTACAAAAGCATTAACAAACACACATCTTTATCTTATTGCTGAACTACAGAAATTTCAAAAGTCCTCCTTACCCAACGTTTTTAACAAACTTTGACTGCAGGTCAGGTTTATTTTTGGTGATGTGTTCATTAGCTGCATTATAAACATCACACAGTTTTGTGTCTGCAAAATAATAAGAGAAATTTGCTGTAGAAAATCAACATACTGGGGGAGAGTACAAAACCTGGACCCCTAGTCCATGGACCCGATCCATTGGACCCGGTCCATGGACCCCCTGAAGGAAATTTTTCGAAAAAAATGTTCTAAAAAGAGAAAACAGCAACTTACTGGTACCAACTATGACGATCACAGTGGCACCATTTATTATTAACTCCTTGTCTCATACATCTACTCGTCCTTACCACCACCATATTGCATGGTGCCCAGGCTCCCAGAAGCAACTCCTAGGATTTTGGTCACCCTGTTGCTCAAATTTTGTTTTTATTTCGAGCCGCTCGCTCAAAACAAAATAGTTTATTTTAAAAAAGTGGTTAAAATAGCATCACCCCTATTCAGGGTTCCTATGACTAGATAATGTTTGCAAACCATGAGTTTCAAGGAGGTTTCTCAAACCTTTTCCAGGAGTTTTTTTTTATAAAATCAGACTTGTCTTCGAAATGATTTTGCTGGGAACAATACATACAGGCTTTGACTTCGCCATCTTTCTTGCAGCAATTTTAAGGAGTCAAGGGCAAATTTCCAGGATATTCCAGGACACCTGGAAGGACTTTCCAGGATAGGATATAAATCCAGTTTCCAGGCATACGAATCCTGCCTATTTCTTGTGCTGTCAAAAGCTCACTCTTTTTTCTCCATGGAAACGCTTAGCAGTGCAGGCAAAAAAACAACAACAAGGATTTGAGCAACACAGAGTGAATGAAATCCTGGGAGTTGCTTCTGGGAGCCTGGGCACTATTCAATATGGCGGGTGTAAGGATGAGTAGATATATGAGGCGAGAAGTTGATAAATGGTGCTGCTGTGATCGTCATTGTTGGTATGTTGTTGTTTTCACTTTTTAGAACATTTTTCGAAAATTGGGGGTCCATGGACTAGGGGTCCAGGTTCTGTACTCTCCCACATACTGGTACAGTACATACATTACAGGCACACACATGCTTGTAGTTTGGATGTTCAACTTGAAGTTTTTCAGATGCTCATCTAATTGTGTCTGTTTATTTGTTTGTTTGTTTTTGCACAAGGTAATTGATTTTAAAATTCTTTTTGTGACATACCATGTCTCAGCTTGTCAATAATTATGTCTAAAACTGCTAACAAGAAAGTGTAGATCTCTTGCTGCTCCTGAGAAATAGAAGAAACCATCATCACCACATACACTGTAATATCAGATGTTGGTTACTATAATCACTTCTTATGCATCTCTTAATGTCATATGTACCACTGTAATAACATCAACACCACAAATATGTACTTTATCAGAAAATTTCACACTGCAGGTATGGTACAGAATGACATGACAGGTAGTACAATCAACGTAAACCATAGGAACCCAAGGTGGGGGGGGGGGGGGGGGGGGGTTGAAGCTGGAAGCTAGTTTGTCCATCTGGAATTCTATGTATATACCAGGAACATGGGGGGGGAGTAAGCCATTTTGGAAATTCTGGATGCATGGCGAGGGGTCAAAAACTACATGTAGTGCCTTCCGTGGTGTGAGTACATTTTTTTGAATTGCCCAATGACAACAATGATCATGTAAGATGGAGATGGCAATGATAAAAGGAAAAGTCATTTTTTCACACACCTCTGTTGGTTCCACCATCATTGTTCTCACAATATTAGAACAGAAAAACTTGTAGCGCACTCCCAGTGAACAAATTATAACACCATAATTCAGCCTTTCTTCATTACTAAAAATAGAAAAGCAATGTTAAATTAAAATGAAACACAACTGCTGTTTACAATTTTTTGCGGAAAGGTTGTCATGCTCACTGATTTCTGGAATACCTCTGAACAGTCTTGAGAGCTCTCACTTTCTGATCTAATTTTCCTGGTGCAGCGATGTAGCAAAGTTTTGATTTCATTGTCATTTGGATAGCCTACTCTGCTGTTTCTTGTTTGTCATACCAGTAGGCTCTGACGGCAGTTAGCCATAGGATGATCCTGATTCATCAATATTCCTACTTGCCATTTTGAAATTCAACTAACCAACAATAATCATATGACCTACAATAACTTCTAGGACTTCCAGTTTCATCTGTGTCCAGAGATTCCAACAGTAAGCATGACCTAGATAGAGGCCCTTGGAATGAGATTGATTATGATTCATGTAGCATAGGGCTACAGTCCACTGACACGTAATAATAATACTAATCATACATACCTGGCTGTGCTGAACTTGAGAGCAAATTTTCCTCCACTTTGTATAATAGGCGAGTAACACATCTCAACCTACAGTAGATGAGATTAAATAATAAAAGCAAAAGTACCATATTGTCAACTCATGGCACCATTCCATGTGACCTGTGTTGGGAGGGGTGTGACAAGGATTTTTAATAGGAAGGGGCCCTCAGTAAGACATTTTCGCCTGTATTTTAAATTATTATTGATGTATTGGGCCGCCTCAGCCCTCATTCTATGCTTTGTATATCCATCAGTTAAGAAAGGAAACACTTTCTTTTCATTACTTATTTTTTATTTACTATGCAGGCACGGATCCAGAAAAAAATCTGACCCTTTTACAGTTGGCTTTTTTGCATCGAATTTTGCAAATACGAGAGTATTTTTCAAGTAAAGATGAAAATAATAATACAGTCGAAGCTCTCGTAAGCGACCACCTCGGGAACTGAAAATTGTGGTCGTTAACGGAGCTGGTCGCTTACGAGAACGGCTCTCGTAAGCGACCACCAAGCGGCTTCCTACTTGAACAATAGGTGTTGGTTGCTTACGAGAGCTTAGTACAATAAATCTAGAAAATATCATGTGATACTAATGCTTAAATAGTTTGATTTATTTCCCGACTTTAATTAAGAATAGATAACCGCAAATATGTACATAGAAAATAGCATTTCACCGATGCAGCTTGTATCAGTTTAGCTATTTATGAGGTGATGACTGATGTTTTAAAGACAAAAAGTACTGTGGTCGCTTATGAGAGCTTAAAAACAATAGAAAATCTCTGTTGGTGATTTGAAATTGTGGTCGCTAATGGAGCTGGTCGCATCGATAAGGCGGTCGCTTAGGAGAGCTTGAAACAACAGAGTTTATGTGACATTTGAAACGGGGTTTTAGAAAAATGGTTGTTATGGGAGCTGGTCGCTTACGAGAGCGGTCACACAGAGAGCTTCGACTGTAATTTAAAAACATACCAAAAATTTGACCTGTTTCTGTAAACAGGTGTAAATAGGTCTGGACCCGCCTGCTATGCAATTACCAGTACCTTAACTTGGGCACCCCATTCAACCTAAGTCCTGCAACTGACAATAATTGTACATTTCCAAAGATTTCAGGTCATACTTTTCTCAAGTTTAAGAGGAAATCAAATCTTTTTGATATCTAAGATGTCAAGAAGCCAAGTTCCTCTGATTTTCTGTGGTACAATATGTCCTCTTATATACCACAGAATAGTGTAATAAAGTTTCATTTGTTTTATACCACAACAAAAAGGCAAAACTAAAAACAAAAACAGTGTGAGCATGCAGCAAAACAGTGTTTTCATTGGTTCTTTTTAGTGTATGGTAGCCCTGTTTAAATACTCAAACAGTAAAATGGACTTCCAGGAAAACGGAATGCACTTTACCCATAAAGTTGGGTGAGCTGACGATAGTAGAAACACTAAAAAAATAAATCAAAATTTGTAATGACATACAACCTGTCCACACAACAACATTGTACAGTACCTGTTCAGGATCCATTCCTGGTTGGAGGAATTTCTTGGTCTCAAGAACTCCCTCTATGCCATCAGCAATTTTAGAATGTTTGACACGCTGAGAAAATCAAGACGACAATAATTTAATAATAATAATAATTAATGTATCATGTATCATTTTGCCAAAAAATATGGTAAGTTGTCCATCACACAAAAAAACATGATTATGATATCAAACTATTCACTACCATAACTAACACTACTGGCAAAAAGAAACAAGAACAAAGTTTGCCTAATTTTGGTGCAATTTGCTGAAGTATAGCAAAAATTGCTGAAAATTGCCAAACATTTGCAGCGAAATTTCAGTTGACCTACCGGTATTGTCCTGAAATGACATTTTGGTTATGAAGTGAATTATTGCTTATCAAATTTTTGTTCACCGCAATTTCGCGGGTTTCAAATTTACTTCATGAGTAAACGCATAGAAAATGTACAGCGCTATGGCATTGTGTTTTCTCCAGCGAGGTAAAGCTAATTAGCCATCACAAAGTCCTCATCTCGTCTCGCTTCTTTTTGCCAGTAGTGTATAGCATTGCACAATATACAAGATACTTGTACCTTTTCCTCATCTACGATTTCCATGATTTGGTTCTTGAAGTATTTGCTGAAAATGTCTGATGATACTTGTGCTGCTTTCTGCATCAAGAAAATCATTATTAGCAAACCTGCATAAGAACACTGTAACATTCCACTTTTGTAAAGCAATGGTTGATAATCCTGGTATTTAAATTTTAGGAAAAGTAGTTTTTACAATGCTGCAAAACAAGCTACAGTTATGCCAATTTGGGATTCAATATAGCTGATTGTATCACCTTAACATTAACTAGTTCTGTGTCCTCTCTGACAGCCATGACATAGGCAACAGCATTGCTAACATCAACCTATTGAATGTCAACAAAACATGAGCAGATCAATTAGCAACAAAATACTATAATAGCTGAAGTCAGGTTCTAAATGCTCTTTTTTGGAGTCTTCCCAGTTGAATTTTCAATGTTCTCAATCCAGTTTGAACATGTTTCCGCCTTGCAAAATCAATTTATGAATGATTAAATGTTTTATTTTTTTTCCAGTAGAAGCTCAAGTACTTTCGAAGGAGCTAGGCTCAAGGAGCCACACAAACAATACATATATACATAACGTATCCACATGGCTCGAAACTGTGACCGATACAGTTTCAAAAGTGACCAAACTTTTCACATGGCGACAAAAAAGTGTCAGTTAGTCGCAAAATATATCCTACTTTTGTGGATAATTGTAAAGGTTTGCCTCCAACTATGCGACTATAATTTCTCTTTTTGTGACCATAATTAATTCTACCAGGCTCAAAATTGCAACTGCTTATAATCTATTATCTGCTACGGTATATACTACGGTATATACTCAGCTGTAAAATATTTAATTACCAAGAGGAGTGTCCTTACTTTCTCAAAGCTTTCATTCTCAAAGGCACTTTTCCATCCTTCCATAAATGAACCCTGGAAAGTATCCTTGATAAAGACACCAACAGCAGAATCCTGTAAAATAGAATTCATATGGCAAAAGAAAAAAATTAGGTCTACTATGGCATATATTTAGCAATTTGGGGTCCAGATTAGGGACAAAAATGTTTGGGATGTTTATTTATTTATTTAGAGGCTTCCACCATGCTCAAATACAAATTACGAGGATGGACAAATACAGGACACGGGCGATTAAGATTAAGCCATGCATGTCTAAGTATAAGCACTGGTACTGTGAGGTGGAAGTGAATGGACGTGAGGTCTGTTGGATCTGTGTCAATTAATTATTTTTTTAGCGCAATTTAGTTTTTTGTCAGCCAAGTTTAAATAGTTAGTTCATTAACTTTGTTATCGAGCATTCCTTTGTCCCTTCAATTGTGTGTACTTTAACGGCATTCCATTTCTCATTTGCATTTTGGACACATTTAAAATTCATAGTCAGTTTAATTTTTGATAGAGTTGAACCTTGGCTTAGCAAGTTATAGCCATTAAGGCAGCTCTCAATTTTGGGCCTTTTGGCAGTCACATAGTCGATTATTTTGTGTGTTTGGAGGTCATACGTAACCTAAGTACAATAGGGTACATTCTTCATCTCTTGTGTGTATATGTTGCCAGTTAGAAATAAGGTATAGGTATTTGGGTGTTCTCCGTCTACACCTGCTTTCAAGCTGTTATTTCTAGCTCTGCTGGCTGTAGCCAAAAAGTAGAATTAAGGCCTTTTCTCAGATCAAACTCAAAAGTGTTTCTCTAACAGACATTTTTTCCATTTTTAATTCTCAGATCAGTTTGTGTGTACATCAAAAATTGATTTTCCCACCCACCCCTCTAGAATTGCCTAAGGAAAAAAATGGAAAAAAATCAGGTAAATTGACCCCAACCCCCCTCTGGAATTTCCAATCCCTTCCAGGAGGGGGGTGGATATTTTCTGGAATCACACAATCTAGGGAAATCACACCAATCATTGGTAAACTTACCTTTGCACTGTCTTTGATTTTCTCTATCAAGGTAGCAAAGTTAGCTTTATCCTGGTCAGTTTTGTCCCTCAGATGTAATTCAATCTTAGGACTACCCTCCATTTTTTTCTGTGCATCTTGAAGAGGTTTCAGAAAGTCAACTTTCTTCTTGCTAGCCAGGAAATGCACCGTGGAATCACAGAAGACTGTGACTGTATCAGCAAGCTCATAACCAAAAAGCCATTGCTGAAATATGCAAATGTAAAATAGCTTGATAAATAATTAACAGAGCATTGCAGTAAAACTACCATAGTGCCTTATTGGGAATTAGGAATTCATTCTCTTTGTATGTAATGTAAAATTATGAAACTGGTTGTAAAATATATTAAATAAACAAAATTAAATTAAAAAAATAGAAAATAAATAAATAAAAATAGTGCCTTATTCCAGGAAAGTGTAAAGGAGTGGGATAGAAACTGCACAAATTTAGTGCCAAAATCCCCCAGGGGGTACTCCACTGATTTTTTGGCAGGGGTGTGCTGCCAAGGTCTCCAAACCTGACCCTATCAGAGACCAAAAATCTTTTTTTAACCCTACCATAGACCTACAGTAACTAAAATTATATACCCTAGCTACTGCAGACCTAAAGTGGTCCATCAAAGTATGTCGCAATCAAAGTAGAATTTTGTTAATCATGAAAAGGTTTTAAAATAAACTGTCTTTATCACTAAATGCAGCACAACTTTGATGAAAATTTGTTTGTAGGGTAGCCATACTGAAATACATACCCTATCAGAGACAAAAAAAAAATGATACCCTATTATAGACCAAGCAAGCAAAAAATGATAACCTACTGCCGATCTCAGGAGCCCAAAAACCATACCCTACTGGGCGGCACGTACCTGTATACCATATATTATGAATATATGGTATTGCTACTACAGTTGTCTGCATTCTGTCTAGACTGTTGTCTAGCTTTCGACGCGACAAATCAATTCAGCTACAGTTAGTGGGTAAGTCTAGACAATGAATTTTATTTGAGGCCTGTTCAAAAATTAAATGATGTGAGTGAAAACATAGAAGAAAACCACCATCGATAATCAATTGCTACAATAAAATTGGCAGTCTGCTAACCTCAATTTCAAGCATAACAAACAGACAGCTCATGGCCTACTTTACAAACAGTTATCTTGTGGTTTACTTATGATAAACTTGGAGTCTGACGGTTTAGAAAGCTGACGGTTTTCTAATGCTAACACTTGACCATTTAGTATGCTTTCCCATGAGAGGTCACACATTGTTGCATCAAAATAGTGACTATCAACTTTTACCAGAAACTAAAGTTGAAACATGTAGGTATGTGAGACCAAGCTGCATTACTAATCAAGGTACAAAGTATGACCATTTCTGGAAAAAAGATTTATTTGTGCATGCTAATCCAAGCAAGACATGGGCATTTGAAAGTTTGACCTTTGGCAGTTGCACATTTCAACTCACTTAAGTTATGTTTCTTCTTTCACTTAAGTAATTTACTTAAGTTAATTTCCTATCCATTTGAATGCTAATTTATTCACTTAAACTCACACATTTTACTCAGACAAATGCTAATTCATTCACCTAAACTCACACATTTTCCCCAGACAAATGCTTCAAATGTTTCAAGTTCAACACTTAGGAAACAACAGCCAGAAATATGACAATTCCGAAATCGATTGTCTGATATCAACCACACCAGATTCTATTGAGCGTGCTTGTCTGGCTTGGAAAATTAAGCTTAATAATAGTACAAATCCTGCGACTGCTTTTGACAGCTCATTAACATTTGTTTGGTCGTTCTACCTGAATCGCTGTAGACTTGCTGTAGATAACGTCCTCATCTTGACCAACAGCGATCACAATCGCGCCAACCCGGGAAAATTGCAGCCATTTTCTTCCTTCACTTCGCCATTCGACTTCTGAAATCCAATCACATGTTCGAACTTTCAATCGACATCCGCCGAACAAAGCGTCAATTATGGAGGCAAAAATCGCAGTAAGAAAGGATGAAACTATAACTTTACCTTCCAAAATGAGTATATTTTCTTCAATCTTCGAAAAAATGCTTCCTTATCTAGGGAAATTTTTGCAGCAGCCATAATTTTACTTTCCACATGAAAGCTGATTCTCGAAGCGAAGGCGATTTACAAACAAATGGCGGGAACCAATAGGCATGACGTCATTGTCTTATCAGCCAATCGAAAACGAGAAATACGAACACTAGAGCCCAGGATTAACTCCAAAAATGTACACAGGGAGCCATTGACGAATTTCAAAAAGGGCAACTCAGACAACTTTGCGCGTTGTGTTAACGACTACGGAGCTCTATTATATTAAGGGACATGCACATTTTTTATTTTTGGTTAGCAACGTTTTATTTTTGACTAGCATCTTTTTTATTTTCCACTAGCTTCTTTTATTTTCGACTGTTACAGTCAAAAGACAGCGTGCCCCCCTAGAGTTGAAGATTCAATTCATTATTCCATTAATATTGATTTCATTATTCAATCCAAAAATGCAATTTTCAATTCAATATTGAAATTTTATAATCCAAATAATTACTCTTTACTCAGAAATCAAATTTGAACATTTGACATTTGTAATATTGAATTCAAAAATGCATGAATTGAATATTCACTCTAGGGGGCACGCTTCATGTCTTTTTTTTTTGGAGGATCACTTCATTTTTGGGTAAGCGAAAGGGGGGATCTCTCGAAACCAGAAACATATAACTTAGTTTTATGTTTTCTGTCGAAACCTGAAGCCCTGAAATAGGGGATCACAAGAAATTTCCTAAGGAGTGATTCCAGCAAGTTCTATATCATGTGCATTTAAACATTTCGGCGCGCATAAAGAGACATCTATACTAATACAGTTTTAGAGAACACGCGCAACGAAGCCAATAACTCCCAAAAATAAACCCCCACTTATAAAAACCTGGCGGGCAGTCGCTACTATGTATGAAAGAACTGGCACCTTAGGTCAGCGTGAGTTCGACGTTAGTTACAAGCATAGAATTCATCGGGCCGCATTTTACGCACATATAATAAGAATTTCTTTAGGCGCGCTTTGCGCGCATAAAGAATTTACAGCCTTTGTTTACTCTCCCAAAAAATGAAATGTTCATCAACCTTTTCCCTGAGGCTATTTACTAAATTGCATAAATCCCTCCAACACTCGTACGCAACGCGACATAGATTTACATGTTTACTGTTTGCGCTCTATTGCAGGTTCTTAAATTTTCCAACACCCTACCTGCAGAGATGTTGTCATTGGTAATGTTTTCATGGTCTAAAATATATTTACATTTATAATATAGCTACGATATAACGCGCGCCCCGATTGGTCCAAATCTATGCTCTATTACACCGATAAAGTAAGGTTCTTCCCCGCTATATCATAAAAGCATAGAGCACAACTTTCTATTACTTTATCGGCGAATAGAGCACTTACGTCCTAATTCGCTACGCTCATACGGACGTAAAATATTTTCCACTTTAATGTTTATCAGAATAAACAGAATTAACAGCTATTTGGTTTGTTACTCAAGCATTTAGAAAATACATTTGTGATGTTGGGAGAGACTTACGGAGACTCGCTTACGGCTCGTGATTTTATAACGTTCTCGTGTCTCTCCCAACATCACGCGTGCTCTATTTCGCCGATAAAGTCATAGAAAGTTATGCTCTAATGCTTAAGTATTGGTCGGGACATCGGAAATATACCCTAAAACAATACCAGGACATAAAAAATCCACCCCCTAAAAATACCTTTATAAAACAAAATGACCCCTAAAAAAATACAAACAATAACCTTTTTTGTTATTGTTTCTCATCTCAAACAGCCTATTTTAGAGCTAAATGAACAAAGAAAGAAGAAAACGTTTTGCTTGGTTTGTGACCCTTTCATTTGCGTACCCCTAAAAAATACCATTTATTAGTGAAAGCCACAACGTTTTTCCGATACCCCCTACCTGAGAGTCGATTTTGACCCCTAAAAAATACGACGAGCACCCCTATCAGGCCGACATTTGAAGAACCCCCCCCCCCCCCCCCCCCCCCCCCCCCCCCCCCGCTATACTAGAGCCCATGTCCCACGTTGGTAAATTCAGAGCTACATGTCCTGTTGAAACTGTTGAAAACAGAAATCTCCGCTCATAGGTCTCGCAGTACTTCGGTACTTCCTAACCCTGAATTAACGGACGTTTGCTAGAGACGGCTACAGGAAGTCCACTGCATGGTTTAATCAGAGCTGTTTGCATTTCTGTATGCTCTTCAGTGCGTACTATACAGGTTTTGGGGCCACGTTCCACTTGCAGCGTTACGCTTGACTTTCGTCTTGATTCGTCTTCGAATCGAATTTTACTAGCAAAGGTTCGACCTTTTGTGGTTGTTTCCACTCTGGATTTTTCTTGCGCGGTTTAAAACTATTTGAAGTTGGAGTTTCTTTTACTATTACACGTCGTCTGCTATTGACCAGGATTACTTCTGATTTTCGACGAAGTACTGCACAAGATGATGAACAACCCATCGCTGCACGTATATGAACAATCTACAATAGACCTTTCCGAAGTTTTTCTTATTTCCACAGGAGGCCACGGAGAAAAAATCCCTCGACATAGCTGGAAAGAGCAGCCCAAATTAGTAAAGTTGGAAAGTTTCAGAGGAAAATCTTCTGAAATAACGAAGAAATAGCTTAGCAAATTTCTCGAATTTTGTGTACGTTCGTATAGGAATTGCGACCAAGCCTCCAAAGTTTGCATCATCGGTATGCAAGAATTCTCGTTTGCCGAACGAATCGGTATTAAAATCGCGAACTTTACCTTGACATTTCTTTATTATTTCAAAAGATTTTCCTCTCAAACTTTCGCATTTTACTAATTTCAGGCTGCTCTATCCAGCTATAGTGATGGATTGTTTCTCCGTTGCTTCCTGTGGAAATAAGAAAAACTTCGGAAAGGTCTATTAGATGTACTAACCAAGCTCAGATATCTTCAGGAGTGCTCCTTTGGTTCAGATTGCAATTGCTCGTATTTTATAGCTGTGATATAGCTTAAACCGTTGCTAACCGACAAGTAAAGCAAATACTAAATATTTATCGGTTGCTACTGGGGAACACCTTGGTTATGTATCAGTCAATTCCAGCGGTGACCATCCCCCCCCCCGGGACACCGTGGGGCATTTGCGCACCGCTGCCTTCCCTGGGGTGGGGAATTTTGAAAATTTTGCTGGTCCCAGGGTCGGGAATTGTTTTTCCCCGGGGGAGGGGGGTGGGGAATTTTGGTTTTCTAATCTCAAGCGCGTCGGGTTTTGCGAACTACAACACCAGTTACAATAACTATCGTTTGGCAGTTACAAAGTCCCAGTTACAGAAAATAACGCCACATAAAATATAATGCAGAGCATGGCCCGTATACACCACGTTTGGGGAAGACACATTTGCACATTTCGCAGTTAACGTCTCCTATAGAGAAGAAACAGATTTCGCAATTTCGTCTCAGTGGAAAAACATAAAAATGAATTGACACTATCAAGTCAAGTAACATAACTGTCAAATAGTTGCTCTGCAATAGAATAAGGTAAATTTCGCATTGAGAGATTCCGGAGACAATTTGCAGAAATGGCTATAACGGCGAATGGCCTAAGGTATTAGTACAATATCGGTAGACATTCCTAGTTTCACTTCTTTATTTATATTTTGTCTTACTTTCAGTGAAGTGAGAACTCGTTCAAAGACGAGAAAACTAAAGTACATTTACTGAAACGAATTATAAATGCTCGGACAGTATAATGGAGTTGAAGTTTTTGTTGTGAAGCTTTGTCACGCAGAGTCGATGGAATCCTACCGTCTTTTTCTCGTCCCGGGGGTGGGGCATTTTTCCGCTTTTTGTGTTCCCCGCCGTGGGGTATTTTGCATTTTTGCTAGCCCGGGGGTGGGGAATTTTCAGTTTTATTTTTAGAAATGACCAAAATCCCGGGGGTTGCCCGGGGGGGGCATGGTCAGCGCTGGAATTGACTGATACATTACCAAACAGCAGAAAGACACTAACATATTACGTGTTTGCCGGCTACGTGTTTGGCTACTGGTTGCTAGAGCCAACGCATGGCTATAGTTTACTAAACAAACATAGATACCTTAGCTTAATGGTAATTGTCTAGCCAACGCATAGCTTTGGTTAACTAAACAAACATAGATACCTAGACTATAATCGTAAATGTTTACCGGTTGCTAGCCAACGCATAGCTATAGTTTACTAAGTTAGAGTTAATTACCTAGATTAATCGTAAATGTTTACCGGTTGCTAGCCAACGCATAGCTAGTTTACTAAACACCATAGAGACCTAAGGGGTGGACCATTAGAAATTGGGGGAGGGAGGGTGGCATTTTTTTGCGTATGAATTTTTTTTCGGGGATCGACAGGTTGTGCAAGAATTTTTTTTCGGACTCAAAGGCCATGTACGAATTTTTTTTCGCAAACACACAAAATATCTTGTAATACACGTTATACATCTACTGAAACTTGTCAGAGTCAGAAGTATAGACAGTGGGAAAGGATAAACCCACGAGGGGTAGAGGGTAGAACTGCGCATCGAGCAACACCTGTTGGTGTTCCGTTCCCACAGGCTGTCCAATTCCTATTGTTGTATGCAAACGCATCAACAAAATTTTCTTATACTATATTTTTTATTGGTTCAGAAATGTAATAAGAAATCCTGTTGCTGTATGTATAGGTACAACTTTTTTAGGTACAAATTTTCTTATGCTATATTTTATTGGTTGAGTTAAAAAAGAATGAAACTGTTAAACCTGTAGCTGACCTTTTCGCCATCCCCCGCCCCTATTTGACCTAGTAGAAGATTTTCCTTCCGTTGCGCGCGAAGCGCGCCTGAATTTTGATAAACGCATTTCATCAAGCCTCAGACAAAGGGTAGACGAACTTTTCGTTTTTTGTTTATAGTAAACAAAGCCTGTAGGTTTTATCATTCATGCCGCAAATTACGAAATTATTTGTGTTCATTTGTGTGAAGCGATCCACATGACGAATTTCTGTACTTGTAACGTCGAATTCACGCTTACCTGAGTGGTCTTCTTTCGATCATAGTGACTGCCTGCCAGGCCTATCACTACAGGCATGTTTTGGAAGAGTTTTTTTTTTTCCTCGGCAAGATACACTTGTTCTTGTCAACGGCGCGAGGGCAGTGTCTTCGTTGCGTGAGTTTTCACCGACTATATATTTGATGATATTTTTGATGCGCGTGAAGCGCGCCGAAATTTCAAGTGAAGTGAAGTAGAAAAATGCAAATGAAAGAGAAGTTGCTTGATAACTACTTCAGACATCTTTTTATATAACGAGAGCCCAAGCCATGTCTTTGTAGGATTTTTTTTCCTAGCTTGAATCTCTGCAAGATTTTTTATTTTGGAAGGATTGGCCTTGCACGATTTTTTGGGGGGAATTGCCACCCCCCCCCCCCCCCTCCCCCAACTTCTAATGGTCCACCCCTAAGTAGTAATAGGTCAGCCAATGGATCGTGAGACATCGTGAAAAAATCGTGAGCAACCGCATACTAACTTTGGTACTCATTTTAGCAACGGTTTGCATAGGGATTACCCAAGAAAGACGAAGTAAAACTTTAGTGTCAACATGTGGGGAAAAACCTGCTTGTCCCCCCCCCCCCAGCAAAACAAAGAATGACCAAGGCCTGCCCCCCAGTCAAAATTTCTAGCTACGGCCTTGAGAATTCCCGGAAACTCGAACCAAATTTTTTTTGCTAAATGAAAAGCGCCCAAACAGACCTCATTAATCCGCGGCAAAAATCGGTAATTCCGCTTTTCTGCTTATTTTTCTCTTTTGATTTCTGTAAAATGCCCTATTTCTCGATTTTAAAAGTTTTTCTTTTGGGGGGGATATTTTCTAAAAAGCTGAATGCTGAGAAAACCCCCACTCTTTTGAAAAAAGTCTCCGACTTATTTTGGTTTCACTAAACAAGCCAAAAATTCGAAAATTCCCCTAGGAAATCGATTTTCTTACTACAAACCCACTGGAAAGATCTCCCACTAATTTCTTACAATATGCCGTTTTCCCGCAATTCAAGGCGTCTTGATTTCTAAATTTCTAGCTCCAAAATTAAAGAAAATAAGGAAAAGATACCCCTTATTTCCAAGTTTTTTCGAAAAAGATATGGGTATTAGACGTTTTACGACCACACAGAGCAGTGGATACACGTGATACACCTGAAAACCCCGTCCCCCGTCCCTAGGAGTGTATCTGCCTCAAGAGCATTGTTACAACACTGGATCTGTAGCACCCCATTTGACCATTCGCTAGTGATGTATCATATTATTTCAGAAGGTTGCACCATCAGAACTGTCCTTTGTAGCTCGCGAATGCGTCATGAATCATGGACGCTGCTTTTTTAAGTATCATCCATGCAAGAAGGAACCGAAACTCCATTGTCCTACGGCATTCAGGGTTCCCCACATAGGATGTGTTCCATTCTTTTACCACAGAAAGTTGTCATGACTAGTAACATAATACAAGTGAAACAATTTATTGATTTCGACTTGCTTGAGAAAATATGGCGATAATAACTCTCCAGACCAATCAGATTAATGAAAAAAAAAGTCTTTAAAAATCGTATATCCTGTATATGAGACCACATGTGCTTATATCTTACCATAAATCCTGAGAAAAGTATTTCTTTCATGGCAATTTTACCAATTTTTGTGTCTAAGCCAGTGACTATCGTCGATATTTTCAATAGAAAATATTGCATTCCAGCATGCTCTGCCGTTACCATACTTATCACCCTGTTATAACCGCTAGGACAGTCAGCTGACCGAGAGGGTCTAAGAACGAGAACTTGCTAGAATAATCTAGCAAGTTACAAGCTTCTCATTCCCAGGACCCCCTGGCTCGTCACCTCGCAGGGGAGGCTCTGGCCTTCGCGCATTGGCTGTATTTTTTTAGCGTTGGGGCATGCGCAGAAAGTTCCTTTCTCGCCGGCTCGGTATCATATCTCGCGCATGCGTCAGTGGCCATCATCAAAACCTTCCCTTGCGATGAGACGAGCTTCGGGTACGAGAATGACTGCATGCTGTTTATAAGAAAATTGCGTGATCAGTGCGCCTGTGTATAATACAAATGTCTTATTGTTGAGTCACAACATTCTCGTTAAAGGGCACTCGCACGCTTGCCTGGCAAGCAAATAATTCAAATTGCAATCCAATTCCATCCTCTTGAAATAGATAAAAACACTATAGATTTGTAATGATTGAACAGTTAAAAGATAGCGAACAAACCTGGACTGTTATTTTGGTTATTCCCTGTAAACTTAAATGTATTTTGGTGATTAGAATTCGACTTATTTTTGACAGGTGGTACAAAAAACAAACGTGCGAGTGCCCCTTTAAGAGCCAGAAATAAAGAGACAGAAATAAAAGAGAAAACAGCCAACATCTTAATCAAAATAAAAATATTTTCGAGTTATTTCAACCTTGGAGCGCAGAGATGAGGTGAAAGTTTTAAATCTCACTTTCCTCGGGTAACGTTTTAGATAATTAATTCACCGATGGCGAAAATGACCATGACTGGACCGCAAAATTTAATGAATAAAAACCATATCAAATCATTGAAAATCAAAAGCACTCTTTCTCGAAACTGGTGCAAAACTGTCTAATGAGACCACAATTCAAAGTAGTACTTCAAAGTGCCAAAGTAAAGAAAGAAAATACAAGTATATGTTGAGGAGCATCCAGAGTAAAATATCAAGGACCACTTAGATCGTGTTCGCAAGCAATTTTATTAACATCCCCCATTAAGAGATTTTTCTCCAACTCCTGTCTCTTCTTATCTTTTCAGGGTCTAGTTTTCCATTACTGCAATTTTCACAATTATGTGACCGCCAACTTACAACCGCGGTTTGGCTTCCGTCAATCAAACGAGCGACACAGCTACATGCTCTGAGCGATTTCACGGCAGGCTTTAAGAGATTTTTTAATTAATGAGGATCATTATGGCTGGACTTCGAAACCAATTTTCTGCCATGAAAGCAAACTAACTTAGAAAATTCCATGCCTTGTCTCTAAAGGTTTGATTGACGGAATCCAATCACAGATTGGCGTTCGGAAATTTCAAGTGGGAATTCGCAGATTATGAAAATCGCTGTAACTTTGCCTGGTAACAGAGGATTCAACTAGATTTTATTTCCCAGCGCGGCAATACGACCACTTTCACGGTTCAATCCCAAATGTCACACGTCATAGCGCTTTCTAAATAAAATGTTTTAGTAGTGTCACTAGTGTTGAAGCTTCGTGCCTTCGAGTCATGTCTTGCATTTCTGTCATGTCTAAATTCGAAACCTGCTAAGAGACATGTGTCATCCACATAGAACTTAATAGTGGTTATGCTTCGCTAAAAGCGCGTCTGTTAATTGAAAAGATCTAGAAACTTCCCTTGGCTTGTAACAGCCACAGGCACATGCACTACTGTAGATTTGACACCTTGATTTGACACAGGACCTTTGAGAGAATAACGTGTTGCGCATGCCCAGACGTTGAAGTTCAGCCAATCAGAGATGGCCCTCAATAGCTGTCACCGTACCTACCCCAACCCCGGTTACGAACCACGGAACCAGGGAGCTCTGGGTCGTCATCGTCATCATCTTTTCCAACGTATGGTCGGCCTTGGGAGGCAGTTGCTTTGGTAGATGGTATGAGAACGACAATGTATTTTTGGATGTAGTATTTAGCAGGGTCTTTGGAAAATAACAAAGTACTGACATTAACTCAACCGCAATCGGGTACAAAGTGATGTGTTTCCAACTCCTCTGTCCAATTTTTAGTGGAGCGCGCGAGAGTGAAATGAATCAGAAATCCACCAACATTGCACCGGGGCTCCGGTGTGGTTACGTTTTTGTCTGCCGCTGCAGATAAGTACGGACACAGTTAGTAGGGTACGATATAACTCGCGCTCTGATTGGTCCAAATCTATGCTCTATTTCACCGACAAAATAATGGTTCTCCCCCGCTATATCATAAAAGTATTAGAGCACACTTTACATGACTTTGTCGGAAAATAGAGCCCTTGCGATGTTGGGATAGACACTCGAAAACGTTTTTAAAAAAACGTTCTCGTATCTCCCAACATCACGCATGCTCTATTTCGCCGATAAAGTCATAGAAAGTTGTGATGCCTGTCGATTTTTCATTAAAAAGCATTAGCCATGAAAAAGTGTTAAACAAGTTGTTTATAGTAAGTAAATCCCATCTCTGACACCATAAACCGATCAAATCTTACCGATGGCCATTTTGAAAGGTCACAAGATGTTCGGATTACGTACATACTATGTGCACAATCTTCAGTAGTCTTGGTTACCGAATCCGATTTTTCATTAAAAAAGCGATTAGCCATGGAAAAATGTTAAACAAGTTGTTATAGTAAGTAAATCCCATCTCTGACACCATAAACCGATCGAATCTTACCGATGGCCGTTTTGAAAGGTCACAAGATTTTCGGATTACGTACATGCTACGTGCGCAACTTACAAGTAGTCTTGGTTACCGAATCTTCTAGAGCAACACAACCCAGCGCACTAACATTAAACAGTTTTATTTAGTTTTTTTTTTTTTTACTTTTTTACGTCTTCGGATACGCAACAGACAATTTGGAGACTCTTATGATCATATCAAAAGACAATTTTACATTTAGTTCAGCAAAGGGTTATTGCATTGTCGCATAAATAGTTTGTGGTGTCCGACGCAAAAGGATGATTATAAATTAAAAAGTTTCCAAGAAGGGCTTGATAGCACTCTAAAGCATAAGATTAAGTTTTTTATTCTGCTGAGTGATATAATCTCCAGTTTCAAAGATCAATTTAAAAAACGCATGGAACAAAATATTTTAACATATCTATTAAAATGACAAAACCATTAATAAGTACCAGTACTGCTGATTGATATAAACGTGTTTGCTTAATAAAACTTTAATTAATTCCCTTTAAATCAAACCCCAGACAAGTTGGCTACAAGCCGGAAAGGACAAGCTAGACACATCTACTATCGTGCACGTTTTACTTTTCAAGTATGAATATAGATTCACAGTCTCTGTTAGCTTGATTTGTACATAGATACGCGGTACCTTGTATCAATTCCAGCCAGACCTTACCGCGAAGCGAGAATGACAAATGGAAGTGATTCTCTAGATCGGGATAAATACATAAATAGCAACAAATAAAACTGCTCGGTAAGGAATAAAACGTTTAGATTAATGTTAGTGGATTCTCTTGACTGTTTATTCCAAACGACATTCAGCCTTCCCTGCTAACAGGAAGCCTCTTTTCCTTTGTATTTGCTTGACTGTCGAGGAACTCTGTGGTTCCCCGACGTCATGTGACGTCACTGGCAAGAACAAAATAAAGTTCATTTGTTCCCTTTGTTCTGCAGAGGCGTAGTCATGCCCCCCCCCCCCCCCTATTTCTCAGGAGATTTTCCCATACATTTACTGCATTTGCTGAAGAAATTTTGAACATTTTCGTTCCTGTTTTCGCTATCCGCCCTCCCCCCCCCCCCCCCCCCCCCCCCCCTCCCAACTCAAATTCCTGGCTACGCCTCTGTTCTGTACACCAACGTAGCCGCTGTGCTTTTGTGGTCTTATTCCCGAAGAAATCAAGCATGTGTCTCATTACTTATTCATCAAACTAAAACAAAAAAAAATCAAAATCATAAACATGAAGGGGTTTGGATAAGCGATCTTAAAGGGCTGTGTCACGGTTATTTGAACAAATTCGTTGTTCAAATAATATATAGTGTATAATATTGACCTTGCACAATCTTTTGTTTCATGCTCATCTAATATGCATGCCTGGTTGTACACTAAATCTTACTGGCTGAATTTTGGTACTTATGTACCGTGACCCTGCACAAACAAAGGATTCCTCTGAAAAAGTGAACAAGAGATAGTACAATAACAGGCTGTCAGGTTTCCTAACCATTCCCCTCTATAAACTTTGATCCGTTGAGGAAATATATCATACATCCAACAGTGTGTTTCATCAGGATTTCGAAACAACTTCAAGTCGGTTAAACACACTCGGCTTTGCCTCGTTTTTTCGACCGACTTTTCAGTGTCGAAACACGCTGTCTCGTGTTTGATATTTACTTAAAATTTATTTAGAATAGTAGGGAACAAAACGGCACTATTTCATTCAATTTGATTCTTCGTTTTGAAATTTAAAGACAGGTCTCTCTATGAAAGCACTTTTTAGAATGCGTTTCGGTTTATTACTATAGCACTACCTGACAATTTTTTTGAAATGCGCAATATGTTTAAGGCAGCTGTCGGGCAATAACACCCTAGTGGCTCTCGAAATAGAATACAGCCTAATTGGCGCGAAAAACTTAGAAACGGAATTGACATTGTCAGACGACGCGCTAATGCACGGAGCACTCGAATAATTGAAGAAAAAGGCTGATTATTTGTTTTAATCGTTTCGGCCAGTTATATTGTGGAAAACTATTGAACCTAATCGAGTCTGTAAACACATTTTGCACTGGTGTTTCTCGAACTGGCACATGCAAATTTGTGCAACTTTCGTTTTAGAAATTGGGCACTAGAAAATAAGAACCGGGTCAAATTTTGACATTTGAGTATTACTAATTAAAAAAGGCTCAGGTCATGAGCTTAATTGCTATAATTCAATTACCTCATCAACTACATCGAAAAGCTATTACAGATACGGCCTTGAGGGAGTTATCGGCACTGAACACGTAATTACTGAGAAAGGAAGATATATTTTTGAGTTTTGTAGATTTAATTATTTGAAATTGGACTGAAAGTCGCGCGCAATATTTGCCTATAAATGTCTCAACATTTACCAAGCTCCGTTTGACAGGTACCTTGTGTTTATTTTTGCGTCTACTTTTGGCAATGAAATCCTTAAGCGCCTCCCCCTAATATCGTCCAGCAGGTGAAACAGACCATTAACATTTTCATATCACAAATTTCCGCTCACAATTGACCGGATAACTCGTACTGAAAATGAAGCCCTGACGAAGAAGAACTTGTGAATCCACGAAAACACAGAATGGATTTCATTTGAAGATTTTATTTGCTATAATCGTAAGTATTATAACTCATTTCTGCGTGATGAAAATTAGGGCAAATAAAATGATGCATTTCTGATTTGGGACTTATCTGCTATTTTATACAGGTCCATTTTCTTTCCTGCAAGGGAGAAGGCGAATTTCACGGTATGAAACTATTATTAATCTCTTTTGAACTTTTCGACATTTTTTCTTGCTTTTTTTGATATTTAGGCTCCCTTTATTCCACGTTCTTACTTACGATGCTTGTAGTCACGGATTCAAGATAGATCACACAGTTGAATAATACGCTTCATGACATTGACCGCCTTAGGTCTTCAATCTTGATATTTTTAAGTACTGGTGCATGATACTGAACAACTTCTGAAAAATTATAGCACGATAAAAAAAACACGCCATTTTCAAATAAATAATCTCGGAAAGTGAGATGATATCACAAAGAGTTGTGTTTCCTAGTTTGCTTACTTTCGTGGTGCTAAGTATTTTAATTTGAGGTGCTTTATCAACAGAAAGGGAAATGACAAGATGAGATTAGAAAAAAGAAAGAAGACAGTAATGAAAAGAATACCCTTTTATTTACACCAAAAGTCGGGGAAACAATAACCGCGTTAATAATCGCCCCCAGGGTTTTACCCGTATAACCAGCAAAAAGAAAAGGCACCTCCTTTTGCAAGAAAAACACCGGAGAAAAACGTTCTGTTCGTTTTACGCGATGGGTTATTCTAGCTTAGCGGTAAGAGCTCGGGAGATCTCGATATATTCAGTTCTTGCCGTGCTGTTACACTTGTGACAATTACATAACATACCACGTTTCAAAGCTATGTAAACGTTGCGAAAAAAGGAGATTATTAACGATGAAAATGATAATAATTATAGGGTATATAAATGGCTTAAATATGGTTTTTATTACTAGGGTTTAAGATTTCAATTAATAAATTGTTTTATGTAAAATGTTGGGTCACTGGCTTATGGTTTCGCTGTAACATAGAAATAAAGCTGAGTACACTAGTGCTTTGACGTCGCCGACGTCAAAATGCTTCTCAATGTCCTCATGACAATTTCTACGATCTACATCCATGAACATTTTTGTCTTTTTATACACGTAGAAATTGTAGCATCAGCTTTACAACAGCAGTTTTCAGCATTGTTGCATATAATTCTGCATATAAGTCACTTGACTGTTATCATATGAATGATCATAGAAAACGTTTTAGATGGCACATTTTTAGAAACAATGATAAACTCTTTTATCCTTTTATCAAATTCGGTATCAATTTTCGAGTAATTTATTCATAGACGCAATCCCGGGAAAATATGTTTGAAATTAAGGCTATAAATCAGCCCAGTATTTATATTGATATCATACCCTATCGTTGACACGATCTTTCTTTCTTTTTATAGTACTTTTCTTTCTCGACTCCCACTATTTGACTTCATGAATATTACATAAAGAAATTGGTAAAATTTCAAGATAGGAACCCCATAACTTTGCATCAGTGATTTTTGTTGCGACGGACCATTAGATTTATGAGGGGGGTGGGCAAACCCCCCAAAAATTGTAGCACAGCTTTCAACCTGAAAAAAGGCAAGAAAAAACGCGCAAGGAAAACAATACACTCGTGCTGTTTAAATGAAATGCCTACGTTACAAGAACGTGTGTATCTGGGGGGGGGGGGGGGGGGTTCATCTTGACAAACTTTTTTTTTCTTTGGGTCCCCTTGCCACTTCCTTTTCCTTTCTTTTTTCTTTTTTTTTATTTAAAAGCCACGAAAAAAATGTTATATAATGTAAAAAAATTATTAATGGAAAAAGAATCAATCGAAAAAAGAAAAAGAAAAATAGTCATGTACATATAAATGTAAAGGGTCTAAGTAATTGTACTTGGCTGAGATTTCAAAAGAAACCTGTCTCATGTTCAATAGTGACAGTGGTTCCTTAGCGGGCGATTTCTCTCGTTTTTATGTTGGTTTTGGCTAGCTTGGTCTTAGTCTAAAGTTTTTGAAATTTTTTTTATGATTTTTTTTTCCAGATGGCGATTTCACCCTTCCATCGGGAAACACTCATCATAGATACCACGACCTTTAACGCCTCTACTGACCAATTTTCTACAAATATTACGCTATGGGAGATAAGCAAAAACTATACCGCGGACCAAATATATACCTACAAGATAGCTGCCTTCAAATATGAGAGAAGCATTACCTTCAAAGCAGGGTCAGTTGTCATCGTAACGGGAGAAATGCGCTGTCGATCCAGAGTAAGCTAGGCGATATTACCATAGCAACAGACATCAGTATAACATGCACAACTCCACGCAAGACACCTGAAAATAAGCGCTGCCTTGGTGGCTACAGAGTCGATTTCAAGCTGGGTAAATTTAATGCTGTCGCGGGCAGTGGTCTTCTTTATTATGGTCAGTATCTCGAAGTCTTACTATCAACTAGTCTATTTCTTATTGAAGTGTTGACGTCACGGGAGGGAGGACTCCCCTATTTTGGGGGCGGGAGTGCTCGTCGGAACTTTCGATCTAAGACGTGGCTTAGTTGATTTTCACCCCTAAAAGGTGGCCAGCAAATATGATATTGATAAAACCATTGTTGCTTGATTTGCTAAAACTCACCCTAAGGCTAAGAGGTACCTATTATATCAACAAATTACAAGCTTTCGAATTTACCCCCTAAGGGTACCAGAGGCCTGATTTTAAACCTTAAAAGGTACGACGAGCAAGTTTTGTTTCCTATGTTCTCACTATCTAGTCTATCTGGCACCCCTTTTTGGAATTCCTGCATCCGCGACCCTGGTCTGTTCCCATGTAGACTTATTTTTGATTTGTGTTAACAGGAACAGGCCCTGGAAGTGGAAAGATTACAGACCAGGTCTCCCAACGACTGCCTCAACGGGGGCTCACGGAGGAGTTGGAGGAGGACATAGAGTAAGATCCGGTTCAGCCTACGCTATGCTCGATCTTGATCACTTACTCGGAGGGAGCTCGGGTACGTCCGATTCTCTGCCAATAGAGGCCATTTTTTTTTTTGCAAGTGTCTTTTGTATATTTCTGCACACAAATGTCGAAACTTCGTCCAGGATATTGGATCTTTGGGCAAGGACGCGTTGAATCCCATTTTCTCACTCTCAAAGTGCCAATCTCTCACGTTTAAATTCAAAATCGTTTAAATTCAAATCTCGTTTAAATTCAAAATTTTAAGAAAGAATGCTTTTATATTTTAAAAACAAAGCTTCACATCGCGTAAGGACGGACCATTGATATTTGATGGGGGGAGTGGCTAATTTTTTGGGGCTCGATATTTTTTCGCGTTCAGATTTACTGCGCGAATTTTTTTCCTTAGAACGTGACTGTGCTCGATATTTTTTTTCCTGATATTTCTTTTTTTTGTTCGAGACCTCACTTAAATTATTTCGCCCTCCAAAACGGCAATTGATTACTCCAATAAAGTTTGATTTCATGCTCTCCTGTTATGTTAGCATTTCGCGAAATCTGAGCATCTGGATCAGTTCGGGTTTACGAACAAGGGCTGATAACTAAGAAGTTTGCTTCTATGTTTCTCAATGCGCGCGAAGCGCGCCACGATTTTGATAGAATCACGCTGAAGAAATATTGTCACTGAATAAAAACATATCATAAAAATTTTCAAAATTAATCATGCCTATAAGTACTTACGATGTTATAGTTGTAAATAAATACTACACCACAGCATATGCTTTTTTATGAGCACAACGCTGCTGCAGTTTGGACATATCTGTAAGTAAACCTTTCCTTTTCGTTTTCTGAAATTATTAAAATTTTAAAACGAATATCAAAGCGCTTTAATTGTTGTAGATGGCGAGCCCGCAGCGCGAGCCGACCAAAAAATCCCTGTATTTATAAAGACATCAGGTTACCTAAAAACGGCAAATCAGGAGAGTTTTTAAGTGAGTTTGCTCGGTTTTTGCTCCGATTTTTCGCTACCAGCTTTTTTGCGCGATATTTTTTTTCTAGGTCAAAGGCTTGCTCGAATTTTTTTGGGGGAATCCAGCCCCCCCCCCCCCCCCCCCCCCCCCCCCCATCAAGTTTTAAATGGTCCGTCCCTAATTAATAGGAATTAAAAGACATATTAAAGGACATATCATTATTAGTGTACATATATATATATTCATTATTAATATTCTTAGTTTTTAATTTAATTATATTGTACATATTTTAACTTTTATTTTGTCTACATAGTAGTTATTTATTTTTATGCAGATGTAAAGCTACCATGTAGAGAAACTGCAATAAAATTATTTTTATTATTATTATTATATTATTATTATTATTAAAATCCATAGCCTAAAAATAGACTCTTCTCACCTGTAATATGCCTAGACCTAGTGGAGTAGATGACGACTCCTCTCAATGGACTCCTTGTAATGCTTGGTATTTTTAGGATTGTCCAGTAACAACACTACGGTCATGGCTACGGGAGGAGGAGCTCTTGAGTTGCGGGCAGAACATGGCACTATTACAATCAGTAAGGCAGTCGAAAATTGTCCATTTGCCGACGTGAAACGCACACTAATAACAAAATATTCTCTAAATATCAGGATCTCGCATCAGTGCAGCCAGTGTCAATGAAACAAACGACCAAGTGGATTATAGCGGGGGCTCAGGAGGAACCATTCGATTATGGGCCAATGAGGTTTGTTTGCCAGCAAAATATCTATACTACGAATTTGCGACATGTGCCTGAGAGTGGAAGATTTCTGAAAGGCTGCATAAATTTTTTCCCGCGTAATTACCACAGGATAAACATGTGAATTCAGAACACTTCACAATCATAGAGGATTTTTCTGGGGGAGGGGGAGGCTCAAGGGGAAGTGGGGCGGGGGGGGGAGGGGCTCAAGGAAATGAAAAACAATTATCACTTCATTTTTGGGCGAGTTAGACTGGGGGGGGGGGCATCTCTAGAAATCTGAAGCCCTGAAAGGGGACGACAAGAAGTTTTCTAAGGAGTTAGCCCAGCGCAACTTCTATATCATTTGTACTCTTCTAGTTCACTTCATTCAATACGTTAAAACATTTCGGCGTCTATAAGGAATGACAAACATAGAACGAAAACTTCAAACAGCTCTTAGGTGGATCATGTTAATCATAGTACTTATAGAGGGAGTTTTCTGCAATTTGAACCTATATTTATGTAAGAATAAAGTCCATATAGCCCATAGTTATTCCATCTATCGACGTTGCGTGACATTCGTGTGACGGTGCGCCCACCGACGTTAACGAAGTCGTTTATTCGATGTCTGTTCCTTCAAAAGGTTATCGTTCGCCCTGGTGGCTCCCTAAATGTGGACGGTTCCAGTGGAGGTGGTGTCGGGGGTTGGAAGAACGCTGGAGGGGGTGGAGGGGGAGTAATACAGATTATCTCAAACAAGGGCAGGGTGGCCCGGATGTCATTACAAGCAGGAAATTCGACAGGAAATTGCTTTAGCAATATCAAACAGGAAGGGGGCCAAAATAACTTCCAGAAGTTGGTTATATATACATAAGAAGTAAAGGTAATTGGGACATTATGTGTCTTTGAATTGCCAGTCGCGAATTTTTAAAGGAAGGAGCACCACACGAATGAGCAGTTTTTACCCGGGGGGGTTCTCCCAAGTAAGAGTGATAGGGGTGCTCGTCGGGACATCGGAAAATATACCCTAAAAAATACCAGGACATAAAAAATCCACCCCCTAAAAAATACCTTATAAAACAAAATGACCCCTAAAAAATACCAACAATAAACCTTTTTGTTATTGTTTATTGTTTCTCATCTCAATCTCAATAGTCACAATCTTGTTTTTAGAGCTATAAATCAATAAAGAAAACCAAAAAACGTTTCGCTTGGTTTGTGACCATTTCATTCATTTGCGTAACCCTAAAAGATACCATTTATTAGTGAAAGCCGCAATGTTTCTCCGATACCCCCTAAAAAATACCGGAGAGTCGATTTTGACCCCTAAAAAATACGACGAGCACCCCTATCAGGTCGAATGTGAAGAAAACCCCCCCCCCCCCCCCCCCCCCGGGGAGTTTTTAACTCGTGGCCCGTAGCAACAGTCAAAGAGTTATCGTGGTGACTCGATGTCACCCACTCACACCTAAGTTAGCACTCCATAGCAAAATTTATACTGAAGTCATCCATCCAATCCCCCGGGACGCCCGCTAGCCGCTGTCCTCAAGCTGCGGGATCAAGCGAGTCATCTGCGGGATTAAAACTCACGGTCATTTCTCTGTTACACTTGTACTTCGGCAAAGTATATATACTACAGATTGTCGCTTATTTTATCCATGCTTAACCAAAACAAAATGTTTGTTTTAAAGCGCTACTTTTTAGTCATTTTATAACATACACCTTCATCATGCAAAGCTAAGGCGCCAAGAGGCAAGCGGGTGCAAAATGTGGGCGAATAAGGGGTGCGCAAAAATAACCAGGCGCAGCTAGCTATAGAAGTGCGGTATTTTTTCCGATTTTCGTACGAAAAAAGCCACGAGTTGGCCTACGGCGTGTCTTTGATTAATCTGATCCACAGCTGCGTGTTATACCTCATTTTTTGTGCGATGAAAAAGAGGGGGGGAAAGGGCAATACACCTATTTCAAAATAGGTTGCACCATCACAACGGTCTGCTGTAGCCCGCGGTGCGTTGTGGGAGAAACTACAAACGCAATTCTCGTGTTTACAAATACAAAATGTCTTGGGAGCGATGTATTGGCATATCAGGACGATAAGTCTTTCTACTTATCCTGAAAACCAGTATCCATGGAACGGATTTCAGATGACTGTCGTGAGTAATTCGCAACTACTTTAAGGTAATTACTCCTATACGTTTTTTTTTTTTTCAGAATTTGTGTAATTACTTTGCGATTGGTTTCACTGACAGTCATATGAAATTCGCTATTCTGTTTTGGCCATAACTATTTGTTCCCATGACGCATCGCGGGCTATATAGAACTTAGAGTATACCTTCAAATCCAGGAAGGAAAACTTGCGCTGAAATATAAAAATATCAGAAAGAGTGTCCCTGTTATATAGATGTGGTGTAATCACACTATTGGACCACTGCCGCACTGCTTTCTATTTTTAGTAACGATAGCTTATTTTGCAGCGCAGGTGAGTACTGCGGTAGCGGCTTTGATATCAAATTAAAATATTAAATTGAAAGATTTGTCTTTTCAGGTTTAGATACCTATAAAGTTTTTGCCAATGGGACTAATTCAACCGTTGTCGACTTCGCATGGCCGCAAGCTCCCCAAGGTTAGTCGGCGTCTTTACATAGACACTTGTTATAATCAATACAGCAACAAGAAGCAGGAACGACAGAAATAACGAAGGCAGGTGCTATGGACTAAACATGATCTCTTGACAAATAGACCTTTTCCGCTTGAGTGGGGACCCTGTGGTTTGTTTGACCAACTGACACTCAAGCGTAGAATGCGCTTTGTTTCCACTCATCAATATTAATGAATTTCCTCGTGCATTACAAGAAAACAAAAGACACTCGCATGAGTGCCAGTTGGCAAAACAAACCTAGCAAAACCACAGGGCCCCCACTCAAAACGGAAATCGTCTATTCTATCCCAACCAGCTGATCTCATCTCACGGTGCGCAAAGGCTTGTTTGTCAAAACGAAACGTTCCTAGGTCCAGCGAGAGATTTTCGAAATGTTCGCAGTTTTGGGAAGCAAAAATTAATTTAATAATCAAGTCAAGACCAATTTACATAAGGCGAGATTCACTGAGGAGATGGAAAAGTTTATATCTCGATTTGTATTTTTTTTATAATCTGTTGATTCACTTGCCTGATGCAGCTGAAATTGTTCTGTTTGGCTAATGTGAGAGCAAGAAATCAGCTGGAAAAAGGAACCGCAATTAACTAACATCATGCTATCATCGCTGATACATTTTACTTTAGAATTGACGATTCCAGCTATAACGCACGCGCGCGCTGCATGTCGGTAGATGTGGGACATTTGTCGAACAAACTGTTAACAAAAGCGTGCGCTGCATTCTGGTTGTTGCGAGACACGGCTTGGGTATTTCGGAATAAAGAAGAGCGCATGCGTTACACAGCTGGAATCGTCCATTGGTTAGCCTAAGAAAGTTACAATTGCAATGAAGATTTTGAAAACTTTTCCTTTCTAAAATAGTTACAATTGCAATGAAGATTTTGAAAATTTTCCTTTCTATAATAGTTACAATTGCAATGAAGATTTTGAAAACTTTTCCTTTCTAAAATAGTTACAATTGCAATGAAGATTTTGAAAACTTTTCCTTTCTAAAATAGTTACAATTGCAATGAAGAGTTTTAAAACGTTTCCTATCTAAGAAAGGTACAATTGCAATGAAGATTTTTAAAAACTTTTCCCTTCAGTTTTCAAAACCTCTAATATATCTTCTTGCCAGGTTTTATCTATCTCCCACATGGACCGAAGCTTGCCTGCATTAAACAAAACCAAGATTATACTGGTAAGAAAGTTCAATGCTATCTTAACAACTCTTAGGGAAGCACGGGTGGCGTAGCGTGTAAAGCCCTTGCCTCTCACCTCTGTGCATGCTGGGTTGGATTCCCAGCCGGGGCAGTTTGGATTTTTCTCGTTTGTTGAAACATGATTCGTCATTTCTTCTGTGTTCGGATTCATTCGAAACATTGTGAACATCGTCAAAAGACTTCTGGGTTGTCTGCTCAAAACACATGAACATTTGGTTTTACACACGTTTCTCCCACAGCACTTCATTCAACAAGGAAATGGATCTCTTAATGCGTCCGTTGTTCTGGATCTCATCGACGAGCTACTAAAGGAACTTTCACGAGAACCAGAACTGACAGAAGAGCAGCTTTTACACTTTGTGGAAATATTTAAAGCCTTCCAAGAAATCGTCCACTTGCTAGCTCCTACACGACCAAAAGATGCTAACGTAAGTGATTCTTGCCTTGATCTTATCTCCTTTGTGCTGGCTAAAAACTTGTGGGTATATTTCATATGAAAGGAATTGAAATTTGAAACTGCCGAGACAACCTTAACAAATTTCCAGAGGTTTTGAGTGGCTTGGACTCTTATTTACCACGCTTTACGTCATCATCGTGGTCAAAATGCTGTTGACTCACGAGCCGAAGGCGAGAGAATCAACAACAAATTTTGACCACGATGATGATTGACCACGATGATGATAACATTGTGGTCTTGTTTTCTTCTTTATTCTAGGAAATCTTTTCACAACTAATGAAGTTGGCTTCGTCTATCATGGGCAAGCAGAACATGAAAAATTGGGCAAATATTAAGAAGGTATTGAGTGCGTCCCTTCATTAATTTTGTCTTGAATAAAGATTTCTACCCGGTGCTCTGATACTCACTAATTTGTTGTCAAGAGAAAGATTTCGACAATTATCAGCAAATTTCGAAATCGTCTCTTTTCCTAGTTTCAAATTCATCAAAATATTCATAACCCTAATGGGATCGTGTAAACTACACACTACCAATACAACACCTCAGGGAAACTTAATTCCTGGCCTCAATAGCCATTCACGGCAAAAGCACAGGTGGTATCACACCATATTTCCCAACGAAGGTCAAAACTTAGCAACGGTCTTTCTCTTGGCATTATTCTAGTGTATCCTGAACGCTTATTAATAACAACAACCTTCCAGTGAAATATATCTTTCTAAAAGAGTAGGTTTATGTTTGACTCGGAAAATCCTAAAGGTTCTTGGATATTTGGAATATATCTATTTCACATGTTATTACGCCCTTTGTTCAAGTTACAGTGAGTCATCCGAAACTAACAGGTGACTAGGCGAACAAGTCCAACACCTTTCTAAAACTAATCAATGACCATTGTATTCTGTATGAATCCACCTGCTAGGTCATCACATTAGCTAGGTATAAATAGAGATTGAATAGTATAGGTAAGGGAGAGAAGAAGAACTAAGAGTGAAACCAAAAGTGAGAGAGGAGGTTAGGGCTCAACGCTTGAGCCTCTGGCTCTTGCTAGGCTCCTAGACCCTTCGACTCTGGATCTTTGTACACTTGAAGATTGGCCTGTAAGCTACTCTTTTAGTCATGCTCACTCTGAATAAAAACTCTGAACTACATCTACTGGCCTCCTGTCAAGTCTACCCCCTTGACAAAGTGGTGTGAGAATCCGGAAGAACTTCCCGAAGTTCTCTTCACAAGATCCCGGTCGTCGACCTGCAATATTACAGAAATCCAGACAACATGGTTCCAACATCAGCTCCCGCGTTTTCCATTTGACCACGACCTTGGACCTTTTACCGCTAACCACCATGAAGTATGAAGACACTAAACAACCAAAGATCCAATAACGGTGGACACCAGTCATGCTCTCCCATACAGAACGACGAGCTCTTTGTCAAGATCATGAATGTAGCGATCCTTCAAGAACTAACGCTTTCTGCGATGCAGAAACCACATATCCTTCAAGGTACTGCTACTACATAGACACATTCGCAGAATTTAAACATTAGAGCATTTAAGAACCTTATCACAACTTCAAAATTTTCTTTTCCAAATATGCTTTCAAATATTTCAATTTTCTTAACAAACCAGCTTTCATTGTTCTTTCCATTTCATCAAATTCGACAAATTCCTTGCTATTCACAATTGACATCAGTATAACATGTCCGAAAACTTCAAAGTCCGTATTTTTGATTGGGCCTGAGGCCATATATTACATAGGTTGGCAGTAATCCTTTCTTATTACCCAATTATTGACGTTGACGAAAATGATCGCGTCTAGCTTCAAGCACGTAAAGATATCAATATTATTATTATTGTTGCTCGATTTTTATTGCCCCGGTCGAGTCGAAGATTAGGCATGGAGTCAAAGTAGGTTATAAGTCGTACAAAATGCAGCCTTTGCCCTGAAAATGAGGTGCTGGTCACACTTCACGGTGATTCCGTTACTAGTTAGACAACTGAATGAACAAACACCGATTCCACTTGGACGGTGATTCCGTTAATAATTAGAACTGAATGAACCCCACCGATAAGACTGATAAGTAAGGGAACTTTGCAATTGCCATATTAAAAGAATTTATAGTGTTAGTATTATTCACTGAATATTTTTCTAAAACAAAAAACTGCGAGGGGTTTCCATTTCATAACGGACTCGGACGTAAATACATATCAATCGATTTTTCTCGTTTTCTAAACAATATTTACAAACATGTTCCTACTTCAATGGTTAACAAATTGATCTCGATCTTTTGGAGTATCTCACATTGGTAGTTTAAATTGGCACATTGATCAAGCTCTGAACGAAAGAGAAATAACAGTTAAACATGAATGACGACATGCTCTCGTGTATTTTTTTAATATCAGGTTCTATGGAATTTTTTCAATCGAGTTATTGAACGATTAACTTAATCTTTTCACAAAGATTTCAATTTGTCTATTCACTGAGACAGTATTTTGGCCATGATAAGGATATTATTTGCCTATTGTTCTATATTCTTGCGAATGTCAATTCATCCACGGAAACCACCAGCAACTAAACCACTCCAAGGCTAACACACCCATATTTCAAGAATGTCCTCAACATCTGAAGACAAAGGACCCACATCACCAAGATAGCTGCTTACGGGATCAATACAAGGAACTATTACAATGAACTGATTGCTCTATGGAATCTCTTGGACATTAACTTATCTTCCAAGATAAGCGGAACTTTTACTATTGTCATGGACTTTATCTATAATATTATTGCAACATCTATATTGTCGGCGTATTTACGCATTTTTATCTTTGCCAGTTTTCAATATTATCAATTTTGTGATCGTCCATTTAAATTTCCATTCATCCAATTTAACTCTAATCAATTTTCAATTTTGCTTCGCTTAGGCACTTGGCTACATTTGCTTCGCTTCAATCAAACAAAACAGTTCTAGAGAAAAACAGAAAAAAAAAATCTTTAAGAAAAAATTCTCAGGAGAATTTTTAAATTCGCAGGGGGGTGATGTCAAGAGAAAGATTTCGACAATTATCAGCAAATTTCGAAATCGTCTCTTTTCCTAGTTTCAAATTCATCAAAATATTCATAACCCTAATGGGATCGTGTAAACTACACACTACCAATACAAACACCTCAGGGAAACTTTAATTTCCTGGCCTCAATAGCCATTCACGGCAAAAGCACAGGTGGTATCACACCATATTTCCCAACGAAGGTCAAAACTTAGCAACGGTCTTTCTCTTGGCATTATTCTAGTGTATCCTGAACGCTTATTAATAACAACAACCTTCCAGTGAAATATATCTTTCTAAAAGAGTAGGTTTATGTTTGACTCGGAAAATCCTAAAGGTTCTTGGATATTTGGAATATATCTATTTCACATGTTATTACGCCCTTTGTTCAAGTTACAGTGAGTCATCCGAAACTAACAGGTGACTAGGCGAACAAGTCCAACACCTTTCTAAAACTAATCAATGACCATTGTATTCTGTATGAATCCACCTGCTAGGTCATCACATTAGCTAGGTATAAATAGAGATTGAATAGTATAGGTAAGGGAGAGAAGAAGAACTAAGAGTGAAACCAAAAGTGAGAGAGGAGGTTAGGGCTCAACGCTTGAGCCTCTGGCTCTTGCTAGGCTCCTAGACCCTTCGACTCTGGATCTTTGTACACTTGAAGATTGGCCTGTAAGCTACTCTTTTAGTCATGCTCACTCTGAATAAAAAACTCTGAACTACATCTACTGGCCTCCTGTCAAGTCTACCCCCTTGACATTGTTGTGAACAATTGAGCGAATTTCACATGAGCGACGAAAACTAACGCAAAGTTCATACTGACTTATAACCAAACATCAATGATAACAATTCAACAGCAAACCAATCAGGACGAGCTAAGTACCACTTACGTGTAGTCGCGACCCAAGAAATAAGACCTCAACCAATAGGCGGATATCTTGTGACGTCAGTGTTTACATATTTTAAGCAATCGTGAAAATCAGCAAGCGTAACGGAGCTAAAAATAATTGTTGTGAGTTTCAATAGTGATTGGCGAATAGGCGCAATTAGAAAGTTTGACGTTCGTCATTCGAATAATGAGCGCATTGTGGGAAGTTTAATTTACAGAAAACATGTGGGCTAATGAGCCTCTTGCCACCCAAGAAATTCAAGGCTTTTGAGAAAACCTCTTTTGCTCTTGAAAAATGTCATAAAAATGCTCATAGATCAAAATTACTATTCCGAAGAATGTATTAACGTTTTCATAATGTTTTGGAGGCTCTGCGAAAGGTTTTAAAAATGAGTGGATTGCTGTGTGGTAAAAGGCTCATTAACCCGCATTTTCTCTCATGTCCTCTCTAAAATGAACATTTAACTGCGCCGACACAATTGAATGTACAACCTTCAAATTTTCTGAGTTGGCTTCAATGGTTTTCCGCTATTGATATTCAGTGCCGATTTTTTTCTCCTTCCAAACACGCTGAATCCAGACCCTGGTTATGCAAATGAGTCAGACTGTAAACAAAGGATCCTCCTATAGGAACTTGTAGAAAACGCAAAAGTGATTTACTTTCGAATGTCATCTGAATTCCGCTCCAACTCAGCACATTCGTAACGAGAAGAAAGGGCTCTAATCAGCTTGTCTATGTATTGGGTTTGTCATGCCGGCCTCTAGGCGTTTTACAAGCATTTTGTACCACATCATTAGCTTTAACTGACTCATTCGGGTATTGTACTTTCCATGCCAGACCTTTTAAGTGTTTTGTACGACATCTTTGTCTTTAACCAGCTTGTCTATTTATTGGGTTAGTCATGCAAGACCTCTAGTTTTTGGAGGCATTTTGTACCAGACGTTTAGCTTTAACCAGCTTATCTATGTATTTTGTCATGCCGGACCTTTAGGTTATACGAGTACTTCGTGTCAAATGTTTATATTTAGCTTTAAAATGCTTGTCATGCCGGACCTCTAGTTTCTGCAAGCATTGTACTGTCCATGTATGTTGCTTGTCATGCCGGACCACTAGTATTTTGTAAGCTTGTCTATTTATTGCGTTTATCATGCCGGACCTCTAGTTTCTGCAAGCATTTTGTACTGTCCATGTTGCTTGTCATGCCGGACCACTAGTATTTTGTAAGCTTGTCTAATTGCGTTTATCATGCCGGAGCTTTACCCAGCTCGTATATTTATTATGCCAGCCGTCTAGTTTTTACAAGTATTTCGTACTGTATGTTTTGCTTTAACCAACGTTTCCATGCATTGGGCTTGTCATGCTGGACGTTTAGTTTTAACACGTATTTTGTACCATATCTCTAGCTACCGCTCCTCCTGACAAGTGTCGAGGCATGGGTGTTGATGTTGCGAACCACACGAACGCCAGCTCTATACACCAGCATACAGACAGCATTGGTAAGCGCCAGTGATAACGTTCTTTTCTTCTTTTTGTGTCATTTTGAAAAAGCAATTGTTTGACCCTTTTTCTTAGTATGTTTATTTATCGCTCCACAAAAGTTATCGATTGTATTTTTGTGCAGTAAAACGTTAAAAGCTAAAGCCAGAGGAAAAAACCCTGCGTTTTTTCATAAAAAAAGAAGTGAAATAAAAAACAAATCCAAAATAAATGTTACAGAACATAAATTATCCGTCTGCATTCCGCTGCAAAACAGTGAACAGTGGAGAGCGCGCGCTGATTTTGCAGATGTTAAACTCGATTATTTATCGTTCTTTAGTTTTCCAAGTAGCGTCGTTTGAATCAGATGAGATGGTAAACGGCAAATACCCGGATTATTCCTTGCTTCCCGTCGGTTACCAAGCAACGGAGGCTAATTACGTGATGATTCCAGAGGATGCGACAGCCAGTGAAAATGGTAAGTATTTACTAACAATATTGAAAATTTGCAATTCATTTCCGGCCGCATTTCCGTGACGGAGCATGTACCCAGCCCCCCTAGACAAACCAAAAAAATGCATGCTTCCACCGCTACTGCGTGCTCATCCAGTACACATAGAGCGGTTTTCACATGACTGTCGTGAAAACAATTGCAATTGAGCAATCACTAGCCAATCAGAATCGAGAGAAATCACCACTTGCTCCTAAATGGCTTTTTTCTCAGCCAATTGCAAGCCGAACCAATTCCTAAGTAATTAGGCAATTGTATTTACTACAGAATTTGATTGGCTGAGAAAAACGAGTAGCCAATGAGAACGCAAAGCAATCGCAATTACATAACAAGTCTTGACAGTCATGTGAAATCTGCTCTAACGTCTCACTTCTTTCCAGGCACGTATAAAGTGATCATCTTAATGTTCAAAGCAGTTGAAGATGGGATGCCTGTCTATTATCAAAGGTAATTGAATTATAAATACTGTGAGGGGTAACGCCACTCAGAAGCGAGACAAATTTAACAACTGACCAATAAGGGGACGAAATAAGTGTGGCATGCATTTAGCCGTGACCCAAAAAAAAAAAACAGGCGTCACTGTTTTTGTTTTTACTTCGCATCCTCATGGCTGACTGAACATAAACTCAGCCAATCAGAAGCGAGATAAATTCAACAACTGACCAATAAGGGGACAAAATAAGTGTGGCATGCATTTAGTCGTGACCCCCCCCCAAAAAAAAAAAAAAAAAAAAACAGGCGTCACTGTGTATATCCTCATTGGCTGACTGAACATAGACTCAGCCAATCAGGAACGAAACGAATCAGGTTACGAAGTAAGTACGACTTGCGTTTAGTCATAGCCCAAGAAAACAAGCGACATTGTGTTTTTATTTCTACTTTGCATCGACTAAACAAAGACTCAAGACCTTAAAATAGGAACGCGTAGAAAACGCAAGTGTGGTTTAGTTTCTGCAGTCATCTGAAATACGCTCTAAAAAACACAATTTTGTTCATTTTCAGTTACCGCATTGGTTCGCTTGTTTATCATGTACTCTCCTCAAGAATGGTCAAACCCATGGCAACCTCCAGAAAACCAGCAGTTCTTCAACTAACAAAAACCGTAAGAGTTTGTAGCAAAAAGCAAATGTATCTGATGTCTCTCATACCAGTAGTATAATATGCAACGAATTAGCCGTTATTTGCAGAGCCGACTTCACTAGTGCGGAACCAAGTGCGGAACCATTCACATGCTTGGAACCAACTGTTTTGGCGCGGAGCCGAGTGCAATCTATTGATGCTATTGTACCTGAAGCTACCCTTCACGGTGTTTCTAGCGCGATGTCTTAACAGCTCCGCAGTTTCCAAACTAAGGAAACTAGTGGTCTCATGAGTGGAGCCAGGCTAGCAAGATTCATATTGGCGCATGCTGCACATTAATGTAATGCTGTTCTTTTATTCAACAGAAAGAAAAGCAACAACCCGTGAAGCATGTGAACTGTACATACTGGGACGCTGAAAAAGGGTGCGTTGTTATGTACACGGCCAATCAAAATATACAGTTATTCCAAAAAACATGGCCAATCAAAAATATACAGCTTTTCCAAGAAACATGGCCAATCAAAATATACAGTTATTCCAAGAAACATGGCCAATCAAAATATACAGTTATTCCAAGAAACATGGCCAATCAAAATAGACAGCTATTCCAAGAAACATGGCCAATCAAAATATCAAAATATATAGCTATTCAAGAAACATGGCCAATAAAAATATACATCTATTCCAAGAAACATGGCCAATCAAAAATATACAGCTTTTCCAAGAAACATGGCCAATCAAAATATACAGTTATTCCAAGAAACATGGCCAATCAAAATATACAGTTATTCCAAGAAACATGGCCAATCAAATAGACAGCTATTCCAAGAAACATGGCCAATCAAAATATCAAAATATACAGCTATTCAAGAAACATGGCCAATTAAAATATACATCTATTCCAAGAAATATGACCAATCAAAATATACAGCTATTCCAAGAAACATGGCTAATCAAAATATACAGCTATTCCAAGAAACATGACCAATCAAAATATACAGCTATTCCAAGAAACATGACCAATCAAAATATATAGCTATTCCAAGAAACGTCGCCAGAAGCCGTACGCGGCCAGACCTTGTCGCAAATCGGCTATTCGGTTCAGTGTTTGAATACGCGAGTTACTACTTAAAACTGAACATTACTAGCTTGAAATGAAGCTCTGTTTTGAAGAATTTAATAACTACACTATGAGGTATAATCATTTTGAACCCCGGACTTGAACGCTCACAGGACAACCTTCCCACCATTTGGTCACCCTAGCAACATACTGAGAAAGCATTGGAGGAGTGCGATACTTTCGATTGAATTCCGTAAATGAAGCATAAAACGTTGTTTTGTAGATGGTTATTTCGAGATTACTACACGTAAATCCGTCCTCTAACATAATAGCAAAAGAGTTAGAGACAAGGTCTCTGAAATACAGAAATAATTAAGGTTTGCTTCTAAACACAGAAACTGGGAAACTGAGGGAGTGGCAGTCGCCAGTAACAATGAAACCCACGTGAGCTGCCACACCCACCATTTCACCAGCTTTGCATTGCTGATGCAACACCAGGACATTGTGGTACGTATTGCGCATGCTCAAATTGATTAATACTGTTAGTCCTGTAATATACAGTGTACAGGAGCGCTATGACTAATTCAGAACAGCGGAGACCAGTACGAGCGTACCAGGAGAAGTAATAATAAGGCAGAACAGTAGTAGCAATTATCAGCGTATCACCTAATTCAGAAAAGGTTGCTTTGGTCATTTGTCTTTGGTCATTGAACGCCTTTGTTTCGTGATCGCTGAAGCAAAGAATTCCTTCGTTCGCGCTATAATTGAAAGACCAAAGACTGAAGCAACCTTTTTGGAATAAGTGTAAACGTACTAAGATCACTATGACTAATTTGTAGCATGCATAGTATACCCATTTAGCAGGGGGGAAACGGCAGATAAATAACCAGAATGACCGTTTGTTTATGCGCATGCGCAGATGACCAAAGCGGAGCAGCTCTCGCTCGTGATCATCACATACATCGGCTGCGGCATCTCATCGGGACATTGGTCATCACCGTCATCATCTTCCTCAGCATTGAGTGAGTAGCGTCAAATATTTCATGTACTCTTGTCCAACGAAGAATATATGGCTTAGGAGTACAAACGGTCATCTGAGCGCCTTTTTTCTTGGAAGCATGGCTGGCTCAGTGTTAAGGGTTTCTCACCGCTGTGGTCCAGGATCGGATCTCGGCTCGGGCAGAGGGATTTTTCGTTCGAGTCGTGTTCGAGACAAGTTCATATTAGTTCTGCTGTGTTTCCTCAGTCTTTTGGATAAGACAATAAACCGAGGTCCAGTCTGCCTTTCCTTCTACTCCTGTTCAAGGCGGACGCTGAACCCATTGCACTATTCGTAGGAGTAGGGGATTGCTTCGCTCCCGGTATACATGCTGTAAAACAGCGCTCGTGTTTATGAGCTGCGCAGCATATGCGCCATCAAATGCAGCCCGTTTTCTCCCATAAAAATGCCAATTCCTTTCCTTTGTCCTGGATTAATGACCAAGTCCCAATTATAACCCCTTAAACTACGACGACGCCACCATCATGTCCACATGAAAACATCCCGCCACATCCCGACCCCTGCGACTGTGAGCTCTTGCCAAGCCATCCAACAAAACGTATTACTTCTCTGCGTGTGAGCAGACAGTTTAGAAATTTATTCAGGGTGTCTCCATTCGATTGATGGTTATTTGTTTTGCTTTCTTTTTCTGTAGAGCTCTGTCGAGTGAGCGCCATCGAATCCACCTTAACCTCGTTATGGCGCTACTGTTAGCTCTCGTGCTCTTCCTCGCAGGGATCACAGCAACGCAAAACAAGGTGACTTTGACAGTAGAACTAGCGGGTCTTTCTTGGAGAGGTCCTCCCCTCACCTCTTTTCTCTGGACCGAAGATGCATCGTAACGCTTCGTCTACGTCAGTCGCTAGGGGAAACCAATCTTCCTAAAAGCTGTATATTCTTGTCCTACATGTTGCTGCGCTCTTTCTTCAAGTTACTTGTCGACTTTTCGTTTCTCTTGACAGATTGTGTGCTCGATGGTGGCCGCTGCACTGCATTATTTCTACACGGCTGCCTTCACGTGGATGCTTATCGAAGGAGTGCATCTCTACCTAAAGGTCGTGAAGGTCTTTAGAACCGAGAGCGTGAAGTTAAGACATTACTACATCTTTGGTTGGGGTAAGGATTCATCATCTCTTAGAACATCCTTTCAAAACGCGGGTGTCGATCTTGCGGGAAGTGAATCGTTTATCGTTTGCGTGGGTACTTGGATTTGCGTATCCGTCCGTCCGTCCGCAAAATCAGTCAAAGTTTTTAATACTTTGATCGAAAACATAGATGAAATAAAGGCTTCAAATGTTTCTTTGCGGCAAATCATAAATACAATCGCGTGCCCACGACGAAAAGAGCTTTACATTATTATCAATTAAAGAGTTTGTAGTCCGTCTTTCTAGTTAATGGATCCGTCTCGCCCTGTCCATAATGCATTGCTTTATTTCATTACCATCAGAAACTCTGCCTTAAAGGGGCACTGTCACGGTCGTTTCAACAAAATATTATAAAACAAGACCAGTGATCTACATAACCAACTCAGAATCCTATTTATACTGTTATCAAGTCCCAGCTTTCGCTATCAAATTTCCAAGTTTGAAAACTGTTCAGCCTGATACGAAATAAAAAATGCCATTTCACAATTCAATTCCATCCGCTTGATAGCACACGGAAATACGTCAAATTTGTACTCATCTTGTAGCTGAAAGGTTATTTAACAAACCTAGACGATTATTTCGTTGATTTCTTGTGAATCTGAATGTATTCAAGCTGCCTAAAGTAACCCTAAAATCGTTGTAAAATGGTGACAATTATCGAGTGTTCTCTTGCGCTTGTACAATAAAATGCTCTAACCTGAACACTTTTTGTCGAGTTTCTGATATCGAAAATGGCGGTGAAGCAGTGCATTATGGGTAGGGTGAGACGGATCCTTTAAGACACCATGAGAGGTTATTTTATTTTATTTCTTACAGCCCATGATTATGTTCTTTCCCTGTAGGGGTCCCCTTAATAATAGTTGCCATTTCATTGGCTATAAAGCCAAGCGGGTACGGCACGGAGAAGTTGTAAGTACTTATCGTGATTTATCGCTCCATGCTATTCAGATTCCGGATTCCAGCCCCTGGATAATTTCGGGTTCCAGAGAACGGATTCCGGATTCCAATAGCTGGATTCCGGATTCAAAGATCGCAACAACTTAGATTTCGTATTCGAGGGACCTTCCATAACTATAGTCAAAATATGCTTCCCTTTACTACGGTGCATGCCCATAGGGGACATGCGACCCTATAGCTAATAAAGTGTTAGTAACACTCGATCGATAGTTAGTAACACTCGATGGAAATTATTTAGTTATAGTTCTATGTCCCCTATGGGCCACCGTACTTTACAGCTGCAAAGCGATGCATAAGAAAAATGAAGCATAAAAAGCGATGCAGTCTCCAGTTTAAATGATGCATGCCTCGACATTCAATACATCAAAGAAACGTTTGATCCAGCTTTGCTAAGAAAAGCGTCCTAACGGTGTTTACATCTCGTTGCCATTCATTTCAGATCATGTGATGATTCCTTTGATGGTTACAATTTTTTCTCACTCCATATATCCGCTGGTGCAGGAATTTCAGAAACGGGGGTCGGATAGTGAAAACATGGGAACAATTTAAATTAAATCCAGCAAATACAGTAAACGTATGGGAAGATGTCCCGAGAAAGGGAGGGGGGACGCGGCCCCCTCGGCACCCCTCTAAATCCGCCCTGTGTGCCGTACTATCGACAGTATCCACCCAAGGAATCATCACATGATCTGAATTAGGTGGCAACAAGATTTTAACATTAACTATATCTAGCCGATATTAGGTTTATTTTGTCCAAGATCGAAGAGTCAGAAACGTATTTAGCAAATATGAACTCCGCTTAACGGTTCAAAATCAGAGTAAACGTGTTTTCAGAGAGCTAACAAGAATCATGCTGCTTTATTCTAGCTGCTGGTTGTCCTTGGAGGATGGTTTTGTTGGGCCTTTATTGGACCTGTGATTGCCATTATAACGGTACGTACTTTAAAAAAAACTCCTTTCCAGTGTTCCTTCTGTGTGTTTGTAAAAAAATCTGGTTGAGAATCAAGTGACAAAGATGGACCAATCGCAACAAAGCTTTCTTCGGGGTCTTCTCGGTCGTTTTTCAAAATGGCGGTTGACTCGGGAGAAGACCCTGGGGGAGGCTGAGTCACGTGACTGTTTCGAAACAAAGAACAACCTCATTCCCATGTCTTCAAACAGCGGTCATGTGACTCAGCCTCCCCCAGGGTCTTGTGCTCGACCAACCGCCATCTTGAAAATTACCCACAAGACCCTGGGGACGAGGTTGAGCTTTCTTTTTTCTACAACCACTATTCAGCCAATATTTTGAATCCAGGCAATTTCGCATGGGATTTTTTGGGCCCCAAAAATGTAGCCTGGGATTTTTGGGTAGTATGAAAAATAAACTTCGCATGGGAATTTGCATTGACTAAGGCCTACGGCAAACGCCGTACTTCAGCCGCTCTTCTTCTGTCGAACCTTTACTTTTTCAAATGATGCCGCTGCATTATACTTTATAATCATGAAATTTCTATTGTTTTGTATTGGAACGGCGCGACTCTGGCGCGGCGTTTGCAGCAGGCCTAATGGCTGTGTCTTTGGGGCCTCAATTTCGGTCGAGGGTTTGGCAAAGGGGCCACCGTTACTCCCTGACACTGCAAGCTAAAAGTCCTAGAACGGTACTAGACAATGTCCAAGTGGCCAATCAATATCTGATTTGTTCTTGTCTCAGATCAACTGTTTCATCCTGTTTATGGTGGTCAAGACTGTTGTGAGCTCAGCGTCGAGCGTGCGTAATACTGATAATTCACACATCAGGTATTAAATCAACTAAAATGACCTCATTAACGACATTTTCTAAAATCACGAGCCTATTGTGTCTCCCAACATCACGCGTGCTCTATTGTGCCGATAAAGGTATAGAAAGTTGTTGTCTAATCGGTTAAATGCCAAAAATTTGTGAAATGCTGCGTACTTTTAGCCTTTATCAGAATCGATTAAGTGGCATGCGTGCCAAATCACTATTGTGTGTTCTTGTTGCTTTTCTCTTTAGAGCGGTTTAAAAGGTGCTCTTGTGCTCATGCCATTGTTGGGCGTCAGCTGGATTCAGGATTGCTGGCGGTTAATCGCGACACGGTGGTTTTCCAGTTTATTTTCGCTATCACCAACTCACTACAGGTAACAATCAGACTATGTCGATATTAGAATAAAGAATATGCAGGCACTGCCTAATAGCGCGCCTCAAACGATTATACTGTTGCAAATTTTGACAGATTACAAGTACATAGTAGGACACGCGCGAGCAAAATCGACAGCCACCCAACACTTGATAAATGTAATGGATACCATCTTCGATAACTATGATGCTGTGCTACTGCACCTTCGACGCGCAATGCTCCGCTAATTATGTTGTCCCATAAGCGATTTTAAATATCATCTCTCATGGATCTTAATGGTGACAGGTGATTTCGATTCGAAACATTGTGTTTAGCGAAATACTGTCGCCGAGCAATAATTCCCGGAGTTTTTCGGCAACAAAAGGATTTTAGTAGAATCAAGACTTCGTGATAATGTTTATTTAGTTTCTTGTTTTATCTTGTAGGGTTTCTTTATTTTCTTGCTGCACGTTGTGTTTAACACAGAGGTAAGAACATGATCATCACGGCAACAGTTTCAATTAAGGCCAATTACAGGCCCTAGCCCTAGTCAAAGTACTGAATTAAAATGGGTGTTGGTTTGGCTCTTAACGAGCTGAAACGCTGCAAAAAGGGGATAATCTGGTAAATTTTATTTTTCAAGGTCCGCACGGCTTTCAAGCGTCACAGAGAGAAACATCAGCTGTCTAAAGAATCAGACTACAATGCGTCCTTTAGTTCTACGGTAAGATAGACAGTATGGGTGTAAGTGTGGAAAAAAAAAGACAGACAGATAGGCCACAACACGACTTTAGTTTACGGTAAGTGCGGAAAATAAGGACAGAAGGCAGAGGCAAGGTAGCCTGAGTATCAGGCGGAATTAAATTTTTCCAAGAGAAAATGAAGGAGGGAAATTCAATGGAACGAGGGAGGGCCTGATCCTCAGGTTAGAGGCAACGTACCTTTGAGTTCTACTGTAAGTGCAGAAATTAAAGGCAGACAGGCAAACTACAACGCATCCTCTAGCTCTACGGTAAGTTCGGGGGATAAGAGAAGACAGACAGATCTATTACACCGCGTCCTTTAGCTCTTCGGTGAGTGCGGAGAATAAGGGAAGACAGACAGACAGGATAACTATAACGCGTTAAGTGCGGGGGATATAACAGTCAGACAGGCAGACTAACAGATAGACCTACAGACAAACGGTGATAGAACCACAGTGGCGACATGAACCGCGCCAACACCTAATTTTCTTCCTGTCATGTTTACCAGCACGAAAATAACCAGACGTCGATGAAGCGTAAATCCGACAAGACATCGTCCAGCAGCTCGTCAGGATTCGGCAAACTAAAAGGTACAGGTATGCAAGGTTCGCAGTAATTCTACTTGTTTGGTTCAGACTCTGCTTTTAAACCTAAACCTGCTTCTCAATTTTAGCACGACTTTCCCTGAGTATGCTTCCCAGGACATCCAGGGTCATAACTGTCCAGGTAATTTCGTTGGAATTTTAAGTTCCGTTGTAAAAACGTTCTTTCCAGTACAACTTGGTAAACTAGAAATAAACGATACAGTTTAACGGACTGCAAGGTAGTATACACTTCTTTGAAAGTACCATATATACACCTGTTTCAAAAAAGGTTCATACGTCACAACGAAAATCGCGTGTTAACCCATGCAGTGACCCATGCAGTACAAAGCCTTTGCGAGCGATGTCTTAATTGTAGAATCATTTGGCCTAAGCAGGGTTATAACTATGTCTGTTGATCCTAAATGACCAGTGTCCATGATTCTGTGTTGGTATACCCATTTGCTCCCATGATGCACCACGGGCTACAACAGACAGTCGTGGAGGTGGAGCCTTTTCTGGAATAGGTGTCAAAATCCAAAGAACTCGCTTTGAGAAATAGACAATATAAAAACGATTAAAGATGGAACGTTATTGGCGACAGCATTTAACACATGCTTTCCGGCACTGGATGCTTTGTAAAATCTCTAAAATAAAAAGTATAGCTTGCGTGCAGTCCCTTATTTTGAGATCGTCTGTAAATATAAGAGAGAAAGTTGTATTTGCTACGCGCGCTTTTATTCACCTACGTGTCGTGTTTGGCAATGGTGCGCTGAGCGTGATGGGATACCTTAAACAAGGCGCGTTGGTATGAATCTCGTCCCCAGAGCCCGCAATGGTCGTCTGGTCAGTGAGGCGACACGAGCCTACTTCATGTATGGTACACTAGTGTCCTTCTGTATATCTTCGTTCTATAAGACATGGGAGATATTTGTACGAAGGACACTATAGTGTAGGATTAGCACTGTGGTTCAAAGAAAATGGTGGAGATGGATAGGACATGTTCTAAGGATGCAGAGGCACCATCACTGCCTGACGGCACTAACACGAGAAGCAGACGGAAGGAAGGAGAAGGAAGGAAAAGTTGTGAGAACAAAACAACATTGCGTAGAACAGTAGAAAAAGAAAGGGATGGACACCCAGGCTGGAGGTCGTTGGAAACGGTGAGAGTCCTTGCTTAGGACAGGGCAAATTGGCGAAGTAGTGTTGAAGCCTTATGCGCAACAGAGCGCAAAGAGGTGAGGTGAGGTAAGGTAACACTATACAGTGTACCATATATGAAGGATCTACTAAGCCTATATTGTCGCCGCTGTTCTCAGACGACCGTAGGCCTTGGGACGGGATTGCATTGGTAGATAAAAGCACGCGTAGAAAAGACAACGTTTCTCTCGTATTTACAGACGTTTGCCGAATGTAATGACGCTTATAGTGGTGGAATGTTTTGCTTTTTCAATGCTATTCAGCCGATAACCAGTAAAAGTGAGGATGATACCGTGATGGTAAACCGAGCATTCACCCGTGGGAACTCTACTAATAAACTGGCTCCTCCCAAACAAGATGATGAACTGTCTTCACTCAACTGCCCAGCAGTAAGCACTGTTTTGATACTCTGTACTACGAATGTCACCGAACTGTCGCACTAAAACTCACGCCGCTACCACATCCACAATCGACGTCTGCGACTCCGCCTACATTCGTCCGTGTTTTAGTTGTTTTGTCTAGATTGTGTAACGTTTCTATCTCCAGTGTCGTAAGTTCCTACAATCCATCCTCGCGCCAAGGGGAGAGAGGTGAGGGGAGGGGTCCATCCTCGCGCGCTCCACTCAACTCCCCCCTCTTTCTCTTGGTGGTGGTGAGGGTAGAACACTGCACGAGGATGGTAAACCATAAACAAGATATATTTTAGTCAACAATCTTAGTATTTTGATATTTTGAGGGATGCAAATTTGCATTTCCAGGTAATATAGGCCTTGATAAGTTCATTTGGCGCCGTTTCTTCGATGCTTTAAATCGGAGGACCGTTTAAATTTACGCGAGCAAAGGAATGTAGGCGAACTTGTAGATGTTATGGGCGTGGTAGCAGCATGAATTTCAAACACAACGCGACAGTTGGGTGAAATCCGTAGTATTAGGTATAAGGGATTCCTAGGGTGCATGCGACCCCCCCCCCCTCCCCATATAGTGAACATTAAAGGAAAATGGACACAATAGCCCAGGTTCGAATTACGCTCCAATGCTCACAAGACAAAAGCTTCAAATCGAGGCTTTCTCCAAGTCCTAATACATTTACAGTAATTTCAGAAGAAAGCCTCGACTTGAGGTTATTGTTTGTAGGCATTGGAGCGACATTTTCAGGTGTGTCCCCCCTTTCTCAAACACTGGCTACAGCCAAGCTGTATTAATAGAGTACTAAAGCGATGACGTCACAAAACACAAAGTTTCGATTTAGCAATATTTGTCCATATTGATCCATAAAGGGCTGAATGGATTATATACTAATGCTACACCAAAAATTAGGCAAATCGATTCAAATGCGATTAACCACATAATTTCTTTCAAAATCATCATGGAATTTTTGGTTCAGTCAAAACGTTTGACAACTTTGACAACTGACTTCAGTATCTGCTACCAGACAAATGCAGAGCTGAAAATTACTGCCTGTCATCGGACATTGTCTGTCCAAAATCGCCAAATGTCCAACCAACTGTCAGATATGTCCGGCCAACTTTTCAAACCACCAAGAAAAACGTTTTAATGGACATATGTCCGATCAAGTAAGTAAATTATTTCCAGCTCTGAAATACAACAAATGTATCCTACAAATCATTAACAGACGCTTCCTGGCAACGCACAAAACCCACAAAATTTAACTGACAACTAAGATTGTGCCCTGTGAGATCACGCTGAAAATAAACTAATGGTAATGAGCTCCAGTGCCGGTAAAATACTGAAGATGTATAAAGGAGTGTAACATAGCTACAATGCTTCACACTCTTGCATAACATTTTACATTTTTATCCGAGGGAATTTACGCGCTCAGTGCAAGTCTGGAACTGGGAGCGCCTCATTTTGATTTATTACTAAAATTATTTTTGTTGAAAATAGCAAGTAAAAACTAGTTGAAAACTTGTTCACAAATGTCCACCATTAACGTACTCATGTATGCCAATTCAGTAATGTCTTTTATCATTTTCTTTTCTAGAGCTTGGATGCAGAGCCAAGACCACCTTACCATCGTAAACTTGACAGTGCAAAGTTTAAAAGTAATCAGATCTAAAGAAAAAGGACTACATAGGAATGTGCATAGATTACAGCCAAGTTTGTAGCATCACAAAGAAACAACGTCTATAATCCATGCTATGGTCAGATGGTTCCGGCAATTCTGCATGGTCAATCTCAATACTTGGAGAAGCCATGGGGCCGTAGCTAGAAGGAAGGCAGAGGGGGCAGTTGACCTCCAAATGCAGACCCCATTCTAGAAACGAATTTCATAAGAAAAGATACCCCATTCTATGAGAATTGAGACCCCGTTCTAAATAGAAATTTAAAGATACCGCGATCTAGATAAAATATAACATAATTTCTGTGTCAAAATGAGTCTATCTTTCTTGTAGAAGATAGAACGTCCCCTGGGTTCGTCCATTACACAATCAATACTAAAGCATGCAGTTAAAGTCTGGGTGGTCTTCACTATCATACACTGTTCTAGAGATTATTTTGTAAACGATACTCCGTTCTATCGGCTGAAGGAAAAATTGGACCCCGTTTGGCGGCACATACCGATATAGCTCTTGTAAGGGAGTCCCCCCCCCCCTGGGAGCAAAATCAACCGTAAATGTTCAAAACTAGAATGTACTGAGATTTCCACCTACAAAGTTTCTTTTTGCATGTACATTTATAGTTATAATAGTATAGATACAGATAACTATGGCGTCATGAGACGTCGAAACGTCGTGCTAAAAATCTATATTAAATTCATTTTTACTTAAAAGGGACATGGTCACCTAGAAAACACTAAATAATTATTGTCACAAAATACAAAAATATTCTCTGAAATTGAAAGAGTCAGTTTAAAGAAAGAAGTACGGAAAATTTCATTGGATTACGATGAAGGATTGCTGAGATATGAGCGAATTAAGATGGCAAATTTAGTATGTTTGAAAAAAGATAGTGAAGTAAACCGATTTCAAAAGAGTCGGATTTCCTCATCGAAATGACCTCAAATTTTCACCATGTCAAGTTGAAAGCATTCTTTACAAATCTGAGTTGTTATTTTTATTATTGGTGATATTATTATAATTTTGATGTTTTCGGTGACCATGTCCCTTGCTTTAATGGGAAAATATATTATAATGAATAATCCGAAATGAATAAACGCCAGTAGATAATATAATAGGAGCTCACACCATAATAGATCAGCGAGAGAACGAAATACTCGGCCCAGGCGGCGCGGTTAACTACAACACAGCGCTGCGACCGGTGTTGATAACAATAATAATAATCCCAATATTTGCGAAATTTCTGTCAATTCAATTCAACGTTATTGCACACTCGTTTCATTGTTTTAATTACATGTTTTTAAGCACAAAAAGAAGAATTCAGATTAGGAAGTAGAAAGAAAAAGTCATGAATATGGAACTATGTCAAAAGTGAAAAGGAAACAACGAAGGTGGAGGTGATAGGCTGATCGAAATAAAGCGCATTGAAATCAAATATAAAAGTAATCTTCCGAGAACGAGAAAATACAAGTTATGTTTTTTTATTTTCGTGAGTTGAACACAAGGTTGAATCATCAGTGAACCATTTCTTGTAGCGAAGACTTGAAGACTGTTGTTTTCGCAAATATTTCTACCATTTACATCGGAAAATGACTTTCGCGGCCTTGAAAATTGTTTTGGTTCTCTGGGTTGTCGTGCAGTTTGGAAAAGGAAAACCAACGTACGATAATGTGCACAACTGGGTAGCCAAAGCTCTCATAAACCGACTCGAAACGCCGAGACTGAATATTTTTGAAAACAAACTCTTTGAAAGCGGAAAAGGGCAACAAGGTAAGAAATTACAATGAAGTCAATGAAGATTGACTTATTATTATGTTATTGACTTATTAATTATGTTATTGAGCTGAATAGTGCTCGGTATAGATGTGTGTAATTTCTCTTGCTACCGCCAACATATTTACAGCATTCAAAGTGAAGAAAAGTCAAACCGATGCACAATACATTAAAGTAGCTCATTTCGCAGTTGGAATTGTTTGAATTGAGATTGACAAAGACTAGTATATAGACATATTTTCATTAGGGTACTCCTGTTAGAGGCAATAAATCCATGGCCTTTAAGACCATAGTGTTTTTCGACTGAATTTAGAAAGATCATAGATATATTTGTCTATCTATCTTTTGTATTTATGGTGTTGTTCATTTCTTTAGAAATGATCCTTCCTAGTTTATCATAAAGTGCGCTTTTAGGCAAAAAAAAAACCACTCTTCGTTTTCCATTGACAAAACGGGCAAACCTTCTTTCTATCTGTAAAATGTGATCACTAATCGTTATTATAAATCTAATAGATATTGTTCAATTTTTTATTCTATTTTAGATTATTATGTGTAAGTCTCCATACTTATTATCTATATTATTATTATTACCAGAAAATAACCCGTCACTTCTTATGTCGAAAAAGTTTTTAATTATTTACTTCCTGAAATTTTCTCACTGAAAAGAAATCAAAGACTCGTTTCTTCAGATTCAAAGCTCAGCAAAATACTGAAGCCGGATACAATAATAAAGGACCTACTATCATGAAAAAATTGAATGATTGATTGATGACACTGAGCTGATAAAATAAAATGTTTTCATTCGTATGATATTTCGGTCAACCAGTAGAGACTTTCATAATTTAATGGAGAATAATAATACATTGGTAACTGTTGAATCCAGGGGAAGTATCCCAGTGAAAGTATCAATAACGTGAGAGAATCTCAACAACAAACATGTGCTTTACTCTCTCTCTCTATGGCGCATGCGCGCGCTAATAATACACAGGGTTACCAATATATCCACAGGGTTACCAATACATAACATCCTCCCCTGTAAAATAAGTAGAACATACAATGTCAACAAGAATAACTATATCCGCATATGTGTACATGAATTTGAATCTGATCAGTTCATGAAGTAATGTTCAATGTTCATAATCTTGTAAATATGTAGGAGGTCTCCTGACTCGACCAGGATATCTTCTCTCTTGGACAATCTCTGGTGAGGCTACAGATTCCTCAACTGAACTATCTACGGGCTCAGGGCTAACTGCAGTGTCAACATTCTTATCCACTACTAGCTGCCTATCACTAGGGAATAAGTTCTCCTGAGCATTAGTGTTAGGATTGTTCAAACTCACTGTTTCCTGTGGAACTTTTGACTCGGGTGTAGGTGTCCTTGGACATCAACAGTAGACTGTCTTTGTGTATTGGCTTCAGCGCTGAGTTCACTGTCTTCGCACTTAATGAGTTGATCTATGTGTCTCCTCCAGCATACTCCATCTACACTCACCACGTAGTTCTTTGATCCTTCTACAGCAATCACAGTTCCTTTCATCCATTTCTCCCTTCCTATATAATTCCGTGCCATTACCATATCGCCAACCATGAATTGACGTAAGCTCCGATTCGCATACCGTTCCATGACATTTTCTTGTTTGGTTTCAACACGCTTATGCAGTGAAGGAAGAAGTAAATCCAAACGTGTGCGAAGTCTTCGCCTCATCAGCAACATTGCTGGTGATTCACCTGTTGTCGAATGAGGTGTGTTACGATAAGTCAACAAGTATCTCGAAATCAGAGCATCAGTATCTTCTCCAGTAATTCTCGCCTGTTCAAGTGCTGATTTCAAAATCTGTACTACACGTTCAGCTTGTCCATTTGAAGATGGTTTGTAAGGCGCAGATGTGCGATGACGGATGCCATTATTCTTACAGAAAATCTCAAATTCTTGAGAAGCAAACTGCGGTCCATTGTCTGTGACAAACGTTTCTGGAATCCCATGTCTACTAAAAATGTCTCGTAAAGCTGAAATGGTTGCCTTAGCTGAAGTACTCTTCAGGCTACTACCCATCTTAACAATTTCTGGGTACTTACTATATGCATCCACTATGACAAGGTACATATGGTTTCCAACAGGACCTTTGAAATCTGCATGAACACGTGACCATGGTCTTTGTGGGTACATCCATGGATGGCTTGGTGCCTCAGGTGGATTGGATCTGGTTGACAAACAGACTAAACAAGATTTTACAAGCTTCTCAATGTCTGAATCAATGTTCGGCCACCAAACATATGAACGAGCTAGACTCTTCATCCTAGTTATACCTGGGTGAGTCTCATGCAATTCCTGAAGGACTTCCTTCTGCAAGGATGTGGGGATAATCACTCGTGCACCCCAAAGCAAACATCCTTGCTCAATCGTTAATTCGTTCCGTTTGTTCTTAAATGTCACTAAATCTGGGTCTACAACATGCGGCCATCCAGACATAGTGTATTGCATAACCCTTGAAAGAACAGGGTCAACAGCAGTAGCCTTCTTGATCATAAGACTGGTAACATTGGACATGCCATAATGCTCTAGGAAATAACAGTTAACATTCTCACCTTGGGGATCCCAAGTTTGTGGAAGTGGTAGGCGTGACATGGAATCTGCGTCAGCATGCGCAGTAGTATTCCTGTACTCAATCTTGTAGTTGTAGGACTGTAGAATCAATGCCCAACGTTGTAATCTTGCTGCTGCATGGGCAGGCACAGGACGGTCAGGTGCAAACAAAGCCAGTAGTGGGCGGTGATCGGTTAAGATAGTGAAAGTTCTCCCATACAAGTATTGATGGAAACGCTTCAAGCCAAATATGATACTGAAAGCTTCTTTGTCTAGTTGGGAGTAGTTTTTCTGAGCTTGAGTGAGCGTGCATGACGCAAATGCTATTGGTCGGTACTGTCCATCAATGAGATGAGAAAGGACTGCCCCAGCTCCATAAGAGGAGGCATCACATGACAAGTACAGTGGCAAGGATTCATCATAGTGCACTAGGGTCTGAGACTCTAGCAAGAGTTTCTTGGCACTCACAAATGCATCTTCTTCTGTCTTGGTCCACTGCCACTTGACATCATTCCGCAGCAGGTTGTTCAATGGAGCTAGCACAGTAGAATGGTTCTGCAAGAATCTAGAGTAGAACATGATTAGTCCTAAGAATGACTTCAATGCACTTACATCCTTAGGGCGAGGTGCATCACGCACAGCCTTCAGCTTCTCTTCAGTGGGATGTAGGCCTTCTCCATCAATAACATGGCCTAGATAGGTAACTGATGACTTCTCAAACTGACACTTGGACTTGTTTAGCTTGAAACCTGCAGCAGACAATCTCTCAAGAACTAGAGTTAGTGTACGCAAATGATCTGCCTCGTCAACACCAGCAACCAAAATATCATCAATGTAACACACTACTTGTGGAATACCAGCAAGGGTGTTGTCAATTACCCTTTGAAATACAGCTGGACCTGAGTGTACTCCGTTTGGGAGCCTCGTAAAAGAAAAGAGTCCCATGTGGGTGTTAATGGTTAAGTAAGGTTGAGACTCAGGTGTAACAGGAATCTGGTGATATGCTTGACTCATGTCAAGTATGCTGAAAACAGTACATCCCCTCAATGCCTCATGCAAATCTTCAATCTTGGGAATTGGGTATGTTTTGACTTCCGCACAGCTGTTGTAGGTCACACTGAAATCCCCACACACACGCACTTCCTCAGAGTTCCTTTTCAGAACAGTCACTATTGGTGCAGCACAAAGGGCTGAGGAAACCCTCTTGATCACACCTTCGTCTTCCATTTCTTAAGTGCCTGTTCAACTTTAGGCTTTAATGCGTAGGGTACGGGTCTTGCTTTATGAAACTGGGGTTCTTTAGTAACAGTTAAATCTTCAGGAGGGCCATTATAATAACCCAAACTGCCATCAAACAAGGACTTGTGTTTTTCTAGAACTGAAGCTAAGTCCACCCCTGAACATGGGATCGAGTTGACTGGTTGAGGTCCCCCAACAAGTTAGACCAATCAAGTTTGATTTCATTAAGCCAATCACGTCCAAACAAAGGACTAGATCCAGTTGGTACTATAATAAGGGGTAAGTCATGAGAAGTTCCAGAATACTTAACCTTGACTTGGATCTGACCAAGGGGGTGAATTCTTTCCCCTGTGTACGTGGACAGTATTACAGTTGTGGATTCAAGGGGAATGTGCCCACAATAATTAGTGTAAAAACTCTCAGGTGCCAAGGAATAGGCACACCCAGTGTCAAGCTGCATAGTAATATTGTTCCCTTCAATAGTCAATGGGACTTTAATGTCATTTGAAACGGAATTTACTTCAACAACTGTGAACAAGTCATCCCCTAGAAATGTCTCTGAACTATCATCTTCATCAGCATGAAGGGCATGAACTCCTGAGCTTTTCAAACATGCTCTTGCTATGTGCCCTTTTACTTTACAGGTATTACATACCTTGTCTCTATGCTTGCAATCCTTTCTTGAATGATTTCTAGCACCACAGCTGTAGCATTTATACCCTTCAGGCCTCTTAGAATTAGGGTGTGGTTGTCCCTTGAATGGTTGTCTAGTGCCTTGGTTTCTAGAAGTAGAACCTTTGCCAGTTTCCTTTGAACCCCTGACTGCATTAACTGGCTGTGTCCCTTGAGCTGGTTTCTTAAACATCAAGGTTTCTTTAAATGCAGCTTCATCAGCCACTGCAATCTTCAGGGCCTGGTCAAAGGTGAGCGATTCTTGCCCAAGCAATTTCTTCTTCGTAGTTTCATTTCTAATACCGCTGATAAGTTGATCACGTAAAGCCCTCTCAAGAAAAGTTCCAAAATTACAATCAGTAGCTAAGTGCCTCAACCGAGCACTAAACTCAGTAACAGTTTCAGACTCTGTTTGGAAACAGGAATGGAACTTATAAGAACCGGCTACCTCTAGGCTCTTGGGTCGATAGTGGTTACTGAGCAGTTCGCATATTTCAGAAAAAGTTTTCTCCTTGGGATTCGCCGGAGAGCATAAGTCTCTCAGAGTTCCATAGGTTTTAAAACCTATCGTAGATATCAATACCGCAACTTTTTTCTTGTCTGCGGCTAGCTTGGCTTCCTGTGAATCTGTAGAAGAGGTTTCGCCAATATTATTTACGAAAAGAAACTGTTCCAGCCTTTCCAAATAGGAGGCAAAGGGCTCTGAATGGTTGTATTCGCCGATGGAGCCGATGAACGTCGCTGCCATTTTGCAAGCGATAAAACAGTAGTAAACTCGAGGAAAAACTTGTAGAAAACACGTACAATTGTAAAACAATTCCTTAGGAAGTACTATATCCCATCCTCGTCGCCAAAAACTGTTGAATCCAGGGGAAGTATCCCAGTGAAAGTATCAATAACGTGAGAGAATCTCAACAACAAACATGTGCTTTACTCTCTCTCTCTATGGCGCATGCGCGCGCTAATAATACACAGGGTTACCAATATATCCACAGGGTTACCAATACATAACAGTAACGTCGGAAAAAACGTAACTGCAAGAACAAACATTGAACATACATAAAAAAGATCTAGAGCTGAAAGTATCCGTTTTCGATGAGGATGGACGGGGTCAGGTGTGACGGGGTTTAATAGTCCAGTTTCGAATTCTCTACTCTACCGCTAAAAGAGGCCTCTGCTAGCAGGGAACCGCTGAATAGGCATCGACGGCGCATAAATACAGTGGGAGCCTTAGTTTGAAGACGAAAACGTTGTGAATACCGACGAGAAACTGATGAAGCTTGAATGGAGACAATAGAAAAAAACTTTTTGGACTCGTTGGTATTCGCAACTCTCGTTCGGGTTCAAATCCCACTGTATTTATGCGCCTTTGGTGCCTATTCAGCGGTAGATTAGAGAATTCGATCTACAATTTAAAATATATTTATACTCCCATGCTTCGATCGCCCGCCTATAGGTGTGTTGGAGGCTCCTGATGATGGAACATTTTGGTAAAGTGATTTCCTCTAGTTTCATGGACGATAGACATATTCCTAACGCCCATGCCGTAAGGCGTCTCCCATGGGTCAAACTAATAGGCCAAAAGAATCAAATAACAAGCGGTATATGATCACTCAAGTCCTGTTTTGTGTGGGGGAGGCACGTAGTTCGTCATTTCCTTTTCCGCTTATTCGCACTGTGACAGGCTGCGGTGGTACGAGAGCACAGTCTCCAAGAAAACAATTTAAAATTCCCCGTGGTGTGTAGAGGTGCCATTGCTCTTGCAAGCTGCAGCTAGCAGCAAAGAAATCTTCGCTAACATGAAGCCTGGTGCATTGCTTTGCGTTTTAGTGGCTTCAGTGTTGATAGTGAATGTTGTAAACGGACGTAAGTACTCTAAAGTAGTAACATTTTCAGCTAAATACGTTTGAAAGATCTTGGCATCAAACTGTCACGGGCTGAATTATTGCCAAAGATCTGCAGATCTTTCATTTCATCTTTTTGCCAGATGACTTGCTAAATATGTTTTCAACGATCTATATCAAACAAATCAAACTATCGCTGCTGGATTATTTAACCAAAGATCTTCCTTTATTTGTCAGATGGGCAATTTCAAAATAAGGAAGACTGCTAAATATGTTTCAACGATCTAGAACTCAAACAAATCAAACCATCGCTGCTGGATTATTTATTGCTGCTGGATTACTGCGAAGGATCATCCTTTATTTGCCAGAATAGGTAAAATCTTTTAAAAGCATTTTAAACTTGAAGAATTTATTTGTCAAACGATTACAGACTTCAGAGATCAACAAATAAGTAGCAAAGCAAACAAATTCCTTTGTGAGCTGTCAGTAGTGGAATCGCACACAATAAAATTGCACAACAGCAATCAGTTTGCAGACACTCTCTATCGACTAACTAACTAATTCCATATTTAATAGAACTGTAAGTAGGAACAATTATAGTCGGCGATGATTGAAAATGATCAGGATACAAACAAGGCTAGGGTTCGCTTTCTTTTCTGAGAAAATATTATCTCGAGTTGAGAATCCACTTGGGGGATTTGAAAGACATAAAATAGACTGACAGTTTTCCCCAAGATTATAATTTACATATTTTTTCTATGAGTTGCTCAAGTTCGCCGTCGGTTTGTGTATGTCAGTAGAAACAATTCTACGCGGAAACGAGAACGTCTTTTATGCAGCTTATCTGGCAATAGTAGTACGGCTTGACTAGCGAAATGAAAAAAAACCCGAAGATTATAACAGATTTCTTTTTATACCCTCAGGCAATTGATCTTTTTAGCGTAGTCCTTATCTTGACTAAAAGATATTTGGATCGAAGCCACTTTTATATTTAAGGGCAGTTTTATCTTGCGTATCAATTCGCACTGTGATAAGAAACGTAATCAAAGACTAATCCTCGACAAATTTGAGAAAACAACTCGTGGATATGTCAAAAAACACAGAAATGGGTACAACAAATTCACATCTCAACAAGCACGAACAAGGGAACTGTAACAGAGAATCAAAGATTAAAGAGCATGTTAAAATAAGCCACTCTGAAAGTTTGGTCGCCTATCTTTCATACTTGGCAAAATATCAAATTATTTGGTATTTATATCTGATTTTCTCCCTGTTGTCAGTCCCAGGCAGGACTCTGTAAAGGAATTCGACGTGCATGTCAAATGCAACTTCTTCTGAATACTGTTGAAACATTTATGAAGAAATACGACACTGCAAACATCAATAAGAGGTTTTGCCAGGTTTAAACAGGTTTCTGAGATGTCTAATTTAGGGAACACTGGTTTTCACAATCGACTAGTTTCGTAGCACATTTTAATTTGTTTGTTTGTCGACAATGATTCATTCATTTGCACATATTTGCTTTCTTGGTATGTCTATTTTTTTAGGTTTCGGGTATATTTTCTCGACAATAATTCCAGGGTTCCCACTCAACTCTATCATGAAAGCAAAATCCCCTGACTTTTCACTGACCAAAGGCAATTTTCCCTGACATCTGCAAAAAGGATTTTACTTAAAATCGAAGAAGAAGAAATGTCAATTTCATGTAGATTTTTTTAACAACAGTGTCTTTTGTTACTGTTGCCTCAAAAATAGCGGCTCAAAAGTAAACTTCCCTGACTTTGAGCTGTTTTGTAAAATTCCCTGACCTTTTTCAAAATTCCCTGACAATTCCCTGACCTTGAAAAATTTTCAGATTTCTCTGACTTTTCAAGGTGAGTGGGAGCCTTGAATTCACTAGCGCGCTTTCTTGGTTATGTATGTTTCAGGTCCTAAACGATGTCGACCACTTTCTTGCAACAAGATGTTAAAACCTGTCTGTGGCACGGACGGGAAGACGTACAGCAATGAATGTATTTTGCGCATAGTTACCTGTAAATCAGGCGGGAAAATCAAACTGGACTCACGGGGACCCTGTGGTATGTTGTAACTGAACACCTAGAACAAGCTTTCGCGCGTGTAAATCGGAATAAATCGAAAAGTATTTTGTTGAAAGTAGATGAGAACGTGACAGTTCTTGTCTCACAAGCAAATGGGAAATTATTTTTTTAGTATACAACAAAATCCCAGAGAAAAGCTTGAAATCTTTTTTCAGGTCTTCCATTTATAGCGATCGCTTTAACTGCGATGATCATTTATTCATTTACCAAAACCTCAGAACCTGTGTGTTTTTAGCTGCATATTTTTCACATTACACCTAGCCAATTATAAACGAGAGAAATTACAAGTTATTGCTGAATGGTTTCCCCGTTCACCATTCACAAGCCATGTAAAACCACTATCACTCATTGAACACGTGACATGTTTCATGCTCATTACAAACACTATCACGTGGTGAGCACGTGATACTAAACACAAGCTGTGTGTAGTTTAAGTTTGACTGGTTGACCTACAGGCCAAGAAAAAAATGGCGACCAAGAGAACTATGTTTCTCGCGGGTTTTGGTTGTGAAATTCCCTTGACATGTTTCCTTCGATTCAGTTACTGCGAGTAAAGTACACTTGTAACGTTACTAGACTATAAGTTCTTTACTCAGCTAAAAAAAATTGTTTTCCAGGGGGCTCTGGCAATAAGTCATGTGATCGCCCGTGTCCCGCGATATATTTACCAGTTTGTGGAACGGACGGCAAGACGTATGGCAACAAATGTGCACTGGACGCAGTTACCTGTAAATCAGGCGGAAAGATTCGACTGGCCTCACTGAGACCATGCAGTATGTTGATAGACCTCTTTACCTTGGGCGTAATGTTGTCCCATTTCATATCACGTGGCATTCCCATGAGTATTCTTTCTTTGTTTTTTTCTGCTACGCATCGAAGGATATATGAATACAGAAGCAGCCCAAACAAAGAAAGATGATTCAAATGAATGCTACATGATCTGAAATGGGACAACAGTACGCCCAAGGTAAAGTGGTCTATTCCTGAGGAAACAGCAAAGAAGTCCCTATTTTCAGGGGCGTCCTCAGGATTTTTTTAGGGGGAAGGGGGCCCACATTACCATCCCTCAGGGGGGTGGGGGTCCACATTGCTATTTTCCTTGCATACAAGAAAATGTCGTCGTTTTTTTTTTTCAAAGATTTTTTATTCTATTTTTATAAATATACATACATACAAAAAAAATACGCAAATACATTCTGTTGTCGTTTTTATGAATCTGCGCGCGCTGATATTTCTGGCACTGATCCAAAATAATGTTTTTTGTTGGTTACATGACTATGAAAGAGCTTGCTCGCTTGACGAGCGTCAGATACGGAAAAAAACAGTTGCCCCTCCAGTTACCCCTCCAGTTACCTCTCCAGTTACCCCTCCAGTTACCCCTCCAGTTGCCCCTGCAGTTGCCCCCTCCAGTTGCCCCTCCAGTTGCCCCTCCAATTACCCCTCCAGTTACCCCTCCAGTTACCCCTCCAGTTGCCCCTCCAGTTACCCCTCCAGTTACCCCTCCAGTTACCCCCCCAGTTACCCTCCAGTTACCTCTCCAGTTACCCCTCCAGTTACCCCTCCAGTTGCCCCTGCAGTTGCCCCCTCCAGTTGCCCCTCCAGTTGCCCCTCCAATTACCCCTCCAGTTACCCCTCCAGTTACCCCTCCAGTTACCCCTCCAGTTGCCCCTCCAGTTACCCCTCCAGTTACCCCTCCAGTTACCCCTCCAGTTGCCCCTCCAGTTACCCCTCCTCCCCTATGTACCAGACGTTCATGTGGTCTCTCTCTCACCCCGGACAGCGGTCTTCCCTCCCACACAAGTGAGCCATGCGCTGCCTCATGATACGAGGCTAAAGATTCCCATGATTCACGGATCTAAGAAGGACACGTGATTGTATTGTTTTCCAGGACCCCGCAGGCGATGTAACAGACCTTGTCCTCGGATATACAAACCTGTCTGCGGAACGGACGGAAAGACATACAGCAACAAGTGCACGCTTGACGTGGCTTCGTGTAAGGCAGGCGGTAAAATCAAGATGGCATCTACGGGACGATGTGGTATGTTTTAGTTAGTTGATTTAGAAACATATAAGTAAGTTAAGAAAGTGAAAGGGGATGGAGAACCTTCTCACAAACTCGCTTAACTATTCAATTCATGCTCTTCCCGTTCCCTGATTCTCCGACGGTACGCGGCGCTTTGCGTACTTCAGTCGGCCGTGTAGAGGCCGCGACTGATTGAACTGTTTTCCAGGCGCTCCTGGAAAGCGATGTGACAGGCCTTGTCCTCGGATATACAAACCTGTATGCGGAACGGACGGAAAGACATACAGCAACAAATGCACGCTTGACGTGGCTTCGTGTAAAGCGAATGGGAAAATCAAGATGGCCTATCCGAGACGATGTGGTATGTTATGACCCCAAGCTCAAAGACTTACCAGTACATATGTTGTTCTAGCGGACCAGACATACAAAGACGTACCCATACATATGTTTTTCTAGCGGACCACACACACAAAGACGTAACCGTACACATGTTGTTCTATTAACGGACCACGCACACAAAGACTTACCCATACACATGTTGTTCTAACGGACCACACACAAAGACTTGCCCATACTTATGTTGTTCTATCGGACCACACACACCGAAAGACCCATACTTATGTTGTTCTATCGGACCACACACACAAAAAACTTAGCCATACATATGTTGTTCTAGCGGACCACACACCATAAACATTTACCCATACATATGTTGTTCTAGCGGACCACACCAGATATGTCCAACACTGTCAAATTGGGCCGATTCGCAGCTTGCTTAGCCGATTCGGCGAACCAAATGTCAGTTCGGGAAAGGGACATTTCAGCCAGTGTGGGTTTTCTTTAGTGTGCACAATCGGCTAATAGCTTTAAACCGGAAGTAAAACTTGGGCTGTCATAAAATGATGTCCCTCTTATTTTTGCCCCTTTCCTCAAAAATATAAAAATAATGTCCCTCTTATTCTGAGTTGCTCCTTTTGCTTTTGAGGGGGAGTAGGGTCAGGATCGGTAGGTTTTCCACGCCGAGCGCAACGAACACGTGTATATGATCTGTACTACAGATATAGAGGAGCGAGAGGACCCTGGGTACTAAGACCTCGTGCGGTTACAAAGCCACCTCGACAGTTTTTACCTCGACAGCTACCTCGCAACTATTGCCGATTCGAGCCAATTTGGAAGACAAGCGTTTTTATTTCTTAAATTTATTCACCTTGAACCATATTACCGCCTTGATATTTAACTATTATGTTGAATATATATCTTGGGAATTGTTTTGAATTCAAATTGCACCTGATAGTCTACTATGAATATTTTTTGAGGCTGTTTTCTTCTGTCGATTGGGAAAGGACTGTTTGTCGATTCGGGGCTAATTCGTGTCTATTCAGGAATCGGCATCATTTGTCCGGCCAATTCATTCCTTTGAACCATTTATCACCTTGACATTTAACTACACCGTTGAATATACATCTTGGGATTTGTTTGGAGTTCAATCTGTCGATTCGAACTTGTTCAAGTGATTCCAAAAGACGATTTACAAGGGATTTCAAATATGGATCAATCAAGTCTTGCTTCCTTTGGGATCGATCTTATTACCATTGATATCGTAACAGGTAAGAAGCTATATATTTATTTTCAAATCGTGTTCTACCACTCATTATTATATAGACACGAGTATTTTACTGAGAAATATGCCACTAGTAGATCTCATGTGAAGCTACATCCGGGACCTGAGTGACATATTTTCTATATCCTCACTAGCAGTAAGGATATCGGTCAAAACAAAAGTGCTTGGAAATCAATTTGGAATAATTTTTCTGGTTTGTCTATATAATAAAAAGAAAATTACATGGTGGCTTGAAGATATGAGTTTAAAAACAATATTTTACTCATTCACTGTGCTCATTCATAATGTTACGCCCTGGGTTAAACCTGAAAGATAAAATCAAGACAAACGACGACTCTCGCCAGCCCAAACAACCCTGTCAAGCAAAACCAAACCAAACCACTCCAGAGCTCTGAGTCACTGTTTTTCTCTTCTGTTTATTAATTCAGTTCCCCAACCTTATAGCTACCCATTCCCGAATAATTATAAAAGTGTTCATTGTTCAACTATTACATGCCTACCCATCGTTACATAACATTCATATTCCTTAATTAACTTAACATTCAAAGTTCATTGTTCTATTACTACCTAACTTAACATTTGCATTTCATAACACTACCCCCTCCTACGAAATTTGTCCGTCCCGGACATCGGACAATACTATCTATTGATCTCTGTAGGCCACGTACTTCCAGTCTCCGTAGGCCACGAACTTCCAGTCTCTGTAGGCCACGCACTTCCAATCTCTATGGGCCACGTACTTCCAATCTCTATGTATATATATTTTTCTTTTCATTTGACATTTTTTGTTTTTAGTCCTTAATTTCATTTTTTTTTTTGTTATTTGACGGAAAGTCTTTTCTTTTCTTTTTTCTTCATTTTGTTTTATTCAAGAAGAAAGTCTTTAAGATATTCAGGGCACTTTCGTCGTCTGGTGGACCTCCTTAGTCCCTTTCGGGTATCACTCTCGAGCTCATTGTAATCATGACCCTCACATAACGCTTCATAAGTGCCCGCACTTGCAGCTTCCGCACCTGTAAATTCCGAACTTGCAGCTTCTGCACTTGTAACTTCCGGACTTGTGGCGTCCAGACTCATAGTTTCAGAAGTCTCATCCGCCTCTCCGTCGCTCTCAAACTCATTTACAACATGAGTGTCCGAACTTGCAACTTCTTGACTTGTAACTGCCGGAGTTGTGGCGTCCAGACTCATAGTTTCAGAAGTCTCATCCGCCTCTCCGTCGCTCTCGAACTCATTTACAACATGAGTGTTCGTACTTGCAGCTTCTTGACTTGTAACTGCTATTGGTAGCCAGCTTACCATCTCTGCTTCAACCTTTCTTAGCTTGTCCTTATGCACCACTCGAGACTTGGCACGCGGATTCTTCTGTATCTCGTAGAGAATATCATTAATTCTACGAATTACTAAATAAGGGCCATCCCAAAATGACATCAGTTTCGGAGAGAGTCCTTTTTTCCTTTGAGGTAAATAGTATCTTACGACATCTCCCCGACTGAACTTGGATTGTTTTGACCCAATGTCATATCTGGTTTTCATCTTATCGCTAGCAACCTTCAAGTTCGCTCGAGCAAAGCTGTGCACCTCTTCCATTCGCTCTTCGAGCTCTGCTGCGTATTCTGTAGATGTCTTTCGTAAACAGTCCTCTGGTCTACTAAACATGATATCTGTTGGCAGCCGGAGTTCCCGTCCTAGCATCATTTTTGCCGGAGTCTGCTTGGTCGCCTCGTGGTTTGCCGAGCGATACGCCATCATCAAAAACGGTACATGGTTATCCCAATCTCGCTGGTGTTTCTCTACATAAATCGCCAGCTGATCCTCCAAGGTCCTATTGAAACGCTCGACCATTCCGTCAGATTGGGGTCGATAAGCCGTAGTTCTGGTCTTTCTGATTCCTAGAAGGTTGCACATTTCCTTGAAAACAGCTGCCTCGAACTCACGGCCCTGATCAGAATGCACTTCTTTTGGAACACCAAACCTTGTGACAACCTCTTTCACTATTACCTCGGCAACAGTTCTAGATTCGTGATTCGGAAGGGGAAAGGCTTCTGTCCATTTGGTGAAATAGTCAGCTACTATCAGTATGTATTTGTTGCCAGCATCGCTTTTAGGTAGAGGACCTAGTATGTCCGCGGCTATTCTCTCCATTGGCGCACCGACGAGGTACTTTGTCAGAGGTGCTCTGGACTTGCCGTGCGGCCCTTTTCTTTTGCCACATTCTTCGCAGCGGCGACACCATTCTTCCACTGACTTGCGACTTCCCACCCAGTAGTAGCGATATTTCAGCCTTTCTAGTGTCTTTGATACCCCAAAATGACCTGATGTCTCTACTCCATGCACATGGTCAAGCACCACCTTTCTTATGGACTTGGGCACCACTAGTTGAAACCGTTCCTCCTCTCGTCCGTTTCTTTCTAGTTTGCGGTACAAAACACCATCTCGCAGAAACAAGGAATTGAGTTGTGCCCAATATGCCTTGATACTTGGACTCAGGGAGGAGACCTCTTTCCATGCTGGTGTTTGGCTTGCCTTGAGCCATGCAATCACATGTCTTAACTCCTCGTCCTCCGTTTGCCAATCTCTGATTTCGTCTCTACTCCAGCACTTCTGCTCATCACTTTCCTCGTTTATCTGCCTTCTTACTATATTCACTTGCGCCATAGATGCTGCGTCATTGACCTCACGTCTTTCACAGTATTTGCAGTCTTCATAAAAACACGGGCGGCGCGAGAGAGAATCGGCGTTTGTGTGTATTCGACCTTGGCGGTGGAGGATCTTGAAATTGTAACTTTGAAGCTTCTCCAGCCATCTGGCTACCTGGTCTTTAGGATTCTTGAAGCTCAACAGCCATTGTAAAGCCGAATGATCCGTTCTAATCAAAAAGTAGGTTCCATACAGATAAGGGTGAAAATGTTCCACTGCCATCACAACTGCTAACAACTCTCGACGGGTAACGCAATAGTTCCTCTCTTGCTGTGACAGTGCACGACTATAGTACGCTATCACTCGTTCTTGACCGTCATCTGTGACTTGGGAGAGCACAGCCCCTATGCCTACATGGCTTGCATCTGTGTCCAAGATGAAATCTTGTGTGGGTCAGGATATGCCAAAATTGGCGTCGATTGCAAGGCGGCCTTCAACTTTAGAAATGCTGCCTTGCGTTCCTCTGTCCACTCAAATGGCTCATCTTTCTCTGTCATCATGTATAATGGTTTTGCTATATCAGAAAAATTGGGTACAAATCTTCTGTAGTAAGTGCAGAGACCGAGAAAACTCTTAATCTCTTTTGGACTCGTAGGTAGGCACCAGGACTTAATAGCTTCAACTTTCTGTGGATCGGCTTTAATACCCTCGCCGCCTACAATGTGTCCAAGAAAATTCACTTCTTTCTTGAAAAGGTTACACTTCTTCGGGTTTAACTTCAGATTTGCTTCGCGTAACTTTCGGAATACCATTTCGAGATTAATTATTTCTGTTGCAAAGGTTTTGGCATGTACTAAGATGTCGTCAATATAGACTAGACAGGTACTCATGGGCAGTCCCTCGAGGACGACTTCCATCAGTCTCTCGAACGTAGCAGGGGCGTTGGTAAGTCCAAATGGCATGACTTTGAAATGCCATAGTCCTTTTCCAATCGAGAATGCGGTTTTCTCCTTGTCCTGGTTGTCTAACCCCACCTGCCAGTAACCGCTGCGCAAATCAAGTGTCGAAAACCAGACGGATCCTGACAATGCTTCAATGGTGGTGTCAATCCTAGGAAGCGGGTATGAATCTTTTCTTGTGACGTCATTAAGCCTCCTGAAATCGACGCAGAACCTGGTACTTCCATCCTTCTTGCGAACTAAGACTATGGGCGAACACCATGGAGAAGAGGATTTCTCAATCACGCCCCTGGAGGCCATGTCGCTGATTGCTGTCTCTGCCTCTTCTACTTGTGTCAAAGGAAGTCTTCTCGGGTGTTGCTTAATGGGAGGCGCGTTCGCGGTGTCAATTTTATGGCGCACAAGCGGCGTTACTCCAAGATCGTCAGGTCCTTTTGAAAAGACATCGTGGTTCTCTCGAAGAATATCTGCAAGGCGCTGCTTTTGTTCATTGGTGTCTAAATTTTCGCAACTTCTCTCATAAAGGCATTTCAAATGTTCTGGCAAATGCTTTGGATGTTCGGTGGAATCGGTCTCCTCTTGCACCAAGCTCGTTACACCTACACATGGTTCACATATACTGATTTCGGTCCCTTTGTGAAGTTTTTGTTTCTTGTTGCTTACATTGGCAACTCGAACAGGGACTTCGCCGTTCCTGATATCCACTACACTTTTACCTACGAGGATACCATCACACTGGGGTCTTGCGGGACCAACTGCCCACCAGCCTCTCTCATGATCTCCTCCGACGACTTTTGCAGGAACAATAACTTCAGTATAAGGCTTGACTTTTAGAGAGTTTTTTAGTACCACCCGCAGCACTCGCGATTCATTCTTTTTTTCGACGTGGTGAACAGGGACTTCAGTGGTACCAATTGTCACTACCATGCGTTTATAGTCTATTATGCACCCAAACGTCTTGAAAAAGTCCCCACCAAGCAAGCAAGAGTTTTCCATAGGCGCCACCCACACTTGTCTTTCAACTTCAACTTCACCGATTTGGAGCTTGAGTGTACACTTACATTGGACTTTAACCATTCCTCCATCCAAGACACGCAAATCTTCAGCTGAACTTTTCTGTACATTTTTCGTCTTTTCTTCGATCCTTTTTAACATCTCGGGACTTATTATGGAAACATCAGCGCCAGAATCTATCAAAAATTCACATGGTATGCCTTCTACGAACCCTGGAACGAATAAACCTCCACCACCTCCGCATCTTGCATGCACCGGGTCATCTCGTCCGTGCTCAGGAAATTGAAACGAAGCTTGCGGGTTGCCTGTGTTATGTTGCGCAACAGCACTAGGTGGACTATCTGTTACCGGTTGAGCAGAAAATGGGTGACCTGCGGCAAATGTACTTGTCGAATAAGGCGGGTTGCGAGTGTATGGGTTTCCTGTGTTGGATGAAGTATAGTGCGGGTTCCCTGTGCCACGAAACGTTGTTGGTGGGTTGCTTGGATTTCCTGTATGGAATGGAACATAGTGCGGGTTCCCTGTGCCACGCGGAATTGTTGGGTCACCTGGTGAGTAGCTTGGGTTTCCTGTGTTGAGTGAAACATATTGCGGATTCCCTGTGCCACGAGGAACTGTGAAGTCACAAGATGAGTAGCTCGGGTTTCCTGTGGTAACGGGTGAAAAATACTGTCCACTTGCAACTGGAAAGGTATAACTCGGGCTTCCTATGTTGTGCGTCCACGGCGAAGTGGCGGAGTTCCTTGACATTGTCCGTGGTTGGTAATGAGAGTCGCTTGCGGATCTTGGAGGAGGGCGCGAATTACGACCTCTGTATGTTTGACCTCTACCAAAGCCTTGATTAGCACCGCTCTATCTTCTGGGACATTCCGCTTGATAATGGCCAACTTGACCGCAAGAAAAACATGTCACTGCACGTAGCGGGGAAGATCGTGTTTGCTTGGTATCTTTTATCGCTTGTAAAACTTGAGCAAAAAGATCTTCTACTTTCGTCATCGATAAACTTTTCATTTGCGCCTCTGTACTTTGGGGGTTCGGGTGCAATTCTGGAGTTGACTTAACTTGTCTTACAACTCTGCCTGATCCCCATTTACTCGCCAGTGAATATGACTCCAGCTCTAATGAAATTTCCAAAGCATCTTGGATAGTTTTGGGTCTTCCTTGGCGCACCTTCAACTTTATTTCATCGTCCGCCATAGCATCGATAAATTGATCCTTCGCTAGGACACACTGTAGTTCCGGAGCGGCGTCAATATATGCTAATCTGACAAGTCTTTCAATATCAGCCGCTAGTTCTGGCAGACTTTCATCTTTTCTTTTGGTTCTAGTCTTAAATTGAGCTCTTGCTAGTTCTGATTGGTGTGCTCCACCAAAACGGTTTGACAATGCGGAAATTAAGGCTTTGTAGTCTTTGCGGCTTTTTAACGGTAAGTTTCCAAGGATGAGGGTGGCGTTTCCTTGTAGCGCACTGGCCAAGTATGAAGCTTTTTCTGATTCCCCCCAACTATTCAGTTCTGCCACAATTTCAAATTGCGCATGATAAGATTCCCAAGGGGTTTTTCCGTCATATTTCGGAACCGGAATAATGGGCTTTCTCGGCTTAGTGATCGGATCTGGATTCAGAGCAGGCTTTCTTCGGGCGATATCGTCGACTATTTCGGCATCGGATCGTAGTTCGGGTTTCGATTCGGATACGTCAGATTTCGGTTCGGACATTCGATCGTAGATCGGAGTTACGACAGTTTTCGGTTCGGATATTCGATCGTAGATCGGAGTTATAGCAGCTTTCGGTTCGGATCGACATTCATTAATTCGGTGTTTGACGGATTCGGGAAAATGTTCGCTTTGTTGTGCGGACAGGTAAACATCACGATCGAATTTCTTAATTTCTGCTTTTCCGAGTTTTTCTTCTAAAGTCTCAATCCTCTGATTGATTAAAGTTATTTCGTTACACAAACCCATTCTTTCATTTTCCGCCCTTCCCATCATTCCCTTGATTTCACTAAACATTTCTACAATAAGCGTCTTCAAATCCATTTCCCTTTCATTATGTTCATACAACCCTTCTTTTCTTCGTGCCCCATGCGTTTTTTCCATTTCCCTCATTTTCGGATCCCATTCCTCTGATTCCTTGCGTTCCGATTCCCTTTTTCTCAATTCGATCTGTTCCCAATCAAAATCCCTTTTACACTGCTCTTCCCATGCCTTCCGTTCCTTTTCCTTCAATTCCAATTCCCGTTCTCGTTCTTCGCTTTCCTTTCGCTCCTTTCCCCACAGTTCCGATTCCCGTTTCCGATTTTCCCATTCCTCAAATTCTTTTCGTTCCTGCTCTCTAATCCTTTCCCTTTCCTCAAATTCTTCACGTTCCTGATCTCTAATCCTTTCCCGTTCCTTACGTTCCGCTTCAAATCTTTTACGTTCCACTTCCCGTAACCTTTCCTTTTGTTCAAGTTCTTTACGTTCCAGTTCTTTGATCCGTTCCCGCTCCCCAATCTCTTTGCGCTTCAGTTCCCTTAAATTAAATTCCCTCCTTTCCGATTCCCTTGTCCTTTGTCCCGATTCCTCCACTTCAAAATTTTCCATTATTTGCTTGAATTGCTCAAAATTTATTCCGTGCTGATCGCTTCTACTTGACATTTCTTCTTCCCGATGATTACGTTTCAAAAATTCCTCATTTCGCAAACCCATATTTTCAATCTGAGTAGTAACCGGGCATGCTGTGTTACTATTAGCATCACTGCCCCCGTCCATAAATAACCCCGTATTAGTTTCCCTTGAATACTTTTCTCCCTCCATAAGAGCTGCTTTGCTTTTAGATCTAGTAATTATTGGCATTTAACCCCGCTAATATAGACATATGTTTCCTAGTTCACGCCAAACAAATGACGGGCCGATACACACACAAAAAAAGTTACGATCATTGATATCAGTCTGTCCTTCTAATAAATTTACACGATGAGTTGTCAATAAATGTTCCTCTTGGCAACTGTCAATAAATATTCCTCGTGACTCATTTCCTAATTGCAATCAATAAATCGCTCACCAACTCCACTGCTTGCTTCTTTCTTCTCTCTTCTGAATTGCCTTCTGATTTCTCCTGCCAATTCTTCTATTGATTTCTTTCCGACGATCATAAAATCCCTCGTCAGTTCTCCAAAGTCCTTGATTCGTTGATTCCCCTCTCGTCCTTCACAGTTTTTTTAGTTGATTTCCTTTCGTCGTTTTCAGAGTTTTTGTCTTGTTTCCCGTCTGAGCCCCCAAATGTTACGCCCTGGGTTAAACCTGAAAGATAAAATCAAGACAAACGACGACTCTCGCCAGCCCAAACAACCCTGTCAAGCAAAACCAAACCAAACCACTCCAGAGCTCTGAGTCACTGTTTTTCTCTTCTGTTTATTAATTCAGTTCCCCAACCTTATAGCTACCCATTCCCGAATAATTATAAAAGTGTTCATTGTTCAACTATTACATGCCTACCCATCGTTACATAACATTCATATTCCTTAATTAACTTAACATTCAAAGTTCATTGTTCTATTACTACCTAACTTAACATTTGCATTTCATAACAATAATAATGTTGTTCTTGACACTAGAAAATAAAACTCATTCATAATAATGTTGTTCTTGACACTAGAAAATAAAACTCACATCTTTGCATCACCGTGTAATATCCTCTATTTAACTGGTAAGAAGTGAGCCTCAATGTATGTTTTCCACGCTCTCAAAACGTGCCCTCTAAAAATTTCACTGGTGAGGGTACAGATCCCAAATTCTCATGTTTTCCTTGTTCCTAATTTGTGCCCCCTCTGTGAGCCCAAATTTTCATGCTTTCCTTGTTCGCAAAGTGTGCTCGCCTACAATTTCACTGGTAAGGAGTGAGCCCCAATGTATGTTTTCCTCGTTCTCAAAGCGTGCCCTCCCATAATTTCACTGGTGGGGGTGCGAGCCCAAATTATAATGTTTTCCTTGTTCCTAAATTGTGCCCCCTTCGTGAGCCCAACTTTTCATGCTTTCATTGTTCTCAAAGTGTGCTCACCTACAATTTCACTGGTAAGGAGTGAGCCCCAATGTATGTTTTCCTCGTTCTCAAAGCATGCCCTCCCATAATTTCACTGGTGGGGGTGCAGAGCCCAAATTGGAATGTTTTCCTTGTTCCTAAATTGTGCCCCCTCCATCAGAAGCTACATCCGGGACCTGAGTGACATTTTCTATATCCTCACTAGCAGTAAGGATATCGGTCAAAACAAAAGTGCTTGGAAATCAATTTGGAATAATTTTTCTGGTTTGTCTATATAATAAAAAGAAAATTACATGGTGGCTTGAAGATATGAGTTTAAAAACAATACTTTACTCATTCACTGTGCTCATTCATATAATGTTGTTCTTGACACTCAAAATAAAACTCACATCTTTGCACCACCGTGTAATATCCTCTATTTAATATAGACACGAGTATTTTACTGAGAAATATGCCACTAGTAGATCTTATGTGAAGCTACATCCGGGACCTGAGTGACATATTTTCTATATCCTCACTAGCAGTAAGGATATCGGTCAAAACAAAAGTGCTTGGAAATCAATTTGGAATAATTTTTCTGGTTTGTCTATATAATAAAAAGAAAATTACATGGTGGCTTGAAGATATGAGTTTAAAAACAATATTTTACTCATTCACTGTGCTCATTCATAATAATGTTGTTCTTGACACTAGAAAATAAAACTCATTCATAATAATGTTGTTCTTGACACTAGAAAATAAAACTCACATCTTTGCATCACCGTGTAATATCCTCTATTTAACTGGTAAGAAGTGAGCCTCAATGTATGTTTTCCACGCTCTCAAAACGTGCCCTCTAAAAATTTCACTGGTGAGGGTACAGATCCCAAATTCTCATGTTTTCCTTGTTCCTAATTTGTGCCCCCTCTGTGAGCCCAAATTTTCATGCTTTCCTTGTTCGCAAAGTGTGCTCGCCTACAATTTCACTGGTAAGGAGTGAGCCCCAATGTATGTTTCCTCGTTCTCAAAGCGTGCCCTCCCATAATTTCACTGGTGGGGGTGCGAGCCCAAATTATAATGTTTTCCTTGTTCCTAAATTGTGCCCCCTTCGTGAGCCCAACTTTTCATGCTTTCATTGTTCTCAAAGTGTGCTCACCTACAATTTCACTGGTAAGGAGTGAGCCCCAATGTATGTTTTCCTCGTTCTCAAAGCATGCCCTCCCATAATTTCACTGGTGGGGGTGCAGAGCCCAAATTGGAATGTTTTCCTTGTTCCTAAATTGTGCCCCCTCCATCAGAAGCTACATCCGGGACCTGAGTGACATTTTCTATATCCTCACTAGCAGTAAGGATATCGGTCAAAACAAAAGTGCTTGGAAATCAATTTGGAATAATTTTTCTGGTTTGTCTATATAATAAAAAGAAAATTACATGGTGGCTTGAAGATATGAGTTTAAAAACAATACTTTACTCATTCACTGTGCTCATTCATATAATGTTGTTCTTGACACTCAAAAATAAAACTCACATCTTTGCACCACCGTGTAATATCCTCTATTTAACTGGTAAGGAGTGAGCCCCAATGTATGTTTTCCACGCTCTCAAAGCGTGCCCTCTCAAAATTTCACTGGTGAGGGTGCAGAGCCCAAATTTTCATGCTTTCCTTGTTCGCAAAGTGTGCTCGCCTACAATTTCACTGGTAAGGAGTGAGCCCCAATGTATGTTTTCCTCGTTCTCAAAGCGTGCCCTCCCAAAATTTCACTGGTGAGGGTGCAGAGCCCAAATTCTAATGTTTTCCTTATCCCTAAATTGTGCCCCCTTCGTGAGCCCAACTTTTCATGCTTTCATTGTTCTCAAAGTGTGCTCACCTACAATTTCACTGGTAAGGAGTGAGCCCCAATGTATGTTTTCCTCGTTCTCAAAGCGTGCCCTCCCAAAATCTCACTAGTGAGGGCGAATAGCCCAAATTCTAATGTTTTCCTCCCAAAATTTCACTGGTGAGGGTGCAGAGCCCAAATTCTAATGTTTTCCGTGTTCCTAAATTGTGCCCCCCTCCATGAGCCCAAATTTTCCCTCCCAAAATTTCACTGGTAGGGGTGCAGAGCCCAAATTCTAATGTTTTCCTTGTTCCTAAATTGTGCCCCCTCTGTGAGCCCAAATTTTCATGCTTTCCTTGTTCTCAAAGTGTGCTCGCCTACAATTTCACTGGTAAGGAGTGAGCCCCAATGTATGTTTTCCTCGTTCTCAAAGCGTGCCCTCCCATAATTTCACTGGTGGGGGTGCAGAGCCCAAATTATAATGAACAACAACAACCAAGGGTTGAGATTTATGTTAAACGCCGTGGAAAAATGGTGTTTTGCTGATGTTTCGAGCGTTAGCCCCAAAGAAGGGCTAACGCTCGAAACGTCAGCAAAACACCATTTTTCCACGGCGTTTAACATAAATCTCAACCCTTGGTTGTTGTTGTTCATGTTCACGTCTCCGCCGACGCAGACCACCTAGTTTTCCCGTAAAACTAGTCATACCAAATTATAATGTTTTCCTTGTTCCTAAATTGTGCCCCCCTCCATGAGCCCAAATTTTCCCTCCCAAAATTTCACTGGTAGGGGTGCAGAGCCCAAATTCTAATGTTTTCCTTGTTCCTGAATTGTGCCCCCTCTGTGAGCCCAAATTTTCATGCTTTCCTTGTTCTCAAAGTGTGCTCACCTACAATTTCACTGGTAAGGAGTGAGCCCCAATGTATGTTTTCCTCATTCTCAAAGTATGCCCTCCCAAAATTTCACTGGTGAGGGTGAATAGCCAAAATTCTATTGTTTTCCTTGTTCCTAAATTGTGAGCCCAAATTTTCATGCTTTCCTTGTTCTCAAAGTGTGCTCGCCTACAATTTCACTGGTAAGGAGTGAGCCCCAATGTATGTTTTTTCCTCATTCTCAAAGCGTGCCTTCCCACATGATCATGAGATTGCTCAAATTTAAAATATGAATGAAAGCAGATCTGATTACATGATACAGAGATAATAGCAAATAGATACATGTAGAACAAACAGAATGCAAGAAAGGGAGGAAAGTTACAAATTTATGTCTACTGTAGATTGATACAAGGCATAAGGGTCAGAAATTGAGCGCTAGAGATACTTTTTAACTACTGTAGTTTATGATAAATCTACTTATATCCTTTATATTTTTTTTCAGTTTTAAACATGCAGTTTGACTCAGTAAGAAAGAATGAAGCACAAGCCAGCCCTAGGAAAAGGCAACATGATAGTGAATAAATACAAAAGGAATATGTTTGTATACATTATGACATAGATGATATTGCATGGCTGTTTGGAGATACACATTTTATCTTTCAGTGTTGAAAATTTATAATCTCCAAGCGGTCATGTAATGTTCTGTATATTATATAAACATCATCGAAAAACCAAATTCAAATTTTATTTGAGTCAAGCTTATAAATCGAGCATTGAGCAAAGACAAGTATGATATTTTCACCGTTTACCTTTTATGTGTCTAGGTATGTCCCGCATTTTAAGAAAGCATTTCATAACCCAGAATAGCTATTTTATATTTAAAATCATCATAATCGCTACATTTGTCAGCCTAGCCGGGGTGAAATGAAATAAAATTGTGAAAATACATATTCAATGATGTTGATCTTTGTGTCCTTTATGTCCTTGTCGCAACTTGGTTATCTAAAACTTGAAGTAAAGTAAAGTAGGTGCTTATATAGCGCGTATCCTCAGAGCTCTAAGCGCTTTACATTTTTGGATAACTCATCCTATAGAAACCGGTTTTATAATCATGAGTGTGTGTTAGTATGGTGAGTTCTGTGACACTGAGGTTGGGCAACTTCCGACGGTCCACGTGGTTCTTTAACGTCCCTCTGGTTCCGGTTAGTTTAGTGGACTAGTGTATGTGAGAGACGGGACCTACGGTTTAACGTCCTTGTCCGAGAAGTCGCGAAGGTCTACCCGTTTGTATTTTGAACTGGAGCCTTAAATTGAATAACCCACAAGACAACCACGCTCGTAGTTTTACATTTCCTAATCCATGAAATGAAATTTACCGATCGCAATTCATTGTTTTCCCTCTCTAGTTACTGTTGTTACGTCGGACAAACTCATCAAATCCCAGAAGCGTGATTTAAATACCGCACGGAACAGACACCGATTGCCGAAAAATGTAAATGCCTGCTCTAGAACAAACGAATTTTATATGTTCCTGAAGAATAAACATAATTATTAAGGAACATCGTGATTTCCAGTTCGTTGCTCGGACTTTTAATTTTGTCCACCGTCCAATCGGAAGGATGACATCGGCTTTGTAACCAGGTGGTCCTAGAAGCGTGATTAAAAGCCCAGTCACAAGCATGATATGACCACCCCTCCCCGCTTAGTTTTCCTATAAGTTTAGCTAGTCTGGCGTCAACGGCTATGATACTCATGGTATTTGCAACAGTTTGTCTGCTTCTTAGTCAAGATGACCTCCCCCTTGGATTTTAGGTATTTGCAGCCCAATGGGTCTGCCTCTAAGACGAAGAATGACCACCCCTCCCCCTTAGTTTTTCCGAATAGGCAAATCGGGCCGATTTGGCAAGCCAGTCCGGAGGAGTCTCTGAGATTAAGACCTCTTAGACGAAGGATGACCACCACTCCCCTCCAGTTTTTCCGAATAGGCAAATTGTGCCGAATCGGCAAGCCAGTCCGGAGGATTCTCTCAGATTCAAGGTACTTGAAGCCCTTCGACGAAGGATGACCACCCCTCCCCCTCAGTTTTTTCCGAATAGGCAAATCGGGCCAAATCGGCAAGCCAGTCCGGAGGAGTCTCTGAGATTCAAGGTACTTGCATGCAGCCCAATATGTCTGCCTCTTAGACGAAGGATGACCACCCCTCCCCCTCAGTTTTTCCGAATAGGCAAATCGGGCCGAATCGGCAAGCCAGTCCGGAGGAGTATCTCAGATTCAAGGTACTTGCAGCCCAATAGGTCTGCCTCTTAGACGAAGGATGACCACCCCTCCCCCTCAGTTTTTCCGAATAGGCAAATCGGGCCGAATCGGCAAGCCAGTCCGGTGGAGTTTTTGAGATTCAAGGTACTTGCAGCCCAATAGGTCTGCCTCTTAGACGAAGGATGACCAACCCTCCCCCCCAGTTTTTTCGAATAGGCAAATTGGGCCGATTCGGCAAGCCAGTCCGGTGGAGTCTCAGAGATTCAAGGTACTTGCAGCCCAATAAGTCTGCCTCTTAGACGAAGGATGACCACCCCTCCCTCTCAGTTTTTCCGAATTGGCAAATTGGGACGAATCGGCAGGCCAGTCCGGAGGAGTCTCTGAGATTCAAGGTACTTGCAGCCCAATAAGTCTGCCTCTTAGACGAAGGATGACCACCCCTCCCCCTAAGTTTTTCCGAATAGGCAAATTGGGCCGATCGACAAGCCAGTCCGGTGGCGTCTCAGAGATTCAAAATACTTGCAGCCCAATAGGTCTGCCTCTTAGACGAAGGATGACCACCCCTCCCCCTCAGTTTTTCCGAATAGGCAAATCGGGGCCGAATCGGCAAGCCAGTCCGGTGGAGTTTTTGAGATTCAAGGTACTTGCAGCCCAATAGGTCTGCCTCTTAGACGAAGGATGACCACCCCTCCCCCCAGTTTTTTCGAATAGGCAAATTGGGCCGATTCGGCAAGCCAGTCCGGTGGAGTCTCAGAGATTCAAGGTACTTGCAGCCCAATAAGTCTGCCTCTTAGACGAAGGATGACCACCCCTCCCTCTCAGTTTTTCCGAATAGGCAAATTGGGACGAATCGGCAGGCCAGTCCGGAGGAGTCTCTGAGATTCAAGGTACTTGCAGCCCAATAAGTCTGCCTCTTAGACGAAGGATGACCACCCCTCCCCCTAAGTTTTTCCGAATAGGCAAATTGGGCCGATCGACAAGCCAGTCCGGTGGCGTCTCAGAGATTCAAGGTACTTGCAGCCCAATAGGTCTGCCTCTTAGACGAAGGATGACCACCCCTCCCCCCCCCCCCCCAGTTTTTTCCGAATAGGCAAATTGGGCCGATTCGGCAAGCCAGTCCGGAGGATTCTCTCAGATTCAAGGTAATTGAAGCCCTTCGACGAAGGATGACCACCCCTCCCCCTCAGTTTTTTTCCGAATAGGCAAATCGGGCCGAATCGGCAAGCCAGTCCGCAGGAGTATCTCAGATTCAAGGTACTTGCAGCTCAATAGGTCTGCCTCTTAGACGAAGGATGACCACCCCTCCCCCTCAGTTTTTCCGAATAGGCAAATTGGGCCGAATCGGCAGGCCAGTCCCGAGGAGTCTCTGAGATTCAAGGTACTTGCAGCCCAATAGGTCTGCCTACCTCTTAGACGAAGGATAACCACCCCTCCCCCTTAGTTTTTCCGAATAGGCAAATCGGGCCAAATCGGCAAGCCAGTCCGGAGGAGTCTCTGAGATTCAAGGTACTTGCAGCCCAATAGGTCTGCCTCGTAGACGAAGGATGACCACCCCTCCCCCTCAGTTTTTCCGAATAGGCAAATTGGGCCGATTCGGCAAGCCAGTCCGCAGGAGTCTCTGAGATTCAAGGTACTTGCAGCCCAATAGGTCTGCCTCGCAGACGAAGGATGACCACCCCTCCCCCTCAGTTTTTCCGAATAGGCAAATTGGGCCGAATCGGGAAGCCAGTCCGCAGGAGTCTCTGAGATTCAAGGTACTTGCAGCCCAATAGGTCTGCCTCTTAGACGAAGGATGACCACCCCTCCCCCTCAGTTTTTCCGAATAGGCAAATTGGGCCGAATCGGCAGGCCAGTCCGGAGGAGTCTCTGAGATTCAAGGTACTTGCAGCCCAATAGGTCTGCCTGCCTCTAAGACGAAGGATAACCACCCCTCCCCCTTAGTTTTTTCGAATAGGGAAATCGGGCCGAATCGGCGAGCCAGTCCGGTGGAGTCTCTGAGATTCAAGGTACTTGCAGCCCAATAGGTCTGCCTCGTAGACGAAGGATGACCACCCCTCCCCCTCAGTTTTTCCGAATAGGCAAATTGGGCCGAATCGGCAAGCCAGTCCGGAGTAGTCTCTGAGATTCAAAGTACTTGCAGCCCAATAGGTCCACCTCTTAGACGAAGGATGACCACCCCTCCCCCTCAGTTTTTCCGAATAGGCAAATTGGGCCGAATCGGCAGGCCAGTCCGGAGGAGTCTCAGAGATTCAAGGTACTTGCAGCCCAATAGGTCTGCCTCTTAGACGAAGGATGACCACCCCTCCCTCTCAATTTTTCCGAATAGGCAAATTGGGCCGAATCGGCAGGCCAGTCCGGAGGAGTCTCTGAGATTCAAGGTACTTGCAGCCCAATAAGTCTGCCTCTTAGACGAAGTATGACCACCCCTCCCCCTCAGTTTTTCCCAATAGGCAAATTGGGCCGATTCAACAATCCAGTCCGGAGGAGTCTACAAGGTTAATGGTACTTGCAGTCCACTGGGTCTGCGTCTCTGAGTCTTCCTTGGATTAGCTTGCCGATTCGGCCCAATTTGCCTATTTGCAAAATTGAAGGGGAGGAGTGGTGATCTTTCGTCTAAGAGGCAGACCTATTGGGCTGCAAGTACCTTGAATCTCAGAGACTCCTCCGGACTGGCTTGCCGATTCGGCCCAATTTGCCTATTCGGAAAAACTGGGGGGAGGGGTGGTGATCCTTCGTCTAAGAGGCAGACCTATTGGGCTGCAAGTACCTTAAACCACAGAGACTCCTCCGGACTGGCTTACCGAATCGGCCCAATTTGCCCATTTTGAAAAAAGGGCAACAACGTTTGTTTACCGGCAGCCCGCCTTGGTCAGCTACTTAGCCAATTTGATCACTCCTCCTCCCTTTGTTTAATCAAGGTACTTGCAGGCCAGTGAGTGGGGCTGTAAACCGAAATGAGCGCCCTTTCCTAGGCCTGGATACTTGTCGTCTATTATGCTCGACCTTCGTTCATCTGTGTTCGTACTAACTACCTCTCCCCTAAGTTACAGGGACAAATACATAGGGGTATTTTAAAGGGACAAATATTCAATATCTGAGAGCCCCTGAACACTGCTTCAAGCTCAAACTGACTTCCTGTTTGCCGAATCGGCAGCCTTGTTGCCGAATCGGCCCAATTTGGGAGTGTTGGACAACCCTCGACCACACACCACAAAGACTTACTCATACATATGTTGTTCTATCGGACCATACACACAAAGACTATCCCATACATATGTTGTTCTATCGGACCACATACACAAGGACTTACTCACACATGTTGTTCTAGCGGACCACTCACACAAATATTTACCCATACATATGGTGTTCTATAGCGGACCACACACACAAGGACTTACCCATACATATGCTGTTCTAGCGGACCGCACACAAATATTTACCCATACATATGTTGTTCTAGCAGACCACACACACAAATATTTACCCATACATATGTTGTTCTAGGCCGCCCGAACTGCCTTCGCCCCTGTTTCTTGTTATTAAAACCAGTATGTGGTTCTGATGGGAAAACATACGCAAACAAATGCCAGCTTGAGGTAGCCGCGTGTAAGAGTCGCAAGCAAATCCGCGTTGTACATCAGGGGGAATGTAGAGGGACCAGAGGTAACGCTAACATGTTTAGGGAGTAGTCAATATTTAACATTTAACGCGGAGGCTAGTAATTAAAAAAAAATACAATATTTGCCGAAGTCTTAATGCCTTCTGCAGCAGGTTATGAGGTGCGCTAGTCACGAATGATACACAGGTGCCACCTTCGCTTCCCAGATCTGACCGCATGTTGTTTGTTGGCGGTATCTTTGCACATCCTAGTAAAATGCATGATTACGAATTCAATTTTAGCGAGGTATAGATTTGAAGCGGCTATTCTTGGTGTTCACTTCCGGAGACATTTGATTTTTAGCGATTTACTTCGAAGAGCTGTATAATATATGGATTCTAAATCAATGAAAATAACAAAATGGATGGAATAGATAAAAAAATGAAAAAGTAGTACATTGCATGTGATTTGGGGTAATCAATTTTGCAATCTACACGAAAATGTAATGTAACCACCCACATATAAGAACCTGTTTCAATTTGCTTGGCTTAGGTTCTGTCACTAAAAATAGGCACTTTTCTGGCTTGGAGCGACCATAGTTCTAACGGTTCGTTTCGATAGTTTTGCGTTTGAAACGGCGCGTTCATGATGTTGTCAAGACAAAGCTTCACAAAATCACGAGCTATTCCTTGACAACATTGCGAACTCCACTTGGCAACGTACTTTCGAGACACTAAAACAAACGTGAATGCGTCACTATAATACTATATGCACTCCAAGCTTAAGCTTAATTGAATAGCGCAGTAATGCCCTGCCTGAGTTTATATCATAGTATGTATTTCTCCTTATTCTTAACACAGGGCAATGTGGCAACTTTACCTGTACAAACCCGCCCAACTCCAGGTGCCGGGAGATCCGCAATGGAAAACCTGTATGTACATGTAGTTTTGGGTGTTCGAGGATTTATACACCGGTATGCGCATCGGACAGAAGGACCTACAGCAACGTCTGCGTGATGGAACGAGCTTCCTGTCTGAGGAAGCGGGTCATTCGTGTGGTTAAGAAAGGACGATGTGGTAAGAACAACTAGACCCGGGGGGGGGGGAGACTTTATTTTTTGGTCGGGGATGATCGTCGTATCTTTCCGTGGTCCGTCTCTTTTAGGGGTAATCTTGATATGCAATAAAATTTAAGGGAGATTGGTATCGTTTAGGACTTTAACACGGCGGTAAACCTTCAAGAAAGAGAGAGAGAGAGTACTTGTTGACAAGACGATAAATTAAACAACATCCAAGGGAGCATCTCAATAAAAGACGTACATTTCTTGATGGGTATCTTTTCTAGGGTAAAAAATTATTTTACCCTAATAAAATTCTCAGTTTTACCACGTTCTTTATCACGTCCTAGATTTTAGATAGATAGGTCTTGTGCAAAGTTAACATTTTCATCACTTTACTTTGGGCTAAATTTCATTTTCGTATTTCTCTTGGTTGCCATTTTGTTTTGTTTTTCTTGGCCAAACTAGGGCCTGGTGTCGAGATTGGAAGCTATACAGGAAGCCCACTTACTTGATATGGTTATTCCTCTCCCGCAGGCCCACCATCTGGAGGTTGCCGCATGAGGTGCCGCCGCCCTGCTACATGCAAGCTGATTTTTGGTCGCTATCGCTGTGTCCCACCCACCTCCACATGCAAGCGATGCCCATGGGTTAGGAGGCGACCTAGGCGACCTGTATGTGGGTCGGACGGACGGACATACCCGAGCGAGTGTCATCTCAAGTACCAAGTGTGCAGATACAAGAGGAGAATAACAGTCAGATCACAAGGACCATGCTCTGGTATAAACCTACTTCATTAAACGTTGCTCGAAACCTTGAATCATTCGCCTTTGCCACACAAACGCCAACTTGAAATTTTCAGCCGATTTATTCATCATGGAAACGAGGACAAGCAGGGCGTGGGTTGTGCTCATGTTGGAAAGCGAAGCCTGATGCTGGGATTTATGGTACAAAAGTTGAACAAGCTACCAAAAAGTACTCCTTATTTGTTTAAGAACCAAAACGTTGATTGGCTCATTGCTGTTTTCTGCTTTGCCGGATCATTCTGGAAACAAAATGGCGGCGCATGACAAAGGCGAATGAACCATGCTTTATGATGATTCTAGCCTGGAATCTCAGCGGTTCATGTCAGATGTAGTCAAAAGATGAGCATTCTTAGTGTAGTTCGGTTTGTCAGACCGCCGAATAAAAAGTGACTTTATTATCTTACTTTGGTTCATGATACATCGTTTCACGGAGCTACGTGAAATACGTATTACAATGAACATATTTCATTTGCCTGTAGTGAAACCAACCGCAAAGTGACCACCAATAGTGATCACTTTTCCGCTTGAGTGGGGACCCTGTGGCTTGTTTACCCAACTGGACCTCAAGCGTAGAATGTTCTTTGTTTCATTGCATCAATATTAATGAATTTCCTCGTGCATTACAAGAAAACAAAAGACATTGTTTCGCATGAGTATTTCGCATGAGTGCCAGTTGGGAAAACAAACCAATCTCGTTCCCAGACTGCCTCCTCCGCTTGATGACCGAGAGGCTCTGGGAACGAGATTGGAAAACAAACCTCTCAAAAACCACAGGGCCCCCACTCATGCGGAAAAGGTGTATTCTGAAAGCCCTAAAGGTGATCGTAAAGAAGTTGCAAATTAGTCACGACAGTCATCTGAAATTTGCTCCAATGACCGTCGTGAAATTTGAGTGTCGTGAAATTTGGGAAATATGGAATTAAGACCAGAGTGGCCATGCAAAAATCAGATTGGAATCCTCAACAGGAATATGCGTATAGTTTTAATTGGGTGTGACAACTCTGTTCTACTTTCTGACTCCTTCGCAATTGTAAACTAGCTTAGTATGTGTTTACTCTTTTGCCCGAACGAAATCAAGTTGACGCATTAACTTTACCTTGCTAGGACACGGAAGATGTGGATTCAGATGTCGGGGTCCCAACAAGGAATGCAAAATCATCAACCGAAGGCCGACCTGTGTCACGAAACATCGAAAGTGTCCCAAGGCGTGTCCCCGGCTTTACAGGCCCGTATGCGGTACAAACGGCCAAACATACAGCAACAAGTGTATACTGGATAGGAATGCATGCAAGGACCCTAGCATCAGAATATCCCGCTGGGGACCATGCAAAGGTAAGATAATGTCGCCCCATGTAAAGGGGTCTAACGGTAGCTCGGATCACGGATCCTGAGTTCTGCATTTCGAGTAGTCGTGAATCACGGATTACAAATCCAAATTTGAACAAAATTGGATTTAAGATCACATGCGGCTCTGGATCCCGGATTCCAGGATTCGGATTCGAGGGTTGTCCAATACACTGACAAATTTATGCAAGGCATTGTCTAAACAATGGAGTGCAATGGAGTGTATTATAGAACGAGGCAATACAAAGGGGAGAACAATACCATGCATAAATTTGTCAGAGTATTGGACTAGTATGTCGGATTCCGGATCAATCCGTGACAAATTTCGGCAATTCTACTTTCCACTTTTCGGGCGAATAAGGAAACTTAAAAATAGGAAAAAATCGAGAAATTTCTTATTTCCTTTTTCCTGTCGATCGTAAAAATACTTAATGATGCAGTTATTTGCAAATTAAACTTTGTCAAAGACTTAAGAAAAATGTCCTACTTTTTTCTAAAACTTGTTAGTTTCTCTTGTTTCTAGAAAGAAGTGGGAAGTGAAAATTTCTATCGTTTCTCCTAAGTTTCTATCACTTTAAAAGGGCAAGATTTTGCTCCAGCTTTTCCTATCTCCAGCGGAACTGTAGAAACCTAATATTACTCAACCTTTTTTCATTACGCAGTAGCGAATAAAAGAAGAAAAAACTTGCGGTCCACTAATCCGTGGCACAAACCGGCAATTCTACTTTCCACTTGACTTTCACTTCTGATTCCAGAAAATAGCATCTTTTCCTACTTTCCATATTTGTCACTTCTGAAATCCATGAAAATACCCGACCTTATTCGGGTTTTCTCTTTCAAACAAATTCTCGGAAAAAATCCACCTTTTTACTTAATTTCAAGATTGATCAAAAACAAGAAAAAATCCTACATTTTTCTAGTTTTGTGCAAGCTTTTCCGGCGGGGAAAAGTGCCACCTCTTTTCCCTTCGAAACTGACCCATTCCGCATTTACAAGGGCTTTTAGTCTTGACTGTTAAGTTTTGTATTTCTATATTGAATATTGGCCCACCTACAGTAGCTAGCCAGTATCCCGGCCCATGGGTACAGTCTATTGACACTATGCTTGTATGATGTATCGATTGCGTCGCACCGCGTGAAAATGTAGTTAAATCTCTCTTGCCAAATACACGACATACACCAAGTTCAATTCATATGAAGTGACTATGTGACTATGTACTTGTTCCCATTTGCTATTAAGAGATCAACCGCCAAGTTTGGAAGGTTGATGTTGAGATATTTGTTTATTTCTGTTTGATGACGTAAACGATGACACCACAAACGTGACCATGTAGTTGCCTCCCCTTGCTACTTCGACGACTCATCCCCAGTCTTATTTTTTCACCGAAGAAAAAAGCCCTTGCAAATGCGGAATTGGTCAGTTTCGATGGGAAAAAGGTGACACTTTTTCCCAGCCGGAAAAGTATGCAAAAACTAGAAAATTGTAGGTTTTTTTTCTTGTTTTTGATCAACCTTGAAATTAAGTAAAAAGTGGACTGTTTTTGGAAAAAGGTGGACCTTTTCCGAGAATTTGTTTGAAAGAGAAAATCCGAATAAGGTCGGGTATTTTCATGGATTTCAGAAGTGACAAATATGGAAAGTAGGAAAAGGTACTATTTTCTGGAATCAGAAGTGATAGTCAAAGTGGAAAGTAGAATTGCCGGTTTGTGCCACGGATTTCCACTACCGGCAATTTCGCTTTCCTCCACAGACGACACGTGATGCTGTAGTTTTCTCAGTTTCGCGCGGGTTTTTTTAGGGGGACGGACAATTAGACAAACCGAGAGAGGGAGAGTGGGTGGCAATAATTCAGTCCCACATAGCCTTATCTTACCAAAAAATGTTGCACTGGAAATGCCCGAGAAAAGCAGTATCCTGCAGGTGATTTGAACAAAATAATCGGATATTTCGCGCCGAAAACCCCCTTTTAACATCTGGAAAACCTTCTTTAAAGATATTTCCTATTTCTTGGTGCGTCCATCTTTAGTCAAAACCCATGAAACGCGCGAAAACTACACCACGTGTGTTGCATGCCTGTGGAGGAAAGCGAAATTGCCGGAAGTGGACCGCAAGTTTTTTCTTCTTTTATACGCTACTGCGAAATGAAAAAAAAGGTCGAGTAATATAAGGTTTCTATAGTTCCGCTGGAGATAGGAAAAGCTGTAGCGAAATCTTGCCCTTTTAAAGTGATAGAAACTTAGGAGAAACGAGAGAAATTTTCACTTCCCACTTCTTTCTAGAAACAAGAGAAACTTAACAAGCTTTACAAAAAAGTAGGACATTTTCTTAAGTCTTTGACAAAGTTTAATTTGCAAATAACTGCATCATTAAGTATTTTTACGATCGACAGGAAAAAGGAAATAAGAAATTTCTGTTTTTTTCCTATTTTTAAGTTTCCTTATTCGCCCGAAAAGTGGAAAGTAGAATTGCCGAAATTTGTCACGGATTCCGGATCCCATATAACCCGAATCCCATAACCCGATTCCCGGATCCCATAACCCGAATCCCGGATCCCATAACCCAAATCCCGATGCCTCAAATCCACATTACCAAGGAGCTTATCAACAGGACAATTCCAGGCCTAGTCTGGGACCTTATCTCGCATAAACTCACTGCGAGATAAGGTCCGACAGGGGCTCATAAGTAGGGGCGCTCCTCTGATATATATTCTTGATATGGCGTTTTGACAGACCTAGTTATTTTTAGATTGGTATTTATTCTTGTTTCTATGCCGCTGCGGACACGTATATTTAGAATAACAATAGCAATGAATAACATATGAAATCAGTATCTTGCGCCTGTAAAGCTACTGATAAAACGAATTTGATTGGCTAGTAAAACAAAAGCTTTACAGTTTTAGCGCTAAAAGTGTTCTAAAAATAACTAGGTCTATCAATATGCCTTATCAACAGGGCAATACTAGAGAGGGACTGCGTGACGCAGAAACTATTTTTATAGCTAGAAACTTTTGTCTTTGCTATTTTTATAGCTAGAAACTTTTGTCTTTGCTGGGCGAGCACACAGATTTTTCTCATGTTGTCACTAGAAGTTTCATTTCACTGGGGGTGGGGGGGGGGGGGGGACTGCCACCCTCTAGCTTCGGCCACTCGGGCACAGGGTCCTTAAGTCGCATTCTTCATTCAATATAGGAACCATCTGATTTCTTGCTCTCAAATTAGCCAATCAAGGACAATTAAATCATCCCCGCCATAGCACGCGCTGCACGCGGCGCTGAAGCCAACATTCTCACTCTCAATGTTTCAGAATTTTCCGCTTCAATTCAAAATCGCAAAGTCTTTTCTAGTCCTATGGCTAGGCCTAGTGGAGTAGATGGATTCTAGGCCTACTCTGGAAGGCAGGGTCTTTAGAATGAATGAGTCGCTGCAGAGAAAGACGTTGGGTAAAAAGCAGAACAATAATTTTTGTTCTGATAATTCAAGGTGGTGAAAATCGGAGATGTGGAACCCGGTGCCGTGGCATTCCGTACTCCTCGTGCGTCACTGAGAAAGGGAAATCAACTTGTCAGTGCCCCAAGCTGTGTCCTAGAATCGTGTTTCCCGTGTGTGGCTCGGATAATAGGAACTATCCGAACCGATGTGCTCTGAGGAGAAAGGCCTGCACGACTCGAACGATGATAACTATCAAAAAGCCATTCAGGTGTCCGGGTAAGGATTAATATGATAACTATCAAAAAGCCATTCAGGTGTCCGGGTAAGGATTAATATGATAATTCAGGGAATTTCTGCAGAAACCCATCCATGGGAAAAGCTGAATTTCCCAAAGCACATGCACGGGAAGTGTTTGGAACTCACATGGATAGCCATGGGAAATCCGAACACATACCATTCTTCCACCATGGGAAATTAAGCTTTTTCCCATGGATGGGTTTCCCTGTGTTTGCAGCACGAATTTATACTCTGTACATTGGTTCCGAAGCAGACCAGCGCTATCGAGGCGTGCAGGCTCGTACCCGTCGCTTAGTAGAAAAGTCGAGGAACGCAGGGGATTATCGGAAGGATTAGCGCGGCGCACAATGCATTGTGGGAAGGTTTCGCAAGGCGCGCAATGGATTGTGGACGCCGCGCTAATCCTTCCCATAATCCCCTGCGTTCCTCGACTTTTCTACTAGAGAGCAGCAAAGCAGTTATTTGACGACTGATTTGACGACCTAGCGACGGGTACGAGTCTGCGAGGCGTGTAGAAATCCAAAACCGCAGTCAGTGAGCGATATTTGGAAACAGATGGGCCTACTGTGTACCGCTGATACATAAATCTACTTTGCGCAGAAAGCCAAGCCGATCTATAATTTACTCGCTGCAGTACTTTTGAAACCACTGATAACCCGTTTAATTATCCTGGCTTCTTGAACACACGTTAACATTTTGTAATGTATTCCCTATTTTCATGCAATTTTCTTTCTAACACTACATAGCAAAATGTAGTCAACTGTTAAGGTTACGGGCTACCTATTTGGTTAAAATGGCATAATTTCACCTACAATGGTCGTATCTTTACAAGTGATACCTCATTTTAAGGCTTATGTCCTGGGCTAAACTATGGTATATAATGTCATTTAATTTTACAAAACACAATTTTTTTATGGAGTTCCCTTTCCGGTGAATCAATTCAACTTTTTGGAGTTCCAACCTCGCGAATATTTGCTATTTTCGTTCATCGATCCCATATTAGCGTTGACTAAGATGTGTTCTAAAAAATCTGTGTCGGGGATTTGGGAAATTCGATCTCCTTTTCAAGTTATGATTTTTAAAGATTTTTTTTTTACATTTTTTATAAAAAAAGCGTAGCGGACACACAAAATTGGCTCTAAAATCGACTCTTTTTAAAATTTAAAAAATCCCCTAACAGTTTTTTTAGAACACATCTAAGCCCATGGTAAAATGTTGTTAAAAAACAAAAGCGTCGTGAATCCACGTGCGTGAAGCTCTCGAAACTTGACCCGATGCGTCGGAAAGAAAACTCCCTAAAAAAATATTTGTTATCAAATTGAAGAAATACACTATTCATAGTCGAGGAGTAGAAATAAGCTTTAAAATGAGGTATCACTTGTCAAGATCTGACATTTTTTCGCGAAATTATGGTATTTTAACGAAATTTACCATGAAGGTAGTCTGTAACCTTAAGTGTGGTTTCCTTGCAGATAAGGGAACCAAGTGCCGCATGGTGTGCCCAAAGGTCTACAGACCGGTTTGTGGTAGCGACGGGAAAACCTACCCAAATCAGTGTGTGATGAAGAGCAAGGCCTGCGAGCAAGGGAGAAATATAACAGTGGCAAGGCAGGGGAGATGCCCAAGTGAGTGTTCGATAGGGATTTTCCGCAATTTGTTTTTTTAAATAGCTTTTCATTATAATTAAAGAAAACTATTAGTTATATGTTAAAAATGAATTCTTGTTGTCTTGGCAAACTGAAAAGTCAAGAGCCATGGTCTCCGATGCTCCGCAGAATTCCCCGTGTTTTCAGGCACCATTTTTTACTTGGTCGAAATGTTTGTTCCAGGGAATACAAAGTGCCGTCTAGGGTGCCCAAGGGTCTACAGACCGGTTTGTGGTAGCGACGGGAAAACCTACCCAAACCTGTGTGTGATGAAAGCCAAGGCCTGCGAGCAAGGGAAAAATATAACAGTGGCAAGGCAGGGGAGATGCCCAAGTGAGTGTTCGATAGGGATTTTCCGCAATTTGTTTTTAAGATAGTTTTTCATTATTATTAAAGAAAACTATGTTTATAATGAATTCTTGTTGTCTTGGCAAACTGAAAAGTCAAGAGCCATGGTCTCCGAAGCTCTGCAAAATTCCCTGCGACTGCAGGCAAAAATTTTTAACTTGGTCGAAATGTTTGTTCCAGGGAGTACAGAGTGCCGCATGGTGTGCCCAATGGTCTACAGACCGGTTTGTGGTAGCGACGGGAAAACCTACCCAAACCTGTGTGTGATGAAGAACAAGGCCTGTAAGGAAGGGAGAAATATAACAGTGGCAAGGCAGGGGAAATGCCAAAGTGAGTCGAAATCTCAGCATCCGATTAGATAAGCATGGGTCATCGCGTTATTATGAAGAAGATACATTCCCGCCATAAAGCGCGAGTGCGCCCTCTTATAAACAATCCGAGGGACAAGACACCGAAATCTAAAGTAGAAACGTCTTGGCTGCGTCCCTGGGATGGTTTAGCATTTACATCCTCCATCCTCCACTGCACTAGCACCCAGGGCCGGATCCAGGATCTTCAGGGTTGGGGCGGATATTGTAATTAAGAGACAGATATTGAAAATTTTCATTGGCAAATACAGTAAATGTATTAATATCTGGGCATACCTGGGCTCCCGCAACGTCGGCTCTATAACGCTATATAATAATTTATATGTTCTATAAGCCCTATATGATTTACTATATGCTGTAAAATAGCCCTCGTGATTGTGAGCAGCGCGGCAGCAATTTCCTCTCCTTGTCTAGCGGTCGTGTTGGAATTCCCTCACGATGAGGGGAAGACCCTTTCTTTCTTTTATTTACAGTGATTTCTAAAGCGTTTCCGTGGGGTTTCAGGGTCAGAGAAAAAACCGAAAGAACGAAATATTCGATGATTTGGCCGCTCGAAACCTACCACGGTAAACGCTTCCTGCTCCGGCTATTACAAGGAATTTCTGCAGAAACCCATCCATGGGAAAGGCTTAATTTCCCAAGGCCATGCATGATAAGTTTTCGGGTGGGAAACCCGAACACTTCACATTCTTCCACCATGGGAAACACTTTTCCCTTGGATGTTTTTTTGCAGAAATTCCGTGTGTATGATTCCAGTGAACTGAACTGTTGTCTTGTATTCTGCTTGAATAGAAGCAAACCCATGCAAAGGCTTCACATGCACCAACCCTCCTTTCTCCATGTGCCAAGTGATGCGAGGCAAGCCCAAGTGTGTCTGCCCGCGATTCTGTACTATGGAATATATGCCCGTGTGTGACCAAGACGGAAAACAATACGGCAATCGATGTGGACTGCGTGTGGCATCGTGTCAGAAACGACGCCGCCTCAAAGAGACTCCTTGTCCAAAACGTCCACAGCAGTGAAGATCGAGTAGAAGAGGTGCGTATTTCAAAAGGCCGATGACCTTCCCGGGGGGGGGGGGGGGGAACTTCCATATTTTTTGGTCGGGGATGATCGTCGGAAATTTTCAGTTTCACCCCTAAAAGATACCAAACATGGCGGGCCATAGCGTGGCTGAAAAAAATATTACCCTAAAAGATACCCTAAAGGATGAGGTCTTATGTGTCAAGTAGGCGCGAAGGACACAGGTAACAGGGGAAAAATACCCATGAAGACATTTCCGTGTTTGTTTCTAGTTCATCGTCTTCTCATCGAATAATCTCTCTTTCTTACACGGTTTTAGACGCACCATCATGAGAAAAAGCAATTTGGACACAGTTTCGGCCCTAAAAGATACCAATCTGCCTAAAATTTATTGAAGATCAAGATAACCCGTAAAAGAGACCAAACCAACGTGATTTTAACCCCTAAAAGATACGACGATCATCCCCGACCAAAAAATATGGGAGTCCCCCCCCCCCCCCCCCTGGATGACCTTATTTATTTGAGTCTAGGAAAGAATACCTTTGTCAAAACAAATTTCTGAAAGGAAATCACTCAAAAACGACCTTTCATTTGCACAGACGACAAGTTGAAGTTATGATGCCCACATCCTGACAGTTTGTTTAAAACAGAGGAAAAAGTTCCCTCTAGCAATTTGAATCGGCGAAACTCTTGTAGCTGGCGAGATAAAAGCTTGACTCTGATTGGCCGATAGTAGTTGCAGATAAATAAAAGCTTCGTTTTGATTGGTCCAAATTCCTCACGAGATTCTCATCCAGAGCTAGGCTTTTCACCCCGTGACTTTGATCGGACACGAAGGTAGGAAGGGGCAACGAACCCTACCGTAGCGGATGTGAAGCTGGCTATGTTTCTGTAGGCCATTATTCAGACGCGGAGATAGGAAGTGTTAACGTACTCTATCGTAGTGGATGAGAATCGGGCTGAGGGTTCTGTAACCCAGACGCGGATATACGAAGTGTCAATGTACTCTTATCGTAGCGGATGACAAGCAAGCTATGTTTCTGTAGGCCCATCATCTTTTTTTTGTCCCACAAGAGCCTGGAACTAACAACAAAGGTAGCCCACGTTATGCACGAGCAGGCATTGACTGAAACGAGCACCTCTTTCTTGATATGTGAATTATTTATAAGAACAAAATTATCCGTCATTTTTTTACGTCATTGGATTAAAAAATACTCGGATTCGCCGTCCACACCTTCTCGGATTCGTTGCGAATTTATTTGTTTCCACTTTGGAGAGCGGATTAAAAAACATCTGGATTCATTGTCGAATTCGCCACTGCGTGTGGACGAAAGCCGTATTCGGAACTAGAAAAAGTTGCGGATTCAGTGTTGAGCGCTACGGCGGGCGCAGGCCCGTAGCCAGGGATTTTTGTGGGGGGTGCTAATTAATCTAGAAAAAGCGGACCAACGTGGTATGAATTTATAAACCGCTAGTCAAAATTCACTAGAAAAAGCAAATATCCGAAACTGGCTGTATGCCAAAGTTACTGCAGTCTTCCGTTGGGCCCATTTAGTCACTAAAACAGTGTTTTCAATCCCTTAAGTGTGGACCTTTCTGTCGCGTGGGGAGGGGGGGGGACTCCCCCTGGCTACGGGCCTGGGGCGGTAAAAGGGCGATACGCCGCTCTGGATTCGTTAAAAAAATGGTAAACCGAAAAATAGGGGACCAAATACTATATACCTGTGTTTTGTAATCTATTTACTCCTTCGTTACAGCATGCAAGGAAACGTGACCTTGGAAGCACAAAGTTTACAAGAAACAAGGTCAACTTACACTTTGACCAGGGGAACGGCGGCCACATTTATTGCACATTGTAATCAGATTTGTAAGAACTCAACTTAGAATATCATATCCACACTTTACAGTTAGACTATGGGTAATAGTCGGATCAGAGTTCGCAGAGTTATGAAAACCGCGGTAATTTCATATTTTCATCGCAACTTGTCAGCATTAAGACCCATTCGCACGGCCCGATTTCAGCTGCGATTTCTGTGGCGATCCCTTAGCGATGTCACATTGCGTGGTGTGAACGGCCGGCGATCTTATGGAGATTTCCCTTGCGATATCGCCGCGACGTCGCAGGCGTTTTGAACATGTTCAAATTCCACTGCGATCAGATCGGATTCATATCGCCAGCAAACGGACAAAATAATATCGCAGAGCCAAATCGCCGGCCGTTTACACCGCGCGATATGACGTCGACTATCGCCGCAAAAATCGCACCTCAAAACGCTACTAAGATCGCGCTGTGTGAACGGGCCTTTAGACTTCGTCTCTATGACGCATCCGAGGAGTGGACCATCGAATTTGGGGAGGGGGTGACAATTTTTTATTCGGGGATGAGGTTGTGCAAGATTTTTCCAGTCTTTGTATTTTGTTGAAACTCTGCAAGAATTTGTTTTGAAGGATTGGCCTTGCATTAATTTTTTTGTGGGAAATTGGCACACCCCCTCCCCCTTTTTCTTATGGTCCACCCCTAGCTTAATGAATCCTTGTGAGTGGCGGATCCAGCGTTTTTTTCAGAGGGGGGGTTGCAGCACTACGTTGGATAGGATTTTGATCCGTACTGAGGTCAAATAACTACTAATCTATCACTCTCATAGGGGGGTTGCAACCCCCAAAACCCTCCCCTAGATCTGTCCCTGCTTGTCAGCCACTCCTTTGTCGCGGTCACGGCACGGAACCTGGCCTGCTGTAGATACGGAATGAAATCGCGTAGTCGCGGCACAGTCACGGTCGCGGTCGCCGCACAACTTTGTCACTTTTCACAGTCATACGAAAACTGCTCTATTGATCACAGCAGTATAGCAGAGTGAGCTCGTTAGCAAAGTAGAGTTTGTCTAATTTTAGAGAAGCTATCAAGAAGCTTTCACGGGTTGCCTAAATCTTAAATCTAGAGGGCGCAAAAAAAACATGCACGATGTATACCAAACGTAATGAAATAAACTCCGTTAATAAATAAATAAAATTGTCCTAGTTTCTATGGAAGGAGGGGGCGAACAGATGTCTGAATGGTTGGTTTCTACCATGTCAAAGTGATCAAGAATTTCTACAGCGCGCGCACGGCCAAACAGTTTTCTTACTGGCGCTTGCTTCGGGCGGGGGGGGGGGGGGGGGGGGGGGGGGGGGTGGGGGGGGGGCGCTTGCTTCGGGCGGGGTGCTCGTCGTATCTTTTGGGGGTTAAAATCAGGCCTCTGGTACCTCTTTTAGTTCTTTTGGAGGGGGCGCTTGCTTCGGGCGGGGTGCTCGTCGTATCTTTTGGGGGTTAAAATCAGGCCTCTGGTACCTCTTTTAGTTCTTTTGGAGGGGGCGCTTGCTTCGGGCGGGGTGCTCGTCGTATCTTTTGGGGGTTAAAATCAGGCCTCTGGTACCTCTTTTAGTTCTTTTGGAGGGGGGGGGGGGGGGGGGGGGGGGGGTAAAATTTGAAAACTTGACATTTTCCCCAGACAGGTACCTCTTAGGGGGGGGGGGGGGGGGGTCCTTTCTAGCAAACCAAGCAGGCAATGTCACACTCAGGGTACTTAAGGCATGGGTCGAAAGCAAATCCAATATGGCGGACGCAAAACCAAGGGGGGTGGTATATCTCTTAATGGTTTTATATATGTTTATGGATGTTGTTGAATATAAATTGCATTTGGCATTCTAAACCACCTTAACGATATTGGTCTCCATAGCAACAAATCTCGTAACCTTTGACCTTAAAATAGATTTTGTATAAACCTCTTCGGGAGGATAGGAAGACGAATAGTATTTCGTATTCTTTTTGGTGATATTAGAAGACCATAGTGGTACACAAATAAATCAAATGAGGATGGCTGGAAATGTTATTTACAATCATGGTTTTTACTGGTTTGTAATTTGATACTTCTCATTATCTCAAAATCAGAATTGCTTGGACAGCCATCCTCATTTGAATTGTATTTACATCCGATAGTCAACATTATAAACCACTTTCGAAGAAGGGCCAAACTGATTTACCATGCCTCCCGAGGCTTCAAAGAAAATAAGGCCTTTGTCACGCTCTGCCAGGTAACGCAATCGGTTACCATGGTTACAAAATATTTCAAAAGAATTGTCCCAACTTCAGGAACAACCTTAACGAATAACTGTTTGTGTTAGGTACTTTCTCTTCCTTGCAGAATTTTTTATAGTATTTTTTAGCATTTTTGCTGTTAGACCGTGCCTTAAGTCCCTGAGCACTTGTTGGTACCTTTTAGGAGACAAAATCAACTTAGCCACGCCGTTTTTGGTTAAGGGTTAAAATCGAAAGTTCCCGACTAGCATCCCCTTCGCAAAAATATGGGAGTCCACCTCCCCCGGAGCGCTGCTAGGAGGGTGGTAAGCGTGTGTTTCAACTGAAACTGCCTGGCATTTCTGACCCTCCCCTCCAGATCATTATTGCGCAGTCGCTAAATATGAAAGATCGGCTGCTTCTGTTTACAAACTCCAGCAGGCGTTTTCTCTGTTTTCAATCGCTAATTTTGAAATAATAATGTACCATGTCCGTCTCACGTCCAGACTCCAGCTAGCCATACGCTTGCTATACATGGCAAAGGACTTTTAACTTGCCTACCGGTCAGCTAGAGTCCTCAAGCCCTTGGCAGAGCCAATCAGAGTGCAGCCATGGCTGTGTCTGTTGTATTTATGCTTCAATTAGCGGATTAGACAGAAAAAACATTCGAATCGCGGGAATCAACAATGCCCAGGGCAGTGTGATAATATTGCGATATAGCAAAGCAGCGCCGTAGAACTAGAAATAGTGACAACGGAATTTGGATATTGCAGTGTCAAGATGCCCTTGTAAGACGAACGATATACGGATAACACTATTTCAAGAAGAGCGAAAGAGCACAAGATAAGATTCCGTACCCGGAAAGCCTTGCTGGCTGTTCATTGTTTATACAAATATAGCTGCTACCGCCAGTTATACTATTCAAAATTATTTCTATGGCAAAATAACAGCGATCCGCTAGATAGAGAACACCACAAGTATGCGCCTGTTTACTGAAGCTTCTGTCAAGAATCAGACAAAGCCTTCAAGATACTGGACTAGTCGTCTTTGTGGTTCATTGACATATTACTGAAAACGAGACTAAACCGAATATGTGTTTCTAAGTTACACTGGTATTGTTACTAGTCAATCATCCATGGCTATTCACTTTGTTAGACTGGCCATTCGGGTTTTAGGATTCGTAATTATTTGTCACTTTGCAGCTGGTAAGTAGAAACATTACCTCATCCATGTGTTCATTGTTGTTATTTATGAAGTTCAATTAACTTCAATAATTACGCTGCCAGCCAATAATTGAGTTAGGAGAAGTTAATAAGTAGAGTCACGCAGAAATTATTATCATCTTCTGATGTAATGCAGGCTTAAAAACTTGAAATTTTCTTATGCATCTTTTGACTTCTTTTATTTACATAGTTAGAATAAACATTGCAAGCTAATAAGGAAATATTTTTGTTCGATGTACTGGTTTAGCACTGTCTAAAAGCGGAGCTGGCTCCAGCCCAAAGCGGAGCTACCGACTAAAACCGGAGCTGCCGATACGACGAGACTTGCTTGCCTCCTCTTTTGCAGGAGGTCAATGTGTGATGTATGTGTTGTGACTCTAAATGTGTCGAGTAGCCTCGGGGAGCTCAGTGCGAAATACAAGACTATAAATTGTGGACAGACCCGATCCAGGGATCTATCTACCAAAAATATCGACTTGGCCTTATCATGGTTTTTAAGGTCCCATTTCAAAACGCGATGTAAAATATTTACGAAAATATCATTGAGCAGTCATTATTTTTATTTCTTCATAGTGTGATCAGGATAAAGTCAGTGAGCGTCGATGAGAAAAAGCGGGAAAATTGCAATCGCTCGCTTTAGGAGAGCGAATGGAGCCGAAATTTACTAGATCCAGTCAAAACACAATCAAAACATCGGACATTTCGACCAAAATATTCAGTTTAAAATACTTGGACAAACAAAACATCGATTTTTTTGTTTGTCCAAGTATTCTTACTTTACACTGAATATTTTGGTCGAATCCGATGTTTTGATTGTGTTTTGACTGTCTTCTTGACCCCCCAAGGCAGTCTCAGTTTTCCTCGTATTTCGTCATAGAGATTAGGCGGGAATTTCTATTCACGATCGGTCACCGTGTTTTTACAGCTCAAACTCTAAACGAAAGCAAATTGAGATTCTCATGAACATTTTCATATAGTGCTGCGAGGCAGATAATGTAAATATTGTTTTGTACCTCAACACAGCTAGAAATCAAAGTGGAGGAGCACTTGATCTGTAGAGATGCACTATGCTGCAGTATGCCTTCATTGATTCGATCTGTTCAATCTTGTTCTAGAACCGTTAGATTGCATTTCAATGTGAATGACCTTGAAGGGAGCCAGCGGTGTGACGATATTAGCACACTTTTGGTTCCCAAAGGGCCTGGATCGAGATTTCAAAAATACCACAGGCAACCCGCTTGGATTAAAAAAAAAGTCAGGACTTTCTAGATGCCAAAATAATTTAGAACTTTTTCGTCACAAGGTGACGGGTTATTTCCTGGTATTAATATTGAAAATGCATTGAAAAATATTTATCGAGTTTCGTCGGGAAATTGTGAACAAACATACACCTTGCATACACCTGTTTCAATTAACGTTGCTCTGTAAAACGTAAAACCATGAACCATGCTTCATAAATCGTCATGGTAATTCCTGCCTAAAACGAAGCGGTCCACGCCAAATTGTGTCTCAAAGTAGTAAACAAAGTGGCATTGGGTGGTTTTAGTTTAGTTTGGTTTGCCAAACTCGAGGAAACTACGAGAAATAGCGTCTTCATTATGATGCATGGTTCATGGTTTTACGTTTTGCAGAGCAACGTTAATTGAAATAGGTGTATCATTCCTTGCGTTCTTTATTGCATTTTATAGTAACATGCAGTGCACGTGTATTTTCCAGGATTTGTGGAAGTTGGCATATACAGTACACTCAGTTCTACGCAGACGGCTGTTGGCTCGCAGTGGACTGAAATCAGCAACTGGCGCACCACAGGCAACCCAGGGCTTGCCAACATGCAAGGCGGTGCTTTCAACACTCGTTTTATGACCCCAATAGCTGGCACGTACTCGGTTTCCGCGACTCTTCTACTTAATGTTGTGGGTTGCAATATTATCAAGGCAGCCATAGTTGTCAATAAAAACCTGTTAGAATCCGGTTTGACGGGAATTACAAGTAATGAGCCACAAGGTGGTTCACTAGCAATATCAGGACTTGTGCAACTTTCTATTGGAGACCAAGTCTCAGTGTATTTAACTTCTATTACCACACAAAAATGGACAGTACTACCCGGGAGTACATTCTTCATACAACTTCTCAGCTCCTTTTCGACAGTGCAGGCATTTCAAGCTGCTTTAGTCACCAACATAACAGTACCGACCCTCCCCATCCTAACGATACTAAGAAACTGGCGGACAGATCGCTCGGTCGTGTTTCAAGACAGAGCTGGGTTTTCGCCGTCGTTGGGGACATTTTGCGCAAGTTGTGATGGGATTTTCAAAGTCGCCGCTAACATAATAGCGGAAATCAATTCTTCTACGAACTGCACGGTATACTTAGTTGATAGCAAAGGGGTTGCAGTCGCTGAAGCTTCAACCAGTAAAACTGGACTTAGTACTTTTAGTATCAGAGGTCTGTTTCGCCTTTCTAAAGGAGATTGCATAGACTTCAGGGTAAATTCTACTAGTGCGCAAATTACCGTTCTCAGCGCAAGTGGATTTTCTGTGATCTTCGCTACCCCAACAAATACTGCCCTCATTGCTGCATCATATCAGCTTAATGCTCCTGCACAGGTATTAAAAACCGCTGGCCTCCATGATGTTGTTTGGAGGACTGCGGGCTCATCGTTCCAGTCTCCTCCCGGATCGCTTAACACAGGAAGCATTTACACCGTACCTTTCACAGGGTCATATTTTGTTTCGTCAGTAGTCAACTTCAAGGCCTCTTCCGCCAACCAATCAGAAAGCGTTCGCTTGGTTATCATCCTTAATCGCTCGTCAGGCTCTACTACAGGAGATGCAAGCATGACGTCTTTAACGTCACTTCCTGGAATGACGTCATTTCCGGTCATTGGACACCTTAGTGTCAGCGGAGTGCTGATGCTAACAAAAGGAACTAAACTGAGTGTTTGCATTCACAAGGGAAACAATCATACCATGTCACTGTCAAGTGGACTTCTGTCTGTCGCCATGGTGACCAAGGACTGGCCTGGTTTGTCAGTTGCCTTGAACAAGTCTCAGATTCTAAGCGGTACAGAGTGGACACAGCTTAGGAATTGGAAAAGTGGAAACTATCATGGAAATGGAATATTCTCAATAAAAAGTTCGTTTGATTCGTCCAGTGGGACATACGCTGTGCCGTTAGACGGAGTATACTTTGTATCGTGCAATGCTATCTTTAGCGGATCAGGAGGTACACCGCTGGCCGTAATGATAGCTGTAGACAGAAAATTGGATACCGGAAGTGGGTTGTATTCCAGACAGGAAGTCACTAAACGTCACGTGACCCTGCATGTAGCGGGGTCAATACGGCTCAGACAGGGTCAGCAACTCTCCATATTCACTCGTATGGAAGCCGGGGGAGGTTGGACAGTCCTGGAAACCACAGGCTTCTCCGTCGTGTTCAATGGAGGGGGGATGGCAAAAATTCCAGGATCTTTCGCAGGTAGGTGTACAGGATACCTGTGGCGTGTGCGGGTTACCTGTGGAACTAGTAAGCGAGCTATCAACGAAAAATTCGACTTCGGAACTTGGTTCGCGAATACAGAAACCTCACTCTGTGAACGGGATATATAATAAAAAGTGAATGAATTGCACTGGAACATTGGGTCCAAATAATAAAAACTTCTGGTTTGTGCTTTTTTTTTCATTACTAGTCAAAGCTTCAACACAACGGCACACTACCAGTGGATGGAAAGAAATCACAGGCTGGACAACTGGAGGGGCGGGGGTACCTGACACTGTCTACATTTCAGGGGGGAGGTGGAACACCCCAAATAGCCGTTATACCGTAGAGGAGTCAGGGATATATGTGGTGACCGCCAATCTGATCCTGTCTTACAACGGCGCCAGCGAGATGCGTGCAAAGGTATCTACAATCGTGGCCTGATTACCCCATATCTATGGGCTCCGGCCTGTCAGAATTAAAATTCTACTTTTCTTTTTTTAGGTAGTTCCGGATAACCTCTACAGTAAAAACATTGCAAGTCAAAATTTCTACAGAGCTTCTTCTGTTTCGTCCATGTCTCAATTTACGTTGACAGTGTCCGGGTCGCTTTCCCTCGTCGCCGGACAAAACCTGTCTGTCTTTGTCTCGTCTTCCACTGCCATAACATGGGAGTTGCTTCCTGGTAGCAGCTTTTCTGTGGTTCTTATATCGGCCGTTACGGACCAGTATAGTGCGGGCATAAACTTATTCAAAACAGGCAAGGATTGGCCGAGTACTACTGGTGTCTTTAATATAATTCGATGGACGGACCGACCACAAAGTCACGCCACGGGACTTTACAGTTCTAGACTTTCTATTACGAACAAGAGCGGAAAGCAGTATGTTGAGATAGCGGAGACCGGGTTTTATTATGCGCAGATCTATGTCCCAATTATTCCCTCTGCGGATACTGAGTACACACTTTCGGTGTGTGTGAACGAAATGTACGTGGAAGCCCCGTAACGGCTGTAAAAACCCAGGAAGGGGCTGTTAACGAAGACTTTGGCATGGCGGCGTTTGGCGTGTTGTATCTGACAAAGGGACAGAAAATCTCGCCTTGTAGTTTGGGTGGCCACGCTTCATATCGCGTCGATAAGAATGGGGGATTTTCATTGGCTAGAATTATACCACGTGTCTCGTACCCAGGCTATAGGCAGGTGCTATCCTCCCGGTTGACAACACCAACATGGACCAGTGCGGGTTCCAGCTCATATTATAACCGAGGATTTCAAGCCAGCCTCGATTCCGCGCCCTTGGTAGGGACATATCTTATGACGCTAACTCCCAAAGCTTATGACGTCACGAGTAATGCGCCTGTCTGCATTGGAGAACGCCGCTGCATGGAGTGTTCATATTTCTCTCACGCTGGCACTTTTGCATGGTCAAATACTTTGCAGCAATCGAGTAAATTCTTTCCATGTGGGGCCACGGCAGAGCGAGTCGTGTATCGTTCGGCTCAATATCTTCCCAAAGCATCTAAAGCTACCACAATTGTACGGTATCTACCGACGTTTAGGTACTCCCCTAATAATCACGTGACTCTTCAAGGCTGGACTGACAAGGAAGGTGTTAATAAGCCTACAATATCTGTACCTCTTGAAGGCCTGTATTTAGTTTCTCTCAACCTCGCATTGACAATTCAATCGCGAACTAACACGACCTCTGATTTGACCTTTAACGCCAGCGGGGACAGCACAGGCTCGATACCAGCCTCGGCTTCAGATACTCCGGCACTACTAACACAGGAATCCTGATAGGGCTGACTAGTCTAGTGCGCCTCAAAGCTGGTGAAGCTCTCCATTTCAGTGCTATGTTAACGAGTAAGTACGTATTGATTACAAGAAACCCTAGTCCTGTAAATAGAGTGGAAATATCATATTTATACCATGCATAGTTACACCTATTTCAGAAAGGTTGCACCATCACAACTGGCTGTTGTGACCCGCGGTGCATCATGGGAGAAACTAAGAAGAACGAAATTCTCGCGTTAACAAAATTGCTTGCTAGTGATGCATTGTAGAATCATTTGGCGTAAGCAGGGTGATAAGTATGGCTATTTATCGTAAAAAACAGGCTCCCATGACGCATCGCGGGCTACAACAGTTAGTTGTGACGGTGCAACCTTTCTGAAATAGGTGTATATTAGCCTCCCGCAGGTCCTTTTCTGGTGTCAGAGCACGCGCACGTTCGTATGGGATTTCAATACACACTCTCGTTTTTGTGGGTTTCCTGTGGACTCTCATGTACACGAAAGCTCTCAAAAAGCTTCTCCCAAAAAAACTAGCCTCAAAACAACGTGCGCGCGCTCTGCCATTCCTGCCGCGTGTAGCCTGCCGCGCGCCCAATAAAAAACGAAAACTTCAACAGAAACAAAGAGAGCCTGCGGGCAGGCTAGGTGTATATGCACGTTAAAGACCCACGGGGACGCGGGAGTGACAATGAGAACAACAACAACAAAAAATACTTTATTTGTCCCCTGAAATAATTAATTACATATTATATTGTATAGAGATTTGGCGGAGAGAACAAAGCTACTTAAAAATAGCATAGGCTAGTCGAGTTAAGTATCTAGAACTCAGACAGTCATATCGAGATTAAGTAAACACGTTGTAAAGAGTATTTTGAGGACAGAAATAAAAAAAAATAATCTATACCACTAACATTGCTAGTGATAGTGACCGATTTGTTACAGTGTAATACGGCTTTTGGCGTGTCTAATACGACTGGGTATCGGCACTCGATTTTGACCTTTTATGTTAATATGACGTAACAGTCATATAAAAGTTTGCTTTTATTTTGTTCTTTGCTTCCTTTCAGTCAGCCCGGGAATCTCGGCGGATTGGGGAACCAAAGGAAACATATCGACCCTGACGGTTGCGCTGGTGACCCCCACAACTAGTGTTCAGGGATTCGCTGTAAAGATAAAAGAGGAAAGGGAACTTCGGCTGCCTTCAGGTTCCCTGTGGTCCAGCATAGGTGGGTGGGTGGCAGTTCAGATCGGCTTGTCTTCGGCCCATTCGTCCGTTACAGATGGGATGTTTGTGGCAAATGAAGGAGGAATATACATTGTTGCCATCCACCTATCGATATATGCTTATCGCGGTGGCAATTGGTATGTAACATCATCATCATCATTGTTCCACGTGGCATCAGGGATAGTCTTGTGGTGCTCCTGCTGGAAGCGTGCATCCAGTAGTCACAAGAAGTCAGTCTTGATAATCATCATTCTTCTCGCCTGCTGTACGTCGACAGCTAGAACTTTTACCACCTTTGTTCCACGCTTTCCTTGGAGCCAGAACAACGACTAACGATTTTGGTATTTCACATTTGGAGCTACGCGCCGCTCTAGCTCGGAAAACAATAGACCAATTTGGATATATTAAAATTCTCACTTGAATAAACAAAAGAAAGAAATTATTTCGATGCCGATGCGATTTCTTTTGTTTTATTCCCATGAGCCGCGCGCGGTCTCGGGGGCAAAAGGTTTTTCTTCATGTTAAGAACACGTGGTTTGAAGTGGGGCATTTAATCCACGACAATACATTGATTATAGTTCAGTTATACGACAACTCCTCTTTTCTCTACTTAGCACACTTGAGCTGATGGTGTCTAGCGATGGAGATGTTACCAATAGCAACGGACTTTGGACTTCGATGCCTGTGTCCAGCGGCGGAAGTTATGTACCACTTGCCCTGACGTCCACGGTACGACTTACAAAATGGCAAGCGGTATACCCCATGATAAGATTGTCGTCGCCGCGTGAAGTAGCGATACGACGAGACAGTGCTTTCTATGTAGTGTTACTAGGTAAGTAATACGGCTTTTTAGAACTTGCTGGGTAAATAATCATTTATTATTATTACAATCCATTTTACTTGGTTGATAATCCATTCAATTTGAGTTGGTAAACAATTCACCTGACTTGGTAAACAATCCATCTTACTTGGTCAACAATAATCCATTTTCCTTGGTAAACAATCCATCTTCTTTGCAGGGTCCTGAAGGGGGGTCCCAATCCCGTTTCCCGGCCGCTTTTTTCGCAAAATCCCGTTCCCAGTAGGTGAAATCCCGTTCCCGGTAGGAGCAGTCGGTAAAATCCCGGCGCACGAAAACTGTGATGTTAAAATTGAGATTCTTGCTTTTATCGGTACTATCTCTTGGTCCTGTAGGTTTTATTGTTCATGCACGCCGCAAATGACGAAATTGTTATTATTGCAACCAAATGACAAATTGCTATGCTTGTAATGTCGATTTCTTCCAACATAGTGATTGTCCGCCAGGCCTATCACTAGAAAGGCTTTTCGTGATCCCCCTATTTGAACAGGGATATATTTTATAGGAATTTCTCTTCTGTTGCGCGTGAAGCGCGCCCTGTTTTAATTGAAACGAATTTCATCAAGCCTCAGAAAAAAGGTAGATGAACATTGCATGTTTTGTGTATAGCAAATAAAGCCTGTACTTTGTATTCTTCGTGCACGACGCAAATGACGAAATCGTCATATTGCGGCCCAACGTTCGTAACGTCGATCTCACGCTTACGGGCTTCTTTCGAACATAGTAATTGCCTGCCAGGCCTATCACTGGAGGGCTCTTCGCGAGGAGTTTGTTTTTCCTCGCTAAGATACAAATGTTCTTGTAACGGGCATTCCATTTAAACGGCACGAGCATATTGTCTTTGTTTGCGGGAGATCTCAAACGCAATATTACATGTTTCTTCCTTATGCGAAATGTTTAACGTATTGAAAGAAGAGAACTACGAAAATGCAAATGATATAGAAATTGCTGGAATAATTCCGTAGAAAATTTCTTGTGATCCCCCTTCCAGGGCTTGTTTCGAGAGTTCCCCCCTTTCGCCCACCCAAAATTAAATGATCCTCTGCCCGTATGATATCTCGTCCTCAAATTTGATACAAAAGTTATATCATAAGATTCTATTCAAAAAGCGATTCCGCCGTTTTGAAAATGCCTATGCCAAGTTATTAAACCGTTGACCAAAACCTCGCAGATTCCGAGGGACCAAAAAAGGCAAAACGAGGGGCGAGAAGTAAAATTCTATTTCAGGTAGCCTGCTGTTAGGATAACAGTCTTAAAATGCGAAAAATGGTATAAATTGACGACTTTTTATTAGGATACACAGGATATACAAGGAGAGATTTGAAAAATCTCGTTCCCGTTGAAGCATCTTGATTCCCATTCCCGGTAGACAAATCCCGTTCCCGGTAACCCAAATCCCGTTTTCCCGGCCTAAAAAAAGGCGAATCCCGGCTCCCGTTTTACCCCTTCAGGACCCTGTCTTTGGTAAATAATCCATTTGTAAACAATGCATCTGACTTGGTAAACAATCCATATATAGGCCATCAGTCTTACTTGGTAAACTTCATCGTACTTGGAAAACAATCAATCTTACATGGTAAACAATGTATCTTACTTGGTAAACAATCCATTTTACTTTGTAAGCTATCCATCGTTCTTGGTAAACAGTCAATATTACTTGCTAAGCAATCCAAACAATCCACCTTACTTGGTAAACAATCCATCGTGCTTGGTAAACAATCATTCCTGCATGGTAAACAATCAATCTTACTTGATAAACAATCCCTCTTCCTTGGTAAGAAATCAATCTAACTTGGTAAACAATCCATCTTCATTGGTAAACAATCCGATCATTGTTTATCTGTTTTGTTTATTTTAAGACAAAGAAGATCGTTATTACCGTGGGTGTAATAACACTGGCCCCTGCATTACCCATCATCCCCCACTCTACACGCGACTCGCCGCAGACGTCATGAGTGTGAACTGGACATGCGCAGCACTGTCATCTAGTGACGTCACATATCGATGGCTGAAGAATTATCAGGTAACGTAATCACCACTATATTGCCAAGTAGGCGTGGGCTCGGCCAGGGGGGACATTGTTGAAGCAGGCGCTAATTTCTGGTTTCTGATTTCTTAGTTCAGAGGGAAGCCAGTTGACTGCACTAGGCGAAACAGGGCAAGAGTCTCATTGGCTCAGATAGTTTAATTGGCGGAACAGCAAAGTCAAAATGTGATGTTTATGAAAACGTGGGTCGCGATGCAACGGTATTTTGCTGTAACAGCGAATCTAGGGTAAATAATTAAGCATTATCCTGCGAGATTGCGCAGAATATCGTCTGATACTTAGCCGACGAGGGACGAAGTCCCGAGTTGGCTAAAATCAGACCATATTCTGCAAAATCGAGCTGGATAATGGTTTTATTATTCAGCACATCGATAGCACAAAAACCCCCCAAAAAATGACTTTTTTGTATTATTTACGAGCTCAAAACATCATATTTTCCTCAGAGACGGATATCGCAGGATAGCTGTCATGTACAGAAGACAGCTATTGGCGTTCCAATGACCATATTTGGGCAGTGCATCGATGTGCTGAATAATAACATTGGTAGATGATCTATTTTTATATTTTTGTGCTACTTATGTTAAGGAATTCTCACTGGGAGCTAATCTCGCCATCTCTGACGTCACTACAGCTGCCGCTGGTCAGTACTTATGCATTGCGGTCTCAGACAGTGTCAGTGTTGGATCTAGAATGGCAACTCTGGCGGTTTTTGGTAGGTAATTTTTCTGGACTTTGAAATAGGGTAACGAAATTTGAGATATCTTGTTCGATTTTCTACTATTTACACATTAGGTTACGTTTAGTGCATGCGCACTTTTAAAATTTACAATTAAAATCCAATTAGGTTGCGCGTTGTTTAGTCTCTACCTTATGGCAACTCTCGAACAATCACTACGTACTTTTTCTGCATTGTCCATTTTTCCCGCCCAGAGAGAAACTTTGCTCACCTGGACTGCTGGCACTTGTTTTTTGCTGAGTGGTGGTTACGAATGTCGGATTATGTGTTTAACATAAACTATTTTGCCGTTTTCTTGTTCAAAAAGAGTTGTTTCCAAATTATTGTTATTTGACAATTTAACATTTTCATATTTCTCAGACACCACGCCGAAGTTCCAAGAAAGTCATTACAAGAAAGTTGTGGCAGAGATGACAGAGCCTGGGACGGAGATTCTCTTGCTCCGGTTTTCAGCACTAGACAAACAAGAAAGGGCAACAGATGTTTTCCTCAACATTACAAGTGGTGGGTACCAATGGCACTTTGCAGATACGGAAGCCCATCAATAGGAGCTAACAACTCCTATATACAGGCCTTGGAGAGAATCTTATTACACCGATCTTTTTTTAGAAATGACTCGGGCTACATAGGCTTGCCCCAAGTCGTCCGTCCTGTATGTTTTTCCTTAGAGCAAAGTGAAGTAAAAAAGCGCACGGTCCCGTGTTTTTCCAAAAGGCGCGCGGGAAAGGACTTGTCCGTTGTACAAAAAAGCCATTAAAAAAACGGAACAACGGACTTTGGGAAAGTCTAACCGCGGAGGGGATGTTTCTTACAGCAGATTGTGCGCCCATATGCCATTTTTAGATTCCTACTACGGAAAAGGAAAGAGAAGTCAAGGGTGACTACGGAAACCCAAGCCAAGGGTAATGGGGAAAGCCACTAGGGTAATGGGGAAAGCCACTAGTGTAATGGGAGAAAGCTACTAGGGTAATGGGGAAAGCCACTAGGGTAATGGGAAAAGCCACTAGGGTAATGGGAAAAGCCACTAGGGTAATGAGGAAAGCCACTAGGGTAATGGGGAAAGCCACTAGGGTAATGGGGAAAGCCACTAGGGTAATGAGGAAAGCCACTAGGGTAATGGGGAAAGCCACTAGGGTAATGGGGAAAGCCACTAGGGTAATGGGGAAAGCCACTAGGGTAATGGGAGAAAGCCACTAGGGTAATGGGGAAAGCCAAGGTAGAAGAAACATATTCTTACGCATTGCTTTCCTTTGAAATCTTTCTGAAACCTGATTCTGTTCATCCCTGTAGGTGACGAAGGTGGCATCTTCGCCCTCACTCCTTCTGTTTCAACTAGCCATGCAGCGCTAATTCTATCACGCCCTCTCGACTTCGAACAAGAAGCAACTCACCAACTCATCATCATGGCTACGAACACCGTCACGCAACGCTACAGCAATGTCAGCGTCACGGTGAACGTTACGAACGTTAACGATCACGCCCCAGTGTTTAACAAGAGGTATAGGTCCATGCACGTTATGCCTGGTTCACACTTGAACGAAAGCGCAAGGACATGAAACTCATACATTTTGTCTTATGTGGTTCACACTAGAGCTTAAGACCAAGTAAATCGAGACGTTGCGTTCCCTTGTGCTCGGGCTTGCGTCTACTGTTGCTGATTAGGACTGTGTTCGCGTTTGCGCTTGCGCCGCTATGATTCACACTTGTCTTGCGCTTGTGTCCTGCACTTGCGTTTTAATGTCGACAAGCCTTTAGACAACCTTGTATTCGCTACCACAGTTTTGCAGAAATGTCCTTTTATCCAAGCAATAGTAAATTAAATAATTTTTCCCTCCCAGGTTCCTGGATCTCGATGTGCCGGAAAACACAACAATGGGGACAACAATATACCAGGCTCATGCTACGGATGCCGATAAGAGCCCCGGTGGTCACGTGACCTATCGTGTGATCAGTAGAAATTTCCCGGATGTCTTCGTCATTAACAGTACATCCGGGAACCTCACCGTCAACAGGAGCTTGGATCGAGAGGGAAACTCAAGTTTTGTGCTTACTATTGTTGCGAGTGATGGGAGATATGAAGGGTGCATGGTCCTGCTAGTAAACATTTTAGATGTTAATGATAATTACCCTGTCTTCGTGCCGCAGAACTATACCGAGGTCATCTCTGAGGATGCCTGGGTTGGGCAACCTGTGTTACAGGCGTCTGCAGTAGACATAGACAGCGGTTCAAATGCTCAAATCGTCTACTCTATTGTGAGAGGAGGGGATTCGTTCAGTATAGATAAAATGACTGGAGTCATAAGCGTTGCCAAACTTTTAGACTTTGAATCCATCAAGAAGCATAATCTTCGGATTCAAGCTCGCGATCGTGGAAACCCGACTTTAGAGTCACGTGACCATGCTTACGTAACTATTAGCGTCACTGATGCAAATGACAACAACCCAATATTCATTGCGAATAGTTATGCCTTTAGTAAACCCGAGAACATCACATTTGGCTCAGTGGTCGGGCGGGTGAGTGCGACAGATGATGATAGTGACATGAATGGCCAAATCATGTACTCCATTCCAGATAAAAATGCGCAGAAAACTTTTACTGTGAACGCCAGCTCTGGAGAAATCACAACAGTTACCACACTAAACCGCGAGACCGAATCGGGCTACAGCTTTGTTGTCATGGCAACAGACGGTGGACTGTCACCTCGTATTGGCTTCACCTTAGTTAAGGTGGCTGTGACCGACATCAACGACAACAGCCCAATTTTCAAACCCCAGAATTACTCGACATCAGCGTCTGAAGGCACAAGTGTAGGCTCTACAGTTACATGCGTGAGAGCTGAGGATGCAGATTTAGGGACTAATGCGGCGATAACTTATCATATACTGGAGGGTAATAGTAATGGGGCATTCAGAATACTACAAGATGGATCAATCGTTCTGAATAAGACTTTAGACCGTGAAAGTATCGACCGGTACATTTTGATCCTCGATGCCAAGGACAGAGGTCGACCCCAGCTAACGTCACGTGACCATGCGTTTGTGAATATTGCTATTGTAGACACCAATGATAATTACCCAGAATTCAACGCTAGTAGATATTCTGTGAATATTACTGAGAATACCAAGAGTGGATCTCAGGTCCTCGTTGTTTACGCCACTGATCAGGACATCGGCTCAAATGCAGCGATTCTGTATTCTATGGACCCTGCAAACGAGAATATCATTAACGAGTTCTTTTCTATTAATGCAACGACAGGGTGGATAAAAACCAAGAAAGACTTAGACTTCGAGTCCAACATGCAAATCTTCAAGTTCCGAATCGTCGCAAAAGACAAAGGAATACCATCGTTGTTTTCATCTGCGTTGGTCGTTGTCATGGTAATAGACATAAACGATAACTATCCGAGTTTTGTGGATCTCCCGTCAAATACTTCCATTCGTGAGAATTCACCATCCAATGCAACGATACTCATTGCTCATGCGCTAGACGCTGATTCGGGGTCGAACGGGCAAGTTGTTTATGGTATTTCAAAGCTAACGGATTCGGACGGAATACCCATATTTAACCAGTCAATAATTGGTATTGACCCTTCATCAGGTCGGATATTTACCTTAAAATCTTTAGATAGGGAGAATATACATGTGTATCACCTTACTGTCAATGCGTGCGATATGGGATCAAGGATATTGTGCACGCAGGGAAATGTAACCATAATCGTGCAAGACGAAAATGATCATAGTCCACAGCTCAATATTCCCCTGCAGGTCAATATCACAGAAAATGAACCGGTGAATACCACGATATTCATTGCTAACGCTACAGAACTCGACGCGGGCTTCAATGCCGAAATCATTTTCGCTATCACAAAAGTCACTGCAGGAGACAATAACTTTTCTAATGCTTCCAAATTCGGAATTGATAACCACACGGGACGGTTTTACACGATGGAGGTGTTAGATAGAGAAAACATCGACCGTTATCAGGTAACAATAGAAGCTAGAGACACAGGGAACCCGCCGAGGAGAACTGCTAAAAGCGCTGCTATTTTTATAGATGACGTCAATGATAATTCACCGCGATGCGCTCAGCGATCTTTCAAGGTAAATGTACCGTTTACTGACGAAATAACTGGGATTTTAAACGTCAATGCGACGGATGCGGATGAGGGATAAATTCCGTGATTAATTATGACCTGGACGTCCTGAACGTCACAGGCGGGGACTCTGAATGCCAGGACAAGTTTGTTATTTCAAGTAATGGGAGCATTTCTAACACGGAAGCCCTTAAAGAACCTTGCACCTACGAGTTACTAGTGGAAATGAGCGATCGCGGGAAGCACAGCCTCCATGGTTCGTGTCAAGTGACGTTAAAAATATCGGTCAAAGGAGATACAGATACGAGTAAAAGCAAAGGTAGGACTTTAGGGAATCAAACCCATGGAATTTGTTCTCTGCTGGTTTTCAAATCCGAATGGTGGAGAACCCGAGCGTCAAAAGTCATCGGTATGTCAAGTGCTGTCAGTTACTGCAGGTTTGGGCGGGATCAGACAAAGAAAAGGGTACAAAGCTATCACAAGTCACAATGGGCTGTTCCATATGATGATATGAACCTAGAAATTCCACAGGGGTCGCTGTTTGCCCATGGCCACAGGGCCATTCATTTTACCCTCGAATTTGCACAGGGTATTCATTTGCAACTGTTTGCCCCTGGCCACAGGGCCATTCATTTTACCCTGGAATTTCCACAGGGTATTCATTTGCAACTGTGGAATTTCCACAGGCCCACAAGAGAACGAGGAATTGCCACAGGGGTAGAGCAATTTTGAAAATGTGGAGTTCCTCGATAGGGGGTACGTTTTTTTTTTGGAACAGCCCAATTGTGCAGGGTGTTTTTCATCCCTTAAGGCTCCCTCTTATGGTCGGGCCCTAGAGGCAAAGAATATAAAACTACGAGACCAGAACATTTTTTTCACTGCTTGCGCCTGGCCGACTGCAAAGTCTATCCAGCAGCAACTCGTTATTTCCCTTGTTTTATGATTGACTAAATTCGCGCTTGAAATTTGCTCTATCTACTTACATTTTACAGGTCTCTCATCCGAACAGCAGGCGGTAGTCATCGGGGTGCTTGTTCCTGTCTTTATTTTAGGCATCGCAGTCACGTGGATAGTCTGCAGTAAATGCCGACAAAGGTAAGTTAGCCGAGGTCTTGCAGCGGCTTTTCCTTCCGCCCAGGCAAGGATCTTTGTATATTTTTGACAGATGTGCATCGTTAGAGCGGCTCAAATTTCTCTCATGTGAGTCACACAATTATTACTAAATTGAGAACACCAAAGAGACTTTTGAAGAAACAGCAATACCAAATTAAACAGTCTGCTGTAGGACATCAAAAGAAAACCTCGTAAACAAGCCCTCGGGAAGCTAGAATTTCGTTACTCAATCACGCGAGTCCATGGATTAGCTACATGTAAGATGGCTCATAATCATTGTCTGTGTTCGGGTCACCACACCCAGCTAAACTATAACTCATAGGGTACATAAGACAACAAATACCGTAAAATATATTACAAAAATCGACAAAAATACACCATTTTCTCAAGATATGCCTAGTGCGCAACAAGCTTCCACTTTACGGCCAGTCTATCAACAGCCACTTGAAGGTCTCCGCTGATGGCCTGATTTTGAACGTTGGAGCATGAGCAGAAAGTTCTCTCTGTAACAAATCTTTCTCTTTCTCTCTGCAATAATCTCTCTCTTTCTCTCCGTAACAAATGTCTCTCTCTCTGTAACAAATCTCTTTCACTTCATTCTCGTACCCAGAGCTCCCCGGCTTGTCAGCTCGCAGGGGAGGCTCTGGGGACATCTTGAGGACCGTCGGTGATTGGCTGATTTTGAGCGTTGGAGCATGCGCTTACAGTAAAGGTCTTTCTCTCAGCGGCTCTGTATTAAATCTCGCGCATGCGTCAACGGCTGTCACCAGAGCCTCCCCCGCGAGGTGACAAACCTCTCTGATTTTGAGCTCTGGGTACGAGAATGGGACAAGTCAACAGGGAATCAGCACGAAAAACTGATTCCCTTGTTAAACGTTTTTCTCCTTCAAATGTGACAGTTCGAAAGAAATATCCTTATTCTCACTTTCAGATCATCAGACAGAGACTCTAAACATAACAGCAAGAATATAGTGTAAGTGACCCTGCCTTTTTGACTCTAAATATATAAATAAATATATAAATAAATAAAATACCAAAGAAACGTGCCCATTTCTCGGAGAAATGCGTCTAATTAATCATGTTGCGTCATTATAATGCGTTTATAGTCTTGATCATGTAAACTGCAAGTCCAGACGCGTGGTATATAATGGCGTCTCGCCGGTGCCACCATAACTCGGGACTGGGAATGTTGATTATTGTTTCGTCTCGAAAGTCCCTCACTAGATGCAATCCATTCCTTATTATGTTTTTCAATTATATCTTGTTTGCACCTGTTTGTTCGTAGATTCCATTGATAAAGCCCTGACCAAACGAAACGCAAGCTCACGCAAGTCAACGCAAGTTTTGCTACTTGCATTTTCATGCAGCTTGCGTCTCGTTTGGCCACCACATCGCAAGTGTACGCAAGATGATCTAAGCCGTTCCAATTTTCTTTGTTTTCCAAATTAAGGCAAAATGCTCTGGCCAAAACAACTCATCAAAATGTTGCACTCACATATCTCTAGCTTTAAAAGAAAGTCGGTGAGATTTCTTTATTTCTCTCGTCTCGTTTAACAAGAAAAACACTATCTATCTAAAGCTTGAGCGCGCGTTCTGTGTTCGAAGGTGGCGTGATCATTCTGTCACTTCCTTGTAAGGCAAATGATTCCAAATATGGTTTTGGCCGTGAGGTGTTGCAAAAGGTTAAAATTATAAGTTACATATACGGAGGCGAGTAAAAGGACATTTTCTCTCCACAGCTACAATGACGGGAATTCTGGGGTGGAACTTCAAAGCGTGCAAGAACTTGATGAAAGCTGTACAAACCAAGGATGCAATAACATCTGACGCCGAACTCTATTGCGTATGTGCTAGTTTCCTTGGTCCCTTTGTCGGGTGACAGGATTCTTACTGTTTGTCCTAAGTAAGAAACGCTGACTAAACGCAAGTCCGGCTTCTTTTCGGCGGTCATCCACTCTTATATCGGAAGAGTGTGGACGTTGGTTTATAACAATGCGCGAGGAATCTGTGCAGGGTCAGGGTACATAAGTACCAAAATTCAGCCAGTAATACTCAGTGTACACTTAGACATGCATATTAAATGAGCATGAAACAAAAGATTGTGCAGGGTCAATATCACGTGATAGCCCCTCTCAACATCCAGCCCACGCTATTGTGTTGACCCTTTGAAATTTGCCAGGCTTCCTTACCATTCCACTCCATTAACTATGCTTTGATCTGTTTGATGTCAACCTCATCCAATAATAGACTTCCTCGGCTTGCCCGTTTGTTTTGCCCATATCAGACCACGTGTCATTCCCATGAGTATTCTCTCTTTCTTTTTCTGCTACGCACCGAAGGGACCGAAGGATATATGAATATGGAAGCGCTCCAAACAAAGAGAGAATACTCATGGGAATGACACGTGATCTGAAATGGGCAAAACATTACGCCCAAGCAGAGGAGGTCTATTGTGGAATTTGGCAGCTAATAATAAAACATTTCTAGAAATCTAACTATCTCCTATGTTGTTTGGGACTGCGACGTTGGCTCGCAGCAGGTCAATACCAATAATCTAGGTTATATATTGTTGTCACTAGCTGGGAGTTGGCTAGCAACCGTTAATTATTTACCATTAATCTAGATATCTATGTTTGTTTAGTAACTAGCTTTTTTCGTTGGTTAGCAACCGGTAAACATTTACAATTTATCTTGGTGTCTATGTTTGCTTAGTAAACTAGCTATGCGTCAGGACAGTGACCGTTGTACGTAATGTTGTCCTTCTGCTGTTTGGTAACCAAGGTGTTCACCATAGCAACCGATACATATTTAGTGTTTGCTTTACTTGTCGGTTAGCAACGGTTTAGCTATATCATAGCTATAAAATACGATCACTTTCTAATGTGAACCACAGTCAAAGTAGCATTCGTGTGGATATCTAAGCTTGGTTAGTACATTCTGGGCTAATTGTAGATTGTTCATATACGTGCAGCGATGGGTTGCTCATCATCTTGTGCAGCACTTCGTCGAAAATCAGAAATTGTCCCAGTCAAGAGCAGCTGTGGGAAACAAAAAGGGACTCCATCAACTAGCGGTAAACCACGAAAGCAAAATCCAGAAGGAAAACAACCACAAAAAGCTGAACCTTTGCCGAAGACGAACCAAGACGACGAAATTCAAGGTAACGCTGCAAGTGGAACTTGGTCGCAAAACATGTACGTACTGAAGAGCACTACAGAAATATAAACTGTGCTGATAACCATGCATTGGATATCTTGCTATAGCCATCTCTAGCGAACGTCCGTTAATTTAAGGTTAGGAGTACTACGCATCAACATCATCTTTTAACACGGTTAAAACATCAGGCGTTTACACGTATTATAAATTGTCTAATAAATAATTTACCTATAATAATAACAAAAGTCTAAAACTATATGCAGTGTATACAGTTATAGCCTCTTTTCCATGAGTGCCGTGTTGTAGCTAGAAGTCAACAGCTGACGAAAATTGTTCACAGATTTTGCTTGCCTTACATGACTGGGCAGATTGTTCCACTATAGGTGAAGCTGTTTTTATAGTAGTTAGTACGTGGCAGTTCAGTTCAGTTCATTAGCACATATTTCGACATTACAAACAAAGTGTACAGTACAAAAAAGAAAACAACTATAAATAAAGAACAGCAATCCTATTCTCGGAATTTCTGAGATTCCAAGAGTTATTTTTTAGATATGTAGCTTTGATCAGGGGGTGGGGGTTAAAATCACGGGATTTGGTCTCTTTGGGGGTGATCTTGATCTGTAATAAGATTTGAGGGCCGAAATATGTGTCCAAATTGTTTTGTCCGTTTAAGAAAGAGAGAGAGAGAGATTACTTGATGAGGAGACGATAAATTAGGCCTCGTCCACACACCACTCTACTCATTAGCCATTCCTAATGCAAATGAGGACACTCTATTGTCTAAGTTCATTTGCATTAGGAACGGTCAGATCGGCGTATGTCCTTAGACCCGGGTCTGGAAGGGGGGGTCCTGATCCCGCATTCCCGCTCATTTTTTACTACAATCTCGTATCCCGCACTTTTTAATCGTAAATCCCGAATCCCGTTTTTCCCTTCCCAAAAATACATTAAAAACAACGTTTATTTGACACATCCGAGAATACGTGAGAACACTGGGGCTGAGCAATGAGTTTCGACGAAATCCGGCCCAAGGGAACCGAAAAATTGTTGTCGATAAAGCGGAGAGTTCGAGATAGCAAGGTACACTTTGTTGGAAAATAAGACCGTTAGACGAAGTTAAATTATTTTCAGCTAGCGATGTTTTAATGTAACCGAGTTCGAATTACCGTCTATTACCTTGAAGCATGCCATTTCCTTAGATAAGTGCATCTAAGTCACACTGCCACGCATATTGCGTCCTCAGGGAAAAGGTCTCAGCGCCACTGCCTGCCGTCTGAACCCTAGCAAATGTGACCTCGGGGTTTTGCGCGGGCCTTTACTTCTTGCGATTTCTTCTCAATCCGCGAAGCTTCAGAAATGTGTAATTAAACATAGCGGAACACTGAATTTCTCCTTGTGAATTGCCACGGTTTTGACGGTATCCTCATCTTTGGCCGAAAAAATGACGCCAAAACTTTGACCAGCAGAAGCTGCAGAGGTGGCATCACTACTTGCCATATCTTGTAGCTAAATCCTCAGGGTTACAATAGATATTTGAAGAGCTTTCAAAGTGATCGAGACAATCCGTATAAAATGTTGCATAAACTGGTATAAGATTACAACGTAACTTTCCTGGCATCCGGTTGAAGCAAAATAAACTCTGCTTATTGGCTGGAAATACGTCTTGACAGTTTCAATCAAATAAACCAGACACTCTAAGAAAGCAGATACCTTATGATTAGCACTCTTTCGCAGCAAAAGTCTACTGGTGCTGTACCCTCATATTTCCCGCGATTTCCCGAAAGACATCCACAGAATCCCGCATCCCACGCCCATATTTTTGCAAATCCCGCATCCCGGACGGCAGTCAAATCCCGAATCCCGCTCAATTATTTTGTGTTTTCCCGAATCCCGTGCCGAATTTTTGTCAAATCCCGGATCCCGCGAATACCCTTCCAGACCCTGTTAGACAACATTTAAGGCAGCATTTTAGTCAAACACGGAAATTTCGTGATGGGTATCTTTTAGGGTAACAAATTATTTGTGCCACGCCATTTTTGGTGTCTTTCAGGCAGGGTTGAAACTGAAAATTCCCGACGATCATCCTCGACCAAAAATACGGGAAGCCGCCCTGGGACTGAAATGAAAATATCCTAGTTATTAGATATACATCACATGTACTCATTATAAAATTATCACTAATCGGGCCCCAAGTTATTTTGAAACAACGCCATTTATGTGATCTTCGGCGTGATCACCGAAGAACGGTTTGTTAAAAAATATTGACAAGCGTCGTTCTGTCACCGAGGCGAGGAAAACTAGGTCTTATGCCGGTTATGCGAGGAAATCAGAATGTCGATTTTATGCGAGGAAAACCCGCATAATGCGAGGACGTTGGCAGGTCTATAAATCTTACTCATAAGAAATTTGACACCGAACTAAGTCATGAGAAACATAACACCTGGTGCTTATGATTCTATGGCCAACAGGGTAACCATGGCAACTAGTTCGCTAACAAATGTACGGTAAACAAGCATACAGTGATGCTGAACAATGTCTGCATTAGGCCTAAAGAAATACATCTAGCAGAGTTCCCCTTTCCCCCCTCTTTCTTCCCGCCTTGACTACCGGGGCCACTACTGCTGGGCGTGGTCGAAAGGGTCATCCTCTCCCCGGAAGAGGGCAGACCCCCTACCCTGTAGTAATAACTCTTTGGCAGCTTGCTTATCAGGGACGACACATAAGCTTTGACGCTAATCGCCGAAGACCACTTGAGTTGACCAAAGTGTGCCGGGGGGTTATTTACAGTCACTTAGCAGCGCCCCTCTGCCTCACACATAACATCGTAGAATGACATGTAGTAGTATCCATCATAGCCACCTACTTGCTTCTGGCACCTCCAGGAAAAACCCGTAGACGCATCAAAGTCCAGCAGAATCCCCCGGGTACATAATTCCTACCGTCTGCTTTGTACTGTCTCACGCTAAAAACACAGAAACGCTCTGACGCGCAAGAAACACTTGAAACCCGCGGCATCATAGCGGCACAGCGGAAGCTACCACAGCTAGACCGAAAGAGGTCCCAAGGTTTATAGGACCATCCGGTTACCCATGTGCGTCCCATGTCCACAGAGCGCCCTACTAATTTCGACCCTGCAGCGACGCATAGCTTCTTGTAACAAGATACTCGCCGAAAGTTGTGGTAGCTCTGTGGATCTCTACCGTCAGTTAGCTTGTAAAGTCCAACTTTTTTCCACTTCATGGTAGCCCTTCGGTCCGTAAAACAGATGCCCTGTCTCCGACAGCCACACAGAATCCCTCTGATGAACAAGAGACGTCGTTCAGCGAATCAGGAGTCGCTATGACTTGTCGCGAATGGGTTTCCCAGCCATCTGTTGTTTGTAACACAACGCCGCGTGACGTTATCAGCGCGACGCAATTTTTAGTGTCCATACAGCTTATCCTTCCATTATACATATCGTCGTCCTTAGGGACATTAACAGTCACGATAGTTTTAAATCCATCGTCCGTTATGACAATTCCGTTCGAGTTCTTGCAGTCTTGATTGTACTGATGAATGCCATTTGTCACGCCATAACATCTAGTCGATGTCACGCATTCCACGTCCATTAGGCGAATACATTTAGGGTAGGTCCTATGCTGCCATGTTTTCCCCGAGTCTGACGTCGTAGAAACTTTGTATTCCGCCTGGAATATGGCATATTGGACATTCTCGGTTCTTGCTGCTGTGGCCAGGAGCGTTATAAACAGGCCAAGAATGAGCGTGTTGATCATCAACAAACACATTTCAATATATTAAGCTGCAAACGAGAATAAAACAAATAATAGTTAAGTAATCTTTTAAAATCTCAAACAGTTTCATCTGAAACTATTATCCTTAGATAATATAATATAAATAATATAAAAATGATACCAATCACGAGTTTGGCATCGAAAAAGAAATCGAAATATCGTAACCCAATCTTTGTCCAAATTTGTTATCTGTTAACATATTGGTGGCCACGATGAAATACCATTTCACATACGTACATTGTACATCACGCGTCACGTACGCGGTCACACGACCTTTATTGCGAAACTAGCCAGACTCACTTTTGCGAAATCGAGTCCTAATGTCCTAAATTCACGAGAGAAGCAACAAACTGCCAATGTAGGACTTTCTCCGGATTTACGGACGTTCGCCAAAGAAAGGAATGAAACTATCGTCTGTAATTTACACAAGGGGATACTAGCTACATGATTAGCTCGGGATCGAAACATTTGACTGATTTGACTTTGCTAGGGAGCTAAATACACCGCTGTTTTGTCTTCATTCCAAATGCAACTGCAAACAATCAGTGATTTCGGAAGAAAATATTCCCGGAAAGAACAATTTAGATCGCCAGTGTATCACGAACCTACTAGTACCCAGATAACCCTTGGTTTTCTGAATCTTATTACCTTGATTTGGAGCAGTTTTTTCCCTCTCATCTTCAATTAATATGTTCGATTCGTGCGCCGTGAAGCCTATATTCATGCTGAAGAGTAAGTGATGTAACAACGGAAGTGACGTTATTAAGTACAAACGATGCAATATTCATGCTTTGATGTGCTGCAACAACACCAAGTTATTTTTTTTGCGTGACACGAAACACCCCCAAACTCCCGTTTGTTACCATAGTGGAGATTTCTTGAAATGCGCGCCTTAACTAGAGGTTCTATCTTCCGTAGAAAGCATTTTAAAATGAGGTTTCCGATATTGGCATTATTGAAAATCATAAAAATACTATATTGCAAGACTCTACATCATGTACTGCTAGCAGGGTAGCTGGGTTAGCAAGCACAAAGGGAAGGCGAGAGGGCAAGCTACTCATGCTAACCATTTAGAAACGTTTGTGGCGTAATGCCAATTCAAGGGGAATATAAAACATTTCTGCCAATCAAACTCAGTCGAACTGTTATTTATTTGTTCAAAACGTTTCTCCAGGTTTAATTCACGATATTCAAAATATTTTACAAACATTGGCTTTAATTGTTTAGACATGGCTACAGGTGTCTAGCCAACTAAAGGCGTGAGACTTTGCTGCTTGGATGGCACGCTTTTCCTTCTCTTGGTTATTCAATCTAAAGAAACAAAAATATCAACTTGTGACTTATTTTGTAACACTTCTTTGAGTCTTTAATGAAATATATGCATCAGAATGAGCTCAGGTTGTGTTATTTGTAATCATTCTTTGTCATACGAACGAGACAAAATTTCATCATTGCTCAACAATCATGCTACCATGTTAGGGCTAACAGAGTGGGAGTCCTGTGGTTTGTTTCTATAACTGGCACTGAAGCGAGCAGTCTTTTTTTTTCCCTTGATGCTTGAGCAAGCTCTTTAATATTCGTGTCCACTGCTCAAGTGGAAAAAAATCCATTTATCCTCAAATAGGCATATCATCATAGAACTAGTACCCCCAGCCCTGTACAGGCATGGTGAGCTGGGAGTAAGAGGCATTTTATCAAGTTTTCATACATTTTCACTAAACTTAGCCCCCCCCCCCCCCAAGCTTACCATACAATCTCACTACTGTACACACTACAAACTACCAAAAAATCACCTTAATTACCCTCACCATTAATGATTGGTACTTTTCCTGGCTGCATGACAAAGACAATCTACAATGCATACATAGTCTTCAGAACTGGAAGGGAAGCAACAGGTACTATAAGGTGGAGAGCCTTGAGGTGTTACCAAAGAAACAGTATTATGATTATCATAGCAATCCAAGAGCCATCAGAATAAAATCCACTTCCTCACAAAGTTTCAGTACAGGTCTGTGGAATAATCATCATCTGGCATGCTATGCAAGAAAACACCAAACATGGTAGACTGGGGGTACTTTAAGGTCTCGGTCAGATATATGATACGACATTTTTCCTGGAATTCAGTTAATAGAGTCCTAAAGTACATTTCTAAATCCCCAAATGAAGCATCAACTGATTTCCTTGGTTTCAATAGCCCATTCGTTTGTATTGCTTGCCACTCATTTTCTGTATTTTATTTAACTTTACACTCTTTTTCTAGCACTTAGGTCAAATTTTCACCTTCGAAGCTCCTGACCTCGCATGATTTAAGATATCGGCGTCAAATTTTCTGTGCCGTTAGAAGATGATAACAGGGCTCGATCTTTACTTTTGAAAATAGTAGTCAAGATTCACTAGCCATAATAATATATTTTCTACTAGCCACACCATGCATTAACACACATGAATTAATGCTATAATTTCTAATCTTATTACCCGTACCTGTTTAGTTGCAAAACAGCAGCCCCTGCAGTCAAAACAGCAGTCTGAAAAAGATAATCCAAGAGAATACCAATAAATATATTATACTGATGATTACATTATTATCTACTGATTAATTAACAAATATGCTGGTCTCTGAAAGAGAGTTTTTCAACAAGTCTGTTTTCAGATATATGCTTGTCAATTTGATCTTCATAGACCAGCAATAGAGTATATACATACATAAGGAAAGGACTAATGCCTAGTGACTAATACTAATGACTAAAAATCCAGAATATACATGATTGTCGTCGTCGATCCTATAACTCCAGGAGGAGTTACACAGGAATTGCTACATTAAGCAGCCAGTACAACATGTCCTCGTCAAGACCTGTAGCACAATCACCATGTACATCTGAGGTCGCTGAAGTAAAATTGTTCCTATCAACTAAAATATTCAACAAATTACAATAAAATTTGGCATCCAAATGAAGCAATGATTTATCTTTGAGTACCAATTCCCAAAAGTCATATTTGTATTTATTTAATGTGCGATATTGCGGAAAAATATGGTGAATTTTGCTCAAATATGCATGTAACGCGTAACAGCTCATTTGTAAGCATCACAGCAAAAAGTAAAATAATTGATTTTAGCATTGCTCGATTTCGAAAAAACAATTCAAAGATATTTATATTGCCAGATTGTAGTTGAAAGTTCAATAAAAATGGTTGATTTTTATAGGAGAACGGGAAATATATTATGGCAAGGTTTGTTTCAAGACATCATGTAACGCGGCGCTCTTTTAGAGAACGCAGACATCAAACCACAAGAACTAGCAACTAGAAATCAATATTGAGATCGGAGAAAAGTTTATTCATAGAAAGTTCATTATAGTATTTATCGAAATGTAAAAAGATATTGCTTGAATATTCAAAGGCAGCGAGGTTTTGAGCGATTTATTAATTCGGAAACACATTTTACTCAAAAATAAATAGGCCAAAATCCCCTGTTACATACCTATACTTCAGCTCATATCTCAGTCGCTGTTGAATGTTGACAGCTCAAATCAATATAATATGCAAGTTCATTCACGAAAGTTAATAGTTCGCCAGAAAACTGAGTGTTATTGGCCCTAAAAGCCGCGCAAATACGAGTAAAGCATTTCGGAAACATTGTTCTTGTTTCATCTTGTGCATTGCGAAGCGCATTGATCAAATTACACGCGCAAAACGTGAACTCAAACGAAGCCGTATTTGCGACAATCCTGTATTCCTTTCTTGTTCAAAGCAACACCGGAAGACTTAGTAACCTTTCCTGGTTATTTGTGGGGTGTTTTCTTGAATTTCCAGGGGTTTTAATGAGGAAATTATGCGCTCAAGGTCCGACAACGCGGCGTTGCGTTACATACGATTTCGCAACAACAATATTGAAACAGCTCCACGCTTGAAATGCCTTGAGATACGAACTCGCCGTTAACGAATACACCATATTAGCTCTATAGAATCATCTTTCAACCTTGTATATAACTTTCGTAGCATTTTTGCAATGAAAATCCACTAAAAAATTATGTTTTTAAATGAGTGTTACTATTTTGTCATGCCCGCAAGGCATCATGGGTTATGGCTAATAAAGCTGTAAATACTTAATAAATGCGAAAAAATATATAAATCACCTGAAAATGTGTTATCTTATTGATATTAAATCAAATAAGAGTGCTTAGAGGGTAGTTTGAATATTTTCTTGAAATGGCCTTATGTTACACAAATGTACATGGTGATTGTGCTACATGTCCAAGCTGTGCCAGGCCTCTAAAGCCATGAGGGGCGGCATAGACCCAGCACTTGTTAACAATATGTACTAACCACTGTGTCATATCCTCCATTCTGCTTGTCCATTGTAGCTCTGAAATTCATTTATAATACAACATCAAGAACAGAAAGTGAAATACTCAAGATGACTAGTACTAAAATTCTGGCAAAAATCAGATAAGTTTGTTTAACGAGTCTGATGCAGTAAATGCTGCAGAAGGGTTTCCAGTTAGTGTACCACTCAGACTTTAGATACAGAACATGCTTTCTTCAACGCCTTTGGCTCAAAGCGAGCTGGGATTATTCTAGTCATCACGGTGGCACTGTAAATGAATTTAATTTTGCATGAAATTCTTTCTAAGGGACCGTTCATTTTTTATCAGGGAGGGGGGGCTGGTGGAAATGAGGGGGGACCCTGTATTTTTTGGGTGCCCCCCTTTCATGTCCGTAGTTTTTTAGGTGCCCCCCCCAAATCCAATGTATTTTTTCTGATGCCCCCCCCCCCCCCCATCTTATAAATGCTTGCCCTGCCAGATAGACTCTTGTGCGAGTGATGCAGTCTCATTCTTCTTAATAGCAGATAAAACTTTTTTCTTCTGTCAAAGCTAAGGAACCGATCCCCCCTCAGAACTATTGAACGTTTTCGTGAAACCCCCTCCAGCCCCCTTTTTGACCTAGTAGAAGACATTTTACAGAAAGATTGTGTCGGCATTTTTCTTTCGTTGCGCGCGAAGCGTGCCCAACTTTTGATAAGCGCATTTCATCAAGCCTCAGAAAAAGGGTAGATGAACATCCATTTCTTTGTGTATAGTAAACAAAGCCTGTCACGAGCCCAGGAATTAAATACGCTAACTATGATGAAAGCTCCTAGTGAAGGGCTCCTCAGCCTTTAGGTTATATTTTTCATGCGCGCAACTATGCGCTGCAAATGACAAACTTATTATTATCCTTGTGCGTGAAGCGCGGCCCAAATGACGAATTTCTATGCTTGTAAGCAAGCGTTGAACTCACGCTTACCTAAGGGGTCTTCTTTCGAAAATAGAGATTGCCTGGCAGGACTATCATTGTAGGGAGGGCTTATTTTTCTTGTCAAAAAACTCAAAACGCATATTAGATGTTATTCTTCATGCGCGCAAAGCGCGCCAAAATTTTTATTAAGTATTGAGTGAAGTCAGCTTTAGTACCAAGCTGCGAAATATTCGCAGAGTAAAAAATTGAACAGATTTTGAAAAAAATGTTGTTGCAGGACGTTATCACTTATTATCACTTACCACTGTTGCACTACTAATATATTTGAGCAAAAAATGAAATATTATGAAAAGAAAACCTGATTGGGTAAGCAGGCGAGAGTTCATTTAATGAATATGGTCATAAACTTGCCACGAATAATCCACAGCATGGTTCGCCGTTACATGTTTCAACTAAGCTATATGTTTCTGGTGAAGTTAAGTAGAAAAATGCATAGATAGAGAAGTTGCTGGAATAACTACTATCTGTAGCTGTTTCACTCTCTTCATTGTCCAAATCTTGCTGAAAAAATTACGACCCTCTCCAGAACAAGAAAAATTTGTACCATCCCTATAGGCACGCGAAAAATATTAGAACCCTCCCCACAAAAATAGGAGCCCTCACACGTTCCTTATACCAAGCCTTGAATAGACACTGAGTTGTAGTTGTACTGTGAGTATTTTCTTGCCTACAGCATGCTGTAAAAAATACAAACTTTTCGTTCCCTCCCTGTTATGTGCTTGTATTTTTTTGGTGACCCTTTAGGGGCGTATTTTTTTGGGTGGCCCCCCTTTGAGGCTGTATTTTTTGGGTGCCCCCCCCCCCCTCTCATTTCCACCAGCCCCCCCTCCCTGATAAAAAATGAACGGTCCCTAATAGCAACCTTTTCTTTTTATTTTTCGTGCCATATGGTCTTAATAGAGACTTGGTTATGTACCATGAGATGAAAAACAACCAATCAGAATGCAGGAATTATATTGTATACAGGAATATGCAGGAATGACATTGTGATGCGTGGGATATTCTGCATTAGTCAAATCACACTAGTGGTCTATTGTCAATGCTGTGTTCTGATTGGTTGAGCTACTAGTAGGCTATAAGTTATAGCCTACTAGTAGCGAAAAGTGTCGGATTTGAAAGCCAGAAAATGACAAATGACCAGACCAAAAACGTTTTTGGCAATACAGATTGACCTACTAGTGTTATTTGACTAAAACAATTATTCCTCTCGCCCTCATGGCCTCTCAAGTCAATAGCCCATTCGGCCTTCGGCCTCATGGGCTATTGACTCAGAGCCCATTCGGGCTCGAGGAATAATTGTTAAGTACATGTATGCCACTCAAAAGCATTGTATATCTAGTATGTAGCCCTCTTACAGTGAATCACTCGAAGGTTTTTCTTTAATAGCAAGAGAAATGTCACTAGACACTGATATTATGTAAATGTAATATTTTACCTTGAAAAGAGCAGTGGACTATCTCAACACTTTGTGACAACTGGTTACTGGTACATTTAATGCAAAACATTTGTGGACCCTTTGAGACAAGAAATAAGAAACATGTTAATATTGCTTGTGTTTCTATCAAATATGAATAAAGTCATAATACTTTTAAAGTCTCTGATTAAGAAATCTTCAAAAAGCTTCAGATATATGCTTGTCTTTGAATATATTCTTCATAGACCATGTTTCTTATAGTGTGATATACCAATTGCCGAACTCACCATTATCTATAACCAAGGACTGAAAGCATCATCTTTACCTTCCTAGATCGGAAAATGGAAAACAAAATGTTTGAGACATAAGCCGAATTCACACTAGAGAAGACTGAAACACACAAAAATACTTTTTTGAAGGAGAAAGTTTGGCAATAATAAGCCAACTAGTTTCTGACTAGAATTTACATAAGACAGGGAATTTTTCTGGTATTTTTTGGATTAAAAAACACCATACAATTATCTTGGCATTACCACTCAGACTTTATATACAGAACATTTTTTCTTCAACGCCCTTGGCTCAAAGCGAGCTGGGATTATTCTAGTCATCATAGCGGTAACATAAATACTTTTTATCTTCTTCAATACCATCCTTGCGGAAATTTATTTTTCATTGACCAACTTATATCAAAATATAATTGGTTATGCACCATGAGATGGGTTCAAAATGTGTTGGCATGGGTACAAAATTAATAGGTTGATCCACCTTAATGGCAAATATTTGTGGACCCTTTGAAACAAGAAAAAAGAAACATGTTAATATTGCTTGTGTTTATACCAAATATGAATAATGTCATAATTGCTGTTTTTAAGTCTCTGATTAAGAAATCTTCAAAAAGTTCCAGACACACCCGTATTAGTAAAATTGGCAAGTTTGGTGATGATTGCTTGAATACTGGCTGAGAAACGACTTTTCAAAACTTTGTATTCTGGCTTATTTTTTACAAAGAAATGTATGGAAAAATACATCGAAACGAGGCTTGCATTATTCACATAGCCTTGTTCTACAGTGCGCTTGAGAGGACTAAAACATGAGCAGTTGACGTGACAAGTTTATTGAACCAGTTGATGTGTTGACCAGTTGAGGAGTTGACACTAGGGGGAATTCTGCAGTCACTCCCATGTTTCTTATAGTGTGATATACCAAGTGCCAGAACTCACCATTATCTACCTATAACTAAGATCTGTGAGCACCATCTTTACCTTCCTAGATTGGAAAATGGAAAGCAAATGTTGAAGACATCACTAATGAGTCGCCAGAAGACAAATGATGACAAAAAGGTCATATGAGAAAAAAATCACTGTGTGGTTCCAAAAAATATCCATACCTCCCAAAGGAAGGGTGTTGAAAAATGAAAATACAGTATTTGTATGGAAAATATCAGGTAAATTGACCCCCCAACCCTCTGGAATTTCCAATTTCCAATCATAAGGGAGGTATGGATAATTTCTGGAAACACACATTTGGGCAAAAAAGTATTATTTGGATTAAAAAACATACATTTATCTTGCTGTTACCACTCAGACTTTAGATACAGAACATGTTTTCTTCAACGCCTTTGGCTCAAAGCGAGCTGGGATTATTCTAGTCATCATAGCGGTAACACAAAGACTTTATCTTCTTCAATCCTCTTCCATCCTGGGGAAAATTCCTTTTTCATTGACCAAATTAGATCAAAATAACACTATTCTATGAAATAAAATAAGTATTTCGGGTCTTCTTATTGATATTGGGCTGCCTTCACGCAGTTTTGTGAATGTCGTTCGTTTTGGAAGTGTACGATGCCACGTGAGCCAGACCGAGAGAACATTCTACTTCAAGCTACAATGCTCAAATCCTAAAACAGAACAGCCTCTATACCTCTAAATGTAAGAACCTCTTTCTACCAGATATTTATCTAAAGCATTAGCATAATCAATGGAATATAACTTACTGACCTCAACATCGCAAAGATTCGGGCAGAAGTCGGCCATGACGAGGACTTGGTTCGACAGATACTTCAGTTGTGCAGGTAAAAATGCAGGTTTTTCTACATTCAGCTTCCCCCAAAACGTTAATAAGATTTTCTGAGAGTTTCTTATGTCGTTCAGGAAAGCAAAGAAGCGACATTTTCCACAAATGAACGAGTTATACAACTCACTTTTACAAGCTCCGCTTTCCTCTGAGAGCTTTCTCCCCTACCTCGTGCAAACGCCCGAGCTTGCAATGGTTTATGGGAAACACAGGTAACGCCAAAGGTCACGCAACGCAGTCAGAGGTGTTCTCTTTTTCGAAACAACAGTTATCAACAACATTTGATCTACATTTATACAGTTCCACATTTCTACAATAATATATGACGGCAAGATTGCAAAATCACCAGAACTAGAAAGTATCTGCGGAAGAGTAAAAAGAAAAAAAAAAAGAAGTAAAGTAACCGTGCTTATATAGCGCTTATCGTCGCGGCTCAAAGCGCTTTACAAACGGATAACTCATCCTAAAGAAACCAGCTTTATAAACATGAGTGTGTGTTAGTATTGTGAGTTCTGTGACACAGAGGTTGGGCAAGTTCCGACGGTCCTCGTGGTTCTTTAACGTCCCTCTGGTTCCGGTTAGTGTAGTGTATGTGAAAGACGCATGTACTTCAAAGATGGGTTGCCTGTGTAATGGGCCTGCAACCCCTTATTGTATCTGCGGCTCAAATACGTTGAAAAGTGCAATTTTCTGCAACTTTACTTCGACAGCGCGAGAAGGGGCTGCCGTACGACTGTCATAAGGATGCTCATATAATACTGAGGAGGCTCTCATCGGCTCTCATGTCCAAATACGAGCTTCACTTGTTCTATTATAGTACATGTATTCCAAATAATTGAAAACTGTTCAAATTAATGCCGGAATACAGTCGGCAAATATTTGTGGACACATAGTTTTCAATTAAAATGTGTTCGTGTAGACAACGCTTTAGGGATCATCTCTCGATTCCTATCAAATGTTTATTCATAAAGATAAAATCATTTATTTACAACCTCTGTTATTGTGACAAATACTAGTTACCCTGGTCTCCTGTAGCAAGATGACTAATAAGAGCTGAGATTCTTGATGTGAAGTCAACATGGAATGGCTGAAAGGAGAACAAACATTGTAGTTGTTGTTGGTAAGTTGGGTGGAGAGGGGGACACCCTGTCAATAATGCACTGCGTGTTAATTATTGGACCTACACCGATGTAACTTTACTTTTCATGGTGCCAATAAAGATTGTCTGTGTCTATGTCTATGTTGTGAGTCGCAATTTTGATACCACCGAAACTTATCAGAAAAAACGTTTCTGTTTTGTCACTCTGTCACATTCTGCCTACAAAACCATTGAACGAGAAAGAAGTACGAATCATGCAACAAATCAGCTTTCAGCAGAGGAAATCGTTTAGAAGAAATCTATGGATGTTGGGGCGCTCGAACATGTTTGGTTGTATTGGCAATGAGTCAATTACAAGCTCACAAGACTATCACAATTTTGTTTTCATTTTGTTTCACCTTTAAGTCGATTTTCTCAGGTATAATGCGCAACAAGCTCGCTTTTAGAACCAGTCAACAAGAGAACCAGCCATTGTTATTCAAAATAATAATAATAATAATAATTGGTTCTTCCACTTGTGATCATGAAACAGCAAAAAAAAAAAAAAAGCCGCTACCTCAAAGACTGATTCCTTGCTCTCAAATTACCCAATCGGAACGATTTTTGTTCCATCGTCAAGCGTTCCAAACAGATTCTAAAAAAAACTTCGCAAAGGAGCATAAAAAAGTTGGCATTTCCTCAGAAAATCTTGCCTCATATCAAATGTAAACTTGGTTTGACTTGTACGATGATTGAATCTAGTTTTTGTTTCCCAAAACTGTGAAAATTTGGGCATCTTTTGCTGGACCTACAATGTAGGAACGTTGGACTTTCGTTTTGGCAAACAATCCTTTTTGCATCGTGAGAGGAGATCACCTTGATGTTGAGCCATTCTCGAACCCAGAGCTCCCCGGCTCGTTTTCTCGCGGGGGAGGCTCTGGTGACAGCCACTGACGCATGCGCGAGATTTAATACAGAGCCGCTGAGAGAAAGACCTTTCAGCGCATGCTCCAACGCTTAAAATCTGCCAATCAGCGATGGTCCTCAAATGGATGTCCCCAGAGCCTCCCCTGCGAAGTGACGAGCCGGGGAGCTCTGGGTACGAGAATGATGCAGAACCGTTGAGAGAAACAACTTTATGCGCATGTCCCAGCGTTCAAAATCAGCAACGGCCGTCAAATGATGCGTGCAGCGGGGAGCTCTGGGTACGAGAGTGAGTTGTTCAACCATCTTGAAGCCGAGCTTGTTGGCCACACATACCTGAGAAACTCGTCTCTTAGGTTTTTGTAGAGTATAAAATATCTTGCAACAAACCTTTCCACAATTCATAAGGGATTTATCATCCAAACATGTTTTGCGAAGCTCTGAAAGCCTATCACGCATGCGTAAAACAATGCGCTTGAAGCCCTGGTTGGCTGTTAACTGGAATACAAGATATAACAAAAAAATCTCATTTTAATACATGTTCCTGCATGGTTACTTTAAATTAATTATATTTTTTTAATCCAGAGAAGTTGTTAAAGTGCACATCACCCCTGACTTATTTCATTAGATTCGCCTGGGTACTAACCTGCGAGCAGTGGTTTCCTCCCTTAGGTCGACGGCGAGCAAGGCCTGAGAGAGGAGGAAACCACTGGTTGCAGGGTACCTGGGTACATCCATGCTTTGAAACTTTTAAAATACACTTTGACAAAAAGCTCACGGATTAAATACGATAAATTGCAAATTTCTTATGGATTTGAAAACATTTTCACTGTGACATGGCTGGATCGGAGTTATTTTGTGTCTCGCTCTCCAGACACCTCAGTCCAGTGACGTCATGTCATACTTGTCATACTTGTCACACAAGCGCCATCTTGAATTTTTCAGCCGATTTATTCAGCATGGAAACGAGGCCAAGGAGGGCGCGGGTTTTGCTCATGTTGGAAAGCGAAGCCTGATGCTGGGATTTATGGTACAAAAGTTGACCAAGCTACCAAAAAGTACTCCTTATTTGTTGTTGATTGGCTCATTGCTTTTTTCTGCTTTGCCGGGTCATTCTAGGAAACAAAATGGTGGCGCCGTGACAAAGGCGAATGGAGTTGAGTTTTCTTTTCAGGTTTGATTTACACTCTTAGTGTTCGCAAATGTTCACCTTTCGCGGTAAGTAAAAAAAAGCAAGAGAAGAATGTGACAGCTGACACAAAATGGGGCATACAATATTTTCTGTTCCCTCAAATGTAAGAAATGAGAATATTAATGTTCAGCAAAATAATGAATTTTCTAGTCTGTCAGAAGTCAAACAATGTCCAATTTCTTCTTGCTTTCAAAGGATGGTTGAGATTAATTTGCCCGTGGAAGAAAAAGATAGGGAAAACATTGACTTTCATATGGAAATTCTAGGTGCGATGAACATAAAAGAGGTCTCTCAAGGGTCTTTATTATAAAATCATTCTAAAGTCATGTTGTTTGTGATCGTTGTTCGTCCTTTGTTTGCCTTTCCTGGTCACTGGTGATGCCCAAGGAGGATTGGAACCTCCCAGAATACCCTACGCGCCCAATTTATCACTTAACACCAGTCATGCGTTACTTAAATCGAGTGTTTCGCGGCAAAACTATGTCACTTTTGGAGAGCTTTTTTCGTCATATCTAGGCACTTATATGCATATACTTTGGTATCTACGCATTCTTTAACTTGTATTTTACCTATGTTTTGCACAAAAAACAGCAGTTATTGCGAAAAAGTTACGAGTCGAGACGATTATTCTTGTGCTCTATTACACAACTGCGGCCTTTGTACTTGGTCACGCGTTCAACCCCTTAGTTATAAATGTACACAGCCTTCTTATGATTGGATACATTAGAGATTTTTGGCATGAATGTTGTAATATAAGGGTCACACAAGGCTAAGGAGTCAAATGTACTCTAATGTACTCAGGTTTCGATGAATGCGACCCGTTCAAACATCGAGCATAAATTGGCGTGAGTTGTCGATCATTGCTAACCATTTCCGGGCACTCTAGTCACAATATGGGGATCTTTTCCATCTAGATTTAATTCCCTATCCCTGCTTGAGTTAGAAATAGGCTGGATATTACTACATGTTACTTCAAGACCATGAAATACCAAGGTTTTGTGTTTTAATGGAAAATCGAGCCATCGCTATTATCATTGTGACGAGCCAGTGCGACAAGACGATTAATCTTCGAATCAGTTAAGCTAGTGCCATATTATTCTTTTATTCGATATCATGGGAACTCAATGCTGTCAAATTGTTTTTCAAAAGTCATACAACACAGTACATTGGAAAGTACTCAGATGATTTCATGATTTCCTGGATTACAAACTCATAGACGTGAACGCAAATCTCAGCGCAAAACGGACGTGTGTTCTAGTCACGGACAAGATTGCTCTGTAGTATGTTAACAAATAATACGGATACAATGAGGAGGTTCAACTTTGTCCAAAACCAGTAATTATTGTAGAAGTAGGCACTCTTATCCTGAACCTCGTATTAGTAGCGGGTATTACGTTATTACTTTGCACAAAGATATATATGAAGTCACTCGCTGTAGCGGCTTTATCACTCGCTGTAGCGGCTTTATTATCTCGACAGGCGACGCTCGGCGTGTGCTGAACCGAAATACGGATGGAGCCTTCTGGTCCAAAAAGTCTTACAAATTTATACTAATGAAATCACGAAATTGAAGTCTATTTATTGCACGCGCGATCGTTAGGAGTCCATGTATTTCGGAGCGATCACTTCGTGTTGTTGTCTCGACGGAAGCAAGTGACAAATGACACTGAGACATCAAGGACGCCGCCTTAATAATATAAACCATACTGATGCATTCTGGGAAGGTATTCCAATCCTCCTTGGGTGATGCCCAACAACAAGCTAGGAGCTCATATTTCTAACCTTTTGTAAATTGCTCTCTTCAAGGCTCAGAATAATACTACACAACAAAGAAACAAACATAATCAGAAGAAAAATATAGATATATCAATATCAGCTAATATTTTTGAGTGAGAAATGAAACTTCTCCTATGAAGGACGTTCCTAGGTGCAGATAACGCAGGAGGAAATCCTTGTCACTGCCTTGTAAGGCTGCTTGTTTGATGTAACATGCTGTAGGTTTGGTTTATGGTTCCTCTTGTCATGTTATGGTCTACTAACACCCGCATGCTACTAAAAAGTGTTTTATTGTAATCTCTGTGCATTTTTATAACATGTTGATATTACAAAAGTTGGGACATAGTCAGGATGTGATAAGCGGGAAGAGGGGTGGAGTTTTAATTTTTTCTTTAATTTTGTTTTTTAAAAAGGGGGGTGGGGCAAGGGTACCCTATCCCCTAGGATCCCGTAGCTATTTTACCCACTATATACATATATAAAAAGTACAACTTACCAAAAGAAGACAACTGGTAAAAGCTCCGCTCTATAACCACAAACTATCATGGTTCTGAAAATCAAATATATCGAATTTTATGTAAGTGCGATGGTGGGCTTATAACTTATAACTGATTCTATTGCATCAGTCAATGCTATATCGATACTGTACCTTAAAATCGTTAAGTCGTCAATGAATTGGTGTGTCTTCTCTGAAAAAAGAAATTACAGCAATGTCTCTTTCAGCTCCATTTTAGTTACTGCGCTTTCCAATTTTTCCTTCGATCACACACTAAACACTTAGGACCACAAATATCACTCAGATGTTCTGCAAAAGCTACAGGGTTGCTTAGATGTTTGATTCAGATGTTTGATAACACAATTAATTAGTCTGTGCAGAGTTTACAGAATTATGAAAACAGCAGTAATCGGAGTTCACAATGACCCTGTCTCAGAAAGGCACTAGTACGATTTTGCAGGGAAGTGTTGGGAGGGGAAAGGAAGGGGTAAGACAACCCCCACCAACCCAGGTTCACAGAAATGACAAGCTCGCACTAGCTCGCTCCCAGTCGTCCTCGTCTCGAAAATCGCTAGGACGTGCCTGGGTACGAGGCAGGTTTACAATACGTTTGTACCTGTTTCGAACACCAACAAGGCATCTGGTAGTCTGCAGACAATTTCCTGAAAATAACAGCCAACAATAAGGTGCTGGGGGGCTTGCATGGTTGACGTGAAAATTTTCTCCAGACCTAAGTTACCTTCGATGTAGCAACAACGGCAGTGTTTTCATCGATCTGAAAAATAATACATGTTACTTGTGCCATGGAGTTATTATGCTTGTGCATAGTAGTTCAGAGCTCTATCCTGCGCACGGCTACAGAAAGATCACTTGTCATGAAGTTGCGCCCTTGCGCACACACCCACTACACCTTTTCCCAGGGCGTGGCTATCCAAAAAGCAAACATATGGCATTTGGTGAACCAGAGTCGGGTCAAATGACAAAATAAATAGAGTTGTGCCGAATGAGACAATGATTGCCGATTATAAAGTGAAACAAGGAGGATACGCGACACAACATGATTCTGGTTCGCTGTTAAAGGACTCGAAGAGGAAATTGACTGTACCTTCTTCCCACTTTGTACCAGCTCTATGCACCTAGCAACCAGACAATCCAGGACGCATACAGCCACCTTAATAAACAGATACAAGTGGAAACGGAAAGACAATGAGACTATCAATGAACTAAAATACTTTTCTCCTTCAACATTTGCAGCAAAATGCACTTTTTCTATACCAGGGCTTGAAATTGCGCCCGATACAGGCGGAAATACGCCTAAAAATTTTCCTTTCACGCCTAACGTTTTTGACTGAGGCGCAAAATAACGACTGTGTTTTCAGTTTCTACAGTATCACCTAGTGGATTTACGCCTAGATGTTTGATGAATTACGCCTATAATGTTGGTACAAGGCGTAAAATAACGACCATGATTATTTCTTAATTTCGAGCCCTGTATACTCATCCACCATCTGTGGACAGAAAGCATCTATTTCCATGGACGCATCATAAAAGGCAAGCAATGGAACTCATTTTTAGTTACCTGAGGACTAGCGCACTTGACCAGCCGTTCAACCACCGCACATGGCCTAACAAGAAAACAATGATAATGATAATGATAATGATAATGTGGTTTAATTCGTCCTCTTGCAGTAATGTAATGTAATGTAACAATGTAAGGATGCAAACCGAAGGAAAACTCGGTGATCGACTAAGGCGAAAAAAAGTATGACAAATACCTGGTTGAGGAGAAGAAAGTATGATAAATGGCTGCGCCTATAACTGGGGCTGGTTGTCGTGGTTGTGCGTCCTCAGGTATCTCCTCCTCAGATAATATCCTGGATTTACATAGGACAAAATATTGTATAGAATAAACTCATTATTTCATTCAAATCTTCACACGTGCTATTCTTTTAGCCACCTCCTTCAATTAATTTTGAAATTGTCGAAAATCTGGTGATATTTTGGTGCTTAGAAAACAATAGAAACGTTAAATGGACATGTTGAGATAGTTTGGCTGCAGCCTTAGTAGTACCTTCGCATTCAATAATTGGGCGCGGCTTTAACTTCCTTTGATTTCCTGCAGCCTTGCTCCGAAGCGGTACTCGCTAAAGCCCGGTTTCCATATAGTTTCCATATAGTTTCCATATAGTTTCCATATAGTTTCCATATAGTTTCCATATAGTTTCCATATAGTTTCCATATAGTTTCCATATAGTTCCCATATAGTTCCCATATAGTTTCGATATAGTTCCCATATAGTTCCCATATAGTTTCCATATAGTTTCCATATAGTTTCCATATAGTTTCCATATAGTTTCCATATAGTTCCCATATAGTTCCCATATAGTTTCCATATAGGTTCCATATAGTTTCCATATAGTTTCCATATAGTTTCCATATAGTTCCCATATAGTTCCCATATAGTTTCCATATAGGTTCCATATAGGTTCCATATAGGTTCCATATAGGTTCCATATAGGTTCCATATAGTTTCCATATAGTTTCCATATAGTTTCCATATAGTTTCCATATAGTTCCCATATAGTTTCCATATAGGTTCCATATAGGTTCCATATAGGTTCCATATAGGTTCCATATAGTTTCCATATAGTTTCCATATAGTTCCCATATAGTTCCCATATAGTTTCCATATAGTTTCCATATAGTTTCCATATAGTTTCCATATAGTTCCCATATAGTTCCCATATAGTTCCCATATAGTTTCCATAAGTTCCCATATAGTTCCCATATAGTTTCCATATAGGTTCCATATAGGTTCCATATAGTTTCCATATAGTTCCCATATAGTTTCCATATAGGTTCCATATAGTTTCCATATAGTTTCCATATAGTTTCCATATAGTTTCCATATAGTTCCCATATAGTTCCCATATAGTTTCCATATAGGTTCCATATAGGTTCCATATAGGTTCCATATAGTTGTAGCTGTCGCAGCTGTCGTGAACAAAGTTGTTCTGCGACAGATGCAACTATACGGAAAAGGTTTCCATATATTGCAGCTGTCTTGGACGAACTAGTTCTGCGACGGCTATAGTGAACAAAGTTTTTTTCTGCGACAGCTGCGACATATGGAAACCAGCGGCGTTCGCGACTTCTGCGAAACGCTGTGACTTTTGTGACTGCTGGAACTCGTGTTGCCGGGATCGCCCGAACTCGAGTTCGGTTTCCAGTTGCAGCTGTCGCAGAACAACTTTTTTCACGATTGCTGCCACATATTGAAACCAGTCTTAACGCAAATTGGAAAATAACACCTATGTTGTATTGTGAATGTGCGCATTCTGATTGGTTAAAAAGCGTGTTTGTAAGAGACCTGAGAAACACGATTGTCACGCAACGCTGTCGCGCGTATGTATGTTATTTTCTAAAAGCAATAAAAACACTTTCTGCGTGCTCTCTGGTTTCTTACAAACACTCGGGGAATGTTGGTCGAACTGATAAAGCTTGAAAGTTTTGATCAGTTCTCCCAACATCCCCCTCGTGTTTGTAAGAAAGCAGAGAGCACGCGGAAAGTACTTTTATTGCTTAAATGTAACATCAAGATGACGCGAGTGTTAATTACCTTCCGATCCATTTATGGAGAAACTCCATATCAGTAATTACAGGCCGCTCTTTAGTTAGATCAAAGACGCTTGATATCATCGCTTTGGCTTGAGGCCAGTAGTTCTGTAAAAAAAAACTTTAGTAAAAAAACTGCCGATTGCGATTCGTGTTGTCACACGCGTGGGACAGCGCATTAGGGGACGTTTCGGATCAGTTAGCACGTGACACGTGTGTGTCACATGTATGCTGACTCGGCAGTTGCCTGATGAAGGCCATGCGATATGGCCGAAACGACGTACTGACAAAATTCTTTCCAGTAAGTGACTCAATTTTTTGACATCGAATAATCTGCTTTTGTTTTTCTTATCTGGGCGAACATAAAGCAAAATAATTTTAGTTCACAAGCCAGCTGAAATTTCACCTGAAGAGCGACGTGGAAGATTGGAGAATCCTGGATCAGTCGATGGAGGTGCCTGAGTGAAGCAGAGCTGAAAAGAAATGAACATATACCTATTTCAATGCTTTCAAAGCTAAAAAGTAGTAAAACCGTAAAAGTAGTGAACACAATCTGATGAAATCTAATAGAATTTCGATCCATCCTTCGTTCAAAAAATGGATCAAGTGATACTTTGTCATTATACAGCAACTAATGGTGTTACTTTGAAAGTTTCTTACCGCATTTAATAAACACAACAAACCAAACATAACATTATCACGTCTATCGGACATGGGTTGTTAACTTAATTTCTGCACAGGAATCTCATCACGGCTTTTATTAGTTTTTATATGCTTACCATAGTTCCTCAGTCGTCCCAAAGGACATAATTCCTTTGAGGACGTGAATCATCAGGTTAAGTGGCAAACTGCACAGATTAGCCACGTGTGGACGCTGTAAGAAAAAAAAACAAGGTCAGGCTGAAATGTCAATCACCCAGCCTTCTTCCTGGCGGTTAGATTTGAAGTTCTCCCAGCTTTGAACATTGTTCTGGGTCACCGAAAAGCCCACAGACTTCAACTCGAATCAAAGCTATATTTAGAGAACGCCACTTAAAAATGGGAACCTCCCTCGCGGAGCAACATGATAGAGTGCTGCCGATTTTTTTTTTACAAATCCGCTTGGGCTGCCTGTGGTTTTCAAATCTCGACAACAGGCCCTTTGGCCGAGAAAAGCAACACAAAATGACGACCAAGAGAACGATCTTGCTCGAGCACCTGCAAGTTCTGTTGAATTTTGCCGTCTTTTTCGCTAAGATATGATGGGAAAATACTTAACCTTCCAAATAAGGTAAAGGGAAATTAAAAAAAGGTATGATATGACAGAAAAGGAGATATGGGGTAGCGGACAGGGCTCCTGTTGATTGATAAAATGATTTTGAATTTTGGTGTGGATTTCAAATCACGACAAGCGCGCACCCCAACTAGATGGGTGGTAGGGAACGTATTCAAATGCACGCTATTTTAATGTGATAGTTACCGGAGCTGTGTTGATGAACGTATTCAAGGGGAACGTATTCAAATGCACGCTATTTTAATGTGATAGTTACCAGAGCTGTGTTGATGAATTTAGTGACAGCTGTAACGCATCTTGTTGAAGGGAGGATGCTGGAGTCATCACTAAACAGTAAATATGGCGGAAGCTGAAGCCAGATTCTACAGAAAAAAAGTAATCTTCAGGGGCAGATTTAGGGGGGGGGACGAGGGAGCCGTGGCCCCCTTTTCTCGGGAGAATTTCCCATACATTTACTGTATTTGCTGGAGGAAATGTGAAAATTTCCGTCCCATGTTTTCACTATCCGCCCCCTTTCTGAAATTCCTGTATCCGCCCCTGATCTTTAGTGTGTATTCAGTAAAGCGCACGACGAGCCAAACGGGAGTTACAGGAGCAAGAAGCGTACATCGTAAATAATAACGTGATGGATTTGTGTACGAAAGGGTGTGAAGTGGGGACCCGGGGTACTAAGATTTATACCACGCTACAGAAAATACAGCCAATCAGAATGCAGGAATGGCGTTGTATATTTGGCGGTATTCCACTCAACTTTCCCATCGTGAACTGCATTTACGTAAAAGGTTGCCTTTAATTTTCTGTAGTATAAAATTGTTATACAATGTATGACCAGAAAATACAAGTGATGCGTGGGATATTCTGCAGTATGGCCAAGCATTGTATATCTAGCATGGTACGGGTGACCACTAAGTATAGTTTCTTTTTTCTCATATGTTTACAGATTTGATTTTACAAGTGATCTTCTGTCTGGCCTCGTAACACTACTTACTCTGTAAATGAAGTTGTCTCTTTTGCAATCAGGACAGTCTCTGAAACGCCATCTACGCACGCGCCCTGAGTCACGTGATCAATTCTTCTATAGTACTGGCTGAGAAGCCAAGAGGAACGTGTTTCGTCTCGTGAAATTTGCTGGCGGGATAGCAATGAGGTCATCTCCTACAAAAAGCATCGTTCGTAGTGACTATTTACTGACTGGGTTGGTTGTAGGCTGGGTTTCTAGCCGTAGAGGGTGTCATTTATAAAGGCTGGTCCCCATATGATGCAGCTGTCTCAGCTCTTGTGAACAAGTTGATCTGCGACAGCTATTGTGAACGTTGTTCTGCGACAGCTGCGACATATGGGAACCGTGTGTCGCAGCAGTCTCGAAACTCCAGTTGCAGCTGTCGCAGAGATAGAACACGGTGATTCCTGCAACACGAGTTGCAGCAGTCGTAAGAGTCGCAGCGTGTTGCAGAAGTCGCGAACGCCGCCGGTTTCCATATGTTGCAGCTGTCGCTCTTTCTCCGCCAATTAGATATGCGTTTGCGCCTACCATTTTCAAAGTATAGCAATGCCAGAAACAATCAGTAACGCAAAAACGTTAAAGAGCCCGTATCAGCCACTCCTTTGTTATTGTTTTCGTTCGATATTAGAAGACGAATTACGTGTAGAAATCTCTAAATCAACATCTACAAACAAAGTTTCAGATTTTATTTACCAAATTCAATGAAGAACATTGCTCTCTAATGTTCATTGCTCTCCATGTTCTCTAAATCAGCCGATGGAAATGGATGCTTTTTCCGACTTTGTATGTTTATGATGTCAAAATGGCGGCTGACACAGGATCTTTAAGACTCACACAGGAGCCCATTAGTACAGCCTCGTAACATGGTATATCTAGGACACATTGAGCCCTATTTTTTTCGCGAAATTTTGATCCCTGAGCCCGATTTTCCCGAACTGTTTGATCCCTGAGCCCGTGCCAAAATTTTGAGCCCATGTCTATTGTTTTATGCAAATTGCTCCAAAAAGTCCAAATTTAATCATAGACCAAAGTACCTGCAGGGATAATTGTAATTTGATGGCATGAATTCCGACTCATATTACATGCATATTAGGGACGGACCATTAGATAATTTTTTTCCTACTGCAAACACGACACGAATTTTTTTTCGTTTGCTTCCTCGAATTTTTTTTCACCCCTCTATAAGTAATATGATTAACGTGATCCCCTCATAGCTGTTGAACGTTTTTGTGATTTCCTCTGCCCCCTATTTGAACTAGAAGACATTTTTCAGAAAGATGAAAGAGAGGATTATATTTCGTTGTTGCGTGCGAAGCGCGCCCTGATTTTGAAAAACGCATATCAGATGCCTTGGAGAAAAGGTAGATGAAGCCTGTAAGGTTTATTCTTCATTCGCGCCGTAAGCAATAAGTGACAAAATTATTGTTCATGTGCATGAAGCATGGCCCGAATGATCAATTTCTATGTTGTAACGTCAAACTCACGCTTACGTAAAAAGGGGTAAGTTTTTTTTAGCAAAACTAAACATAGTGATTATCTGCCAGGCCTGGCTGTTGCCCTTTTTCTGGGTCCCTTGCCAAGATACACATGTTATTGTAACATAGGCATTCTATTGAAATGGCACGGACGTATTGTTCTCGTGTTGCGTAGGTTCCCAAGAAACATATTATATTGAAGTCTTCCTCATGCTGTACTCTGTTTAGTGAACTAGAAAAATTAATATGAAATAGAGGAAAAACAAAGACAAGCAAAACATCCCCTATCGACTAAATCCGGGCAGCAGACTTTACGTGACAGGAGGAAGAAATCGTAGTTAGATTATGAAAAAAGGAGAAATTTAAGGATTGAGCCCTGATTCGAAGTTGTAGCGTATGATCCCCGATCCAAGCCTCTTGAGCCCTGAGCCTACCCCTCTGAGCCCTGATCCCGGCCATAATTTGCGCATTGAGCCCTGATATTTGGGCATTGAGCCCTGAGCCCATATACCATGTTACGAGGCTGCATTAGTAGGAGCTTTCATCTTTGGTACTGGGTCCGTGAGGCAGCGTTTTTCCTGACCTATCTATTTTTAGAACAATTGGCGCGAAACGTGGTTGCAGAAATTGTCCAATCAGCGACCAGTCAGCTTCCAAGTCTCAATATTGTATAAATTATCTTCATCAGTAAACCTGGTGGAAAGTAGCGACTACGACTACGAGTCAAATTCCTCATGTAAATGTCTATAGTAATTTATTACTCAGTTCGGTATCTGTGATAACAAATACCTCGAAAAATCGCGTTTGGCCTCCACCGCAATCTTGTGTTTCGGCACTGTGCGGACCTCTTGGGGAACCAGCAACAAATTTAAAATGCAAATTTGCATCTAAAAACAACTAGGTCAGGAAATGCGCTGCCTCAACTATATAGGTTAGATCAAAGCTCCTACTTATGGGCTCCTGACTCACACTAACACTAATAGTAGCGATTGGGTGCCCATATGTGTCTAATAAATTCACCATATACACCAACCTTCAACAAATATATAATGTCCTCTCTAGACTCTTGACATTCACCAGTACGAGATCCTTCCTGACATGTCCTTGTGCATCGATCATAGGTTGACGACTTTTCTCTGAAAGAAAGCCAAATGTATGTCATTTTTTCCTCATTTGCATATTGGACACGTCCGGGAGGTTGCCAAGCTCTCATTCTCGATCTATGGCGCCAATTCGGGGCTTAAATAGCTATGACGTCATCTAAAATAGCTAGGAGCTAATTTCGAGATCAAAATTCGATGACGTCATTCCGAGACCAAAAATAGCTATAACGTCATACAAAAACTAAAAATAGCTATGACGTCATACAGAGTAGATTTCGCATGACTGTGAAAAGTGCCGCGACAAAGTCGATTAGATTAGACGATTTCATTCGTATCTACAGCAGGCCATGTTCCGTGCCGCGACCGCGACAGTGCCACGCCGTGTCGCGGCACTTTTCACAGTCACGCGAAAACTGCTCTAGCTATGGCGTTAATTTGACTCTCAAACCAGGTTTGACGGCATTCATGGCCTTTGTTTATCCGCCCTAAAGTTATTATTACGCCACCAAATAAGGCCAATTCGTTACCTACTATCGTTATGCTACCACTATTAGGTTTTGGTGAAGAAAAGGAATGTTAATCAATTTTCCTGTCATACAGCTATTTCAAAAGCGTTGTCGGAAACATTACGCGCCCAGACCGCAAAGTTGTCTGGGTAGCAGGGTCTTGAGTTCGCTCACTGTCTGTGTACACTGTCTGTAGCTACTAGTTCACTACTCGAAATGCTTGAAACAAATATAAAATTTTGAAGATTTTAGCAGCCAGGCCGGTGAGGCATCATCAAAATCTGATATTTTGTTTCTACCCGTATTGCCTTTGGGTCTTCGCGCACAGGCTTTTAAAAGCGCTCATAAGCCCTACAACCTTTATTGAAATAACTGTAGAAAGAAAGGGCCTTCTCCTCATTGTGAGGACTAGACAAGGAGAGCACTAGACAAGGAGAGGTTGGAGGGCTTGCGGGCTGCATTAGATGGCGCAAATTGCTGCCGCGCAGCTTACAATCATGAGGACTGTTTAACAGTATAAATGCCCCCGATGGCCAGACCATTGCATCGAGAGAAAATCCCCTACCCTTACGAAGAGTGCAATGGGTTCTTTAGTTCCACCTCGAACAGGGTAGAAGGGAAGGCAGACGGTTTATTGTCTCATCCGAAAGACTGTACATCCTTGAACCACTTACCCAGATGTGGTGTCCAATAAAACATCCATTATAGTAGCGCATGCCAGACGAGCATCACACCCGCACCCGCCGTCACGCACCGCAGATGGTAAGAAGTGACTCAGCACTGCCAACTGGAGGTACTGACGTCTACAACGGACAGGAGGTGACGGTCACAAAACTGATCTTATTAAAGAGCCCATGTCAGCCACTCCTTTGTTTTCGTTCGATATTAGAAGACAAATTACGTGTAGAAATCTCTTAATAATTATCTAAAAGCAAAGTTTCAGATTAGATTTATCAAATTCAATCGAAAACATTGCTCTATGTTCTCTAAATCAGCCGATGGAAATGGATGCTTTCTCCGACTTGGTATGTTGCTATGCTGTGAAATTGACGGCTGACTCGGGCTCTTTTAATGTAAATGTGGGAAGCCACAGCTCAACTTACAGTATGAGTCAGTTTCGACCACGACCCGAATAGAAAGAACATTTCCCCGTACCCGTATCACAGCGGTTAGAAGCCGAGGCCGTAACGCAGAATCAACCGTGCTTCTTCGGGAATAGAATGGTTTCCGTAGCTATCTTTGCAAAGCACCCCCGAAAGCCGGGCAAAATTTACCAATGTATTCCCAAACATTTTCGGTCGTCTGGCCAGCCCATTTAGCTTGACTCCTTTCCGATGTTTGTTAAAAATAAATTGCATAATTTTAGGATGCACAAATACACAATTCAGACCTATCGAATAGTCCTACCTGTCTATGTTGGATAAGAAGCCCATTTAGCTTGACTCCTTTCCGATGTTTGTTAAAAATAAATTGCATAATTTTAGGATGCACAAATACACAATTCAGACCTATCGAATAGTCCTACCTGTCTATGTTGGATAAGAAGTAATAGCGCCTTTGAATCATCTCCCATTTCAGCCATTCTTCAAATGTCACCTAGTACGAGAAGTTAACCAAGAAATGGCCAAGTCAAGTCACTTAGTACGAGAAGTTAACCAGGAGATGGTCAGGTCAAGTCACCTAGCACGAGAAGTCAACCAGGAAATGGCCAAGTCAAGTCACTTAGTAAGAGAAGTTAACCAGGAAATGGTCAGGTCAAGTCACCTAGTACGAGAAGGTAACCAGGAAATGGTCAGGTCAAGTCACCTAGTACGAGAAGTTAACCAGGAAACGGTCAGGTCAAGTCACCTAGTACGAGAAACTAACCAGGAAATGGCCAAGTCAAGTCACTTCGAGAAGGGAAATGGTCAGGTCAAGTCACCTAGTACGAGAAGTTAACCAGGAAACGGTCAGGTCAAGTCACCTAGTACGAGATGTTAACCAGGAAATGGTTAAATTCCCTGGGGGCATGGGCATACCCTCCCTGGGGGCATGGGCATACCCCCTACCCCTTTAGAAGGCTCAGGCCTTCGTATGGGACCCCAAAACCAAGCCCCCTTCTTACAAAACTGATCCTGCTTCTTCAAACACACCCCACAATTTCCATAGCCACGTTACCTTGGGAACGGACGGCAAAAGCTTCTTGTAAAGATCAGATGATACCATGGTTCTGAGTAGTGTTGACGTGCTATCTGCAAGAAATAGGGGGTAAGCATAGAAACATGATGTGCAGAAACAAACCGTTTATTTGATCAGGGTGAGAATATAAGGAATTCATCAGGAATTTGAAACTGGTAACAGCCCCTGACGCATGCGCGAGATTTGATAGAGCCGTTCACCAACGTTCAAAATCTACCAATCAGACCTTCAAATGGCTGTTGCCAGAGCCAACCCCGTGAGGTGACAAACCGTGGGAGCTCAGGGTATGAGAATTCCAGCTATAATGTATGCGCGCGCTGCATGTCGGTCAATAAGGAACATTTGGCGACCAAATGTGTAAATGCTCGCGTTGCATCCTGGTCGTTGTGGGACACGTCAAGGGCATTTCAAAACTGAAGAGGGCGCACGCTTAGAGCTGGAATCATCCATTGGGCCTTGTGAAGTAAAGTAGTCCTCTACCCCTCGTTTTGTCTCCAAATCCAAGATGTCATCCACTATGACGAACTCCATCTACCGCCTACAAGCGACACAGCGGGAATGACCTGCTAAAATCACTACATTCTTCACATTTCTTTAAAATTTGGAATTACGCTTTGGCCATAGAAGCTCATATAGAGCTCTTGCCCTGCAAGGAGGCTAGAAGTAAAGTAACAAACCTGAAACTTCTTCACAAGCAGCATTGGACGAGATTTGATTGGCACAGAGACGGAAGTCCACATACCAAAGCTGAAAGAATTTGATGTATTGAAAATTATCGTAAAGTCTAACACGAAGAAGACAACAGAGATACGAGAAAGTGTGAGAAACCATAGGAGCTCTTACTTTTTGAATTAGCTCAACAGGAAGAAAGAACGTATCTGAGAAACAAATTACATTTATGTGGGTTAGTGGACCAGATCATACTAGACTAGACGTGATAAGACGCGAATAGCGCTACACTGGTTAATATTTCATAGCTGAATGCCATCTAGTTGCTTGCTTATAGGACGAGGTATATTAAAACAAAAGGATAGGGAGAATTTTTTAAATTAAAATTTGTGAAGAGCGTTTCAGATTGGCTAATGTTCTCGGCAAAATCACTATTTTCGCGGCTTTGCCCCCTTTTTTCAACCCACTTCTTCTGATAAAACAAGCTGTCTCGTGTTTGATACATTACTTAAATTGTAACGGCATTTGATGTCCAAGCGCTACCCGGTTAAGCTACAAATTTACGATAGTGAACAATAGTTTCATGGGAGTAATGTAAACGTCTATCTGTATGCACCTTTATTTTGTGCAGATCCTGTTTCTACGCTCACTGCGGAAAACGCCTCCGTGCAATGATGGATGACTGCACAACTGAATCTGAGATAAAAACAGGATGGCAGATAAGTGTACATGGATGGAGAATCGAGCAAGGGAAAGGATTTGATGGTTTACCTTACGGTCAAATCAACAGATCGACTCGAGCTGCAAGGCATGTATCTCAAGAAGTTTTCGATTATCTTTCTCTCCTGTCAAGAACAGAAGTATGCATTAGTATAAGAAGTTTGCTTTGTTGTACTTGGAGTTGCTTTGTTGCACTTGCGCCAGTCGAACTTCTTCAGCGCAAACGGTCATGTGATATATAATTGATGCATTACTTACATGGTCACAAACTAGGTTTGTTCTTAAGACAACCAAAGTAAACAAGTTCCTGTGTCGGTAAAGGTAGCAATACAAGACTGCCAGTCCATACACATGGTGATCGCTAAGGCATGGACCATCCTATAGAGAAAAATAATCAAAACAACCCTGTTGTAGTTACCACGTGGGCATGGGCCAAGTTTGGATCCTAGCCCACTAATACGACCTTCGTCTACCTCGTTTATGTCTTGAATTATCTTTGGATTATTACTCTTTCGGGCCGAATGCACCCTTAAAGGAATGGCGTTCTCATTCATTCAAAGCAAACATTTATCACATTCCATCACTGAAATTTCAAATATCAAATAAGGGGAGATAAGAGGTACAGTGCTTTAGCATCCTGCCATTGTTCAGTCAAGAGAACAGCTTTAAGTAATCATCCATGCAAGAAGGAAACGAAACTCCATTGTTCTACGGCATTGAGGGTTCCCCACATAGGATGTGTCCCTTTGTTTTACCACAGGAAGTTGTCATGACTAGTAACATAATAAAAGTAAAAAAATGATAGACTTCGACTTGCTTTGAGAGAATATGGCAATAAAGAGTCTGTAGACCAATCACATTAAAGAAGAACAAAGGAGGGAGAATCAGCATTTTACGCTAGGTTCCCCACATACAAAGTCTTTAAAAATTGCATATCCTGTTTGTGAGTACATGTGCTTATATCTCCTCATAAATCCCGAGAAAAGTTTTTCTTTCATGGTAATTTTACAGATTTTTGTGTCTAAGCCAATGAAATAGCCTATATTTTCAATAGAAAATAATTGCATTCCAGCATGCTTTGCCGTTGGCTCTGTAGTTCTTATATGGACCATTACTTAAAGTATAATAACTTCCACTGCTATTAAACTGTTAGTAAGCATTTTGGGGCATGGATCTACATCTAGAATTAGTCGAAGGAGGTGCTACCACAAAATTCGCTACATTCTGTGCACCATTTTCCTGCTCTATTTTTCCTGTTGTGGAACAAGCGATTGTAATTGCAAGCGGTTGACATGGCAACCAGTACAACTCACCTCCGAGCAAAGTAGATCCCACAATCTGTAACACAGCGACATGTGTAACACAGGGAGCCCAGCTAGCATTAGCACGAAATCCGAGGACCACTGAAATTTCGTACTACATAAAAAAAAAGAAAAAACATATCCGTGAGGACTAGACTGAAATGATAAGATTGCGTCTTTCGGGGCTAGCGCGGAAGAAATCAAACATGCCTGAATTAATTACTACGACTTATACTATGACTAGTTACCTGCCCTGTTTGCCACAGGTAACCCGTCTCACAGCGGCACAAACGCGACAGAATCCGTTTAGCACCGCACCAACAACCTGGAGACAGCAAGGATGAAATGAACCAATCATATGTACAGCTGCAATATATAGCGAAATATATAGTTGTCTCTGTCTGTCTAGTTGTCTCCGTCCGTCTGTCCGTCCGTCCGCCTGTCTGCATGCCAATCAGTCAAAAGAGCAAGTCTTAGTGTAAAGCAGTTACATCAGCAGTCTTTCATAACGCCGTTTGTCTCATGCGAGAAATGAATCTATTTGTTTGCGCGGTACTCGGAATTGAGTAAGAACTTAGTTGATCTTGTCTGTCCGACCGTCCGTCTGTCTGTCTGTTCGGACAGAGAAATGAGAACGTCTAAGGGGAAACGATTAGCCTGGAAATTCTTGTAACAGGATCAAGACCTAATAGCAGTCGTAATACTAATCCTAGTACTGTACATTGTTACCTGTACTGCCTTGGTGTCCAAACTTGGCGCTTGCGCGTCTAGAATGACCAGCGGCTCAGGCAGTACACATGTAGCATTCGTCTTGAGGATAGTGCTGATATGGCCCGCTAATAACGAGAGTTGACCGGATACACCGCCTGTAGTACAAAATGTCCAATACAACGACTGAGAGTATGCTAAACTACGGTATCGCACATCTCATTAAGTAACAACAGAATGGCAGATGGGGTTTCTATTCAACGTCGCATAGAACGATTTCCAAAAATTGAGTCTCAGTTGACGGATCGGTGAACATGGATGTAAAGGCAAACTGCTAGATCAGGCTACAAGTAGCTTCACACAAAAACAAACCTGTTTTCCTTTGCCCGACATTCTCGTCACTACTTTGCTGTAGAACAGCCTTTGTAAGGTTTTCCAAACACTTCGCCAGTTTCTCCACGTCAGTGAGTTGACTGTCATCTTCAGAGGAGCTTGCTGAAAAGTCATATATTCATATGATACGCTCAGAACACATGACTTTAAGTAAATACCCCCATTTTCTAGGAATTTTAATACCATTTCCATATTCCGTATCCCACTTTTGAGACTCTTCTGTGACATCAACTGTACCTTCAAAGTGATCCTCGGAAATTTTCTGGCAAGCTATTTGATATGCTGATAGCATTCCAACAGGAATTTTATTAGCCCTGAAAAAAAACGATACATCATAGATTATATAATGATTATCCAGGGATCACAGCGGGCAGTGCTATTTAGGGCCATTCCATTTTTTAGCCGCACCCCCCCTACAGAAGAAGTTTCCCTAGGGGTATAGCAAAATGGCCATTTCCGAGGGGGTCAAACCGAAAGAAAGGCTCTTCGGTGGGTTTTTCCGAGGGGGTACAATAAGAAAAAAGCCTCTTCCGTGGGTTCTTCCGAGGGGGTGCAATAAAAATAAAAAAATAGCCTCTTCCGTGGGTTTTTCCGAGGGGGTGCAATCCAAAAAGGGCTCTTTTTCCGAGGGGGTTACTAAAGAAAATGAGCTCTTCCGTAGGGGGGTTCGGCTTAAAAATGGAATGGCCCTTAAGTACTATTTATCAGTAATCAGGCAATAATAAACTTATAAACTTAAACTTATAAACAGGAGCCGTTAGATTCCGCTAAGAAAATAGCACAAAGAAAGCGATAGCGCACGAGTCGCGCGGCGATATCGCTTTCCGACTGAATCGTATGATATCTCGTCCACAAATTCGACGGAAAAGAGATATCATACTATTGTATAGATAAATTCATCACACGACGAGTGATTTCCACGGTAATTTCACGCGAAAAACGATATTACACGAGTGCGACATCGTTTCTCAAGTGAAATTGAATGCTCCAGATAGCGTCAAGTATGAATTTGTCTTGAATCCTACAGCAAAGATTTGATATTATTTTAGTGAAATGATTCGAGCTTTGAACTTTCTTTGTGCGCGGGTAACCTGTGTTTTTGTCGAATTCAGCTTTCAATCATTGAATTCCACGTTACATATCACTCCTCAAGATAGGATGGCTTACTTGGACAGTGCCATTATAAGCTGCTCTCTTGAATCCAGACTATCAGGAGCCTGTCAACAAAAAAGGCCGTGCCCGCAACATCAATTCTGAGTAACAAATCTGGGGATGGATTAATGGAAACAGCTTGGGTGGGTTGTAGTCATGGTTACCTTTCTTGGGAGAAGCAAAGCAGGGAGGAAGCGTCCAACAAAATAAGGCTTGCGGAAAATACTGAAAGAGGTAAAATAATGTTTTAGAAGTATGCGTTTTGGGGGACACTTTCGTGCAATCCCCCTGTCACTATAATACTTTAATCAGGGCTGACATGCATGGCTTCTCTAAGGAAAACATTCCGGGAAAAAATGACAAAAAGGAAAAAAAAACTTAGTACCTGGCTTCCATGACAGCTGGAGGCACCTTTGCTGTTTTCTCAAACTGCTCAATGGCATGCTCGACTTCTTTACCAGCCTGCTGAAGCTGCTGTATAAACAGTATAACAGGATGCGAAATGCATGGATCAAACGTTGATCAGTCACTCTCACTTACTCTCATGGTGTTGCGGTTAAGTAAATACTCTTAGCAACGCTCATGTCGAACTTTAACATGTTCAAGTGAATGAGAGTTTGAGATCAAACATGCGTGCGTAGAAACTCTATTTTAACCGGCTATCATTCGCGCGATCAAACGGGAAAACAAACATCAGCTCTGTCGATTCAAGTTGTGTGAGAGTCGATGATGATATTTTGAGATCAAACGCGCCAGTAGTTGAAACTTTTATCAACTACCATCAACTATTAGCATCGTTTGATCTCTACTTTAGCCATTCTCGGTCTAATTCCTGCCACCAAATCAAACGGTTTTGTGTGAAGCTTTCGACTTCAGTCTAAAACCTTTGCTCAAAATACGATCTCACCTTATAAAATTACCTCTGAACAAAGGGCACTCTCGTGAGGGAAAAGGAGGGATTTTAGAAGCTAACATTAATAAATGGCACGAGGGCTCAACAATGTTTTAAAGTGTCTATACACGAAATGGATACGAATTTTCAACTTGGGCTAAAATGGACTCAACATGATGTAGCATCACCGAGACATATCTTATGACAAATAATAAGTGTTTTGGACCCGGGGGGTTCTTCACATGTAGACCTGATAGGGGTGCTCGTCGTATTTTTTAGGGGTCAAAATCGACTCTCGGGTATTTTTTAGGGGTTATCGGAGAAACATTGTGGCTTTCACTAATAAATGATATTTTTTAGGGGTACGCAAATGAATGAAAGGGTCACAAACCAAGCAAAACGTTTTCTGGCTTTCTTTATTCATTTATAGCTCTATAAAACAAGCTTGTTTTGAGATGAGAAACAATAAACAATAACAAAAAGGTTTATTGTTGGTATTTTTTAGGGGTCATTTTGTTTAATAAGGTATTTTTTAGGGGGTGGATATTTTATGTCCTGGTATTTTTTAGGGTGGATTTTCCGATATCCCGACGAGCACCCCTATCCCTCTAACTTGGGAGAACCCCCCCCCCCCCCCGGGGGTTTTGGAACTCTTTTTCCCAAAGTTATTAAGAGCTGACCACCGCGATTTGGTTGTGACAAAAGTAGAAAGTTGGAGCGACGTGTTTTCAGATGTTCTGCTGTAGTACACTCGCTGCCATTGCATTTTTCTCAGTGAGCGTACTCGATCGTAGTCTTGTTTACCTTGGAATTCTCGCTCTTGGGATCTGAGTACGAATTATCGTTCTGCGTGGTTCCTGACAGTTCGATTGGTTCCTAATAACAACGCAAAAATAAATAAATGTATGCACTTGCATACCCCAAATATCTCTACTTTAGATGCTATATTTTCCATGTGTTTATAATATAGTAAACTATAATTATGCAGATTTATTTTTACACAAGCTAAGTAAACTACAGCTCTTGGCGAATCAGAGCGCGCGCCCTATCGGCGTTATTTTATAAAGGAGGAATCTATAAATTTCTTTCATATAGAAATATAACAAATACACTGACCTACCTTTAAGTCCATTAACCTTGTCTTAGCCAGGTCCATGTAATCTGTTAAATACTGGCGAACCTTTTGTGGGACCTGTGGAGACTTGATAATATGGACCTAGTAAAAAGAAGGCAGAAACGGTTAGAAGTCGTGGCAAATGGTTCAGGTGAAATCTAATACGCGGGAAACGTTTAGGTCAGCAGGGACAGCGGAAGGAGGGGGAGGACAGTCTAGGAGATGATTCTTGTCCTTGTTATAGTTTTTCTCGCCCCCGAGTAAAATTTGAAAGTTTATCAGATAGTTTTGATCGTGGCTCAATCGCTTCTGTGAAACGCCCAGAAAAGGGTACCCAAACAATTGTAGCGGGAATTTCCAATTGATACCTTGAAGGTATCAAAGGTATCCTTATAAATTACGGCATATGAGTCGTAATTAACAACTATGCGTCAACCCTGAGGGGGATAGTTGTTTTAGTATATACCAAATCAGTAGAATAAAATACGGTAAAAAAGGTTCAAAACGCAATATCGCGCGCCAAACGAGCCGCCATTCTGAGAGTTTTCTCAAAACAGTAGAAATAGTGCTGGATATCTACTAGTTCAGGAACCAATCAGAGCGCGCGAAAACGACTATTCACTGATTTGGTATAGAGCGGTTTTCACATGACTGTCGTGAAAACAATTGCAATTGAGCAATCACTAGCCAATCAGAATCGAGAGAAATCACGACTTGCTCCTAAATGGCTTTTTTCTCAGCCAATCGCAAGCCGAACCAATTACTAAGTAATTACACAATTGTATTTACTACAGAATTTGATTCGCTGAGAAAAACGAGTAGCCAATGAGAACGCAAAGCAATCGCAATTACATAACAAGTCTTGACAGTCATGTGAAATCCGCTCTATACTAATTTGTGATATCTGTTCCTCGTTCTATTCATTCCATTGCACAAGAATAGCATAATCACCGGCCTACCTTAAGATTCTGGGCTGGCTCAAACGGCACTAAATCAGAAAGAAACCGGAAGAAGAACTGCACAGAACGCTTGTTATTAAGACCGGAAGTAGATGGATCAGCGAAGAAAGCTTGAAACCACGTGACATAAGGCTTGGACACGTGACTTCCCTCTAGGGATAACTGCCTGATCACAAGGAGGGCTGCGCCCAGTGCATGCTGGTCACAAGACGCGAGGGAGTCCGCCATTGCCGTATTTGTATATTCTGTGGAAAGGCAATAGGAGGATCCTTTGTTTACAATTTGAGCTCATTAGCATAAGCAATGTTCAGAATCAGACCGTTCGAGGGAGCTATAAAATGATGCGTTCTGAATATCAATAGAGGACTGTAAATGAAACATAATTGACAATTTCAAGCTGATATCTCGAATCCTAAGCGCGTGGTGCAACGTTCAATTTAGAGGAAACATGTGAGCAAATTAGCGTTTTACCCCAATGATTTTCACACAATTTTGAAAAGCTTCAACTAGCCTGAAAAATGACACAGAAAGAAAGGAAACAGATCAAGACTTTTTTAAGAATGAAAAATAAACTTGTTTTGAGCTTTTCATTGCATTTCAAAGCTAAAAACGGCGTTTCAAAATTTCGAGAATGCAACAATGACGTCAGCAAGGATCCTCCTAGGCAATCCAACGTCAAAGACTATCCAACGTCATTGATAGGAAGAGGTGCTTATAATTATGTGCATTTACTTGTCTAAATTCACCATAGCTACCTCAGAGCTGGAAATATATTTATTATATAGACACGAGTGTTTTACTTGGAAATACGCCACTCTTAGATCTCATACGAAGTTACATCCGGGACCTGAGTGACATATTTTCCATATCCTCACGCTATTGTGTTCGTCCTTTGTAGTTTGCCGGGCTTCCTAACCATTCCACTCCATTAACTATGGTCAAAACAAAAGTGATTGGAAATCAGCTTGGAATAATTTTTTTCTGGTTTGTCTATATAATAAAAAGAAAATTACACGGTGGGTTGTAGCCTGAATTTCAGCTGTCTTTTCTTCCTACACTCCAATGAAGAGCGACTGAAATTCAGGCTAGGCGGCTTGAAGATATGAGTTTTACTGTCTTGTGCCACTCGAAAATAAAACTCATATCTTCTATATATTATTGTCTGATCCTGATCAAACCGATCAAACCTCTACCTTGGGCGGACATAATTGGGAAATTGTCTGACATATTCTCATTTGTAAACGAGATATATAAAAATGTCTAAACGGACATCAGGGACATTATGACGATATTGATCAGACATAAATACAGACACTGGGTGTGGTCACTAACAAGGGTTTTTACGGCCTCAGTGGTTATTTAACGTGGGACTGGGTAGGGTAGTGAGGGCGAAAGACGTAGAAATTTCCTCTGCCCCGGCCGGGAGTCGAACCCGGATGACAGCGGCGAGAGACCAACGCCGTAACGCACATGAAGCCTCGTAGACCTGCCTAGAGCAGATTTCGTATGACTGTGAAAAATGCCGCGACAAAGTTGTGCCGCGCCGCGACCATGACCGCGACCGTGACCGCGACCGTGACCGCGACCGTGACCGCGACTACGCGATTTCATCCCGTATCGGTCAGGTTCCTTGCCGCGACCGTGACCGACCGTGCCGTGTCGCGGCACTATTTGCACTGGGTCCCAGTAGTACGTATATAAGAGATCAACTCATTAGCATATGTCTCAGTCTCAGTTGGTTTGAGAACAAGCGCCGGAATGGCGTCCATGGGGGACGCCATGTGTCGGTGGCGGCTGTGGGTCCCATTGTGCTCACCCTTAGGCTTGGTGGCGCCTCCTAGCTTTTATTCACCCACCCTCCCTCCCTTTGCCATTTTGTGCTCCGCCAGGCCTACTTTCCCATAACTTATATAGTACAATGGGACCCAGTGCAAATATAGTACTTTTCAGTCATACGAAATTAGACTATGTAGCTCATCTCCTTGTGTACGTTAAGGAAGCCTAACCTCAGCTCACCTTCTAGTAATTTGGATGCCTCCGGTACACATACCGCAAAAACGGAGACGAATGATAATAAGTTGTGCCAGTTGGCCTAGAAAGGCGAGAAAGAAGAGAAATTTCAGGAAGAGCCTGTTTGTCTGTTATTAAAGGGGCACTCGCACGCTTAATAACCAAAATAACGGTCCAGATTTGTTAAATGACCTTTTAACTGTTAAATCAATACAAATCTATAGTGTTTTTATCTATTATCAAGTGGATGGAATTAGATTGCGATTTCAATTATTTGCTTGTCAGGCAAGCGTGCGAGTGCCCCTTCAGCTATATGCCACTCCTTTATTGTTGCTTTCATATCCATCTACAAACAAAATTCATTACTTGATTCACCGAGCTCGATTGAAAACATTCCACTACAATCACTGAATCAGCCGATGAATGGATACTTTCTCTGTCTGGGAATGTTGTTAGGCTGAAAAAATGGAGGCTGATTTTAAGACTCTTGAAATTCAAGCACACAGGACGTTCATCTAAAGGAGGATCATTGGGGTTTGCAGGGGCAGATCCAGGAATTTCAGAAGGGGGTGGGGGAGGGGGAGGGGGAGGGATGAAAATGCAGGGAATGAAAATTGCAAATTTCCTTCAGCACATACAGTAAATGTCCCTAAATCAGCCATTGTTTTGCAGTATTGCGATAATAGTTAATTATAATAGCCGTTTCATGCGGTACTGCAGTAAAAATTCTAAACATTGTAATGGTGGTGGAAGAAGAACTAACATACCTTAGGATCGGAAAATGCTCGCTTGAGAAATTCCAATATCACTGGAGGCTCAAATACGTACAGAAACTAAAAAATGACAAAGTGTCAGTTAGATGAAGCAGCAGTTTCGGCCAGAAACTCTCGACTCCAGCATTTTGGGTCGCAAAATCACAATACCTCTGCGGTCTCCCTAAACTGTAAAACGACATCATTATGTCATTATGTGTAGAAAAATGATACCACTTTCCAAAAAAGTTGTTTATCCGTAAAATATACCCTAGGCATACGTACGGTTGACATATGAAGTCCCTTCCCCCTCTCGGGGGAGCATTTCTCCGACCAACATCTCTGCTCTGGGAAACTGCGACGGTATTGGTCCCAAGTGCGACAAATATTTCAAACAAGTCACAAAACTGCTCACCCATGCATATTCTTTACGAGCCACTGAAATGTCTCTCTCGATCTCTCTTTATCTTTTGAAAATGATTTCAGTATAAATCTTCACTCACTTGTTGGAAATGTGTTCGCATATTCTCCGGTAACGCCGAGAATCTCCACTTGTGCTGACTACCAACAAGCTCTGATATCACTAGTGCTACAGAATCAGAACCTGAAGAGAGTATTTTATTTAAAGTTCAGCATTAGAATGCTTTTAAAATTCTCATGAATTATTCATCAGTCAACTGACCAATGGAAGGGCATATAATTGATCATCAGGTGCTTCACACTCTAGGGGCACTTTCCATTTAAAAAAATCCTGGTTCGAATTTCCTGGAATTCCTGTGGTCAAATGGAATGGTTCAAACGGAAAAGTCACGTGAACATCTCCACTGGGAATCGAAATAGGCTGGGGTGCTTGTCATTTACCAAAATGTTTTTGTTAATCAAATGGAAAGCGTCTTTCAGGGGAAATAACTTGTTTTCCCTAAATTTTCAAAATTTCCAGGTTCTGAAAAAATTTCCAAATTCTCACTGCATAATATTCTTTATTAATAACATTAGTTACCTCTCTGCCTTCTATGGAAGCAATTCTCAAGTTCTTCAGTATAAAACTTTGTGATGATAGTCTGAGGAATGTCAAGAATTCCTCGAACCACTTCAAGGATCTCCAGTCTATAGAGAAAGTGAACTAGATTTATGAAGTATTTAATAAGTTTTCTAATGGTTGGTTAAGAGTGCCTCTCCATCCCTGAGTCAGAAGTAAATTGCTATTGCTATCTATTTGCTTCCATCCCTATGTGTCACTCTGCAAAAGAGCTAGATGTCACTCACTTATTATTGTGCACTGACTATGATCATGATAATATAGTATTCTTTCATACCATGGTATTCTTTATATTATTCTATACTATGTAGTCATCATACCTTTTATATGTTTCCCTCTCTTTGCTGTCACATGGACAATCAATTGTACCTAGAAAATAGACCAATCATGTCCACCTGCAGGGGCGTAGCTACCAATGCGCAAAGTATGCAGCTTTGTAGAATTTTTGTTTTTTAATAATAATTATTGAGTACATGTTGTTTCATATTGCCCAGTCTCACGATACGAATTCTGTAGCTGTTTACAATGAAATAGACATGTGTTGTAATTTGTAATTTGTCATTAGGCAACTCTCTTGCGTACCTTACAAAAAGGCTATAGCTACGCCCCTGGCCTGATTCAAACCCCAACAGGGTTTGACATGGTTCCTAAATGGTTACTAAATGTTTACATTATACAGTAAAACGTGTTCGCCAACTGGAAAATGTTGGTTGTCAAAATATGCATAGACAAAAGAAAATTAAGAAATTAATTAATAAAATGAATAATAAAAAATGATATCAAAACAATAAACTATCCGGTGGACAACTCGCGAGCCCCTGTGCAATGTTGGAGGATTTCTGATTTCATTTTGTACTCTTGTGCACTCCATTCAACATTGGGCCAGGGGAGCGGGGAACACATAGGTAGCCAAGTATTTACATTATTTTGTCCCTGATTGTATCAGTCGCAATGTGGGTGTACTACAACAGTGCGTTTGAAGTAATATTTACCATACCTTCAACAACTGTCTGTAAAATCCGTTTAGACACCTGCAAAGAACAAGTTGAGAGAAATACTACTTCTCAGCTGAGAAACATGCCATAAATTGAACTCTGGTATGCTGTGTAACGTCACAAATTTACACTCTGCAGGGTTTCTGGCATGTCATATATATCAACGGCAGTAAACTCACATTCTCCAAGATATTCTTTGTGCTGTTAGGTTCACATGATTTCTCTGGATAAGCCAGACAAAGAAGGGAACCAAGCAGATCTGAAATCAATAATGTGATATAATTATTTATGTTTTGCCTTGGCTTAAAAAAATTATTCTCATTACCAGCAGAATATAAATTACCTGTCAGTATTGTTTTACACCTTGAAAATACATTTTCCTCAGAACAGGAACTCAGGTTTGTTAGACCTCTGCCTAACCAGTTACATAATCCAGGATTCTGGGCAGCACTGTTAAAAAGAAGGTGTACAACAATTTGTTCTTCCCACTGGACATTTCCGAATGCCAAACTGCATTTTGGCTTCCATCAATCAAACCTTTGAGTCAAGTTCATGCATGTATTCTGATTTTGGTTTGCATTTTATAGTGAAAATTGTGTTTTGAAGCCTATTTGCCTCGTCCATGAAATCACCCAGAGTTGTTTACCCTTTTGATTGACGGAAGCCAAACTGCAGTTCGCTGGTCAGTATAGAGTTTGCAGAATTGTGAAAATCACAGCAAGACAAAAATACAAAACTGTAAGCTTTTCCATAATGGATGTTTCTCATGTAGACTATGAAACCTGAAGAAACATTGTGTCATATATTCAACATGGCCAAATGTGTGCTCTTGCTTTTGCTTACCAAGCCAAATAAGTAGTGAAGGAGAGGACATGGCTTGCATGTAACATCCACAATATCTCCACGGTCACCACCTGGTCCTGAAATGCATGTTGTATAGGATTATACATGGCCCACAGAGCACACTTTGCAGTTGAGGGGAGGGGGGAGGCTCAAAGGAAAGAATATTGTGTGGAAAAAAGATGAGGCTAAAAGTATTGAATATGGCTCTTATGCCTCACCAGAAGAGTCAGCTTTTTACATAGGGAGTCAAACTTACATGGTTAGATAAACATCTAGCAAAATGCACTCGGTTAAAAAGATGCTCAGCAATCAGAGACTTCATTATTTTGATCAGAGTTTCTGTAGTTTCCTGCAAAAAAAAACATACTAGAATATTGTATCTGGACATTATTTTCATGATCTCTGATCATCATGACATCTCTCTCCTACATACCCTCAAAAGCAAAATTACGAAAAGGGGTTGATAATACACTGTAATTATCAGAAATTTCAAATTGGCTGGGATAATGGTATTTTTTGCCTGATAATCTTGTAATGGGCATTTCCAGAAAATAAAGGTACCCCCCCCACGGGCGGCATTTGGAAATTCCGAAGGGAAGGGGGGGGGTTTAAGAGCTCGGAATTCTGATTGCAAGGGGGGTTTTCGAAGCTGGATATCTTGTCACAAGGGGGGGGTCTGAAGATGCCCACCTCGGAAGGAGTTTGCTGTTTTTCAGTCTGCTAAAATAGCGTTTTTCAGAAAGAAAAGAAGGTCATTTCACGCGCGGAAAAACAGTCTTCGCCCCATATTCGATAGATAGAGAATGCTTACCAGTTCGTACTTGTCCCTTCTAAGACAGAATCTCCATAATTTTCTACTGATTTCGACTGTTAGTTCAATCACGCATCAGGTTCAACTTTTGTACAATCACACATTGAGATTAATATAAAGGATGTTGGCGATACGGGATAAGTTGAGCTTGCATGGACGCGCAATCTTCGTCAAAACCCACAACTTTCCCTGACATATCTAATGAAATCCCGGAACAACACGGTATAGTTTAATAAACGTTTCTCAAAAATGGTACATGTAATATGCATGTTGAATATATGTTTTTCTTTTGCTCCTTTTTAGAGTTTCTATATGGGTTTTTCCTAAGCCTCAAATATTCGAAGATCCGCAAAAAGTAAGAACTAGGCTTTCAAAACTTGGTCTAGCTCATTCTAATGTGTTTTCCTATTGGTTATATTTGGAAAAATTGTTTTAGAAAGCGATTGAAAATGTGTGTTGCAAGAAAATAGCTTCCACACTTCGTTTTAAATGTCTATTCCCCCATTTCACGATCGAATGGCGAAAGTCTCAAGTTTTTCCATGATAATATCATCCGATTCTTTGCCCCTACAATTCAAATCTTACAAAATAGCCAGTAAGCTACTAGTTAAATACGCTAAAAATGTAGAGCTCATATTCAGTGGATGTTGTGAATGCCAGTGTAATTTTTTTCTTCAAAATCAAACTATCATGCTCTGTATTAATATTTGCAAATTTAATAAATTCCCACAACAACCCCCGCAACTTTTGCCTTTTCTCTGCAACGTTTCCCTCTCGCAAATTTTTACTTTTTCTCGCAATAATAAACAAGGTGGTGCGTATTTGGATTCCGGAGGGGAGGGGGGTAAAAGTTGAAATTTCTGAAGGGGAGGGGGGTTTAACCTGCCCGGAATTCTATATGCATGGGGGGGTAAACCATTCTGGAAATTCTGGATGCATGGGGGGGTCAAAAACTAGTGCCGCCCGTGGGGGGGGTACCTTTATTTTCTGGAATTGCCCAATCCATATCAAATCAATCCCACTCCTTCATTTAGAACACCTACCTTTTGAAAAGCAGAGATTAGTGAGATTGGTTTTCTATCAGTAAATGGTTCTATAAGCTTTTCAGATAGCAATTCAGAAGCAAGCAGATCTGCTGGACATGGTCCTTTCATGGCTTGAGACTTGATTGCTTCAAGACATCCTGCTACTGCAGATAAAATTGTGGAACATTTCAAGTTGACTTTTCTAATCTGTAATTTGAATGCCAGTAGATGTTGTCACAGTGGCATGGTCAGAATATTTCAGAGGGAGGTAGCAGTCCTTTCAACACCCTCCCCTCACCCCACCCCTCCTCCCTCTGGATATGCCATTGATGAAAAACTAGATTTCAAGCCTTTTAGTGACAAACTTAGGGTGCTGAGGGTGCTGCCTATCAGCCTGAAAGGATCCATTTAGAAGGAAATCAGATTTGGTTAAACTCAAATTGCTGAACAACCTTTAACATCCTGGCCAAATGATTACATCACTCTAATTTTCATGTGACATAAGTGTGAGCATAAAAGAAAGATTATAAAAAAGCTTGTGTTGTTCTTCTGCTTAGTCAAGCCAAACCTATATGTACATAATAATTATATCAAACACAAGACAGCGTGTTTCATAGGGATTTACAAACACTGAGAAGTAAGTTGAAAAACAAAGCTGAGCTTTTTAAACCAATTTCAAGGTGTCTGGAAATCGTGATGAAAAACAATATCTAGTTTTTGACAATATAGCTTCTCAAAAACGAAGGGCTACAATCTCAATGATTTTCTTTGTTTAAGCTTGATGAATTATTAATGAGAAGTCAAGTTACACAATACTGGCTGCATACTTGTCATATTCAACCCCTCCGATGTTTTGCCACTTTTACTGGACTCGGTTAGACTCTAAAAAAAAAAGGATAAAAATGCTATTAATCCTGGGTTGGGTGAGGGGGGGGGGGGGGGGGCTCTCCCTGTTTGTCTGGTAGAGATCAATGATCAATGCATTCTAGTCCAGGACTAGTGGACTATTAACAGCTGGAAATAATTTTTCTTATGTGATCAGGCATATGTCCATTCAAACTTTTTCCTTTGTTGTCTTCTAATTGAAAATTGGCTGGACATATCTGAAAATTGGCCAGACATATCTGAAAATTGGTCAGCAGGAATTTCCAGCTCTGCACTAGGAGTAAGTGCCCTTAAGCACACAATCAAGATTTATAATTTTACAAAGGGAACAGAAATCAAACTTACTTATATAATTTAGATCTCACTTCCAGATTATAGTTGTAAAGAAAGATTCCAGACAAAAATCCATACCAACCCCACAGAAGGGATTGGAAATTCCTACTTTTCCTTTTATTGCCATATAAACACTGTATTTTTCACAGGTAATTCCAGAGTAGTGGGGGTCATATCTCAACCACCTTCTGGGGGAGGTTGTTAATGATTTCTTTAATCACACATTACCTCCATGAGCATTCCTTGGAAATTCTGGTTTTGCTCTATGATCTCAAGAGCTTCATCTTTTACAGTCTGTAGAGAAGCATTCTTTATGATATCTAGCCTTGCTTGCTTTCTGCTACCTACATGTAGGGTAAACAGTAAATGGGTATGTGCAGTGTATATAGCAGATATCTCCAGTTTACATGCATCCAGGTACAGCAGATAATATTAAAAGCATGGATGGGAAGTCAAGAAGGGTCAACTGGGCAAGTGAATAAATAGGAAATGTATGAAAACATCCCTAGTGTCTATACCCACAGTAAAAAGTATGCAAATTTTCAAAAACATATGGGGGGATGCAGTGGAATGAGAGAAAGGTTGGGATAGAACAAAGAAAACAGACAGATGAGTTAGAAACTTCATGACAGTAAACAGGTACACAAACAAAGACTTACAGAATGGGCAGACCAGACAACAACAACAAAGCAGCCGTGGTAGCAGACAAGAGTAATTAAAGACGATGGCACATAATACTTAAAATCACTTTACCTAAAATCTCATTAAAGTCCCTTGAAAGTTGAGAGCCATGTTCGAGAGGAGAACACGTGTGAGAGGGGTCTTCTCTCTTTCTTCTCCCTCTGGATTCTTCCATATTTAGAGGTTTCTAGGCCATTTTTCCATCTCTTCAGTCAGCCAGAAGCACTGACGCTCACTGTAAGAATGGTAGCACTGTAATAAATAAGGCAGAATGGGGCTAAAATAATATTATTTAGTTTCAAAGACGGCATTATTCGTTCCCACCGACTGCCCCGCCAAAAAGTTCAAAACTCTGCATGCACTTGGTAACCTGGCACAAGTTTATACACCACAGGGCACCCAAGAATAAGGAAACGACGTATTTTAGATTTTTCTTCTACACTTCCAAAATTTCAGGAAATCTGAAATAATCAACGCAGAAGGCTTTCAATGACGATGTTCTCTAAAAGAAGAAAATGCACTCTTTGACAATTGGAGCATTGCATTAGTGTAGTGCTGGAAATCACTTGTCACCATTCGTTAATGTTTCTCAAAACGGAAGGCCGTCTTTGAAATAAATAAAAAGAATTCCAGAAATGAAATATCGACAAACATTCGATGGAGAGAAACTACAGTAAAGTTTGCTTAATGTAAAAACGAAGGGAGAAATCTTTGTCTCCCTCCCCTCCCTAGCAGCGGTGATTCTTGCCTCCCCCTCCCCCTGGATTTTGCTCTATTTCTCCTGCGCGCGAAGAAAACGAGAAACAAGATGGCGGAGCCAGGGGTGAACGAAGTCACAATTTCTTCGAGTTTCTCCGCCAGACTGGTAAAATGGCGCGTTTCAGTAGGCCAAATGGTTAAAGAAGGAAATGTTCTTGCATTTTATGAAAAACTGGGGCAATCCGAGAGCTCAAAAGCGTTTATAACTCAACCAAAGTTGAAGAGCAACGTCAATGGTAGAGTGCGAAAATTACTTGCCTCGGAAGGAGATGTAATCCCATCAGGGTAAGTTTTCCGCTTTCTTGTTGTTAAAGTTAGGTCACAAATAGGCTTAAAGGACACCCTATGTTTTGTTTTATTCCCTCAAGTGGTAGCATTATTTGTCATTTTGAACTTTTAAGTTCATAATTGGCGCCAAACTCGCGTTTTCTCGAGGTTGTTTTGAATATTACTCCACGGTCCCGGACGTAAAAGCGTCACTCAGTTTGTGACATCGGAACATTAAAAGAGCAGCTGTCTTGCTATCATAGAGATAGCATTGTATCTTTTTTCGTGTCCGTTTAGTGTCATGAATGCCAAGGTTTGCAACTACTACAGTTCATTTTCGTGGTATCAAAAGACCAAGTCAGAGACAGCCGTTGTATTTCTCAGGAGGTGCATCCTTTCACTAATGCAAGTTCACTAAAAAATTAATTTTCAAGACTTTACGAAAAACTGGAAAAAGCTTAGACTGAACAACCTACATTCTTCGTCACTTCAATAAATGAAAATTTCATGGGTCCGTCTATCAACTGACTCGGGGGAGTCTTTTTACCTAAAATTGTATTTAAGGATTCTGTAGTGACCTGTAGAATTCAATCTTTCCTTAATTTTCCGAATTGATTTTTTGTCAATTTCTCAATTTTGGCCCAGGTGAATAGAAAATTATTTACGTTGTTTATAACTTATATTTTTTTTGGGGGGTGGGGGGGGGGAGGGGAGTCAATGGGAGCAGGGGCCTATTTCTCAGGGGCCTAATTCTCAGGCTATAAAAAAAAACTTTGTTTTGAATGTTAGATTAATCTAGTCATGAAGATTTATTTCATCTAGAGCTATAGAGCCTTATTATTCAGCACATCGATGCACTGCCCAAATATGGTCATTGGAACACCAATAGCTGTCTTCTGTACATGACAGCTATCCTGCGATATCCGTCTCTGAGGAAAATATGATGTTTTGAGCTCGTAAATAATACACAAAAGTCTTTTTTTTTCGGGGGTTTTTGTGCTATTGATGTGCTGAATAATAAAACCATTATCCTGCTCGATTTTGCAGAATATCGTCTGATTTTAGCCAACTCGGGACTTCGTCCCTCGTCGGCTAAGTATCAGACGATATTCTGCGCAATCTCGCAGGATAATGGTTAAATAGTTGCTTCAACAAAAGGTTGCTATTTTATTGACATTTGGCCACTAAATGTGGGCAAAATGTATGTTATTCAAATCTTGAAATTGTTGTAAAATCATTAGTTTCTTGCAGAAACTTTCCATTGTTCCACCCAAGTTATTTGGGATCCAAAAAAATTCACTGGAAAACTCCTATGTGAATTTTTTAGATACAACCAGGCACAAATCAATCTAGTCTATTTATATCATTAGAAGAGCAAATAACCCCCCCCCTTTGGCTTTTTGCTGCTGGTGTCATTGTCACTTTTACATCCTCCCCATCTCCCTTGCACCTCATTTAATACCCCTGGAGATTTTTAATTTTGTTGTTGTTGTTGCTGCTCTTATTTCATTGTTTGTTTCTTTGATTTTTAGCAAACCTGCTGTGCTTATAGAGCAGGCAGGGATATGTGAACACAAGACAGTGATGAAGGACTTGTGTTGTGATTGTGGAGCAGATCTCAGAAAGTGAGTTTTTAGCATCTTTATTTGTGCCGAACGGGGAACAATAGCAAATCCCAGAGTAGAAACTACAGAAATCCAGCCAGATCCAGATCGGGCTTGTAGAATTTAGTCAAACTTCGGTTACACGTAGGCAATCAGTCAATCTCGAGGTACCATAGAGCATTTATCGAAAAAATGTTGGTACAGCCTGAAACTGGGGTGAGAGTAAAAATAGGCGTGGCTCGATTGTCACGTGATACTAACTCCGATCACCCCAACTTTTGTACTGACATGTATTTCAGTCTATGGGTAGTATGTGTGTTATATTGGCTGCGCTATAGAAATCAAACTGTTTTTATATGAGAGGTTCAAAATTGGTTGGCATGGGTGCAAAATTACTGGGTCGATCCACCTTAACTACTCAGTGTTTTATTAGTGTTTGATAGTCCTGCGGTGATTGAAAATTGCTATCACCTCATAAAATTGCTCTTTGTACGTACATGCACAGAGATGCCAACCCAATCAAAAAGAAAAGCAGGAGATTTTAGTGGAAATACAAAAACTGTATGAGAACAGTTATATCCATTATCCAAGGGAACAGTAGGGAAAGAATAATGTGTTTTGCGCATGCTGTGAATGTAAATATTGATTTTTAAATATATCCAATTGGTGCTTTTTTTTCCCTGTTCAACTATGCACCATGCATATTGGGGGAGAAACTCTTCAGAAAAATGGTTCCTGTGATGTAATGTGTGTTTCCAGAAATTATCCATAACCCCCCCCCCCCCCCCCCCTACAGAAGGGATTGGAAATTCCGGAGGGGTGGGGGGTCAATTTACCTGATCTTTTCAACACCCTTCCGTTGGGGGGTATGGATATTTTTTGGAACCACACAATAAGACAAAGAATGAAGAACAAAGACAGGTCTTGTTACGCCACAGGCGCCATTGTTTATCCCACAAGATGCAGCATGCTTAGTTGAACAGAAAAAAGCCAATCAGAAATATTCAAAAATCAATAAAATATTCACATGTATAATATAAATGCGCAAAACACATTTTTCTTTCGCTACTGTTCCTTGAATGGATAATGGATCTTTTTGATGAAATGTGGTTGATTTCTGCCTTTAGTGGTACTTAAGGCAGTTGTCAAATTTGAAACTCCCTGAAAAAGTTGCAGTAGCTGGTATTTTAGGAAACTGTTTATTTTATTATTATTTTTATGGTTTTCAGGCTTCAAGGTGAACAGGATGAACCATCATCCCCTATTTCTGCCACCGTATCTATGATTCATAATATACCAGAACTCAGAGTCACTCAAGATGTAAGTTTGGGATATCGGAGGACTTACAGCTGTTTCAGGTAACATGCGACTTCGCCATTGCCGCCAGAGTTTGGCAGTTGGGTTTTCTGTGCTGTCCATCAATGCAATCCGTGTCCGTGTGAGCCAATCATATCCTTACGCAGTGCAATTCGATTGGCTTCCCTTGCGAGACATGTTATGATAGAAGCCAATTCACTGCACTAGGCGAAACTAGGCAAGGATCTGATTGGCTCACATGGTTTGATTGACTACACAGGAAAACCCAACTGCCAAAAGCTCTTTCGATGCAATGTTTTGAATGCGCTGAGTCGCGTGTTACCTGAAACAGCTGTAATGGTATAGTATTTAGCAAAATGAAACAAGAAATTGCAAAACGAGAAAAATGCAAAATGTGAAATTGGTTAAACAAGAATTTGTGAAATGGGAAACTGTGAAACAAGAATTTGCGAGATGGGAATTTCATGTCCTGCAATCACTAGATTGCAACTGCAATTGAACAAGTCGCAGGCAACTGCGTTGGTCTCAGTTTAAGGCATTTTGGTGAAGGCATGGGGTAAGGTGGGTTGAATTCCTTCCATTTGGAAATTCAGTCCATACATTCTGCTTAAAATCCAAGCAACCTGCCTTCTGGTCCATGTGTCTTGGTGTTCTCCCAATTTGGTGATCCTTCACCTCCAGGGAATTAGCAGATGGAGCCCCAATTTACACCCTTATAATTGTGTGTTTTGTGGGTTACTTAGGAAGCAGAAGCAGTTGGTAAGATGGATGAGGAAAGACTGTTGAGTACTCGTAAGCTTGCTCTGATTGTTGATCTGGATCAGACTCTGATACACACCACTGTGGAACTGGTCCCTGCCGACATGAAGGTATTGGTACATTACACGACTACTGATTACTCAATTCTACTGAAATCACTAAACTGCTAGCACCCGGGAAAAAGCGATTTATCATTTGTGAAATTTGGTTAACTAACATGACCATTTTGATTGATCGAAATGATCAAATGACTCGATCAAAATGGTTACACAACTAAAATTTGTTTTGCTTGTTGATAGAAATGTAAAGAAACATGTCCATTTTGATGGATTGAAATGGTCATGTGAGTTGGTCAAAATGTTCATATGAAAAAAATTGATATTTTTTTCATGGTGTATGAAAAAAGTGATGTTTTTTTCATGGTGCTAACAGTTTAGTGATTTTGGTAGTAATATGGTGCTCCACTGGTAACTCTAAACTCTTTAAATGCACCACCGTAGCTCAGAGCGGATTTCAGATGACTGTTGCGAGTAATTTGCAATAACTAAGTAATTACTCCTATAGGTTTTGTTCAGAATTGGTGTAATCATTTTGCGATTGGTTTCACTACAGTCATATGAAAACTGCTCTAAGAAACTAATTTATCAAGTCTCCAGTCATAAAGTCTTTCCCAATCATGCATCATAATAGTAGTCTTATTACCATAATTTTTGAACTAATTTGGTTTGCTCCCAGGGTGTCCAGCACTTCTGTCTCCCAGGCCACCCAATGTGGTACACACAAAGTTCCGTCCATGGGCTCACAAGTTCCTGCAGAAGATCTCCAAGTTTTATGAGCTGCACATATTTACCATGGGGTCACGCATGTATGCTCACACAATCGCTAATATGCTGGACCCCGGTCAGACACTGTTTGCGTATCGCATAAGGTCACGCGATGATTGTCTCAATGCATTCTCCAAGTCTAATGACCTGAAGTAAGTTTGCTTGTGACAGGGTGAAAGGGTGAAACACTTGAGCACCCAAGAATTACCGAGCCCAAAAAACTTTCTTTCTACAGAATTACATTAATAATAATAATATACATTTTTTATTATTTATTAGTTTAACATGAATTTAAAAAAACAATGGAAAGTTATTGAGAGAAGCCTTTGGTAAGAAAAATGGGGCTTGAGTAACATTTTGGGACATTAAAGTTAGTCTGTGCTCCCCTATAGGCATGCCTTGGAAAAACAACAAATACTTTATATTTCCTGGATATCTATTTATTTAGTTACACAATTTGCCACAAGGCCAGAAAATCCTATTTAGAGCAAGGCTCCACTTATGACTATGAAGTTTCCTTAGTGTAGTGGGTTAGTAAGTTGTGAGATCTGCACTAAGGTCACACAGGAGTGGAGCCAGGAATTTCAGAAAGGGTGGAGGGCTGGATAGTTAAAATATAGGGACCAAAATTGCAAATTTCCTTTAGCAAATAATATAATAACTGTATGGGAAAATCTCCCCAAAAGGAGGAGCCACGCCCCTTAATCCCTCTGTTTCACTGTTAGTGTAGTGCATGTGAGAGGCGAGGGCCTATGGTCCATGGTATACCATGTTTTAATTTTTCACTTCAATCCACAGAGCTTTGTTTCCATGTGGGGACTCCATGGTGTGTATCATTGATGACAGAGTAGATGTGTGGAATAATGCACCAAACTTGATCAAAGTCAAACCCTACACGTTCTTTAAGGGCGTAGGGGACATCAATGCCCCCATTGGCAAACAGATTCCCCCCTCTGATGATGATTATGAGATGCCTTCAGTAAATGTGGACCAGCCTTGTGCGGATAAGGAAGACTCTAATTCTGAGGATCGTAAAGAAATTACTGGTGTTCAAGAGGGGGAAGCCACAGCCAAGGATGAGCCTAAAATAGCTTCAGATCCCTCTGAGGACAAGTCCCCCTCATTGTCAGCAGGTGGCGATGATGTAATTCCACAGGAATGTGACGGTTTGCCTGAAACTGTTCCCAAAAAGATCGACTCGGAAACCAGGAAAAAAGAAATGATTTTGAATAATGTGATTGTCAAGGCTAAGGATGGGGTCCAAGAAAATGAAAAAGGGATAGATGAAACGGTGAAGGAAGTCAGTGAGGAGAGAAAAAACTGTGAGCTTAAGAAAGGACATTCAGCATTGGTAAATGGGAGTAATAATAACGCTGCTCCTGGTAAGGTTTCGACTCCGTTAGAGGAAACTGAGGATATCGAAAGCAAAGGAAATGAGGCCAAGAGTGAAGCTAGAGGTGACACTGAAGGGAAGAAAGAAAGCGTGGAAAATAGTGACAAATTGTCCAAGAGCAAGGCGAGGCAGAATGATGAGCAGAGTACAGAGGAAAGGGTCTCTAACAGTGATGCTAGAGATGATACTAACGGGAAGAAAGAGAGCTTGGAAGATAGTGGCAAATTGTCTGACAGCGAGGTGAAGCAAAATGATGCGGAGAGTACAGAGGGAGGGGTCTCTAACAGTGATGCTAGAGATGATACTAACGGGAAGAAAGAGAGCTTGGAAGATAGTGGCAAATTGTCTGACAGCGAGGTGAAGCAAAGTGATGCGGATAGTACAGAGGGAGGGGTCTATAAGGAGGCCAAAAACGAGTCTTCGCCTTCAACAGGTACGATGGAGACGATAGTGAAAAGTGTGTGGGGAAGGGGGTGTGTCAGCTGGTGACAATTTTACAAAAAAGAGGCGCTACTTGGTGGCTGGATTGGGTTAGTTTTGGAGTCTGTATTTTCAGGGATAGGGGTACAGCTACTGCAAGGGCTCCCAACTCACGTAAATATTATTTTTTCAGTGCTCGTTTCGGGCTCGCGTAGTGATATTAATCGATTGAGATTAGTTGGCAGTGCTTGCAAAAGGGGATAGAAGTTTTACCAAGTGATCGCTGCTCGCATTCTCGTTCCCAGAGCTCCCCGGCTCGTCACCTTGCGGTGTAGTCTCTGGTGATAGCCATTTGAGGACCTTTGCTGATTGGCTGATTTTGAAGGTCGCGGCATGCGCAGTTTCTCACCACGGCTCTGTGTCAATGGCTGTCACCAGAGCCTCTCACTCGAGGTGTCGCACTTGGGAGACTCGCATTGCGCATTCACAAAAATGTTTTGTACCCCTGTTGAGGACTCCGGTCAAAGCTACCCACCCTGGATTTTTAATTTGAACCACCCACCCTGGATTTCCAGTGATTTTTTCTTGACCACCCTGGAAATCGCGCTTACCCACCCTGGAATTTCGTGTTTTAAGGGTGCCCACCCTTTAAATCCAATCTCTACTTTGACCACCCACCCTGGAATTCCGAGCTCCATTTTGCCCACCCACCCAGAGGTCCTCAACAGGGGGGTGCAACTTTTTTTGCAACTGCCTATTTGCTTTAAAATCAAAATATTCGGTCTCGCAGTGACAAACCGGGTGCTCACAAGTACTCGCCATTTGGAACCATAATGCATAGGCAGTGTCCTAACCAATAGGGACGTTTTTGAAAAAAATAGCTGCTGACCCGTCTTTGTCATTCCAGAAAAAGAGCCTCCTCAAGAGGAACTCCCGCATCACCATCCTGACGACGAAGACGACTATCTGCTTCACTTGGAGGAGGTCTTGGAGAAAATACATCAGACATTCTACAGCGTGTATGACAAGATAAAAACAATGTCTGCAGAAGACATCAAAAAGGACTCTAACATCATGAAATACTGCACTCCAGATGGTAGCGCCCCTTGTACAAAACAGATTCTCAAGGAGACCAGATCGGAGGTGCTGCGTGGTGTTAATATAGTGTTTACGGGTGTTATTCCTACTAATATTGAACCAGAGAAAAGTGATATCTGGCAAAGAACTGTAGCGCTGGGTGCTAAAATATCCAATCAAGTTGTTACTCCTAAAGATACAAGATCCCCAGGTGACGTCACGACTCACGTTGTAGCGGCACGACTAGGGACTGAGAAGGCCTATCGGGCCATTAAGACTCCGGGGATCAAATTGGTAAGTCCACAATGGCTATGGTGCTGTGAGGACCGCTGGGAATGGGTCGACGAGAGGTTGTTCCATATTGAGGGCATTGAAAGGTACAAAAATCAAATTAGGAACCAACGTACTCCTAGGGGTACGCCACAAAATTTCGCTCCCAAAAACGAAGATAAGCAAATTAAAGCAACTGCTTTAGTTGATAGCAAGGGTGTTGTTTCTGAGGAAAAAAGTGAAAGTTCTGATCCGTTCTCGGACTCGCGTAGCAGAACTTGCTCTTCTAGCAGCGCGGACATTCTTATGGCTTCCCTCCATCCTCTATTGTCGTTCTCGTCCACGGAAATGGAGGCGATTGATAAGGAGGTGGAAGATCTGATGCATTCTGACGCTGAGGAAAGTGACGTCATCGGCAGTATATCAAACAGCAGTTCCTCTACTCCGTCTTCGGATCCTTCCGAAGATGAGTCGGGAGAAGTCGAAAATTCCGCGACTAGAAAACGGAAAAGCGTCGACGACGATAGCGATGTTGACGATGTTCTGACGAAGAAGAAGAAAAAGAAGGACGAAAGAGAATCGGACGAGTCTGATGATTACACACGCCGCTCATCGCCAAGTGATGATGATGGTGATGATAATGACGATGATGATAACATGGCTGCCTTATTGGAAGCTGAATTGTCGCACTATTAATAAACTGCTCACTTCAAGTGGAAGTTTTGTATATACAACTACTGTGTGTTGGTACGCCAAGACATCGCCTTAACAACTAACATTTCCTAGGAACTCATACAAAATTTTGCTGGCCGTCTGTTCAGCATGTATAGCAAGCACAAAGAGGAAAGGATAGCGGTGAGTGAGAGAAAGACAAAAAGGGAAGAGAATAGAGCGGATTTCAGATGAGTGGCGAAAACCAAACGCAAAGTAACACTTACAGCCAATCAAAACCCATTAAAAAACAAACCAATCGGGGAACGAAGTAAGTACGACTTGCGTTTGGTTTTGATTTTGTCCGCGCATTCTGATTGGCTGAGAAAACAAGGGCCCAAAGCATCAACCAATAGGAACGCATAGAAAACGTACAGAAGTCTAATTTACGTTCGACAGACCCCTGGAATCCGCTCTATGACTAGGCACCAAGACAAAGCCTTGGGGAACTCCGCAGTTCCTTAGTCAGTCCTATGCAGCACTGACACCTTTGGAACTGAGAAGGCTAAGGTTTCGTCGTGGTAGATATCCATGGGTGAATAAAAGGTTATGCCGCCATTTTGTATGCCTAGTAAAGTATCGAGTCGAAAAATCATTCATTTCCATCGACTGAATAAGGGATGTAGGGCAACATTGTCGATTGAATTGAGATATAAGTATTAATTTTTATTTATAGATTGATATATCCTATTTTCTTCACGTAATTCGTCTTCTCGTAATGAATTCGCCTTTGTCACGGCGCCGCCATTTTGTTTCCAGAATGACCCGGCAAAGCAGAAAAAAGCAATGAGCCAATCAACTTTTTGGTTCTTAAACAAATAAGAGTACTTTTTGGTAGCTTGTTCAACTTTTGTACCATAAATCCCAGCATTAGGCTTCGCTTTTCAACATAAGCAAAACCCGCGCCCAGCTTGGCCTCGTTTCAATGCTGAATAAATCGGCTGAAAAATTCAAGATGGCGCTTGTGTGACAAAGGCGAATGAAGTCACGAGCCCATTATTAGTGTAAGAATCTTGTATTGGAGTTGTTCCCATCAGCGCCAGAAACAAGCCTAGCCTCGAATTCGTGCAAAAAACGCTTTTGTGTTTTCACGTGATTTCGATGCTAGTCAGTCCAGAACAATGGCTTTTTGAACTGGGCGCCATATTTGAATTTAGTGTATGGTGAAGGAAGAAAAAAGTTCAGGCCTAGACCCTAGAGTCATCGTAACTCGAGTGAGCGAATCAGGTCGAAGCTTTTTAGGTGAGAGTTGTTTTGATTTACAGGAATGAAAAACCATGTTGAATCAAGGGTGGTGGAGACGGTAGCTTTTTGCATGACTGGTCTCTGAATTACGGAACTTTGAAGAGCTCAAGTAAAGCGCCGTCTACAAGAGCAATTTTTCCTTGACAATTTTTCCTTGACAAGGAAACTTGAGCGTGTAGACGCGCCAAATGCCAAATTGTTGCCGCACGAGCAAATAAAAATTGTAAAGGGAAAAATTGTCAAGGAAATTGATCGCGTAGACGCGCCAGCAATTTTTCTTTACAATTTTTTCTTGACAATTTTTATTTGCTCGTGTATACGAGACAAAATTGACAAGTTTTCTTTGACAAGTATTCTTGTTGAAACGCTAGCTGGATACTTGTCAAGGAAAAATTGTCAAGTCAAGTTTCCTTGTCAAGGAAAAATTGCATGTGTAGACTACGCTTAAGAAATGATGGAAGAAATTGGAGACAACACCTGAATGATCATGATATAATTTGCGCGCATTTTGACATACTTTTTTCCAGGCATTTCTACCGTGATTGGGACTTTCATTCCATTCATAGTGTAAATACCATCATTAAGAAATTTGTAAATATTATATTTTTGTTCCATTACTGTAAATACTTCTCGATCATTCTTGTTAAAAAAATAAATATCTAGCAATATCCAAACAGCTTCTGGTTACTTCATAGTCTCTAAAGGCTACTCGAGCAACGTTAACGTTTATAAATGTAAGTGTCGGAGGCCGACTTTCCAGATCTGCTGCCTTTCTTTTAAAAACCTTTCCTCTAAAACTGGGTTTCTGCAGATAACAGTAAAAATAACGTTGTAACTGGATTTTTGGTAGGGCCTGGTAGGAGCGTCCCAAGCCCCTTAATGTGACAAACAGTGATCTAGAGAGTCCGCCACATCACTGCCAGTTACCTCTAAAAAAATAAACAGAATTCATGAAAAATAGCTATTCTTGCAGTGGAGCTAAGCAATGAAATGACTTCGCATGATGAAAGTATGGGAATGTCAATCACATTCAACATGATTTTACAACTTTGGCTCAAAATGTACTTATCACCGAGATATCTTATGGCAAATGAATGAGTGTTCTTGGAACTTTTTCCACTATTGATCCACTAAGAATGGCATTTTTTCAGCGTGACCAGTTCCTGTTTTGTTGTGACAAGCGATTTTAAAATAATTCACGCGTTGAATGCAATGAGCCGTGTCATTAGGTCGTCACTTGATTAATTAATTTCGATTCTGATTGTTAAAGAAAATCTGTCCTGAGAATGTTTTTTGTTTTAGATAATTTCTGCCAAGGCCAGTAACCAGAAAAAACGTTAACGAGGCAGAGTTGGCCAATGAATGATAAATTACCAAATATAGACTCCTTTTAATATCAGTAAATGTAATTTTTTTTTACACACCTGGCTGCTGGGAAATATGAAGTACTGTGCGCCTAGAGGCACACTACATGCCCTACATTTACTATATGTATTTGTATATATTCATTCAAAATCCCAGAAGAGTCTTCTTTAGCACAGAAGGTGGGTTCAAACCAAACTCGAATTTATCTTAGACCAAGAAAGTGAAAACAGGAGAGCATAAATAAGGAACTCGGACGCTTGGGCGAGGATGACCAAATCCGTGGTCCGATCCTTTCTCATTCGCGCAGATGCCTTTCCGGGTTTTCTACTCTCATTCTTTCCCCCTTTACCTTATCCGCAAACTCCGCGGTCAAAAAGGACAATAATACATGAGCCGGACAGTACTTCAGCTGCGCACTGAATATCATCCCACACTCTGACAACTGGTGTTATAAAGATCGTGTCATATCAGCTCTGCCAGTACAGTGCTTCGTATCTAACGTAGGTGTCTCTCGCCTTATGCAAATAATCTTGGCAAAAACATGTTCGGCTTCGAATGATTCGAATGGTCGAAAAGAAAAAATTCCAACTTGTGCATGAGGTTGGCCTGGTGACGAGATCCGTGTGAAATTTGGTGCAAGAATGCTTAGTACACAAACGAAATTCTATGAAATTACGCGAGAAAACTCCATAATAATAGAACACTTCAGCCAGATTAACCGAAATTAAGAATACGCATTTTTTTCTATTGTTTTATTTTCCTACGAAAAACCGGAAAACCGAGAAATTGAAAGCGATATTTGTGAATCCGCTGAACAATCGCAGGCGTCAACAGCAAATACTCCCATCTGATTGGCTGAGGAGAAACGACGCATGCGCTGTAAAACACGGTTAACTGCCCCTCTCGACTGTGGGTCTTCGCCTGGTTCTTGTCTAGAAGACTCTTCACTTTTCGGCATTATAACAGATAAAGGAAGCGTTTTGGGGGATTTTTCAAGGGATACATGATTTCTTCATTAGCTATGGACCAGCGGACTGGTTGGGTTCAGCCGGAGCAGCAGGGTCCGTCACACAAAATGTGGTCTCAAATCTGGGATACAAGCGTAGGTGCTAACCCCTCTGATACTAAGGCTTTACGAGCAGCATCGGAGTTTATTCCACTGAACACTTTGAGAAATGGCCTGGATTTCACGGACACTACAGCCGTTAAAAACTGGATAAATGCGGACAAAAGCTTCAGTGGTAAAAGGAAAAGGTCAGAAAATCCGGCTAGTACAAATGGACTGGACTTATCCGAACTTTTATCGGAGGAAACTGTCCCTTGGAAGCCTAAGGGTCGAAATTATCCCGACGGTGCAGTTGGGTAAGTTGTGCCCGATAAGGCTAAATATTTTCTGAATTCCGCTTTCGTGACAGCCCTTGAGACCTAAATAATCCTCTTTTCTGTTCTTCTTTCAAGTTTAAACGAGGAAATTTTGGCCTTCTACGAGTTCATGAAGCCGAGAAAAGCCGAAGAGGCGATGAGAAGAGAGGTGGTTGCCCGTGTTCGCGAAGTGATTTTGCGATTGTGGCCCACAGCTGAGGTAGTTCTACACTTTACGACGCAAAATCATTCGCCATTCATTGGGTCTGAAACCAATTATAATTGATCTGATGTTATCTATACCCCTAGGTAGAGGTATATGGAAGTTTTAATACAGGACTGTATCTACCAACCAGGTAATTTTTTCACGTTCACCCGAATTCATGATGGCCTGTGTTTAATTGCATTTTCCCAGTTCTTTTTATAACACTCGTTATTGCTTTCCCTTAAACATGGCTTGTTTATTGAAATCCAAATAACTTGTCCTGTTAAAAGTGAAAACGTTAATACAAGACGGATATTATTTGCTTGGTCCAAACATAAACATAAACTTCAAATTATATTAGTATCAAGGTCGTTGTACCTTTTACATAAAACATTCTCTTATGACGGAAATAGACCACAGTAGCTAAATTTTGATTCTTGTCTCATTATGTATCGCTTTTTATCCCGTTATGATCCTTTGTAGTGATATAGATTTGGTTGTCTTTGGGAAGTGGGAGAGATTGCCTCTTTGGACGTTGGAGAAAGCCCTGCAAGCTAACCAGATTGCTGAACCGGCTTCAATGAAAGTGCTAGACAAGGCCTCGGTAAGATTTTATTTGTCATCTGGAAGTTTAGCTTCCACCGCCATATATGCATCATCTACAAAGTATTAAGCTCTTAGATGCTCATTCTATTTGTGTTTATCGGATAAAATTATTCCAACACCTGAAACTCACTAAGATGGCTTGATATATTCATGATGTTGTTTATGTGAAAGATAACGTGAGCTTGGGCAAGGCCGAATATGATACCTATCGTTTTACATGTCTGCTTTTCATTTTAGACATGAAATTTAACTAAGCTTTATTGTTCTCTACTAAGAGTCCTTCCAGCCTACCTAAAGACTGATCAGAGTAGAATGTTACATAGTTTTCTTTGGATAATGATTCAATGTAAAGCTTTTCTTCTCAAGTTACTATGATAATAATTAAATATATTCAATAGTAGCTTAGCTGTCTAGATGTAAATAATATCAGGCCCACTGTATTAACTTTTTGTGTCATTGCTGTAAACACTTCTTTATGGGCTGGACGTTTTTCAGAATGGAGTTTGTTGCTCTTCCACAAATTGAATTAGCTTTTGGCTCCTAACTGGCAGGGGTAATAATTATTTAAAGGGTGGGGGGGGGGGGGGGGGGGGGTAATAGCAGTGTTCTTAGCTTTGCATCTAATAAATTTTCAGATGTGTTTAAACACACATTTACTTGTGTTTAGTCCCTGAAATTGACAGCATTTTCATTTTGTCCTACTTAAATTGAGACTTCTGCAAGGTTGCCCTGGAGAAGCTATAGCAGGCAAAGATTTATAGGAGAAATTCAGAGATACTTCAATTTGTGTTTCTGAAAAAGGCCCAATAGTTTCAGTGCTTCACACCAGGCTAAATGCAAGTCACAATTACTTTGTCCTCTGATTGGATAGCGTTTGAATTTGTGTCTCCTAATTGATTCAGTGTATTTACTTTGATCTTAATAGTTTTCAACACTCATCTCAAATTTGCTTAATAGTTCATATATTAACTTAATAGTAAATATCCAGGACCCAAAATTGTGACTTTAATGGTGATGAAACATGTATAAAACTGGTTTCATTTAGACATTTTTTAAATTAGGATAGTGAGCTTTTACTATTTGAAAACTTAATGTATCTAAAGTACTTAGCAACTGGAGAAAAATGTATTTCTGGTTCTTGGAGATGAAAAAGGTTGATAATAAACTAGATTTCCTAGAATGAAGTCCTTATAACTTGGATCCTATTAAAGGGGCTCTCACATGCTTAATATTTGTCCACCGTGGACATAAATTAATATTATTGTAACCGTGAAAACACATGTACATTTGCCTGTAGTTAATCAAAATAATCCTCCAGATTAATAGAAAAACCTTTCAATTGTTAGACAAATGCAATTCTGGGTTGTTTTGACCTGTTTTCAAGAGGATGGAATTGGATTGCGATTTGAGCTATTTTCTTGTCAGAGAAGTGGCCAGCAAGTGCATGAGAGCCCCTTTAAAATGTGTCAATGAGAAACGTGCACACCTACTGAACACTAAGCAGCATATAGTCCAAAACGTTTGAGATGATGATAATAATAGGGGGAAGTAATACTTAAGACAATGCCATTTGTCTGAGGTTTTATGTCCAACTGGCCAATCAATTAGGCCCAGAGCACTGTGGCATGTGAAGTGTTAAGTGCTTGCACTGAATTAAAACACCCAGAGTGTTATACTTCAATTTTAATTATTAGATACTACAAAGCATGACTTCTCAACCTCCTTGCTATAAGATAAATGTGTGAATTGATTGTTTTACCATATTGCTACTTTTAAAGGCTTCTAAAAAGCCACCTCAGAAATTACATCAATTTTTTTGAAAATACCAGCTGGTTTACACACAATTACAGAAAGCTATCATTATTAAATAGAGGATATTACATGGCCACGTGGAGATACAAATTTTATCTTCGAGTGTTGAACATTTATCTCACGAGTGAGCGTAGCGAACGAATGTGATAAATTTTTAACACGTGAAGATAAAATTTGTATCTCCAAGTGGTCATGGAATGTTCTGTTTATTATATAAACATCAATGAAAATTTCATTTAAATTTCATTTAAAATTCATTTAATACCAAATTCAAAATTTTATTTGAGTTAAGCTCTAAAAATCGAGCATTGAGCAAAGGCAAGTGTGATATTTTCACGTGTGAAAATAACATGTTATTTTCATGTGTGAAGATATCAAGTTTGCGCACGGGAGATCACCCGGTATTTCATTGGTGTTTATATAATAATAATATTTATTTTAATTTTTATTAACTTAGCCTTGCTATGCTACATTTCTTAGTGAATAAATTTTTTGGGGTCATAGTTACATTTACCTCCTGCCACAGCCCAATTACAGAATCTGAATATTGAGCCCTTTGAAAATGAGAAAATTAAAAGTACTATACAATGTAGCTCCCAATTACTCTGCATTATACTCTCACAATCCATAATAAATAGTGGTACGGTAAAGCCCAAGAGGGGGAGGGTACTCACAGCATTCATACAGATGTATTTTTTAGGTTGAAAATGGTCTTAAAAAACATTGGTCTTTTCAACAATGTTTGAGTGCATTAGAAGAGTCTGTTTGATTGAATAAACAAGTGTTGAGGTATTTAATTCTTGTATTTTTGGACTAGGGAGTTTTGATGAGTTGATGAATTCCAATCTTGAGTGTTGGCCCAACAATGAAATTAACATTGTCATCTTCAGAGCTTACTGTATGAGGTAGACTCTGGAAGGAATGTAAACTTTTTGCTTCAGTAACTTGTTAAGACATGTGTGAATTTTTGATGTAGGATGTTTATTTGTAACTCCTTTAAGTTAATTATAAGCATACTGGTTGACTGGCTGTGTTATTTAAATTGACAGTTTCTATGGTAACTAAGTAGTAAATTCTTATGTAAAGACCACTTGATTACTGTGACCGATATTGCTTATTTGACACAATATTGTTCTTTCATAGGTAGTGAGTTTTATGTAGATCAAGATAGTTTCCTTTGTAAAGATTGTGTTTTTCTGTGTTGACATTGAGGAATGCATTAACAAGTGCCACCAAAGCTACCAGCTGTATCCACTAATAATAATATAATTGTAAAACATAACTTGTTAGGCAAATAATAATAATACATGTGTTGGAAATGTTGAAAAATCTAAACTGTCAATGTACATGAATACTTTTTTTGTCAACTGTCCAGTTTCATTTAAATTAGATTGCTCAAATTGAGCAGCTTGGGACTCAAACAAAATAGCACTTGCCTGTGTTCAGGAAAGAAATTCAGAAATCACAAGATGCATCTTTGTAAGCGCATACTGAATGTTTGTCAGCCTGCACAGGGCCCGACACTGCGACCATATGGTCGCCAATAGCAACTAAATTTGGTGGCCAAATGGCACCCCATCTTTTTTACTTCAGCTGAGATCCACATTTATGTGGCGACTAGATATTTGCATTTTTGCGACACAAACGTTTTAATTAGTTGCCAATGGCACCTAGCTAAAAAAGTTAATGTCAGGCCTTGCTGAAGTTTCAGGAAATTCGTTGGAAGCAAAGTGCCTATTTTAGAAAAATAGGCCAAAAACACAACTAAAACTATAAATAGGCACTTTGCTTCCAACGAATTTCCTGAAACTTCGTTACTCCAACTGACTTCAATATGATTAACAGAGTTTTGTTCAAAAATACCAGCAACTTTTTTTGCGCTGGGTTGTTCTCTCAAGGAAGGGGTCCATTTAAGCTCAGATATTATTAAAAGTATTAACGCTAATGGAGATCAGATAATGCGCACATATTGCCAAAAGATACCTGCTTATATTCTCAAAGATTGAAGTTCATAGCGAGCAAATTTGTAAAGTTGTAGACAAAGATATATTTTCGTGAAATGCACTCTGACTTTCGCATGAGTCACCTTAAGATTAGTATGTTTGAAAAGGATTGAGGTAAACTGATTTCAAAAGAGTCGGATTTCCTCATGTAAGTTGTAATTACAATCCGCGAATAACTTTGCAACCCTACATCATAATGACCTCAAATTTTCACCATATCAAGTTGAAAACATTCTTTACAAATTTGACTTGTTATTTTATTATTTGTGATGTTTTCGGTGACCATGTCCCTTTAAGCCCATTACATTAACCCAAAATCATATCACTGCCGCTCAAGAGCTTATATTAAGGGTGTGTATTACTTAACATTTTGTAGGTTCCTATAATCAAACTGACAGACAAGAAAACCCAAGTCAAGGTTGACATTAGTTTTAATGTTATGGCAGGGCCAAGGGCTGCTAAATTTGTCAAGGTAAAGTGACCCAAAGAAAGTTGTGAATTAACTTGTAACCATTTTCTCACAAGTTATATCATTGCTTTCCCAGAAAAACATGGAAATCTATCCTTGTCTACCTCCTCTAGTGCTGGTTTTAAAGCAGTTCCTTGTGCAAAGGGACCTAAATGAGGTTTTCATTGGTGGGATCAGCTCTTACAGCCTTATTCTGATGGCTGTGAGCTTTCTACAGGTAGGTGCTACTAATGGATCAATCAAACTACAAAGGTATCAATGCATATGCCATCAAAGTAGTCAATTCAGAACCAGTAAAAGGATTGTGTTAAGAAATACTGGAACAAATGAGGTGACTGTTGCACAAAGAAACTGAAGGCAGCTCTCAATCCATCTCAATTACTGGATTGGTCCTTGTAATGATCTAAATACAGCCATTCAAAAACTCCAAAACTTAACTTAAGGAGGCTGCCTACATTTTTTCTGCCCTCGACCACCAAACTTTGTTTGCCTGCTGTTCAAGTACACAAACTTGTACCGGTCTGAGCTTTCACATGGTTACCCTGGAGGGTTTGACCTTTATTGTAATGTGTATTTTGTTGTGATCGGAGTTGCTATAGCAACGTAATAGCCACGCCCTTATTTATTATTAGAAGCCAGTAAACGCGTTGCTCGATCTAAACTTTTAAAATGACACCCCTCACACTAATCCCTGAGTAGCAGACAATAATCAAGTAAGTTTGGAGAGAATTCACGCCTGTTTGTGTACTTGAACAGCAGGCAAACAAAGTTTGGTGGTCGAGGGCAGAAAAAATTGTAGGCAGCCTCTTTAACTTAAGAATGAAGTGTTTAGCAAGCCATACAAATCTTCTTAAATTATCAAGTTTTTGAGTATCAGTATTGGTCTGATCAGGGCCTGACATGAACTTTCTTCAAGAGGTGCCACTGGCGCCTAAATAAGGAATTATTTTCGCCAAATAGTAAAGTTTGGTCGGCATAATAGAAACCATATAGAAATATGGATAGCCATCTTTTCCTTTAGCATTAATGCTGTTGACAGCTAATTTTGGAAAGGTTCTCTTTTAAGGTAAGTCGCCATTTGGCGACTACGTTGAAATTTTTGGTTGCCAAGCACTAATTCTAGTTGCCATTGGCAACCATATGGTCACGATACCACGCCCTGCTGATTAACATCAAACAGCTATCATTGTTAACTTTAACTTTAATTTTGAGGACAATATGCAAGCTCATAATGATGAAATTAAGATAAACAAATACAAATAAATAAGATCAGATAGTTATCGCGTGCACATATCGTATGACCACCATTACCATTAAAGGTGAAAGGGATTCATCCCAGGCACTCGCTATAGCCAGCAATGACCATGAATGCATGGGGCTTGACAACGTGTGATGCAGCAATTTATCAAAGTGTCCTGAGGTTTGTCATGTGTGAAGGGGTTGGGGGTAACTCTGGCCACATGTTAATTATTTTCTGTATTTGTAGCATCACCCAAGAGGAGATGGACGAAGTTTGGACCACAACCTTGGTGTTCTTTTGATTGAGTTTTTTGAATTATATGGACAAAACTTCAACTACCTGAACACTGGGATAAGTGTCAGGGATGGTGGCTCCTACTTTAACAAACAGCAGGTAAAGCCCATCAATTGCAACAAAAGATGGCGCAGCTTTAGTCAGGGAATAATGTAATTACCATAATATCCAAAATCCCTCACAGGAAATTGTTTTGTGTTGGACTAGCTCGGCAATTCAAAACAAAATACCAGGATTGAGCTAGGGTTAGGGCTAGAGTGCTCATCCTACAGTCTATACACTTGCCTATATGTTCAACATTTCGTAAGTGAACGTTATCATGTGATTTGCATACAAATGACTTGATTTTGGGAGATTTTGACGTTGAAACTGCTGAAACATTTTTTGTTGCAATTACTATCAAAACAGGCAGAGTTTCAATCACGCCGTTGAAATTTCGAACCAACGGGACGCTGTTTCATCTGTTTCATATCACGTGATGACCGAAAATTTGACATGTGACTAAGCACTGACTGTTTGATTGGCTGAAAGACATGAAGCCTAGGTCACGTGACAGAAATTTGCAACCCACAGGCTTCAACTCGATTGAAACTCTACCTTTTTTGATAGTAGTTGTATGTAAAATGTCATTTTTCACTAGCATAGTTAGTCACATATTTTGAAAATGCATGGAACCATTACCTCCTAATATACTTTTCAAGGTGCTTAATGATGTTGACGAGGGATACAACCTTTCTCTTCTGTGCATCGAAGACCCCTTTACGCCTGGTAGGTATTGCTCTAAGTAATGGTGCAAGTGTATGAGCTCGTTTCTGTTGTTTGCTCTGTATTTTCTGTGAATTGCACTGGCATTGACATCTGCAATTTAGACATAACCAGAAAAAAAATTGTCACCATGGGATGAAATATTTCTAGCGGGCTTCGTGTGTCATTACACGCGCACAGGAGCCCCACCTAGGAGCGTCCATCTAGGGGTAGGAAGGTGTAACAGTGAATTGTAAAATGAAGCAGGTCTGAAGTTATTGCTCGTAGTGAGCGGAGAGCAACACTAATCTGATACAGTAGCCCATTACCTAGGAGCGTCCATCTAGGGGTGGGGAGGTGTAACAGCGAATTGAAAAATGAAGCAGGTCTGAAGTTATTGCTCGTAGTGAGCGGAGAGCAACACTAATCTGATACAGTAGCCCATTACCTAGGAGCGTCCATCTAGGGGTGGGGAGGTGTAACAGCGAATTGAAAAATGAAGCAGGTCTGAAGTTATTTTTAGAACAATAGATATGGAAAAATTCCTAGGTTTTATTCAGAATCGGAGTAATCACTTTGCGATTGTTTTCACTAGTCATATGAAATCCGCTCTGTGAATATTGGCAGTTAACAGGGTCATACAAAATTGTCGTTCTTTTTCTTTTTTCAGGTAATTATATTGGGAAGAGTTCATATGCTTTCATGCAAGTGAAGCACGCTTTCCAATATGCCTACATAGTCTTGAATAAGGCTGTTAACTCTGCTAATCCAAGTATTGATGGCACATCCAAACACAGGTCTGTAAACATGTCAGTGAACGTAGACTGCTTGCAGTCCCTTATGTAGCCGGCTCTCGAGTGGATTTTCCGGAATCCGGAAAAAACCCACTGGAGAGCCGGCTAACAGGCTATCCCATATTTAGAAAAGGTCCGTATATTCAAGAGAAAAGTTTTTCATTCACTGGTCCAATTCAGTTCAGTTCAGTTTCTCTTGAGAGGCAGGTTCACCTTAGAGTTGAGCTGGCTCACCAACTCTCCCCTCTTCCGTTGCTTGCTTCGCCTGTTCCACAGTTACTTGGAGTAGGCTGGCAATTTTTATCCACGGGTCTCTATACTATTGCCGGGTGGGAAGTTACTTACCTATGCGCCTTGTTTGGGCCTCCAGTTTCCAGTCACGCACACCACGGGTTTTAGCGAACGTCGCGTCACGTGGTGCGCTGAGCGTGACTAGACACCTAAATAAGCGGATAAAAGCGCGCGTAGCAAGGATGACGTTTCTCTTGTATTTGTGCAGTCTCATACCCAGACGCTTTCCGGGGGTTTTAGGGTGCGCAATGGTTTGTGGGATAGTTTTAACAGGGCGCGCAGAGAGTTATGGGATTTTAGCGCATGTCCCAGAATTCATTGCGCGCCGTGTCTAGTATTCATTCCCAGTCCCTACGGCTCCAAAACATTTTCATAGAGAAATATGTTTGAAAAAATAAACCTCACAGGACTTGAAACCGAATATTAAGAATGTTTCTTAACACTGGTAAGACTGGATTGGAGAAAGTCTGAGATTTAGACTTTTGAGTCATGTTTTTCAGCCTCCATTTTTCCTACGATTCTAATTGTTTCCGCCATCTTGTCCAGATTACCCATGATGCACTTGGGGGCGCGAACTCGTCCATTAACTGCTTGTGACTCTTTTCCAGCCTTTTGAGTCGCGTCGTGAGGATAACCAAGGAAGTAGTGGAGTACAGGAAGTTTGTGGAGAGTAACTGGGGAAATTCACAGCTTATACCCAACCACGCGTTGAATCTTTCGTATCAAAAACCTCTAGTAGCAAGACCTGTGCCTACGTATGCAAGTGTGGCTAACACGTGCGTGCCACTCGCTAATGCGGACGACAGATCGAATGCCAACGAGACGGCTACAGACAACAAAGGAAGGATTTGCTTTCTTGAAGTCCCTGGAGACGACGATATGAGTTATCTCCCAAGACCTTCTAGTGCAAATTCTCTAGCTAGTCTAAATAGCGGTTTAACGTTGAACCTTAAAATGGATACGCCCGATGGAATTAGTAATAGACAATCTAGCCCGGCGGGCAGTCCCACGGCAGGACCGGCAAAGAGAAGCAAAGATAGCGACATCACACTTTTCTCAAACACAAAGAACCACAACCACTCGCATTCCATACGTAGCGCATCTTCATCGGCGTTGTCAAGTAGGAGATCTTATTCGGGCGTAGCTAAGTCGTCGCTTGCATTGGGAACGAACTGTAAGCACGTTGATTCTAACAAGAGTGTTGGGCATGTGACGGAATCCAGTGGTAATCACGGTGAACATAAAGGACTGTTGACGACCGCGAAAGAGAATAATCGCGAGGGGAAAGCCAAGTCACAAGGGTCTGCTCCAATGGTAGGTATTCTTGTCAGAGAAAACATCCATTTCAATCGGCTGATTTTGTAGTGCGATATTTTTTATTGAATTTGGTTAACGAAGTATAAAACTGTTGATTTAGAGATTTCTACACGTTATTCGTCTTCTGATATCAAAGTGAAAACAGTAACAAAGGCAAGGGCGGATCTAGGGGGGAGGGGGTGATTAGGGTGGCTAGCCACCCCCCTTGTTCTCATATTTCTTGTAAAAACCTTAAGATTAGCCACCCCTTGGTCTGAACTCTGTAGTATATCCTTTGTACTAGCCACCCCCCTTCTTAAGGGTCTGCATCCGACACTGAAAGGAGTAGCTGTCAAGGGTTCTTTGAAGGCAACATTTAGCGGGCTTTGCTTGAGTTTGTGTGAAAATCAAATAACAGAGAAGGAGACGTAAGCGTGAAGGACGCAGAATGGAAGGATTCCTTTTTCTTACGTCTCCGCTTACGTCGCTCATGTCACGACTATATATTCACACAAACGTACGCTCTTTCAGCTCTTACGTCTCCTTCTCCATCTCCGCTTCTTATTCACTAGTGAAAAGCCTGTAGTCACTGGCATTGGGTTTAGGAATGAACTAGGGATAAAATTCGCCTACACCATTATTAAATACCATTTATTTTTCTCTGCCTACAGCATATAGATGCTTCACATGCAAACCATCGAACCCAAGTAATGGCATCAAACAAGCTCCTCCAGTGAACCACGATAAACCCAAAAGCGCACCAGCTCAGAACAATAACAATAACACCGTCATTACGAACGCTAAAACTCCCTACAGCTTTCCCAAGTCCAAGAAGAAAAAGAAGAGCAGGAAAAACGGAGAAAAGCCATCTCATAGTTAAGTTGCTATGATATCGTTTCAAGTTTTAAATTGACAGTAAGTCTCTAAAGTTTAGTCATTTCCGTTATGTGTTATACACCTTTTTCAGAAATGGTTGCACCGTCACAACTGTGTTGTAGCCCGCGATGCGTCATGGGAGCAAACAGGTATACCAACACAGAATCTGGACACTGTTTTTTGGGACAAATAGCTATACTTCTACAATACACGTTTGCAAGATTTTGTACTGAGTTACACGAGAATTTCGTTCTTCTTAGTTTCTCCCATGAAGCACCGCTGGCTACTACAGCCAGCTGTAACGGTGCAACCTTTTCTGAAATAAGTGTATTGCCTTCTTCGATATTAAGGGTCTGGGACCCAGAATATGTCTGCGATTTTGCGCCTTCATTGGCTCTTCATATACGGAACCACAATTTTAAGGGCTTCATCTACAAGGTTCTCATATTTTCTTGAGATGGTCAACCAGATGAGATGAGATGAACAATGGTTCCTGTGACGCATTAAGAAGACATAGAAAGTAGAACAAAGACCACGAAGAAGGTATTTTCTATGTCTTCTTCATGCGTCATAGGAACCATTGTTCTGAAGAACTTCTCCCCCAAGATGCATCGCGCATAGTTGAACGAAAAAAAAACGCCAATCGAAAGATTCAAAAATCAATAAAATATTAACGGCGCGCGTAAAGCACATTTTTGTTTCGCTACTGTTCCCTTGGATAATGGATCTTTTTGATGAAATGTAGTTGACTTCTGCCTTTAGTGGCACTTTAAAGACCTTGTGTCCAATAGTGACCAATAGATTTGTAGTCTATGCTAATGAGGTAGCGGTCAAAGTAGTGAACTCAATCCGTCTAAATCTCATAGAATTTCGATCCATCCTTTGATATAAAGCTGATTTAATTGATATGTAGTCAGAGAACAACAACCTTGTGGTGTTATTTTGAAAGTTTCTTACCGTAATTATTGTATTAGATAAACAACAACCAATCATAACGTTTCCACGCCCATCTGACACGGGGTCTTTAGGTTTTGACGTGGGCCACACTAATAATCTAACAACATCAGTAATCAGTGCGTGCTGGAGTCTATTACTGGAGCTTTCACCTCCCTCACTGGGGGCGCTTTCCATTTGACAAAAAAATCCGGAGTTCTCGGTTAGAAGTCAAATGGAAAGCGCCAAACTCGGAAATTTGAGACAACCTTTTGAGCTTACCCAAGAACCCGGAATTTTCGAAACTTTCGGGAAATCGTTTTCCATTTGGCATCATTCCCGGTTATTTCCCGAAAAGACGCTTGCCATTTGATTTCCAACCGGTATTACCGAAAATTTGTGGTAAATGGAAAGTTCATCACCCTATTTCGATTCCCAGTGGAGACATTCACGTGATTTTTCGGTTTGAACCTTTCCATTTGACCATAGGAATTCCCGGAAACTCGAACCAGAATTTTTTGTCAATGAAAAGCGCCCTGGCTCTATGAGATAGCGCATCGATGCGCATCGATGTTTTGGGCTAAAAATAGAACTACGTTCTGTTCAATTTAAAATACCCACCGAGTAGCAAAAATCATTAAATTGCGTTTAAAAAAATGTTTTATCATCAGTGAAAATGAAATGGGAACACAGTTGCGAGCTATTGTCCAGTAATCAACTATTACAGTAGAGTTTGTTGGGACTGTCAGATAGTTAGGTAAAAAACAATTTTCGTCGCAGTAGTTTTTTTTTTTCAGCTTTGGCTGAAACCAAATTTGTCAACTTTAACATCTACATCATTCGGTTTTAACACAAAACGAGTGTGCGTTAGTCATAGCTATGAATGATATATATTTTTCGTAATTCGTGTCCAATAACAGGACAGAAGGGCATTACAAACTATGTTTATTATTTATTTGAATATCAAATAGGCCTGGCGCCTCGAAAAACTCATGCGACATTAGTACATTTGTCGTGAGAGTATCAGAAAACATTAGAAAATATCGTTTATCAGATTTATTAAATCTAACGTGAAGAATTTTTGTACATATGTGAATAGCGATTATGTTGCAGCTATAAGTTAATTAATAGAGTAATGAAGTTAGGCCTAGGACATAGCCGATCTAATCATGAGCCCTTCCTAATGCAAATGAACTTAGACAATAGAGTGCCTCTTTCTTGGTGTTGCAAGGCACCAGAGGCATAAAGACAATAGAAGACAAAAGACTGTAGAACGAAACAATAAGATGGAATACAATTCTTGGTTTGCACTCATTCCCATGGGAATAAAATCACAAAAGCGCGCCGGCCATGTTGGTATACAGAACAAAGAGCAGCAAATTAACTTTCTTTTGTTCCTGTACACCAACATGGCTGCCAATGACGTCACGTGCAAACCAGCAATAGCTCCAATCCAAAATACAATACAGAATACATCTTACAAAACCAAGAAAGACCCAATAGAATTTCTTCATTTGCATTGGATTGTCCCCCCATCAAGGAACTCCCCATTCTGCTCTTTACCCATGTGGAAACTCCAAGTTCTCCTGCACAACCCCTGCGGAAATTGCGTCACGTGCAAACCAGCAATAGCTCCAATCCAAAATACAATACAGAATACATCTTACAAAACCAAGAAAGACCCAATAGAATTTCTTCATTTGCATTGGATTGTCCCCCCATCAAGGAACTCCCCATTCTGCTCTTTACCCATGTGGAAACTCCAAGTTCTCCTGCACAACCCCTGCGGAAATTTGAAGCAGCCCCTGGGGGCTTGTTGTCCCTGTAGACATTCCAAAGTTGTAATGAATACACTGTGGAAATTCTGGGGTAAAAAGAAATTCCCTGTAGAAATTCCAGGGTCAAAAACAACTAACGCTGTGAAAATTCCAGGGTCAAACACTTGAAGGCGCCTGTCAAAATTTCAGATTCCTCGATACACATAGGGGTAACGTATACAGCTATTTCAATAAAGGTTGTCGGTCTTGTGAGCGCTCAAGCCTACGCGCCCAGACCGAAAAGCAGTACGGGTAGAAACTAATATCCTATTTTGATGATACCCTGCTGGTCTGAGTGCTAAATTCTACGAAAGAGAGCTTTGTTTCAAGCTAGTCTTGTCTCGAGTAGTTCATTAGCGTCGTAGCTCAAGCAGTGAGCCGATTGAAACCTCCTACCCAGACAACTTCCTACCAAACAACGTTTTCTGAAATAGCTGTATAAAAGGAAAAGCCCATTAGTAAAGGCTCATTATTTGACCAGTATATGTCCTATGCCTAAGTGAAGAGTAGATAAAGCAGTTAAATAATTACAAATAAGCTATTAGTTTCATCCAGGGAAAAAGGAAATCGTTACTAAAGTAAACGTCATCTGTGATAAAAACGAACTTTTTTTTAGTTCTCAGCATAAAATCCGAGTATTTTAGTCCGTTTGATCCGTAGACAGATATTTGGAATGATTTTGAAATTTACCTTGCTTTCTTTTTCTCCTGAGCATAGAAAAATAAAATAAAAACACGATTTGCCAAGATTTCTTTGGAGGAAACTGGCTTGTGAAGCATCAATCAATGTTAAGTTTAGTCGGAAACATATAAGTGAGTTAGATGTTTCTGGTTTAGTTGAATTTATACTAAGAAATTTATTAATAGTTGCAGGAGATTATGTAACTTTGTAACTAACTGTGAGTTGGTAGATCAACAAGAACCGTAGCGAGTGTTTGAGCAGAAATTTTGAGCGTCTAATAGTTAGACTGAAGTCGTGTGGCTAATTGGCTGATTGCATTTTTAAACCACACCGGGGGGGGGGGGGGGGGGGGGTTTGAGGACCTAAGGAAAATTTTCCAGGGGGGTTGTATTGAACTCTGGAAATTCCACGGGAGGGGGTGTGCATGGAGACTGGAAATTCCAAGGGGGAGGGGAAAAAAAGATTTTTTTCCAGGGGTATTTTGCAGGGGTATTTTGCCAGAAAAACAAAATGTTTATTAGGTTGGAAATTCCAGGGGAGGGGGTCTGTTTCACGAGTTGAAATTCCACGGGAGGGGGTCTTTTTAAGGGAGGCCCTCGACCCCCCGGTGCGGTTAAAAATGCTAGTTTTTAAGAGATAGGTTAGATTGGGTGATGGTAGAGAAAACATTGGAAAAGAGAGGAAAGGAACAAAAACAATACAAAATCAGTACAAAATTCTCAGATTGAGGGAAATTCTTAGATACATGTGTATGAGCGTAATAATTAAATATCAGACTATTTTTCTATGATTAAGACAGACAAACGCTCGCACATGGCTAATATAGGAAACCATTGATAACAAAAAAGAACAGCAGAAAGAGTTTCAATAAGGCTGTAAATATAAAGACACGTAATAGTCGAAAATGAAATCTATGTCATGCTCGGACAACGAAATGATAACAAATTAGAGCCAATGTAATGGTTAAATCTATTTTTTAACAAACCGAAGAGCTAAGGACAGTAAGAAGCGACTTAAATACCTCCCCCTAAAGAAAACAAGACTTCCTCCCCCCTAAAGAAAATAAGACTTCTTGAATTGCGTAAAATACCTCCCCACTAAAAAAAAAACAAGACCTCTTGAATTGCGTTCCCTAAATTCCACAAGAATTACACTGAAATCATTCCCCTCCTTCACCAATGACTTAGTCGAAATTACTTTTACCTCTTCTCCCTGCATGATGTTTCGATCATGCACTGTACCCCCCCCCCCTCCCTCCCAATCCCCCATGACTTAGTCGAAATTACCTCTCACCTCTTCTGCACTGTCCCCCTTCGGTTTATTAAAAAAAAAAACATTCGCTACCTTTGAATTTGACGATCGATATTTACTATATCGCTCTTTTGGACGTGACAAATGAAAAGTATCGGAATGGTATTTTTACGCATGGCTGTTACGTTATGACTTTAATTTATGTGTATTTTTAAATGAAATTGATTTTTTTTTACTCTTCACATTAAAGAGCCCTTGTCAGCCACTCCTTTGTTATTGTTTTCAGTTGATATGAGACAACAAATAACATGAAAAAATCTTCAAATAGCCTTCTAAAAACAAAGTTTTATTTTTCATTTATTGAATTCAATCGCAAATATTGCACTACATTCCCTAAATCAGCCGATGGAAATGGATGCTTTCTCTGTCTCAGTATGTTACTAGGCTGACAAAATGGAGGCTGACAGAGGCTCTTTAAGGACCTGCTTAACGAGACAAACGTCAACTGGCCAAGAGCCCACTACCAAGAGTGGGGAACCTTATACTAGTTTTGACCCCATCAACGTCAACATGAAATGTCTATTTTTAGTAACAGATTTTCAGTAAGCTAAAATACGAATGGTATGCAACCATAGCTGGAAGTTCTGTTTTACAAACACACTCATTCATTCACTCTCTGACACACACAAAAAAAAAAAACAATGAATAGACACTTCTGACGTTGATGGGAACAACACACTAATACAAGATTCCGACTCAAGTTTTTCAACTTTTTTTATATCTGATAGCCTAAGATATCAAGAAATTAAACGTGAGCACCGCTGTTTACTGTGAAAATGCTGCATCTTGAAACACGTCGACAAAGCGAAGGCCGACAATTGTATGCGACAAAGCAGGGGCGAATCTAGGGAGGGGTTGTGGGGGTTGCAACCACCCCTATGAGAGTGATAGATTCGGTAAACTCTGTAGTGTAGTTATTAATATAACCAGTACAACTTAGTGCTGCAACCCCCCTCTGAAACAATCCTGGATCTGCCCCTGCAGAATCGGGCGACTATATTTGGTCCGATCACCCACTAGAGCCAGAAAGGCTGTATAGGGTGATTAACTATCATCAGTTAGCTTTTGAAATTGAAATTTTCAACAACTATGCTCTGTTTATTCGAGCAACGAAGTTAGCCTAGTACCTAGTACTTATGTAATTATATATAATAGAGGGAAGCAGAGAAATATTCCAAAATTTGGATAAATTAAATTTTGTGTATATTTTTAACACACACTGCTAGAGAGACAATATGAAACAATGTGTAACTTTGATGTATACAATAATTCATCTACTTAGGTTTTCATAAATCCTTGGAACAAAGTGTAGCAGTCAACGCATTTAATAGTCCGTTGTACTAGTGTATTCCTCTGGTTTATGACACCCATTTTATTAGATTGCTACGATATGTCTTTCTCCCGGGGGGGACTCCCCTATCTTTGGAGCGGGGGTGCTCGTCGGGACTTTCGATTTGTACCTAAAATGGCGTGACTTAGTTGGTTTTGACCCCTAAAAGGTACCAACAAGTTAGCCTGAAATTCAGACATATTTTCCCTCGGCTACCAGTACCAACAAGTGTGATATTGATAAAACCATTGTTTATGTATTTGCTAGAACGGACCCCTAACAGATACCTATCTGGAAAAAAATTCAAGTTTTCAAATTTTGCCCCCTAAAAGGTACCAGGGGCCCGATTTTAAAACCTAAAAGGTACGACGAGCACCCCCGCCTGAAAAATAGGGGAGTCCCCCCGAGGGTCTTTCTTAAACTGGGGTTAATGCCTTCTTTGAAGAACGTCCGTAAATCGGGAGTAAGTTTTAAATGGATAAAGGTCTTGAAAAAATCAATGGATTATTGCTTATGCTGTTATTTGATTGGACTGACAAACCTTTGTTTTCTTGGCTGTCAAAAAAAAATAAGTGTTTCTTAATTGTTGCAGTAATATATTGCAGATCAGAATATTAATTTCCCTTAATAAGATCAATGCACTTGGTTGTAGGGAGAATTTGGTCTTATCATTGTCGTCTTGTCATTGCCAGTGTATTTTGTTATTGGGAGAAGTTTTATTTTGATCAGGTCTACAAGGAGTAGTACCATAATGTTTGGGTTTGTTTGGTGTAGAAAAAGGGCTTTTGAAAATAAAGGCTATGTTCGATATAATATATTGTAAAATATAGCATTTTATAAATATTCTACAAAAATTATCAAAAATAAAATGTATTTAAACACGTCATGAATGCGTCGTTTTATATACAATGGTCTGTTCCATTTTATATCCGTTACCCCTATCGAGGAACCTCTGGTATTTCCACAGGTTTGTGTTTGACCCTGGAATTAATATTCCACAGGAAGTGAAACTGCTGACAACTATATCGGCATTAATCGTAACGATTGCGTGAGTCGCAATTTCTGGGCACGTTTTCTACTGCAACGAGTTGAGAGTATTATAGAGAGTGTAGAGAGAAAATCCAGGCTTTGCTCTACGTTAAACTTCAAAATGACAGACGCCGTTCGACTGGGAGACTCGTTGTGAGCGCGTTGAAAAGCGCCAATTTCTATGGCAACAGGGAGAACATGCAAAATTTAAAGGGCTGTGTGTCACGCTCATTTGAATAAATTTGTAAATACCGCTCTAAATTTGTATGTAATCATCCTCAAATCATTTATACCACTTGTTATTGGCCCAATAGGCAATGTAGGCAAGTTTTATCGGCAAGACTACCAATTCACAAGCAAATTTTGATGTAGATTCAAACTTGTCATCTTGACAAGATTTCAAAAACTCATTGTTGCAATCCGTTTCCATCCGCTCTGAACAGGTCCATGAAGACTACAATCATGATCGAATTATAGTTAAAGGGCTATTTAACAAACCTAGACTAGTACTTTGGCTGTCCGTCAGTTCTTTGTATGTTTTTTACATCACTAAAAGTTGGCTAAAACCGTGACACCGCTCCTTTAATTTTACTTAAACTGCTCTATGACGCTTTACAATTAAAATGAACCACGCATCATAATGAAGTCGCTTTTTTATTCCAATTTACAACCAAACCACACTCAATGACATTGTTTTTTCTGCAAATGAGGCATAATCTCACATGAACTGCTGCGGTTTCACGAATCATCATTGCCAACATGAAGCATTGTTCACGATACATGGTTTCTAGAGCAGCGTTTATTGAAATAGGTGTACCGCGACACGGCGCGGCGCTGTCGCGGCACGGAACCTGCAATGGTGGACAAACGTCGTCGAGACACACATAAAATTGGTCGGCTATGTCCAAAAGACCTCTCACCGGTAAACCATCCTGTTTTCACCCCCTCCCCTTTTCAATGTTGAGCTCCGGACCCCGGCACAACTTTTTCCACACATGACCAACTTTGAATGGGTGGGGGAGGGGAGGGGGACTCGACCATTTCGGGTTTTAGTAGAATGAAAGAGCAATGGGTGCAAGTGTCTCAACACTTTTGTCCGCCATTGTGGCCTGCTGTAAATACGGAATGCAATCGCGTAGTCGCGGTCACGGTCGCGGTCATGGTCGCGGGCACGGTCGCGGTACGGCACAACTTTGTCGCGGCACTTTTCACAGTCGTACGAAATCTGCTCTAGGCAGGTCTACGATAATAAGTCGCGGTCACGGTCGCGGTCATGGTCGCGGTCACGGTCGCGGTCATGGTCGCGGGCACGGTCGCGGTACGGCACAACTTTGTCGCGGCACTTTTCACAGTCATACGAAATCTGCTCTATTTCAGAAAATGTTGCACCGTCGTCACAAATGTCTGTTAGTTGTAGCCATCGATTTGTCATGGGAGGAAATAGGTATACCAAAACAGACTCATGGACACTGGTTTTTAGCATAAATAGCCATATCTTATCACCCTGCTTCTGTCAAATGATTCTACAATACATCCCCCGCGCGCAAGAAATTTTGTACAGGGTTGAACACGAGAATTTCGTTCTTCTTAGTTTCTGCCATCATTCACCGCGGGCTACAGCAATCAGTTGTGACGGTGCAACCGTTTCTGAAGAGGTGTATTTAACAATTAGACTACGATCGCATTTTTTCATGAGTCAATATATACATTCAGAAACATATAAGTAAGTTGAAACGTGTAACAAACATACATTACTTTAGTGACAAGCTGCGGAATATTCGCAGAATAAACAATTGAACAGATTTTGAAAATAATGTTGTTGCAAGACTTCAAGATGTTAAATGTTAGTATATTATCACTTTGACTGTTGCTCTACTTTATATGAGCGAAAAATGAAATATTATGAAGAGAAAACCTACTTGGGTTAGCAGTCGAGAGTTCATTATTGACCAAATATGGTCATAAATTCATCTCGACAGGGGCGTAGCCAGCACTTATGAGAGGGGGGGTCCAAAATGCAAAAAATAAAAAACTCCACATAGATCTCGGGGAAAAACTAGCGTTTGAAGAAATTTGCTACATTTTATGGAGCTTTTATTTGTTGTCTATTAAATATTTACAATTTTAGTAGTAAGTCGGTCCAGAACAGAGGCGAGGAGGGGTTCCCCCCCCCCCCCCCCCCTGGCTACGCCCCTGCTCGAATAATTCACAGCTTGGTTCGCCGTTACATGTTTCAACTAAGTTATATGTTTCTGATACATTATATAGTCAACGAAGAGCGTAGTGCTATTTGACTCCTTATAAAACGAGAACGAGTAGCCTTAAAGGCCGGTTCACACGATTTTTGTTGCATTTGGCGCGGCGATTTTTCTCGCGCGAGTTGCAATTCCAACCCTCTTGTTTAAACGAGATGCCAATCCGGTGCGATTTCTGTGCTCTCTTTTCTTCAAATCGGTCAAGTTGCAAAGAGTGTCGAACATGTTTGACATCACGCGACAAAAATCGCGGCAGATCGCGCCTTGTTTTTATTAGTGATTTTGAGCGAACGCGTACGTGGGAGAGAAATCGCCGCGACTCGCGCGACAAAAATTGCAGCAAAGTTGCAAGTTTAAACGGGCCACTCGAAAAACTGGTGTGTTCACATTGGTCAAGTAGGTACGCAGCCTAATGAATTTAGTTTAATATATGTTTCTGGAAGAAACCCATTAGCAAACATTCGGCCCATGTTAAGGGATCCATAGAAGTTTTGGATGCCGGATCCCAACCCGTGGATCTCGGATCTCATGCTCTGGATCCCGGATCCCATACTCTGGATCCCGGATACCAAACCTCAAATTTAGCTGGATGCCGAATCCCACACTCTGGATCCCGGATCCCACACTCTGGATCCCGGATCCTAAACCTCAAATTTAGCTGGATCCCGAATCCCGTATCCTTTTACATGGGCCGAAAACATGTACGACCTTCGATTTGTGGCTAAAATGTATCAATTTGTATGGTTCGTGGTTTAAAAACGTTTTAAGGGAGGCAGGGTGGCCGAGTGGTCAGAGCGCCGTCGTCGTGACTCGACGCCCCCCCCCCCCCCCCCCCCCCCCCCCCCAGACAAAAATTTCTAGCTACGGCCTTGCGCTCTGGCTCCTCGACCATTCTTTGTACATAGCCGACTTGGTTTGTCTCCCGGCCAGTTGGGATTCTTAAATGTGTTGCATATGTGTGACACTCAAAGATACTAGCTGTAATGGCTGTATATCAGCGGTTACAAGCTACTCTAAAATTCGAGTTAAAAAAAAGTAATTTTTTTACGCTACCTTTTTCGCTACTATCTATTACGTGCGAGATAGTGAGTAGGGAGCCAATCAGATTGCAATTTCGTGGTAGTATGTGAGTGGGTTTCTACAAAATACTATTATTCCAAATCTGAAGGTATGTTTCTCCTGAAGCAATACAAAGAGAACTAAATAATGTTTAAAACATGTTTTCCTTTAAATCCAGCCCGGTAAAAGGTTCCACAATGCAAAACCCCCGGATATAAATATTCTAGAAACAGGAAAAAATTAACACGGATATTTTGCTTGAAAGGGTTTTTAGAAAATACCACTTGACAAAGTACGTGGCAATGGAGTTTGATTGTTATTTATAATTAACGCAGGTAAAAATACAAACTTGGCATGTACAAGGATTTTAGCTTTCAATCTGCGGCGAGTGTATCATTACTGGCAGATCAAGGTACCGATTTGAAATAACAGATGGGTTTTTTCGACGAAACCGTCTCCTTGGCCCAACAAGGGAATACTGTGCGCTATAGAACATTATTGCCCCGTTAAGACGGGATAATGTGATACATAGGATGTACATATCTAGATTTAATTGTAATAGAATATCATCTAGAACAATAAAAAGCAAAAAAAGTACTTATAGACAACATGGAGAGAATATTATATCGACTCTAAATTTAGGCTTTGCAAAAGTGCTATATTTTGTTGTGTACATATCTAGATTTAATTGTAACAGAATATCATATAGAACAATAAAAAGCAAAAAAAAAGTACTTATAGGCAACATGGAGAGAATATTATATCGACTCTAAATTTAGGCTTTGCAAAAGTGCTATATTTTGTTGTGTACATATCTAGATTTAATTGTAACAGAATATCATATAGAACAATAAAAAGCAAAAAAAAGTACTTATAGGCAACATGGAGAGAATATTATATCTAAATTTTGGTTTTGCAAAAGTGCTATATTTTGTTCCTCAGTTAACAGTCACTGATTCGGTTTTTCTTGAAAAAAAGGTAAATTACTGTGCAAAATTTAAAATTGGTATAAAGGTATTGATCCATATGGATTATAAAGTGAAATATGGATGAACTAAAAAGAAAGCAATTGAATATAACACGTTTCGCATCCGGGGATTAGATTTTCAATATGAGTTCGGGGAACTTCACTAAGAATATAGAAGATAACTTTTTTGCTCTTTTTAATTAAAGATGTTGGCAGAAAATAATGGGCTTCCCGTTTCCCATTTTGTTGATGAGCTGGGAATCCTTAAAAAACGAGCACTTTCAGGTCGAAAAAGGACGCTTTCCTTTTTATCTTGAACTTATTAAAAATAGAACCATTTACAATTTATAATTGTTTCGGGCGAAGCCTATAAATCATATATTCATATATCATACTCAAGTATTATTGTCGAAAACAAACTGTCTTAGCTCATCTCGGAAAATTCAATGGAATATGATTATTTATGACTTGAGACTTTATTATATTTGACTTAATAAAGCCGTCAAATGGATATTCCGAGCCATCGTTAAGAGAATTTTTTATTAAGTTGTCACACTTTTTTAGCGTTCTAAAATATTAAGCGTAAATAAAAGATATTACGAATTTGAATTTGAAGACACTTGTTATATTATGATCCATGTCGAAACGGTCAAAAATGAATCCAAATTTTACTTACAAATAAGCCAATCAAAACATACCTCATTACGAAATTACACCAACCAATCAGATAGCACCTTGCCTGGGAGCCTATTTACCGAGAAACACCGGTGTTTGCAATGCAAACTGAACTAACCAATCAGAGCACTATTATTTTCGCGCGCTCGACAGCGCGGCCGCTCTCAAGCGGCTTGTGAATATAAATGATACTCAGCAGTCATGCATTTTAATGAGCTTACCCTGAAACGTCTATAATGAATTATTAGTGATTTGTGTGTGACGATAAGGGCCCTGGCAACAGGTGGACGCGTTTTCTCGGCAACCGCCAACCTCGTCACAAACTTGATGTATTTTTGAACACAGAATATCCCCGCCTACGAAGCAGCCGAAAACCCTGCATCGCTAATCACAACGACCCAGCTTTCTCTCTCACGCTCTCGCTCTATCTATCAACGGAAATGATTGGAAACAGAGAAAAGATTGCAGCTTTCTTGTTCGACCACTAAAATTCTCGCTGGTGTTATAGGCTTGACGTAAGAGAGGACTTCAATTTGCATGGAAATTCGCATCTAGTTTCCGGTTGAAATTTTACGAAATGCTGGGCGCCGTTGGAGCACTGGAATCGGCCCTTGGTGAGGCCTGTTGATTCGAGAGCGGAGATGGCCGCTAGGAGCACCTCTCTTCGCGTTTTTTTTGCCTTCTAGCAGACAAATCGCTTGACGATTTAACAGAAGAGAGATATGTCGAAGAGAGGGAGGTTGAATTCACCGTCGAGAAATGCCGAAATCGTTTCTTATTAAAAAAAAATCCAAAGAATACAACACTCCACCGCAAGCGACAGGTCAAACTCGAAACAAGGAAAAGAAGGAAAAGGAAGGTTAGTGTGGAGAGAGTCTTTGTAGATTATAAAAATAAGAAAGAATATGCTTATTTTTGTTATTTTTTTCCGTGGTTTTGGCTCCGAGAAATATCGGTAATGTTTCCAGGTTAAAAACACCTGTTACGCGTGCGTTAAACTCTGCCTTGTCCCTGCTGTTTAGGAACAAGAGAGGACAAGCAAACTCACCGAGACGAACAGGAAAATCCCCCAAAACCGCTCACAAACGGGCTAGAGCCGAAACAGAGTAGAGACAAGCACGAAGATGATGAGTTGGCGGAGAAATCTAACGAGGACAATATCGACGGCGACACTGAGGAGTTAGACGAAAATGGTAACCGCGTTGTTAGCGCCAAGGCAGTATGTGTTGATGGTAGAAGCAAGGGAAATGGCTGCAGTGGCGCCAAGAAAAGTCGGTACGTTTGTGCCGAATGTGGAAAGTCGTACGCGACGTCGTCAAACTTATCTCGACACAAGCAGACGCATCGGAGTTTGGACGGCAAGCTCGCTAAACGATGCCCACATTGCGGTAAGGCCTATGTTTCGATGCCAGCCCTAGCAATGCACGTCCTGACACACAAATTACTCCACAAGTGCGACATTTGCGGCAAGTCGTTTAGTAGACCGTGGTTGCTGCAAGGGCATATGAGATCGCATACAGGCGAACGCCCGTATCCCTGCCCAGAGTGTTGCAAAGCGTTCGCTGATCGCTCCAACTTGCGAGCGCACTTACAGACTCATTCCCCGCTAAAACAGTTCAGGTGTAACCGATGCGATCGCACCTTCGCGCTCAAGTCCTACCTAAACAAGCACTTAGAATCGGCCTGTTCCAGAGATTCGCCAGAAAAAGACAAAAATACAGAAGATTCGCCCTGACGTATAGGCTAATATACCAAATATATTAATGTATAGAGTAAGAAGTCTAGAGGAATTATAGAATATAGTGAAGCACGGTAAAGAGCCGGTAGCGAATAGTTACTGTCAGCGTTTGAAAAGACATTAGTTAGAAACCACAAGTTTAGCTTAGTAAAATTAGCAGGAAATGTACAGGAAAATGTTGTATATTATCTTCAAGCTCGTGGATCGAGCGAACTAGAGTCTAAAACTTTGGATTTACAAAGTCTTAGTTTTCCTCGAATAACAAAATCGAGAAGTTAGGTACACATTTCGCTGAGCGATTTAAATTGCTTAAAATGATTTTTGCTTCGATAATTTCTTTCTACGAAAGATCATAATTCAGGAAGCATAGAAATGTCTTGTAGAGTATGTTTACTGTTTTGCCACACCAAGAATATTTTGAATTTGTACATAGAAGATATTGTAAATTGGGGGACGCGTAAGGATCGCTTAATGGAAATCTATAGCATTTAACATTTTAAAATTACCATATCTAGAATCCAATTCAGGCCCTTGAATGTCATGTCATTTCTAAGTAATATTCTGAAAATATTTATATTTCTTATCGCAAAATGCCATTTTTCTCAATTCCTAAAAGCTAAAAGATATATAAATGCTTCTCGCTGAAATTATTTACTATTTGCTATTTCCCGATAAATTTTGTTTTCTATTTAATTGCCTAGTGACTAGCTTGGGTATAGTTGCATTCTCCGGCCTGTCTCTTTAATATTAATAGATAATATTCGAGACTAGGAGATTTTTTGCTAGATATTTTTCTACCTATACTTTATGCAGCATTTACGCATTGTTTTTCGAAAAGCTTATAATGTCTAGCAAATGATAGCAATGGTTTTGACGTTAAAACACTTAAGTTTCGCTGCCAGGGTTTTTTCCTTAAACTGCAGGACAGTTGTATATTTATTGAAGACGAACTATTATTCGATTCCAGAGGAAAAATAATTTTTCGCTGTAAAAAAAAATCATTGAATTTTATCTGAAATTCATGTCGGAATTTCACGATTTCATTTAAGAAATCCCATCAATGTTCATTAAAATTCATTGCAGTGTTTCCCATTTCTTTTTCTCATTTTTTTGATCCACTATGTAAATATCCATCGGTCCCAGTGAGGCAATCTTGTTTTTATGAAACATCAAAATTGTATCCCAGATTTTCGCAAAATCTGTCAATTTCTTGATCTCATTATGTTTCAGAATTTTTTTCTCAGTACAAAACTGAGAAGTGTATATAACTGATATTCAGTTCGGTGGCTGACCGAAACACCCATTTTACTGATATTATCTCATCTGATGATCAACAACTATCAGGAATACATTTCAAATTTGAAAAAGTAAAAATTGTAATCACGCGACTGAAAACGGAATACATCCTATGGAAAAAAAAGTTTCAATTTTTTCCCCATTCCTTTGTTGCTTTATGGTCGTTGGCGTAGTAACCTTTTTAAAAACATTAACGTCTAAATACAATTATTGATTCTGATTTATTTTTTAAAAACCAAAACCTGTCAGCTATAGTTTCCTACATAGGAAAAGTATTTACTCTGAGAAAGAATGTATGTATATAAACATTTTATGACTTGATGTTTTGAATTACAGGCATTCAGTTTAAGACAGAAAAGGCGTCCGTGTATTTTGTAAAATTAGTAATCCACTTTAATCCCTTATTACTTCGTTTCTTTCCTTAAATCTCTTTAGCAGGGTTGCATTTTTATTACCACGAAAATAAATCAATCTCCAAGCCACGCCAACTTTGTATGAATCTACTCTAGTACCACATTATCTGTTACGCCAAAAATTTCATTTCAAAACAAATGTATAGTCACTCTTACACAATAAAAACCAGCATGCTTTGTGATTACTGTGATTCTACTGACTCCTAGAATAATTCCAATTCTATATGTGATTGTCAAAATAAAAGAAATGCATCAAATTATTAGTAGTGGATTCTTTTCTTCGCCCAGTCACACGCGTCGGTTGTTAACAGGTGTTCGAGTAAAATTTCAGGGGTGAATTCTCAAGTGAACTCATGCAGTTTCAACATACCTTGAGAAAAGAAAGAATGAAAGAAACAAGGAAACAGAAATCAAGCAACATAATATTCATTTTTTGCGCATCGAATGTTAAATGTAAAATTAATAAATCAAAACAATTGCATCGCTTTCAATGACTTGTTGAGCTTGGGTTCCTTTGGGTGATTAGCACCAAATTTAGCCGTCATTTTCCGTGACGCAATCAAGTGCATCATTATTTCACTTTGTATTATCATACGAGACATTTCCGGGACTATGGTTTAATGGCTTTGCGGTTTCCCGTCCCTTGTAGCGTATCTCCCGGAATATCGCCCAAGAATTTCAAACAGACGATTGGATGCAAGGGACCGCCCGCGCCCGCATTGTGATGGAGCTGACCAAATGTTTCGCTGGCTCTGGCAACGAGATCGAGGTGATTTAGCCGCCTGACATGCGCAGTAATAGCAAGTCTTACAGACAACAGATGGCTTGCTAACGGCTCGAATAATTATGCAGAGTGATTCAGAAGTGTAATGTAATCTAGTCTTGACCTGTTAACGGCTTTCTGGATTACGAAAGAAATAAGCGATCTTATTACTGCCTCCAGGCGCGGATCCAGGAATTTTAGAAAGGGGGTCCGGATAGTGAAAATATAGGGACCAAAAATGGCAAATTTCTTTCGGCAAATACAGCAAATGTATGGGGAAATCTCACGAAAACTGGTAACCCCCCCCCCCCCCCCCCCCCCCCCCCCCCCCCCTTAAATCCTCCCCTGACCTCGACAATGAGGAAAGTAAAGTAATTTTGAACATTTAAACGAGAGTTAAGATACTTATTGGCTCGATATTGAATCTGAAAATTGTGATTATTTTTATAAAAGAGAGCTACACCTAGTTGAAGGAAGATAAACGCCACCTGTCACGGATGTATACATAATTACACTGATCTGCGGGATACCTGGGGTTGAAAGAAAATCCTGCCAACGAAATTCATGCGCAATCTTCACATTATTCTCGATACTGTCAAAACAAAGACAAGGGAAACATTTATTCTTCGTTCTGAAAGAGCTCATTCTCTCATTTCTCCCCAATATTCTATTTCTATATAAATTGCAAATGCATGGGCGGGCATGACCCTGGTGGCATAAACATTTATGAATAGCATTAACAGCCTGGAATTCCCCCTGGAAGGGTATTCCCACATATTGCATAGGCAGATATATAGGTAGATATATTTTTTTGTATTTACACGTAAAGAAGAAAGGGAACGGAAGAACAGAAGCGTGGCCTTTCTGTTTATGTTTTGACATTTAAGGCTCAGAGAACGTAGGGGTTAAGATTACATTGTGACATATTTCATCAAAATGTATATGAGTAAAAACGAAATTACGTATCCACTTCATTTTTTGCCTCTTTGGCACCCCCACTTTTTAGGATGCTCCGCCGCCCCTGTATTGACAATAAGGAAATGATCCCGGGGGGGAGGGGGGCCCTCTAAGGTTAAAATGCTAGGGGTGACCGTCGGGAAACTCGAATTTTGACCCTAAAAAAAAACCTGGTCGGAAAAAATTTCCATCCTAAAAAATACCCCTCAGTCTGAAAATACCTTAAAAAATACCAACAATTTTGACAGATTAAATTTTATTCTGGTAGTTTATTTGATATACATCAAATGTATCCTCTCGAGTTTCAAATACACTATCATTCTTTCAAATATTTTGGACCTATGTATCAGCAGGTTTTCTTCAGCGTACCTTCTTTTGCGTGAGAACCCTCTAAAAATATTTTTTCTTACCATACCATACCATACCGTTTTTTGGATTTTCGAACCCCTAAAAAATACCAGATCACCGATTTCAACCCCTAAAAAATATGACGATCACCCCTGGCATTCAAATATAGGGAGTCCCCCCCCCCCCCCGCGATATTTCGTGCATTTTGTCATAAACAGGGTAACAAATCCAGCGGATTTTGTTTTTCATAAACAAGGTCACATGTTGCGAGCTCGAGCGGAATCTACCCAACTTTGGGTAGAGTACCTCCTGGGGAATTCCTGGATAATAGGTGTTAAATTCAGGATGTGTAATCTAAAAGTATGCCATCCCAGGTTGGGTAAACATGAAATCCAGGGTAGTCATTTACATTAACTGGCATTCAATGGAGGGTCAGGGCAACTCAATTTCAGGATGGGTACTTTTTTAGAAAATTTTTTTCAAAGAAATAATATATACATCATCAGGGTGAAGTCAAGTATAACACTTTATTGAATAAATATTATTTGCACATCTCATAAGAAGTAGAGTACTATATTATTGGTTATGCGTCCATGCCATGAATGTGTATCCAGTAGTGAAAGCTGTACTCATCCTATAGTAGCTGAGCGTGTCCTATCGCGGAATGTCCCACCCGTCACTAGGTTTCTAATAGATCGCATAATAATTCAGGGTCTTTCTTGGTGTTGCAAGATGTATTGTATTTTGGATTGGAGCTATTGTATTCCATCTTATTGTTTCGTTCTACGGTCTTTTGTCTTCTATTGTCTTTATGCCTCTGGTGCCTTGCAACACCAAGAAAGAGCCATAATTCATCAAACTTAAACAAATAAAATCATAAGCATGAAGGAGGTTTGGATACGCAATTTGCTTAGATTTTTAATTGTTTTTTCTCAACAATGAATGATTCGCTTGAGAAGCTACATCAGACACTCGACAAGATCTCCGAACACCTCAAACTTTAAAGGCCCATCACCAACCGGGAGCCTTTGCGCACCGTTTTCTTTTGTTTTCAAATTGATGCATTGTTTTTCGGGTGCTCTGATTGGCTAAGAGTTCGCAAAGGCTCTCGGTTGGTGATGGGCCTTTAACTCGTTTTTTTTTCAGTCCACTAGTCTCAGTGTTACGAAACACGCTGTCTCGTGTTTGATATATAACATACAATACTGCCAAGGTTAGCTCGCGCCAGTAGTGGGAGGCGTGACCAGCCGATTGTATAACCTTATTAGGACATAACTTGTAGCACGAGCCTTTCAGGGAATATTCCACGAGCATTCCCCACAATACTATTTTAAACCATGACGTATAAATTATAGGACCTATTTGCGGGTAAATATTTTAAACACAACGCATGTGGTAAATATTTTAAACATAACGCATGTGGTACCGACGTATATACCTAGTTCAAGAACAGAATGTATGCAATATCCTTTTTTGTACACTGTTGTGTAAGTTCCCCGCGGTGTCTTCGTAGAGCGAAGAGAAAGTCCGAATTAGTACTGGCACTTCTTCACGGACCTCCAGGCACAATAAAGTCTGTAGCATCTAAGCTTCTACTTGGGTCTGTTTGTTGGGTAATCCCTTGCTCGACGCCTAAATCCACCGAAGACCGCCGAATGGAATTGGTTCGCTGCCAGAATCGCTGACACTCAAAGGCACTCTCCGCTACCAAGTCGAAGGAGACGCGTTTACTCTGCCGGGGCTTTGGCCAGGATAAATGAAAAATGGCGCGAAATAATCACTTCCGGTTTTAAAAAGCGGCGCGTGCGCTCATCCGGGAACGTCGAGATCGGAGAAAACTCGCCATTAGGATGTCATTCATCTGTGCGTTACATTTGTTTAATAACAATTCAGGAGAGAAATCAAACTCAACTTATCTTGTATCCTGCTATCTTTCATCTTCCTTATATCTTTGTACTTGTGGCGATATTTTCTGAACTATCCGTAGTGTTGAGCCATTATCATCTTACACTAAAACCTGTCGATGAGAGAAAGAAGGCGCTTCTTCTCAGCTTCTCTGCTTTCCTTGCTCTTTGCATCACCAACGCTTGCAGCGTATTCTGAAAATAAACACAACAGAAGGAATAAGGAAAAGACGACATAGGCGGCGAAGGACCATAAAAAGTGGGGGTGCTCATTAGTAAGGAAGTATGGGAAGAGTGAAAACACAAAATACAGTGAATGTATGAGCCTGCAGTTGTGGGACACGGCATGGGTATTTCAGAATAGACAAGAGCGCGCGCTTATAACTGGAATCGGTTTCGCGGTTTCAGATGACTGTCGTGAGTAATTCTGGGTTCCCACGTTTTCCGGCTTTCAAAATTCCAGGACTTTTAAGGACCTTTTTAAGGACGTTTCGAAAAATTTAATGACCTTTCATAATGAAAAATGCGGGTTTTTGTGCACGATAAGAGCAACATGGGTATCCCTTTATAAATTCCAAATTTTATAAGAACACACCCAACATCTTCTAAATATTTCTTCAGGAAAATGTTTCCATGACTTTTAATGAGTTTGATGGGCTTTTGTAAAAATTCCAAGACTTTCCAGGCCTGGAAAAGGATATTTCTAAAATCCATGACTTTCCAGGTTTTCAAGGACCCGTGGGAACCCTGTAATTCCCTCCTATAGGTTTTAAAGAGCCTGTGTCAGCCGCCATTTTGACAGCATAGCAACATACCAAGTCGGAGAAAGCATCCATTTCCATCGGTTGATTTAGAGAATAACAAGCAATTTTCTCGATTAATTTTGGTAAATCATATCTGAAACTTTGTTTTTAGATGTTGATTTAGAGATTTCTACACGTAAATCGTCTTCTAATATCAAACGAAAACAATAAGAAAGGAGTGGCTGACACGGGCTCTTTAATCAGAATCGGTGTAATCACTTTGCGATTGGTTTCACTACAGTCATAGAGACCATAGAGTGGATTTCAGATGACTGTCCTAAGTAATTCGCAATAAGTAATTTGTTCACAAGCACGTTTTACTGAGAATGACTATAACGGAACCGACGAATCAGAAGCCCCATTTACACGACAGAATTTTTGCCACGGCTCAGATAATAATGGTTCTGGGACTACCTCGCCACGTAGTCCCGGCACGGATGAAATTTCGGTCCTGCTCTGACAAAATTCAGTACGGCAAAGCCATTTACACAGCGCAAATATACCAGTGGGATTCTTATGCAAGTATGTTGTAAAGTGAGCAACACTTCTGCTGCTCGATGCCTTCCCTCTGTTCTTAAAGAGCCCGTGTCAGCCACTCCTTTGTTATTGTTTTCGTTCGATATTAGAAGACAAATTACGTGTAGAAATCTCTAAATCAACATCTAAAAGCAAAGTTTCATATTTGATTTACCAAATTCAATCGAGAACATTGCTCTATATTCTCTAAATCAGCCGATGGAAATGGATGCTTTCTCCGACTTGGTATGTTCCTATGCTGTCAAAATGGCTGTTTTCCTTCAGTTCACGTTTCCCCGGCCCAATTACAAGTCGTAATTACCACCTCGCATCACAGCCTTGATGTCTTTCATGGACCCCCGTGTTGGTTGAGTAAGGTCAAAACGTGTTGTTTGATCTGAAAAACAAAGGTCAAATGAATTCTCCCCTTTTCTCCCGTTTGTACAGTAAAATGCGTTTAAACTAAGACCCCGTCCACACTACACCGTTTTCAAACGAAAACGGATACTTTTTGCTCCGTTTTCAAAAAGATTTGCGTCCACACTTATCGTTTTCGTATTGTTTTCGCCGGTTTCGGTGATCGTTTTCGGCGTTGTAGTGTGGACGATAGCCGTATCCGGAGCAAAAAGTATCCGTTTTTGTATGAAAACGATGTAGTGTGGACGGGGTCTAACAGAAAAAGCTTTTGGTATCGAAAATGGCGGTGAAGCAGTGTAATATAGGCACGGTGACTCGACCCCTTCCCTTTAGGAGTCGCATTTCATTAGTCGCCATCTTTAAAATTTGCGTTCAAAGTGCGAGCAAAAATAAACAAAGCACAGTAAACGCCAACTCGGGATGTGTGTGATCACATCATTCAGGGAAAAGAAAAACAGATTAAAAAAGTGCCGTCGTTTTTTCGGAACTACGGACTACCTATGTTTTTTAAAACTCGTCACCAAGTCCTACTACGCCCTACGGACTACCTGTGGGTTTTAAAACTCGTCACCAAGCCCTACTAGGCCCTACGGACTACCTGTGGTTTTTCAAAACGTCACAGTATCGTCACAGTATACACCTATTTCAAAAAAGAGCGCTATTGTTTGTTGGTCACTCAAGCAAAGAATCCCATTGTATTACGCGCTTCAACAACCAAACCCAAAGCAACGTTTATTGAATTAGGTGTATAAAAACGCTCTAGCTGAGAGGCTTACCGAGGGGACACCAGAACAACAAGCCTCTAACATGATACAATCGATAAGCTGAAGGGTGAAGATGAAAACGCTCTAGCTGAGAGGCTTACCGAGGGGACACCAGAACAACAAGCCTCTAACATGATACAATCGATAAGCTGAAGGGTGAAGAGACCAGCCTCGAGTCTTCTGATGTAGAAAAGGTCCTCAGCGTCCTCATCAAGTTCTTCTCCTTCATCTATAATATCCTTTTAAAACGAAATCATATGGAATCAGGTGGTGGTGGTTTTCATTTGGGATCCACTGGTTCCACTTTTCTATTCTCCCCTGTCCCTACCCATAAATTATATAACTATAACTATACTATAGCAATCGAAGCTTGCTTTTGACTTGACATGATGTCAAAGGGATTTCACCTAAATATCACTCGAATTTCCTATAAATTAATTCATTTGCTATAACGATAACGATGGCAACAACGATACGGAAAACTTCTAACCTGTTTTTCTTGTTCGATCTTCACGTCACAGTCTTGTACCAGTTGGTAATACTTGAAGTGCATTTCCATCAGTCTGTCCACCTTGATGTGGTCGTTCTCAACAAACTTCTGTACCAGCCTTGATCTCAAGCCGCCGATCAGGTTCTTGAACAGTGACGACAAAATGGATACTGTGTGTTCTGTGGAGGCAAAAAGAAACAAATGTCACTAATATGTTTTGGTACTATAAGGCAAATAACTCGGATTTGTTTTCCAGCACGACCTGCGAATGTTCTGTCACTTTGAAGATGACAAGTTGCTCTTTGAAGTTTGTTTGCTCAAGGTTAAAAAAAAAAAAAATCTGACCGACTCTTCGCCACGTAGCACCATGGCTGTTCCTTGTCTATGTGCTTCAAGGACATGCTCGTTGCTGACCTTCCAAAATACATTTTCTAGGTACTAAGAAAAATCTAAAAGCATGCGCTTTCATAATATTGTCTCAGAAGTGCAGGTCAGCCACCGGCAAGGAATCTTTTCAGAATCTCTAGCCGGCGAACCCTCTTTATAATTTATTTTTCGATCATAGCCTCGTTCAGGGTTCGTTTTTCGTATTTAGTACCTTAATAATGTTGAATTTCATACCTTCATATTCCTCTTCAGATGCTCCAGCCTTCTTCGTTTTCTTTACAGGCTGAAAGAAACGATCACAATCGTTATTTCAATACTTTTTAATATAATTACTCTAGTGACGATGAGAATTTTTCGCGCGCTGATTGGTCGAGACGTTCGTTTACTCTAGTGCTATAATTACCTACCGGTGATTATAACATTGAAAGGGTTGGGAGTGTTTGCGCGAGGTTTGTTATGATCGTGAAAAAATCCAACAAAAACAAGTTTTTTTTACAAAAATATTATGAATCAAATGGGCAATTATCGTCTGTCAGGAAAACGTCTGTGATTGGTTGTTTTTTTCCCGCCACTTTTGCGCGCGCGCGTTGGCGAAGATGAACTCATTATTGAATTCACGTTTGATGTTGCAGGGGTGGAACCATGGAAAACGATCAATTTTTTCAAGAAACTAGTCCTGTACCGGTACGCCAGCATTCTCCCAGAAAGGAGGGGGAGACCGTGGCCCCTCTGCCCACTCTAAATCTGTCCCTGGCCCGTGGTGATACTACTACCAGTGCACCCCCCTTAAAGTTGATATTTTACAGTTTTAGTGCACACACATTTTATAGCCACATATTTTATATATTATGCACCCCCCTTTAAAAATTTCTAGATTCCGCCACAGACTACTGATCTGCTCTTTACCTTCATGAACAACGGAAAAAGACATCTGAGGCCCAAGAACTCAACAAACTTATTACAGTTTTCTGCTCCCTCTTGGCCTTGCATTGCATAATCCAACACCTTTAGGGCACTTCGCCTTGACATCTTCTTCTCTCTAGATAACAATAGGTTGTGATTTTAGAAATTATAGCGGAGCTCCTGCGCGGGCCGAAGGCCCGCGCAAGCGGAGCACCATACCTAAGGGAAAAACGTATAGTATACTATCGAGTTGATTTTTGAACGTCACGGGCATTTTGGATCATTTTGATGACGTCATTGATGACGTAAGGGCACGTGACTTTGGTGTAGGGCTCCTCTTATGGTCTTTGAAACTTTGTCCAAGTTTGGCTTCTATAGAAGCTTCCCTTCGGGAGATATGATTTTTCTTTATTGTTCTGGTATTAAACCTATAGCGTACGCCGTCCGTCCGTCCGTCCGTCCGTCCGTCCGTGTACACATGGGAACCCTGTGGTATGCAAAGAAAAAATTATATCTCCTCAAGGGAACATGCTAAGACAACCATACTTGAAATATTTTGTCTATGCCACAAGGGGGGTGCTGTAACACGGACACGTGATGTGACGTCATCGATGACGTCATCTATGCTTGAAAAATCAATATCTCGTGAAGGGAAGACTCTAAAACAACCAAACTTTCTGGTAGTGTAGTCTAGGTCACTAGATGAGCGAAATGATGTGGTCACGTGATGTGACGTCATCGATGACGTCATCTATGCTTGAAAAATCAATATCTCGTGAAGGGAAGACTCTAAAAAACCAAACTTTGGTAGTGTAGTCTAGGTCACTAGATGAGCGAAATGAAGTGGTCACGTGATGTGACGTCATCGATGACGTCATCTATGCTGGAAAAATCAATATCTCGTGAAGGGAAGACTCTAAAACAACCAAACTTTGGTAGTGTAGTCTAGGTAACTAGATGAGCGAAATGAAGTGGTCACGTGATATGACGTCATCGATGACGTCATCTATGCTTGAAAAATTAATATCTCGTGAAGGGAAGACTCTAAAGCAACCATGTAAACCATGTACACATGGGAATCCCTTTCATTCACAGAAAATTTTATAACCAGGAGCTCCGCTTTTAGCCAGTGGCTAAATCTATATATTATTTAAGCATTAGAGCACAACTTTTCTATGACTTTATCAGCGAAATAGAGCACGTGTGATGTTGATAGACACGAGAACGTTGTAAAATCAAGAGCCGTAGGCGGGAGTGTCTCTCCCAACACCACAAGTGCTCTATTTGCTGATACAGTCATAAAAAGTTGCATTCTAATGCTTTTATAATAAGATCAATCAGAGCGCGCGTTATATCGTAGCTATATTATGGGATAGGGTGTGAGGATTGATTGTCATAAATAGTGCAAAGAAAACTTTATATTTATAGTTTTCTGTCTGGTTTAAATCGTGAGCCATAAAGTGCGTTTTTTGTTTGGTGGCTTAAAAATTGCAACCACCGAATTTCCCAAACTTCACAGGATGCTGCTAAAACTATTTGAGGATTCCAGGATCGCGCGTTATTTACTTTTGAAATACGATATAATATGTTAGATGAAAATTTAGGCAGAAAGTTTGGAAATGTTTTTTATGTCCAATAAAGCACAAAATTGTGATCAAGCAAGGAACATACGCGAGAACTAACTTTAACTAAACCTCGCGAGGAAATCCTATCAACCACCCGTTTTCTTGCTGAAGATTTATTTTTATTTGAAACATATTAGTATTTATTTTCTCTCTAGACTTTTACTTCGAAATTTTAGCCTTTTCTTGAATTGGTGAGGACGCCGAACTGTCGGCAAAGAGCAGTTTGGTTGCGGCTAAGTATTCCGAATTCCAAATCGCCCCCAAAAATTGAACTTCGCGCAAACGTGTAATTGTGGATTTGGTGGTAACGTGGGTTTTTGTGTGGTGTTTAGTTTTGATCCTACCTTAACATAAGAATCATAAGTTGTAATCCTTCCCCCCTCAGGAACAGGTCTTTATTAGGGTTGAACATGAGTGATGAGCACAAACAGTTAAACAAGTTCTCCATGTACTCAGACTCATCTGAGGATGTGGGGTCATATCTTTTGTATAACTGAACAAAACAATAAAAAACAATATTAGAAAAAAAAAAATAACCACAACAAACATCCATGCCAGTAATAAAAGTCACTATACATGCATAGAGTAGATCTTAGATGTCTGTCAAAGCCTTGTGTAAAAATATGATGACTATCAATAACTAAACACATAAATACACTTAGCCAATCATAACAAAACAAATTCAACAACTGAACAATCAGGGGGTGAAGTGAGTTTCAATTGCATTTAGTCATTAGTTTTTATTTGCATTTGTATTGGCCGACTAAACAAAGAACCAACTAAGACAGCTGATCGATCACAAATTGTCCTTGACCCCTCGGGTGGGGGAGCTGTCCCTTTTGTACTGAAACCTTGTGTTTAAGAGAGAGAGAGAACTTCATGGTCGGGTAAAAATGGCAGCAAAGCAAAGACACTGTACTATTGTGAGAACAACAAAGTGAGAAAATGAGAAACTGCTTAGTATTGATCATCTTTGAGCTGATAAAAAATATGTTCTTTCTTGAGGAGTGGTTCAAGAAGCACTTACCGATAAACATTGTAATAGTGTGTCAATACCATTTAATTCTCCTAACATTTGTCTGTTTTCTGTGAAAAAAAAACATACTATAGCATGTATATCAACCTGCAACAGAATTTAAAGGTGTAAATGCTGCTGAAAAATTGAAGTTGCAATATCATTTGTTCTGATCTCAGAGAACCCAAAATACCTTTGACAAGAACCAAAGACCACCTGACATTATTTTTACATACCTTCAGTATTTTGCAGTAGAATTGAAAGTATTTCACTTGCATAAAGTTTATTAGCATCATATGGGGGTTTTTGCTGAAAATATAAACCAAGTAAAATGTTATTGGCACAGGGATTGTACCAAAAATGATCCTAAAATCTATGACAAGTTCTTTCTCAGGAGAATGACCTTAAACAGTACCTTTAATCTTCGTAATAACCAGCCTAACATCCCTTGTTCACCTGAAGCTTGACTGACATTATCCTGCAACTCTGTCATATTCTCAATAATTCCTGAAAGTCAAAGCACTGGGGGTAAGATGACACTTTATGGTACTAGGTGTCTCTATTTTGCACTGTCAAAAATTAGCTCCACCAAACAAAAAGGGGGAAAATGTGAAAGAATTATAGAATCCCCATACAAAATTGGAAATTTAAAGTGTGCAGAATCTCCACTTTACCATGTGAAATTTGAATGGCCAATATGTTTGGTGTTTAGAACATGAATTAGCTCCCTAAAACTCTTCAAAACAGAAATTTGACAAAAAATACCAGAAAAGGTCCCTTTTGGGGCTCAAATGTTAAATTCAATACAGGTACTGAAAAGAAGAGAGAAAAATGCTTCTATAGCAAGGTCCACAATACTGGTAACATATGGGTTGCGACATGCAACAATTAGCCAATCAACCAATCAGAGCAGCCAAAAAACAATGGATCAATTTTAAAACAAAAGAATGGCATTCAAAGGCTCCTGGTTGGTGATGGGCCTTTCAATACCAACCTAAAGTATTGTGGACTCCATCACTTTCTTCTTTCACTGTTTCGTCAAGCCTTTCAAGAGTTTGGACAAGAAGTGCTATCACTTGGCCCTCAAGCTGGTGAAATAAAAACAGAGGAAATGCTAGTATCTTTGGAATCACTGAATAGAGCATCTGAAAGGATTAAAAAAAAAAACAGAAATTATTGTGAGGAAATTAGGGGGCAAAATATTGCAGACATTTATATGACCAATCAAGTTTCCCAAAGTTGTGAGGAAAGTTGCTTGAAGATACAGAACTTGCCAGAAGATGCAGATCCATAAAGGAGTGGCAGAGTGGTCAGAGCAAGATCCTCGTTACCCAATGACCTGAGTTTGAGACCCAACTCTGGTACCGTACCTCAACCATTCTTTGTACATAACTGCTCCATGTCGCTCTTTTTTTATAATTAATCCCTTTTATTGTCCTGCTTACTTTTCTTAAATTTACTAGTGAGAGAACTGATAGAACAAAAAATTACCAAAGACTCAATTAATGTACTAGCTCCTTCTTCACTCTCGTTCAAAGTGTCAACATCTGTCATCTCTTGTAACAAGTCTATCACACCAATGGATATATCTAACACATGGAATTAAAGAAAACTTAGTATACTTTGGTAGATTGCTTATTATAATCACAAGAAAAAGGCAAGTTGTAGCTACGTTTTTTTATTAGTAATTATCAAGAGCAATTGAAATTTATTTGCATTGTGTGATTTCAGAAAACATCTATACCCTCTCCATGAAGGGATTGGAAATCCCAGAGGGGTGTTACTAAGTGTTTTTGTGTCTGCCTTTTTATTTCCTAAAGAGCATATTTTGTAAGTGCTCCCCCCCCCCTGATTAAGCACTGCCCACACCCTCAATCAAGATCATTGGAATTAAACACATGGAATTAAAGAAAACTTAGTATACTTTGGTAGATTGCTTATTATAATCACAAGAAAAAGACAAGTTGTAGCTACATTTTTTATTAGTAATTATCAAGAGCAATTGAAATTTCTTTGCATTGTGTGATTTCAGAAAACATCTATACCCTCTCCATGAAGAGATTGTTACTAACATGTTTTTGTGTCTGCCTTTTTATTTCCTACAGAGCATATTTTGTAAGTGCCCCCCCCCCCCCCGATTAAGCACCGGCCACACCCTCAAACAAGATCATTGATTTATTTTAAACATTTACAGATGACTGCGACGGAGACAGAGAATAGGACACAAGGTCCCTTACGTGAGTAAAGGATACCAGTATTTTCATGACTAAGAAGCCCTAACATGGTGCTGGCGGCATTAAGGTCCACTACAATGTGATACATATCAGGGACTGTGGCTATAACATGGAGCTTCTGAATCTCATCATGGAGGTCAAGCTCTGATTCCATAAATCTGTGAACAAAGAAGATCCTGTTCAATACACATGGCCAGGGTTTGTACACTTTTGTAAAGAAAAAAATCCAGGATTTTCAAGGACTTTTTCCTTTCCTATGAGCCAATTTAACATTTCTGTACGGTATGAGTAGTGGCCATGTTGATGTAAGAAAACAAAACTAGAATGGTCATTTGCTGCCAACATCACATATCCACCAATTTTACACCCACAGTTTCTTTTTTTGTGACCGATTTCCTGGACTTTCCAGGAGTTCAATAAAGATTCCACGACTTTCCAGCCCTTGAATTAAAAATTTTCAATTTTAAGCATTTTCCAGGTTTTCCAGGACCACTACATAGCCCTTATGGAAATTTTCCTGAAACCCATGTGTGGAATTAATGTTGAATTAATGTTGAGAAAAAACATACAAAATGGAAAAAACAGAACACTTTCCATGTTGGTTTTTGTCTAAAATATATTCTCATGACAATGGTGATACATGTCTAGCACATTTTTACATACTTTTCTGGGTTTTCTGGGTATTTAATTCTCATCTCCTGGTTTTTAGTAACTTTCTTTTCAAATGCCAACAACATTCTTTTAACAGCACCACCATCCAGAGCCTCTGCCTATAATAAAATAAATGAAATAAATGAAACAAAAAATGTAATAAAATGAAGACAGTGAACTAAATGAGTGATCATGAACGAGAAATGACAAAATACTGAATGGATGGATAACCCAGGGGGGTACTCTGGAAAAACATGACAGGGGAAGGAGGCAACCCCAAAAAATACACAAGCCCTAAATTTCATACCCAAAAAATATCTGGCTACATGTGTTTTGTTTGTACCCAAACAAAATATAATTACATATTATAGCTAAAAAAATAGTTTCTGGTTTGCTAATACAAAAGCAACAACAATATCAACAAAAAATGGGACCAAAGGTTTGTAACCCCAAAAATATACATGTTTGTTTAAGACCTAAAAAATATGTGGCAGATTTTCAACCCCCAAAAATATGTTGAATCCCCCCATCATGAGTACCCTCCAAGGGGTGGATAAACAAATAAATACAATTTGTAACAGCTGTTTACTAGAAACAAAATACAAAGAGTCTACAGGCCTTATTACCTCAGGTTCATTCTCCACCATTTCCAATATTTTTAGTCGTTCCTCCTCAGTTATTTCTGATCCCTTTGTGACCCCTTGTTCTTCCTGCACTTGTTTCTTCTTCTTGCCATAGCGACTATCTGTGTCATCACTCTCTTGTCCTGCCTTTTTTCTTTTACTAACCTTATCAGGCTGAAATCAAGAATCAATTATAATCACAGTGAGCTCTCAACTCACAAATCACACATTAAACCAGCCCATTTTCATCTGGAAACTCAGGTTTCCAATAGAGACTGAAGAAAAAATATCAGCTCATATATTTACTGTATTTAGAAGTTTGAGGGCAAAAATTTGAGGTTCCAAGATGCACGTTAAAAATTCTGAGATTTTGAGATTCTGCTAAAATTTGGTGAGACTCTTGATATTTTTAGGGACCATTTGCTACCCTTCTTTTATATTTCTGTAAAGGAAGGGCACTTGCTGTCTCTGTGCCTTAGATTTTACGTCCTTAACAGTACCTCTCCTGAAATCTCTTCTCATGCTTTTCTCACATATTCAGTGGATGCTTATAGTATAGATCTCCAGATTCCTACAGATATGTTTTAATTGGGGGTTTAACAGCTACTTATCTGATCATGTAAAACAGAGGGCTTGTTGTGGGAAGGTTTTAAACGAAAAAATTACAGATTCCTTTACGTTCTTTGAGAGTGCAAAGGAATTCTAGGCTTGGAGACTACTATAACAATGTGACAAAAATAATGAAAGCATATTTCCATTGAGCGGCTGACAAAAACCAGCTGCCATAGCACGAGATTCTCTTCTCAGACACAAGTAAGGTAATAACAACGTGATTTTGACTTGCATGTTTGATGAACTATTGTTTCGACATACGGCATCCATCAGACTTTAAAATTTACCTGGAAGGAAAGGAGCTCTCCAACATCCATGTGGCTCAAAATAGTAATAGTCCTTCTTGCTATTTTCCTGCAAATTTTCCGCAATTTCTCTGATTTTGTGCTCTGATCTTTGCTTTTCTTCTAAATTCGTTCCCAGACCTCTTCCGATTGTGCGCGAGCATATATTTCATGGTATACCGCGAGCCAGTAGGTCAGTAGGCGCTGTAAATCCAAGATGGCGGATGCGATTCCGTCCACTCCGCGCCTACACGGTGCTTATATTCCTCCTGGAAGTATTCTTGTCAGCGTAAAACGGCGGGATAGTGCCTTGGTACAGACCATTATAGGTACGTTTAATTATATTTAGCTTAGCGTTTCTTTACGAGCAAATATTAGTAATGTATTCTTGCTGTGTCTTTTCGCGCCAAAATATGAAAATTCATTCAAGTCATGATATGGCCTGCGAAGCACAGGGAAAAAATGGATTTCCAAATTGGTATATCATTGGAAAATATGTGCTTTTAAAATACCAACATAGGTATATCATTGGTATTTCCAAAAAGTTCCAACTATTTTCCAATGATATACCAATAATGGAATTTTTCACCAAAACGTTTAGGTATTTCATTGGGATATCATTGGACAACTAGACATAAAAGTGCCAACACTGGGAGATCATTGGTTTAACATTTTTGAAATACCAATAATATACCAACTATGGACCAATGTTTATCTTTAGCGTGTTCCAATATTGGTATTTATATGGTATTTTAGAAAGAGATGTCCAATTTTTGTCCAACCTTGGAAAACAATCATGTTAATTGACCAATAATATTCCATGAAACTACCGACATTGGAACACGCTAAAGATAAACATTGGTCCATAGTTGGTTTATTATTGGTATTTCATAAATACATGTCCAATGTAAGTCCAACCTTGGAAAACAATCATGTTAATTGACCAATAATATTCCATGAAACTACCGACATTGGAACACGCTAAAGGTAAACACTGGTCCAAAGTTGGTGTATTATTGGTATATTATAAATGAACGACCAATAATATTCCATGAAAATACCGACATTGGAACACTCTAAAGGTAAACATTGGTCCAAAGTTGGTGTATTATTGGTATATTATAAATGAACGACCAATAATATTCCATGAAAATACCGACATTGGAACACTCTAAAGGTAAACATTGGTCCAAAGTTGGTGTATTATTGGTATATTATAAATGAACGACCAATAATATTCCATGAAAATACCGACATTGGAACACTCTAAAGGTAAACATTGGTCCAAAGTTGGTGTATTATTGGTATATTATAAATGAACGACCAATAATATTCCATGAAACTACCGACATTGGAACACGCTAAAGATAAACATTGGTCCAAAGTTGGTGTATTATTGGTATATTATAAATGAACGACCAATAATATTCCATGAAAATACCGACATTGGAACACTCTAAAGGTAAACATTGGTCCAAAGTGGGTGTATTATTGGTATATTATAAATGAACGACCAATAATATTCCATGAAAATACCGACATTGGAACACGCTAAAGATAAACATTGGTCCAAAGTTGGTGTATTATTGGTATATGATAAATGAACTACCAATAATATTACATGAAACTACCGACATTGGAACACGCTAAAGGTAAACATTGGTCCAAAGTTGGTTTATTATTGGTATATTATAAATGAACGACCAATAATATTCCATGAAAATACCGACATTGGAACACGCTAAAGGTAAACATTGGTCCATAGTTTGTTTATTATTGGTATATTATAAATGAACGACCAATAATATTCCATGAAAATACCGACATTGGAACACGCTAAAGGTAAACTTTGGTCCATAGTTGGTGCATTATTGGTATATTATAAATGAACGACCAATAATATTCCATGAAAATACCGACATTGGAACACGCCAAAGATAAACATTGGTCCATAGTTGGTGTATTATTGGTATTTCATAAATACATGTCCAATGTAAGTCCAACCTTGGAAAACAATCCTGTTAATTGACCAATAATATTCCATGAAAATACCGACATTGGAACACGCTAAAGGTAAACATTCGTCCATAGTTGGCGTATTACTGGTATTTCAGTCGTATGAACATTAATTTGTATCTTAAGTGTCAGTCCCCTTGCCAAAGGTTATACTGATGCACCCATCCTCCTTGTGAAATCCCAAGAATGCTTGTAAAGTGAATGTCCTGTATACGAGAACTTTCCGGCTTCCATAGGCCACCGTCTGTCTGAATGAAGAACCGCCCTTGAACAACCTTTCTCCTCAGAGAGAAATCCACAACCCTTGCTCTCCATACCTGTTCTTCATCACCTTTTACTTTTATCATGTCATTTTGCACAGGGAAATAAGGGATAACAACAGTTTCAGTGTTAACAGGAAATATTCTCCTCATAAAATCCATGACTGCATACTGCGTAATGCCTGTATCAGCTGGTGTAACAAATGGAAACAAAATCACCTTCCGGCTTAGAGCAGTCATCGGTAATAGTAGGTGCCTATCAGTTTCTATGACAAGTTCAGTTCCTTGACCAGTGTATCCAGAATGAGTAAACTCTTTAACTTTCATGTGAGAGCGGTATAGTCCATTAACCCGAGTGCTGAACAGTTTAACTAACATTACTATAGCTTCGCCTTCTGGAGTTACAGCAACAACAAATTCTTTCTCTCTGTATAATAAACCATCAAAGCCATGTTTAGGCTTCAAAACACTTCGGCAGGAGAAGCCATCACGTTCAACATTAATATCATCTTCATCATCGTCGTTGTGAACTCTGGCAATTTCACTGCAGTCAGCATAAGACAGGTCCAAGGGATGGGCTCCTCCTGTAAGAATTCCTCTTGCAAACTGTTGCTCAGGAGCTGTATTTGACAACTGCATTGCATATTTCTTTGTCTTTGACCAACTCTGCAAAAAATAATTGAATTTAGATAACTTTTCGCCGCAATAACAACATTGAGTGCTCAGCAGAAAATCTGGACAATATCGTCAACAACGTAATACAGTGCTGGTACCAGCATATCCTCTTTAAATAATATTATAATATAGCTACAATATAACGTGCGCTCTGATTGGTCCAAATCTATTCTCTATTACACCGATAAAGGAACGGTTCTCCCCCTCTATATCATAAAAGCATTAGAGCACAATTCTATGACTTTATCGGCAAATAGAGCACTTGTGATGCTGAGAGAGACACTTGAAACGTTTTCGTGCTCTATTGCGCCGATAAAGTCATAGGAAGTTGTGCTCTAATGCTTAATTCAATATTTCTATAATAGTGCAAATTAATGATCAATGATCAAAATGCGCTTGAGTGGATGGGTGTGCACTGTCGAGGGGCGAGGGCAGCGGGTTTGAACGGTTGAATTGTAATAGGCCAAAATTGAACAAAACCAATAATAAGCGAAAAGGTTGTCGGACCTTAAGGATTGTTTTACAATTTTCAAATATAATATGGTGATTATAAACTGATTAGGACTATATACGTTGTTAGCCATGATGTTTGCCAAAGCATACCTTATCAGCATCCATCTTTCCAAATTCAACCACAGGCAAGGCACAATCTCTTTGAATTTTCACCACTTCTCTTTGAATTTCTGTAGATGCAAAAGTGCACTCCACATTTTTGTGGTTGTTTGATTGGTTTATATATCTCTGAACGGCTCTCTCTTGAACCCAACAGGAATAATTGTCTAGTCCACTAAAGCGCCTGATATCATCTTTGAAGTGAAGAAGATTGTGAAGAGTGATGTGGCAACTCGTTGGGCCATGGTTCTCTTCGACAAGGACAGCATATCTTAGAGCCATAGCATGGAACATATTGGCATCATCCTCTGACCAACCAAATCTTGCATGGTTTTTCAGAAACTCAGCAATGCGGGATATGCATGCCCATTCTTCACTTTGGCGCTCTGATAGCAATCCATCGAAGGCAACTTGTGAGGCTGGAAATGCAAACCTGATGTACTCCTCTGCTGTTAAAAACAAGACACACAATGAATTCCAAAATGATGTTTCTGACACAACACAATCTATGAGTCAGAGAAATGGTAATCTTGGATACGCTAAGTGTCTGTATTGCTTATTACCTTTCCAATATCCTAATCTTTTCGATATCCCCTTTGGAATTCTTGAAGCTTTGAATTCTGAAAGCCAGAGTGAGCATAAATTTAAATTTCACACACAAATGATCACTTTCTTAAGGTTAAGACATAATTCTCAAGAAATAAGTGTCTAACATTTCTGGTAATCGCTCTCTGATAATCACTTGAATAATTGTTATTTAAACATGTTTTAAATAACAATAATCATATAATCCCACTAACCTGGGGTCCAGGGTATTTTATTTAGTCGTTCATCCACCTGCTTCCAGTCAATTTGGTGTAGCTCATCTTCTTTCAAGAAGTTAATCTCATTTTTTACCACATTGAGAGGAATTCCATGCATCTCATCAAAGACCAAATCTTGGTCATATGAAAATCCATACAGAGGGTATAATCGGGACAATATGGAAAAGCCAGTGTATCCAGATTGCTTCGCCATTTCTTGCCTTACTGTCACACGTTCCTCCTCTTCAATTTGTTTCAAAAGGTTTACATTTGCAAATACATGTTTTTCCTCAGGTGGGTATCTTGTGAGTTGTCTGAATCCTGTATAATAGTAGTGGTTTGAATCTGGGATGTATGTACCTGGAAGAAAATAATTATTATACCCTTGTTGTTGACATATTGGTTTTTTATAAATGGTATGTGGATACAAGCTTAATCAAATATAGAGACTTTCTGTAACATGCTTTACTTCAATCTTTTAATTCTGAAAAAAATTCACATTCTATTTATAAGAGAACCTACTTTCAGTTTTGCAGCGGCGACACCCACTTTTTCCGCACTTAATAAATTTTCCAACTTCGCACTGCCCATTGTGATCGCCAGTCCAACAAAGGATCAGATGCCTGATGGTTATTTTTCCTGCTGGCATTCCACACACTTGTGCTGAATACTGCACATTGATTCCTTCAACATCAAAGAATAGATTTTCTAATTTATTAGAATGGAGTCTCATCCTACCTGAAAGGTGTCTTATAGATAGATCAAAAGATCTGTTGTACATCTACATATTGTGATAGTAGTGAAAAAAAAGAGAATGGTCACAAGTTTCAGACCTAAGTCGGCCCCTAGACTCTTCCAAACCACCACAGTACAGTAGTGTGGCTTGACAAAAGAGTGATAAAAAATTCAAAGGGTAGAGGATGGAGCGAACTGTCTGGTTCCTGCCCCAACAGCACTCTTTAGCTTTCTTTATGGCACAGAAAATTTCTGCAGAAACCCATCCATGGGAAAAACTGAATTTCCCATGGTAGAAGACTGGAAAGTGTTCAGATTTCCTATAACTATCCATGCTAATTCCGAACACTTCCCATGCATGTGCTTCGGGACATTCAACTTTTCCCATGAATGAGTTTTTGCATAAAATTCCTGTTATGTCTTGATATGTAGTTTCATATTGTGCTTTGCATTTCAAGCCAAGGTAATTACCTACATACCTATATTATTATACACGTACAGTATTTTATATGTTAATGAATTTTGAGACCTATATCCAATTACCTTCACCTCATTAAGATGGCTGGCCCTTGCTTATCTCACTATTCCATCTGGCTCTGCTCATTACAACTGCTTATTTAGCATCCTTACATGTACTGTAGATAAAGTATGTTATCAAGGAATGCCAACGAAACACAAGCTATCACAAACGGTGGATATGTGAACACTGGTTCATAGTTCAATAGTTAATTATATTATATAATTGTATTTTTTGTCCACACGCCTCTTGTGGAAATCAGTTCTAAGTTGTTGGGGCAAGCACGTATTAATAAAGTTTTACCTACCTACCTGTACCATTTAAAGTACAGGAATGGATCAAACTCCAGCATCATGGTAATGCATCATTACAGAAAAAATTCATACAATAACTGTTCCCCACACACGTAGGATTTATGAACCGAAACTGAATGCCACTTCATAACTGATTATCAAACTGCTCCAATGAGCCCCGGTGATATTTTTTTGCCCACCTGTCAAGAGTAATTTCAGACTTATACAAATAGCAAGATGGATGTTGTATTATAATCATGTACCTAGTATAATCTACAAGAAAACCTTGTCTGTTACAGTACAAATGCTGTTTTCACTACAATATTAGAAAACAGTGACAATTATTACCAAAGTGCCAAAGAAATTTAGAGGATCATGCAGGATTTGATCTCCCTTTCACCATCACAGGCCTCTATAGAGGCCAAAAACACCTCATTTAATTATAACTTCCATAGAATCAGGCCATTTTTAATTTGGGGTGTCTGGAACTATTCAAGTATTATAAAAGCATGCTGATGAAGTATAAGAAATCCTTTTAAAAAACTGTTGGTGGGATGGGTTCTGTCTGGACTTTTGCCAGTGGTGAAAGGGTTAAAATGCATTTTTGCAAAGTGTATGTTTGTATTTCAACTAGCGGATTTCAAATATTAACTAGCTGACTGCCACCCTGAGCAGTGTGTTTGGTTGCCTTCTCTTATCTACTACTGTATATATTTGTTATCCATTTTTGTCTGCGATTCTTTTGCACTAAACACAATGAACATAATGAGCCATTGCACTAACCATTGATGAATCCATCCTCTATTTCTCTGATAAGAGGCTCTATGAAGGGATCCAATGAAAGCGGTCTCTTGCAAGGAAGCAGATATGATGGTACAAATCCAATGACATACACTTCATCAGTGTGGGAGCGGTCAACTTTTGTCATTGTAGCAATGGTGATTTCAATTGCACCTGCAAGATAATCAATTAATCAATCAATTTATTATATTGCAAATAGCAAAGCTACATTATAATCTCATTTTCTTAACCTTATTCTTAACCTTATTGCTGCCTAGTGTTTAACAAAAGCTAACAACCTTTTCTAATCTGTCATTACTCACCACAGCCTCTTGCTGATGTTGAGAATGGCTGCCAACCATCCCAATGGGCTAAGATAAAATACCAACAATAAGTCTTTGCATTAGAAATGGTTCATGTACAGTATGATCAACTTAGAGCAGATCTCAAAAGACTATGGAAAACCAAATGCAAAGTGAAATAAGCAAGTTCCTAAAACAACTGACATGACAAAACATCCCTGGTGAACTGGCCCATGGGCTGTATTTTGAGTGGGGTTCATGCAGTAAGTGGAAATATAGGGACCAGAGGCAGATTTGTTTGAGAGCAAGGTAGACTATAATACAGAGAAAAATTTAACTGAATCATGCAGGGGGTTGGGGGGAGGGTTCATCTGAACCCCCAGTGTACTGGCCTGGTGAACAACAATGTGGACCAGATGTAGTAGATTTGAATAGTGATGGCATAAGCACAAGGCGGATGCAAGCTGGGCAAGTGATTTATTCACAAAAAGTAATATGAAAACTACTTTTACTGTAGTCGAAGATCTGACAATTTGGCTCATTACATACCTATATATGCCAGATTCCGTGGATCTCCTTTTGTTTTCTGAATGGTGGTGGAGAAAGAGGTAAAGCATCCAGGACAAGTGATCTGACATTCACCACAAGCCTGTGGTGCCTGCACTAGTGTTTCGGCTGATATAATGACTTCACAGTTAGGATTAGGGCAGCACACAGGAAGTGCCCATTCTTGATCTGGGTCCCAAAAATAAGATAACTCTGCAAATCTAGAACCATCCCATATTTCCTTCTTACAGCTCCAGCCCCAGTCCTGTGTACAACTTTGTGGCATCCAGTGGTTTTTTTCTGCCCAGTGTGCAGTCATTTTCTTACACATTAATGGGGATGAGCACCATCGCTTTATTTTGTCACATAATCCCAAATAATAAAAAGGAATGGTGCCCTTTTTTCCACAATATCTGCATTCTTCATCCTTAAATTGGAGTAAACTATAATTACATGGGTGCATTGGATCCAAGCACACCCAGTAAAGTTTAGCATCACTGTATCCCAGTTCTTCAAGCATTTTTTTGACCTCCTCCCAATTATTTGGCCAATGTTCTGCATTGCCAGGTACTTCGTCATTATTGTAGGCATAGTCATAAAGGCTGTGACCCCAGTGAAGTAAATCTTCAAGTGCTTTTATTGAGAAGCCATGTTCACCTTTGATCGAAACTAATTTCAAAATAGTATGTTGAATAAAGGTTCTAAAGTGTTCTCTAGCAGCGGGCTCATCAGCGGCATCAGAATCCCCTTCATCGCTGCCCTCGTCATCCATGGGAAAGTCATTTAGATCACTAAAAGCGAATGACGCTTCACTGCCCAGATTATTATCGTCACCATCACTATCACCATCGTCTGATGTGGAATCCTGTCCACCTTCTAATTCGTTTGTTGCGGCTAGATTTCTAGAGAAATGTGAATCAGATTCGCAGTGAAAGTCGGAAGCAAAGTTGGAACTACGGGATATTTCTGCGGTGGCTTTACGATGTCTCCAGCCAGTTGTGACTGGCACTGCTTTTCCACGACAGATATCACAAGGGCAGTGTACATGCAATTGGCCAGTTTCACACCAGCAATGATGAAGCATTGGACCCGCTTTACCGGTACACGGCGATAATTCTGCCATTTTGAACTCTATACCCATTTTTAACTAGGCGTTCCTTTCTATAACCTTGACCACAGGGAAACCAAAAGACAAAGGCTGTGATGTTCAACATGTGTTTTTTGTATCTATCCATAATTTTTCAACTCAATTTTCGAAAAGTTTTCTATTTGCTTTACGACTGTGTGCTCCTGTTTGTCGACCCTCTGGATTTTTCAGGTGGTTGCAATTGATTCATTTGGCTCGCTTTTGGGCTTCCTGTCTCCGCGCGCGTGGGACTGGTAATAGACATTACCCAAAATGCAATGCCTTCCTAGTAGGTTTTCGCGGTTTTCGCGGGCTTTGTCGTTGCGTTGTTGCATTTCGCAGAAAGAAGGTAAGGGGAACTGAGGTTTTCGCTTTTTAAAAACTCGTAAAACCCTTGCAAACAGCTTCAGGACTAAGTATAAACACAGTTGTCACATCTGTGCATGTTGCTTATCATGAAGGACTTATTTTCATGTATTTTTTAGCAGCCATGGAGTCAAGTGAACAGTTAGTCCCTGAAGTCGAAGGTGAGAAACTAGACAATATAAGCTTTGTAGTTCTGTTTGCTAAAGTTTTTTACGACTGTTGACCTCTTATTAAACTGCTTTAATAAGTATTTTATGCTCTAACTTTACAACTTTCTAATTCCTAAGGTTATTTATAGCTTCAAGAAGTGCGAACATCTTTCATAGTATAACACGTTCGGCAAATGCAAGCGAATTATTTTCCCGCCATTTTGGATGGCTTTTCTGGAAGTTGTTTATGGCCATTATCTCCCTGCATTTTCTTCTACTTTTTAGTGTTTTCTTGTGTTTTTTAAATACGCAAAAAAAGTAGAAACTTATTCAAAGCACAGAATGAGATAGAAGTGGCCTCTGACCACTTGCCATTAGAAACAGCGCGTCTCCCAAACAAAATGGCCGACAAAATGACCGAAAAGGACTGGAAACCATCGACAACTCTATCATAGGGATTCCTGTGTGTTTTATACTGAACGGACCATTTGCACAGTTGAATTTTCACGGATTTTCAAATGCTAGTGTAGCCGCTAGCTTTTCGCCATGGAATATAAATACAAAGTACAAATTAAGGAGAGTACAAGTTTTTATACTTTTAAAACACGCCTTTAACAACAACAACACTGCTTCAGACGATGACTCCAACAAAACGAAACGCGTTTTTCAGAAATGTTTTAACTCGCTCGCGTCGCGTCAAAAATGGTCGGATATTTTTTAGCTCTGGATATGTTAAACCTCGACTATTGGTGCTTTTAACTATTCGTTCGAATTTATTTTTAAGAGCCGTATTTGCTTATGCGAGCCGATATTGTAACAGTGGTACTTTTACAAAAGTCCCTCCTGTGCGAAAAATCTTCGCACGTTTTTTTCTGAAACTTCTGATTTGGGGTCATTCGACCTTCGTTTTTTTGTCATTCAAATTGTACGAGCGAAAATTACAGTACAAGATAGGGCCCAAAAATGACTATGAAAGTGGAGCAATATCAATGTGCCCTTATAGTACCTTCGAAATTAATCCATTTTGTACGATTTATAACCATTATAACTTTGGGACACACACGTTCCTCATCCTCGGAGACCCAGGGAATTTTGAGGAAAAATTCCCTGGGTCTCCGAGGATGCACATTCCTTTCCACATTTCAGAAACATTTTTCTAACACATGATTTGTTTTTCTTTGACTTTTCAAGATTGAGGAAATATCTCGAATTTTTTTCACCGTGTTCTAACCGTTCTAAACCACTTTACACGATAGCGAATAATTGAGCCTCTCGTTAAATATTTCGTATTCCTTTTCGTGTTCAGACCTTAAAAATGTAATTCCTCCTGGAGAGTGCTCCAGACGGTGACTTAGACCGTTTTCCTCTATTCTTTTTAAATCCGATTCAAGTTTCCCGATTTTATTCCTATGATCGCGTGTGTTTGCTGTATTGAATGCTATGTTGACGAATTTTATACTTCATGTAGTCCCAAGTTATTCTGTGCTTGATGTTATGGACGTTAAATAGATAAATGCAAATACATAAACTAAAATCCGTTGTTGTCATTCTTCCGTAGTCTGCAAATGTCAGCAGGCGTTCCTCTATAAAGTAATCAGTATAAAACACACAGGAATCCTCATGATAGTGTTGTCGATGGTTTCCAGTCCTTTTCGGTCATTTTGTCGGCCATTTTGTTTGGGAGACGCGCTGTTTCTAATGGCAAGTGCTAGCAGGGAAGCTGTGTAATGAATCTACCATCTTAAATAGTGCAAAACCAAGAAATCTGAAAAACCAGAGATAAGTTTATCTTGGGAATGAATAGTGGAAGTTTTTTTTGAAAGGTTGGTCAGTAGACGAGGTTGAAGAATGGCTGGTGAAAAACAACTTCAAAACGGAGGCACAGCTATTTAAGGGTACTGCTGAATTCAGTCCATTTGAAATATCTCAAAGGTTCTTGGTGATTTCAGTCATTGGAATTAGAGTTGCTATGTTTTTCATAATTATACTTTTTACATGTATTTTAGATGAGGATGTATCTGGCAAATGTTTGAGACAACTTGATCGTCAAGTGCTAAAGGATATGGGAATCAGTTCCATTGGGAGACAGCTGGAACTAATGAGACTAATTAAAGACCTTCTTGGTGAGCTGTCCATGTGTTCTATTCAACAAATATATTGTCTTGTCAATATGCTAAGCATTGAACTGATTTATTTAGGAGAGGGGGGGGGGGGGGGGGGGGGGTGAAAAAAAACAAAGGTGGGTCAGCACGTTGTGATTTATCTCAGTGCTAGTATACCGGTAGAGTGAATTTCAGATGACTGTGTCATGAGTACCGTAACTCACTATACTCCTATAGGTTTTATACACAATTGATGTAATCACTATGCAATTGGCTTTGACACTACAGTCATATTTTTTAGGGTGGAAATTTGGGCTTCCTGACCGTCATCCCTACTATTTCAGTAACCTTCAAGTGACTGGGGGCTTATAAGTGGGATGTTCATCAATTCTTTGTCATTCTCCCCTAGCTCCCCACCCCTGTAATAAACACAGAGAAATGCAATTGATAATTTTTTTTGCAACCATTTTACTATTGACTAGTAACTGCAGTGGCACACAGATATAAATTGATGACCTTTGTTAAATAGATATGTCTTTTTCTTAGATATACCACCACATTTGCTATTGGCTCTAACTTTTCTGCAATCATTGATTCATTATGTGCAGATACTCCAGCTGTAACTGGAGGTGACTGCAGCCCTTCTTCTTCTTCCAAAAAAGGGCTGGAAGTGTGGAAAATAAAAATATCTAATGGTGACAAATCATTGTGGACGAATGAACAGAGGACTCTGTACAATTCAAAGTAAGAAAACATTTTTTATAATGATAGTAATATACAACTTAAAAAATGGTAGAGGTAGAGTAACTTATTGAGCTCCAATATTGCATGTCTGGGACAGAAAAGTTCTAACACACGTGATTCATTCCTGTCACTAAAGTATTTCAATGGTTTCCTTCGAAAATTATCCCAGTGGCTTAAAAGACATTCTCACTATTTCTGAAGAACAAATGCTCTTACACATTTACAAAATTAAGTAAAATAGAGAACATTCTAATATCGACAGTGGACTCAGCCCTACTGCACAGGGGGCCCGAACTGCATATCTTAAATGTATTTTTTCCATATTTTTTGGGCAGCTCTCCAAAAAATAAGTCAAACTGTAATATGTCTTAGTTCTCTAGCTCTAAGTCGTCACATTTTGCACCAGTTTTAGCATTATTTTAATAGACTTCGTATATGCAGCTAAAAAGCCTATCAATCATTTTTTTTTTTTCGATTTCTGTTGGATTGAAGTTCACGACAGTTGCCAAGGGCATTTCAAAACACCTTCTGTTCAATACAAGTTTTTTTCAAGACGATTGACTTGACTGTATCTTTCATGCAAATTTGGATCCTTCAATATTTCAGCATGCAGATCAATAATCTATTCATAGATTTCAGGCCACAGTATAACTGTCACATTTTTTGTTGTTGCTTTTCTTTCTTTTCTTTTTTTTCTATCTGGCGAAAGAAATGACATAGATCAAACAGCCAGAAGCGTGTCACAGTAGTTTAGAGGGCAAAATGTTGCCTTTGACAGTCTTACTCATGGGTGGCTTCTGCATGCTGGAACAAATAGCATGTATGGCTGTGCAACAAGGATGCTGATGCAATTCCACAACATTACCCAACTCAGGAATGCACATTTAACTATATTTGTCTCCCTCCCTCTAAATTTGTATTCTCTATATTTTATACCAAATGCTATTAAGTATTGAATGGTAACTTAATTATCTTATCTATATGTCTTATATATTTGAACCAAACAGATCTAGCATTATAGTCCAAGAGGCAAGCAAGGTCTGGAAGGGAAATAAGAAGATATATTTCAAAAACAACGAAGAACAAAAACTGCGTTTAGCTGAGCTTGCAAATAAGCTTGTACCTACATGCTCAATCCAAGAAATAGGATTTGGTTATAGTATGTATACATTATTTCTTTTTGCATCATGTGGTACCTCTATTAAACGGCCAACCTCTATCAAGCAGCCACTTTTCAAAGTCCCAAAATATATGTCACTCAAGTACTGTATTCATAGTAAAAGTAAAGAAACTGTGCTTTATAGCGCTTACATTTTGGAGGCAAGCCTATATTAAGTGGCCTATTTGCTCGGTCCTGAGGGTGGTTGCTCAATAGAGGTACCACTTTATTGGAAGGTCTACTTATTGGAACATTCCTGAGTAAAATAATAAATGTGTTAATCATATGGATTATAATATTTGAATTTCAGGTGCCATCCGCCACCATATCATGCAATGGGCACAAGAGAAAAATAGGCGAATAAGCAATGGTTATGATTACGAGGTAAGTAGTTAATGTGTGTATCTGAATGTTGCCATACTCATTTATAATATAGCTACGACATAACGTGTGCTCTGATTGGTCCAAATCTATGCTCTATTTCACTGATAATGTAATGATTCTCCCTCGCTATGTCAAAAAAGCATTAGAGCACAATTTTCTATGACTTTATCAGTAAATAGAGCACTTGTTGTGATGGGAGAGACACTCGAAACGTTTTAAAATCACTCGCCTGCGGCTTGTGATCTTACAACGTTCTCGTGTCTCTCCCAACATCATGCGTGCTCTATGCGCCAATAAAGTAATAGAAAGTTGTGCTCTAATGAAATATACCACATTGGCTAATTGTATTTACCTACATCTTGTAATGCCACCCATTCAGATCATGTGATGATTCCTCGCACAAGTGCACAAGTGTTGTGCATAACCAATTTTTCTCACCTGACCGAGTTCACCAGTGTATGTGCAGAACTAAAACTATCCACAAGGAATCATCACATGATCTGAATTGGGTGGCAAACAAGAGGTAAATACCATTAGCTGATTTGGTTTACTATTCCTTATAAGAATGCCATAAGTAACTTAGTTCCTTTTATGTCAATAGGCAGAGCATAAGCCAGCAAAAAGGTGTAAATCTTCCTCGTCGTCTGCCTCGTCTACTGATACTGGTACGGTATAAGTTGAATAGTGCCTACTGCAGGAAGCTCCCACACCTTTCACATTCCTGTAATTGGTTGTTTTAACAAATCTCCATGGAATCATTTCATTCCCAACCACACAGGGCTCACCTTAGAGCACTGCATGCTAAACTGACTGAAATTGTATATGCAGTGCAAACAAAATGCAATATTTTCTAGTTGTGTAAGTAACACATTGATGTCTGCGATAAAATAAAATTGGTAATAAAATTTGAGGTAGAATTTCAGGGTGGACAATATACAAGCAATTCAAACCTTTCATTGTATGGAAAAATCTGGGGTGTGTTGGTCATGGTGGTCACTTAACACCACACTGGAATTCCAGGGTGGGGAGTGGTATCAGTGTGGTACTTGGAATTCCAGGGTGGGTGGCTCATACATACTGGAATTCCGGTGACTTCATATGAGAATTTAGGGTGGGTGGTCCACAAAGTTGGCCTTGAAAAGAATTACAATGTCCCCACCCCTGGTATTAATAATTCTTTTCAAGGCCAACTTTGTAATTATACATACATCGACCACCTTCTCCGTGCAGGCTAAAGTGTACTGTTGTTTTAATCCTTCCCGTCCTTTTAACATTTAATGCCATATCATTTTTTTTCTCCAACGTTAACTCCCTCATAACTATGCCAGATGACAATGGTGATCTGACCATCGTAATGATGATAATCCTTTTTTCTGTAGAATTGGAGGAACTAGATGGTGGATCAGATGATGGGGTCAGCACAAGTGTGGATGATATTACTCAGCAAGGCGCCGGTGTTGTTATCATGGTTCTCTTCCAAGCAAATGCAATAAGAGAGATGAGCTTGCGGATGCACTTTTGGCGTCTTTGCAAAGAGCTACAAATAAGATTTAGGAGTAAGTCAAAATATGAGCTTCTCATTCCAATGGCCAAGGCTCTGGTTGCTCAAGGATTTGTGATACCATCGAAAGATGAAATCAACTACAAGGCCCTAAAGAGGGAAGACATCAAGGTCACAGCTTCGTCAAAGGCTTTAGTAGCTAAACTCACTGACAAGCAGGAAGATGATAGTGCAGATTCTATAGATACCAGTGGTACATTGTCTCCGACCTCGCCACCACTCACTGAAAGTGACACGGTTGATGAAGACCCTGACAACTTTGAACTGTGAACTTATGTGAGCGTTTGTTGAGTTATTGGTAGAGGTATGTGCACCTAAAAACACATTGAGAACAACAAAGACACTTTGCATTCAAATGTGTTATCATGGTTCTCTTCCAAGCTACTGCAATAAGAGAGATGAGCTTGCGGGTGCACTTTTGGCGTCTTTTGCAAAGAGCTACAAATAAGTTTCAGGAGTTAAGTGAAAATATGAGCTTCTCATTCCAGTGGCCAAGGCCCTGGTCGCTAAAGGAATTGTGATACCATCAAAAGATTAAATCAACTACAAGACCCTAAAGAGGGAAGACATTGAGGTCAAAGCTATCGTCGAAGGCCTTGACAAGCAGGAAGATGATAGTGCAGATTCTTTAGATACCAGGGTACATTGTCTCCTCGCCACCACTCTTTGAAAGAAACACTGTTGATGAAGTACACTGACAGTCTTGACCTATGAACTTTAATGTGAGCGTTGTTGAGTTATTGCTACAGATCATGTGCACCTAAAAACACATTGAGAACAACATTCAAAGACACTTAGAACTCAAAGGCTATAAGGTTTAATACAGAGAACCTTTGTGGCACGTCCTGGAAAAACAATCATACACGTCCTTATAGTTTAACCAAATTAAATGTCAACCTATATATCGTTGGAAAGCTTACAGAAAGGACTAGCAGGCTCGGCAAAAAGAAATATTTTATTAATAAACATAGTTTTCTTTAAGGATTGATTAAATCCTTTGATGTGCCATTTCAACGAGCCAACGCACTGCTTGACCTAGACTCCCAAGTAACACATTGTTTAAATCCTTAAAGGTGTTTCTCAAAAACCGTGTCTGCTTTTTAACACGGTTTTTGAGAAACACCTTTAAGGATAAAACAATGTGTTACGTGGAAGTCATGGTCAAGCAGTTTGCTTGCGTTAACTCATTAAAATGGCACACCAAAATATATTTTATCAATCATTGAAAAAAAACTTTATTAATAACTTACTTATTTTTTCCATAGCCCGCTAGTCCATTCTATAAGCTTTCCGTCCATTCTATAAGCTTTCCGACATGTTTTGATTAAACTAAGGACGTGTATTCTATTGTTTTTTGAGGGCGTGGCACAAAGTTTCTCAGTAACTTAACTATGAAATAAGAGTTGATAAAATATTATCAATGTATATTTTAAACATATTGTCTTCATATTTCCTATCCTACTTTCTCATCCATAATTTTGTTGACAACTGTGTGCCAAACATTGGTAAATTATGTGATATCATGGAGCTAGAAAACTATTTTACCAATTGATGTACAGATCAGATGGTACATGGTTTACCAATGTGTGACTGAAATCACTGAGGTTTCACATGAGAGAGATCACTGGGATATCACATGGTGTACCGGTATTGGTACATGGTGTACCAAAGCAGGAGATCATTGGGATATCACATGGTGTACCAGTATTGGTACATGGTTTACCAATGCGGGAGATCATTGGGATATCACATGGTGTACCAGTATTGGTACATGGTTTACCAAAGCGGGAGATCATTGGGATATCACATGGTGTACCAGTATTGGTACATGGTTTACCAATGCGGGAGATCATTGGGATATCACATGGTGTACCAGTATTGGTACATGGTTTACCAATGCGGGAGATCATTGGGATATCACATGGTGTACCAGTATTGGTACATGGTTTACCAATGCGGGAGATCATTGGGATATCACATGATGTACCAGTATTGGTACATGGTTTACCAATGCGGGAGATCATTGGGATATCACATGGTGTACCAGTATTGGTACATGGTTACCAATGCGGGAGATCATTGGGATATCACATGGTGTACCAGTATTGGTACATGGTTTACCAATGCGGGAGATCATTGGGATATCACATGGTGTACCAGTATTGGTACATGGTTTACCAATGCGGGAGATCATTGGGATATCACATGGTGTACCAGTATTGGTACATGGTTTACCAATGCGGGAGATCATTGGGATATCACATGATGTACCAGTATTGGTACATGGTTTACCAATGCGGGAGATCATTGGGATATCACATGATGTACCAGTATTGGTACATGGTTTACCAATGCGGGAGATCATTGGGATATCACATGGTGTACCAGTATTGGTACATGGTTTACCAATGCGGGAGATCATTGGGATATCACATGATGTACCAGTATTGGTACGTGGTTTACCAATGCGGGAGATCATTGGGATATCACATGGTGTACCAGTATTGGTACATGGTTTACCAATGCGGGAGATCATTGGGATATCACATGGTGTACCAGTATTGGTACATGGTATACCAAATTGGTAAACTAATAATAATTTACCAATATTGGTATTAATTCCACTTTTCCAATGCTGGAATATATTGTTGTTTACCAATAAAACTCCAATGATATACTCGTGAAAAACCAAATAGATTCCAACATTGGAAATCCATTTTTTTTCCTGTGAAGTTTGCCATTAAGTCTTACTTAAAAAAAAAACACAAGAAAACTGAAAAGTGATGCACTAGTCATTTGCTTCCACCGACCCCCCAGTTCGGTACGATATGCTGAAGAAAATCCGGTATTTTTGTGTTTTTCAGACCAAAATGTTACGCTGAAGGTATTTTGGACCGAGGAGTATTTTTTTTGGATGGGATTTTTTCTGACAGGTATTTTTAACCTTGAAGTCTCCCCCCCCCCCCCTGCCCAAGGGCAGCAGATCACTCTCTACCTCTCTCTTCCAGACTGCCACATCAAAGTTATGTATGACGATTCCCTGTGCCTTGTGGATTTCCATCCATCAAGTAAGGTTGCAGTAAAATATCTGTCAGAAGCTGACTTGATAAGTGGCATGGACTTCAGAGGAAGGATACTAAAATTATCCAAGGTATTAAAACAAGCAGTATCTTCAAGCATGAAATCATCTTAATGTTAGATCACCAGCTGATGACTAATAAGTCATCTTATAATCACAGGAAATTTCTGCAGAAACCTATTCATGGGAAAAGCTTAATTGCAACCATGTGTTCGGCAACCATGTGTTTGTACATGGGAAATACAAACACTTCCCATTCTTGTGTTGTGGGCAATTAAGCTTTTTGGGTTTCTGCAGAAATTCCCCATGAATATTAATATTTAATGTGTGTTTCCAGAAATTATCCATACCCCCCTACGGAAGGGATTGGAAATTCTGGAGGGGTGGGGGTCAATTTACCTGATCTTTCCATACAAATACTGTATTTTTCTTCGGAAATTCTAGAGGGGTGGGGGGTCACTTTTCAACACCCTTCCGTTGGGGGGGGGGGGGGGGGTATGGATATTTTTTGGAACCTCACAATTTTTCAATATTCAGTACCAGTTTGAAATAGCAGCAAATTCATATCCAACTGCAATCACATAAACGTTCACGTTCTCCCCACACGTACACATTCTAGTTCTGAAGAAAATGTTTGAAAGACTTTTCCCATTGCTGGGGACATTGAACAGTTCCCATATTGAGTAAAAGCAGAAATATTTCTACCTCATTATTTTTGGTCTTTTTAGTCCTCTTTTAGATGCATCATAATGATCGAACGAACACCCCTCAGTGAACAGTACTTTCCAGCTTTGCAGAAATTTGTTGTGATTGAGAGGTCCCTTGCACTTTTACCTGTGTCTACCCAAGCAGAAGCTGTAAAATGTTGGCACACATGGTAAAAATGGAGAACAAACCAGTCAATAATCCATATCGTATTAAAATGAAGCCAGTGCAAACTGACCAGGCCCTTCTTAAAAACAGTCCAGGCAATTCCAGGACTTGGCGAGAAAAAAGCTCAGGCCCTGCTCAAAGAATTTAAAAGTAAGTACTATAAAACATGTTATTCTAAGCATATTGTAGTGAGTTCTGTCACTACAGGCCCAGCGGTACTTTAACATCCCTTGTGATCAGCTTAGGTGTAGTGTATTGAGAGATGGGACCTTGGTTTATTGTCTCATCCGAAAGACGTAACACACAGGAGAAATGATGAATCACTTCAACCCATGATGAATACAAGGTTCGAAACAGCAGAGAAAAATCCCAACTGCCCCAGCTGAGAATCAAACCCGACTGCCAAGTGGTTTACGAGCTGCCCCGCCCATGCAAACCCCTTTTTGGTAACCAAAGTTTTGCCCTATATGATTGTATAAAATCATATTTTAATGAATTTTGCGCTACTGCATATCAGCAATAAAGTTATTATTATTATGCTGTCAAAGCTTGTGCTTTTCCCATTATAAAAACAGGTGTGGCAGGGATCAGCAAAGCCAGCTTATCGGTATGGTTTTCATACTTAATGTTTAATATTTGGAAATTGATATTTAACCATTATCCTGCGAGATTGCGCAGAATATCGTCTGATACTTAGCCGACGAGGGACGAAGTCCCGAGTTGGCTAAAATCAGACAATATTCTGCAAAATCTCGCAGGATAATGGTTTTATTATTCAGCCCATCGATAGCACAAAACCCCCCGAAAACATGACTTTTGTGTATTATTTACGAGCTCAAAACATCATATTTCCCTCAGAGACGGATATCGCAGGATAGCTGTCATGTACAGAAGACAGCTATTGGCGTTCCAATGACCATATTTGGGCAGTGCATCGATGTGCTGAATAATAAAATATAATATTTAGATTAACTAGTATGCAAAGAGAACAAGTCCACAGTTTGGCTACAATACAGTATATTTTGTCAGTTGTGCAAGTACTATAGGTGTTTGTATTAAGTACTCACTGAAGGTGGTAACTGGAATTTCTCATTTTGCATAATTGTTGCATAATGTCAACCTGAATGCACCTTTCCTATTTCAGGGACTTGAAAGAATTGTGGGAAAAGTGCTGGCACAGAATTTACAGACTTTCTTCAAACAGCCATACAACAGATAACCAAAAGAATGTATATTATTATATTTTTAATGTAAATAATGTACATACATAGTTACATTTTATAAACTGTACAACATAAAAAGAAACTAAAATACTGGTATGCCATATGACTTCTAATATCTACATCTGGACAGACGTTTTTCAAAATTCCAGAAAGGGTGTTATTTTCAAGTGGGGGCATGGGTGCTATTTAATAAAAAAATATCCCCCTCTGAAAGAAATACACTGCTGATTGATACTTTCTGTAATTTCACAATGCTACAAAGGAACGATTAATGATGAAATAATCTAATACTGTACATAGTTATAAAGAGGGCAGAGGTATGAATGTGCCTTTTTCAAAAAACATTGATACCTGCACCAAAGGTCATACACAAATGTATGAACTGTACTGCACATGGAGCATACATTCAAATCCTCTTTAGCATCACTGTGTTTTCCATGAGCCTCTGGTTGCAGACATTTTTAACTTATTCGTTGAGTAACTTATTTTGAAAATGGTGTATGCACCTGCTTTTATCACACAAGCTAACTACCATCAGGAGGTGTGTACATGGATGGGTGCTCCAAACGGCAAAACACACAGTACTTGAGATTATCCGACTCTTCCAGTTGTGCGATGGAAAATGGTTTGCTACATGTAGCACACTGAAGAAAAAAAGCACATTTGGCAGTAGCATATTAAATCCACATGAGATTACCATAGTCACAATTAATTTTCACACAATAGCTGTTACAGTGTACAGTACCTTAACAATCCTTAGTCCGATATTTTTCCTGTGTTCCAGTACAACAGGTATATCTTCACTCGACTCTATATTCCACAGTCTAACTGTCCTGTCCTGAGAAAATGCCACAATATTTGTAAAATTAAAAGGGCCCACCATTGCAACCATAATATGTTCACCAATGGGGACTAGATTTAAGTAGTCTGCACTGGAAATTCTAGCCCAGTTGGATGAGGCCAGACTGAGTTTCCTCATGTTTTTATTGTTGAGAATTCTTTATTCTGAGAATTATTATTGTGAAGGGGCTGAACAGGCTATAATCAAGGTTAAAAAATCACACTGAAATCAAGGTTTGATAAGGGAGCATTCATTATTTATGCTGGAGGGTGGGCTGGCAAGAATTAGGGGTGACATGACAATTTCAGGACACTCAAAGGGAGGGGTGTCATTATTATACCAACAAACAGGGACTACACTACACCAGGAGAGGTCATGAGCTTTTTTGTGTCCACGGAAAGGGGTCAAGAGTTTTGTTTTGGGCTTATGTTGAATCTTGTCAGAATGCACCCTAATACAGGTTATGTCATCCAAAACAGTACAGGCATGCGTTATCACAATATTTTGGACTATCTTACCTTGGAACAAGAAAGTACCCAGTTCTGGTCCATACTGAACCCACAATCATTAACCCAACCTGCATGGCCCTAAGAATATGGATCACATGATTGATCTATTATACTATTAACAGATGTAGCAGCTCTTGAGGCCTTTAAAATAGATCTCATTTTTTTCATGGTCTGTAGTGTAATAGATGCACAGATGGTGTCATGAGCAAAAATGTATGCCAGTTGAGTGGCATGACATTTACTTTTGTACCTTCAGTGCAAATTTCTGACATGAATATCCACGTCCCAGATCACAAGGGTCTCATCATAAGAAGAGGTTACCAGTGTGCTTCCTGTAAAAATATTTTAGTTAGTGCCGCTACCATCTGCAATGGTGCTGTCAACTCGATCCTTTGTGTCCAATTCTCACTCCAGTGGGTGCTCTCGTTTTGCAAAATTCCATGACCAAAATTGAAAATCCCAGCAATGCCAAAGTGCCATGGCCTGGTACCAGTTAGAATTAACTTACCATCTGCACTAAATTGGCAACCACTGATTGAGCCTTCATGGCCCTTAGATAGGGTCATTGGTCCCTTAGTTCTATAGACACCTGTCGCCACATCCCATAGTTGGATGTTCTTGTCCCACGAGCCTGTTGCTAGCAGGTGCTCATCACTAGAGAAGCAGCATGTTGATATCACATTGATATGACCACTGTAGTGCAGAAAAATAATAAATGCTATCAACAAAATTAATAGCGGAGCTCCTGCCTGGGCCAAATTGTATGTCACAGAGTCTACATTTGGAGAGGTTTGATGTGACAAAATTAATTCCAGGGGGTGGAGGACCTTTGGTAAAATTCGCTTGGTGGAGATATGGATAATTTCTGGAATTGTACATACTGTGTCCTGCAGATACTCCAGGCAAACATGAATTCAAAGAGTGTTGTGTATACCGGTATAAGCCCATTTAGCGCAAAAAAAAACAAGATGCCTTTGATGTACCACCCCCCTTTGGGCCTTCCTAGCGGGACTAAAATTGCTCATCAGGTGACAAATATCGCTCATACTATAGTAACTGTTTAGAGCACACACTAATAGTTACATGTACCCTTAGTAGTGTATCCTTAAATTGTTTTTCCTGCCAACGCACCCTTAACATTGCTAGTGTGTGGCAGAGGTTTATTTATGTATATCATTATTTTGTATTTCATGTCTTTTACCTTTTTCTAATGAACCCCTGTCTTGTGCTCAAAACAAAAAGTGTCATCGTTGCTCAGCAGGGAAATTTCAGTTATTTTCATTTCCACTCACCCCAAATTCAATGTGACATTATTATCAGAATCCTTAAAGGTCCTCATGTCTATGATCTTTGTTGTGTTGTCCATTGATGTACAGCAAATTCGATTGTAAATAGGGGAGAATCGACAGCAAGAAGGTGTGTTACCATGAACTGAAAAAAGGTAAAATCTGATAAGTTTCTGCAAAACAACATCATACTCTTAACAATATGTCTAAGTGGATACTGAAACAAATCTGCTAGGAACTGCAAAATCTGCCAAAGAAAGCCATTTCATAGAACAGTGTGAATCACTGGGTCTTGGTTACACCTAATTCAATTAATGTTGAATCGGGATTTGGTCATGGAGGAATGGAATACTAATGGCATTCTTTGCTTGAGAGAACATCAAACAATACCAACCAAAAATCCCTTATTGTTTGATGCTCAAGGGGGGTTCCTTGGAACCCCCCTGGATCTGCCACTGAGCGACATAAGTTGGAGGGGGGCCTGCCAGTAGTTGTATACACCAGTACATGTGTGGAAAGAATTTGATATCTAACATCAATACATACTAAGTAGCTTCTTGATACATGTGTGGAAAGAATTTGATATCTAACATCAATACATACTAAGTAGCTGCTTGATACATGTGTGGAAAGAATTTGATATCTAACATCAATACATACTAAGTAGCTGCTTGATACATGTGTGGAAAGAATTTGATATCTAACATCAATACATACTAAGTAGCTTCTTGATACATGTGTGTAAGAATTTGATATCTATCTTCAATACATACTAAGTAGCTTCTTGATTAGCTTCCCCTCTCTTGCATCCCACACACAGACAGCATAGTCCAGGTCACTCCCAGTTACCAGATACTTCCCGTCGTTTGATGAATGGCAGGTTGTAACTATACCCTCATGAGTTGCACTCCACTATAAACATACAGAAGGCTTGGAGTGAGGCTTGGAGTTTTCAATTTATGAGGCTCAAAAAGCAAATCATTACTGACTATAATCTTAATTTTACAGTGTGATCATCTTTTTAGTGGATGCATTTTATTTACCAGCTCATAACCAGTTTCAATATCCCACACAATAAGTTTCTTGTCCCATCCAGCTGATGCAAGCCTGGTCAGAAAAAAGAAGAAAATTACATTGTGGTTTTATACATGTAAATTAGTTAGTGATTTAGAATATCACATGGCACTACCTAAGTGTCACATATCACACAGGTGAATCGCAGCAGAGATGACAACCCGATTGAATAGAAAATCGGTCGATTTTCAGGGACATACAACAACTGTATGAGAAGTGCATGTTCAGTGCATTAAGAAATACAGCAAATGTTAGAAAAAGGTGGAAAAGTAAGCAGAAGATAAGGCAAAAAGTGTAAGTCCCCCACTTGGCATCTCTCACAGGTTGTCCATTTTGAGAAACACCCCCTCCAAGCCCAAGTTATGGAACACCCCAAATCCCCCAGCAACCACCCTCCCCTCCCCTTAAAAAAAATAATATCAGACTTACTTTCTGTTTGTAGCATCAGGATGACAACTTGATATAAATGATGTGTGCCAGTGTAACATTTCAGTTGATTTCCAGTCACTGTATCCTATACATATTAACAACAAAGAACTGCTTGAACTAAAAGGTACAAAGTACAAAAAAGGCATTATTATTTAGGAAAGGACCATTTTGAGGAGGGGGTGGGGTGGGGTGGTGGTGTCTGTGTAGAAATTTTTTTTCAGTTCTCTCATAAGCCACAACTATTTTTTTTTCACGAAAAATATAGATTAGCCTCAATAGCAGGAACATTTTTCTGCACAGGAAGTTCACTTTCAAAATCACCCACCCCCTAGCCTCTCCGGTCCCTCAAAAGTCAAACGGTTGATCTCTAATGAAACATGCAAAGTACATAAAAGACATAATTATGTTTATTGATGGCTTGCAATCATCCTTTTGTAGGGATGGCAGAGCCAGGGGAGCTGGGGAACTTTAGCCCCCACCCCACACACATTTCGCCAAGTTTTCATACATTTTCACTTAACTCAGCCCCCATACAATCTTACTATTGAGCCCCTGGCGGGCCACTTTGAAAACTGTACCACTGTCCCTGCTTTTGGAATAAAATAACAAAAATGTGGCGGCCATGTTGATGGACAGAACAAAGGGAACAAATGACCATAAAGCAGGGACGTCAACTCTCCCGGTTTTGCCGGGAGTCTCCCGGTTTTTCTATTGAGCCCCGGCCCCCACTTTGAAAACTGTTCCACTGTCCCTGCTTTTGGAATAAAATAACAAAAATGTGGCGGCCATGTTGATGGACAGAACAGAGGGAACAAATGACCCTAAAGCAGGGACATCAACTCTCCCGGTTTTGCTGGGAGTCTCCCGGTTTTTTACCTCATCTCATCTCTTTTGCTTCTGGATCTTAAAAATACAGCAAAATTTTAGACATATTTAGGTATTTTCCTGTCTCAAAAGCGCTATATTTTGGTGTCTCAAGGTTTTTGAGCGACAGGGTTGACATCCCTGCTAAAGGTTTAGCTCCCTCGAACATCCGGTACCTCTGTATCCGGTACCAAGGTTACAACCAACATGGCCGGCAGTGATGTCACATGCATGAATAGTAGTGTTATAAGGATTTACCCATAGCCTTATAGTCTTGTCGTTTGAGGCTGTCACAATTTTAGAATCATCAAAACAGAACCGACACGAGTTGACTGCATCAGTGTGGCCACGCATCACTTTTATTTCACCTGCCGGGGAAAAAGGTCAAAAATGAGCAACAACAACAGAGCCTGAGGATACAAAATTCCCAGAACGTTACAATGTTTAAAACTATATTTGCATTTCATGTTTGCTTTAAACCTTTTGAAAATGAGCTTATTTACCTGAGCAAGTGACTGGTGAACCCAAGTTGCACCATTGCTTGGTACAACAGCTTGAGCTTCGTTCTCTTCTTGACTCTTCACCCCCATTATTTATCAAAGCCAGTAGATGAGTAGTGCTAACTAACATTGCTCATTTTTACTATACAATAAGGTTTTAGGAGAATTTAGGTTTTGTTGACAACCATCGTCAAGTCAACTCTGCCGCCATTTTAATTTGGATATTCCCGAAAAGCATTATGGGTATATCGAGAGAAGGGTGGGCGGATGTAGTCTGGACTGGGTCTAGTCTGTAATTCTATTTTTCCTCCCTCATTTTCTCGCCGAAAAATAAAATTCCGCCTGATATCATATCATGCTCTAGTTACACATCGTAACGCAATCTGTTTCGGGTTGTAAAAAATATTGCTTCGCTAGATTTGGGCTTCCTGTGCCTAGTCTAACCGCGTGTTTGCGCCCCAGCACAGCAAGCCCGCGCGTCCGCGCGTGGTATTTTTGGTATTCTTTCTGTCGGTGTCATGGTGCGAAGCTGGTACCATTTCGTCGCCGATGATCCCTTTTAAATTGATAACTTTTCGTAGTATTAGTTTGATAAGTAGGACCATAAACACAGAAATGAGAAGGCCAAAAATCTGTGCTCCACTAACCTCGCTTGTTGACAAAAAAATCGAGATCAAAATCGAGGGATTAGAGCCTCACGAGAGAGTCACACTACAAGCAAAGCAAAACGGAGATTCGGGAGAGAGGTATTATTCTTTATCACATTTTATAGCAGATAGAGAAGGCAAAGTTGATGTTGCTTCACAGCCTTCACTTGGGGAATTCTATCAGGGTGTTGATCCCATGGGATTTATATGGAGTATGAAACCTGAGCCAGGACAGAGAAAAGGGACCAGACTTTTCAAGAAAGAAGTCACCAAACCTTTCCTTGTAGAACTGGAAGTTTACGAAGGTCATGTGATTGACAATGGGCGTGGCTCTGCACTATGTCATTTGGTAATAGAGAGAGGGTTCATGGCAGAGGGGGTGAGAAGGATTCCAATTCGCCAGGAGGGTGTTGTTGGAACATTGTTTCTGCCCTCAGGAAATGGAAAGTTCCCAGGTGTGTAAATATAGTCACTTTCATAGCATGTGGTTTCAAAAAAGCGGGGGGTCATATTTTTTGGTTGGGATGATTGTCAGGAATTTCCAGTTTCATCCCTAATTTTGTACCCTTAAAGATACCCGTCAAGAAATACTTGATAAAAATGCTGCCTTTATTATGTTGTCTAATTAACTGTGTTATCATCAAGTGATGACCCCCTATGACATCAGGGGGTCCTCCCTATGACATCAGTTCCAGTTGCCTCTTCCTAAAACAAACTATGGGAAGAGGCGCATTGGATAAATGATAGGGGTGCCTATTTATATGGAACAGGTTACCTCAGGAAGTACGCAAATGCGTAACATTAACTGCATTTAAATCTAAATTAGATAAGCTATCTCCCAGCTTCTTCGATTCTTTTTAAAATCCTTATAAGCAACTGTTTTTTATGAAAAAAGTATCTATCTATCTATCTATCTAAATACTCACTCTCTTTCTTTTACAAGGTTTTTAAAGTGTTCCTTTTTTTCTGCTGTTTTAAAGTATCCAATATCTCAAGATCACCCCTAAAAGAGATCAAAACCCACAATTTTAACCCCTAAAATCATGAGGATCATCCCAGCCAAAAAAATGGGGCTGCCCCCATGGGCCCATTGTGAATGTCAGACATTTGTACTTATTTTATTTGGTCTTATTCCTGATTTGTTGATGTTTTTTCCAGGAATTCTAGACATGTTTGGTTCTATTGGAGGCTGTATTGAAACAAAAGCCTCTCTGCTCGCTTCCCATGGATTTGCAGCTTTGGCACTAGCATACATGGACTTTGAAGGTCTCCCAAAATTAGAAGATTTGGCCCTGGAATACTTCATCAATGCTAAAAACTGGCTGCAGAATCATCATCAAGTCCTCCCTGGGGGCATTGGCATCATGGGAGTGTCCAAAGGCTCCGATATTGCTATGCTTCTTGCATCTCAATCACCAGATCTAAGAGCTCTGATCTGCATTGCACCCTTTTATGGCATCCAGTACTCACCAATACTTTACAAAGGGCAAGAAATAACCACTCATGTCCCCTTACGCAGTGAGTGTGCTGTCGTTGAGGAAGACGGAAGTTGGAATGCTCAATGTTGCTATCCAGACAATTGGGCAGGTGACATTACAAAGAACCCTTACGTTACTCAGGTCGAAAATATCCATTACCCTGTTATGTTTGTTTGTGGCCTGGATGACAGGTCTAGCAAAGTAGAAGAATCAGTAGAAAAGTTAATGGACAGAGCAAAAGCTTCTGGCAAAGGAATGGAGCAGCTAACAGTTCTTAAATATAAAGGGGCAGGTCATCTCATTGAGCCACCTTACTCACCACATTGCTTCATGTCTTATCATGGGATGTTACGGATGTACTTGGCATGGGGTGGTAAACCAAAGGAGCATGCTGTTGCCCAGGAAGACTCTTGGGCAAGAATTTTGGATTTCTTTGCAAAGAATTTGCCCCAGCACAGACCGGCAACAAGCAAATTGTAAGGACGAAATTTGAAAACATAGAAAACGTTTTCAGGACATACCATGACATTAATTTCATATGTACATAATGTGCAATTCTAGAAAAATCTCATTACCACTACCACAGAGGGAATTGGAAATCTAGAAGGGTGGGGGGAGGGGGTCAATTTGCCTGATTTCCAGAGGATTAAGACATTATTTTCAATACTCACAAGTTACAAATATATGTAGCTTTATTAGAACCATTGTCAGCCACTCCTTTGTTATTGTTTTCAACTGAATTACACAAAATTCTTGAATTAACCTACTTCAGTCAAAGTTGTATATTTCAATTACCAAATTCAATCAAACTACACTGCCTAAATCAGGCGATTGAAATGGATGCTTTCTCTGACTTGGTATACTACTAGGCTGACAAAATGGTGGTTGTCTGGGGCTCTTAAAGTGCTTACTAGTTATTATTGCCTGTTTGCTAGAGCTCATGCCCTTGCAGAGTATGCAATGGATGCAATGGTTGGTTCCTGCTGTGGGGACTCCCATGTGTTTTGGTCAGGGATACTCACCAAAGCTCGTACTAGTGTTGGTGCTCATGGTGCTGCCAAATCTTAAATTAGGTGTTTGGGCTTAAAAATGCTTGCAAGCTCACCAGTACATCACAAATTGCTGGTGATCTAAAAATAGCCTTTTACAGCTGAAACCATTGCATTGCTACCCTAATTTCGAAAACATCAAACTATCTTTTGATTTTTAAACTCTTGCCTGGTTTCTCCTAGTGCAGCCAACTGGCTTCCGTCTGAACTAAAACCAGACAGCATCATGACCGAAAGGCAGTCAACTGCACTAGGCAAAAGGGGGCAAGAATCTGATTTGCTTATAAGATTTGCCTGGTGGAACAGAAAAGCCAACAACAAATTGATGTTTTGAAAACGCTGGTCATGATGCAGCTATTTTAGCTGTAATATGCTATTTTAAAGGCCCATCAGAGCAGCCGAAAAGCAATAGATCAATTTGTGAGCAAAAGAAAACATGGTGCAAAGGCTCCCGGTTGATGGTGGGCCTTTAATCTCACCAGCACTTTGTACTGGTAACTTCAATTACCAAATTCAATCACACTACATGACTGATCAATCACAAAACATGAAATAAAATTATTGCATTTCAAAAAACCTGTTTTTGTCCCTCAATGCATTTTCAAAACTTGACATCAGTTCCTTAATATTTTCCTGTTTGTGCTTGGTCATAAGAAGGAGGTGCAAATCCTGGCTCTGGTGCGTTAGGTGGAGCACTTGGCACTGGATAGGGAGGCGGTGCTCCCCCTGGATAGGACGTAGGATAGCCAGGGCCAGCAGGGGGATAACCCCTGCAACAGGTGGTTGATAAGGCTGTGGTGGAGGGTAGCCTTGTGTTGTTGGAGGTGGCCCGCCTGGATAGCTCTGAGGTGGGGGGTAATTCTGGGTTGTTTGTGCTGGTGGGTAATGGACTGTACCAGCTGCAGGCTGCATCGATGGTGGTTGATAGGTTGCGGTTGTTGTTGCTGTCATAGTAGTGCCACCTTGCCCTAACACAGCACCTGCATTGCCACCCTGAGCACGTTTGCAGTACACTATACTGGCTATCAATAGTATACCACCAATTGCCATCATAATTGGGCCTGCAACCCTCAGTCGTGCATTAGTTGCCTCTGTCTCAAGCCTGTCTTCCTTACAGAAGCTGCACCAGTCATCTCCTTCATCCCAGAATGATTTTCGTGCGTGCCCTACAGCAGTCATTATGAGTCCAGAAAGGAGAAAGAAAATGGTGGCGAATATCAGGAGGCACTTCGTACAACCTGTCTTTGTTGGAGCAGGTCCTCTGACATAATGGCGTTGACCGACGATGACTCGAGGAGGTGCTGTGTGTCCGTTAGCCATGTTCAACAGCAAGTTAAAGCCTTACTTTTGTCCTTAGGTTGATTACTTTAAGTCTTGAATAGAACGTCAGCTTGTTGATGTAGCCCTTGCTTGTAAGTAAATGTTGTCAAACGTGTATGAAACAAAAATCCAACGTCGATCAGTCGATATAATCTGTTTCACTTGCAAGTCGGTCAGCTCTATAAACCTGAATCTGACATTGCCGTGTCGAAACGTTTTGGTTCTGTTCTACATAACTTAACTTAATGTAAAGCTGAAACTGCTTTTATAGAAGCTCTTTTAGCTTATCTTCATGAATCATGAACTTTTCTCGAAGAAAGCTGTTTAAAGTTAAGTGAACGGAAAAGAAAGAGACAGCTGGACAACCAAATCGTCGCTAATAGATGAACGGAAAGTAAATAAAGTAGATGTACTGTAGAAGTAGATGCTAAATTGCGTTGTTGTCGTTCAAATAAAATTAAATTTATGCAAGGCGAGGTTTCATGCACGACCCTGATCCCGCGAGTAACGGGTTAGCTTTGCACTAGAGCTCACGTGACCTGGGCTCTTTTCACTTTATTTAGAAACTTCGAGCAATTTTGCCAGAAAGCGGCAAAAAATCTTGTTACGAAATAAAAAAAAGTTGTTGCTTTGAATTTAGTCTCATTTCAAAGGTCTTCATGGTAGTGTTCGTGCATTATCGCGCCGGTAAAAAAATTCCAGAGGAAGCTGAGAAAATATTTTTTTGTTTTTACAGTGAGATGTATTTTTCCAAGAGTGGATTAACAAGCGTTAGAATCTTTCACTACTGTATTTCAATTTAACGGTTTTTGTGGAAAAATGACGTCATCAAATGCTCATTAAACTTCGGAAATCAAAATTTGCCATTTTTGAGTGCGCGAAATGAAAGATCCCATCTAGCAGGCATCAAAATTGAAAACCATTTTAAAATATCTTATTCCTTTCTGGAGATATGATGTTTTGAAGTTTGGAATTTCCACCATTTTGTTACTAAAAATAGAACAAAATGGCAGAAAATCGAAACTTTGAAACCCATAACTTCTCAATGGATTAAGCTATCTCGAAATTGTTTCAAATTTAAAGCCTACTTATTCAGATTTTCATTTCGTACTCTCAGAAATGACCAATTCTTGGGTTTCAATCACGTGACTTTTGCGCGTAATTTTGCTTCCGGTCTGAATCAGCTGGAGGTCAAGATGAAGAAGTTTTCTGAAGTTCACAGCGAAAATTCAAATTTAGTAGCTACATTTTCTAGAAAATCACAACTATCAATGAACCTGATTCGTATTTAAACTAAATCCTAGTGTAAATACAAATTTGTAGCGATTGGAAAGTCGGGGTTTGCTTTTTTAGACAGTTCAACTGTGGTAAATGAGTAAAACTTTACAAACTGGCTGATATTTTAGGCGGCGTTTTTTTTCAAATGCTTGATGTTTTCACTCATTTGACTCAAAAAATAATAATTGTAATGTAAAATAGATATGTAATAGGGTTGAGAAACATTCTTTATATGCTCCCTCTGTTCTTTGTTTCTGGACGAAAGACCTGAGAAACAGAAGTTTTGGAAAACGGTAAGTTAAGTCTTACTTGATTGCTGTTTTTTTTGTCAAATTGAACTCAGAAAATCGACCCGTCTTTGTTGCATACTTAACAAATGTCCTCTGATTTTCCGTGTTATGTCCTCTTATATACCACGGAATGACGTAATAGAGTGGTCAAAATGTTGTGGACTCACGAGGCGCAGCCGAGTGGGTCCGCAGTACATTTTGACCACTTTATTACGTCATTCCGTGGTATATAAGAGGACATACCACGGAAAATCAGAGGACATTTGTTTTATACCACAACAAAAAGGCAAAAATAAAAAGGCAAAAGCAGCGCGCGCGCAGCCAAACGGTGTTTTCGTTAGTTCTTTTCAGCGCGCGCGCTTATGATGGCGCGTTCCGTGGTATGTCCTCTTATGTACCCACGGCTGAGAGCCAATCAGAATTCGAGAAACGCGCGCGTTGTGGTATAAATCTTCATGAATCACTTTCACTTGACGACAACAAGTCTCGAGGCCACGGCGCTTTTCGGCTGCTTTTCTAGAGTCGTTTGGACCATTTCGATTGTTTTCAGAGTTTGTATTGCTTGCTGTCTGTTTTGGGCAATCTAAAGACATCTGTTTATCTGTTTACCAAACTTGTAGAATCAGAAACAATGCGAGGAGATAACATTTTCACAGTTTTCCATCTCGAAAAGCACTGCAGGGACGGACGTTGACCTCCAGCTGAATTTTTAATGAGGCTCCAAAAAGCGGATGTGACGTCATATGAAACCCAAGAATTGCGATTTTGAAATTTGAATGAACATTTGATGACGTCATTTTCCCGCCAAAAACTGTTAAATTGAAAATTCTAAAAAGAACAAGTTTGTAAGCTTAATGAGTTCTCTTTACATTTCAAATTTGGTGTTGATTGGATGAAAACTCACAAAGATATAAGAACGTGACGTGACCAGAATCGAGGTGTTATAGGGCCAGCGTGGCCAAAAATTATGAGCTTCTGCCTGCCTTAAATAGATAAGCGATTTAAGGCACATTTTGCGTATGCCCAGGATTTAGAATTTGACCAAAATGTAGCATCTAAAATTAGCATACAGGCAAGCTAATGCCCCAGTGAAGCGACACACTCCTCTATTGCATTTTTTGCTTATTAACTTTTAATTATTACTTTGGTGCAAAATACAAACATTTGTACGTACCCTGCGTGTTTCCCCGAGTGGCCATTAAAACCTAGGAAACATCACACGCACGTGTCTCGGACGCATAAAATGTTTTCTTGTCTTGCGAAGAAATGTTGCCCGCGACAATGTTTCCCGCGCGGCTAAATCGGGAAACATGAAGCTACGTGTGATACAATGTGTTGCGCACTCCTACTTTAGCGAGGGCTTTAGGTTTGACACGGCTAAGCAACGTATGAATTGGGCCTTATTTTCTTAGGTATGGTGCTCCGCTCGCTACCCGGGGCGCGCTGGCACGCTAAAAAGCTTTACTGATCCGCTCGCGAGCTCCGCGCGCCGGGGGGGACCGAGTAAGCGAGGTAAGCAGGGGCGCTTTCCATTTGACCAAAAATCCCGGAATTTTCGGTTAGAAGTCAAATGGAAAGCGCCAAACCCGGGAAAAAATTTCGAAATTTTCGGACAACCTCTTGAGCTTACCCCAAACGTGGGAATTTTCGGAGAACTCGGAATTTCCGGGAATTTGTCCCTTTCCATTTGATTTCTGACCGAAATTCCCGGAAATTCCGGGTCAAATGGAAAGCGGTGCAGAACGTTCTCGGACTTTCGTCCAATCGTGGCTGTTCTCGTGAATTGCCGGATTGAGACCTTTCCATTTGACTCAGAGAACTACTGGGAATTCAAACCGGGATTTTTTGCTAAATGGAAAGCGCCCCAGATCCCAGGCTCCCTGGCCGTGAGTCAATTTTCAAGATGGAGGACGAAGGGACGAAAATCGAAGCCGGTGTCAACTGGAATCAAAATAAGAAGGCAATGGAAGACGAAACCCAGGGCGTAGAAGTAAAAAAAGGAACAAAGAGAAAGCTAACAAAAGAGGACAGAAAACGGATTGCCAAGGTCTGTGGTGGTTTCAGATTTTTTGAATAAAACATTTCCTACATGTTTATGTATCAGTCAATTCCAGCGGTGACCATCCCCCCCCCGGGACACCGTGGGGCATTTGCGCACTACTGCCTTCCCTGGGGTGGGGAATTTTGAAAATTTTGCTGGCCCCAGGGTCGGGAATTGTTTTTCCCGGGGGAGGGGGGTGGGGAATTTTGGTTTTCTCATCTCAAGCGCGTCGGGTTTTGCGAACTACAACACCAGTTACCATAACTATCGTTTGGCAGTTACAAAGTCCCAGTTACAGAAATAACGCCACATAAAATATAATGCAGAGCATGGCCGGTATACACCACGTTTGGGGAAGACACATATGCACATTCGCAGTTAACGTCTTCTATAGAGAAGAAACAGATTTCGCAATTTCGTCTCAGTGGAAAAACATAAAAATGAATTGACACTATAAAAGAGTTCCAATTTCGCAAAAAGTCAAATAACATAACTGTGAAATAGTTGCTCTGCAAATAGAATAAAGGTAAATTTCGCATTGAGAGATTCCGGAGACAATTTGCAGAAATGGCTACAACGACGAATGGCCTAGGAATGGGCTTTCGCATTTAATTTCCGTACCCCCCCGTTGAGGACCTGTCAATTTTTTGATGTACTGTATACCCCTAGGAATTCCAGACATAGGTGACAACCCCCTGGAATTCCTCTCTGAAATTTACTTTGAAGGTAATGTTCTTGACCCTGTTGAGGACCTCACTTTTTTCCTTTCAACCCCCTGGAATTTCCCCAAAAATTTTTTTAGGAATTCTCTGGAAAGGTAACCCTTATGTAATTAACCCGTTGAGGACCAATTAATTTCTCCTTTGACCCCCTGGAATTCCTTGCTTTCATGGTATTACCCCTGGAATTCCTAGCTATCATGGCGATACCCCCTGGAATTCCAAGCTATTATACCATAACCCCCCTGGAATTCCTAGCTATCATGCCATTACCCCCTGGAATTCCTAGCTATCATGGCAATACCCCCTGGAATTCCAAGCTATTATACCATAACCCCCTGGAATTCCTAGCTATCATGCCATTACCCCCTGGAATTCCAAGCTATTATGCCATAGCCCCCCTGGAATTCCTAGCTATCATGGCAATACCCCCTGGAATTCCAAGCTATTATGCCATAACCCCCCTGGAATTTCTTGCTATCATGGCATCACCCCCTGGAATTTCTTGCTGTCATGGCATTACCCCCTGGAATTTCTTGATGTAATGTCACTGCCCCCTGGAATTCCAAGCTATTATGCCATAAGCCCCCTGGAATTCCAAGCTATTATACCATAACCCCCTGGAATTCCAAGCTATTATGTCATAACCCCCCCGGAATTCCTAGCTATCATGGCAATACCCCCTGGAATTCCAAGCTATTATGCCATAACCCCCCTGGAATTCCTAGCTATCATGGAAATACCCCCTGGAATTCCAAGCTATTATGCCATAACCCCCTGGAATTTCTTGCTATCATGGCATCACCCCCTGGAATTTCTTGCTGTCATGGCATTACCCCCTGGAATTTCTTGATGTAATGTCACTGCCCCCTGGAATTCCAAGCTATTATGCCATAAGCCCCCTGGAATTCCAAGCTATTATACCATAACCCCCTGGAATTCCAAGCTATTATGTCATAACCCCCCTGGAATTCCTAGCTATCATGGCAATACCCCCTGGAATTCCAAGCTATTATGCCATAACCCCCCTGGAATTCCTAGCTATCATGGAAATACCCCCTGGAATTCCAAGCTATTATGCCATAACCCCCCTGGAATTCCTAGCTATCATGGCAATACCCCCTGGAATTCCAAGCTATTATGCCATTACCCCCCTGGAATTCCTAGCTTTCATGGCAATACCCCCTGGAATTCCAAGCTATTATGCCATAACCCCCCTGGAATTCCTAGCTATCATGCCATTACCCCTGGAATTCCAAGCTATCATGCCATTACCCCTGGAATTCCTATCTATCATGCCATTACCCCTGGAATTCTTAGCTATTATGACATTATCCCCCCGGAATTCCTTGTTGTCATGGCATTACCCCCTGGAATTCCCGGCTATCATGCCATTACCCCCTGGAATTCCTGCTATCATGGCATTACCCCCTGGAATTTCTTGTTGTCATGGCATTACCCCCCTGGAATTCCTAGCTATCATGCCATTACCCCCTGGAATTCCTAGCTATCATGCCATTATCCCCTGGAATTCCTTCTTGTCATGGCATTACCCCCCTGGAATTCCTTGTTGTCATGGCATTACCCCACTGGAATTCCTAGCTATCATGCCATTACCCCCTGGAATGATTAGCTATTATGACATCAAGTGAACGCAAGTCCTCAGGCTTTGAAACAGAATTTTTCACTGTAAAATGCAAACAAAACTCAGAAAACATGCGTCGACGTAAAAGGTTTGATTGAAGCTAAAACAGTTTGACATTCTGAAATCGCAGAATTATGAAATTCGCACTTTGCAATCTTTTCTCATGAGTTCTCATTAAACTTCTGCCTTTGTTGAAACTCTCCCTAAGCTAACCCTACCTCAAAAGAGTAGCTAAAATATTCACAGGGACAGTGAAAGTATTTGAAACCTGTCATACTTGTCGGGTACTTTTTAGTGATTTGCGAGCACACAATCGTTTCCTTGTGACAAACTACCAAAACATTGGTTTTGAGCCAATATTTTGAGCAGTGACCACAAAATTCTTTTCTCCAACTGTTTATTTTAGTGTGTAACGTTTTGAGCTCACGAGTAGAAATCTCTTTTGGATTCTTCAGAAACCAAAAAATATAAGTATAATTTCTCGCAGCCGAAAGCAACAAAGTCGTCCACAACGCGCCATTTATAAACACTGGCGGTTCACAAAAAACAGGAGAGGTTTGACAGCCTTTTGAGCCAGAGATTTTGGAGCCGAAAAACGAAGTTCACAAACCTAGAACTTGGAGGCATCTCATCAGTGTGCATGTTTTTGTTGGAAAACGTTCACCTTGAGCTAAGTTCTAATTCACGCAAAGCCGCCTTCCCTGCTTAGCAGAGGCCACAACAGTGGAACCCCGATTTTATGCTCTTCGATCTTAAACGATATCCCCAAGTTTACCATAACATTTCCGGCGAAAAATACAGAAAAATGTATGAAACAGAACCCTGATCTAACGATACTCGGTCAAACGATATTCCAGGGGCGTAGCCAGGGGGGTCCAGTGGGGGCCCGGCCCCCCTTTCTCGGAAATTTTCCCATACATTTACTGTATTTGCTGTAGAAAATTTGCGCATTTTCGTCCCATGTTTTCACTATCCGGCCCCCCCTTCAGAAATTCCTGGCTACGCCGCTGTATTCCCGATAAAGAAATTAATGCCTGAATGGCAGCTTCTCTCGCTTTGATTAAAAAAAAAATAACACCAGTCTGCAAGCCAACCCTGCGAGTTCAAATAATTATTTGGATCGCGTGTGCATATGTATGAATATCGAGATCAAATTATTTGGATCGCGTTCACTTTTCTGGCTCAACGAAACAGGCTCGTTGAAACAGGCTCAACGAAACAGGCGCAAAAGGCAAGCTTTCGCATGCCTTTTGCGCCAATGGAGCGATGACGTCCTTGCACACGTCAACAGCAAATAAAAACTGATCGCTTTTTCTGTAGCTAAATTTTCCGAATCTCCCGTCCACACTAACACGCTGCGAATCCGTATAAAGTTTGAAAACGAATACTTTTGAAATGCGTTAGTGTGGACAGGGCCTCAATCTCATTAAACTTCTGCCTTCGTGGCGTTGTTGAAACACTCCCCTAAGCTAACCCTAACTCAAAGGAGTGGCGTCTTAAATATTCGCTAAAATATTCGAACTAGGACAGTGAATGTATTTGAAACGGCTGTCATAGTTTGTCAGCCGTCGTTAATACTTGTTATAGGTTTTGAGCCAATACTTTGAATGCGATCACAAAAATCTTTTCCAACTGAACTGTTTATTTTAGTCCGTAAAACATTCTTTCTCCAACTGGTTTATTTTACAGTAAACAGTTTGAGTTCCGCGGCACGACGAGAAATCTCTCTCAGATTTTCTTCGTTTATTTTATGTCAACACTTGATTTGCGAGAAGATCGCTTCAATTAAATTCTGCCTTCGTTGAAACTCTTCGTTGCTATACCCTACCTCGATAGAGTAGCTAAAATATTAGTTTATTTAACCAACAAACAGAAATCGTTTCTCAACTCAGATCATGTACAGCCTACATTTTCAAGCGAGTTCAAAAATCTCAAACTTCCGAGTGTATTTTAAATATTCAAGCAATGAGTCGAAATTGCGAGGGTACAAAAATCTATTACAAGTAAACTTCTGACTTCGTTGAAACTATTTTATTTTTCTCCGTAAACATTTTGACATCTTTTGAGTTCATGAGTAGTAAAATCTCTCTCGGATTTTCTTGCCAACATGAACACAACAAATTTTTCTGTTTTCTCGCGAACTGCCTTCCGATATGGCGATATTTAATTTAGCTCATAGGTCAAGATTGATCCAGATAGTTTACAGGCACAATTTAGAGCTAGTTTAATATTTACTCAACCCAAGACATTCGAGTTTTATTTAGCCATGAAATGAATAAAAATGTATTCTTATTTTAAAACTTCTGCCTTCGTGGAAACTCTAAACCCTAGCTAACCCTAACCCTAAGCTAACCCTAACCTTAAGCTAATCCTAACCTAATAGCTGACAAAGAGCTTTTGAGCCAATATTTTGAGCTGCGATCACAAAAATATTTTCCAACTGTTATTTTAGTCAGTAAAAAGCCCTTTCCAACTGGTTTATTTTACTTAGTAAACAGTTTGAGTTCCGCGGCACGAGGAGAAATCTCTCTCGGATTTTCTTTGTTTATTTAGTCAACACAAGTTGATTTGATTTGCGAGAAGATCATTTCTCCAAGTAAATATATTCTAACTTATCATTAAATTCTGCCTTCGTTGAAACTCTTCCCGGGTACTTTGTAGTGATTTGCGAGCATGCACACGCCGTTTCCTTTGACAAACTGCCTTCGCTTCGGGTTTTGAGCCAATATATATTTGAGCAGCGAGCACAAAAATCTTTTCTCGGCCAGCAGTTTATTTTAGTCCGTAAACATTTGAGCTCACAAGTAGAAATCTCTCTCGGATATATCTATATATTAATACCGTAAGGAAAATCGTGTCGACACTCGCTCCGCTCAACCCTGAAGCTGTGCCGCCAAAAGAAGTTCTCAAACCCGAAGGGAAGGTGGAAATCTGGACCATGAGCGTGTTTTTGTTGGAAAAGATTCACCTCGGGCTAAGTTCTAATTCAAGCGATTTCTTAAGCGAGGGACAAAGCCGCCATCGCTGCCATGTTGAATTCCCCCACAGAAACTAAAAAAAGACTTCGGTTCGCGTAGCCGAAAGCACCATTGACATTCAAACCTAAATGGTTCTCTTACAGATTACATACAGGAATGTGCAGGGATAATTCTAACTTGAAAGATTTGAGCTGAGAAAAATTTTCATTCAAGTTTCAACAAACGTACACACTACATTGCATCCCTCGGAGCACGCGCTAAGTCATGCTAAGTCGAAATGACACATTTAGAAAACAAAGTCCGTGAAAGTCATGAATAATATTCTCTAAGTATAAATCCTGACGGCTCTATCGCAAAACGAAGGACACAATCCCGAAGAGAAATGAGGAAATCCCTCCAGTGGAAAATCCCCTCACTGAGATATGATAAACATACAAACAATTCCGAAGTCAAATTGCGCTTTCGATTTTCACGGGTTCTTTGACCGATTTGAGAGACGGATCCACGCGTGATTTCGTTGCACCAATCAGGGAGACCAGTGCAAAAAAAAGTTCCTTTTGGGCTCATTCATTTATTTTGGCATGGTGGGACGGGGTACTCATGCTGATGGGAGGTTATTAGTAATGTAAATCCAGCAGTTTATGGAAGGGGAAATCATGAACCCCTCCCGGCATCCATATGGCCATTGTGATTTTTTTCCCGTTTTTTTTTAACAGAGAACACTTTAAGTAAAATAAATTTGCCCCTTACACTCCGTGAATTTTTCACGGGCATCAGCTAGTCTATATATTAATACCGTAAGGAAAATCGTGTCGACACTCGCTCCGCTCAGCCCTGAAGCTGTTCCGCCAAAAGAAGTTCGCAAACCCGAAGGGAAGGTGGAAATCTGGACCATGAGCGTGTTTTTGTTGGAAAAGATTCACCTCGGAGCTAAGTTCTAATTCAAGCGATTTCTTAAGCGAGGGACAAAGCCGCCATGTTGAATTCTCCCACAGAAACTAAAAAAGAACTCGATTCGCGCAGCCGAAAGCACCATTGACATTCAAACCTAAATGGTTCTCTTACAGATTACATACAGGAATGTGCAGGGATAATTCTAACTTGAAAGATTTGAGCTGAGAAAAATTTTCATTCAAGTTTCAACAAACGTACACACTACATTGCTTCCCTCGGAGCACGCGCTAAGTCATGCTAAGTCGAAATGACACATTTACAAAACAAAGTCCGTGAAAGTCATGAATAATATTCTCTAAGTATAAATCCTGACGGCCCTATCGCAAAACGAAGGACACAATCCCGAAGAGAAAGAGGAAATCCCTCAGTGGGCATGTTTTTGTTGGAAAAGATTCACTTTGGGCTAAGTTCTAATTCAAGCGATTTTTTAAGCGAGGGATAAAGCCGAAAAAAATATAAGTAATATAAACTAAAAAAATTATTAGTCCTTAGACCATTTTTACTTGACCTGTTTCTTCTCTCCCCTCGCTGAGATATGATAAACATACAAACAATTCCGAAGTCAAATTGCGCTTTCGATTTTCACGGGTTCTTTGGCCGATTTGAGAGACTGACACACGCGTGATTTTGTCAAACCAAGCAGGGAGACCAGTGCAAAAAAAAAAATCCTTTTGGGCTCACTTCATTTATTTCGGCATGGTGGGACGGGGTACTCATGCTGATGGGAGGTTATTAGTTAGTAATGTAAATCCAGCAGTTTATGGAAGGGGGAAATCATGAACCCCTCCCCACATCCATATGGCCATTGTGATTTTTTTTTCCCGTTTTTTTTTTTTAAACAGAGAACACTTTTAGTAAATTTACCCCTTACACTCCGTGAATTGTATTAGATTATTTAGCCAGCAAACAGAAATCGTTTCTCAACTCAGATCATTTACAGCCAACATTTTCAAAGTTATTGCGCGGGCACAAAAATCTATTACATGTAAACTTCTGTCTTCGTTGAAACTGTTTTATTTTTCTCAGTAAACATTTTTATTTAGCCATGAGATGAATAAAAATGTATTTTTATTTTAAAACTTCTGCCTTCGTGGGAACTCTAAACCCTAGCTAACCCTAACCCTAAGCTAACCCAAACCCTAAGCTAACCCTAACCTAATAGCTGACAAAGAGGTTTTGAGCCAATATTTTGAGCTGCGATCACAAAAATATTTTCCAACTGTTATTTTAGTCAGTAAAAAGCCCTTTCCAACTGGTTTATTTTACTTAGTAAACAGTTTGAGTTCCGCGGCACGAGGAGAAATCTCTCTCGGATTTTCTTTGTTTATTTAGTCAACACAAGTTGATTTGATTTGCGAGAAGACCATTTCTCCAAGTAAATATATTCTATTATCATTAAATTCTGCCTTCGTTGAAACTCTTCCCAAAGCCATAACGTCCGGGTACTTTGTAGTGATTTGCGAGCATGCACACGCCGTTTCCTTTGACGACAAACTGCCTTCGGGGGTTTTGAGCCAATATTTGAGCAGCGAGCACAAAAATCTTTTCTCGGCCAGCAGTTTATTTTAGTCCGTAAACATTTTGAGCTCACGAGTAGAAATCTCTCTCGGATATATATTAGTTTATTTAGCCAACAAACAGAAATCGTTTCTCAACTCAGATCATTTACAGCCAACATTTTCAAGCGAGTTCAAAATCTCAAACCATGACTCCGAGTGTAGTCGAAATTGCGCGGGCGCAAAAATCTCGAAAAATCTTTTACATGTAAACTTCTGTCTTCGTTGAAACTGTTTTAGTTTTCTCAGTAAACATTTTTATTTAGCCATGAGATGAATAAAAATGTATTCTTATTTCAAAACTTCTGCCTTCGTGGGAACTCTAAACCCTAGCTAACCCTAACCCTTAGATCAATCAGTTATTAATCAGCTGTCAAAAAGTTCACTTCGTCTCTCTGTACGGCGAAATTCAAATTTAGAGTTCAAAATGCGAGCAAAAACGCCAACAAATGATTTGCTACCTTTTTGAATTTGTATTCCTTCATTTCTTGCAAAATAATTGTATTCGAACCTGATTTGGTTTGGATAAAAACGCTTTTGCTTGCATGCACATAATATTATTCGCTCTTTTGAACATAGGTCGCCCAAGTTCTTGTTTCATATTTTAATAAATTTGAATGAATTTAGGCTGTTTTAGCACTCTGCAGTCCAAATTTGTAAAAAAAAAAAATGAAAATAAAAGAATTGTTCAATCAAGTTGTACTTACTTGTTTATAGGGACCGGTCATAAATAAGAGGGGGGGAGGGCTGGTGCAAATATGGGGGCCTCTAATTTTCATGCTGGTGACAAAATTTGGTGCAATTGATAAAGAGAGGGTCATTAGTTTTTACGCAAACGTTGTTTGGGTAATACATGGCCGTAGGGCTTATAGGACCAGTTTTTCCCCCAATCATTCCTTAAAACTTCCGATTTTGCACCCTGCATATCAAAGTTGCCCCAATCATGCAGAAATTTCACATGCTGGGCTCTAAATTTTCGGCGCACTTCGTGCGCAAGACAATTTTAACTTTCCCTTATTAAAATGCTGCCTTGAGTTGGTGATGTGTTGTGCCCCCCCCCCCCCCCCCACAGTTTTAGAGTCCCCCCCCCCCCCCACAGTTTTAGAGTTTTTGCATGCTTGCTACGACCCTAGGATCTCTAGATTTACAAATAACATGAATGTAATTAATACACAACCTGGCAAGATAATTATTATCTGGGATTTAAGCAACATACTATTTACACACACATCTATTATGTAAAAGTAACTTTCGGGTAGGAAAGACATCAAATCTTGCACTGCTATTATAACATGAAAAGTAGATTTAAACAACTATTATAAAAATGTCTATATTTTTGCAAATCTATATCCAGTGAATAATTGGGGGGGGGGGGGGGGGTGTCATCATTAAATATGCCACCGCATTTGGGAGGGCCAACATTTTTCGTGCATCTTGTCAGGGGAGGGTTTCCCAAAAACATGTAGACCAAAATAAAAATGCACCAGCCCTCCCCCCCTCTAATTTATGACTGGTCCCTTAGCCCTTTGTGATCTCCTCTGGGAAGTCTAAGGCCACTCGAATACATGTATCTTAATAGTATAATTTGTTTTTATGTTTTGATTTTCATTTTTTCACTTAAAAAAATGAAAATATATGAGAAAAAAGTGTTTTTGCAAACTTCAGTTGAACAAGAAAACAAAAAACCATAAGTGGCACGTCCGTCATCAGTTTTTATACATTTTCACTAACCTTAGCCCTGAACCTTGCCATATAATATATCTTACTAATGAGCTCCCCCACTTTGAAAACTGTTCCGCCATCCCTGTTTCAAGTTAGGTTTAAACAACCCTAACTTAGTATTTAGGGTTTAGGTTTGTCTTTTTAGTAGGTATTTCGGGCATGGTATCTCATCTGTGAGGGGATTTTCCATGAATATTCTTCGGTGGGTATTTCTGATGTGGGTATGTGCTTTTTGACAGCTTTCCGAGGGGGGGTTTGCTATCAGAAGCAAATCTTCCGTGGGTAGTTCTGGGGGGTATCTGACTTTTTCAGCATGTAACAACTTTTAATAACTAGGAATTCCCAATTTAGAAAAAAATTATAATGTTGTGTCTCGCAAGCTTATATGCAATAAATGCATGGCTTCGGACTGGTATTGCTTGGTATCGATGGGCATTAATGGACACACAAAAGAAGTTCAGGGGATAGGGGTGGGGTGGTAGTTCAAGGGGGGAGGCATGGTACAGACTGTTAAAATTTTTGTGGTGCCCGCCGTCCATGAGATAGACACAAGACAGTTTTACATCACGGCGAAAATATTCAGCATTCCTTGCAAAGTTACCAGGTACCGCAAATTCCAATTCCTCAGACCAGCGCTTGATCAACGAGCTGGATTCCGACCCAGCCCCCAGGATTTGAATTCCAAAGTACCTGGATTCCGTCCTGTTTTAAACCTATGCCCTCTAGAACTAGCCTAATAGAGGGGTTGCACATTCCCTGCTAGCAGAGGCCACATTTGCGTAGTTGAAAAACACAAGAAAACATTAAAAGTAAAAGAAAATGCAGGAGATAAAAAGTAGCCTCTGATCGCAGGGAAGGTTGCACAGACCATATGTGACCAAAGCAAAATTTTAATTCATTTTCTTAAAATTCAATATTTTTGTTAAAAAAATACAAAGCTATAAAGCAAAATGCCATAAGAAGTAAAGAATATGACTTTTTTGCCAAAAATGCCATTTTGGAGGAAAGTAATCTGTTATGCAAATATTTAATGAGCATTATTTGCATATGTCATCATTTCCTTTTAAAAAGAGAAAATGCATAAAAAAGGACATAAAGCAGTTTTAGTCATCTGTATTTTTATCCCTTGGCATGGTGAATCATAACTGAAAGCAAACTTCATATGTAATATAGTTTGTCTTAGTAGTGGCGGCCATCTTTTGGATACTAGAAGTTGCCATCCAAGATGGCCACCACTAAGCCTATACTATACTGAGTATAGTGAGTTGCTTTGTATTTTGAATTTTCCTATGCTAAGAGATAAAATAGACAGATGAATAAAACTGCTTAATGTCATTTCTATGCATTTTTATTTTTTTAAAGGAAATGATGACATATGCAAATATTTGCATATCTGATCAATTCACTGCGAAAAGTTGTTTTGTCAAAAAAAATCATACTCAGTGATTCCAGTTGCATTTTGGTGCACAGCTATGTCAAGTATGAGCTAAAATATTGAATTTTAAGAAACATTTGGGTTGGTCACGTGCCTGTGCAACCCCTCTATTATAACCCCTGGAATTCAAAAGGCCAAAAACAATATAGTTCCCAGAATACTTAGTCTCATCCCCGGGGGGGGGGGGGGGGGGGGGGGGGTACACCAGAACAGATATTTACAAAGGAAACTTGGTTGAAAACCCTACAAGACCTAAAATTAGCTTTTATTTGTTTTGACCTGCCAAATCTGCTATCTCTAAGGGGTAAATTTGCTGTTTGCCACACCCATTTTGCTATCCCTTAGGGTCAAAATCAATTTTCCCGACGAGCACCCCCGTCTAAAATATTGGGAGTCCCCCCCCCCCCCCCCCTGGGTCTCATCTTTTCTCAAACTATCTGAGAGACTTTACTAAACCTATACCCCCTGGAATTCTGACTGTGTCAAACCCTACACCCCCTGGAATTAGAAACCCTAAACCCCCTGGAATTCCAAATGTCTCAAACCCTATACCCCCTGGAATTCCGAGTGTGTCAAAGGCTTATACCCCTGGAATTCCAAGTGTGTCAAAACCCCAAAACCCTTTACCCCCTGGAATTTCGAGTGAGTCAAACTTATACCCCCTGGAATTCCTAGTGTGTCAAAACCCTATCCCCCTGGAATTCCGAGTGAGCCAAAACCCTTTACCCCCTGGAATTCCAAGTGTCTCAAACCCTATACCCCCTGGAATTCCATGTGAGTCAAACCCTTTACCCCCTGGAATTCCAAGTTTCTCAAACCCTTTACCCCTGGAATTCCAAGTGTCTCAAACCCTATACCCCCTGGAATTCCGAGTGAGTCAAAACCCTGTACCCCCTGGAATTCCAAGTGAGTCAAAGCCCTGTACCCCCTGGAATTCCAAGTGAGTCAAAACCCTTTACCCCCTGGAATTCCAAGTGTCTCAAACCCTATACCCCCTGGAATTCCAAGTGAGTCAAAACCCTTCGCCCCCTGGAATTCCAAGTTTCTCAAACCCTTTACCCCCTGGAATTCCAAGTGTCAAACCCTATACCCCTGGAATTCCAAGTGTTTCAAACCCTATACCCCTGGAATTCCAAGCGTCTCAGACCCTATACCCCTGGAATTCCGAGGTCCTCAACAGGGGGGGTACGGATATTAAATGCGAAAGCCCAATGAATGTCTACCGATACCGATATTGTACTAATACCTTAGTTTCACTTCTTTATTTATATTTTGTCTCACTTTCAGTGAAATGAGAACTCGTTCAAAGACGAGAAAACTAAAGTACATTTACTGAAACGAATTATGCATGCTCGGACAGTATAAATGGAGTTGAAGTTTTGTTGTGTAGCTTTGTCACGCTGAGTCGATGGAATCTTACCGTCTTTTTCTCGTCCCGGGGGTGGGGCATTTTTCCGCTTTTTGTGTTCCCCGCCGTGGGGTATTTTGCATTTTTGCTAGCCCGGGGGCGGGGAATTTTCAGTTTTATTTTTAGAAATGACCAAAATCCCGGGGGTTGCCCGGGGGGGGCATGGTCAGCGCTGGAATTGACTGATACATTAGTCAAGGTCACTCTTGTATTCAATCATAAATTTATATCTTATAAAAATGTATGATCGAATAAGTGAGTGCATTAAAAGACCTCTACTGGATAGAAGGCAAACTTTGTACAAAGAAATGTCAAGAGCTCCTATGCAATTGAGGTTTGGGCCTCTGCCCATTATAACAAATATCTTTCATGCATCGATAGGTTTTGCAAACGGGCTACACGTTATGGTTACACTAGTGAGTATACTCCATTGCTGATACACTACTGGCAAAAAGAAACGAGACAGAATTTCGCCGAATTTCGGACATTGTTTAGACGAATTTTCGCGCGAAAATTCGGCGAAAATTCGGTAGACCTTTTACTCGATTAACAGCGAATTTTCGCTTGGCGAAAATTCGCTTCCCGAATTTTCGGACGAAGACTTTGGAGAATAAATGTACGTTTTACAAAGCTCTTTAAATAAATTTTCCAAGTCGATGTTGACCACGCGACGCCACTACGCACTTTGGTAAATGAATAAATGATCTACGCACTTTCGTTACAATGTCAAGACATGGTAATGCAGCTCACAATCAAAAACTTTCTCTTGACTGTGGGCAAAAGAAAAACACTACAGAGAACACAAATGGAGAGCTGACATTTTTAGAAGAGAGAACTTGGTCTTTATACCGCGGAAATGTTTAAACGGCTTGGGAGAAAAAGTAAACAAAACTCACCTGAACACGAGGTCACGCACTCATCTCCGCAACGCCGGAAAAAGGTAGGGTTGACTTGAGTTTTAAAATCTTCCTTCTGATTCTTTGATATTATCTTTGCAAATGCTACTTTGGATTTCCCTTGCAGGAATTAGCAATTTTAAAACAATCATAACTTAGTAGTTTGACCCGCTCCGTGTTGAACATGGTTGCATTTGTCGATCGAACAAGTGAAAGTCACGCTAATTACTAATTCAGAATGCAAAAATTTCTCACTTTCTTTTGTTTTCTTCTTTTGTCGCTCTTTCCTTCCTAGGGAACCTTTTGTTTATAACGACTACAAGTAATTTATATCAAGCTTACAAAACCTATAAAAATTCACGAGTGAATTCTTCTCGATTACTGTAGCAAACTAATTTTAAATTGCAGAGAAGTTGAGCGTCGTCTAGCCGATGTTTTTCCCAAGCTTTAATTAATTAAGCGGTTTGCGCGCGGTCGTTTAGAAAAGCAAAGTTTTTTCCAAACTTTTCAAGACAAATAACTGTGTAATTATAATCTTCAATAAAAGTAGAAACACAAGACAGTAAAGAGGCATGTGTTGTATTTAGCGGCCTAACATCGCGAGGACGTTGTGATTGCTAATTAGCTTTACATCGCGCACTGGAGAAAACAAAGTGCCATCATAGCGCTGTACATTTTCTACACCTCTCTTACGGCTCGTGAAGTACCTTTCAAAACGAAAATTCGGTGAACGAAAATTCGGCAAGCGATAATTCGCTTCATAACCTTGACGAGCGCTCCGAAATATCGTTTCTTCAGGACAATAGGCCATCCGAAATTTCGCCGATATTTCGGCTGCTGCGAATTTTCGGCAATTTTCGCCAAACTTCGGCAAATTTAGCCGAAATTCGGCGAAATTCAGTCTCGTTTCTTTTTGCCAGTAGTGTATAATAACAAAAAGGGACAGAACTCTCTGGAACAAAATAACTGCGGTCAGCATCCATCCCCTTAATGAACTTCTCCCCCCGCAGAGATGCAGAAGTACGCGGAAGAAAGGTCATAATTACATCTTGCCTCGAGTGAGAACAGAGAGGTTCAAGAGATGTTTTGTAAATAGGTGCCTCTTCAATTTTATATAACATTATGTACATATTGTATAAATTTAGATGTAGTTTTTTTTTTCAATTAATATTTATGGAATTGTAAGCCCACACGTATGTCTGCGGGTATGTTCCCTTTGAATGAATATTCTTAATAAAGATCTTTATTATTATTATTAGGGTTTGGGGGGAAACCACTCAAAAGGCCTCTACTGCCATTCTTTATTCAAGCACTGATCAGTTCCATATATTTTTAGGAGAAAAAGGCAAAATTGACAGAGAGGAAAAAGCCCCCTGGATTTGACAAAGAGTTTCTTGAGGAAACAACTTTCTTCAGACAAAATGGTATGATTCTTGAAGCAGCAGTGTGATCACGATCCAGACTTGAACCAGACTGCATAATTGTGTGATTACCAGGAAAAAAGAAAACACCCATACTAATCCTGCCCCTTGAATGCCTTCTCTCTCCTCTAGACTTTGCACTCATAAAATGTGATAGTATATTCCCAAGAGATAAGGTCAATAACATTAGTCTTTTTATAAACAGGTAGATGAGACAGTAGAAGAGGGAGAGAGAATACATTGGTGTTGCAAATATATAAATATAAATTTTCACTGCTAAAAGATGATTAATTGCAAAAATCGTAGGCAATTAACCTTATATTTTGACAAACAAGTCAATGTTTATACAATTCATTGAATATAGTTCTCAGGAGTGATACAGCCTCTCGTAAGATTTTTTTATGATTGGATAGGAAGAACAAAGCATCCTATTGTTTCCTCATCCTATTGTATGACTCTATTGTTTTGTACTGATCACGTTATCAATTCATAGGCATAGCAAGCTGTATCATGACTGATAGTTCTTAGTTGCAAAGCAAACAATTATGTGGTTGCTTTTGCAATCAAAACCATCCCAATTTTGAGCCCAGGGAGTACCTGTCTAACTAAGGTGATTTGATTTTTATCAGTCTATGACATAATCATAATTTTACTTAATCAGTTGTGCTCAGTTTTCACTGGTTAGGAAATAGTTGTGTATAAAAGGTTTCTCTGACATTTGCAGGTCTAAGATATGTAAAGCCATACTACTTTACATTTACAACATACTGCAAAGGGAGATGGTTGAACCGTGAGCTACTAGACATATTTAGGGAAGAGTTCAGGTCTGAAACTGTTGACTATTATGTAAGTAACTTGTGACAAATATTATTCAGGTTATCTTTCTGCTGTCTGCCTGGTGTTTCTGCCACTGGCTGTCTGGCTGTTTGACTGTCTGTACTAATCTGACTGTTTGTTTGTCCCTGCCTAAGCTTGTCAACTTAATTTTATGTACACTTTGTTTATAGGAGAGAGCTATTAATTATGGAAAGATAACAGGTAATATATTGTTTTGCTCTACTTCCTTTGTGTTCTTTAGCTACTGTTTTATTATCTTTTTTTTACCTTTTATTGCAGTAAATGGTGAAAAAGCAACCCCAAAGACCGTGTTAAAAGACAATGATGTCATCCGGAACCTTGTACATAGGTACAGTATGCAATCAAAGGGTCTAGGAGGATGGGGATATTGTGGCTTGCTATTGATATTTTCTTCCACACATTTTCATTCTTGGGATGTTTGGCATGTGGTGAATCAGGTTAAATTTTAACCTTTGAACTATCACCCTTCTTTAATTTATATTATATACCAGTCATGGTATAGCGCTGTTCATGCTGACGTCATCCATTATTATTAATGTGCCAACCAGAGATTGATTGGTTCACCGAACAAAGGGCACTATTCAATCTACGGTTGGCACATTAGCATTACAATGAAAATGTTGATAAACAGTGAATAGCGCTATAATATATGCATTTGCAGCAGCTATACTAATTAATTATATCTTTTAAATTTTAATCTTAGACATGAACCTCCAGTCACAGACCAACCTCTAGAATTTGTTGAGAATAATGATGAAGTTGTGGTCTTAAACAAACCATCATCCATACCCGTAAGTTTACATTGGCTGTCAAGTAAAATTTCTATTTTACACATTGTGTCCAAGGGCTGGGAAATCCTATGCAGAGCGAGACTTCAATTATGAGGTCCACGCTCAGCGTAGTGGATTAGTGAGTTGTAAAACCTGCAACTTTGGGTGTCCCCTTGGTTCTTTAACATACCTCTGGTTCAGGTACCGTAAGTGTAATGCATGTGAGAGATAGGACTTACAGCTTAACGCCCTTATCGAGAAGACACAAACATCTAATCATTTGCAAATTATAACCCCCCTCCCCTGGTTTTTCGAATGGCCTGTCCTTTTTGGCTACTACTGCATGATTCTAGAAAAAAATATCAAAACCCCCCATATGGAAAAGGTTTAGATAATAGGACCCACCCATCTGAAATTTCCAGAGGAAGATACAGCGATTGTATGGGAAATAAAAGGCATTGGACCCCCTACCCCCTGCAATTTCCAAATCCTTCCATGTGAGACCGGTATCTTTTTATCTGGAATCATGGCATCTTATCTATATGACTTGTAACAGCAGGCACAATTCACAATTCATCAAGTTGGCTGCTTATCACTAGATATATGACAATTAGTTTTGCTGGCATCTTTGCTGGAAGTAGTTCTGAGTTGCATTACATTAAAATTCTGAACTCCTATGCTTATAGCAAATTCAAATTTGCCATAAATCTATGCCCCTATTCTATTTAGGTTCATCCTTGTGGCCGATATCGGCACAATACTGTGGTCTTCTTGTTAGGAAAAGAGCATAATCTAAAGAACTTATACAGTAAGTAATGGCACAAACCAAACTGCTGGCAGGAAAATAGGACTCAAGTGGTTATTCACATCAAGTATTTTAGTTTTTGTAGTTGTTTGTAGAGTGGTTCAAGCCAAGATTCAAAGGGATAAAAATTAATAAAACATGACTTGATTGTCTTGATTGCTTTGATGAACGATTTGATGAACTAAAAAAGATGTATTTTATTTTGAGAAACCAGGGCATGGTTCATTTTAGTAATTTCTTTCTGTGCTTGCATTGCTGGATTACAAGCCCTGAGTGCCTGGGGCGATTCCCTTAATATTACCATTATTGAAACGAGATCCACATAAAGAGAAGGAGCATGCTGAACTACACAAAATTCCAAAGTTTGGTATTCTTGGGTTGCAACCATTCCTTTGGGAATTAAACTACAAAAGCGCGGCGGCGATGCTGGTGCCCTGAACAATGGGAGCTAATGAACTTTCTTTTGTTCTATACCACCAGTTTGACCCCCAGTGACGTCACTTGCAACCCAAGAATTAATCGGCAAATAGTGATCGAGAAACAGCCATTCAAAAGTCCAAAATTTTACAAGATTTGTGTGAAATCCGGACACAGCGTCTGGAAAACCATACAAAGCTTATAAAATTCTGGCATATTTATTGGAATGGCTGTATCTCGAATGGAATTTACACAATCAACTCCAAACTTTAGGATTTTGTATAGTTCAGCTTGAAATCCGGGAATGGGAAGCACCTTGCATTGGTTGCCCATTCATGTTCTCCCTTTTGGACATCTTTTTCTTCTTTTAGTAAGTTAGTTGTGTCCAACAAATCTGACAAAATAAAAATAAAATCAGGCAATTTAAGCAAGTTTATTTGCTTTGCATTTCAGCTATTCATAGGATAGATCGGCTGACCTCAGGGATCCTGATGTTTGCAAGGTTAGTTGGTAGCATATTGAAGATTGTAAGAATACTAGAGAGGACCTTCCCCTCTAGAGAAAAAAAAATTTGAAAGAAGGGGATGGAGTACACCACAGGAATCCTGAAACCAAAAAATAAACATGAGCTGGTCCAGACAATTATTTACAAAACAATATAGGCATCTGCACCCAAGGGAAGTTGACAGTGTCATAAAACTACATTAAAGTACATATAAAACCTACTCTACATCCAGAGGCAAGCCCTGTCTTCCATATATGCCTACATTGAAAGATGGATGGGGTCATAGTATATATCCTCCCACAATAATATACTGTTAGGGCAATTTTTAGTGTATGTTTCCTGAATTGAAAAGGCCATTGTTTTAGATCTCTGAAAAAGGCTAGAGAACTGGAAGCACAAGTCAGAGAGAGAGAAGTCCATAAAGAATACATCTGCAAAGTTTTTGGAGATTTCCCAAGGTAGGAGCAACAGGAATAAAAGTTACTGAAAACAGAAATTTGTGAGTATTTCCTTGACGTCTGGAGGAAGTCATATCTCATATGTTATATCTTATGCAATGATCATTTAGCAAACCACTTTATTAACCATAATAATATGTATTCAGAACTGAATTGTGTGTTTCCAAAAAATATCCATAACCCCCCCCCCCCCCCCCCCCCCACGGAAGGGTGTTGAGAAATGACCCCCCACCCCTCTGCAATTTCCAATCCCTTCCGTAGGGGGGTATGGATATTTTTTGGAAACACACATTCAACAATTTTATGTTTTTTTTTTTTTTATATACTTTTTCTTATTTTCTTTAGTGAGCCTGTTGACTGTGAGCAGCCCATTATGGTTGTGTCCCATAAAGTTGGTGTATGCCGAGTGAGCTCTGAAGGAAAGCCTTGTCGCACAGTCTTCACTAAGATACATGGCAATGGCAAGACTTGTGTTATCAAATGTGAGTAGCTGAGTATGAAGAGTTAAAATCTATAGTACAGTTATCGTATTATGCAGTGAAAGCTGTAAAGTAATAATAATAATAATATAGCGACCGACTCCCCAGAACTTGCAGTTCGTAAGCTGAATTACGCTGAGGCTCATGTTTTTCTTGGGGGAAATTTGGTATGACTACTGGACTTTGCTTTTTTGAGCTTTGCTTATTTCAAGGATAGAAACAAGGTACCATGAACAAATTATGCTGAATATCCACTGCTGTGTTATTATTTCCAAAGGCACCCCATATACTGGACGCATGCACCAAATAAGGGTACATCTACAATGGCTTGGATATCCCATAGTAAATGATCCCATCTACAACCACCCTGCCTGGGGACCTAATAGGGGGAGGGGTGGGGTTTCTGATGATCAAGCTCTTGAGGTAAGTCTGGATAAGCATTAATAACTACTAAAAATAGCACAATATAATGGTGCCAGACAGTCCTATTGAGTAAGATCACCACTTCTAGTACAGTCCCTTCTTTGGCGAACGTTCTTAAATCGAGAGAAAGACATCAGAGGCTTGCCAGAGGAGTGCAGAAGGTGTGGTATGCCTCTGTCACCTGAGTAACTGGCAGTTAAGAAATACCTAGTTTGCTTTCCTCATGAAATTTGTCATGCTTTAGCTCAAACACCCCAAATCAAGTGCATTCTAAATTATTATTTGGATGATGATGTCGTCATTTTAATCTATCATCACAGGTTATAAAAGCTATTGCTGAATCATCACTCACCCATGCTGTTCCAAAAGATGCAGCTACAAGGAACATTCCTGCTAATACAGCAATGGAGAGCAGTTCTTCCCAAGGGGAGACTATGGATTCCACAATCGGAAAAGCTTCTGATTCAATCAAAGAAAATAATGAAAGATTTGATGGTCAAAATCTAGAAATTGATTGTCAAGATTCATCAGTCCCAGAGTTGAATACACCAAAAGGAGAACTTGAAGAACATCCTAACATTAGCAACAATTGTTACCATGGGAATAAGGAAACAGGAAACCATTGCTATGGTAACAGCTGTAAGAGCACAGATCAAGATAAAGAAGCCAATTGCTTGGAAGATTCAGAAACTAGAAAAGATGTAGCAAGTGATAATAGCACATGTGGAACTAAGGATATTTTTTCCATGGGGGGAAGTGATGGGGAGAACTTTACCATGGGGAGTAGTGATGGGGAGAAGTTTGATCCAGACTGTAGTGAGTGCCAGATAGTGAGACGTGACCCCACTCCGAAAGAGCTGATAATGTACCTGCATGCTTTGTCTTATAAGGTTGGTATTTGTTCCAGCGTAGCATTTTTACCAGTAAAGTTAGCTTGTTCACAATTTTATTGAGGATTAGAGTGGTTTTCATAAACCCATGAAGCATATTAAGTACTAATACACTCTAATTTCTTTGTTCTCTTTTGTACTCGCTTGACTACTACACTTTGTTCCACGGGTTTGTGAAAACCACTCTATGGTCACACAAAAATATGCCTTAGTTATGCTATAGTCTATAGAATCTTTCATTCATACTCACTTTTTTAAGATACAGTGCCAATCGAAAACATATGTACAGTGTTATCACTTTCTTCACAAACGGATCCAGAAATTTGGGGAGGGGCACATCGCAGGAGGGGCATTGTTATATAAAACATACAACAAAAGATAAGCTTACACCAAAATTTTCTCAAGTATTTCCTAGATCTGCTAGTGTTTCACCATGTTTGCAAACTGTTCTCAAAATGTAGCATAGATAGAAAATTGCTTTCTTTGAGTTCCGATTTGTTCTCAGTTTTGGTTTTACAAATCAACTAGGTTGAAAAATGGTACTGTACAGTTACCATAATTTTTTCCAAATTCCACTTTTTTCCACTCATGTACAATAGACCTCCTCGGCTTGGGCGTAATGTTTTCCCATTTCAGATCACGTGGCATTCCCATGAGTTTTCTTTCTTTGTTTTTCTGCTATGCACCGAAGGATATATGAATATGGAAGCAACCCAAACAAAGAGAGAATACTCGTGGGAATGCCACTTGATCTGAAATGGCAAAACATTACGCCCTAGCTGAGGAGGTCTATTGGCCATTCCAAGTTCCAACCCTTTTAATAACCCTTTTCGTCTTATTTTCATCTCACTACATTGGATTTTCAGGTACGGTGCAGTGCAAAATACCTACTCATCTCACAGTCCCCTGTTTCTACACACTCCTCAGTACTCGTTTTATATCTGGGAAATGTTCCATGAAAACTGACGTCTTGCTTTTTTAATTTTTTCTTCGTAAGGGACCAGACTGGGAGTACTGCACCCCTATGCCATCATGGGCTTTACAAGACACGGATACTATACCGGTACCACAGGAGCTTCCTGGAAATAGATAGCATGTGCTTTGAAAGAGGAATTTTTGTGACATCTTATTAGCGACAGAATTTATAGCAAATAACCAATACTGTAAAGTAAATATGAGGGGGTGGTGTTCTCCATGTTGTATCTTGGAAACTCAAATAAACTGGACACATTGACCTGACTGGACTAAAAGCCAATTGTCGTGGATGAGAGGCTGAATCTACTTCCCGTAAAAAAACATTTTCGCATTCGATCTACTGTTTTTTTTTTAGAAGAGTGTTATAATCAATTAAAGCATTTTTTATTGACTTTATTGCATGTGGTGGCTCCTAAAAGAGCCGTTATTAATTTGTGTTCTTGTGGGGTTTACGCTCTCTCGCCACGGATGCGGCGGGCAAGCTGGATGTCCTTGGGCATGATGGTGACTCTCTTGGCGTGGATGGCGCACAAGTTGGTGTCCTCAAACAGACCAACAAGGTAAGCCTCGCTAGCCTCTTGGAGAGCCATCACGGCAGAACTCTGGAAACGCAGATCAGTCTTGAAGTCCTGGGCGATCTCACGGACAAGACGCTGGAAGGGCAGCTTGCGGATCAGCAGCTCGGTCGACTTCTGGTAACGACGGATCTCACGAAGAGCCACGGTACCGGGCCTGTAACGATGAGGCTTCTTGACTCCACCGGTGGCGGGAGCACTCTTACGTGCTGCCTTGGTGGCAAGCTGCTTATAGTCCGTGGGCCAGGAGTCGAAACCCTCCCCCCCCTAGGGGAATTTTGCTAACACATATCATTCGAAAGCTTAGCCCGAGGGTAGTCTAAATCCGGTTGTTTGCACTTTTGAAGTGGAAGCGTTTAGGAGTTACGGCGCATTTAAATTTTGAGCTTCAAAACCACAGGGTACCCACGTCGTAATGTCGCGAAAACACAAATAAAATGCTTGCATTCGATTCAAACACAAATATATTGTGCCGCCTGTCACGACATAGCCTTCAAGCCATGTTTACGTTGGAAAAGTGTGTTCGAAGGCATTGAAATAGGTGCATTTGGCAATATTGCATTCCACAGGATACCCGCGTCGCACGGTTTTAAGAAAATAGAAATACGAACTTTATAGCCTGAGTATCAGGCGGAATTTTATTTGTCCGTGAGAAAACGAATGAACTATATACAACATTGTTTATTACAACTACAAACAGCTAACTCAATCAACATTTTCTCGTAGAAATGTCGGAAAGCTGGAAAGGAGAACCATGTCTAGTGCGCTTCTCGCTTGTCAGCAAACATGGAATTCGTGGTTGCTGTAAATGAAAATATTTTTTACATTATGCGAAAACACTACTTGTGCTGCACTGTTGTTACTCAATGTGCAAAGTCTCACAAGATACCAGCTATGGATCGTAGCCCTCGCGTTTCCAACTAAAGTGCTTTGGACTTTTCGAAGCGAATCTCACTTCACTCTGTATATAAGACCAGCAAAACTTATCAAAGACTCGGATGATATCTGAACACGCTAAGCAATCCAAAAGAAAAGTTTCATCACTCCTAGCAAGAATTTCGCGTAGCAAGAATTTCCCGTCAGCAAAGCACACCATATCCGAACGTAGCGCAACTTTTGACTTATTGTGGTACATGAGCTGCATTGTTTTAAAAAACAGAGACACGCAAGTGCGTATTGGTAAGCAGCTAGCTATTACTTTCCTGACACAATCTAAAAGTCGCAATACTGATAGAAATCCAGCACATTCGAGAGCATGAGAACACTCGGCAGAACTTTTAGTATTCTTTTCCGTACTACGGCATAGAAGTAAACATCAAATCACAGTAGTCAAATCACAAGGGGTAGTTATTAATTCTTCGGAGTAAGCGATCACCCCTACCAACTTATTCAAGCTATCTGCGTGCATAATGCTCAAATCCAGATCTGGCGATTACAAGCGGGCTAAGACAACAAAATGGCTCCGGGGAAGCAACCAAGTCTTGCGTGGAAAGTCTTACGTGGAAAGTGCGGCGAGCCCAGAGCCCGAAAATGCTCCGATACATCTAATAACAGAACAACATGGATGGCATGATATGCCTCGTGGCGCAAATATGCGTTTTGCTACTGCTAAGACTCTATTTTATGTATATCTAGGACAGGGAACGCGTGATAATCATGTAGGGCCAAAGACTTTCCTGCTGTTTTGACAGTTATGAGACGTGGGTACCCTGTGCTTTATATTCAATGAAAAACCTACTTTTGAAGACTTTGAATGCTTTTATTAAGACCTTTCCTAGCAAAATAGTGCATTTCGGCTGTTATTATGCAAAATATGTGATATACAGTGTTTTTGATGTAATACACGTATTTTATTCGTATATTTCGCAACATCACGACGTGGGTACCCTGTGGTTTTGAAGCTCAAATGTAAATGCGCCGTAACTCCTAAACGCTTCCACTTCAAAAGTGCAAACAACCGGTTTTAGACTACCCTAGGGCTAAGCTTTCGAATGATATGTGTTAGCAAAATTCCCCTAGGGGGGGGAGGGTTCGACTCTGGCCCACGGACTATTACGAGGAGCCTTTCCTCCGGTAGATTTACGAGCGGTTTGCTTGGTACGAGCCATCTTTAAGGAACGAAGATCTTAAAGTGATATAGCGTAACTATTTTTGGATGATTCTTATACTTGGCGCCCTAGAATCTGATTGGCTCATGAACTCCGCTTCTGATTGGCTTTCCTTCCGTTAACATGCAAATGTCCAGGTTTTTTATCCGTACGCAAGCTTGAAAGCGCGCGGATCGAAAATTATTATATTGTAGCGTCCTCCACAGAGATAATATCTGGATAGAAAATGACAAATACGCTCAAAAATACAATATTACTCTTCTTCGAAGAAACATACTTCATTTTCAATTCGAAATAGCGAGAAAACCTAGCGAGTGTCGAGCTTAAGCTTCACGGATCGAAATGTTTTTCTCTCTTATGTATCTTCATCACCAATCTCACTTCGTGTAACCTTTGGACTTTTGTATAACTTATGACAACCCAAGCCTCTTTCCTCAGAGGTACGCACCTACAATATAAAATCAGTTACACAACAAGCCAGCCAACATAATCTCGTATTTGACTCTTTATTGAATATGTCTGGTCGCGGCAAAGGAGGAAAAGGTCTAGGAAAAGGAGGCGCCAAGCGTCATCGTAAGATCCTTCGGATAACATCCAGGGCATCACCAAGCCCGCCATTCGCCGTCTTGCCCGCCGTGGTGGAGTCAAGCGAATCTCTGCCTCATCTACGAGGAGACCCGTGGCGTTCTCAAAGTCTTCCTTGAGAACGTTATCCGTGATGCCGTCACCTACACCGAGCACGCCAAGCGCAAGACCGTCACCGCGATGGACGTGTGTACGCTCTGAAGAGACAAGGCCGAACCTGTATGGATTCGGTGGTTAGACGCAAGACCAATACTCAAAACAACGGCTCTTTTAGGAGCCACACAAATCGAACGAAAGTCGTTACTTTGCTTCTGTACCCGACTCCTCATCTCGCTCCTAGGACCAAACCCCTGCTTCAAAATTATACAAAATACATACGATCGTGTATATTTTGGGGAGACATTTATATTCTTATTTATTTATTTATTTTAGCATGAGCTATACTACGTAGCTGTTCATGGTTCTATTTGTCTGTCTTATGAGGTATTCTCTGCTATAATAAGCGTCCCCGGGTTTTCCAATGGCCGAAAACTCGCGCTCGTCGATTTCTCGCCGCTTTTACGTTCTCTTTGAAAAAACACATGATGCGAACTCTGCTTGCCGCGTCCTTCCTGTACTAAAATTCGTTTCTCTGCGGTACTACGAAGTCATTCTCGGGGTTTGACCTCAAGCTGAACAAAACTCCGCATGTCTGCTGCTCAAACTCGCTTCCTCTCCGCGTCGTTGTTCCGTTTGCCACTCAAGCTAACAGTCCTTGTACCATATTCTTTACGGGGCTCTCAGTTGCCGTCCCTTACCTCAAGCTCGCGAAATAGCCAATTTTTTTTTTTACGGCGGAAATAAAAGCTTCAGTTGGTTATCGTGGCCGCCATCTTTGACGCGCGCGACTAAAGAAACCGTTACGCTTTCCCGCGCAATTTCGAAGCTATGGGTCAAGGAAAACTATATTTATTATCTCTTGGGCAAACAGAACTCGGGTATTTCTTTGAACAGAAGCAAAAATCATGATCTTTTTTATTATTTGGGTGGCTCCTAAAAGAGCCGTTTCTTTTTTACAGCGCAAATTGCACTTTTACTTGCTGCTTGTGTTATTTAGTGACGGCCTTGGTTCCCTCACTGACGGCGTGCTGGCCAGCTCACCAGGGAGAAGCAGACGAACAGCGGTCTGGATTTCCTGCTCGAGATGGGTGGACTTCTTGTTGTAGTGAGCCAAGCGGGAAGCTTCACCAGCGTGCGCTCGAAGATGTCGTTGACGAAGGAGTTCATGATGCCCATGGCTTTGCTGGGATACCGGTATCGGGTGGACCTGTTTCAGCACTTTGTAGATGTAGATTGCATAGCTTCCTTGCGTGATCTCTTCTCTTCTTCTTGTCCAGTAGCTGTTCTTTACGGCCTTCTTGCCTGCAGGTTTGCCAGCGGCGGGTTTTGTGCCATTTTAATAAGATAGGAATCAATAAAGCGAATAAGCGCAGGACGATGCATTCCTATTTATATAATACAACACGAGGTTATGGAAATTACGGATCGAAATCTTCGCTTTATGATTGGTCAGGATAATGTTAATATGATAATACCTTAGGCCAACCTCTGAGGAAACCAGTCTTGACTCAAGCTAGGTATCAAAGGTCAAATAGTATTGTCCTTATGACTATCTGATTGGTGGCTTTCGATCCGCTTGGTGTAAAGCTTTCGATAAAAGCCTCGGATAACGCGTCGAGGAAGCATTGATCTGAATCTCAAATCGTGTAAGCATTTGAATTTCGAATATGTCTGGTCGTGGCAAAGTAAAGCTAAGGGCACCAAGTCCAAGACTCGATCATCCCGTGCAGGGCTTCAATTCCCTGTCGGTCGTATCCACCGTCTCCTCCGCAAAGGCAACTATGCCCAGCGTGTTGGTGCAGGCGCCCGTATACATGGCCGCAGTGCTCGAGTACTTGAGCGCTGAGATCCTCGAGTTGGCCGGCAACGCTGCCGCGACAACAAGAAGTCCAGAATAATCCCCCGTCATCTTCAACTGGCTGTCAGAAACGACGAGGAGTTGAACAAGCTTCTGGGGGTGTTACCATCGCTCAGGGTGGTGTGCTGCCCAACATCCAGGCCGTTCTTCTGCCCAAGAAGACCGAGAAGAAAGGAGGATCGAAGAGCAGCCAAAGTCAAGAATACTAAGTTGTTACTTAGTACATAAACACAACGGCTCTTTTAGGAGCCACCACAAAAGCAAAAGTCGATGCCATGATTTGCTCTGATGGGCGCTGTAATATTACTCCATACTTCCCAAATAATTAGCAGTTTCCCGCCAAATTTAACGGCCAATTTATAATTCGTCGAACTCTGCACGACTATTAAATTAATTGTGTTTTTAAAGCGTTTTCTGAATGAAACATCCCCCATCCAAGGCCCGTTTCAGAACCGTCGAATTACCTATTTAAAATTTCAATTTCACAGCTATTCGAGCTCGTTTGGCCTGTTGACATGAAGCGTGCCATCTCGCGATTACATGGGAATATATCACTAGAAACAGTAGAAAGTTGGACGAGTAAACATGAGCCGTCGATACTCGGGCTATAGTTTAGCTTACATTCGACGAGTTGCTAAAACTACTCGATGCACACTTTCAAATGTTTATCTAGTTCTAAGGGACTGTTCGTTAATTACGTCGCAGGGGGGGGGGGGGGGGGGGGGGGGTGGCTGGTTTTTTTCTGCTCGTAGGTTTGTGAAAACTTACCCCCGTACAAAAAAAAGTAGTTTCAATTTCTACCCCCTTCGGAAAACGGCTATTTGAAATTTTACTCCCCTCCCCCTGCGCGCTAATTGACTAAGCTACAATGTAAGCATCAAAATGGCGTCTAAACTAAGTACGATTGTGTTGAAGAGGATGTACCGGTAGAACAAGCTCTAACTGGCAAGAAAAGAGAGGAGAACTTCGACAGAAACCTTTAGTAGGAAAGCTTTAGTTGGTTTAGGACACTCCGGATTTATCAAAAGCTCATGATGAAAAAGCGCGAATCGCTGTCATTAGGGTATATCCACTCCATTTCCACAAGTGATGTTATTTTTAGAACCCTTCCCGCGAAAAACTGACCAATCACAGCACTCGCTCTGTAACAGCTCGCATATTTCAAATGAAATTAAAAATGGCGGACGAGAAGGCGGAGGGAAGCGAGAGTACTACTAGCAGCGATTATTTCGAAAGCAGCTAACTAGAAGAAAAATCAGAATCAGAGGAAAGGAGTTTAGAATCAGAAGAAGAGAGCTTAGAGTCAGAAGAAGAGGTTTTTAAGGATTTAATAGAATTTTGCTCGCACCGATATTCACTGTTGTCAGAATCATCATTCATAATTGTTCCGCTTTTCATGACAAAAACCTCACAGTACAGATCTCCAAAGCTATTTCAAGAAGATTATATCTTTCAAACCAATGTGTGCTTTTTTGACACGGAGACACAGCCATTTATGTTTTCGGATATCTTAAGTCCTAAGTTCGGTTCGATCAGGCCAAGGCTTCAACACATTGCTTTTAAAATTTGCGTCTCGACACTTATTGGTTCCCCTTAATTGGGAAAAAGAAGGAATGGGTTTCAAATGGAATCGAAACAGATAAAATCTCACAAGGACGGCGTTAAGATAGAGGTTTGGGGATTTTTGGCAGCCATTTAGTTGCCGGATTTCGGAATATGTAAATTAGGCAAATCTAAAAATAACTACACTTGAGAAAATGGAGTGGGTCGAGTACAATGCTCGTTTCACGCTTTTACATCATGAGCTTTTGATTTATACAGTGCTCTGCGTTTCACGCAATTGCACTCAATCTCAGTCCTAGTCTGTTGAAAATTTGCATGACACTGAAATGCACCCCCCAAAAGTTTCGCGTGTTCTAAAAATTTACCCCCAAATTTTTCAACGTTCTGCAAAATTTACCCCCCTATAAAACCACCAGCCCCCCGTGCGACGTAATTAACGTACAGTCCCTAATGCAGTCATTTTTTTTGCTTACCGGTTTGTGCGAGACTATTTCCATATATAAGATATAGATAAATTCATCACATGACGAGTGAATTCCACGAACAATTTCACGCGAAAAACGATATCGCACGAGTCACGAAATCTTGAATCCATAGCAAAGATTTCATATTATTTTAGTGAAATGATTCGAGCTTTCTTTGCACGCGGGTAACCTGTTGTTTTGTGGAATTCAGCTTTCACGTTAAATTTCACTCGTCTTTAGCCAATCAACAGGCGCGGCATAACGTCACGGAAGTAGCCAACGAAAAATTATCATTTCCTCGAGGGCACGGTAACGAATTCTGCATTCTGATTGGTTCTCAGCGCGCGCGCGGGGGCAATATTTTCCTGTCTCTGACCTAGGTCACGGTAACCATTTGCGCGCGCTTGTTTTGATCGAAAAATAAAATTTTTTCGTTGGGAAAAAAATTGTCAGAAGTCAATGGCCGCGCGCTTAGCTATATTTAAGCAATAGAAGTACTTTCCGAGTGCTCTCTGCTTTCTTACAAACACGAGGGGGATGTTGGGAGAACTGATCAACACTTGAAAGACACGAGCCGAAGGCGACCAACATTCCCCGAGTGTAAGAAACCAGAGAGCACGCAGAAAGTATTTTTATTGCTTTTAGAAAATAACATACACACGCGCGACAGCGTTGCGTGACAATCGTGTTTCTCAGGTCTCTTACAAACACGCTTTTTAACCAATCAGAATGCGCACATTCACAATACAACATAGGTGTTATTTTCTAAATTTTATTACAAGAGAAATAACTAGTCTTCACATGCAAAATGTCCGGAATGGGTACCACCCGGATTTACTAGGGCTGCATACTGCACAGTAGGCCGAACGGTACCATTGTAGGCCCAGGGGGGACTCGGAAATAAAAATGGCGGGGGGTCCGACGTATTTTTTTGGGTATGAAATTTGTAGTAAAAGTATTTTTGGGGGTTGAAAATTCTACCAGATATTTTTGGGGATTGAAACTTCTGACAGGCTAGTTGATCATCAAAATACTACCTTAATTTCCGGGAAACATAATAGGATGGGCATGGCCACCACCAGGTGATGACAGGCAAAGAAAAAATAGCAATAAATAGCCTTTTCAGACTAAAAAAAGCTTGGGTATTTTGGGGGTATCAAATTTTGGGAGCAGGTATTTTTGGGGTATAAAATTTATGGCTCATTTTTATATTCGAGTAACCCCCTGGGTACCTAGGGATACTCTGAAAGGACGGCGCCTTTATGGAGTGGAGGTTAAGCCAGCTGCTTTTTTTGTCAATTGATTTTGCAACCCCTTGGCTTACCACCATGTATACATTGCTACGCGACCTCAAAATTCAATGTTGGGATGTGCGATTTTTAGCCGTCAATCAAGCCGAAACGCTGGATTCGGCTACTTCAGTGGGTCGACATTGATTGCCAAATAAACCATAATGGTTTTAAGTTACCTTTGGCTTCCTTGGCTCGAAAGTTTAACTTTCTGGTTCAAGAAAATTAATATTCATTACAATTTTCTTGCGTAAAATCGCCAATCGCAACAGTGAATTTTGAGGTCGCGTAGCAATGCAAACGGTGGTAATCACGCTGCCTTTCAGGGGAAGGTGGTTTTTATCGATTTTTTCGACCCAACTGAATGTCACTTCCACCGTTGGACTCCACTGACCAGCAAGTGCCGCAGTTTGAACGGAAGATGCACACGGCTGCAATACGCATGTCTGGTATTCGCCAAAAGTATATGATGGGATTGAGACAAGAGTTCAAGAAGGTCAAGGTTATGGCCCATGGGAAAGCGTGACGTTTAAGCGTAGTTACGCCAGCGACATACGAAACCCATATAATGACAACCGGAAATAGGCACACCAGGAATGCCAAGATTAAGTATCGCAAAGTTATGGTCACCCTGCGTTCCTTTTGCAGTAACGCAACCATGTGGTAAGTGTTTGGAAGCCTGGCTATTTTCTGGAACTGCTTGCGGACCGTCGCACAAAGCGCAAAATGGAAGAGGACTGGGACAATACGAGAGCACAGCACGTGGCAGCGGTGCAAATCTCACGCATGCGCAAAGGCATCCCGTGCAAGATGATAGTTAACCACGTGATCCAGCCTACCCAACATGCGCCACTGATGAACATGGCCCTTTGACGGGTTACCTTTGCCTTGTACATTAGCGGCTGCGATAAAGCCTGCCAGCGGTCCCAACTGAAGACAGAAATCTGAACAAGTGATCCCCCAGAGCTAAGGTACATGGAAAAGAACAAGCTCCTCTGAGTACCTCCAACAAACAGGTGTCTGTAGCGCGTGTGCGGAAAACTAAGTATGCAACAAATACGGGCACACACACAAAACCCACAAGGAAATCACTGACGGTTAAACTACATAAGATAAGTTTGACGGCGTTTGGAGACGGCGAGTTTGTTTTATAACAGTCAAAATCATGAGGCTGCTGACAATTATAAACAAACCGATAGGAGCATTGAGACAAGCAATAAGAATGTCCATTGATGCTTGTTCTTGTTCAGCGGTGATGTTTTCATGGGATGCGCAGCTTCCATTTGCTGGAGACTCAAAGAAGGTGCTGTTTGCTAAAGTTGATGTAGCCATAGCAAATCCGTTCATTGATGAAATTTTGTTCACAATATTCCTTGTGTTGTTTCCTTGTTTACTTGCTCGTGGTCATTCAGTCACTATTTTATTGCATTCATTCGTACAACAGCTCAAAGCACATCATACCAATCAAAAAGCTCTTTGCTTCGCATTTACAAATACGTATTTTGACCACTTCGAGGAGTTTTCGAGGAGAACTTTCGTAAAAGGCGTCTTGCTTCAATCGTTTCCTTTCCCTTGTAACTCTGCCCAGTAAACTAGAACAATTCATGGAAATTTCCCTCTTGCTGCTCACTTAAGCGCGACATATGGTTCCTCAATCGTAGAAATCCACCTTTTCTCTCCCTGAATCAGTCTGTTTGTTTTATAAGTTGTCCTTCGCCTTAGCCTTTAGTGCAGCACTCGTGCTATCTTTCTTTTCCAAGCACGCAATCACGAGATATTTGATTACATCACGTAAGTCCTTCGCCAATTTCCTCTCCCCTTTTCCCTTAAATGGCAGCTGCGTTCTTTTCTAAAAAGAAAACAACAATCAAACGAATATTTCATTATCAAGATCTTTATCTCAATCTATTAGTTGATTTGTGCGTGAAACAAATCAGACTTTCATTTACTGCAATTTTCATAATTCTGAGAACTCTACGCAAACCGCGGTTTGGCTTCCGTCAATCAAACGAGTGAGCAGCTCTGATCTTGGTGATTTCACGCAGGGCAGGCATTGGTCTTTTTTATGGAACTGATAAGGACTATAGTTAGGCCTCAAAACCATATTTCCCTCCATAAAATGGAAACGAACGCAGTTTGGCGTTCGGAAATATAAAGTGGGAGTTCACAGAATTATGAAACTCGCAGTAAACATCATTCCTTACAGAGACGTGATACTTTTCGGTACACGTTTTAGTGGCAACAGGTGATTTTTGGAGGAAATAAAATATGATAATCAAGTATCAATCAAATTACTTTGTAGTTACTTTACGTGTGCATCACGATTACGAGTTTTCCGATTTTATAGCCTAAAGTCGCTGTTTCGCGCTGCGCTTTGGGTTGGGTTTGGATTTTTTCTGTTTCGCCGCGGTCAAACCATCTGAGCCAATCAGGTCCTTGCCTTGTTTCGCCAAGTGCAGTCTACTGGCTTTCTGTCGTCACGAAAAGCCAGTTGACTGCACTAGGCGAAACAGGGCAAGGACCTGATTGGTCAAGATTATTTGACTTCCGGAACAAAAAACAGCAATCAAATTACCATCGTAAAACGACGATTTTGACTGTACGCCCATTTTTCAGAAAAATTCTTAGCTGACTTGACATAAGTTCTCTCAGCTTTTCTTTCCTTTTTTTTTTCATTGGTTTGTGTGTGCGATCATTGTGTGATAATATTTCTTGAATCTATGTTAATTATATGTTTGCTCAATTACCATCGCTTTCTCACGTGAATGGATAGTGAGGTTCTTTGATTATAACACCGGTAATCAATTGATAGATAATTTTATAAACCCCGCACCCCAAATCATGCAACAAACAACGACGCTTGACGAACTCCCACGAATCCAGATTCCCGCCTTTTTGGAACTCTAAGATTAAAAAAATAATTGCTGGTACCCTAAGCACACGATATGATTGATGAGAAGAAATACAAAGTTCTTTAGTGGTCGGTGAAGGGTTGAATTTTAGGTTGCATTTATCTTGACACCTCCTCCTAAACAAAACAAATGCACTCACAACAAATGTATTTCTCAGTCTTTTCAATTCAAATGTTGTTTTGATTAAAGCTCATCTTCTGTTTGTAATATAACGTAATACTTGTTTCCTGTATTCTTGGTTTTCAACCCTTAACCCTAATGTCATTAATGTAAATTATTTTCCTACCCCCCTCGACTACCTACTGATTTCTGCTGTGCCCGCATTTTACTGTTCTCTCGCCCCTCATAAACATTTTCGCATTTTGGCGAAATGAATTGTGCATGCGCAAAGCGTTCGTCGTAATCAAATCTAAGCAGCCCGGTAGCTTTTGCAAAAACTAGAGTAGAGTGACGCGTTTGTGGTAGCTAAACGTCTACAATCGAAGGGAGCTAACAAAACGGATTAAAAAGGCCCACCGTCAACCGCCATCCATGGCGAGCTTGTGTTTTGTTTTGAATGGCTGACGCTACACTTTTTAAAGAAATATTGCAAGAACTTACAAAATTGTTAGATTCTCTGAAATTGTTAGATTGTTAGAAATTGTTAAATTCTCTGGAATTGTTAGATTCTCTCATAAAAACTTCATAATATTAACTAGTGCATAAGGAACATTTACTGTTATTGTGAAAATGTAATATCAAGAACGAATTTCCGCCAAAAAACTGTCGAATTGCCGCAACGTTGCAAAACTTCGGCTTATTAGGAAATTTCCTCATATCTTAGGAAATGAAGCAAGAATATTCACCAAAACTTGCAGATATTCGAGAAACAACATGCTCTTGGTCGCCATTTTGTTTTTCCTTGGCCAAAGGGTCAAAGGTACCACAGGCAGCCCGCGCGGATTCGTTAAAAAACGACATGACTTAGCTTTCTTGATATGCCGGCACGCAAAGGATGGTGGTTGGGGGTGGGCCTTTTACTGTTGCTTCAGAATTCGTAGAATCATGAAAACCGCAGTATGAAGTGCGCTCTTCATGTCTAGTCTAGTTGCTAGGCAATCTTAGTTCTGGTGTAGCTTCTTTGGGTTCGCTGATAAGAACGAACGAAAGGCGTGTATTGACGCCGATGGAAAGGAGACGATGGCTGGTGTATAAGCGAGCGCTGGCCTCGTGACGTCATAGGCCTCTTGAAATTGTGTACTTGGTACACCAAAAACATAAAAACCACGGATGCTGAAACTTAGTTTTCAGGAATCAGGAAATTGGGATAAGAATTTGTACTTTTAGCACCTCCCATGTTTTTTTTTTTTCGCTAAAGCAAATCAATGTTAGGTAATGTATTGTAAATACTTTAAATTAAAAAATTAAAAAAAGCCTCCCATGTTTAAAAATACCTGAGTAACAAATGAAAGCAATTACCCCCACAATTCTGTTCTCATTTCAACACACGGAAATATCACTAGTATTTTGTCTGCAGTGATCTCGGACGCCAAAAAAGATTACAAATCGCGATTGATCGGTGAAAAAGAGCACTAATAGATTTGGACCAATCAGAGCGCGTGTTATGAGTCGTACTGCCTTAGGTCACCTATAAGATGGGCTCTTATTAAATGATCTTCAATTAAAACCTGCCTTGAACAGGATATGTATTCTTCACTTAGAAAAAAAAGCCAAATACTTGTTGAGAATCTGCATTTATAAATTACCTTTGACAGGAAACGTAGGACTCAATTTTCTACAAAAAGCAAATGGCGATACTCTCGTTCTTCTTATTAGCGGAGCTCCTTAGTGGCCGAAGGCCGCAGAGCGGAGCACCATACCTAAGAAAAAAGCGTCCAAATGATAGCAATTGATCGCAAATAGAGTGTACGATATACAATCCACAGGGTACCCAATACCGGAATAATTGCAAAGGATCCGTCGCAAAGGGGTAGAAGTCATTTTTCATATTTTTTTAAGGGACTGGTTTGTCTATATAACAAATAGAGGATACTACACGGTGGCTTGAAGATATGAGTTTTATTTTCAAGTGACAAGAACAATATTAGCTCATTCGTAAAATATTGTTTTTGAAACGAGAAAATAAAACTCATATCTTCAAGCCACCGTGTAATTTTCTTTTTATTTATATAGACAAACCAGAAAAAAATACTCCAAATTGATTTCCAAGCCCTTTTGTTTTGACCGATATCTTTACTAGTGAGGATATGGAAAATATGTCACTCAGGTCCCGGATGTAGCTTCGTATGAGATCTACGAGTGGCGTAACTCGTGTTTTAATAAAACAATATAGTTGATGTTAGCGGAGTAAATATGTTTTGGGCCCGACTCAGGCTCATTTTAGCCTACCCTGCTAGCAGAGGTTTTTTCTGTCAGTCTTTATTGGTATGTCGCGTGGTTGTTTTGATTTGCGCCCAAAATCAAAACAACCACGCGACATACCAGACACGCGAACACTAGTAATAATAACACTAGCTAATAAAAGACTGACAGAAAAAAACCTCTGCTAGCAGGGTAGGCTAAACTGAGCCTGAGTCGGGCCCAAAAACATATTTACTCCGCTAACATCAACTATATTGTTTTATTATATAATTATTGTTCTCCTATAAAGGTGAGTCAGCAGACGTGGTTTGGCGTGTATCTGGCAACCTTTATTGATCAGATCGTAATCATTAATAAAATATATAAACCCAGCCCATCCTCCTATCTATAATGTTATAATTCTGCTGCCGGGAAAGACTATATATATATATATATATATATATAAAAGTGGAGGGTAATCTAGTTAAAAGACGTGATCAAAGTGCTATAAGGCGCACTGAACTACTGAACATAACTTGCGAGTGTCAAGGCTAGAGCATGATCTCTTGATATCATCATCCATCAGATAAAGTATCAATCAATAATAATCAATTAAATATATAAACCCAGCCCAAAACACGCCAAATTTACTCCGCTAACATCAACTATATTGTTTTATTATATAGACACGAGTTACGCCACTCGTAGATCTCATACGAAGCTACATCCGGGACCTGAGTGACATATTTCCCATATCCTCACTAATGAGGTACTGTGAGGATATCGGTCAAAACAAAAGTGCTTGGAAATCAATTTGGAGTATTTTTTTTTCCGGGTAATTTAAGCCAGAGCGCACAGCGTCCATAAATATTATTGTATTATGGACCGGAAAGTAGCTAAGCTTGCCTGTAATTCAGTACGAACTGCGAGAGGTGGAAAAAGACCGAGTATCATATATTATTACACTGGGGTTATTACCAGGTTTTTCGGACAGGGATACTTAGTTGGAAAAAGTGGAATTTGGCTCCAAAACGATCACAAGGCTTATGACACCAAGTCTGTACAGAAACATATAACTTAGTTGAAACATGTAACGGCGAACCAAGCTGTAGATTATTCATGGTCAGTTTATGACCATATTTGGTCAATAATGAACTCTCGACTGCTAACCCAAGCAGGGTTTCTCTTTATTATATTTCATTTTTCGCTCAAATAAAGTAGAGCAACAGTGGTAAGTGATAATAAACTAACATTTAACGTCTTGAAGTATTGCAACAACATTATTTTCAAAATCTGTTCAATTGTTTATTCTGCGAATATTCCGAAGCTTGGCACTAAAGCAATGTATGCTTGTTACAACGTTTCAACTCACTTATATGTTTCTGGTCTGTAGGTAAACGGGTATGTAGTTGCTAGTTGCTAGTTGCTAGTGTGTAGTTGCTAAAAATAAAAATAAAAAGTAAGTTGAACGAGACGAGACGATTAAGGCGCTCAATCATTTCCGTGTCTCTTTATACATTTTGAGGAAACAAATGGTGCGAAAAACAGCAGAAAAACGCCGCGGCTGCTCTCTTACCGTTGATGAAAGTTCATACTTCAGGCAGTGGAACCCCGATTTTACGATATGCCACGGGGGCAGGAAAACTGTATCGTAAAATCGGGGAATCGTTGTTTCCGTACTTCCGATTTAACGATATAAAGGCGCGAAGCCATTGAAAATATCGTTACATCGGGGTCCGATTATACATTTTCCAAGCAAAGACTGATTGTATTGCATTAGTCATTGTTGTAAATGCTTCGAGATTCACTTTTAAGAAATTTACGGTAATACGAGGATATCACGCATGTATGATTGCTAAAGATTCTGTTCTACTTTTTTTTAACCATGGACTGCACTCTATATCGTTGTAGCGGGAACAAAATTTACGCTTGGGTCCCAAGATTACGATCGTAAAATCGGGAATATCGTTGGACCGAGTATCGTTAGATCGGGGTTATGTTTCATACTTTTTTCTGTATTTTTAACCGGGACCCAGAAATGTTGTCGTAAAATTGTATACACTACCGCAGACCTAAAGTTAGACACCAGGGTGATCCAGTTGGTTAGTTGGTCGCAATGAAAGCGGAATTTTGTTAATCATAAAGGTTTATAAAACACTCTACTTTTAACACTAAATGAGGCCGACTCTTGATCCAAATTTGTTTGTAGGGTAGCCAGAGGGTAGCCATACTAAAATACATACCCTATCTGAGTTAGAGACGAAACAAGCGAAAACCGATACCCTACGGCAGGCAGACTTGAACAATATTTTATTGTGAGAAAATCAAGGTAGTTTTTAGCTCGGAGTCTTAAAATACAAGAAAAAATTCAACTTCACTAAACTGAACAACATAATAAGATAGAGCAATCTTTTAGCTTTAAAACGATATCTAGTTGATTATCATAGCATAAATTGTGACGCGAGGATAATTTTTTTCCCGTAAGCACGTCGAATGCCTTTACAGAGAACTTAAATTCGCTCTCTTACCTTTCAAAGAAATCCAACATAGGAAAGGGGGAAGAAAAACGGCTACAAAACTCCAGCTGCCTCTCTCGAAAGCAGCCCTTTTTCTGTGCTAAGCTTTAAAATGAAAATCATATTAGTCGCCCATTACATTAGCGTGGTCCGCTAAGTGCATTTTAGGTGAACAGATGATAAATAGATAGATGAGCTTTAATGTTCCTTATCTAGTCATCTATATATTATGGACTAATGATGTTGTCTAACGGCCTCTCGTTGAGATTTTGATGGATTATTATCTAAAACCTGGGGGGACTCCCAAAAAACAGACGGGGTGATCCTCGGAAAATTAATTTTAACCCTAAGAGATAGCAAATTAGATACGAAAAATCCTAATGTTATAGCGGTCCTTGAAATTACCATAAGTTCAAACAATTTATTCTGTTGTCGCTGAATTTCCAGGTCACTTTTGGCGTGAGACCCCATAAGGGATAGCAGATTCTTTGGACACCCCTAAGAGAATTTAATACCGTAAGGATACCCCCCGGATCTAAAACCTCTATTTGGGGATGTTTCCTTATGTGCGTGCAGTTTGCTTTGAGCCAAGAAGGAGAATCACTCTCACCGTAAAAGCATTTTCCAGACAAGACGGGAAAAGCACTTAAAAAATAGAGGGCAAACAATACATTGGATTGAAATCTCGTTTGTGCGTTCTTCAGACTCAATTTTAGCCATTGTTGCTGTTAGACACATTTATACGTGATCATTGTATTGATCAGTCGCAGTCATTAAAATGCCTGAAATATCCTAATCTAAGTAGCCTGTTTACTGTCGCATGTCTTGTGGGTCTATGTACATGTCATTGTTGCTCGGCCCCTCGACAGCACTTGAACTCTTCGCGCTTTTAAGCTGGTTCTCACTGGAACGCAAGCGCAAAGATATCAAACTCATACATTTTCCTTTTGTGCAAGCGCAGACGCAAGGGCAGACGCATGCGCAAAAAAATCGAGACAGTTCTCTTGCGCTTGCGTCTAATGAGTGTGATACAAGTGAACGCAAACGCGAGCAAACTAATCAATTTGATTTTTAGGCTTGTGCTTGCGTCGCTATGATTCACACTTGCCTTGCGCTTGTGTCCTGCGCTTACGTCCTGCGCTTGCGTCCTGTGCTTGCGTCCTGCGCTTGCGTCCTGTGCTTGCGTCCGGCGCTTGTGTCCTGCGCTTGTGTCCTGCGCTTGCGTCCGGTGCTTGCGTCCTGTGCTTGCGTCCGGCGCTTGTGTCCTGCGCTTGCGTCCTGCGTTTGCGTCCTGCGCTTGCGTCCTGCGCTTGAGTCCAGCGCTTGTGTCCTGCGCTTGCGTCCTGCGCTTGTGTCCTGCGCTTGCGTCCTGCGCTTGCGTCCTGCGCTTGCGTCCGGTGCTTGCGTCCTGTGCTTGCGTCCTGCGCTTGCGTCCTGTGCTTGCGTCCGGCGCTTGTGTCCTGCGCTTGCGTCCTGCGTTTGCGTCCTGCGCTTGCGTCCTGCGCTTGAGTCCAGCGCTTGTGTCCTGCGCTTGCGTCCTGCGCTTGTGACCTGCGCTTGCGTCCTGCGCTTGCGTCCTGCGCTTGCGTCCGGTGCTTGTGTCCTGGGCTTGAGTCCAGCGCTTGTGTCCTGCGCTTGCGTTCTGCGCTTTTGTCCTGCGCTTGCGTTCCAGTTAAAGGCCCATAGGCAACCGGGAACCTTTGCGCTTTAATTTCAATTGGATCTATTGTCATTCAACAGCTGTAATTGGCTTACACTGTAGGTCCCAAGGGGTTCCTATTGTCCTTCACATTTCAAAAGTTCAAACTGAACATTTGCATAGAGTTTTCAACTGCGTTTTATTCTTGCGAGCCTGCAATGCGACTTGGGTGCTTATGGGACTTTAAAACTAGCCTTCAAAACATTCTCGTACCCAGAGCTCCCCGGCTCGTCTGCTCGCAGGGGAGGCTCTGGGGACATCCATTTGAGGGCCGTTGCTGATTGGCTGATTTTAAGCGTTGGAGCATGCGCTGAAAGGTCTTTCTTTCATCAAATCTCGCGCATGCGTCAGTGGCTGTCACCAGAGCCTCCCAGCCTGCGAGCTTACGAGACGGGGAGATCTGGGTTCGAGAATGCCTTCAAAGACCCTGTGGCCGATGGGTGTGACAGTGTTATGAAATATAAAGATTTTTGGTAACCTCCAGAGTTAACATCTAAAATACAGCTGTTTGCATTTGAGGTGTGGACTGGTTTTTGGGTTTCAATGAAAAGTTAAGACTCGAGGAGGAAACGATACGTTTCTAGGTCGCTTTAGAGACGCTTCCAACCGCAACCAGACCAAAACAAGATTTCCACTGCACTACGTACGCAGGGAAGCGGGAAGTTCAATTTAGAGAAAACATGTGGGCTAATGAGCCTCTTGCCCCAAAGAAATTCAAGGCTTTTGAGAAACTTTTTCAATTTTGAGCAACTTTTTCGATTCTGAGCAACTTTTTCGATTTTACGTTATTTCCGTTTAAATTTTTACGAGAAGCCTCTTTGCTCTTGAAAAATGTCATAAAAATGCTCGAGATCAAATAAATACTATTCCCAATACAAGAACGTATTGACTTTTTTTTTAACGTTTCTTAGGCTCTACGCAGGTTTTAAAAAAAAATAAAAAAATGGATTGGGTGGAAAAGGCTTATTAGCCCACATATTCGCTCATTTAGCTGCGCCTTTACAACTGAATGTATAACCTTCAATTTTCGGAATAGGTTTCATTGGTTGACAGGTCCGTTTATCAGGATCCAGCTTGGCAAAACACCTCGTTCGCAGATTTTCATATTTTAGTTTCATTGGTTGTCGGCTATTGATATCCCGGGGGGTGGGACTCCCCTATTTGTGGGGCAAAGGGATGCTCGTCGTAACGGGTAAAATCAGGCCTCTGGTACCTTTTATGAGGTAAAATTCGAAAACTTGATTTTTTCCCGATAGGGGTCCGTTCTAGTAAACCAAGCAACAATGGTTTTATTAATATCACACTTGTTTGTACCTTTTAGGGTTCAAATCAACTAAGCCACGCCCATTTTGGTACCTTTTAGGGGTAAGATCGAAAGTTCCCGACGAGCACTCCCGCTCGGGGAATGTTGGTCGAACTGATAAAACTTGAAAGACACGAGCCGAAGTTTTGATCAGTTCTCCAAACATCCCCCTCGTGTTTGTAAGAAAGCAGAGAGCACGCGGAAAGTACTTTTATTGCTTAATTGTCATTGTTTTTATTAAGTGTCATATCTGCAAAGAATCAGCTTTAGGTTTACAAAAAGCTGACAAGTGGTTTACGCTAATTTTAGCGTTACTAGAATATCTCGAGACAAATCTGAAGATACGTCAATTATCTAGGAAGATGCACTCGAAACTTCTAGTATCCATATTAACTTTTTTTCAAAAATCTATTGAAGGCTGTTAAGTGTTTCCTTGTAGTGAATTATTCCCATTCAAACATTTAGCAGCTACAAAGGCGGAGTTTATGCAAACGACGGCAGTCGAGATAAACAAACAAGGTCAAACTTTACCTGAAGTAATTTGTTGTGACAGAGGGACCTCACAAACTCGGCGGTTTGTTCGAGGCTCTCCCTGCCATTCTACTGACTTTCTTGCTAATTAAAAATCATTAAAAACAAACAAACAAACAAACGAAACCTAAGTTGCTACGAGCACAAACCATTTTTTTTGGGGGGGGGGCCCGCTGTTTTTGGTCTATATTTACTTTATAATTCTAAATGTAGTATGTATAAAAAGTTGTTCCGAGGATCTTTCGATGTTACTGACAATAATCTTTTAATTGAAGATTAAAAAAATCCTTCAGAGGATTTTTCGATGGTAATTGAAAATGCTTTGCTTGTCTGCTTTATAAGCAAAACGATATTCGCAAAAATATGCAAAAGGTTTCGCTGAAGACCAAATGAGGCGTTGGTACTATAGAGCGGATTTCACATGACTGTCAACACTTGTTATGTAATTGCGATTGCTTTGCGTTCTCATTGGCTACTCGTTTTTCTCAGCCAATCAAATTCTGTAGGAAATACAATTGCATAATTACTTAGTAATTGGTTCGGCTTGTGATTGGCTGAGAGAAAAGCCATTTAGGAGCAAGTGGTGATTTCTCTCGATTCTGATTGGCTAGTGATTGCTCAATTGCGATTGTTTTCACGACAGTTATGTGAAATCCGCTCTATAGCAGGTTTCGTATGACTGAAAAATGCCGCGACAAAGTTCTGCCGCGCCGCGACGCGACTTCATTCCGTATCGACAGCAGGCCAAGGTTCCGTGCCGCGACCGGAACCGCACCGTGTCGCGGCACTTTTCACAGTCATACTAAATCTACTCATCCCGAGCTAAAGAAGGAGCTAATTGACATTATCGTAAATATACAATAGAATTGTGCGATAACAAAGAACAATGTAAATGAACGATAGAATTGTGTGGTAACAAAGAACAATACATGTAAATGAACAATAAAATTGTGAGGTAACAAAGAACAGTGCAAATGAACAATAGAATTGTGAGGTAACAAAGAACAGTGTAAATGAACAATAGAATTGTGAGGTAACAAAGAACAATGTAAATGAACAATAAAATTGTGTGGTAACAAAGAACAATGTAAATGAACAATAGAATTGTGAGGTAACAAAGAACAATGTAAATGAACAATAAAATTGTGTGGTAACAAAGAACAGTGTAAATGAACAATAGAATTGTGAGGTAACAAAGAACAGTGTAAATCAACGATAGAATTGTGAGGTAACAAAGAACAGTGCATGTAAATCAACGATAGAATTGTGAGGTAACAAAGAACAGTGCATGTAAATCAACGATAGAATTGTGAGGTAACAAATAACAGTGCATGTAAATCAACAATAGAATTGCGAGGTAACAAAGAACAGCGCATGTAAATCAATGATAGAATTGTGAGGTAACAAAGAACAGTGCATGTAAATCATCAATAGAATTGCGAGGTAACAAAGAACAGCGCATGTAAATCAGCAGTAGAAATGTGTGGTAATGAACAATAGAATTGTGAGGTAACAAAGAACAGTGCAAATGAACAATAGAATTGTGAGGTAACAAAGAACAGTGTAAATCAACGATAGAATTGTGAGGTAACAAAGAACAGTGCATGTAAATCAACAATAGAATTGCGAGGTAACAAAGAACAGTGCATGTAAATCAACTATAGAATTGCGAGGTAACAAAGAACAGCGCATGTAAATCATCAATAGAATTGCGAGGTTACAAAGAACAGCGCATGTAAATCAGCAGTAGAAATGTGTGGTAATGAACAATAGAATTGTGAGGTAACAAAGAACAGTGCAAATGAACAATAGAATTGTGAGGTAACAAAGAACAGTGTAAATCAACGATAGAATTGTGAGGTAACAAAGAACAGCGCATGTAAATCAGCAGTAGAAATGTGTGGTAATGAACAATAGAATTGTGAGGTAACAAAGAACAGTGTAAATGAACAATAGAATTGTGAGGTAACAAAGAACAGTGTAAATCAACGATAGAATTGTGAGGTAACAAAGAACAGTGCATGTAAATCAACGATAGAATTGTGAGGTAACAAAGAACAGTGCATGTAAATCAACAATAGAATTGCGAGGTAACAAAGAACAGCGCATGTAAATCATCAATAGAATTGCGAGGTTACAAAGAACAGCGCATGTAATCAGCAGTAGAAATGTGTTGTAATGAACAATAGAATTGTGAGGTAACAAAGAACAGTGTAAATGAACAATAGAATTGTGAGGTAACAAAGAACAGTGTAAATCAACGATAGAATTGTGAGGTAACAAAGAACAGTGCATGTAAATCAACGATAGAATTGCGAGGTAACGAAGAACAGTGCATGTAAATCAACTATAGAATTGTGAGGTAACAAAGAACAGTGCAGGTAAATCAACGATAGAATTGTGAGATAACAAAGAACAATTGAGAACTGAGCATACTTGTGCATGTGTGATCGAATAACATGAAAATAAGTTGCGTTAAGTGAGCAATAAAATTGTTACTGGTATATAGTAACTTTATTTTAACAACAATATCAGAACTTTTAACAACAGTACAAAATAAATAGAAATATAATCTAAACTATAAATAATGGATCAAATCCCACCTATATAATTGTACTCAGAGATGTTCTATAAATGGATCTCTCTCTAGTGCTAAATATCCATACTACTCGCGTTTGTTAAAGGGGCACTGTCGCGGTTGTTTCAACAAAATGTTATAAAATAAGACCATTGGGCTATGTAAACAACTCAGAATCCTATATTATACTATTATTTAGTGTTATAAAGAAAAAGGAACTGAAAATTGCAATGTATAGGCATTCGTACATTAGATTTTATAGCTTTCGCTATCAAATTTCCAAGTTTGAAAGCTGTTCAGCCTGGTAAGAAATCAAAAATACCATTTTGCAATCCAATTCCATCCGCTCGATAACGACATGAAAATACTTGGTATCTAGCAGCTGAAAGGTTATTTAACAAACCTAGATGATTGTTTTTTTCATTTCTTTTGAATTTGACTTCATTCAAGCTACCCAAATTAACCCTAAAATTGTGACAGACTGCCCCTTTAACTTTCCCTTTGTCTATACGGTTAGCACTCGTTCACATTGACCAAAAGGACATTCTATTGTCTGTGAAACAATAGAACGAGGAACATCACAATGTATCTGTGCCTCGTTCTATTGTTTCGCAGACAATAGGACGTCCCTATGGACAATGTGAACGAGTGCTGGCCTGTCTATACACCTTATTTCAAAATGGCTGACTGGCCCTTGATGTCTCGTTCTCATGTAATCATTCTTTTGTTTATATTCACTCAAACTCAAAGACAAAAGCCTGATTTCATGAGAGTGAGGCAACATGGGCCAATGGAACAAAAAGCCGCCATTTTGGAAAAAGGTGCGTGTCGAGGCTCTGTGGGCGACGACTGAGGGTACGAAAAAAACAAGTTCTGTCAGCCTACTACCTGGCGTTCTGGATGGGGTTCCTGTGCTTGGAGATGAACCGTGAGGATGCGCGAACACTGGGCCGAGCTCACCCGAGAGGGTCTTCTGTGACGTCACGTCACACATGTCTTACCAACCACAGGAAGCCCAACCAGAACAACAGGGACAAGGCAGAAGTTCTTTTATTTTTCAATCTCGACGAACCCGCGATCGATAACTGTTCCATGCCTTTCAGGTGGCGAGACGTTAAAGAACCACTCAGGACGTAAAAAACACCCTGGCCCTCTGGCAGTGACCACCCTCAGTGTCTGTGCTTATGACCGCTTGGCTGCCAGTGGCGCGGTTGGGAGCCAGCGTAATACGAGCTGCAGGGAGTCGACCTCGAACATTTACATATTATGATGAAACGAACTTGTTATTTTTATCCCAAGTGAAGACGCTCTTTCTGTTATAGAGTTTTCATTGAGGTTAATTTTTATGGCAGACATTTTGGAAGAATGATGACAAGATAATGAAAACGATTGCTAGATAATTTTTGTCCATAATTCTTACATTGATAATAGATTGTTTCTGTTTGTAAGCTTAGAAATACACAGTCGGAAAACAAGATGCATTCATTGTCTTATGTACTTTAACAGTTACACTAACAAATAGATAAAAAGGGGAAAAAACAGCAACCGGGTTTATGAGGGAACGACAAATATATATTGAGATATACCTCACAAATTTGCTCAAAAAGTGGTCTGTATTCAAAGGAGAAAAGAGAGAACATTTCGTCGCCTGTATATTAGTTGCAGTTTATTGTAGCAATTAAAATCTGTTGGCGTGTGAAAATCTAGTCACTTTTTATTCCGAGAAAATGTGAGAAGAGTTTTGCATAAATATTAAATACAAAAACTACATAACAACAGAAGGGTAGAACTAAACTACCGTGTTCAAGAAGCGTGTTTTTGAAAGGTTTGTATTGTGTGCCTCAACATACAAAAAATGTAAACACAAACTGACAAAATTAAGAAACACAAAACAAAATTACTAATTCATAAACCTAGAATTTAATTTAGGAAAAACTCTAGCAAGGAAAATATATATTACGACACGAAAAAAATAACGAAGCAGTTCAGCTCAGCCTTTACAATTAAAAAAGAACTTATTTTATTGAAAATTACTTCATAAAAACAAAAACTTGGTGTTGAACAATGAAATATTAACTCTATAAAAGATAGAATTTAAACCTTTAATCCCCTGACGTAGAATAATTAAAGTAACCAGTATTTTGAAAATTTATTTGTTGCCTTTTGGCATTACTTTGGAAACAGGGGAGATAGCTTGCATTAATAATTGCAATGGAAAGGAAACTGGCAGCCCTTACACAATATACAAATAAAACGCTGTCTAACTGAAGTGTTGTACAGCATTTATTTCAACAAGACAAAGGCTTTGTACAATTCGCTAGAAAAAAAATTTGAATTTATAGGGTTTTTTTCTCTGCGGAGTGAGCCTTTTTGTTTTCTTTTCAAGTTAAGCTGAAATAATTCTAAAACGCGCTTTCTCATTCGTGCTAAGAAAAATTCCAGAAATTAAACGAAAACCACAAAGCTATTAGTATTTTCACCTGCGAGGGACTAATTTTAGTCCATTTAGAATTGAATTGTCACACTTAATAGAAGCTCGCCGTAAGCTGTATTTTAAAAACGTTATTCTCCTTTTTCATCCAGGAACAGCAATTATGCTGCCAAGTTACCAGAGTTGTATTCGTCGGGCATGAAGAAATCCTAGGCAGGTTTTTCACTTGCGCCTTACAAAGAGAGTGGTTCTCCAAACACACCTGCAGAACATAGCATGTTCGCTTCTCGCGCTTCCAACTTCAGACAATTCGTTTGATTTCAATCCGGCTTCTATCTTCTTCATTAAAGACTTTTAAGTCCCCTCTGATGAACCTTTCGTATCTTTCACCTCTTCCTGTGTTCCTTGGGCTTCAGATAATTTCAATTTATCCATCATTTCGTGTAAATGCGCTGTCGAAATTTCAGCTTCCGTACAAGCACCGCGTCTTCCTCGTCGCACGCACTTTTGAAACGTTGTGTTTCCCGCTGGAGGAGTTTCACTCGCCGCTGTCGAATCCATTTCTTCTGTAAAAGCTGTCTTAAATTCTAGTTTCTGCCAACTTTAATTATGTCAGCGAAATAGTTTGCTTTTAAAAGACCAAAGAAATAGCGAGTTATTTATAGGAACCCGACGGTATTATCCAAGTTTCTGAATTGTCGTAAAAACCCATACAGGTCGGTCGGATGAGATGAGCTACCTGACTCACCAAAACTCTTGTTTCTTCTTTTGATTTTGAAAATAGAATTGTTTACGGCTTATTAGAGCTTTGTTGATGCTAAGAAATGGTCACCTACTTAGATTGTCCCGTCGCTCCAAGGGCCCAATTGTGAATACTGCCAAGCTTGCAAGCTGTGAACCCACTCACAATCGATGCAGAACTGTGAATTGACCAACAACTACAGGAAACAATAACCCGCCGGAGCAGGAACAGACATTTCACACCCGTAAAAACCCAATATACATCGCTAAACCTCGAACTTGTTCTTTCATTGCCTGGTAAAACGCTTCAATGAAAAACTCCGGCGCAGCGGGAGCCAAACACGAATGTCTTTTGGGTTTTAAGGTAATTTTCTCCCTCTTAGTAGATAGCGTGGAAGGATTATCTAAGAGTTCGACCCGATGTTCACCATTCACAAATGACTTCACTTCCTTGGTCTCCGATAACAACAAGAGTTTTAACTTAATTTTACGAGTTCCCAGATAAGGCTCAAATTGATTAATAAACATTAAATCCAATAAGTTACTTTCATAAAGAGCAATTTTAGCAAGACTTGCCCCAAGGTAGATGGTCACGAGGAGCAATTACTAAGCTCCTCCTACATTTAGCGAATCAAACCGGAAAAGTTCGAATGCAGCCTCTAAAAGAAAATCACAATAGAAATGGACCACAGCTGCTTTCATTACTCAATAATGTTTCGCCTAAAGCGAAAACGTGCCAAATCTAATCGATGATCGCTCACTAGATTTCCGGATGGCCTTCGGACACACTCTGCTTGATACAGTCGAGGTAATTGGTCTGGAACTGGCTGCAGCAGTCGTTTTGTTCACTAAGTTATGTTGTTATATTCTTCAATATACACCCTGTTATCAGTATAAATATCGGAGATATTGTCCATCTGCCTCCATAACTATCTATAAAGTCTTGACATTAAGAGATACAGATGGTAAAGATGATTTCTTGAGTGAATCAGTGAAAAAAAAAGCATGAAAGCGCAGTCGAATATATCTAAGACATACACTTTTTATTTTCGTTTTCTTTTGTCTCGTGCCCAGCCTAGTCTAAACATCAAGCCAACGTCGTAGTGAACAAATTAAATGAATTAAATATTTTCAACAGTCGAATCAAATCAAGGCTTGAAGCTTGATTATGCTTTGTTTCCAGCTGGTTATTTTAAAATTTCCACAAATGTAAGTCATTACTTCTGAGCTAAAAAAAAAGCGAAAATGCGGGAAGAAATTGAAATATCGTGAGAAACACTTCAGACTTTTATCATGTTTGAAAGATATGAAGGAGTAGTTCTGGTTGAGTAGCTGTGCGAGCATAACCGGAAGCTGCTGAAGATTTCTTTGATCATTCAGTGCACTTTTGCAGTTATTTTCTTTAAATGATGTATAAAACACTTTTGTAATAAGAAAGGTCTCGGCCTTCGCCGTGAGTCCGCCCTGGCCTGATTTCACTCGCCTCGTTTTTTCTTATTTCTGATATCACCAAAACCTCATCCAATAATTGTTTGAAATTTGTCCTATATCACTATGACGTCATGGTTTGTTTACATGCTGAAATTTGGTTCAAATAAAAGTTCCATTCGAGATGTGGGTCTTGATATTCTAGCATAAATTTGCTTTACATCATGAATGGCATTTTCATTATGTTTTGGTCATTTCTAAATCCTGCTGTCCCTTCTGGCGACCATAATTCATAGAGCAGATTTCGTATGAGTGTGAAAAGTACCTCGACAAAGTTGTTCCGCGCCGCGACCGTGACCGTACCGCGACTACGCGATTTCATTGGCGATTTCATTCCATTTACAGCAGGCCAGGTTCCGTACCGCCACCGCGACAGTACCGCGCCGTACCGCGGCACTTTTCACAGTCATACGAAATCTGCTCTAGCCCTAAAACAATACAGTAGTGTGTTTTGATATGACGTCATAACGCCCATAATGCACTGCGTTGTTTTAGAAATGGCTTTCTCTAACTCGGCAACCGCGTGCTTTTTTGACCTCCATTGCGAATATGGCAAGGGGAAATTTACTGGCTAAAATTGTTAATATTGTGACTAACCCTTCAGGAATCTGGTTGTGTTGTGTCCAAGTTATTCATTTTCTAGATTTTGTCTCTCTTGAAACTGTCTCTCGACGGTCAGATGAAGCGCCTTCAAAAACTGCTGTAACGTGGCCGTAGAACTCTGAAAAATAAAAAGTATTCAAACAAAATAAGGGCACAATGTTGTTTGCTTTTAAGTTATTAGAAAGAGTGGTTGGAAGTCCGAGTGGGGGACTCGCCATTGAATTGTTTTTTTTTTTTCAGAAACTAGTAGTTTGCACTCCTCGTCCGATCAAATCTTTTACTCTCATGCCAAGGCCTCTTTTTGTCAGGGAATTTCTGCAGAAACCCATAAATGGGAAAAGCTGTTCAATTTCCCATATTAGAAGACTGGGAAGTGTTCGGATTTCCCATTGCTATCCGTGTGAATTCCGAACACTTCCCATGCGTGTGGCTTGGGAAATTCAGCTCTTCTCATGGATGGGTTTCTGCAGAAATTCCCTGTGTTGGCTGTGCAGCTTTTTTTCGCGCTTAGTGACGTCACGGATGATTTGCCGTCTAGAGCAGATTTCGTATGACTGTGAAAAGTACCGCGGTACGGCGCGGTACTGTCGCGGTGGCGGTACGGAACCTGGCCTGCTGTAAATGGAATGAAATCGCCAATGAAATCGCGTAGTCGCGGTGCGGTTACGATCGCGGCGCGGAACAACTTTGTCACGGTACTTTTCACAGTCATACGAAATCTGCTCTAGAACCATCCGCCATCCGCGCTGCATTCTGGAACAAAGCCGACAAGTAGAAGTCCGGAACGAGGCTAGCAACCTTTGATCACAAGTTCTTCCCGCTTTGTTTTTCTAGAGCACTAACGGTGGCCTCACCTCAAGAAACATTGCATGAGCAAGAAATGGGAGCTTCCTCAGCGTACGTCCACTAAGCCCATGACTTTTCCTGAAAAAAAAAAAATCCAAAAAGTTTCTCATCATTCCTTAGTTCACTTGAACAGCACTACCCTGTTCAAGTTCAAAGACTGCTACGAGGCCCCTTGTTCACGGAAAGTCCCTTCTACGCTTGTTAATCTTCGTGGCGATCCATTAAGTGTTTAGTAATAAATCAAAAACTGGACTATTGTTAATTAGCTGGGATTCCCTCCCGGGACGTTCGTAAACACATAGGAATTCTCGTCGACTCGCGCTCTCTTCCAGGTCTGGTAACCTGAGGTACTCATTTGAATAATTCATAAAGACAATCATAAACAAGAAGTAGTTTTGGATACGCGGTCTTACAGCTGTTTCAGGTAACACGCGACCCAGCGCGTTCAAAACATCGAGAGCTTTTGGCAGTTGGGTTTTCCCGTGTAGTCAATCAAACCATGTGAGACAATCAGATCCTTGCCTAGTTTCGCCTAGTGCAGTGAATTGGCTTCTGTCGCGACATGTCTCGCAAGAGAAGCCAATCGAATGCACTGAGTAAGGATATGATTGGCTCACACGGACACGGATTGCATTGATGGACAGCACAGAAAACCAAACTGCCAAACTCTGGCGGCAACGGCGAAGTCGCGTGTTACCTGAAACAGCTGTAATTTGCATAGTTTTTTTTGTTCCTTCTTATTCTCGACATCAAATGATTTGTTTGGGAACCTATACTTTACAGTCTTTTTCATCGGGATTTCCAAACATCTCGAAGTCGGTTAAAAAACTCGGTGTTTGGAAATCCTGATGAAACGCGTTGTCATGTTGTTTGATTTATTACTAAACAAATGGGTCGCGAAAGGCATCATGAGAAGAGCGAGCGGCCTTTTTTGACAGACCTGGGACGCCTGGGTACGAGGCAGGGGATATATATTATATTTAGTATAAACCAACTAATGGTCTATTACAAATCCTGCATTTTGATTGGCTGAGCTACTAATGGTCTATAAGTGATAGACCGTACCTGGCAAAACCATCACCTTTCTTTGCAAGAAAACCTGATTTTTTCAACATAAAATATTGGTATTCTTTGCCAAAACCGACCAACTAGTTGGTTTATACTAAAACAATTAGACCTCTCGTGCTCATGTGCCATGATATCAATAGACCATTCGGCCTTCGGCCTCATGGTCGTAGCACATTCGGCCTCGAGGTCTAATTGTTATTTTTTTTTTTTGCGGGAATCCCGTAATGGTGCATCCTTGCGCTGCATCCCATGATCCGTAAAATTCTTATAACAGTGCACTGAAGGTGATTCGGAGCACTAGACTCTTTCATCAGTATAAATCTCAATGATCAGTACCTCGCAATCTCTCTCAGCTCCAGGCTGAGTTGAGTGGCGTCATTGTGAACAAACCTGTCAAATTCAGAACACGTGAGTTGATCGTTGGTTATTAGGGCCGATTTCGTCATCTGGTCATGAGTGCAATCTCGTTACCAGAGTCCGTGAATCTTTGAGCCAACGGCAAGCTCCATATCTTGTCGCTGACCAAAACATATGCGGGCTCTGGGAAGGCGATTGCTGTGACTTACTAGGGAAACAAACCACAGGACTCCCGCTCAAGCGGAAAAGGTCTATTAAAAATATTTTCATGAGTTTTTTTTTCATTTTTGCTTAAAAACAAACGTCGGTACACGCTTATCAGAAACGTATAACTCACTTATATGTCTCTCCCCTTATCCAATGATGGATTTTAAACATTTGCCAAAGAGAGGATCCACTATAAAATCGAGTAAGGTTAGGAAAATAATCTGGTGCCAAAATCATTCATGTCTTATTTCAAACTGAGTTCTATACATACATACATAAAGTTTTATTTACCCACGCTAGCCACAAACAACAAAATCACAAGTTTACAAAAAGTGGATTTGCTGATTTCCGTGTGGGGCGTGCCAGCCAGATGGAGAGGTCTGTACAAAAATTATGATCTAGAAAATGTGAGTATACGTGTGTAACAAACAGTAAAAACAGTAATAAAAATGATGCGTTATAATGATGTGTTAGCTCAGCGTGTCCCTGACGTGAGGGAGGCCAAAGTCTCTCGCCGAAATGCTGGTAGTGTTTTTGCGATTTTGGCCTCCCTCGGGAAGCTATTCCAAAGCATGGCGCCACTGTACTTAAAAGCGCACTTGAGAAAATTAGTTTTCGGCTTTGGAAGTGCTAGGTCAGTCTCAATTTTTCTCAAATTGTAGATTTTACCGCATTCACTGTTTTTTATAAAATTGCTTGCACCTGATATTACTCGAGCCGCACGGGACGGAAACCTCTGTAGTTTGTCTCTCAGGACTTTACCACAGGTGTCCCATACGGGCGAGCAATAGTCAAAGTACGGTTGGACCAACGCTTTATATAATGTTTCTAGCGAGTCGGCGGGGATAAATGGTTTTAGACGCCGGATAGCACCAATCCCAGCACTAGCTTTTTTACAAACATAATCTATGTATATGACGGATTCCGTCTTAATACGATGTTCATGAAAATCTGTTAAGAATGGTTCTAATATGCTTACCTTAAGACTTCTAATCCCCTAAAATTAACAAAAAAAAAAGAAACACTCAATTAACTTATCTTTTTACGCACAATAGTCACAACAAAAGTCGCCAAACCATCGATAATCACGGATACAGACAGAACACAAACCTTAAGTCAATTATCTGTTGTGTTGGAGTTACAATTCCTGTCTGCAGTTTGAAAAACATACCGTAAATTATATAGTGGCCGGGAAATTCAATAAAATCACATTAATGGACAGTTCATGACTGAATTTTGTAAACTAAGCATAGTAAAACGGAGCCCATTTTGGGATCCTCCGAGATTTTGTTTTCATGGTTACAAGTGGTTAAAAGAAGCTGAAACCAGCGCCGCCATCGAACTGCATGCGTTGGACCACAGGGAGCTCATCTTTACAGTTAAAATAAATAAATAAATCTTTCCATTTTTCGCTAAAGAAAGCGAAAGCAACTCTATTTTCTTTGCACTGCGTTCTTGTCTTTCTGATTGGCTAATTATGCTTTGCCCAGACTAGCCCACTAAGGCCACATTACCACGAAATAGCTTCCGTCTGGCGCTAACCTCGTAAAAAGAGGGTTAGATAGCGCCAGACGGAAGCCATTTCGTGGTAATGGACCCAACTTTTTCACTCTCAAAGAACCAATTTCCCGTTTAAATTCAAACTCCATAGTCTAATAGAGCGTCCACAATCGTCAAGTAAACATGTTTCAGCTCTAGTGTGGATGCATCATAAAAACAGACTCTTCTACTCCTGTGAGTATGGCTAGACCTAGTGGAGTAGATGGAGGCTCCTGTTGATGGGCTCCCTCTGTATATGGCTAGACTATAATATGCGACTAAAATTTGAAACTGTTGTCCAAAATGCGACCTCATTTTTTTCTTAATTTCCAGCCCTGGACAAGATGGAGGCTCCTGTTAATGGGTTCCCTGTGCATATAGCTAGACCTAGTGGAGTTGATGGAGGCTCCTGTTGATGGGCTCCTGGGGCCGGTTCCTGAAAGGTTGGATAAAGTTATCCACGGATAAAAGTTATCTGTTGTATAGGATTTGTTCAATCAGGATATCCGTTGGATAAGCGTTTATCTACAGATAACTGACCTTCTAGGAACCGGCCCCTGGTAGATACTAGTTTCCACCCTTGGGTGAGGGACTCTTTTCTTACCCTCATTAGCTCGTTGATACATGAATGATATATGGTGTATATGGCGTTTACTGACGGTAGTCCTATATACTGCTTAATATCCGCGCGGTCAACAAAAGCCAAGTCAATCGCTCCCGTCACATTAGAGGTTGTTAATATCATCACGTTCGGATATCTGAGAACAAGACGGGAAATTAAATAACCCATGTCAGCCACTCCTTTGTTAATGTCTACGTTCGACATTAGAAGACGAATTACGTGTAGAAATTTCTTACCACTGTATGTATGCATTGCTACGCGACCTCAAAATTCACTGTTGCGATGGGCGATTTTTAGCCGTCAATCAAAACCCAAACGTTGGATTCGGCAACTTCAGTAGGTCGACATTAATTGTAAAATCAACTAAAATAATTGTAAGCTATCCTTTGGCTTTCTGTCCTAGAATTATTAACTTTCTGACTCAAGAAAATTGACATTACAATTCCTTTGCTGAGAATCGCCTATCGCAACCGTGAATTTTGAGGTCGCGTAGCAATGTCTATTACCACTGCATACAGTGGTAATAGACATCTCAAAACAAAGTTTCAGATTTGATTTACCAAATTCAGTCGGGAAAATTGCTCTATATTCTCCAAATCAGCCGATGGAAATGGATGCTTTCTCCGACTTGCTATGCTGTCAAAATGGCGGCTGACACAGGCTCTTTAATGGGAGGCCGACTCCGACTTGCAGCTCGGAAGCTGGATTTCAGTTTGACTAAATGATATTATTTTCATAGCACACAAAGCATTTAATAGGGAATTCAAATAAGATGAAAAATAAGTTCAACTGGCCATGTAATACTTTTGACCAGATCTAGGTCAAAATACGTCACCAGTATGGAATGTTTGGCATTTAGCGCGCAGACGCCTCTTAGCGGGAGTCTCTTTCGGCGATCGCTGAGTGGTGTTGGTTTTCGCAGGCTACGCCGCTCTTCCTCGGTTATTTTGCGCCACAGGTATCCTGAGCCCCGAAAACAAACTTTTCGGGGAGCCGACTAGCAGACTAACAAGAAACTTATAGTGGCATTGGCGATTGTATCGGTTGTAATTTTGGGCCCATCAAGTGATGAGTTTCTCACCTTTGATCTGATCAATCTGGGTCAGTAAAGCGTTCACAACCCTTATCGCATCTGATGGCTCTTGGCCTTGCATCGCCGCCTTACGAGCCGCAGTCAAACTCTCAACCTGAAGGAAACACAAAGACGCGTATAAGAATACTGAATACCGTATTCACACGATTACATGCCACCCTTAAATAACAAAGGCATTCACGTTTCTCATACTGCTCTCTTATACTGGAGAGGCGCGCAAATGCAGATGTGTCTTTGGCAGCAACGTTTCTGATTGGATGAATTTTTCCCGCCTTGATTCCCGCCAACTTTGGTGCGCGCGTGGCCCAGGGGGGGTACTCGGATATAAAAATGACGGGGGGGTCCGACGGAGCTCCAAATTTCATACCCAAAAAAATACCTGAGCCATAAATTTTATACCCAAAAAAATACCTGCTCCCAACATTTGATACCCAAAAAAATACCCACCTTTTTTAGCCTAAAAAAGGCTATTTCATACCAGCATTGTCCTTTTTCTTTGCCCGGAAAATAGCTTCAGCTTAAGGCAGTATCTTCATGATCAACTAGCCTGTCAGAAGTTTCAACCCAAAAAAAATACCCGCGGATTTTTCAACACCCAAAAAAATACCTGGTAGAATTTTCAACCCAAAAAAATACTTTAACTACAAATTTCATACCCAAAAAATACGTCGGACCCCCCTGTCATTTTTATATCCGAGTACCCCCCCTGGGGCACGTGGCGACACAGGAAACCCGAAACATATATTTTGCTAAGCCAAAGTCAAGAGAGCATTTCATTCTGCGGTAATAATTATTACTGGAAGTACCTCATCAATAAGGACGCAAACAAAGGCATCTGTGTCATCAATGAGCTCCTGAATCTTCTGGAACATTTTCATCACAAGTTTCCCACTCTGCAGCAAAGAAAAACATAACACCTTAATTAGACAACAGAATCAATGAACAAAATCATAAGAATAATCAATTATTATTTCATAGTCAAGATAGCAAATTTCATTATCTTATAAAAATGCCTGACAGGTTAAAAATCCTCAAACGTTGAATGGCATACCTTCTTGTGTCACATTTCATATCATTGATTCCTTGTTCAATCTTTTTGGATTATGCACTTTTCCAAATAAGGTACACTCATAGGCTAATTGTTTTAACCTTTCATAACCTATTCAATTCTCTACCTCTGAAAACCACTTGGAGAATAGACTGTGGCTGTTGATCTCAATCATTTGTCCATAGCTGTACCTACAGTACAGAGGAATAATATCATTAATTCAACATGTTCACCAATTAAGATTGTAATCAAAGCAATTATTCTTTATAAAATGTGTAAGGTTGTAAGGCTGTTTCTCTACAGCCATATCATCCATGTAGATTTGTAAAAGCAAGTTTTCTGAAAACAAAATGTGTCAACTGACTGTGTCAATGTGTCAATTTTGCAATAAAAAATACAATTTTGATTGACAGGTACACATCCCAAATGCTATTGAAGCACCTTATTAAGCAGAGAACCATCTCAGTATGGAATCATTAACATTGTTAAAATATAATTACCTATCAGAGAGACGTACACACAACTTTTGGGCCAGAGCTTTACAGAGGGATGTCTTTCCAGTGCCAGGTGGACCTAGCAAATGGGTTAACAAATTATTTATACATGTGTGACATTTCCAAATTGTTGATGATCCCTTTGTGGTAGTCTGAGAGGACCACAGTCCCTGTTCTGCTAGGAAGTTTTTCATGAAGTATAATGTACTCCTTGAAAAAAAAGACCTTTTTCGTTACTTTCATCCCCCCTTCATTTTTCTTGATTCAGCATCCCTCCTGGTAGTTACATTTCAAAGAAAAGAGAGGGGCGGGCGCACTTATAGCTGGAATTGTCCATTTCGTGGTCCTGCCCCTTTTGTCAAGGGATGGGCATGTGAACCCATCTTTACTGTATTGCTCGATCTGGATTAACAATTCTGGCTTAGCTGAGCAAAAATTTGTTCAAAAGCAATATTCCACAAACCTATGCATAGTTCAAACTATGTATGGGTAAAGCCAGTTTCCAATGTAGCAATATCTGACATAGCTTTAGCTGTTATTGTTCTGTGTATTGGTTTTGGACATGCCGGTGGACATACCAAGGTTATCATTTCTTCCAACTATAATATTTACCATGAAGGAGTATAACTCTGTTCCAAGTTATAACATTCCCATTCACACCTCTGAAAAGGGAAATAAATTTGTAAAGATAAATGCTACAAAATTTGCCACTCTGGGCCAATGCTATAATGTCACTCCCTCCCTGCTATTTTGTCGGTATATCAAGAATTCAGAGTGTTAAATTCTGTCTAGCAAACAAAATGTATTTCCAGTTGTACAAAGTTTTGTTTGAATTAAGGTGGTTCGAGACCCAGTTTTCCAATTAAGACACCAGGCACTCGCCAGGCACTCGCCTCGGTAAAAATGTCAAAATTTCCTTCTTTTTTTACTGAAAGAACCAGAACCAAATTTAAAATGAAATTTAAACCAGCCTTAACCTCACTCTGCCTCGGTAACGATTTTTGCCTCGGAAACTATTTTTTTCTCGCTATGGTCCTGGACACCAGTCAAAGTCTTAGTTTTCTGTAATACACAGTTTCAGCCCACATGTAAGATAGAAAGTGGAAAGTAAATCTATAAGCAATTGATATTAAATTAACAGACTTGAAAAAAGAGATTTCAGGCTTCCAAGGGGTATTGGACCCATGACCTCGACAATACCTGCGTGACAATCAGGGTGAAATGGAAAGTAGTGACAAATAGAGCAATCCATTTCATGTGCTAATTCATGACCAATCATTGTTACTCCAGCTCCACAATGACATTGTTGAGGGAAACTGGTTGGAGCCACCTTAAAATAACATTCACTTACCTGTCAGAAAACAAGAGTGTGGTAGAAGCATAATTTATCAGCTATTGAAGAAAACGTTAAACAATAATTATATTAGGTTCAATATTCTTGATATCTCATATTGAACAGGGTTTTCTGTGATATGAAAATGTCACGATTAAAAGATTCATAATTTGGCTGAAAAATGCAAAAGGTCTGGTGAGGCTAATATTTCCCCAAAAAAATTTCCTGGCTCAGAAAAATCTAGTTTTATCCTACTGTTAGATCTTGAAATACACACAAAACTTTCTGCTTTCATTGTTTATAAGAGATAAGCATAGGGATAGGGAGCCATCTGGATTAAGCAGTGTGACCCTAAATTTACCTTTAGGCCAAAGGCATCACAGTGAGAAAATATAAAGGGTTTAACTCTCCTTAAATGCTTTAACAAAAGGTTTTAAATTAAATTTGATTTAAAAGTGTTGTCTGAAAATGTTAATTACCTGGGATTTAACACCAGAGTCAAACACCAAGCTGTCCCAGACACCTTCAAATTCAGCTGAAAAATATGACTGCTATTAATTTAACAATCAGACTTATATGAGGTCAAGTTTTCTATAAGTCAACAGATAGTTAACAAGGCGTGGAGCACCGAGTTGACTATTTGACTGCTCATAGAAAAGGAGAACGAGACTAGTCTAATTGTTTTAGTAGAAACCCACTAGCATACTACCTTCAAGTTGTTGCTAAAACGTATTTACTTTCATGGTTTTCGAAAGTTCTGTGCTAGCATTTTCGCTAGAGTATTCACTTTCTATTTAACAATTATTCCTCGAGCCCGAATGGGCTCTGAGTCAATAGCCCATGAGGCCGAAGGCCGAATGGGCTATTGACTCAGAGGCCATGAGGGCGAGAGGAATAATTGTTTTAGTCAAATCACACTAGTAGGTCAATTGGTATTGCCAAAAAATGTTTTTGTTCTGGTCATTTGCCATTTTCTGGCTTTCAAATCCGACACTTTTCGCTACTAGTAGGCTATAACTTATAGCCTACTAGTAGCTCAACCAATCAGAACGCAGCATTGATAATAGACCACTAGTGTGATTTGACTAATACGTGATAGATGATGAGTAGCGGAGTCAATCAGATTGCAGGATTCATGATAGTAATTTCATACCTGATATTAGTAGAAACCCATTGGCATACTGAGTGCACATTTACATTGTAAACAATCAAAAGGTAAACGTTGCTTAAAAATAACCAAAACAGTAAGCTGATATCCCTGCAAAGTAGAAGATTGTAACTTTACCAGATGGTAGAAGCCAGTGACTGGCAGCTGAGATATCATCTTCAAGTTCCTCATTACCAGGACCGTCTTCATGAAGCTGGTATACATGAATAGCAAGTTTGCAATTATGCAGGTCTATGGCCTGAAAACAGGATTAAAATATTATCCATTAGGGCCCTTGTAGCCTCAAATTGTGGGGTCCATAATTTTTTATGAAGCTGGTATACATCATGAATATCAAACTTGCAGTTATGAGGATCTAGCACACTATTGCCTATGACATGAAGAAAGGGTTCAAAATTAGAGCATTAAACTTTTGGTTTGGTTCATCATGATGCCTCTTAAGTGTTTAGTTACCAAAACATCAATATTTTTCACAGTAGGTGAAATCCTGCACCAACCACTAAAATTTAATACAGACCATACTGCCATTAGCAAACCCTTTATAATTCATAAATCAAACTGTGGGGTCTCACCTTTCGTTCCATAATTAATTCAGTATCGCAAACTGAAATTGTTTTGACATTCTCTTGTAAGAACTGACTTTCAAAATGATTGAATGAGGTATCCCCATAGACTGTATGGACTTGCATCAGGAATTGATCCACAAAATCCTTAACATCCTTGGGCAAAGCAGTGCTGAATTCAAAATACATGATTCAGGAAAAATGTAATGAAAATCTAACCAAAAGTAAAGGGCATTGATTTTTTAGTGGACAGGACAATCATGCCTCCCTCTAATCTCTCTGAACTGGAAATTCCTGAGACATCAGGGGAGGGAATCCCAATAATTTTGAACACCTTTTGCCTGCACAAGATTTGAGTATCACGACTATGCTAGCAAGCAAGCACCGCAAAGTAAAACTCTCTTGTGGGCACAGAGCATTTTGATTAACCATTTTAAAGGAGCCCTCTTCCTCAGGTTAAAGTTATGGGAGGATATGAGATTCTGAGCTGCAAATAATGTTAAAATGTCATTGTGTAATTTTTAATCGACCCACAAAAATCCTTGATAACTAATACCAAATGTAAATTCCCGACCCCCTTCATTACCCCCAAGTACCCCCTGCCCCTGTATGGGAATGAAAATCAAATGGCAAAGATAGCTTCAATCGATCGACTTCAGGTCTCCTTTGATATGCCACATTGCCACTGGATTCTTCAACTGTTTTCTCTATATTTAGATTGTGATCCACGTCTATTTCAACTATCGCATGTACTGATAGATAGTTGAATATCTGACAAAAATCGATCTGATATAGACAAACCTGCATGGCTGTAGACAAACTTCAACATGAACAATTGGCGCATCAGAAAGCGGCAGAGCATCACTCAGCTTTCCAACTTCGTCCATTGCTAACTAACAACTAAAACGACCAAAGCAGTCTTCTTCTTTTAAACTATTCCATGATTAATCTTCACATTTACAATCGACGAAGGAAACTCTTTCTCCGATAACTTTCAAAATTGAGCGCCAAGTTTACATGAGCCCGCATTATTCAGTTTGCGGTTGTCGATCTGCGCATGCCCAGTTTACAGCCGCAAAGAAGAGGAAGACTGGGCACCAAATGTTTCCGCCATTTTTGAATGTTTGTTTTGAAGAAAACCTGACAATTTTTCGCCAATATTTCCAATTTAACATGACTTTGCCTCCAGAGAAAGTACACGAGCTTAAACAAATAATTCACAATCATATGGCCCATGCCACAGTACATTCCAGGATAAAAAGCTGCGTTGAGGACTCATTTGTTGGCGACGAGAGAGAAATAGACGAGAGAAGTTTGTTGAACGCTTTGAAAGAGAGGGGTATTGTTGATGAGGTTCTGAAGTCCTTGAGGTTTGAAGGTTTGGAGAGAGAACCGCGGAGGCCAAAATCACCGAGCAGAAGGGTAAAGGAGATGAAGACAGAAGAACCAACTAGAGGTTTGTTGAAATGATTTTAAATAAATGCGTGGAAGGTGGAATAAATATTTTCATATTATGGAACACTTCTCAGCCATTTTGGCATTAATGGTGGAATGATAATATTTATTCCTTCATTTCATGTAAATAAAGCTACCAGGACAGGTCAGGAGCCAGGCTTTATGAACGGGGTTCCACGCTAATATTACAGTATGTCTGTCTGTCTCTGTGCCGTGTCAGATGCTGACATTGGAAACTATTATATATAACCATTAGATTCTTTCCGACCTTACTTATGCTTGATAAATATGTATCATAATATGTATTACCCTCCCATAAAACCTCCTTGATATACAAAACAAAAATGTGTGCTCTAATTAAGCTGGCAAGCCATGCATGATAATTTGATTACAGTACGCATGTACAATTTATGTCTGCTTTGAGCATGTTTGGTGCCATATGTTAATGTTACATTATTATTTGTGTTGAATTATAGTTGGCGTGGATCCGACCAAGAGGTACCTATATGTACAGGTGCTAGGAGGCAAGGCATTTCTGGAGCACCTACAGGATCCAGAGCCTTTACCAGGAAGGATCACTTCAACATTCACCCTTCACATTCACTTCAGAGGCCAGAGGTTCAGATCAAGAGCAGTACCTTGTGCTTGTGAACCAGATCTCAATGAAGGTACAGTGGAACCTACAATCAGCGACAAAAGTAGTTGAGAATTTTCCTTCGAAAATGCTTTTCTCCATTTCAACTGAGTAAGCGATGTCTTCTTGGCTTTCATTCCCTCTCCCCCTTATTCAATGTTGAAGCCCAACCACTAGCGCGTTTGACAAAACAACATTGAGTTGGGGGGAGGGGTTTTAACGAGAAGGGTAGCGGTTTATTTTATGGAAACACATCACTTTTTAGTATGGCGATCTGTAACGATTGTAGACATAAAATTCTCAACAATTTTGTCGGTGATTGTAGATATAGTAAAGACCAATAAAGGACCACTAAATCGCTTTGTTATTAGACTGCTTGCAGTCCCTTATTTGGTGAACGTCTGTAACAAGAGAAAAGTATTTGTTATGGGGGATTGTGCACTTTTATTCACTTCCAGTCATGTGAAATGCAAACAATCACCAGATAAGGGACTGCAAGCAGTCTACTTTCATGTTATTAAAGAACAGATTTCACATATTGATTGACTGGCTAGTGGAACCTACAATCAAAGTGATTACAACATTTCCAAATAAGACCTATAGGAAGATTGCAAAGTGATTAGTAATACCAAATTTCTCAAACAGATACAAACACCACTCTATTAGTATACAGGGTTGTGTCCAGAAGATTTGTTTATGTTCTAGTGTTAACACAACAGGTATTACACAGTATTCCTCAAATGAGCAAGAATGTGAAAAGGAGATGAACAAATTTTCAGATGATGATAATGCTGATGGTTGTAGTAGTGACAAATGTCAAGTATCTTGAAAACTAATTAATAATGATGGGCAATTTTGTTTCCACCAAGGCTTTCTTCTCGAACTCCAGAAGGACAAGAGCAAAATGGCTGATGCGTCAACTCTCCTGTCTAGTTCTGACACCATACATCTAGTTCTCATTAAGACAGATCCTGCTGGTGATGCAACTCTGATAGGCTCTCACTACCTTCAGTGGCGTAGTATGCTCTTTAACCCAACCGGACGCATGACATGTTCAGTTGAGATCAATGGAGTTGGAACAGAAGCAAAAGTACCCATAGGGATACTTGATGTGAAATTTGAAATGATACCAAGACTCCCTCAGGTATATAGTACAAGTGAGGGGCCAGTTCAGACATACCAAAATCCTCAAGCCCAAAAGACTTCCCCAAACAGATTTACAGTTTTACCTTAAAACACATATTATTATGAAGTATTATATATATTATTATTTGTTAGCAGGTAAAAAAGAAACAGAATACTAATTGAAATTGTAAAACAAACTTTTCAAGCCCAAGAATTCTATAAATGGGAAATGGGTCCCATGATCCTTTATCCTTTCCTATCGGATTTTACGCTCCTGGCAAAAAGAAAAAATGGGAAATTTTGACAAATTTTAGCCATTGTGTTTAGAACAATCTTTGAGTGAAAATTTGGTAGATTTTTTTCATGTTGGTTTACTTTTTAAATGTGCTTGTTTTGTTGCAAAGTAGTCAAGTTTCTCGCTCTCTGATTGGCCGAAAAATAACGGCCAAAATTAAATTGTACGAGTTGTTTTTAAAATTTTTAAAGCCCTGTTGTACACTTTTCAGATCCTGACAGAAGAAGTCATCAAAGCCCAGATCAGTTTGGAACATAATAGAATAGCTGAAAGGGAACGGCTGTTCCTTGTATATGCTAAGCAATGGTGGCGAGAGTTCCTTCAAATCCGCCCATCTCATGCAAATAGGCTGGTCAAAATATTTGCTCAAGATGAGTGTGCTACTAACAGGTAAGAGGCTGATGCACTGGCAGATCTATACTATAGCAAGAGTTAACAAACACCCACTCAAATTCAAACAATTTGAATGTTTCATTCATCTGATAAGTTTGGGTTAGTGGTGGTGCTTCAGTGTTATGCTTCCTGATTTCTAAAGATTCTTTGTTGCTCCCAACAGACCTGTTTGCTCATTTGTTTGCCCCCTGAGAGCAGGAAGGCTGCTTGACAGTCCTCGTCAATCAGCAAGGTTTGTTAGCCTCCTGGGTTATGAGCACACCCCGTCACTTGGTGGTGGGAGGGCAGAGATGTGGAGCAGCCTCCATGCATTACTATGTAAAGGAAAAGGGGTGAGCTAGTGTAGTGTATCAGCACTCTAGTATCACATAACGGATGACGTGATTGCTTATGATTATTTGTAGTACCATATAAGGTCATGGCGTATGCCATAAGCTGTAGATATGTAATTAAAGATCAGTCTATATTCACGAACCAAAGCGTGTGGTTGTGTTCACTTTATGCGAGCGAGAGATATACTAAATTGGCGACGAGCGATTCGGGATGGCACAGCAGATGGTGCAGAGCGTCCCTGTCCCAACTTACACTGGAGTTGGGGACATCGAGAGCTATTTAGAGCGGCTTGAATGCTTTTGTGATTTGATGGAAACTCCAGAGGGGAGCAAGGTTGCGCTTCTCCTCTGTGGACTAACTGCGGGGCAGTACGAGACACTCAGGGATTTAGTGTCGCCAGCAGTGCCCAAATCGTTGGCATTCAAGGATCTGAAGGCCAAGCTAATCGAACATTATGGTTCGGTGCGCAATACGCGATTGGAGAGGGCGAAATTTCGCGCACTTAAACGGGGAGAGAACGAAAGTGTAGCGGCATTCGAGGTGAGATTGCGAAATGCAATTCGACACTGTGGATTTACCGGAACAATCTTGAACGAGAACCTTGTGGAACAGTTTATCTCTGGGATAAATCACAGTGGAATCGAAAGGAAACTTCTGCAAAAGGGGAGTGATTTAACTTTGGCTGAGGCGGTTCAGCTAGCGAACGCTTTTCTGTTGCTTGACGATTCAACACGTGGTGGGAAAGTCGACACACCCCCGATGACTCAGAGTGGAATTTCCCATGTGAAAACAGCAACAGAGTGTTATCGCTGCGGTAAAACCGGACACCGATCCACCGACAAAATCTGTAAGGCAGTGGGGAGGAAATGTAATGACTGTGGAGCGGTAGGACATTTCGCGAAGTCGAAATACTGCAAGGGGGAAAAGACTCAAACTCCTACTGTGCGTGGACGAGGACGTGGCCGTTCGCGAGGAAGGGGCGGAACGCAATATGAGATAACTGAAGAGCCTGCTGAAGAGAAACCAGATCAGGACAGTGGGGTTACCCATTTATTTTCTGTTGAGGAGATTAGGCAGCTCAAAGAGACTCCTACGTGTGAGGCGATAGTCGGGGGAAAGAGTTTTCCATTTATTATAGATTCCGGTGCTGCGGCAAATATTGTTTCTAGTAAGCTTTATGAGGAAATTAAGAGCAATATTTCGCTAAAGAAAACTAGCAAGAAATTGTATGCTTTTGGTCAACAAGACGCGCTTAAGCTGAAAGGCGAGTTTGAAACGGAAGTTAGTATCCGTAACCGGAAATGTCTTGCGGTATTTTATGTTTTTGATGGCAATGCATCGGTTAGTAATTTGATTAGTCATAACACCGCTAAGAAGCTACAATTATTACATGTAAATTCAGTTTCGGAACAACAATGTAACACTAGCCTAGAGTCGGAAATTAAGTCTAATTTTCCAGAGTGCTTTTCAGGGGTGGGCAAACTCAAAGGGAGTAAGGTTAAGATACATATTGATGATAAGGTGGAACCGGTTGCTCAGCCAGTGAGACGATTACCGTTTGGTTATCGAGACAAGGTGGCGGATCTCCTGGAAAGATTGCAAGCAGAGGATATTATTGAACCAGTTGAAGGGGTAGCATCGAGATGGGTAAGTCCGATTGTAATAATTCCTAAGGCGAATGACGAAATCAGGATGTGTATTGATCTGAGGAAAGTTAACCAGGCAGTTATTCGTGAGAGGTATCCCATTCCAACAATGCAGGAAATGTTAGTTGAGCTTAATGGTGCTACTGTTTTCTCAAAGTTAGACCTTAAGCAGGGATTCTTTCAGCTAGAATTGGAGGAAGAGTCACGAGATGTGACCACATTTATAACCCATGTAGGATTATTTCGTATGAAGAGGTTAGGTATGGGAATTTCCAGTGCACCAGAGGTATTTCAGTATACAGTGCAGAAGGTGTTAGTTGGATTGCCAGGAGTGCTAAATTTAGCAGATGATATTATGGTATTTGGTAGAGATCAGGCTGAACACAAGAGTAGACTAGTTAGTGTCATGAATAGATTGTCAGAGAGTGGGTTAACACTTAATCCAGAGAAGTGTCAGTTTGGTTTATCTTCTGTTACGTTTCTAGGACATGTAATTTCAGACAATGGTATAGCTGCAGACCCAGGCAAGGTAGAATCTATAGTTAAAGCCAGAGCGCCAGGTAATGTAACAGAGTTACGCGGTTTCTTAGGTTTAGTGCAATATGTAGGCCGCTATATACCAGATTTAGCCACACTTTCCGCACCATTAAGGGAATTGACCAGGAAGTCAGTGACATTTGAGTGGAACCAGAGACAGGAAGATAGTTTTCAGGCTATCAAGCGTATGATGAGCGCTAGTGAAACCCTAGCTTATTTTGATAGGGAGGCAGAGACCACGGTAGTTGCAGATGCCAGTCCCGTAGGGCTAGGAGCTGTTTTAATTCAGAGACAGGGAGGAACCGAGAAGGTAGTTGCTTATGGACACCGTAGTTTGTCAGATGTTGAAAGTAGGTATTCCCAGACAGAGAGGGAAGCTTTGTCTTTAGTGTGGGCATGTGAGCATTTTAGATTATATCTATTAGGAACACAGTTTACGTTAATCACAGACCACAAGCCACTTACGCACATATTTAACAATGCTAATGCTAAGTCCACACCCAGATTAGAGAGGTGGAGTTTAAGATTAGCACCTTATAATTTTAGGATAGTCTATAGGCCAGGTGAGTCTAATATCGCAGACCCTATGTCTAGGTTGAGTTGCAGGGACAGTGTAGGTTTCCCTGTAGGGGATGATACTAGGGAATACATTTCCATGATTGTTCAGGAGGCAGTGCCAGAAGCTATGTCGTGGCAGGAAATTAAATCCAGTTCAGATGAATGTGAGATTGTACAAGTAGTGAAGGAGGCAATTAGGACAGGAAGATGGGAGAAATGTTCAACAAGTGTCAAAGCAGTCAGGACGGAACTTAGCGAGAGTGATGGTGTAATTCTGAGAGGGAAAAGGATATTTATTCCACCAAGTTTACAAGACAGAGTTTTAATGCTAGCTCATGAAGGACACCAGGGAATTGTTAAGTGTAAGCAACGTCTAAGGAGCACGGTGTGGTGGGTAGGCATTGATAAGGACATAGAGAAGTTGTGTAAGTCTTGTGAGTCTTGCCAGTTAGTGTCTAGTTATGATCGGCCAGTTCCCATAGTAACAACAGAGATGCCGACATCACCCTGGAAGTTTTGTAGTACAGATTTGTTAGGCCCACTTCCAGATGGCCGTTACGTTATTGTGATAATTGATTATTTTAGTAGATACTTTGAGGCAGCATTGCTTAGATCTACAAAGACAGGGCCAGTTATAGATTTTCTGGATGCTATTTTTACAAGATTTGGCTTCCCAGAAGCCCTTAGGTCAGACAATGGGCCACAGTTTATTTCACATGAGTTTCAGGCATACCTTAAAAGCAATGGTATTAAGTGGGTGCCAACCATTCCGTTGTGGCCACAGGCCAATGGTCTTGTAGAGAGGACTAACAGAACCATAGAGAAGATACTCACTATAGCCACGGTAGAGAAAAAGGACCTTCAGAAAGAGTTTAGGAAGTTTCTATTGGCATATAGGTCAACTCCGCATACAAGTACTGGGTGTACTCCGTTTTCTCTTATGTTCGGTAGAGAGATGAGGACAAAGCTACCACAGCTAGATTATACAGCTGCCAACCCAGAAGTGGCAAGAGAAAGAGATATGGAGTATAAGTTAAAGATGAAAGACTATGCAGACCAGAAGGCAGTTGATAGCAATATTCAGGAGGGGGATACAGTAGTGATGCGGAATGAGACGAAAGGTAAGTTACAGCCGAATTTCCGGCCAGAGAAATACAGGGTAATCAATCTTAATGGTTCAGACATGATCGTCCAGTCAAATGAGACAGGAAATACAGTTAGGCGGAATGTTCAATTCGCAAAGAAAATGCCTGAACAAATCGACAATGAAGTGCTCCCCTCAGCTCAGGCAGAACAAGAGGTTCCCATGACAACCGAGGCTACTAATGAGACACCAGCAGAAGGAGTCACTACGAGTGAGGATACCATGGCAACCCCAAGTGCAGCCAGTGAAGTGCGTCGTAGCAGTCGAGTGCGTCAACAACCTGTAAGGCTTGCTGACTACCTTGTCAAGTACTGAGATATCGTTCTTGCTCCTGAGTTAACCAATGTTCTGTTCTTTTCATTTAAAAGGGGAGAGATGTAGTGTATCAGCACTCTAGTATCACATAACGGATGACGTGATTGCTTATGATTATTTGTAGTACCATATAAGGTCATGGCGTATGCCATAAGCTGTAGATATGTAATTAAAGATCAGTCTATATTCACGAACCAAAGCGTGTGGTTGTGTTCACTTTATGCGAGCGAGAGATATACTAAAGCTAGTACAACATTTGTACTTGCCTGTTGGTTGGAATGACTAATTCCAGCTATAAGCTTACATGCTCTATTTTCTTTAGAAGTGGCTTTGGAATGTAACACAACTACCAAGATGCAAAGCGTGCACACTACGCACCCGGTTCATGTTATCATGAATCCTGTAATCTGATTGGCTCTGCTACTCTTTATCTATCACATAGTGAGTAGCAAAAAGCTACAGTAAAACTCTAAAACCATGAAAATAATTACGTTTTAGCAACAAATCGAAGGTAGTGTGCTCGTGGGTTTCTACTTAAACAATTAGACTACTAATTCTCGCTTTCTATGAGTCAAATAGTGAACTCGGCGCTACGTGCCTCATTTAACTAGAGCAGATTTCGTATGACTGAAAAGTGCCGCGGTAAAGTTGTGCAGCGATGCGACCGTGAGTGTGCCATGACTATGCGATTTCATTCCGTATCTACTGCAGCCCAGGTTCTGTGCCGCGACTTTTCACAGTCAAACAAAATCTGCTCTATCTATCATCCCATAGAAAACTCGAACTCTAATTGTTAAATAGCATGTGGCCATGGCAAGAACAATAGCTATAGACTGTAGACCCTGTAGAGGTTACTGGTTACACATAGGCTTTACGTTATGGCTCCATATTAACCAAGATATTTTACGGAATGCAAACATTTTGAAACTAACATTTATGTTATTTTATTGAATTTGCTGAGGGCCGGGAAATCCTCCCAGAGCGAGGCTCCAATTATGAGGTTCCCTTAGTCAGTGTCCCTGCACTGAGGATGGGCAACTTCCGATGTCCTCGTGGTTCTTTAATGTCCCTCTGGTTCAGGTTCATGTAGTGCATGTGAGATATGTTCATGGTCAGCATTCAAGCTATTAAATATTTATTGCCTACTCCCTTGTTCTAGGACTGTGAGGACCATTCCACTTTGCTGTGTAGTCTTCTGATAGGGTTCGGTCTTAATGCATATGTGTGTGTGGGTACCAAGGCCAAGGGCGTGGCCCACGCGTGGGTGGTCACTATCAGTCCAGATGGCCAGGCTACTTTCTGGGAAAGCCTTACAGCTCACAGGTTAGGAGTACTTAGACGTGTTGAATCTCGGGTTATAGTAAACTAAGATAATGTCCAAACTAAGAGAATGTCCAGGAATCGTCCCTTCTCCAACTTTGTATTCAATTTTTTTTTAACAGGGCCCTGGAGCCTGTTTCTCGAAACACCCGAGAATTCTCCATTCTCGAGCCCAGAGCTCCCCGGCTCGTCTCCTCGCGGGGGAGGCTCTGGGGACAGCCATTGACACATGATACAAAGCCGAGATTTGATACATAGCCGTTGAGAGTAACAATTTTCTGTGCATGCCCCAATGTTCAAAATCAGCCAATCAGTGAAGGCCCTCAAATGGCTGTCCCCAGAGCCTCCTGCGAGCAGGGGAGTTCTGGGTACGAGAATGAGAATTCTCAGACCCGAAAAGTTGGTTTTGCAATTTTAACGCATTGAGTTTTCCATTTTTTTTTTTCCACTTACCTGATGATTTTAATAGATCTAGAACTTCCTTAGTCCGGCAGATGAGGACTAACTTCCTTTGTCCGACTACGCGGTTTCATTCCGTATCAACGGCAGGCCAAGTTCCGTACCGCCACCGCGACAGTACCGCGCCGTGTCACGGCACTTTTCACAGTCATACGAAATCTGCTCTATACCAAGCCTAATCCTTGATTATTTTGTCATCGCTAGGTATATCCATAACCCCATCAATCCCGATGACCCACCCCTTGACAAGCAGCAGCCACGCCCTGCACACCCCTACCGCACAGTGGGATGTGTGTTCAACCACAAGGAGTTTTATGCCAACAGTCAGGTACTTATGTCCCATTTGAGTTCGTTAGCCAATCCGCAACGAGATGTACTGTCCTGATGTAATATGATAGCAAACCTATTTTGAGCAGATTTGCTATAACTGTGAACAAGTAACGGCGAGTTTGAGCGTAGCATGTTGATTGAATGATCAACCATTTCGCGTGTTGTGATTGGCTAAATAGTTCCGTGCCGTGTCCTCGCCGTAACCGTATCGTGCCGTTCCTAAGCATTTTGATTGGTTGATCAGTCATTTCGCGTGTTGTGATTGGCTAAATAGTTCCGTGCCGTGTCCTCGCCGTAACTGTATCGTGCCGTTCCTAAGCATTTTGATTGGTCGATCAGTCATTTCGCGTGTTGTGATTGGCTAAATAGTTCCGTGCCGTGTCCTCGCCGTAACCTTATCGTGCCGTTCCTAAGCATTTTGATTGGTTGATCAGTCATTTCGCGTGTTGTGATTGGCTAAATGGTTCCGTGTCGTGTCCTCGCCGTAACCGTATCGTGCCGTTCCTAAGCTTTTTGATTGGTTGATCAGTCATTTTGCGTGTTGTGATTGGCTAAATAGTTCCGTGCCGTGTCCTCGCCGTAACCGTATCGTGCCGTTCCTAAGCATTTTGATTGGTTGATCAGTCATTTCGCGTGTTGTGATTGGCTAAATAGTTCCGTGCCGTGTCCTCGCCGTAACTGTATCGTGCCGTTCCTAAGCATTTTGATTGGTCGATCAGTCATTTCGCGTGTTGTGATTGGCTAAATAGTTCCGTGCCGTGTCCTCGCCGTAACCTTATCGTGCCGTTCCTAAGCATTTTGATTGGTTGATCAGTCATTTCGCGTGTTGTGATTGGCTAAATCGTTCCGTGTCGTGTCCTCGCCGTAACCGTATCGTGCCGTTCCTAAGCTTTTTGATTGGTTGATCAGTCATTTTGCGTGTTGTGATTGGCTAAATAGTTCCGTGCCGTGTCCTCGCCGTAACCGTATCGTGCCGTTCCTAAGCATTTTGATTGGTTGATCAGTCATTTCGCGTGTTGTGATTGGCTAAATAGTTCCGTGCCGTGTCCTCGCCGTAACCGTATCGTGCCGTTCCTAAGCATTTTGATTGGTTGATCAGTCATTTCGCGTGTTGTGATTGGCTAAATAGTTCCGTGCCGTGTCCTCGCCGTAACCGTATCGTGCCGTTCCTAAGCATTTTGATTGGTTGATCAACCATTTCGCGTGATGTGATTGGCTGAATGTTCACGAGAACGTGAGATTCATTTCCGTGCCGTGATCGTTCCGTGTTTCGTGCCTTTTCACAGTCACGCAAAATCTGCTCTATAGGTTAAATTATAATAAAGCTACGATATAACGCGCGCTCTGATTGGTCCAAATCTATGCTCTATTACACCGATAAAATAATGGTTCTCCCCCGCTTTATCATAAAAGCATTAGAGCACAACTTCCTATGACTTTATAGGCAAATAGAGCACTTGTGATGTTGGGAGAGTTACTCGAAATGTTTTAAATCACCGTTCTCGTGTCTCTCTCGACATTACGCGTGCTCTATTGCGCCGATAAAGTCATAGAAAGTTGTGCTCTAATGCTTAAGTATAGATGGGGGTGATTACTGGATGAAATGAATTCGCCAAAATAAATTCATTTGACTAAGGGCGTTAGGCCTGAAGCCAGCCGTTCTCAATGATCCTGAATGACCCCGTTTCCCAAGTAATTACTGTGCAGGTGCAGATAATATAATAACGCAGGGTGAATTTCATATACTTTTAGCGAAGTGCATAATAGTTAACAATTATTTCTCGAGCCCGAATGGACTCTGAGGCAATAGTCCATGAGGCCGAAGGCTATTGACTCAGAGGAGGGTGAGAGGAATAATTGTTTTATACCATGCCCAAAATCGGAAATGGGAATTTTGTTTTTTGTTTTAGCCAAATCACACTAGTAGACCAATTTGTAGAGCCAAAAACGTTTTCTGGTCTGGTCATTTGCCATTTTCTGGCTTTCAAATCCACACTTTTCGCTACTAGTAGGCTATAACATATAGCCTACTAGTAGCTCAACCAATCAGAACGCAGCATTGACAATAGACCAAGTGTGATTTGACTAATACATAATAATATGTTCTTGCTTGTGTAATAATGTAGCCCACAGACGTCGTAGAGTGCTGTCAGTTTGAGCTCCATAACGAAGCCCTTTGGAAAGCCATGAGCGAGGAGGCCATCAAGTCCATATGCGGGCCTAAGCTATTGGTGAGTTTTTGTTGGGGAGTTGGTCGAAAGCCATGCAATTTCGGAGTCTCTTTCGTGGACACTAATGGGCATAAAACCATTCCGTGTCTCTTTGTACAATGAGCAATCCTCTCAAAGTTAGGTGCAGAAACACACACACACACAAATGAATATGCATAGGTGTAATTTTAGGTTTAAAAACCCGTATCGGGTTCAGTTTCAGTTTCATTCATTGCTGACGTTACCACTGTTTCTGCTGTTGCGTCCACAGCCTCCCGTGCCTCCCCTCCCTCCCTTGTTTCCGTCTACTGTTGACGCCGCGCTGGTCAGTAACGACATAGAACACGAACTTCGAGGCTTGGTGGCTGATTATAGAAGGGTTTGTACTTTTATCCATATTTTTGTATTACTTTATGAATTTTGCGTCATTCGCGGGAAACAGACCATGTTCATAGACAATGGTGGAAAGGGCCGAGTACCCCTCCCTCCAGATCTGCTCATCTCTTCGTAATGGTAAAACGGCCAAATTTTGATGGCATTTTTCTTACCTAGGGCCCAAAAAACTTTTGTTATGCACTAAGAACCCCCTCCCCCAGCTTTTTACCCTGCTTCGGGCCTGCAGTAGACTGCTTGCCGTACTTTCTAAGTAAACACATATTTGGCCACACGTTTCTCGAAACACTAAAACAATCTGTCTTAAAAGGGAAATTAGCATATCTTCATTTCACCTATTCCTGCTTGCTAGCTATTAAACAAATTTGCTACGGCTATGATTAACAATTATTCCTCGAGCCTGAATGGGCTCTGAATGAGGGAGAGAGGAATAATTATTTTAGTCAAATCACACTAGTAGGTCAATTTGTATTGCCCAAAAAATGTTTTTGTTCTGGTCATTTGCCATTTTCTGGCTTTCAAATCCGACACTTTTCGCTACTAGTAGGCTATAACGGGCGTAGCCAGCACTTATGAGAGGGGGGTTCCAAAATTCAAAAAATAAAAAACTCCACATAGTTCTCGGGGAAAAACTAGCGTTTGAAGCAATTTGCTACATTTTATTAGAGCTTTTATTTGTTGTCTATTAAATATTTACAATTTTAGTAGTAAGTCGGTCCAGAACAGAGGCGAGGAGGGGTTCCGCTGCCGGAGAGGGGGGGTTCCGGAACCCCTGGAACCCCCCCCCCCCCCCCCCCCCCTGGCTACGCCCCTGTATAACTTATAGCCTACTAGTAGCTCAACCAATCAGAACGCAGCATTGATAATAGACCACTAGTGTGATTTCACTAATAGTATTTATTCTGGCGATGATGATGATGATGATGATGATGGTGATATTTTCTCAGGATCTTGGCCTCACCACCTGTTGGGACGACGAGCTCTCCTATATCCTGACACCCGCGCTTGTCTCATACGAGCTTGAGCACTCAACCGGTATTTCTGTCGGTAACGAGGAGTTCCAACAGGCCATCCGCCACGCTGTACCGGACGGACACACATTCAAGGGCTTCCCGATACAATTCGTGCATCGGAACGCACGGCGGGCGTTTGCCACGTGTCTAAGGTTGGTTTCCATGATATTCAGTAAAAACCCGCATATCAGAACCTAGGATTTTCGATTTCACATTTCAGTCGAAATGTGACCATTGACAAACATTGTACTACTAAGATATTATGGTTTAGTACTTGTATTTTAACATTTTGAAACAATAACATACAGAGCAAAACGCGGCCACAGCCTCCTATATCGACGGGTTATGTAATTATGTTTATCACACAGAGGACCAATGATAGATCCTATGGTACCCCACACCTTAGTACTTGTGGGGTGGACAAAAATCCATTAACATTACATGTTTGCTGTCTTTGAGAAAGATAACGATTAAACCAAGTCAGCGCTTTCCTAATTTTGACCATAACCCCCGCCCTCTTTCTGAAATTTTTGAATCCGCCTCTAGGTGAAGCGCGGAATACAATGCGAGTCTTTGGTTAAGTGACCACCAAGCAATGCCGCCCGACGACCAAAGACCAATAATCCCAAAGCAACCTTTTCTGAAATAGATATATGCGAGGTGGCGAGCTCTATGCAAATGTAATTATCGTGCCCAGAGCTCCCCGGCTCGTCACCTCGCGGGGGCATTCTCTTACCCAGAGCTCCCCGGCTCGTCTCCTCGCGGGGGAGGCTCTGGTGACAGCCACTGACGCATGCGCAAAAGAAAATGGTGGTTTTATGGCCTTACAATTACTTTTAGGGCGTTCAAGTCGAAAGCATAGGTTGAAAAGACGACTAGGAAACGAATGCCAATTTTGACAGATACGTTTTTATAAAGCGAGATTAAGCTACTTTTATGTACGCGTGCCAATCAGCGAAGGCCCTCAAATGGATGTCACCAGAGCCTCCCCTGCGAGGCGACGAGCCGGGGGAGCTCTGCGTTCGAGAATGTGCAAATGTAAAACGCGCGTGCGATTTTTAAACTATTGAGCCCATTCTCGTGTTTCCAGATCACCGGTTTGCGAAGAGATCGTAAGCTGTCGAGGAGACTTGGTGCGACTCGCAGTGCGCGTGCGCGTCTTCACCTACCCCGAGTGCGCATGCGCTACATGGATCATGTTCGCTGTGAAGTACAAGTCCGTGTTATAGCACAGGTATCCCATCGCCACATCAAGTGCAAGTAGGCATCTTATTATATTGTATATTTATTCGTATGTACAGAACTTAGAAATTTTACGAACATGTATCATAGGGAAGCCTGAATTAATAAATAATTGCAAAAAACATTCAAAAACCCGTATTACGATGATCACAGGTCCTCTGGGCCCAACATTTACTTTTTTCGGGATGTGCCATTGGCGCCTAAAAAATTCTAGTCACCAAATAGTGAAGTTTGGTCGCCAAAATAGAAATCTGGTCGCCATCTTTTTCTCCCAAATTAATGCTGTTGACAGCTAATATTTTTAAGCTTACTAATTGGAAACTAGGTTGAAATCTAAATATGTTCGCAATGTTGGGCCCTAGTCGCTGAAATATTACGGGAGATGTTGTAATTCCGAATGGAAGGTCGGTATACAGGAAGAGTCTATACGAAGCAAACAAATTCTGTAAAAGCCGTCACTTCTAGTCGAGGCTGAGTACTTCGACTCTGTGAGTATCCTTTGTCCAAAACGTTTCTGCACGCCAATCTCTGTTGAAGAAAACCTTCCTAAAAGTTCATATTTCTCTTTCGAAAGACATTCCCGCGCGCCTAAAAAATCCTGATTCTGGATTTTCCGCTACCTCTTCAGAAATAATTTATAATATTATCCCATCTCACCCACCCACACCCACACGGCACACAACTTCACGTTGAACCTACTACATATACTCATTTCGCCGTCATTCATATATCAAAACTTTCCACGCTCCCAGTGGACTATAGCTCAGCTGGTAGAGCGTTGGCTCATGAAAGTCAAGGGTCGTGGGTTGGAATCCCACTGGAGCTTTTCTTTGTAAATTACGAATGAACTAATTCCTGTGACTCCGTGGTGATTCGGTAGTATTTCTCTTCAGGTGGTATTGTCGGGAAAAATACTTACTGAGGCCGTAACGCCGCCATTAGCATCTCATCATAACTTCACAATTTATCTCATATTCACATTTGCTACACGGCACACAACTTCACGTTGAACCTACTACATCCCGCCCAATTCATAATAAACTCTGCAATATGGATTTTTGTTGATTTGCTTTGAGGTAAGTAGTTTTTCGCATTATTAAGTTATTCTATTCTTTTGTAATACATTTTTTATGGCTATGTATAGAGTTTGTCCGCTCTCTAGTGGTCCGTTTCAGTAAAGTACTGCATTGCTGGATGCGGCTCGAATCTCCTTCCGTCTCTTCCTCTCTCCCTGACATAAAAAGTCCCATGGGGTCGCACAGCACGAGAGCTTTGTGGCCTGAACCTCTCGTGTATTTGCGTCTCGTAGTTCATGAAGGGCATCACATTGGAAGGCTGGGGAAGGGTAGAGAAGGGTTATGTAGGCTAGTGAAGGGTTATGTAGGCTGGGGAAGGGTAGAGAAGGGTTATGTAGGCTAGTGAAGGGTTATGTAGGCTGGGGAAGGGTAGAGAAGGGTTATGTAGGCTAGTGAAGGGTTATGTAGGCTGGGGAAGGGTAGAGAAGGGTTATGTAGGCTAGTGAAGTGTAGAGAAGGGTTATGTGGGCTGGGAAAGGGTAGAGAAGGGTTATGAAGCTATTGGAGGGTAGGCTGATTTAAAGGTAGCGAAGGGTTATGTAGGCTGGGTAAAGGAAGAGAAGGGTTATGTAGACTAGTGAAGGTTAGAGAAGGATTAAGTAGGATAGTGAAGGGTAGAGAAGGGAGGCTGTGAAGGATAGATCAGGCCTGTGAAGGCCGTTAAAGGGCAGTGAAAGCTGATGAAAGGCGTTTAAAAGCTTGTGAGGCAGAATAGGGAAGACTGTTGAATGGTAGACAAGGGCAATGAAGGGTTGTGAAGGGCAATGAATGGAGGCTGTTGAAAGGATGAAAGAGAGTGAAGGATGTGCGGGTAAATTAAAATACAAAGCAGTATTTTTGGAAATGCGCAGCGTGAAACAACAGTTCTAGCTATAAACTTAATAAAGTGAAAAAATATTTAAAATACCTGATGGTATCGCGGTATACGGTAGAAGATCGCGCCTTCGTGGTAGTACTGTCGCCTGGCAAGTTGATCGTCAAACGTTTCGCTCTCAGGAACAACTCGCACATTCCCGCGCAGGGTCCATAGGCTGCGGCGATCGCTGAACTGCAGAAGCCTTACGAACCTTTTTCTCTTAGAGAGTGTGTGGCGAATTGTATTCTGAGGAACAATGGCTTAGTTTAATTTTTCAGTTGGTTTCATGACGTCACAGAAGCAACATATCCTCATTCCATGTTAATAAAGAGCCCGTGTCAGCCACTCCTTTGTTCGATATTAGAAGACGAATTACGTGTAGAAATTTCTTAATAATCATCTAAAAACAAAGTTTCAGATTTGAATTACCAAATGCAATCGAGAAAATTGCTTTATATACTCTAAATCAGCCGATGGAAATGGATGCTTTCTCCGATTGGTATTATATGTTGCTATGCTGTCAATGCTCGAAGGAAGAGTGGAGGGCAAGGGGCCCCCGGGTAGAAGAAGATGTGGCACGCTGGACTTTGTAAAGCGGCAGGAGGGCTCCTATGAGCGAGTCAAGAGACGGGCTGAGAGTAGGTTTCTGTAGGGTCCAGGCCTGCCTTATGGCAGACCACCAGAGAGAGAGATGCTGTCAAAATGGCGCTGCCCGGGAAAATCTCCCTGCAAGGAGCGGATCCAGGTTTTTGGAAAGGGTGGGCGTTTCTGGTTGAAGAGCCAGATTTGTCAGTAGTCCTTTGTAGACTACCATTGCCGTTTCAAACCATTTTTGTATTGCAAAGGGGGCTGCGTCCGCACCCAACGCTCTTCACTGTATTTGACTGGTAGGGATGACCTTCATATGTTTAATAGTTGACAAAACAAATATTCTTTAGGGTGTCATTTCGCCAGATATTGGCTGAAAACTGCAAAGATTTCGGGTGATCCTAGAACGATAGGTATTTATAAGCCCTGGCTAGACTAAGACACGTGTAGTGCGCAACATTGTAGCCGGACACGTTTGCTTATCGTGTTTCCAAATTTGGCCACCTGAGAAACATTGTTGCGCGCGACAAATTTTGTAGCCGGGACGCAAAAAATGCTTCTCCACCAACGCAGCGAGTTAGGAAAGCAGGGGTCGGTCCAGGAACTTCAGTTTGGGCGGACATTAAAATTGAAAATTGTCATTCGGAAAGGGGGCTTCGCATCCCTCTCGGCCCACTGAAAGCAAATAAAGCGAACCAAGTATATTGAGCTCGTACCTTCCAACAGGCTGTTGAGGGGCAGTTCTGCTGTCCTGCTAATTGTTGGATATTCTCACAAAACCACTGATAAATCTCATGGATTGTCATTGCTTGTATTGGCGACGAGCAAATGGCTTCCGTCAGGAGGTCGCTGTACGACTAGAGAAAACAGACAACGTTCATTTGTGGGTATAGCGGAGGTTTACACAATTATAGTAATAGATAGAACAATTTTAAACAATTTAAGAGGAAATCCATTTGGAGAAGTGAATGTACAGGACTAGCCTGTACGCAGAGAGTAGCTTTTAGGTTGCCGAGTTCGCTTTCGCTTGGCCGCCATCTTGAATTTGTCACAAAATCCTGGCGTATCCAAGCCTTTTGTTTTTGGAAGCCACCCTGGGACTAGGCGCGTGACTCGGCTTGAAAAGCCAATTAGCGACATTATCGCGAGCTAGATATACAAAATAGATAATAGCGGGTAAGCCAGTGCTTCCTTGGCTTACAGGCAGATACGCCACTACTGATTTTTTTATCAATTTCAGTTCACTACCATTTCCCAGTGTTTTGTAAGAATTTTGTAAGAAAATTCGTTTTTCAGTTTTTGGTGTTATTAGCAATGGATGTTGAAAATGGTGCCAGAGAAGTTTGCAATGGTACAAGATCAACTGCTTACCCGAACTGTTAGTGGATCGGCTTCTTAAACAATTACAAAATCCTCACACAGCGAGGCTCCAATTATAAGGTTCCCATAGTGAGTGTAGTGGGTTAGTGAGTTGTGAGACCTGCGCTGAGGATGGGTAAACAACTTCCAACGTCCCCGTGGTTCTTTAATGTCCCTCTCGTTCAAGTTCATGGTGCATGTGAGAGACGGGATCTACGGTTTAACGTCCTTATCCGAGAAGACGCGAAGGGCTAACCATTTGAAGAAGTTAGAGCAATGACAGTTACCTCCTTGATTATTTAGAAAAATGTTGGTCCGGCCGAGCCACGAACCCACGACCTCCCGCACGTCAGACTGACACTACGACAAACTGTACCTTGTCTCCCCATGCCTTGTGATTTATGGACAGATGTCTCGCTGGTGGGCTTCTGCGCGCTGCTGCTACTGGCCTCGCGTTTTCTGCCTCGTCCTTGCTTTCTGGCTCCTGGAATTTAGGCATTAGACACTTCCTTAAAGCGGAGCTCCCACTCGGGTGCGAGGCTTCTTTCAAGGCCTCCAAATGACGCTGTCGATAATTATGATAGCGATGTTTCGCCCCATGTAACGAGAATGCAAGAGCTATTTGGGGCTCGTTTCCAAGAATTCTCGCGGTGCTGAATAATTTGACGCAAACAAAACCGAAAGCAATTCTAAGAAGTGAAATGTGGTGGAGACATTGTCTTGGTACCGCATATTATTCGGGCGGCAAAGGTATTTTCATTTGGAAAATGTCAGCCATTCTTTTTCGAGGAACTCTTTTCGAGAAAATAGTTTTGTCATCCTGGGGTCAATTCTCCAAACTTGGTGTGATTATTGTCAGCTACTCAGGGACAGGGTGCGTACCCTTTTGTAAAGAAACAAATCCAGGGTTTTCAAGGACTTTTCCCGGACTTTATTTATTCATTTATTTATTTAGAGGCTTCTCCACCCTCAAATACAAATTACGTGGACGAACAAATACAGGACGCGGACGTGACGGGGGGGGGGGAAGCGAACCCCTGCGAGGCTTCCCCCAGCCCCCCCCCCCCCCCCCCCAGCACAATAAAGTTAAACGATTAACGATTAACACACGTACTTTTTCCAACAATTTCCAGGACTTTTTCCTTTCACGTGTACCATTTAAATAACGAGCAAACAACGATGTATAATTAACAAAACTAGAACATGCTCATTTGCTGCCAACATCACATATATCCGCCGATTTTATACCCACGGGTTTTTTTGTGTGATCCATTTCCAGGACTTTCCAGGAGTTCAGTAAATTTTGCAGGACTTTCCAGCCCTGGAATTCAAAATTTTCGAATTCAAGCATTTTCCAGGACTCATCGTACGAACCCTAAGGGATTATTGTGAGGGGTGTCAGTTAAAACGTTTAGATCAAGCAACGCGTCTGCTAAGTTCAGAACGAGAGAAGCTCGTGTAATTGAACACAGGCATAAAAAGTATGGTTCAAGGCAGAATTTTCTGAAGTCGTGGTAAATCATGGCGACGTTAGAGCCGACCTAAATTTCCATAAAAACCCAGAGAAATAGAGCATAGCTTTTAGCCAATCAGTACGCTTATATCGTAGCTATATTATAATACACGTTAGACGCCCCCCCCCCCCCCCCCCCCCCCAGACCATACTTACCATTTTTATTCCAGATTCTTCCTCGAGTTGATCGTCTTTTACGAATGCTGGCGATGGCTCTTGACCACTTGTCCCTAAAACAATCCAAAAAACAAAATCGGAAGATCGGAAGATCGGAAAAGGTTAGCTACAATCCAAAAAACAAAATCGGAAGATCGGAAAAGGTTAGCTACAACCCAAAAAACAAAATCGGAAGATCGGAAAAGGTTAGCTACTGGCGCCCGACGAGCCCCAAGCATACACTTGATTTGGAACTTTAAGAATTAGGGTACAACTTACTACCGTACGAGCACGACAATTCCTTTTACAATTTATAGGCGAAGTAGAGCAAGTCCCGGCACGTAGTCCCGGCACAGACGAAATTTCGGTCCGGCTCTAAGAAAATTTAGTACTGCAAAGCCATTTACACAGCGAGAATATACCCAAGGTGAAGCCATCAACACGGATCGTTTTAAGGATACATTTTTCAATAGAATCATTTTTAAGTATAATATTTTGTAAATAGTGTACATTTTATATTTATGCCCTTTTTAATAATATCATATATTTATACTTATGTAAATAGCTTATTTATCTAAATTTAAATGTAACATAAGATATGTAATTTTATCTTCTGAATCAATAAAGACCCCCATTTACACGACAGAAATATTTGGCACGGCTCGGATAAAAATGGTTCTTGGACTACCTCGCCACGTAGTCCCGGCACGGATGAAATTTCGGTCCGGCTCTGACAAAATTTAGTACGGCAAAGCCATTTACACAGCGCAAATATACCCGAGCCGTGCCATTAAATTTGGTACCCGTACCACTTTTTATCCGAGCCGTGCCAAAACATCCCTGTCGTGTAAAGGTACGAGTTCTTATTGTTGCCATACTTTCCCATACATTCAGAAATATGTCAGAAGCATGTTTACTGTATTTTTTTAGTGGGTGGGAACAGAAAAAAACAAAGCAAAACTTATAATCGTTTGCGCGCTCCACAAACGAGCGATTCCGGGCGGAAAAACGAGTGAGATTTAACGTGGAATTCAATGGTTGAAAGCTGAATTCGATAAAAATACAGCTTACTCGCGCGCAAAAAAGTTCAAAGCTTGAACCATTTCACTAAAATCATATCAAATCTTTGCTATGGGATTCAAGAAACATTCATCACTCGGCTCGTGAACATCAAAATTGTACGAGATTTGGGGTTCCGAGGAATTTTTTAATTCAATTTTTTCTTAATCGGACAGCCTAAATTCCTGTTATTTATTAATTATATAGCATCAATGTTCAAACCCAAACTGTCCAACTTTAGCGTGCGAACTGTCCAATTCGAGCGCGCGCCATCCAATGTAAACATAATTGTGCCATTGCCGGCACAATGGGATTTCGAGCTGGCTATATCGTGTGAGGTCATGTGATTATATCTGTCCGTTACAAAAAGAAAATATCCTCACCTTCTCCTTTCTCAGTGTCTAAAATACCTCTTGGAAACTGACTGCCTTCCATTATACTGCGGTGGACTTGGTTGCACAATGTTTCCTCAATATGATTGCCTTGACCAATTTTCTTTTCTTTTATACCCCTATCAACATAGTAATGCGGCAGGGCCTTACGGCATGGTTGCCATGGCGATGCCAGTCATTATACGCCATGCGCCCGTGTTACTAATTGTGAAGGCGTCATTTATCAAGGTAGCCATGGCGATGTCAGTCATTCTACTTTTAGGAAAATATTATACGTCATGCGCCCGTGTTACTAATTGCGAAGGCGTCGTTTATCAAGGCCTTACGTCATGGTAGCCATGGGGATGTCAATCATTCGTCGGCTGCGTATTTTACGCGACGTCCGGTATTACGCATATTGTTTATCAACGAACAAGGCCTTGCGTTATGGTAGCCACGGTGATGTCAATCATTCGTCGGCTGCGTTAGTTACTTGACGTCCAGTATTACGCATATTGCTTATTTACGCATGCCTGGACTAATTAACAACTCCTCCTTTTCCGAGACAATTAATTTAGCCCTAATTAGAATGACGTGTTAAGGCAGGGCCCTACGTCATGATTGCAATGTCAATAGCTATGGTAGCTATGGTGATGTCAATCATTCGTCGTCATTTACGCATCATGCCTGGACTAACTAAAAACTCCTCCTTTTCCGTGTGAAACAACAGTTAATTAATTTAACCCTAATTAAAATGACGTATTAAGGCAGGGCCCTACGTCATGGTAGCAATTTTAATCATTATGTATGCGTATTGCTTATACAGCCAAAATCGCCCCGGGGGAGGGGGGGGGGGGTGTATACTCCCTCATATATGGTATACCCTGCCAGGGTTCGGTTCTTGGGATCCAGAGGTCTGCGGTAGGGTATTAGTCCGGTCAATTTAGCGTTTACCCTGGAAAAAAATGCAACATGGGATTTTTATACAGCAAATTCTCAGGAACATATGTGAGAAATACGTGTCCAAATTTTGTGAAAATCCGTTCGGGGGAAGAAAAGCCCGTTGTTTTCGGTGGCACTTAGACAATGAAAGCGAACAATTCGAAGGGAGGGCTTTTACTGTAGAGCCGTAACTCGGTGTGATATTGAACGAGATATCGAGCAAGTTCTTTCTACTGCATAATGTGATTGCATAGATGTGAATTTTGTGTTTGTTTATAGCCAATTCTGCAAAATAATAACTAAATAATCCTGAGTTTTGACAAATCCCATATGATCCTTGTATTTCCCGCGTGGTGATACACTAAAATTCGAATATTATACGCTAAAAGAAATAAACTGATCATAGCCGTAAACTCATCGCTCAGAAATTATTTGTTTCAACAGAAAAACCTTATTAAATCTTCCCCGGTTTCATCTGTACAGTCCATAAACATTCTCCCAGTTTCTGTGTTTTCAGTGTCTAAGTGCCGCAGAAAACAAAATGAAAAGGCGGCCTTGACGTCGCCGGTAAAACCAAAATTTAACCAACTTCCCCCAGTCGGATTTCTACGAAATTTGGATTTTATTCCTGCATATGTTTTTGACAATTATTACCAAAAATTTCCCATGTTGCAATTTTTTTCCAGGTTCGGGGTTTTTTCGGGCTAATTTGACTGGACTATATCGTTTTTTCGCTTGTTTGGTCTCTGAGCGGCGGCCATTGTGAAAGCCCGGGGGGGGGGGGGGGGGGGTACCCTAAAAGATACCCTAAAAGATGAGGTCTTATGTATCAAGTAGGCGCGAAGGACACAGGTAACGGGTAAAAGATACCCATCAAGAAATTTCCGTGTTTGTTTCTAATTTATCGTCTTCTCATCGAATAATCTCTCTTTCTTACACGGGTTTTAGAAGCACCATCATAAGAAAAACAATTTGGACACAGTTTCGGCCCTAAAAGATACCAATCTACCTAAAATATATTGAAGATCAAGATCACCCCTAAAAGAGACCAAACCATCGTGATTTTAACCCCTAAAAGATACGACGATCATCCCCGACAAAAAAATATTGGAGTACCCCCCCCCCCCGGTGTGAAAGTTGTGTATATACTATTCAACTCATCGATAACTCTACAAAGAAAATCATAAGCGCGAAGGAGCTTTGCATACGCGTTCTTAATTTGCATAGATTTTGAGATTTTATTCCTACTTTTTCCCGACGTTAAATGATTCGTTTTGGAAACTATATCAAGGACTCGACATTGATTTACATCGGGATTTCCAAACACTTGTCGAAGTCCGTTAGGAAAACTCGGCTTTGCCTCGTTTTAAACACACTTTCCTTTGTTTAGAAATCCTGATGAAACACGCTGTCTCGTGTCCATATATTACATGAAGGTATTTGATGAATGTAGGCTTTTTTAAAGCATTTATATTTTTTTTATTCTTACAAAATTGTGCTCTTTATCGTTGAAATATACCCAGAAAGATTGGCTCGTTTTGAACTACCCAATCATTGTTAAGGCAAAAACAATATCAGACCTGCAGTTAATATATTCCATAGTGTAGCTATTGTTATCATCAGCTTACTAGAAGAGCATTTTGTTATGTAGTGTTACCGAAATAAAGCTCGAATGTATGTATGTATGTAGTTGAAAACCCCGGGGGGGGGGGGGGGGGGGGGACTCCCATATTTTTGGGGCGGGGGTGCTCGTCGGGAACTTTCATTTTTACCCCTAAGGGGAGAGGTCAAAACATCCGTACTTCTGTGGGTGCCCAATTTGGGGGGGTGGGGTAGGTGCCGGAGCCACCTACCTCTCAGAGCTGAATTTTAGAGCAAGTATCTCCTTAAATAAAATAGATATTAAAAAGGTGTATGCTCCAACGCTTTCCTCGCAGCGAGAGGAGTCCTGGGGCGAGCGAACGCAGAACATCAGCGCCCCCTTTGTTAAACTCGTTTTAAGTGTAAATCGATAACTATTCGGTATTAATAGACCTCCTCGGCTTGGGCGTAATGTTTTCCCATTCTAGATCACGTGGCATTCATTTGAATATTGATTCTTTGTTTGGGTTGCTTCCATATTCTTATATCCTTCGGTGCGTAGCAGAAAAACAAAAAAATTCTACTCATGGGAATTCCACGTGATCTGAAATGGGAAAGCATTACGCCAAGCCGAGTAGGTCTATTGATAAAAAAATCGATGCAGAAGAGATGTGGCGGCCGCCGTCAATTTTTCCTTTTCCTTTGCTTGTGGGAGCCATACAAGAATTAAGTTTAATTGAGATTTACCAAGATTTCGAGCAATTTTGACAAAGTGGCCAAAGATCCAGTAACTCAAAAATTGAGAACCCCTTGGCTTAGAACTACATGTAAGCATTAACTTTCGTCCCGCCATAAAATTCTCATGGAAAGCGGAAAATGAAATGAAATGTCAAAGTTCGCCACCTGGGGTACTATAATAGGAAAGTGAAATTCTACACAAACCACTATAATATGCTGTATATAAACTATGAAATGCATTTTCCTAGGTTGCAATCAAGATTTCTTAACGGGAATGGCCGTTTCCACACTAAAGACGAGTTACTCGTCCGGACGGGAAACTCGTCTAGATGTGAAAACGAGACGGTGTTTTGGACGGGAAACTCGTCCGTCTGCAACCTCGTCGAAACGACGAAGTTAGGATGACAAGATTCTCGTCTAGACGGAAAACTCGTCTTTTGTTCTTACTAGACGGAGTTTACTGACGAGTAGCCCGAACTATTTCGTCCAACGAAGACTGGAACTAGAATGCCCCCAAGGAGTTGTGGGTAATAAAGATGGCGTCCAAGATGGCTATGTAACCACGCGAGCACGCCATCGGGCTCTAAACCATGTGAATTCTCGTCGGTGTTTTTAAGACAAGTTTCACGTCACGAATTCACATTAGACGGGAAACTCAACTTTCAAACAATGCTAAAATAAAGCCAATAGGTTCCGTACTTTGTAGTAACCAGATTTTTGGGTACACGTTTTTGATACACGTTGCTTAAATAACTAAAAAAATGTCAAAGACATGATAATTGATACAAGGTAAAATAAGCTAGCGTCAGCTTCGCGCTGGCGATACTCTGTGTCTCTCCTCATTGACTAAGGTCTGAAGACTCTGTACTTCCTTGCGTAGCCTAAAATAAAAACAAAAAAGTGTTAGGCTAGGGCCTTCGCTGATTTTAATGGTTGGTTCATGCGTGTAGGAAGTTCTTTTTTTCAACGGCTCTGTATCAAATCTCACGCGAAGTAACGAACCGGAGAGCTCTATGTATACGAGAATGAATGAGTCGAGCACTTAAGGCCCGTTCGCACGGCGCGATCTTAGCTGCGATTTGAGGTGCGATTTTTGCGGCGATCGTCGACGGCCGGCGATTTGGCTCTGCGATATTTGTCCGTTTGTTGAAATTTGAAGAAATCGCACCCGCGTCGCAGTGGAATTCGAACATAGTCAAAACGCCTGCGACATCGCAAGTGAAATCTCCATAAGATCGCCGGCCGTTCACACCGCGCGATATGACATCGCCATGGTATCGCCACAAAAATCGCACAGTCAAATCGCAGCTGAAATCGCGCCGTGTGAACGGGCCTTAAATATCTTATTGGTTGTCTTTTCATCGGGCGGATATTTTATGAGTTGCGAACGATGCGAGAAAGAATAAAACTGTCGCCAGTATTACACGTATAAGCATCGAATGAATTACTTCTTATACGACAAATAGAAAATTTTCTTTCCCTTTCAACAAAAACGTGCCTATTTTGACTAAGCCATTCAAATGCGCGCGCAAACCTGTTTTAACCGGTTTGCCTTTTATGTACTCAATGTTGCCCTTATATGGTAATATGACGCCACAGTCGTATAATAAACAACATATACTACTTACGTCTCAATTACAGGCAAAAACAGACACTGTATCTCGTGCACTGTAAACTCGACAACTTCCGCTCTGTTGTATTTGACGACGCTGGCCTGTCGCCGGAAGTAAGAGTTGCCTTCTTCGTCTTCATAAATGGGATGAAGGCCCACACGATATTTGCTGTTCTCGTAAGACAGGGTTGTGCCAGAGTGAGGGGAAATGGTGATTTCGATCACGTAGAGAGCAGAGAGTTTTCCCTAGGAAGAGACAAAACATGTGATACGAGGACGCAGCCTTTTTCGAAAGTCAAGCGTAGCTTAGATGCATCAGAGAGTGTCAAGTAGACTAAAAAACAGCCAAGCTGGGAATTAAATTAAGGTAGACCATGGAGTTATTATGTCCCGCATAATAACTCCATGGGTAGACATACAGATGCAGTGTGGTGCTAAAAATTCGCTTTACTGATTCCCGACAAAAGGAATAAAAAAACTAACATGACCATAAACAAAAACAAAAATATTTAGAACTTTGTGCTTTTCATACACTGATATGATAAAACCATTTTCCTGCTCGATTTTGCAGAATATTGTATGATTTAGCCAACTCGGGCCTGCGTCCCTCATTGGATAAGTATGGTCACACCATAGAGCGTATTTCACTTGGTTGTAGTGATTACACCAATTCTGTATAAAACCTACAGAACATTCAATATCTGGAATCTGCTCCCTTTACTGAGGAGTTGGTGTTAGTTTGGTTTAAGGTTACGGACTACCTTCGGGGTACTTTTTGGGTAAAATGGCATAATTTCACGAAAAATGGTCGTATCTTTACAAGTGATACCTCATTTTAAAGCTTATATCCTGGTCTAAACTATGGTAAATAACTAAATTTTTTTGAGAGTTCCAACCTCTCGAATATTTGCTATTTTCGTTCATTGACCCCATATTAGCCGGTTGACTAAGATGTGTTCTAAAAAGCCGTATCGGGGATTTTGGAAATTCGATCTCCTTTTCAAGTTACGATTTTTAAAAGAATTTTCTACATTTTTTATAAAAAAAACGTAGCGGACATACAAAATTGGCTCGAACATCGGCTCTTCTTAAAATTTCAAAAATCCCCAACACCGTTTTTTAGAACACATGGTAACTAAGCCCATGGTAACTGAATGTTGTTAAAGAACAAAAGCGTCGTGAATTTGCATGCGTGGAGCTCTCGAAACTTGACCCAATGCGTCGGAAAGGAAACTCCCTAAAAAAATATTTTTTATCAAGTTGAAGAAATAAACTATTCATAGTCGAGGAGAAGAAATCTATACAAAGCAAAGCCATGAATAATATTCTCAAAGTGTAAATCCTTACGCTGTATCGCAAAACGAAGGACACAAACCCGAAGAGAAGAAGGAAATCTCTCAAGTTGGCGTGTTTTTGTTAGAATAAGATTCACCGTTGGCTAAGTTCTAATTCAAGCGATTTTTCAGCGAGGGACAAAGCCGCCATCGCGGCCATGTTGAAATCTTCCACAAAACTAAATGGTTCTATTACAGATTACTTACTATTATGTGCAGGGATAATTTTAATTCGAAAGATTTGAACTGAGAAAAATTTTCATTCAAGTTTGAACAAACTTACACGACTGGCACTGCCTACAGAGCGCACGCTAAGCAATGAATGAAATTCTCTAAAAAATCCTATGATAAACTACAAATTTCTTAGAACAATTTTACTTTACCTGTTTGTTCTCTTCCCTTACTGAGATATAATAAGCATACAAACAATTCCGAAGTCAAATGGTTTTTCTGTGTAATAGGCTTGCATTTTCAATTTTAGCGGGTTCTCCGGACTTCTTCGGACAGATTTGAGAGCTGTACTGACTCACACGACACACATACGTCATTTTCTTCACCAAAATCAGGGAGACCAGTGCAAAACATACAAAAAAGGCTCTGGGGCTCACTTCATTTATTTCGGCATGCGACAGGGGGTCTTTCTTGAAAGGAGGTCATTAGTAATGTAAATCAGCAGTTTATGGAAGGGGGAACTCAGGTTGAGTCTTCTAGCATCACGAAGTGACGTGCTGTTTTCTTGTAAGCTTTAAAATGAGGTATCACTTGTCAAGATGCGAGATGCGATATGGCATTTTAACAAAAAATTACTCTTACTTTAGAGTACTCCTCTAAGGCAGTTCTGTCGCACCAACAGTACTGAGGCACGCGAAGAAGGTGTGGCTTTAGACGGTTTGGATCAACTTCATCAGATCTGCGAAGACAAAGATCCATGCCAATGTACGAAAATCTCATTCATTTGTTCGTTCCATTCATTCATTTAGGCCTAGTTTATACGTCGCATTTAATTAGACGAATTAATTGATCAATTAAATTCGTCTGTGCGACGTATAAAATGGAGGTTCGTTTTATACGACGAATAAAATAAAACGAAGACATACTTCAGACGTTGTATACGTCCGGGGTCGACGTATACAACGTCTTGGACGAATATAATTTTCGACCTTTTTAGGTTCGATTTATACGTCGCATTTCAGACGAATTTAATTGCGATAATTAAATTCGTCTGAATTAAATTCGTCTGAATTAAATTCGTCCGAAATACGACGTATGAACTAGGCCTTACATAACTTCTTCTGAAGAGGAATAAACACCAGCATTTTGCATAAATTCCCAAGGAAAATTCCCTCTAGAATCAATACATCCTGATCATTTTATAAAATACTGCAAAACTAAACCCCAGGGGGAGGGGCTTAAGTCCTCACCTTTTGGGTTCCAGATCTCTGGGATTAGTTTTCCACATGTCACCTTTCTCAATGATTGGAACAAATTCAATCTTTGGACAAAAATGATGGATAATCTTAATAATTTAGTATAATTACTCAAGCAATTCCACGCGCTGATTGGTTGAGACATTCATCATATTTTGCTACATTCACCTATAGGTGAATATAACATTAAAAGCTTTGGGGATCGCGCATGCACTTAATTACAAGAAACTAAAAAAATACCCCTAAATGTTGAGAATCTTAAAAGTCGCTTGAGTAATTATACTAAAACAAGTAGTCGCCTCAGGCTCCATAAATATCTGCGAATATAATATGTCACCAAAGGTGACTTATTGTTAATTATCACACTTTAAAGTGATAGATACTATGCATTTTTTGCCCTGCCAGCGCCTGCTTCAAATTGATCATGTGATTACTCTTTATGTACAACATTTTTCTTAGATAATGAAGTACCTTGTATAAGTTATCAGGAACCTGTGGTCTGTATCTGCTCATCAAATCCCTCAGTGCCACTATCACATGGTCCTTCTGTCAAACAATTGTACAAATTTAATAAGAAATAAAATCAATGATAAAATTTTCACACAACAAATATTAAAATGCTATTTGGGAGTTCTTATAGAGTGCAAACAGTATTAAGTATGTAAAACTATTTACTATAAATAGTACTAAATAGTTGAAATGAACCACCACACTAAATTTAGTGAAATAGTTGAAGCATAACTTTGACTTTCCCTTGACTTGCCTCCTTCTTTCTGGTGGAAGAGGTTGAATGAGTAACCACACTATTTTTTAGTGAAACTGACTATTCAGTAATTAGTAAAAATAGTACAATTTAGTTCAACTGACTATTCAGTAATTAGTAAAAATAGTACAATTGACTTGGCCACATTGATCGATAGTTTTCCCAGATAGTATCTGTACTTACTATTTTTTCCTTTTTTGCTGTCTGCTTTTATGTTTGTAAACTTGCTGATACTTTTTAAATTTTATTGCTTACTGGTTATTATTCTCTTTATTTTTCTTATGTCAATAGAGCTTGTAAATATATACTAATTATATGACATTACTACCCGCCTCGATTAGCCTACTGCTATTGTGGGTAGTAATTTGTCTAATATATTTTAAGAAAATAGTAATAAACTGAAACTGAAACTGAAACAATTTAGTTCAACTACTTTTTTCATACTTGTACTGTTTGCAAGTTCTAGCTGCAGCAATGTTGCTTACAAGATATTGACCTGACACATTGTGACATATAATAAATCAGCCATACAATACCTGATATTGACCTGACACATTGTGACATATAATAAATCAGCCATACAATACCTGATATTGGCTAAGTGGAATCCCTTTCACTTTCCCATCATCAACTATGCCCAGATATATTGACCCCCCTTGGCCATTATTGAGAAATGCATTGATGTTTCTAAATAAAACAAGAAAGATAAAGCAAAATTGACTCTATGCCTCAGGCACCGTCCACACTACGCCGGCTAAATTTGAAAACGGCTAATTTGCCTCGAAACGGAGCAAAAGTTTTTCGTCCACACTACGCCGGCTAAATTTGAAAACACACAAAAAAGTCAGCTTAGCGCATGCGCCAAAAGAAAAACGAGAGCCTGCGGTCATAAATTCCTCGCAGCCATGTGACATGATGTCATCGTTTTCGAAAAGCTCCGTTTTCGCCGTCCACACTAAAACGCATAGCTGGCGTTTTCAGATTTAGCCACTTTCGGCAGCGTTTTCAAAAGATCCGGTTTCGGTGGAAATTTAGCCGGCGTAGTGTGGACGGAAGGCACAACCATATAAATATTTAGCCGTTTTCAAATTTAGCCGGCGTAGTGTGGACGGTGCCTTAGTTTCAGAAAAATATTTGCCTGAATGTAGGCACTAAGTCAACACTACTTCAACCCCTGCATGAGATCACAGCACCTCTTGCCATGTTTTCCTGTTCCTCCTCAAAATTTTGCTCCACCCTCCCTCTTAGTTCCAAGTCTGGTGGTAACCCCAGGGTTGGGCGCGGAGCTGTGGCCTGGTTGCTATGGTTCCTTGGGAGAGTAGTTTTAGGTCGAGAAACAGGAGTTTGCTTTCTCATGGCCACCCCGATTTGTCACACTTTGTCACAAATCCAAGGTGGCGCCTACGCGAAAGCAAACTCCCATTTCTTGACCTAAAGCTACTCTCCAACGCCTGTGAGCAGCATGGTGCTTGATGGCACCTAACCCAAACTTATCATACATGTCAGATGGGCACATGGCTCTTCTGAAATGGCCTTTCATGTAGTGACCACAATGCGCTGCATGCTGCAATCACCCAATGGTGAATATCCGACAATTTCCAATGTCCAATTTCCAAAGCAACTTTTTAAAATAAGTAATTATTTGGGAATTGGTTGTGTTAAGTACAGGATGGAAAGGATAGTTGCTTGACTGCCCCCATGGCTTGAGGATTAATTCCCAAAGGAACCTTCTTAAATAATTTTGAATTAGGTATGTACTGGGGGGAAGACTAATCCTCATGTATGGTATACGAGTAGGGTATTGTTTTCTGTTTGGTCTTTTGATAGGATATGTTTTTCAGCATGGCTACCCTGCAATCAAATTTAAATCAAAGTTCTGCCGCAGTTTAGTGATAAAGACATTTTATTTCAAAACCTTTACATGATAACAAAATTCTGCTTTAATCGCAACCAACTAAACCACCCTGGTGACTAATTTTAGGTCTGCGGTAAGGTATGAAAACAAGGATTTTGGTCTGATTCTTGGTTTGCATGTGACGTCACTGGTGGCCATGTTGGTGGTACAGAACAAAAGAAAGCTCATTTGCTCTGTCTACCAACATGGCCGCCACACTTTTGTGAATTTATTCCAAATGGAATGGTTGCAAACGATCAATAGGGTAAGGTTTTGGAGACCTTGGCGGCACAACCCAACCCAAAAATCAGTGGAGTAACCCCCCTCCCTCTCCCCAGGGTACATACTAATTTAAATACCTTGACACTGCTTTCCTGGACCTTCTGTCAGTGCCTGGTATCCAACACCAATCTGGAACTTCTTCCACTGACAGATTTCGATGTCCTTTAAACTCGTGAGTAGAATCCTCTTCAAATTTAACTGTCGAATCCTGTACATAATATCTCCTAGAATAACCATTCTTACTCATGTTTTGTTAAAAGTTGTATGATCGGCTTCAATTTGTTCCGTCCCGACGTTATTATTTGGTTATTTTCGGCAGCACCGAAAGGGGTAGAATAAAATATCATACAATAGAAACATTATTTAACTTCAAGAAGTCGTTGCTCTATCTATATAAAATCGCATTTTTGCATTAAAAGCTAAAAAAGAGAGATAAAACACAATCAATGACATCTAAATCTGCACATGTTGGAGCAATGAATTGACACTCATGACCAGACCCTCGTATTGGGGCTGTGTCACGGTCAGCCTCGCTCTCGTGTTCATCGGTGGCCTCTCTCTCCTGATGCGCGAGGCCGCCATTTTATGTCAAGATTTGGCGGCGATTTGGAGCCGTTTTCGGGGTGTAAACCTCCTCTCTAACTACCCCAATAATCTTCAAACCTCCGTCCATAACACAGGTATAGAATTCAATTCCTAGTTTGCTTTAGAGTTTCATTTACGCCAGGTTTCTGCACCCAGAAACGATGGAGTGGCTACCTCGTTTTCCGGACCTGTGTGCAAGTCTTGCCGCTGCCGGTTCTTATAGCATCTCAAATTCACGCCGCGTTTGCTGTTCCCAGTGAGAAAAATCCGCATTTGTACCTCATTAATGGTTTATTCTATCTATCGTTGGCAGGTTTACTTATTTATTGTGGGGTTGGTACGCGTTTTAAGGCAAAAACACCAAGGCCAAAGTTTACTAGTAGGGCCATGTCGTCAACTGCTGCCATCAATAGAGCGAAAGCGTACTGCGATGTAAACGTGCATCAACCTCGTGAATACTGGGATTATGAGTCCCATGTCATAGAATGGGGGTGAGTTGTTTAGTTCTTCGTATCTAGACCTAGCTGGCCTTAAGTATTTACAAGAAACTCTGGGATTTTATTACAGAAAGGGTTTTATGTTGAAGGCAAGTCTGTGTGTTGTACACATGAAACCATCTTCGTTTGTACAGGAAACGTGCTCGCTTACACAATTTCTGAACATCAACAAAAGTGTTGTACTTTGAATCTATATCCTGACAATTTTCAAAACCACCTAGAACTAGCATTTGAAATTACAAGTATCAAAGTAAATGGAATAGTTGGTTTTCTGATGGTGAAAACAGCCTAAAGCAACTCATTTGGATAGGAAATGAGGCTTGAATGTAGCTACCTCAAACGAAAATTGCCTTCAAGAATTATTTCGAGGACAGCCAAATAAATGTGGTGCAATAAATTTATTTCATGCTGGTTAATTGAGTGCTTTCATTGCTTGGTAATCATAAATCTTCTCTTAGATTTCAGATTTGATATCTGTGTGCTAAAAAATATTAAGGAAAGGGTATACATATTCGAAATGTTTGGCATGGCATAGAATTTCAAATATGACTTCTCATGCTTGCCAAATTACACTTGATGCAAATCTACATAAATATTTTTTCTTTGCATACGAAATGAAAAATTCAAGCTGGGCATTGATATGACTTTCTGAGTTGTGTAAATACATCTTCATTATTTTTGCTTTGTTTCTAGGATAAAATTTAGGAATGCTTTACTTAGTTTTTTTGGGGAAATCTTCTCCAGAAAATAGCAATACTTTGTTGCTATCCCATTTGTTTGTGACTTTACCTTCCAGTCAACAAAACAAACGGATTTTCAGAGTGTTTCTCAGGCTGAATTTTGATAATGATTCTCAAGTTTTCTTTTAATGGAAACCTTCTGCTTTAAAAATTTCTCTCTCAATCCACAGAGTTCATCTATTATTATTATCATTATTACATTGCTGTGAAGTTACTTAGTTACCATTGCTGCAATGTGAACTCCGTCACAATAGCTTGTTATTATTTGCCAGAATTTTCAGTGTTTTTATTGTGAGAGGCTCTGTGTGGGGAGAGGACAAAACATGGAGTACTACTCCATGGAGTACCCTTTGGAGTACCTAAAATGGAGTACCCCTGAAAAGTGTCCGTGATCATTTCCATGTACGCACCTTCGTTTATTTCAAGCGTGAATGCTCATCGATGTTCAAGTATTAAAGTTCAGCGATTTTGGCCGCCATCTTGAAATTTAGCGGCTGGTACTTCAAGTATGCATCATGTTAGTGTATCAAGTATCGGTTAGTACAACATCTACATACATCTTCACACCTATCCACACCATCATCATATGCATCATCATTAAAGGGGTTCTCGCACGCTAAAATAAGTAAAAATTGTAACCGTAAAAACACAGCACATTTGCCCGTAATAATCAAAATAATCCTCCAGGTTGATAGAAAAACCTTTTAAGTGTTAGACAAATGCAATTCTAGGTTGTTTTGACCTTGTTATCATCACCTATTGACACAATCAACAGCTATCCACACACCATCATCACCTATCCACACCATCAACAGCTATCCACACCATCAACAGCTATACACACATCAACGGCTATCCACACCATCATCCGCTATACACACCATCATCTGCTATCCACACCATCATCACCAATCCACCGTCACCATCGTCACCATCGTTTCCGCACCATCACCAGCTATCCACGCTATCATGACCTATCCAACAATATCAACAGCTATCCACACTATCATCACCTATCCACACCATCATCCGCTATCCATATTATCATCACCTATCCACACCATCATCACCTATCCATACTGTCATCACCTATCCACACCATCATCACCTATCCACACTATCACCAACTATCCACACCATCATCAGCTATCCCCACTATCGTCACCTATCCATGATAGTGATGATAGTGCATGTTGATAGGTGACTATGGCTTGGATAGCTGTTGATAGTGTGGATAGGTGATGATAGCTGATGATAGCTGGTGATAGCATGGATAGGTGTGGTGTGGATAGCTGGAGATGGTGTGGATAGGTGATGATAGTGTGGATAGCTGGTGATGGTGCGGATAGCTGGTGATGGTGCGGATAGCTGGTGATGGTGCGGGGTCGGGGTTTACTTTGACTGGTGCATAACATGATACACTTCAGTTCAGGATCCGTACTTGAAGTACCAACATCTAAATTTCAAGATGGCGGCCAAAATCGCTGAACTTTAATACCTTAACATCGATGAGCATTCACGCTTGAAATGAATAAAGGTACGTACATGGAAATGATCATGGCACTTTTTAGGGTACTCCATTTTAGGTACTCCAAAAGGGTACTCCAAAAGGGTACTCCAAAAGGGTACTCCATGGAGTAGTACTCCTCCATGGAGTAGTACTCCATGTTTTGTCCTCTCCCCTCTGTGTGACAACTCTGCAATCTATTTTTAGCCATCAATATTTTATGAATACATAAAATTTGTATTAATAGCAGGTCTAAATACTAGTCAAGTCTAAGCGGTCAGGTCTAAGCCTTTGTTGACTTGCAGACTAAGTGGTTTTCAGCTCCTTCCATATCAAAAGCACAATTTTCAGAATTCAAATAATAGCTTTCTTATTATCAGATGCAAAATGACCCCCTGTGGTGCAAACTGTATTTTATTTAATAACTTGTTCCTGTTGATCATTTACAGGCAACAAGATAATTATGAGCTGGTCCGTAAACTTGGTAGAGGAAAATACAGTGAAGTGTTTGAGGCAATAAATATTACAAATGATGAAAAAGTAGTGGTCAAAATACTAAAGGTGGGTACAAATTGAAATTGAAAATGCTCTGAGGTCATTATAATATTACCTATTGGCTATTATTGCCCAGAAATAATTTAACAGATAATGGTAGAATATAAAGATGCACAGAGTAGACTGCTGAAAAGGGCATATTTCTCATTTGTTTTCTGTGATGCTCGTTTGCATGTCAGACTTGTGTTTTGAGCTGAAAAAAAAAGTGTGCCAAACATCAATTGCCAACAGTCATATGAGAAACATTTTGGCTACGGCTCGCATCATTGACGTTCTTCTTAATGATAATAAATTGATTGATTCTCAGTATCTTACCGGTATTATTATGCCACACAAATCCACCTGCTGTTTTATGTTTCACTTTAGAAGCTGAAGTAGCCAGTGGTTTTGTAATGCTTTTACAGTGCTGGGCAATGAAATGAATGACACTTGAATCACCACTGCCAGAAACTATGTGTACCCAGAAAATGAGCCAGAAATCAACAGTGCAATTCAGTGCAACTGAAATTGCGCCCAATACAGGCGTAAATACACCTAAAAACTTTCCTTTTATGTCTAACTTTTTAGACTTAGGTGTAAAATAGCAACTGTGTTTTCAGTTTCTACAGTGTTCTCCTAGTGGATTTACGCCTAGATTTTTTATGAACTACACCTATAATGTTGATACAAGGTGTAAAACTACGACTATGATTTTTTCTTCATTTTGAGCCCTGCTGCAATATTTTGACTGTATCCGAATATTTTTGTTTCAGATTGGCTAAAGCAGTTGATCAACATTAACATCTAGCAAGCATTGATGGGAAGTGATTTTAACTTTTGAATATTTTGGCCAAGTTAAAAATTTCCAGTCCACCAGATGCTTCACTTATGGGTTGAAAATCCACTCTTAGGAGAATGATTTTGTTTTGTTGGGATATCAGTTGATTTATAGTTTTACCTTTGAGCTGACTTAAAACTTTCTATAGGAAGTTAATAATGCATTACATTGACGATAACAGAAAGTAAAAGTTTGCTTAGTGTTTGAGCAATCAACTGTGATTTTGCTGACTTGAAAAGTGTTATCAAGACTTCATGCAATATGATTGTATCTCTTCAACTCGCATGCTTCATAGATGCTACATTCTTATCACTGGCAAGGTGTACTTTTACACTTAGTTTACATTTTTTCTTGTGTTTTGTTACCCAAAAATATCATGATGCATAATTCATAAATCAAATGATGTTTTCAGTCTATTTAGAATCCATCTCTAGAGGGATGCTTGCATTTGCATCTATGATATTTGAATAATTTTGTCTATCATTTCTACAGCTTTAGAGGAATAAAAGAGCTTGGCATATCAATGCTCTTCATTTGCTGTTTGTTTTTACCTCCATTATAATTGTTAACAGTTAAAATAATAAGAACAGCATGCAAAAACGGCATGGCTGTTTTTTCCCATGTATATGCCCCTTTAAGTATTTCAAAAATTAATTGCCCAAGACTTGAATTTCGTGTCTTTAAAAAGGGAATGAAAAACAGAACTTAAACTTGCTGACATCTTAAATTTTTGTATTTGTTGTAGCCTGTAAAAAAGAAAAAGATCAAGAGAGAAATAAAAATTTTACAGAACTTGCGAGGAGGCGTAAACATTATAAATCTTTTGGATGTCGTCAAAGACCCTGTGGTGAGTATGTACATAGAGCGGATTTCACATGACTGTCGTGAAAACAATTGCAATTGAGCAATCACTAGCCAATCAGAATCGAGAGAAATCACCACTTGCTCCTAAATGGCTTTTTTCTCAGCCAATCACAAGCCGAACCAATTACTGAGTGATTACACAATTGTATTTACTACAGAATTTGATTGGCTGAGAAAAACGAGTAGCCAATGAGAACGCAAAGCAATCGCAATTACATAACAAGTCTTGACAGTCATGTGAAATCCGCTCTATGGCTTGTTATCAATGAAAACTAGACATTGACCTGTGAGTAAATGTCATTTAAGCTAAGTATAGACAGTGATTTTGTAGCCAGTTCCTAACTCTGAATGAGAACCCTTTGCAGTTGTAATGGATAAGAATGTTTCACTGTTAAACATTTTTGTAAAAAATATCTAATACATGAGAGGTCCTTCAAAGCTGGGTTCGTACTAGCAACATAATAATAAACACGGCGTAAGTGTCCATCCTGTTAACCTTGTTTTATTATGACCTAGACATCACAGCATTATATCTGCTTTCATTTTCAGTCAAGAACACCAGCATTAATCTTTGAGTATGTGAATAACACAGACTTTAAGGTAGGTGTTCATCTGACCAAGTCTAAAATTTTGCCATTTTCTATGCAAATGGCAATGGTTTTCTTTCTAGGTTATGTTACCCGTTAGTTAGCCATACCTGGTAGGCCACCTTACATTACTGGTAAGTCACTAGATGACGGCTGAAGAAGAAAATTTGGTCACCAGAGAAAAACATAGTGCAAAAATATAGCAGGCAAAAATATAGCAGGGCTCAAAATTAGCAGATCTTAGTCGCAACTTTGCGCTTGGTAGAATAAATTGGTTGCAGAAAGGGAACTTCTAGTATAGACAGGCAGATTTATTTGGCACCCTATACAAAAAGAGTAAATAATGTGATGAAACGCACACTAGTATAAGTTGCAGTTTTGGGCCTTGTCATTTTGCCCCCCCCCCCCCCCCCCCCCCCCCCCTCCCTCCCTCCCATCCCGTCCTGTCTGAAAACGTATTGAGCTATGTTTCTATCTATTCATAATATTATTTAAAGTTAACTTGCAACTGTTGGTGAACTTGTTTTCAGCAACTGTACCAAACATTTGTGGACTATGATGTGCGATACTACTTGTTTGAATTGCTCAAGGTAGGGGTAAATGTACATGTTTTTGTCATCTTTGTTCTTCAGATCAACTATTATGATTGTTAAATTTTGGTGGAAGAAACATTGTGATCAAAGTAATGTCATGTATTATTTTCCAGGCACTGGATTTCTGTCATAGTAGAGGGATAATGCATCGAGATGTGAAACCTCACAATGTCATGATCGACCACGAAAACAGAACTGTGAGTAGCATAGTTATGTAAGTTATTTAAAAAATCACACTCTATTATTGTGTATGTGATTATGTGGGACAATGCTGCATTGTACATGTAGCTGAGTGTTTGTTCCCTTGGAACTGGCACAAAATAATAACAGAGGGAAGTTAAGAATTTATTTAAAACAAGTCCATTTCAGGGTGAGTGCAATACAGGGCTTGCTTTCATTTTCAATGCGGGGGAGCCATGCCCCCTTGGTTTTGAAAGTGGGTGAGAATTTCATTCTGGGAGGGAGAAAGCTGTTTTCACATTGGCTGATTGCATTTTTAATCCGCACAGGGGGGTTGAGGACCCATGGAAATTTTCCAGGGGGGTTGTTTTGGACTTTGGAAATTCCACGGGGAGGGGGTGTGTCTGGAGACTGGAAATTCCAGGGGGGAGGGGTAAAAAAGGTGACTTTCCTGGGACATTTTATCCAAAAATAGATTTTCCAGGGGTATTTTGCCAGAAAAAATGGAAATTCCAGGGGAGGGGGTCCTTTATGAGGTTGGAAATTCCAGGGGAGGAGGTCTGTTTCACGAGTGGAAATTCCAGGGGAGGGGGGTCTTTTAAAAGAGGTCCTCAACCCCCCGGTGCGGTTTAAAAATGCAATCAGCCATTGACTGCTGGGAAGACACAACAAAGCCAGCCTCTTAGTAGCAAGCAATCATGCAAAAAAAATTATTTTCTGAATGTCTGCCTTTGATATTGTATTTGTTCTAGCTAGAGCTAGAGTACCGACATACCTAATGTGATTTTCATTCCCTTTCTTAATGTAAATAGAGTTACAATTTGTATTAATTTGAGTTGTACCAGTAACTAGATAGATCACCTTTATTTACCCACAGACAATTCTTGTAAAAAAAAACCCTGACAATGTGGTGCTCTCTGTCTGACAATCGGCCAATGGCAGTACGCAAGCAAATAAGCACCACTGGCAAAGTGTATCGCTTTTGGATTTTTCCCCAACGAAGCAAAAAAATGATCCGGATTAAGTTTGAATGCTTTGAATCCTGCCTTGGTGTGGATCCGAAGGATTCACAACCCATTTTCCGATTTCTGTAAAGAAACGAAAAGTCCACATCCGGATTTAGATTTTCCCAAAGAAATGGCACGTTAAGACTAAAAGAGGGAGACTTGGTTCCCTATCCATGAAATTTAGGTGAGAATTCGAAAACTTTTGAGCTAATTCTTGCAATCTTGTGGCCAAACACAAGCCCTGCAATATGATTTCAGTCATTATGGGTGTGGTTCCTACTCCTGAACAGAGCAGAGTACTCACTGACTTGGTTTTGCTTTTGTTTGTCTTCTTTTTAGCTAAGACTAATCGACTGGGGTCTAGCAGAGTTCTATCATCCAGGCCAAGAGTATAATGTGCGGGTTGCTTCTCGATACTTCAAGGGCCCTGAGTTACTAGTAGATCATCAAGAATATGACTACTCTCTAGATATGTGGAGTTTTGGCTGCATGCTGGCTAGTATGGTGAGAGATGGTTTTATTATGAATAATATGGAGGGAGTGATCCCTATTATGATTATTCAAATCATGTTTTTGGGACATGAGGGCAGAATTGTCAGCTGTTACAGGCTCATTTCGGCTTATTTTGCATTGTCCTATCAAAGGCTTGATAAGAGGCTTGTACCTGTTAGTTTTAACATATCTGGTAACCAGCACTCCCCTCAACATTAGTATCTCACCCAAAAAACTACCTGAATTTTCAGCCAGAGGGAAAAGCTGCAGGCTGAATGCTGACTTCCATCATTGTGTGATTCTCAGGATCTTGAGATGGATTCTGATTGGTCATTTTTTAATGAGCTCTAATATGTAAGCTACAAGAATCTGCCTTTGAGTGTTGTTTGCTTGTCATCGAAAATTATGCATATTATAGAGGATAAATATATTTTTTGTCCTGTATTGAGCTTTGGAGTATAGGGAGAAAAGACAGCTTAAATCCAGGCTACTATTATAACCTATACCTACTATACTTCTATTGTCAATTGGGTTTTTTTTTTTTTACAACAGTCAAACATTTTGTGACTTTCAGATTTTCAGAAAGGAGCCTTCTTCCATGGGCATGACAATTACGACCAGGTATGATTATGATGTCAATAAATGACTAAATTTTTATGGATGTGTTACTCAGATCTAGGATGTGGTGTCCTAGGTAAAACACTCATGTCTATATAATAAAGAGCAAATTTTATATGACTGGAACCAATCGCAAAGTGATCTACCAATTTGAATAAAACCTATAGGGGTGATTACAAAGTGATTACCAATTACTCCACATGGCCATGTTTTACATTAAGAATAATAGGTGAACACGTAGGATGTAATAGCTTTCCTGGTGTTATAATATTTCTTTTGTTTTTCTAGTTGGTGAGAATAGCCAAAGTCCTTGGAACAGATGAATTGTTTGACTATATCGAAAAATACCACATAGAACTAGATCCCAGATTTAATGACATTTTAGGAAGGTGAGTAAGCTCCAGATGGATAAAAATGCCATGTCAGGGTTGTCATCTAAATAGTTCTATCATTTTGACTAACAATTCAGCATTTTCTTTTAGTCTGTTCATGCACTTGGTTGGTTTCTATAGTTGTAATTGTAAGAGTTCTATAATTGTGATTGTGAGCTCAATAGGACATCCAGGAATGAGACTAAGGGGTAAAACCAGGAATTTTGATATTTGAATGGTCAGATTTCCATTTTGAAATTTTGAAGGTTTCATTTCCAAAGCACACAGGTGACATCAAGTATCAAAGACACATGGAAAAAGACCGAGAATTCTCGGGCCCGAAAAGTTTGTTTGCCATTTTCTTTACTACCCTACTGATTTGAATAGTCTAGAACTCTCTTTTCGTTTAGTATTTATGAATTATGTTAGGTTAACCCGACGTTTTCGGATACCCAAAAAACTCGAGTGAAAAACAATTTTCGGGTGCTTTTTTGGTTGATTTGAGGGTTTGAATGAAGTCACAAATTTATTTTCGAAACGTTAACAAAATAAATATCCATGAATACAGGGCTGCAAATTGCGCCCAAAGCAACCTTTTCTGAATTAGGTCTATATAGACTTAAGTTCTCTTCCTAAAGTCAGGCCAAGAGATCCCAGGAACCAGAAAATGCTCAACAAATATTTGCGATTTTTCAGGCATTCAAAAAAGAGATGGGAAAGATTTGTTCACTCAGAAAACCAGCACCTTGTGAGTCCTGAAGCCTGGACTTGCTGGACAAACTACTACGATATGATATCCAGGTACTACCTCCCATGTGACTTCTTTCTTACAGGCATTCCAGGAAGAAGTGGGACAGGTTTTGTAATGGCGATAATGGCCACTTGATCAGTCCAGAGAGCTTAGACTTACTAGACAGACTGCTCAGATACGATCTTCAGGTAACGATAGACAGAATAATTATCTGAGATGGTTAATTTAGAGCTAGAAGTGGTCTATTTTACGGTAGTATAGCAGTTATGGACATCAAGTGAACTGAGAGCGACAGGAACAAAAAAGAGTCATGACACAGCTCTCGTAAGATCTAAGCCCATTGGATTGATACCCTCAGTGCAAAACAATAGAGTGTCATACAATACAACGAGGTTCTGCTTATCCAATAGGCTTAGATGTTACGAGAAGCTGTATCACTCCTGACAAAAAATGGTTGACACCTTATTTTCACTGTAGTTTCCTTATTTTAGCAGTCTCGTATTTATTATTTATTTTTTTGCAAAAAAAAGCTTTATTTTTTGGTGTTCAAAGTATCACTACTCCCCACGTTTATATCGGTTATATCCATTTTTCTCAAAATCATTTTGATATTTCTTTTTTTGGTCACTAGAAGAGTGTGCATGCAAATCAGACACCTAACATCTATAAAGACGGAGAATCTCCAAACCATTTTTTGTCCTGTAAACCAACGCAAAAATGGTAGTACTGGGAACTTTTACCTTGCCTGATGTTTTGCTAGTATAATCCTCAGTTTTTGTTACTGAGATTTCAAATTAGTGTAGATACGACTTGGTAAAGTCTTAATTTGATAGTCCTCAAGTTCTTGTTAGTCGCGGTATTTTGTGGTCCCTAGTAGAGTTGTCACGTGGTGCATTACTTTTCCTAAACCAAATCCTCAAAACTGCGGAAAAGTCGAAATCTCATAGCCCAGTGTCAACTGTTATTCATTTTCTTATTAGCCTCCTGTGTTTAACTTATTCTAGCTATTTAGGAGTGAAATAAACCAAGAACTGAGCTCACAAAATTGCTAGTCAGTGTTGACAACTGCGCGGATTTCAGATGACTGTCGAAAGTAAATCACGTGCGTTTTATCCACGTTCCTATTGGTTGAGGTCTTGGATCTTTGTTTACTCGGCCAATCAGAATGCGAGAAAAACCGAAACACGCATTGAGTTTTGTTTTCGTGGATCACGGCTTATTTTCTTGGATCAGGGCTTGGTTTTTTGGGTCACACGTACATTTTTCCTGGTTGGTCAGTTGTAGAATTTGTTTCCTTTTGGATTGGCTCGGTGTATTTAGTTTTTGACAATCATCTGGAGTCTGCTTTATTCAATTCAGTTGAATTAAATTCATTGTTTTTCGATTATCCTTAAAGGAACGACTCTCAGCAAAGGAGGCCATGGATCACCCGTACTTTTGTAAGTATCATATCCTCCAAGTGAGGCCCACCCTCTAAACCTTTTTCATCCGTCAAACGTTTCCCCGACAAAAAAAATTGCATACATTTGCATAAATATATATTTTTTTTACGATTTTTTCACGGGACACTATGTTTAATCATTGATGGCTCTTCGTGCTGGCTTACCGCACCCGAGACCACACTTCCCAGGAATTTTCAGCCTCCAAAGAGACCACTTCTCCAGGAGTTTCTAGCCTCCGATACCCCCTCCCCTGGAAAATATCTGCAGTTCTTCAACCCCCTAGGTTCGGTTAAAATGCATTTTGCCATCATAAGATACGGACAGGAGGTTCGAAATAGTGTTAATCGTGCGCGCGACTTCAAGGTTGAGTGAAAAGGAATAGTAACATTGGGCGACTCTTGGATTAATCGTGTTCGTTTTTGTCCTCCCACTATGGAGCGTCGAAGAAAGTAGTTCAGCATTCTTTAACATCGAACCGAGTTAGATCTTCTCACCCTGCCCATAATGCCAGGGCTTGAAATTGCGCCGATACAGGCGTAAATACGCTTAATAAATTTCCTTTAATACGCCAACTTTTTGGACTTACGCGTAAAATAACGACTGTGTTTTCAGTTTCTACAGTGTTCTCCTAGTGGGTTTACGCCTAGATATTTGATTAGTTACGCCTATATTGTTGATACAAGGAGTAAACTTACGACTATGATAATTTCTTAATTTCATGCCTGAATAAATTGCTTTATTGTTGTTCACATGATTCGTTAACATCAGAAACTCTGACTTAACGCAAAGGAATTCTACTATTACGAGTTTTCTTGTGCTTGTACAGTGAAATGCTCTGACCTGAACACTTTTTGTCGAGTCTCTGATATCGAAAATGGCGACGAACCAGTGCATTATGGGTAGGGTGAGACGAATCCTTTGATGCAGTATTTTCAAAGAATTGATTAATTAAATCAAACGCTGTTTGCAGGTAGGAATGTGCAGATTTTTTGCGCCTAATTGAACCTCTTTTACTGTTCGACGTTTTCTTCAGATCCAGTGATCAAACAACAAGGTCAAGTACAAAACCCTTTGATGCAGACGATGCAGAGTAATTCACCCATCCCACAGACCATCAACACCTCCTCGCCAACAATGACACCTCTTCCCAACTCCACGCCCACCTAACCCAGTGTGCTTGGTAAGACATCAATCCATTACCAAGGGCCCGGGAAAAAATCAAGGCCAGCATTGAATAGAGCCAGAAACATATAACTCACTTATATGTTTCTGATAGAGCACCTTTCAGTTAGCAATGGTCTCTTCAGCGGCCTTTGGAAATCACGTTACTATGACCAAAGCTGGATGCTACAGAGGTCGAGGCTAACTGCGCGTGCATCAGTCCAACAACAGATCACAGATCGCATTATAGATCATTGATTTGTTTAATGGATAAACCGAAAGTCCCTCCTGAAACAGACAGCACCTGGTGGTTCATTTCTCAAGATTCCAGCATGGCTATGTAGAAATATATCCTGCATCTAAAAAGAATCGTACATGACTAAAAGATGGCAGTTTTGCTCCTATAGTTAGCGTAGTGTCATGTAGAAGCTATCGGAAGACCTAACCCTATTGGATTGTTGCACCTCAATGAAAACAATGGAAACACAAGATAATAGAACGCGAATACAATAGAACAATGGGGTACATCGAGCCAATAGCGTTAGATCTTACGAGCAGCTGCTACATAACTGATCGTAGTTAGTGGATTTTCCATTTTACAGCCCGGTTTTCTTATGTAACATCACTACTGGACAATATATGGTCCTCGCTCTTTAGAGTTTTATTCCGTAGGAATGATTGCAGTACAAATGTTGTGCTTTTGTTCAAGAATCATCTTGCAATAGAGGATGACTACAGTCTCCTACCCAGACGTTATTTTTTGCCGTCTCTTGAGGGATTTATCTGTGAAAATTGTTTTGGAGGCGTAGGGACTGGGAATGAGTATCACACGGCGCGCAATGAGCTGTGGGATAACCCTGCGCCCTGTTAAAACTATCCCACAACTCCCTGCGCGCCCTGCTAAAACAATCCAACAAGTCTTTGCGCGCCCTTAAAAAAACGGAAAGAGTCTGGGTACGAGACTGGAATGGCTAAAAGTGGCCCTTTGCTCATTAAAAGTAGAGCATAACAGACATAACATAAATCAACACAGAAAGTGATAACATTCTTTGGTGATAAAGATGGCATCATATGTAGTTTTCCTAAAGGTGTCAAAATATGACAGAACTCACCGGTTCGAAAATGACACGGCAGAATTGTACTTGGTTTCAGGTACTCCTATAGGTTTTAGAGCGGATTTCAGATGACTGTCGTGAGTAATTCGCAATTACTTTGTAATTACTCCTATAGGTTTTTTGTCAGAATTCGTGTAATTACTTTGCGATTGGTTTAACTACAGTCATAATTCGTTCTGAATGCAGTGGTAAATTGGTCTAGTTTGCACTGTTGATAGCATAACAAGTGCGGGACATCCTACCATAAGGAAAGTAGTAATTCTGTAGTGTAAATTAGATAATTAGCATACATTAAAAAATAATAATGTAAAACAAAATGTATGCTTATTTATGCTTTTAGCGAGCTAGTGATGATGTAAACTAGACCACTATAGGATTGTTTTCGAATTGAGAACTGTTCTGTGAATTAGCCACCTTAATATGGAGCTAGCTACGCCCTGACAGTTTCTCCAGGAGGGTCTCAGGCAACTAAGACAACTTATCAATAGGATTCAAATGACTCTTGAGTTGAATTTTTCGTTCTTTTTCGTGCTGAACACATTATAAAGACTGTATTTGTCGGATGGATTTTTATGGCACTGAATACCATAAGCGGACATGTATAAAGATGTGCACAACCCGAAACAAGCGTTTCCTTCCTATTGCACGATGCAGTATGTTTATCTTTTACCGCATGGACTTGTGTGGTGAAAACAACAAATCAATGAAATTGTGAAGTGTATTTATCTCTGTAACTTGAGCCACGCTTACTTCAGTCGGCATTTATAAAGCAGAGTGGTTGTAGGCGTTCTAATAAAAGTAAATGTATATCAAGGGAACAGAGAATAGAAAGATGTTGTGAAGTGTTTATTCTTTATTCTGCCATGCAAAAGGGATCATCGTGATAGGCGTTTCGTCTTTGTCCGGGGTGGTAGTCCAGTGATATTGTAGTTCCAGTTGGAACTAATTGCAATAGAATTTTTCTCAACGGCATATGAACTAGTTTAGTGAGCTAGTTAACAGAAAAAAAAGTCCTCAAAAATCCCTTTAGCGGAACATGCCGAAAACGAGGAACTTAATATTTGGCCGAAAACCACAGGGTACCCGCGTCACAAAAAGTTATATTTTTGAAATAACCGTTCAAATTCTTGGTATCTTTTGTATTTAGAGATCCATTATTATTTGCAAGCAATGTCTAATAATTCTTATCTGTTTTGATGATTAAAAAAGTTTTTTCGCTAACCGAACTCATTTTCAGAAGAGTCGCGATTGGGCCATGCAATGTAGACCCAAAATCGAGTAATTTTGATTGAGTCCGAAAACTACTGGTGACCGAAGTCTAGAAATAAACTATTTGTTTGTGCTCATGCGACAACTAAAAAAGAAACAAACAAACAAATAGTTTTAGCTGGTGGTAGTATATGACAAAGGAAAATAAAGAACGCTAATAAAATACTGCAAGTACTCAAAAATCCTTCTGGCCAAATGTCAAAAACACAGTGACAATGCAATATCGTTTTACTGCGTTTTGCAGGATTTGAATCGAATTGAGTGAGTGTATGAAATGTGAACTACAACAAATGGTACAGCTAGCAGATAAAACCTTGTTTATCAGAAACTAGAGTTATATTTGCAGATAAAGATCATCATCTTGCATTTCAATGTCTAGATCAGGAGGGGGGCGAATCCCTGTTTTGCACTCAGTGCAGGCTTGGTTACAGCAGTCCGTTCTTTTTACATGTGCATCTATGGGTACTGCAGTCACTCTTGCACTTACACCTTACCATTTCAAGCAAGGAGAGTCGTGTGCCGGGTTGTCAACTGTGGTATGACGCTGCTGCAGGAGTAGGGGGGAGAATTTCCGGCTGCACACTTATAATTTTCGTAGCTACTTTTCTGCAGAATGTAGCGCACGGAATCGCACGGATCTGCACAAAGTTTCGCCTCAATCCGAATCCGCAACGTTTGATTTATGAAAACAACTGATAATTAGACAAAGTATTTCACCAAGCAGAAGCAAGATTAAACCCAACGTTTCAGACATTTAATTCTGTCCTTAATCAGGACGATTACAAAACCAAGTTACATGTCACGCGTATAAACTATGAGGCGCGCAAGATATGGAAGATGAACGCGCGCGTGTAATTATAATATAATTAAAGTTCTTCCGCAGGTTGAGGCCATCAGGGGCCATTGTCTTGAGCTTCTATATCAAGTAACCCTCAACTGACAACAGATCTTCCGCCTTCGAAACTTTCTTGGTGCATTTATCACCAGATCTTCTAGGATATGTCCTGCGTTGGTGGGATTGAAATGGGCCGCCACTGCTGATGTCTCAGCATAACTTCTGTAATGGTTGATAGTGCACTTGTGGGTTCTAAATTGTTCATGTAGAGGACAGCTGGTTAGGTTGGCGTCTGAAAGCCACCATAGGGGGTTCTGATATTATTTTCTTCAATCGTTCTGAGACACAAATGATGGGGAACGCTTGTTTAATGATTTTGGGTGCGTTTGTAGCCGAGGGGGATATGTAAGCACTACAACTACTCTGTTGCTCTTCGTTCCTCGTTGGCGGGTCATAGAGTGTCTGCTCTGGATTGCAGCGCTTGTTTGTTTGTCTTGTTTGTAGCCTCTCACTGTAAGGTGGGTGGTATAAGCTCTCCTTATCACCTTCGACACGTCTTCTCGGAACTGATTCTTAGTAGACGGAGTGCTAAGGGGTAGGGGATACTCGACTTGCAGTCCGCAGGGTGCCTGGAAGTCACGAGCAGATATTGTTGTGTGTCAGCGGGTTTTATACCACAACAAAAACGAAAAAATACAAACAAAAACAGCACGCGCGAGCAGCCAAAAGGTGTTTTCATTGGTTCTTTTAGCGCGCGCACTGATAATGGCGCGTTCCGTGGTATTTTAAGCATTAGAGCATTAGAGCACAACTTTCGCGTGATGTTGGAAGAGACACGAGAGCGTGGCTCGTGATTTAGAAACTTTTCGAGTTTCTCTCCCAACATCACAAGTGCTTTATTTGCCGATAAAGTCACAGAAAGCTGTGCTCTCTAATGCTTTTATGATATAGTGGGGGAGACCCATTGCTAACATAGATTTGGACCAATCAGAGCACGCATTAAATCGTAGCTATAATATAAACTGTTTTTCATAAAATAGCTAAGATAATACGCGCGCTCTGATTGGTTGCGAACTGTCCATCCTCACATTATCAACGCACAGCAGATGCAATGCTATTTTATAAAAGCAATAAAAAGCGGATTTCTGCGGTTTATAATGTGATAAACGCACTTGAGATGCTGCAAAAACACTTGAAAAGTTTGAAATTCACTCGCCTACGGCTTGGGAGTTTCAGTCATTTCTCTTGTTTTTGCAGCATCCCTCGTGCGTTTATCTAAACCACTGAAATCCGCTCTTTATTGCTTATATGTACCATGGCTGAAAGCCAATCAGAATTCGAGAAACGCGCGCGTTGTGGTATAAAGAAAAATACAGGGATAGAAGTGTCTAATCTGGAGGCTTACACTTTTCAAAGTGAAAGCCACGATGTCTTAAAAGTTGAAAATAGGCGAAAAATAAGACTATTTATTGTATTCATTGCTTAATACGAGTGATAGACTTGACAATTTGGCTTTGTTGTGTCGCATCACAATTTCCGCGTGAATTTTGGAAAAAACATTAACTGGGTACCCTGTGGTTTTAGACATGAAATAAACAATGCCGCCTCACGGTCGCACCCGCCAGTTGTTATGTAAACAAACTCATTTGAAATGTTCTCGATCTAAGCTTCAAAATGGTATATGTCTCTTAAAATCCGCAAGGGGGAGGGTTTCGGTTGCTGGCCCACACAGCACACGGGCCGGAGTACAGTATCGATTTTTCAAATCGTTTTAAGTGTCAAAACATATAGAGAACATATTAGAAATTGCCTGTAAATAATTACGGTACTTGAAACGCAAAAATATACCATTAACTGTAGCGTTCTTTTAAATAATGGAATTTATTTTGACGCGGGTACCCTGTGGTTTTCGGCCGAATTTTAATTCCTCGTTTTCGGCATGTTCCGCTAAAGGGATTTTTGAGGACTTTTTTTCAGTTAACTAGCTCACTAAACTGGTTCATATGCCGTTGAGAAAAATTCTATTGCAATTAGTTCCAACCGGACCTACAAAATCTCGTAGATTGACTGGACTAAAAATATACCGCAATTTTTTTCCCGCTCTCAAACGCGACGCGCGAAAGCAATATTCCCCAACCAGTCAATAATTTTTCCAAATATTGACTGATCGGGGAATATTTGATTTGTACTTCACCACGTGACCTTGATTTAGCCAATAAGAGGGCGCGCTCGGTTGGAGTGAGCACTCGCTATATACAATGCAAATGAGCTAGAGGTAATAGCTCTAACTAAACAATGGGAATGTGACATTTAGAGCGTCGAAAAGTCTTTGCATTTGCGTTTACTTTCTCATTACAACAACTGTGTCACGGTCATTTGAATAGAGTGGTTTTCATCCGGCTGTGAAACAAAAACTAATAGTGTTTAATAGTGTCTACTAGTCATAATTACAAAGGAAAATACAATAAAAATGACTTTCGTAGTGTATAGTAGTGCCTATTTGGTTAGTATCTATTTCACAGTCGGATGAAAACCACTCTTAATGGTAAATACAGCTCTAAATTTGTATGTAAATCATCACTTATATCACTTGATATTAGCCTAATAGGCTATGTAGGCAAGTTTTAGCGAGAAGACTGCCGATTTACAAACAAATTTGTATGTAATTTCAAACTTTGAAAACTTGTCATCCTGACAAGATTTCAAAAACTCATTGTTGCAATCCGTTTCCATACGCTGTGTAATACAGTGTAATAGGTCCATGAAGCCTACAATCATGATCGATTTGTAGTTAAATGGCTATTTAACAAACCTAGACTAGTATTTTTGCTATCCGTCAGTTATTTGTATGTTTTTTACATCACCAAAAGTGCGCTAAAATCGTGACACAGCCCCTTTGATGACTGACCATTTTTCCTTTAATGTTCACTATACTTTTCGTCCCAAAAGGGGCGTCACAGACACCCTAGTACACCTTTATCTATGCCTCTGTGATAGTGCTTGGTTTGTGATTGGCTGACGGGAAACCATTCAGCTGCAATTTGAAATTAGCTCTCGTTCATGATTGGTTAGGTGTATTGGTGCGTTGCTCGCAAATGCTAACGATCCTGAGCTCCTTCTTAGCAGAGCACTTTCAGAATTTGCATTAAACTACAGCCTCTTAAAAATGCTGATGGTTTCTAGATTCCTCCAACCATTTCATACCCAAACACTTCTATTTTCTAAAAAATACTATATACGTCATACCAGGCAACGGGATATAAATCTATTTACAGCCACACGTACATTCGTCACCCCATTTTTTCCACTAAAACTACTATTTACATGTAATAATATTGTACGTACAATAGCAAATTTTGTATGACACTAAAAAAAACTGGAATACAGCACAGTTATGGCACAGCATCATGGTGTCGTGTAGGTAAGCTTCCCTGCTTTGTTATTGCCACAGTTAGGGTGTCACGGTTAGGGAGTGATGGTTGCAATGTCATGGTTATGATGTGATGCTTAAGGTGTCATGGTTATGGTGTCATGATTGTGGTGCCATGGTTACAGTGTTATGGTATTGTGGTCATGGTTATGGTCTTATGGTGTCATGGTACTTATGGTGCCATGGTTACAATGTTATGGTTATGATGTCATGGTTATGGTGTCATGGCAGGGCTCGATCTTAAAGATGGCCAACTAGCCAAATACTAGAAGTAGAATTTTCGTTTTGGCTAGTGGATTTTGGCTCTCTAATAGCCATCTTGGCTACTGGGTGTTTGGCAAGGAAGTAAAACTTTCAAAATGTTTTTCACGAGGTTTTCATCTAAATAAATTGAAAGAAAAGAAGAGGTAAAAATCATTTGACAACAATCGGCGCACAATATCATCTGTATGAATTCTAAGACTGTTCCCTGCTGTCACTGAATAATGGGTAACATTTAAAAATTCATTTTTATTCAGTGCATGGTGTGGCTAGTAGAAAATATATTATGGCTAGTGAATCTTGGCCATTTACTGGTTATTTCGACTACTATTTTCAAAAGTTAAGATCGAGCCCTGCATGGTTATAAGGTCATGGTTATGGTACCATGGTTATGGTGTCATGGTTACAGTGTCATGGTGTCATGGTTACGATGTCATAGTTATGGTACTTATGGTGCCATGGTTACAGTGTCATGGTTACAATGTTATGGTTATGATGTCATGGTTACGGCGTCATGGTTATAAGGTCATGGTTATGGTACCATGGTTGTGGTGTCATGGTTATGGTACCATGGTTACAGTGTCATGGTAACAATGTCATGGTTATGATGTCATGCATACAGTGTCATGGTTATAATGTCATGGTTATGGTGTCATGGTTACTCTGTCATTGTTACAGTGTCATGGTTATGGTGTGATCTGTGCCATAGCATTGTCAAAGCCATACAAAATTGCTGCATATCCATTCTAATAGACTGCTTTTGGCTAGACCTTAGAAGAGGGTGCTGACCCACAGGAAAAAAAAATCATTGAATAGCTTAAAATATGAAAATGAGAAAATGGTAGCATTTCCCATTTGCTTTTGTCATGCACTGCCATCTTGAGCATGGAAACAAGGCCAAAAGACAATCTTTTTTTATGTCGACCTCATAATTATTGACATGGTTTTCAAACTTGTGCCAAACATCTTTGCTATCCGCTATGTTTGCAATTCAGGGCAGACTTGCCTGTCATGGCACACTAGACTTCATGCCAAAGAGAAAAACAAGATGGCACATGTGACAAAGGTGTTCTACGGCCTAGGACATTATGCCAGTCTAATCATGAGCCCTTCCTAATGCAAATTAGGCTCGATTTCCAGCCGTTTCTGTGAGCCAGCGGCCCGTCCCCAGGAGGATCGCACGACCGGACGCCTAACAACGGCTGGAAATAGAGCCTAAATGCAAATAGATTTTCATCATTTGCATTGAGGAACAGCGCCTGATTAGACTTGGTGCATGCCCTGCGCCTAATTGTCATATTATGATTCCCATTCCTACTTCTCACATTTTTCCTCTCAGATTTATCATACAGTGACCGGATTTTGTTATTAAATCAAGTACACTGATTCCCTGACTTTGTTTCATATATGATTATAGCAGACATCACTTTGTTTTGGTCACAGTAGGCCTGTGGCATATAAAGCTATATCACTGTAGCTCAATTAGGCACTTGATGGGCAAATAGGTTTTTCATAATTATGCAATGCAGGGGTAGGACCATAATCAGTATGCATGTTTTGTTTTTCAAATAGCCTCTCTCTTTCAAGTGCTGCCTAAAAAAAAACAGTGAAAATCATCACGAATGTGTATTATTTAAATATTTCAACAATACATTGTTACCTGGTCTTCTCTGAATTTTGAGTCTGCTATTTTGAAAAAAAAACTTCAGTATTGGATCCAGGGAAGGTGAATAGGCTGGCTAGCCACCCCCTTTTCTAAATGTTCTCAGTATACTATTTCCACTAATACTCAAGTCCCCCCTTTCCCAAACATTTCTGGTATAACCTTAGTACTAGCTACCTCCCCGCTTTTTGAATTGCAGCATCTACTACTGGCCATCACCCCCCCCCTCCCCCCCCCCTACAGAAGACTTTTTCCAAGGCGGTATAGAAAGATGCCCTTTTCCAAGGGGGTCAAACCAAAAAAAAGGCTCTTCCATAGGTTTTTCCGAGGTGGTGGTAGAGCAAGAATTTCCGAGGGTGTTGCTAAAGAAAATGACCTCTTCTGTAGCGGGGTGCGGCTAAAAATTGGAATGGCCCAGCCTACTTAACAGCCTGGTTCATCTTCCACAAAAAACTATGAGAACCCTGTAGTACTGACTCTATTTTTGCATAAAATATTGTGCTTTTGCATATTGAAAAACATAAGCCTACCAATTAATAAATATGTAACCCTAAAAAAACATCTAATATCTTTAACACAAGAAAATTTGCAGAAAGTAATGAGACACATAAAAATCTTATCTCTTATGGCAGAAAAATGGTTAAAGTTGGTCAGTGTTTGCCATAAAAAGCTTCTTGTGGCAGTTTCTTTCCACAGGCAACATTCTTTTGCCATGGGAAGTTTAAAGTCGACCCTGTATCCGATGGTGTGACAATGTAATGAATATCTGTTTGTTGTTGTTGATCTAATACCAATGGTAAGATACTATTTCAAGAAACAAGTTTTAGACCAAAGGAAGGCAGGATCAACATTCCATGAGATTTGAAAGGATTGAGTTAACTACTTTAATCGTTACCTCATTAGCAGAGACTTTTATGGGCTATTTTAATGTAGTTTAAAAACTACATGTCACGCCTATAGGACACAGGGTCTTTAAATTAGGCCTACCATCAACCGGAACCCTTTGTTTTCAGGTGCTGATTGGCTAATAGACCGCAAAGGCTTTCAGTTGATCGGCCTATAAGCTTTTCATGTGTCAATTGGGTTTCTGTATAATTTTCAGTCTGTAAGTTAATTTTCTTGGTTGTCCACCAATCGTTGAGTGTCACTAACATCAATTTGAGTAGACACCTCTACTGTTATTGTATCAACATATGGCGGTGGAGGTTGATCAGTCTTTATAGGATCCTCTACCGTATATTCTGGTGGGACCTGGAATGTGGCCGGCACGTCAGGGCCAAATGGGTACTGAGTAAACATGTAGGCAGGTTGGGGAATGGCAGGATTTTCCTCATATTGACGAACACCTTCTGGAACCTAACAGAGTAATATGGAATTTATCAAAGATAAAAATGGTAATGTTTTAAACATGCAGCATTACTGAGGTTTTCATAATTCTGCTAACAATCAAACCATGTTTTAGTAGCTTCCTTTAATCGCACAACTAACATGCACTTACATATAGCAACCACAAGCATCACTCAGACATTTCACAAAAGCCACTGGGGTTGATGAGATGCTTCACTCACAGAACGCTTTGAAAACAGCTAGTCAGTGCAGCAGAGTTCACAGAATTATGAAAGCCACAGTAACTCTATTTAATAAAAAAATGTTTAGCAATACTCATTCTGGAAATACAGATGGTTTTTAAACCAAGCCAAATAAAAAAGATCTTTAAAAAGATGGAAATACGCTGTTTGGCAAAGCATTTCTTGGGCCATATTTTTCCTACCTGTTCCACGCCATTTCTTAATTGCAACAGCTGCTGTCTTCTTCTGCTTCTTGCGTAAAAGTAGAAAATCCAAAACACCACTTTCAGAACAATCACCACAATCAGGATTCTAAACAAAACAAGCATTATCTTGAGTTCAAGGTTGACATAATAGGGGTCTCAGATCCTGTTATCCCGACCAATTTGTTTTCTAAATCCCGCTATCCCAGTGCCTTTTTTTTGTATCCTGATCCAGATCATTCAGAACTCCAATAAATCCATAAACGGTTTAAAATGGATGAATATAAGTGCCAAAAAAAAAACTGAAAATAAACCGGAAAAATCAATAACCTGTGGTACTCATTGTGTGTCTTATATTAGATTGGGTTTCAGACGGGCCATACCCCCACCCGGCAAAAAAAAACAAACATTTATTATCAACTTAAGTTAGACCTATGATTTTTCATTTTGGACTTCTTCACTTACATGACGTTAAATTGCCTACAATCATATTTCCAGTCCCGAATCCGGCACCACAAGAAAAGCTCAAATATTGTTTCCCGTGCATTGAATTATGAAGATCCTGCATCCCGCGAACAATCAGAATCCTGAATCTAGCCTGCTTTTTTGTCGCTTTCCCGTATCCCAATCTAAAAAAGGCCCAATCGCGTATCCCAAAAAACCTATTGTGGACCCTCATAAAACTGTACCTTCAACAAAATTCTGGTCCCTAGTGAAAATCCTAAGCATGATCTGGATCCTATAGGATTTTATAGGATTGTCTTGATTTTTCACTTAGGATATGCTGCCAAAAGTGCAAACCAAAATAAATACCACAGCATTCATAATAAAAAAGACTAAAATAGTCCAGTTTTAATATGCTGCCAAAAGTGCAAACCAAAATAAATACCATAGCATTCATAATAAAAAAGAATAGTCCAGTTTTAAATTCTCTGCTCTACAGTGGAAACTCAATTTGAAGTAAAAAAAAGCCATCGAGTTTGAAAAGTTTCCTCAAGTTTGTCTGTTGTCTCAATTCAAGCCTCATCAGTTTCTCATCTGTAATCGTAACTTTTTCAACTTCAAACTATTTATTGCGCCATTGATGCCTTGGTATATAATAAACTCTTGGCTGTAAAGGCTGTTTTCATTATGAGCTAGCCACAAAATAAATGGAAGGGGCATGGATCTTAACTGTACTCACACAATCCTATCAAGGACTATTACATGTCATGTATGACGTCATCTATGGGGTTGTGGTAAAAAATAATAGATAGAAGTTTGCTCCCAGTACATTCAAGATTTTTGTTTTAAAATCTAAAGTAATAAAGAAATGTACAGTTGCGGATGAGTTAAATTTAGTGGTAGTAATTTTAGTCATTTATTAACATTTGAGTATTGAACAATATGATGACACAAACTAGGGTGGGAGGAAACTTGGAAATGACAAAAAATAAGTGACTATGGGAAAAACAAAAATTAAAATACACCTATGGCATTATTGATCGCTTAAACAGATACAATTTCATATTGGAGACAACAGGATTGCGGTAAAAATTGTACAGGAGGTAAACACGAACCTTTAAACTTATATCCAAGTACAATTTTCTTTTTGTCTTCGCAAACAATATGTTAGAATTCATTATACATATTTTCGTGGGTTCATACTTACACATAAAACAGTAAATCCATGTCTCTCCGTATTTCACACGATGTAAATGTATGTAAACACAATAACTTAATGTCGTTTACCGGACGTGTCTCTCAAGACGGAAATCGAAAAGCTAAAGAGAAATCGACTTTATCCGTGACAGAAGGCGATCGATCATGTTATTGATTCATTCTTCGCCATGGGTACATCTTTGAGCCTGAGGATTAAAGAAAAAGTGCTCAAGATTCAATAATGTGCCCTTTTTATTAAGAAATACACAGGAATACGTATCTAAATATAACCTAAAAGATAAAGGAAATCCTTTCAGAGCTTACTGACTCAAAACCTTCCAAAACACAGTCACAGACGTTTTCATTCAACGCTTTTATCACTTTGACGTCGTCCCCAGTTTTCAAACAAAACACCAACACGAAATATTATTTTTGCAAGGGAGAAAAATAATCGAGTATTATCCACCTTTCGACTTCAACCAGTAGAGAAAGCGTGATACTTCAAGTGGCGAGCATTTCTAGTAGACGAACGCACCAACAAAGATGGCGGGCAAAACACGCAAACGTTTTCCAATTCTTGTAGTTTCTCGTGGATCCTACCACGTCACAAGTACATTAGCTGATAAACGTACCTTTCGTTACTAGGTAGAAGCCATGGTTATCTTTCAATGTAGTTGAAAAGTTGATATAATTTCGTTTATTTTTCTTTCCGATGTTTCTTCCCAGCACCTGCGATCGAAACTTCAAATTTCACTCTACCCCTCCACAGAAGAAATTGCGCTAGTAACCAGTCTCCAGAGAGCGGGAAGTGCGTGGGTTTTGGACTTGTGAGTATTCATTCTATTTTGGCAGAAACATATAAGTGAGTTATATGTTTCTGATTTTGGCCTCTCTCATTTTCTCACAGAAAAATAAAATTCCGCCTGATACTCAGGCTAGGACTTGCGGAACGGACTTGTAGGTTTTAAAAATTGTGCGAACTGTATTTACATGTATGTATTTACAGGTATTCAAGTGGTGTAAAGTTCCATAAACCGGCTTTCATTGACCTTGAGTGTGTGGAAGTTTTTAGAATATTTGTAAATCGATATATTCAAAATTGATTGTTAATTGATTGTATATTATACTTTTAATTGTAAGAGCATTGAGACTTCGTGAAATGCTCCTAAAACATCATTATTATATTATTATGTAACTGTTCCCTGGATCAAACATCTAAGCAAACCCGGTAGCTTTCGTGTTTGCTTTAGAGTTTGCAGAATTACATGAAAACCACAGTAAACTAAAGGTATTCAAGTGGTGTAAAGTTCCATAAACCGGCTTTCATTGACCTTGAGTGTGTGGAAGTGTAGTATAGTGAGAAAAAATTGTAATCGAAGCCAAATACAAACACAGCTAAGGCAGGAGTCGCACTTAGCAAAGTTTTAAAGTTTGCCACAGAATTTCCCAGCAAATGATTGTGGTCGCACTGGTGCTGACTAACGCGAATATGGATGTTTCCATTCCCATCGTTTCTATTGTACCTACAAAAACTTCGCCAAAAAAAGACAGCTTTTAAGCTTTTAAAAGGCTGCTCGATGGTCCCTTTATCAGTGTCAGCCGGCAAACTTCTTAGGCGGTGATTACATGAGACCGGTACGAACTCAGAGCGATCTGAGTTCATACCGGTCTCATGTAATCACCACCTTTTTGATCGTGTTTACGTGCGACCGGTATGGACTCGAAAGTCGTTCGTGTCGGGTCAGCAACCGGAATGAACTCGTGCCGGTAAGGACTTTTTTCAGGCCGGCCTCATGTAAACGCATGTAAAGAAATATATGAGAGCCGATACGAACTCAGATCGCTCTGAGTTCGTACCGGTCTCATGTAATTACCGCCTTAGTTCGCTGGTGAACCGCAAACCTCTAGTTTTTCCCGGCATCCACTGGGGTCCTTCTTCTGACACAAGAGACTGGTACGAGCAAGATTCCAAGATGGCGCCGGTAAGTTGTTGTTTGTTTCTCTTCTAGAAATAGTCTTAAGGCCAGTTTACAGTCTTATTTTCGAGCTATTTATTGCAATATCCCACACAATTAACAAATTCTAAAGGTGGCGTCAAATTGTCCGCATAAACACGAACAACTGTAGAGATTACACAGTATATATACAGTATAGTGATGACGCGTTTTTGTCGAGTGATCTTTCCCGATCTTTGCATCAGTTACAGAAAATAAATGAGCAGTCGTTCTGTGGTCATTTTATTACCCTTCTATCAGCTTGACATGTGCTCCAAGAGTAGTAGAGTACAAATTTCCACACTAGTATTCTTAGCGTCGAAAACTAAACATGACATTACTTAACTTCTAATTCAGCTATTCTTGCACTGACAGCGAGCTTTTGTGTGAAAACATACTGCATGTTGTTTGTATGAAACCGTTTCTATGTTCTTTCTAGCCAAAAGGTAAACAGGCAACAAAAGGCCAGAAACAGATCACAGAAGAAAACAACAGTACTATTGATTTCTATTCCAAACTGATGATTAGTATAGATGTAAGTTGTTACATTTGTACATTTAATGATAAAAATAACACAACTGTCAAAGCACAACTGTCAACTACTGGGTATCAACTCTCCTGGTTTTTCCGGGAGTCTCAAGATTTTTCACTCCTGTTTCCTGGCAAAATTTTCCTGAATTGGCATAAATTTAGGTCCCAGGGGGGTACTTGGATATAAAAATGACGGGGGGGGGGGGGGGGGGGGGGGGGCGGAGCTCCAAATTTCATACCCAAAAAAATACCTGAGCCATAAATTTTATACCCAAAAAAATACCTGCTCCCAAATTTCATACCCAAAAAAATACCCAATGTTTTTAGCCTAAAAAGATACCAGCATACACATGATGGCCGGTCCCATTATGCTTCCTGGAAATAGCTTCAGCTTAAGTAAGTGCAGTATCTTGATGATCAACTTAACGTTTCAACCCAAAAAAATACCCAAAGATTTTTCAACCCCCAAGAAAATACCTGGTGAAATTTTTAACCCAAAAAAATACTTTTACTACAAATTTCATACCCCAAAAATACGTTGGACCCCCCCCCCCCCCCCCCCCCCCCCGGTCATTTTTAGATCCGAGTACCCCCTGGGATTTAGGTGCTGTATTGCTCCCAGTTTTATTCCTCATAACCTCTGAAATCTCACAGTTTCTCCCAATTTCAGAACTCCTAAGGGTTGACATCCCTGCTACTACATGCATATTTTAGGGATAAGTACAGAGCTTTCCCCTTGATCCCCATTGTTATTCACAACCTTCTCAAACAAACAAATGCAACATTTCCATTCTATCAAATCCAGTCAAGTGGATGGAAAGGATCTAATGAACATGGGATGAAACCAAAGCCTCTAAAATTACTTCAAAATCTGTTCTGCTGCCCATGTACAGTGATGAGTTCAAATGAGCCATCTATTATGCCTGGGGGGGGGGGGGGACTCCCATATTTTTGGGCAGGGGTGCTCGTCGTACCTTTTAGGGTATAAAATCAGGCCTCTGGTACCTTTCAGGGGGTAAAATTCGAAAACTTGTAATTTTTAGCAGATAGGTACCTGTAAGAGGTCCGTTCTAGCAAATCACACTTGATGGTAGCCTGAATTTCAGATGTATTTTCTCTCGTAAAAAATACGAGGAGAAAATTACGAGGGAAAATATGTCTTGTTGGTACTTTTTAGGTCAACTAAGCGACGCCATGTTTGGTACCTTTTAGGGGTAAAATCAAAAGTTCCCGACGAGCACCCCGCCCCAAAAATATGTCCCCCCCCGGGCTATTATGCTTTAGCCATGTAATGAAACATGATTTAAAACCAATTGTGGCTTGTAAATCCACCTCCTTTCTACCCAATGAAATTTATGTTCTTATTTTTGCTTTTTTAGGTTACTTACCTAGTCTTCAGGTTTACATTTTTTAGCTTCTCTGTTACATGGCTAACATGGGTAAGTAACCTTAGGTTGTTATACTGCAGTCTGCATCTTATCAGCAAATTAAAGCATGTGTGACGTGGGAGAGACAGGAGAACATAAAATCATGAGCCGCAGGCTGATGTAGGAATTTCCTCAATCTTTTCAGGCCCTTGCCTGCAGGCCTATAGGCTGCGTACAACACTGTAAATAATATTAGACTACAATTTCTTGTTTGTCAACTTGTTGACTATCTAATGGCTCAGAAAACTTAAACTTGTAAACTAATATTGTTAAAATATAAGTTAGCATAGCAAATTAGGCACACATGCTCTTTTCAGTTGCAAAAAAAAGCTTGATGGTCATTCCAAGTCAGGTTACTGGAAATCATGGTCCCCAGCAGCTTTGAGCTTTCTACTTGCCTCAAGATTATTACCCTGAGGATTGAAAGCGGCTGGAGCTCTATCTATCTGTCTACCTATCTGGATGAATATATGATATTGCAATAATTTTTGTTTTCTCTCATTTATAGACTCTATTTGTGCTAGTCTCCCTGCTCTATTTTGGTTGCTATAAATTCATGAAATACATGCTGGATGGAGGGATGGATCTTAATGCTGAGTCAGGAACTGCAGAGTAAGAAAAAACTATTAAACAATAGCAAGTGATCTGAAAAACTGCCAAGTTGATTCAACTTCATGTGTGAATATTCAAAATGGTGATGCATCAGCCTAAGCATGCACAAGAGGCTTGGCTTCAGGACCATTCATCATGGGAATCAGTCCTTGTGGTAGCTTTTGTGCTGGTGTAATCACTGGAAAGCACCATTTTGAATAACAATGGCTGAATTTGCTGCACACTCATACATACTCGAGGGCTCCTTGAAATGACAAAATTTCCTGAAATTCTCCCAGGAGAAAATACATAAAAAATGTATGGCAGTCGTCGTGATTTTTTCCTGGACACAAACTGAAAAATCTCCCAGCAAAACCGGGAGTTGACGTCCCTGATGCTGAATAACGCTCAGTACAAGGATAACATATTCATGTTTCCTCTTTTTCTTAAGGCATGTGAAGGACCTTATATTGCTGACAGTTATTGTACAAGGACTAGGCATCTTTACAGACTACTTTTGGTTCTTCTGGTTGCTGGTGAGTATATCTGCCTGAATATGAGTGAGTGTGACACCCAGGGGGGTACTCGGATACAAAAATGATGGGGGTCCGACGGAGCTCCAAATTTCATACCCCCAAAAATACTGACCTTTAAATTTGATACCCAAAAAATACCTGCTCCCAAAGTTTGATATTATCTTGTTGTTCAACTCGCCTGTCAGAAGTTTCAACCCCCGAAAAATACCTGGAAGAATTTTCAACCCCAAAAAATACTTTTACTATAAATTTCATAACCCCCAAAAATACAACGGACCCCCCCCCCCCCCCCCGTCATGTTTATATCTGAGTACTCCCCTGGGGTGTGACATGACCAGAAAAATGCTGACAGTTGAACACCTTTTCTGTAAGTCACTACCTTGAAAAACATTGGAGACAGCTTTTCTTTTAGGTAAGTAAATGGGAAACATGTAAACAGCCAGTATTAAAGGGGCACTCACATGCTTGCCTAACAAGCAAATAATTGAAATCGCAATCCAATTCCATCCTCTTGATAATAGAAAAAAAAAATACTATAGACTGTTGTTTTGGTTATTCTGGGTAAACTTAAATGTATTTTTGGTGATTAGAATTATACTTATTTTTTGACAGGTTGTCCAAAAATTAAGTGTGCGAGTGCCCCTTTAAAATTCTTCTTTTATTACCATCTCTGCAGGGATGTTAGTGACATAAATAAACTTCCCAAGATATATTAAATATTTCCATTTTTTCTGTTCAGGCTCCTTTTAGAGCTTTTTACATGCTATGGACCAGCATTCTTGGACCTTGGTTCTTTGCACAACCACCTGAGGATGACATGGATCCAAAGAAACAAAAGAAAATGGAAAGAAAAATGAAACGAGCAGGAATGATGCAGTGAATTTATAAGACTAGCAGATTTCAGATGACTGTCGTGAGTAATTTGCAATTGCTTTGCAATCACAGCGACAATTCCAGGGGGGGACTCAGGGTGGCCCCCCTTCTTTTGAAGCACTTAAGATACAGTTCTCTCAATTCCCTGAATCACAGTAAATGTGACAAAATTTCTAAATGCATGGAAAAATTTGCAACAAAAAGGGCTGCTAACTCCCTCTGGACCCCCATTGGGCAATTCCAGAAAATAAAGGTACCCCTCCCCGCGGGCGGCACTAGTTTTTGACCCCCCATGCATCCAGAATTTCCAAGATGGTTTACCCCCCCCCCCCCCCCCCCATGCATATAGAATTCTGGGCAGTTTAAAGAAATCCAGCTTCGAAAACCCCCCTTGCAATCAGAATTCCGAGCTCTTAACCCCCCCCCCCCCCCCCCCCCCCATCCCATTGAAATTTCCAAATGCTGCCCTTTGGGGGGGGGGGGGGGGGGGTACCTTTATTTTCTGGAATTGCCCATTGGCACAATTCTGGCTACACCACTGAATCGCTCCTATAGTCTGGAGTTGGTGTTAGAGTGGATTTCATATGACACTAATTCTGAGTAAAATCTATAGGAGTGATTACAGAGTAATTGCGAATTACTCCTGACAGTCATCTGAAGTCCGCTCTATACTTTGTGATTGGTTTCACTATAGTCATGTGAATTCTAACATTGTAATCTTACAATCTATTCTAAAAATCACTGAAAAGGAAATGTTGAACCTACAAGCAAACTAGTACTTGCAAGGTAACCAACATGTTGAGTGATTCTGAACATGAAAATCCCATCGAGACATGACGATATAAATTGCTTGAGTCAGCAATTCAGCTCACTATAAAGAGCATGCATCCATTTTATTGACACAATAATGAATTAATTTATTAGCAATCGCTATGTAGATAGAGGAATGAGGTCGCCAAGTTGGAGTCGTCAGAGTTTTTTGTCCCAGAGCAAAAATGTTGTCCAGAGAGGCCTGGATCCCAGTCATTATGCTCGTTTCAAGCTACAATTAGATAACTGTCAATCCTTCATTTGTATAATTGGGCTACAATTCGCTTTCACTGAGTTTGTTTGGTAATTAGTCCACAGGACCCAAAAAACATTCGACATGAAAAATGTTCCAATCTTTGAATCCTGAGAAATCTCATTCCCAGATCATGCCAGATGGCCACATGCTTGAAAAGTGCACACCTAGACTTGAGATTTAAATATATATTAAATTTATTTTTGTGTTCCTCCAACATAATTTATATAGATCTCTCAGGCTTATCTTAGAGCAAGCATCTGCTGGGAAGGGCGTTGATTCATTTTTTACAGGTATAGTTTGTTGCTAGAGCGGATTTCAGATGACCGGCGAAAGAGGCCTTGAGTCTTTGTGTAGTCAGCCAATCAGAAGGGGGAAAATGCAACTAAACGTACGTACTTGTCCTCTGATTGGTCAGTTTTTAAATGTGTTTCGTTTCTGATTGGCTATTTGTATACTTGTGCGTTTTCCACGCTCATCTGAAATCCATTCTAAGAGTAAGAATATTGTAATATCTTGTCCCCATCTCCGTCGTACGACCTCCATATAAGGATGTCCAAATACGATGCTCTCATGAGCACCGCGGCAAAACGCATTTGCCATGCGCTAAAGATTCACTTCCTGTGAAGTGAAATGAAAAGAAAACAAATAATCTACGTAAAAAAATATATCTCGTGCTCTATTGGAAATTTGGAAAACTTAAGCTCCAGACACTAAACTTAAGGCCAAAAATTGCAGAGCAGCTAGAATATGAATATTTATTATATAAACACCAATGAAATACCGGGTGATCTCCCGCGCGAAAACTTGATATCTTCACACGTGAAAATATCACACTTGCCTTTGCTCAATGCTCGATTTTTAGAGCTTAACTCAAGTAAATTTTGAATTTGGTATTTCATTGATGTTTATATAATAAACAGAACATTACATGACCGCTTGGAGATACGAATTTTATCTTCTCGTGTTAAAAATTTATCTCACTCGCTCGCTACGCTCACTCGTGAGATAAATTTTAAACACTCGAAGATAAAATTCGTATCTCCGCGCGGTCATGTAATATCCTCTATATCTTTCTCTGAACTTTTGCACCTCGCACTTTAAGGCTTGCACCCAAGGCGAAAATTATGGTTTAAAGTCAAAATTTATCGTTCGTTGTTGTTATATAGATTTTTTTCAATTGTCTTCATGTCACATGCCAGTGAATCTTTAGCGCATGTGAACTGCCGCGGTGTCGCTCATGTCCACATAGGAGGCTCTCATGTCCAAATACTAGGTTCATTATCTAAATGACATGCGCGAGTCATCCCACATGGATTGGAGCCATATGATTGCATGATTACTCCTGGACCAGGGTTCGAATTTCCCACAAGCTAACTCGCTAAATGCGAGTAGAATTTGCAATTATCGAGTGTGGAAAAAATCACTCACATTTTCTAGCAAAGTTTTTAGAGCTGCTACTACATCCAGTAATGAAGAAAGCATATTTCTTGCCCATTTAGCTGTAGAACTCACCTCTACAAGATAAATTCTCTTGTGACTAAAATAACGAATTTCTAACCCTGTGGACGCTTTTAAGGGGACATATCAATAATATTTCCCCGAAAACTGTCGAATAGAACTGCCGACGTTGCAAAACGTCCTTATTGGGAAATCCCCTTACCTTAATATTTGGAAGGTCTGTAAGTATTTTTCCTCATCTTAAAGGATGTAACTGGAAAATTCGCCAAAACTTGCAGATACTCGAGAAACATCGCTCTCTTGGTTGCCATTTTGTTTTTCTCGGTATGAATGCAAATGAACCTGGTATTTGGACACGAGAGCATCATATTTGGACATCCTACTCACCCCATCAGCGCCAAAAAAGTGTCTATTATTTATCTTCTTTTTTCAGTGTGTTTATTTTGCATTAATTTCACTCGTGTGGCTTGCAGGTACTTCTATTACCTATAGCAGAACCCTACAAGTTGGTTAACTGCAAATCTCTGTTCAATGGGAAAATTTGTTTCTAAAAATAGACACTTTTCTGACGCTATAACTAATGCTTACTCTGGGCACTGTACTCTTTGATCGGTTATAAAGCTTATATGCTAGATTCTGTAGTGTAGTTAATGCTTTCAATTGCCAGTTCTAATGTCGCATATGATCAACGTTATTTCTTATTTTACACAAAGCTTGCTCCTGATGTAAGCTCAGTATCAGTTGTAGAAGACGAGTCATTCACAATCATGTTAAACCGTGGTAGTGTTCGCTCGTGTTTAGATATTGTCAGATTAGACAAAACACTACTGTTACTGTCCATGTTAACATTAGACACCGGCGGAGCCAGGCGAAAGCTCTCATTGGCTGGATTCACCATTGTCAGTGGTTGCCTAGCAGATGTCCTTTGGTTGTCCGCCATGTTGTTGAGTTCCATTCCTACAAGGCTTCCTTCTAGGTCGAGTTCAACCCCGCCAATCCCGCGGGCTCGGGCGAGCTCATTAATTATTCTCCGCGAAAAAATCCTACGTCTTAGACTCTCAAACGAGCTCTTCGCTAGCCATCCATTTACCATGGAGAAGAACACTATGTTCATGAAAAAGATCCCTAAAGGAAAATAGTCCATCAAAAGAGGGTTGTATCTTAAAAGTGCCGTGATTAATAGCAATATAGGAGCGATTGCTCTGAACACCACTGTGAACAAAAAACTTGTAAATACAAGACAGATGTAGGCGTAATCATTCGTGCGTACGCCCAGCGCTCGTAAAAACATTACCAAATCGAGGAATGTAACACTCCCTTCGAAGAGAAGTCCAATAACTCCCGATATTGCATTCTGCCTGTAGTAAATAAACACGATATACGTGGCGATGGTGACTATATGGTGTAACAGATTGATCTTGAATAAAGGGATTTTTCTGTGAAGTATGCAGTCTTGAAATGTTTTGTAAGTGTAGTGTCCCACATCGATTGCGAGTGCTACGAGGACTGACTGAGGGGTATCCACAAAAGGTTTGTTCAACACGTCGGCCGAGGCTAAGAGGTAAAGGCCGTAGACAAAAAGGATTGCCGAGAAGAGTTCGTCCCTGCAACTAAACGCAGAAAAGAAAGCGTTAACATATTAACGACCAACCAGAAGGGACAGTCGCAAAAAATAATCTGCACCCCCTGCTGAGTAACCTAGGTTCAGCTGCCCACCCTGAAAATTTTAGGCTCTCCCTACTGACCCACCCTGGAATAACAGTCTCATGGCCACCCTGGAAATCATGTTTTACCCATACTGGATTTCCAGGGCTTTTTCAGCGAAACGGGGGGGCATGGTTTGCGCGCTGCGTCACTGCTCATACCAACCAAAACTTGGCGAACATGCCCCCAATAACTACACATCCGAATTTGAGTAGTGCATTTGGTAGCACTAGATGCTTGAACATAAATTTTGATCGATGGTTATCTGATGAAAGCTTTGTGAAGCCTTCATTAAGATCAATGTCAAGGACACTTGTTATTTGATTTGATCCATCCTTGTAAATTTGATTTCTTATTCGTCATTCAGTTATTCGGCAATCAGCTTATCGCTATTATTATTTTCTTTGAAAGATTTCGCGCGACGCCAGTCTCGGCTCGTCACCGTAATTTAGGAGTCGTAATTGTTGGTTGGAAACTTACCTCTGAAACTTAGACCGCAGAGGAAAAACGTGGATGGTTTACTGTGCGACTACGTCAACCGGGCCATTTTGTAAGAAGTTAGCCAATCAGAAAGCGAGTTACAGAACAAAGGATCTTGACTTCCTTGAGATCTCAGGCATCGAAATATATTCGCTTTTCTCTAAAAAAAAATAGTGACGTGTCGCACACTAAAATCGGTTTTATTTGGAACACTACCTACGTACCATCTGAGGAGAAAATTTTCACTTTCGGGGCCTGTAAATAATGTCCGAAATATTGTATTTTTTCGAAAGTACCACTTTTTACGGTTGTTCGGCGAATAAAAGACTAGTACCTCAGGCGTGAGAATCCTGGCTGACCTGACTGATATACTTGTTAAAAGCTGTGCTACGCAGTCGCACACTATTATCTTCTCGGATGTTGATTCTATCTTTCATATATATTTCTACACAACTAAAGCAACATGGCATGAGGAAGCCGTGTGCTCACCTTGCGAACTGTGCATCATAGAAACGTTGAGGCCGTAAGCCATTTTCAAAAAAAGTCATGAACGTTTTCATACATTTACTGTAGCAAAAAATAACATTTTCGCCCCTTTCACCCAAGGTGGAAGCCGATTCTAAACGAGAGTATTGCGTGATTCGTTACATATAAGAATGCATGATAAACTCTTCTTTAAATCCAATTCCGCCTGAGGATCAGTGATCAACCGCATGTGTGCCTATGCATTACGTCAACCCATTGCCTGTACGTATTTTTCTATACCACGTACTAACAGTTATATTTTTTCATTACCATATTCTAGAATCCGCTTATTATGTTTAAGTAAGTGATGTAGGCATGGCCTCAAGCGACAAAACTCGTGAAAAATAATAAAGAGATCTAAGCAAAAACCAGCGTTACTTGCACGCGTCGTCGACAAAGCGGAGAAAGCGCGCCTATTATTATACTACAAAGTATTGAAAATGAGTTAAAACACGATATGAATACATTTTTGTACAAGCTTCAATAAGCGCCGCCGGCCAAAGGTGGAAGTAATAAACAAAAAAATACAAAGCAACAAAGGAAATGGAGCGTAATGAAGTATAATATGCTGTATGGGCACAGTAGAGTTTCCCATGTTTTTCATCTTTATCTACGGTTTCTGTTTTCGTTTTCCAAATCCCTCGGATGTTTACCTCTCCTTTCCGCGGTTCACTTTGCATATTTCGACTTTCATAAAATGAGATTAGAATATAGAAAACTGTTCTTTCTTTCGATGACTAACAGTTATAAAAGCCCCAGCCTAGATCTCTTTGGCGGCCTGCTGTGAAGAATTTGAGTGATTGGCGTCTTTCAGACAGAGCTAATGGAAAGTCTATAAGACGACCCGAGATCGTAGCCGTGTCAAGTCTGGTTGTCAGCGACTAGTTCCCCTCAATTCAGTTAGTACTTCCTCGTTTGATTTTTTAACCGTAGTCTTGCAACATTTCAGTAACATGCTCAGAACATTCATTTCGGGAAAGCAGTCACATTCAACTCTAGAACTTTGACTCAGCTAAGCTCAAGTGAGTAGTGGTTATAAAAATTGATTCATTGTGAAACAACATAATTTCATAAATTTTTAATTCAAGACCGGATGCGCGTTGACAATTATATGTACGTCCGCTTTGGATTCGAATAATCATGTCATGAAATGGCAACATTTCCTCTCTATTCTAAGTTATTTGTGTTACATTAAGGTGCATTAACTTAACGCACCAAAAACGCGGTAAAATTCAACACTTTTCACTACTTTAACTATAGCATCATAAATGGAAGGAAATGAAGTGCGAAACTATTTCAGAGCTGATATATGTACATTTTTTGCAAAATAGGCAAGATATGTCTGATTACTGGTCTTTTAGAAACTAATAATTCAAAAATTGTTCCTGTGTTTACTACACAGACATGCATCCATCCCCAAACTGAAAACCCTGATAACACTAAAATTGAAAGAAAAATTGAACACACAGAAATGGAGATAAAAATAATATAGAAATATGCACTTACAATTTACGAGCGATGTCCGGTTTTTCTTCGTATAACTTGAGAAGCTTTTGGCAAAAAGAACGCCGAGATCCTTTTATGCAAGCCTCCAGTATCGGTGTTACGAAAAAATAAGCCCCGACGCTACAATTGATCGTAACGGAAAACACACAAAGCAGAGCGTAGGTTGTGGGCATTGCAGAATACTTTACGAGCTATCCAGATTCGACCAGCGACTTAGACAATTTGGCTGTGAATTCGTTGCCATTTCAGTCTGATTTTAAGTAGGACTGATCAGTTGCATCTGGGGTGAACTGTTTTGCGGGACACAGGATGTTGTAAGACGCCTGATTCATGGCCTCTCAGCCGGAAGTAAAACACTCGGTATCTTACAGGAGTTCTTTGAGCTCATTAGAAAACGAACTAGGTATTTTTGAACTGTATGCTCGAAATGTTTCTATTGTTTAGCAATTTAGAAAATATTGGGTTTATAAAAAAGAATGTTCCTACTTCCGCGTTCGTTGACCTTGAGGGCATATTAGCCAATGGGGAGCGTGGAATGCGTCACGCAAACTTTCGCTGAACTGAAAGCGGAACAGATCCAATAAAACGAAAAAAGCATCACGTATCCTTGTTAATGGTAATGTAATCTGTCTTATGAATTTTTATGCAGAATAAAACTTCATTACTTCAGCCAGAAAAGAGTGTTTATGTAATCGTTGATTTCCTGCGTGTTAGAAAAAAGGTCGACCAGTAAAATGACAAGAAAGCCTCGCGTATCCTAGTGTAAACTGATAATGTAATCTGTTTATATATTTTATTCAGAAAAAAATACATAAACATGGAATTAATATAAGAATATATATTTTTGTTAAATTTAGCCAGACAAGAGTATTTCTGTAAATGGTTGATTTTCTGCGTGAAAATTAGCCTAAATCTTTTATATCGTAAAAAAAATACGAGACGTTTTTTTTACGAGGGAAAAGACGTCTGAAATTAAGGCTACGTGAAAACGTGATTCGGAAAACTTGAAAGCGCCGAGTAAAGTAATCCTCTTGACAACACCAGTGGCTTGCAAACAAACGGAAACCAAAGGAAGAGACATCTGAGATATCAGACATATCAAAAGGAAGTCAGTCGAAAAGAAATCCAGGATGCGATGCAAAAGTGCGAATTTGACGGAATTCATCAAAAAACTGCCTTACGCAACAGCGTTTATCATAGTTTTGTCTGGATGTATTGTTCAAAGGTATATTTGTATTGCCGCGCTAAGTGATAACTCCATCTCCTGGCTTTATATAATGCTTAATTAAAACAGATCAACTTCCCCTTTCATCTTTCTATAGGAGAAAAAAAACTGCCCGCACGAACACGAAGCAGAAGTTTCTGGTAAAAAAAAATACATAAAATGAAATAAAAATTTCCCTGTTAACGGCGGTCTATGTATCCTGCTAGCAGAGCAGGCCTACTGGTTTCTGTTTTCGTTTTCCAAATCCCTCTGATGTTTACCTCTCTCCCATGGAGGGAAAGGAAAGGGAAATTCCAGCGAGAGACGAAACCTCGATTAATTTTCTCATCCGAAAGACGTGAAACACAGGAGAGAATCTGCAACAGCCAGGAAAGGGAATCGACCCCCTGGACACATAGCTTTTTAAGACTTTGACCTGCTGTTTTAAGTTCTTTTACTGCATAAACATAGATTGACTGCACATTATCATATGTAAACCATGATGGTGCAAGAAGTCAAATAGTGAATCCCATTCATCTTGGAATAAATTTTATTTTTGCAACCAGGGGCGTACGCAGGATTTTAAAAAAGTTTAAGGCACAGCCTCGGGTGCACATGTTTCAAATCTACATGTCAAGGAGCTCATGAAAGATGTACCAAGGGCAGTGCTAAGGGAGGAGGGGCAGGGGCCACCCCTTTTGAGGAGATTTTCCATACATTTACTGTATTTGCTGAAGGAAATTCGCAAATTTTCGTCCCATGTTTTCATTTTAAAATTCCTGGATCTGCCCCTGAGTATAGCACTAGTACCAAAGTCCCCAAAAGATTTACAGTGTTGTCTGCAGGCCTATAAGCTGCGTATACCACTGATATCAAACAGTCATTCTCAGGATCATCCAGCCAGATGATCATACAGTAAAAACCCGCATAAAAGAACAGGTGTTTTGGGGATTCAGGCTGATTTTGTTCTTGTACATTTGATGTTTTCTGCAAAAACAGCCTGAAAATGTTCTTAAGGTGTTCTTAAAATTGGTCAAAATACTGCATACACTACCAGCAGTCAAATACAGATTGAATGTGATTGACAGAAGGTAACAGTATTTAGTAGCAACAATTTATAGTCAAGTCCAAAAATAATTGCTTAATGTACCCTGGAAATCCCCATAGAGTACCTGCTGTTGAACTTTGTGTGCAATGGTCTAGCACATTGTATTAATCTACTTGGTACTCTACCACTTTAGGTTACTGTATTCTAATGTACCTGGCAGGCATTTTTGTATACAAGAACAATTTTATTTTTTTCAGGCTGTTTGTGTTCTTATGTATAAGGTACCTTTTTGACCAAATTTCAGCCTGAGTGTTCTTAATCCACTTGTTCTTTTATGTGGGTTTTTGTTGTAAAACAAATATTGTTAACTTCAACAAGTATTTCCACATAAAGATTCTATGTTTGAACAGCAGTAATGGCTGTAATGGAGACTATGAGTTTTCATTGTTTCATAAGCAACAATAAAACCCAATGCTGTAAATATAAATACTTGCGCCATCTTGTACCACAAAAGGGGAGAAGGCCAACATCAATAAAGTCCCTAATAATATATACAGTCCAATATTACAAGTGTGTTCTGTTATTGCTTGCTTTCAATTATCAGTTTTCCATGGCCATACATCTGGCTAAGAAGAGCCTGGAACAAAATCCGCCAAAATTAATAGGTAAGAACATCAGTAGTTACAATTTTGGTCTTAGGGGAATGGATAAGGGTAACATTGTTCAGAGGCAGTGGGGGGGATGGGGGGTACTGGCTTCCCCAATAATATTGATGGTTACCAAAATAAATATTAAGCAATAACCTGATATTTTTAAAATTAATATTATCCAACATAAGTGCACTGTATTGTCATTTTACAACATGTTTTTCATCTACAGCTTAATCCAAGCTGAGGCATCGAATATGCCACTCGTGCAACTACATTGCACGGAGAAGTCTGTACTGGCAACTTTTTACTAGTGGCTGTCACGTCCTGTCCATTTTTGTTTTTTTGGCCACCCTATAGTAGGGCATATGAAAGTGGGATTTTCAACAGAGCAGTTCAGACCTCATTCACAGTAAGGAAAATAATAAAATGCAATATATTTTCCCATGCATGGGCTTCATGAACACAATACAGGGCATCTGGGGAAGTGCGGCAGTGCGATTCCGCACTTTTGCCCAAAAATCGCACTAAACCGCACTTTCACACTTTCTTTGCACTTTTCCGCACTTTTTAAGAAAATGACTAAAAATTGTGTGAAAAAAACCTTCTAAACATGGTTATTTCAAAGATTTGCAGGTCAAAACCTAGTTATTATGTCGATGTTGAAGTATTAAGCGTAAAAACATTGAAAACTCTACCATTTTCTTCCAATACGATTGCCACCGAATGAAAAGAATACCAGGCATTCCACTACAGACCGTTTGAACATGAGTACAAGAAACCATCAATTAGGAGATCTGCAATTGGATGGAAATAAGCCAATAGCTGATCTTGTAAGAAATGGGTAAATACAAATGCGCGTTACAGGAGAACGAAAAACGTTGGATGTTAGAAGTTCGTTTATTTGTACTTAAAAGCCGTAAATATCCTATGAAACTGCCGGAGCCATTTACTGTAGATGGAGATGACAAAACAGTGTTTTTTATTTTATTTTGGAGTACTTTAGACCGTTTATCATTGCAGTGATTTTGTGGGGATCGAGTTTTCAATGGCTCATGGCGCGCAAGCACGCATGGTGAGCCCTTCTTTTTTTGCATTTTTCCATTGTTCTTGACCTAAACTATTGAACATGCAAAGTTTTATAAGTTAGCTGATAGATAGATAGATATGTAGTTTATTATAACCTTTTGCAGCAGCGGCTGAATTACAGGCCTGGTCAGGATCATAACAGCATTACACAAAATACAAAAACAGCTGTTTCTCAATTTCAACGAAACTACGTTTAAAAATGACAAAACAAATAGAAAATCAACAGAAATGACTCGTTATGATCCCCCAAAAGCGCAAACTACAAATTAAAGAAAATAACTTACCGCACTTTTCTGCACTTTTGACCCTTTTACCACACTTTTTTCCGCACTTTTTTCTAAAAAATACCGCACTTTTCCGTCGTTTTTTACCACACTTCCCCAGATGCCCTGACAATATATTCATGACAAATAAATATTTAAAATAGAACATGATGAAACTTACCTGTCTTCTAATCATCTGTAAATTACTTTCTGCTTCAGCTATTAATCTTCTTATTATTTCTTCATCTGTAACATTTTTATTTGATCTAAATGTGTCCTTGGTTTTCCTTACAGCATACATCCTATGACAAATGAGAAGCTTTTTAATTTGCTGTTTAGTCTCCTCTAGAGTAGAACAAACCTGAAATTTTGTTCTGAATTAAATTTTGCAGAACGTCGAAAAATTTGGGGGTAAATTTTTAGAACACACGAAACTTTTGGGGGGTCCATTTCAGTGTCATGCAAATTTTCAACAGACAAGGATTGAGAGCACTGTATAAATCCGGAGTGTCCTGAGCCAACTAAAGATTTCCTACCAAAGATTTCTGTCAAACTTCTCCTCTCTTTTCTTGCCTGTTTAGAGCTTGTTCTACTGGTACATCCTCTTCAACAATCTTACTTAGTTTAGATGCCATTTAGAAAGAAAGGTAACCTGGCAATATTGTTAAACCATAGGAGACTGAGGGGGGGAGGGGGGTAAAATTTCAAATAGCCGTTTTTCGAAGGGGGTAGAAATTGAAACTCCTTTTTTTGTATGGGGGTAAGTTTTCACAAAACCTATGAGCAGAAACACACCAGCCCCCCCTGCGACATAATTAACGAACAGTCCCTAAATCCCGGGAAGGGGGGGGTTCTCCCAAGTAAGAGTGCTAGGGGTGCTCGTTGGGACATCGGAAAATATACCCTAAAAAATACCTTATAAAACAAAATGACCCCTAAAAAATACCAACAATAAAACTTTTTTGTTATTGTTTATTGTTTCTCATCCAGCATATCCCTTGTTTTTAGAGCTATAAATGAAATAAAGAAAGCCAGAAAACGTTTGCTTGGTTTGTGACCATTTATTCATTTGCGTACCCCCTAAAAATACCATTTATTAGTGAAAGCCACAATGTTTCTCCGATACCCCCTAAAAATACCTGAGAGTCGATTTTGACCCCTAAAAAATAGGACGAACACCCCTATCAAGTCGACATGTGAAGAACCCCCCTCCCAGGCCCTAAATACACCAAGACTCATCTGAAATCCCCTCTATCAAGAGTAGCCTGATCTGACAAACTTACTCAGTATTTACACTTTTAGTTTACAACGAACGAAGTGACAACTAACTAGAATGTAGTATAGCCTTGTCTTTGCTATCTTCTCCCCCGGCCACGGGTATGACGTAACATTGGTACGCACGTGAAATTGACATTTCGTTTTCGTTCTTCCCGTAAAACCAAAAACACACATCCAGACCTATGCATAGCTCACCTATAATTATAACTTGAGAACTTCTGCCCTTCTCGTAATATTTGCTTGTAAAGTTGTAAAACCCTCGACCTCGCCGCCATTTTGAAATCAAAACTAGTTCCCAATCTCACGCTATCTATGAGAAAGCACTGGGACGTATTACGCATGCGCAGATCACTCGCCCCAACCTCTCTCTTCGCACCAAAACCAAAACAGAAAATCTCGTGCAAGCAAGCATGAGTCAGCTTTTCGGAAATTCAAGGAAGTTTCTTTGATTTTGAATGGAAGAATGGCGTTTCTTCGGTGGGATCGGAAGAATGCTGTTCTCCTAGTGGTCTTAGCTGTTTTCTGCAGCAGGTATTTGCTGGGTTTGCCGCCATGGAAGTAGTGTTTGCATAGCGCGCGCGCCAGGAAGTGCATTTCTTTTACTTTGGTATTGTAAACAATTTTCCCGCCTTTACAGTTATTGACAAAATATTTGAGCTCATAAAAGCTTTTTGTGTAATCGTAAAGCTTCAGATTCAAAACCAAGCGAAGGTGTGACAGTTTTGCAAGAGTGTAGGCGTAGGTCTTTGTCCTCGACAATAGTTGTCACACATTTGGTGATTTGCACTGTTCTCGAAACTAAGAAGTTGTACTACTCAAATCAACTGTCAAGTTGATAACTCTAAACTTCCTTTAAGGAAATGAACCTGAAAATAGTCAGACCTTTAGGTCATGAATAAAGGAGTGAGTGGTTTTGCAGGAAACGGCAGACGGCTTTTGCATATTTAAATATCCCTACTGGGGGGATTGGGGACACACACTTTGTCAGGGGGGTTTTGGGCCTTTTTCCAGGGGGTCTTGACCTTAAAATGTCCCGGGGTACTGTGCTAAGCTGTTAAAAAAGTCCTGACTAAAACAGTTTTTTCAATCATGTCTGCAGGGATACACCAACAAATAAAATAAATGCCCAGGGGTTCCCGATTTTGAAATGTCCAGGGGTTATGTATCAGTCAATTCCAGCGCTGACCATGCCCCCCCGGGCAACCCCCGGGATTTTGGTCATTTCTAAAAATAAAACTGAAAATTTCCCGCCCCCGGGCTAGCAAAAATGCAAAATACCCCACGGCGGGGAACACAAAAAGCGGAAAAATGCCCCACCCCCGGGACGAGAAAAAGACGGTAAGATTCCATCGACTCTGCGCGACAAAGCTTCACAACAAAAACTTCAACTCCATTTATACTGTCCGAGCATTTATAATTCGTTTCAGTAAATGTACTTTAGTTTTCTCGTCTTTGAACGAGTTCTAGATCTCATTTCACTGAAAGTGAGGCAAAATATAAATAAAGAAGTGAAACTAAGGTATTAGTACAATATCGGTAGACATTCCTAGGCCATTCGCCGTTGTAGCCATTTCTGCAAATTGTCTCCGGAATCTCTCAATGTGAAATTTACCTTTATTCTATTTGCAGAGCAACTATTTCACAGTTATGTTACTTCACTTTTTGCGAAATTGGAACTCTTTTATAGTGTCAATTCATTTTTATGTTTTTCCACTGAGACTGGAGACGAAATTGCGAAATCTGTTTCTTCTCTATAGAAGACGTTTAAACTGCGAAATGTGCAAATGTGTCTTCCCCAAACGTGGTGTATACGGGCCATGCTCTGCATTATATTTTATGTGGTGTATTTTCTGTAACTGGGACTTTGTAACTGCCAAACGATAGTTATTGTAACTGGTGTTGTAGTTCGCAAAACCTAGGCTCGGTTTCCAGCCGTGGTGGGGTCATTTCTGACGAAGCCTCCCCCACGAACTCCGAAAACCCAACCACGGCTGGAAACCGAGCCTAGCAAAACCCTATGCGCTTGAGATGAGAAAACCAAAATTCCCCACCCCCCTCCCCCGGGGAAAAAACAATTCCCGACCCTGGGGCCAGCAAAATTTCAAAATTCCCCACCCCAGGGAAGGCAGTGGTTCGCAAATGCCCCACGGTGTCCCGGGGGGGGGATGGTCACCGCTGGAATTGACTGATACATTAAACTGAAATGTCTGTTGGGTAAAAGAAATTAGGTGTCATCACCTTGGGGTTTACGGTTATTTATTGTCAAAGCAATGAATAAAGTCAATGAAAGTTGCATGTGTGTGGAATCAGGGTGGTGAAGAAGGGGGGGGGGGGGAAGGGGGCCTTTGTATACTTTACCTGTTTTACACAATGTGGGCGTTACATGTACTAATCTTGTGAGTCATGAAATTCGAAAAAAGTGTTATTGGTGATTGGTATCCCCTCTTCATGACCCTACTAACACAGGTTAGCAGCAGTTTTTTTTTAAGCAGTTGTTTTTAAACTACTAAAAGCTAAAGTGACACTAAAGTGACACTAAAGTGGTTACATTTATTTAGCAGCTTTGGTACTAGGAAATGCAATACTATATCGTGAAATATATTGTACCTGTAATATATTATATGTGTTGCACTTTTATTTCAGTGGCAGTGCCAGAGATGCCTTTATGGATGAGCTGGAGGATGCCATGACAACACAGTCAGTTGATAAAAAGTACCTGCCTAGTGATGAGGTATAACCATATTCTTGACCATTTGCCAGTACCAAGGTTGTCATGATAATATTGTTTTATATTTGCTAGGAACTTGCTTTGTATGATCGCAATGGCAATGGAAAAATTGACCAAGATGAAATGGCCAAGTATTTAAAAGATACCTTGGTAAGTTTTTGCTTTTTTCTACTTGGATTTAAAAAGGGGTGATTTCAAAATTGAACGAGCACAATCATTTCACTTGTTACTATGTTTTAATGCACACAGGAAAAAGTGGCAAGAGAAGCTAGTAAGCGAGAAAAACAATCTGAACAGAAGAAGAACAAGTTACACTCTAACCTAGGCAAAAGAGAGTTAGGAATTGGCCTGGTAGCTCTTATATTGTTGGCTGGTATTGTTGTTGTTGTTTTTAGAAGAAACTCTGGCTCTAGTTCTGCAACGGGAAAAGGTAATTGCAACAACAAATAAATTGAAGTTTGAAAATATTAAACTTAGTCATCTTTTTCACAGACTGATTGACTGTATGGGTTAATGGTTGACCAGCCAATCTATGGCTGCAGACCAGCTTAAGTATTCATATCAACGAATCATTGTCGTTTTGCTGAATGCACTTGGGAGGACTGGGTCGAGTCGTGCCTGGGCTAGTGTGGGTATTTTAGCGTGGTTACCAAGCCAAAATCATTGGTGGACAGATCGAGATCTCTGTGATTCCTGCAAGTTTTCATTCAAAATTTCACAGTTTTATTGCTACATATGCCGAAATTCTTCACAAAAGAGGATCTCCTGTCACTTCTTTATAAGATAAATGATTCCAAATATGGTTTTGGCCGTGAGGTGTTGAAAAACGACAATTTTTGGTTTGAGATTGTTTCATATGACAGGGGTTCCTACTACAGAGCTCAAAATTTCTCATCCCACCCCACCCCAAATAAAGAGATTCCTGTGCTCTGGGGGTTGACAGGAAGCTAAGAATCCTATAGGGGGATTTCGTGTTTACAGTTTGGGCTAATTTGCATAGATTCAGAATGTTTGAAGGAGCTCGAAAATAATCAGCACTGAATATGAATAGCGGACAGCAAATGAAACCTGGTACTCTGAAAATTTGAAGGTTTAACATTCAGTTGTAACGACGTAGTTAAATGTTCATTTTGGTGAAAATATGTGGGATAATGAGTCGTTTGCCACACAGCAATCCACTCATTTTCAAAAAAACCTGTGTAGAGCCTCCAAAACGAACGTAAACTTCAATAAGTTCTTAGGAATAGTAATTATTTCATCTTGCGAACATATTTATTACATTTTTCAAGAGCAAAGAGGCATTTTCAATAGCCTTGAATTTCTTGGGTGGCAAGAAGCTCATTACCCGTCATGTTTTCTGTAAATTGAACTTATCGCCATGCGCTCATATTTTGAATGACGAACGTAAAACTTTCAAATTACGCTTCATTCACCAGGCGCTATTGAAATTCAGAACAATTCTTTTTGTAGCTCCATTACGCTTGCTGATTTTCACGGATGCTTCAAATATGTAAACACTGACGTCACAATAAATCCGCCTATAGGATCCTGAAAGGATCTTTACGATCCCCCTTGGGGTTTTCACTAGTGACTGGTTATGGATATTCTTGTTTCAGTGGCTGTTGAAAATGTTAGAACTGCAAGACTCAGAAGACTGGCTCTTGAAACTCCACAAAATCAAGACTCTGATAGAAATATGACCCAAAGGACCCCAACTTTAGATGATGTAAAAATGGGGAAACCTCCTGACAGGAATATTTCTCCAATTGGGTCAAGAGAATCTGACATCCGTAAGCGACCTACTCAAAGAAGTGATCATAATCAATGCAGCCCAGGGGGAAAGATAACTAGTGAAGGGACTGTTGAAAGCAGTGTAAAGGCTGCTTTAAGCTCAACCATTAATAAGGAAATCAAGAAAATTCCAGCAGCAAGCACAGGTGGATTGACAAGGAAGGGCACTGAAAAAGTGTCACCAGAAAAGAGTGTAAAGAAAGAAGGAGATGAAAAAGTGTCACCAGAAAAGAGTGTAAAGAAAGAAGGAGATGATAGGAAAGGTGAGAAAATTATTGTTACCTGAAGGTATACAGAGTTCGTATGTCTCATATCCTGACTTGAAAGTTCAGGAATTTAAAAAATCTCATCTAAAATCTATGTTTCCCATTAAAAAAGTTGAATGGGAAATGGTTGTGTCATAGAGTATAAATGGGCAAACATTCCCTTTTTTACCGAACATTTGAGCTTTTTATATGAATGGGTGTTAACGAAGCCTAACCAATGAATAAACTCAATTTCAGCTGGTTTGAAGGAAAGAGGAGGAAGCACAAAGCAAAAGGTAAATATTGTGCAATTCCAGAAAAAAATCACAGAGGGAATTGCAGAGGGGTGGGGGTCTTTTGAGTGCATTCCCTCCATGGTGGGGGTATGGAATTTTGTATCGAAATTGCACAATACATATAAATAGGGCTGCAGACAATTTTCTATATTTCATTACCCTCTTGATACAGCAACCCCACAAGCTGTGATGCTCTTAACTCATTCCGATTATGGTCCATTTTTCCTTATTTTTTCATAATATCCCCTGTTAATAAAAATCTTTTTCTAGCTAGAAGCTAATGGGTCAATTACCTTAGTTGCTTTGAGTGGATTTGGCAACCAAATAAAAATTTTTAAAAATTTTGTGGTGTACTATCATTTGGGTCCATCCATGAAGTGTGATGACTTTTTCACGAAGGTTTACTTTTCAAATGTGCATATTTTGTCGAAAAGTAGTCACGTTTCTTGCTCTCAGATTGGCTGAAAAATAACGGTTTAAAACTGCAACCAATCAGCGAGCAAGAAGCCGACAACTTCTCGGACATTGGCCCCATGGTTCGAAAAAATTGTCACGCTTCATGGATGGCCGATGCAGATGGTAGTAATGTTTTTAAAAACTGTTGGGTTTATCACAGGTTGAGATGTCGTATCAAGATGCCATGAAGTCAGTGTTGCCCCACTTGTTGGACTTCACCTTGGTGAGTTTCACCCTGAAATGATTTAGCATGCTACACTCTTTCACAGCACTCACTGTTTGGTGTACATGTATAACCCATGTATTTTTAATGTTGCAAAAATGTGATCTGATAAATATTTAAAATTCACTTTCAGAAAATATCAGAAGGACCTGTTACAGGAAAGGTAAAATGTAATTGATGGCCTGCAGGGTTGTGGAACTATTTGACCATTTTAATAATTTGAGTATAAAATTGTGGGAAATTAAAACCTCTTTTTTCTTGGCATCAAAATAAGGTGTAGTTCCTTGAGGGTTATCTGGCATCTGGCCATCTTTTCCTTTTAATCTTGAACACAGATACCAGTATGGCCAACTTGAAATTGAGATTTGTCCAGAGGGATCAAGGATATCAACCCTAGGACTTCAGAAATCATGATAAATCTTGGGATTTCAGACGAGATACGAAGGTTATATGAGGAGAAACCTTTGGATTTCAGACTGAAGGAAAAGGTTATACAAAGGTTATTATGAGAAAATGCCAAGAAGAAAATCGGGAGATATACAGAAATAGTCACCAGTATATGGCAATTCAGGACAATTTTACTTGGAGACAGGAGTGAAAATTCTAGGGACTCCTGGCAAAACCATGAGAATTGATGTCCCTGCGCTATCGCTGCGGCAGGTGTAAAGTACAGGTCACAGGTCGCAGGCCACAGGTCGCAGGTCACAGGTCGCAGGTCACAGGTCGCAGGTCACAGGTCGCAGGTCACAGGTATTTTTAAGAAGGTATGACTTTTATAAAAATCGTTTGTAAGATTTTTGAAACATTGAACATTGAACTGAGTGCGTTGAAGAACAACATGTTATGTTGTTAACATTACAGATTATACTAAAAGACAATGCCATCTTGACTTCATTTGGTAAGTCAATTTCGTATTCGTTTGTAAACATTTTTGAAACACTGAACTGAGTGCGTTGTTGAACAAAAACATGTTATATTTTGAACTGGTACTGTAAAAACCCGCGTATAAGAACCTAGAATTTTAGCCTAAAATAAATTAGGAAACATGGGTTTTTACACAATATGGATAATTCTAGCCTTACAGGTTCTTCAAATTCAGGTTCTTATATGCAGGTTTTTACTGTATTCGTTTGTACTGAACTGAGTTAGTTATACATTTACATTCGATGGACGTTGCGACGACAGCAGAAATTTTGAAGTCCTTGATATTTGTGTATCCATGTTTATCTGGAATAAACATAGTTCTTCCCTTTATTGATGTAGTCTTATTTTTTATTTATGTATAATTACAATCCTCATTAAATGCACCGTGTGTCTAATTATCCTGCACTTTTTTAAAAGTGCAGCCCTAGTGAGCCACTCTTTTGTTGTTGTTTTCAGTCGATACCAGAACATGAATTACGTGTAGACATCTTGAAATAGTCTTCTTTAAACAAAGTTTTATTACTCGTTTACCGATTCAATCAGAAATATTGCAATACATTCCCTAAATCAGCCGATGGAAATGGATGCTTTCTGTCTCGGTATGTTGCTAGGCTGACATCATGTAGATAGTAGATATTTGTAGATATTAGTACGTAAAAATGAATGACAACCAATTGCCAAAAGTACGTGGCGATACAGCATTGCGAATTTTATGGGTAATTAGCAAACCGATCTTCGAGCAAAAGTACAAAGAGAAGTTCAGGTGTATTTTTATATGAGTACTAAAAATATGACCTGTGATCCGAAGCCCTGTCGAGATAAGTCTCGTGGGCTCCCTGCAGTCGCCCACAATCAATAATGCGCATTATTGTAATAAACATCGCATTTGAAAGAGAACAGGATGTAGAGAGGGGTGTTATTTTTTATAAAAGTCAATCTACCTTCTTAAAATACCTGTGACCTGCGACCTGTGACCTGCGACCTGTGACCTGCGACCTGTGATCTGCGACCTGTGACCTGCGACCTGTGTCCTGTGACCTGTACTTTACACCTGCCGCTATCGCTGTCCTCACCAGATGTCTGATATTGTATGATTTGTTTCTCCAATAACCTAACCTACTGTAAGCGTGTAATTTATTAATTTTTTATCAAAAGACCTTGCCACTGAGATCACATTCCCAGCCAGCTGAACTGGAATTAAAACCTACTGACCTTCCACAAGATGGTGAAGACAAAACAAAGGTAACATGCATTTAAAATACAACATAGTATTTAGATTTTGTTACCCTGCAATCTATCTGTAACATTAACACCTGTCCTCGTTTTGTCTTCAGAAAATTGAAAACTGTTTCTGAAAAGAATCTGTCTGGAGCTGGTGAGTACATTACTTGCAGGAGATACCCTTGTCTGTCTGTCCGTCATGTGTTCAACACTGCCTCTCATGTGTTTGGCTCCACAGTCACCTTAGATATAAACACACAGGAGATGAAGATATCAGATAGGAGATCTGATGAACTTGACAACTCAATTACCGTATTAGTATGAAGTTGAATGCAGAAAAACCAGCAGGAATTCAAGAGGCGAATGGTTTGCACCATGTAGTGACCTGTGATACCAGCCAGGTGACATGAACTGGGATCTTTGTTGAACTGGTTTTTTTTTTAGCTTTGGAAGCTTTGGGGAGGGAGGGAGAGGGGGGGGAGGTGGGTCCAAATTGGGTTCAAAATGAAAAACAGTTCTCAAATACTAGACATAGTGAAGGTAAGTACTTAACGTTCATTCAAATAGCCAGTGCAGTAAAGTCTTTGGCATTTTACATTATGCAAACAGAAGATAGCTTTGTTGGTTAGTTTTGGGATAAACCACATCACAAAAAATTGGAGAGGTGGAAGGAGTTCCTTGACGCAAGAGTTTTTTTTTGGAAACCCTGAAAACCTCCCTTGGTTACACCCCTGCGTAAGGTAAATCAAGTCAGCAAAGAATGGTTATGGTCATCAAGGAGCCAGAGTAGTGACTGTGCTCATGATATCAAGTCACTAGGATGACGCACATAGCCACTGGCCACATGGCCACTCTGTCTCCCTCCTAATGAAGATTAGGACTCAGAATTAGAGGGGCAATGCAAATGTAGCAATATATAGCAAACTTTATATTGACTTAACAAATGCCATTGTCTTGTTATTCATTAGGAACCAATGAAGTTTGCAATGAAGTGCCGTGAGAGATGTTCCTTGGCATTACCATCAGATGTTAGTGGTAGTAGTAACGGAGCCAGGATATGGTCTGATGTTACCACCATCATTAAGGAATCCTGTACCATTACTGTCTTGAAGCATTTATCACATGGTAGGAACTGCTATGTAATGTGAAAAGTAAATTTTCTCCACTTCATTCCAATTAATGTCGCTATAGATAGATAGCAAGATAGCGTTGGGAGGCAAGTCTGACTGAAAGCGAGTTAGTCCGACGTGACGACTAGCACATAGTGTGACAATGTTTACAGTAAAGCGTGACCTTTCGCGACCTCACCCATCTCCCCAGTCACACATATGACTGGATCGGACAGTAGTACATGGTTGGGACTGACGACTGGTTAGCTCAGTGGTCGAGCACCGGGCTTTTGTCAGGAAGCTGGGGTTCAAGTCACAACCAGACCAACACTTTGGATAACGTGCTGCCTTTGCACTAGCATCTCCAAATGGTTAGACCTTCACGTCTTCTCGGATAAGGACCTAAAACCATAGGCCCCACAACGGAAGAAGAGCCATCTGGTGGAGCCATTTGTATAACCAATTTTTTAAAATAATTTATTTGATGGAGTGTCTTTAGCAGAAAGAAAGAGCAAGCATCAGGTATTGCTTGACCCAAGAGGTTTTATAGGTTTTATGCCTTTACAGCAAGCACAAGCCCAACTACTGCAGAAGATGACCTCTGGTCTGACTTCCACAACACAGGGGACTCACAGGTATTCTTCTATAACAATCCAGTTCCATAAGCTAACCATAAGCTAACCAGTTCCATAAGCTAACCATACCTCCATTTAGGTCTGTCATTTGGCGATCAGCTATTGATTTCAATCCATTGTCCTTTCCCAGGGTCCAGCGTTGTACTTTCTGGCAGCTATGTCTGGCTGGTCCTCTGATGGAATCTCAGTCTCCCCAGAGTTTCTTGCTGAATTATTGGAAAAAGGAAATGGCGACCCACATGTGAAAGACACCTTCCTGGAAATGGTATTTTGAGCCTTGATGTAGGCCGTTTTCTATTCCTGATGTGACGACTAGAATACCCTCAAATTGCGTGATTCCCAAAGTAAAGCACGCGCCAATCAGAATCGAGATAGTGAGTACAATGTATAATAATACATCAAGGTAACGAGAAAAAATTGAACGGTATTTGGGGCAATCTAAGATGCAGATGTAACTGCCTAATTTAGTTCTTTAAAAAAACTTTCTCATCCTTGTCTGTTTTCCGTAGGTAGTATCTGTTGGAAAGTATGTACATGTTGTCAAAAACACAAAACGGTAAGCAAAGTATTATTTTAATATTATGATAATAAATACAATTGCATGTCCCAAAATTATTGTTTCTGGGGGCGCCAAATGCCTCCTATTCTTGTTGCCAAGTTGAAAACGTTTCCCGCAAGAGGATTTTTAAGTTGGTCGCCATATCAGGGCTGCAAATTAAAAAAATTCCAGTCGAAAATTTTTAACAAGTTTCAAAATTCTACTCGCATTTTCTAAAATGTTAGTCGCAAAAACTGAACTCGCGCCCACGAGTTAGACACGAAGTGAGTGAGTCGCAAAACTTCGACTCACTGACAAAGTTAAGTCGCAAAGAGAAAACTCACGGGCGCAATTTGCAGCCCTGCATATTGCGAATGGAGATGAAACGGTACACACCAGAATTACAAATGTAGTCGGATTGGTTACTGAAAATATAGCCTGAAGTCACATGTAAACTGCGTTTGACTTGGGCGATGATTAAATCTAGTTTTTCCTTCCTAAAACTGCGAAAATTCGGTGATCTCTCACTGAACCTAGGAACGTTTCGTTTTGGCAAACTTTCCTTTGCCCGTCGTGAGATGACATCAGCTGGTATGCCTCTATGTTTTCAAATGCTCTAGGTACCGGTGTAGGTCTAATTCACACCATATTTCTCTTCAGAATGGATGAAATCGCTTTGGAATGCAGTCGTGTTTTCAAAGGACTCGAATCTCTTATCAAACAGGTGAATACTGTAGTCCGCTACGCAGTCACGCATTATACCTGCGACATTGCGTGACTGATCGCGTCTCTTTTTTCCCTTTAACACAGCCTCGCATGATGCAGTTCATTACTGACGCCTTGGACAAAGAAGTCACCAAATCGACATCAGAACTGGTGCGTATCATGGACTTTAAAGAGCCTCTGTTAGCCTCCATTTTGTCGACCTAGCAACATACCGAGTAGGAGAAAGCATCCGTTTCCATCGGCTGATTTTGGAAATGGAAAGCAATATCTTCGATTGAATTCGGTAGATGAATGATAGAACTATGATTGCAAATGGTTATTTCGCCTTTTCTTCGCAAAATTCATCTTCTGTTATCTGTTCAAACATTAATTAAGGAGTGACTGAGAACTGTTACCGTTATATCGATACCCTTTGCGTGCTTCCTAAACTTCCTCGTGGCGTGTATGAGCGCGCGCTTGATTAACGTTCTTGTTTTCCCGTTTGCAGTGGATCTATTTCCAGACCAACTCCATATTTTCCACCTTTCTGACTTTGACCACACTTGAGGCAAAGATTTCTGGTAAATCTCGCGCATCAGAGCCGTTCAAGCAACTTCCCCACTTTCCACAAGTGTTCCAAAGCGATGCAGAACGAGTCCAGGTAAGTGTTCTTTCTCAACCTTGTTCAAGGGAATACATATATGTTATTTACCGGCTGGGAGGTCCGGATCGTGAAATACCGTGACCGAGGTCGAGCGTCAGCTCGACAACTTCAACTTTGTTTTAGTCCCATTGGGGAAAACATTGCTCCTTTTGCACTAGCAAAAGGCCTTTGATAAATCCGGAAGAAGAGTTAAACCTGAAGAAGTTCTTTGCCACAAGGTATCCTTACTGAGACGTTGGATGAAAGCGAACATGCTTCACTTGACAATATTAACTTAAAGTTTTCAAGAAAAACAACTTTAGTTTCGTAAAAGCTGCAAACGTGTTCTTCGAAAACTCATTTGAGATCTACTACAGGGAACCAGAACTGGATTGAACAGGATTGATAATAACAGAAAATTGCAATGGTTATTTTAGCCGACTATATATTCAGGAATGGGTTTTGTGCAAAAGCGAATGTCAAGTAAGAATGACTGAATTTAATCGAGGAGATGGAGAGAAAAAAGAAATCAACGACTTCACTAAGTATCAGCTATCGGTAAGCACAAAGTTTGAACTCGCTTTCTGTTATTATTTTTAGCTCTCAAGTTTCTTGAATTCCTAATAAATTTTGACCTTTTGTAGCTTTTACCTTTGCTGCTATTCTCCCTTTTCTCATTTTCTCCGGATAGACTCGAATTTATAGCTTAGAGTAACTTTTTGACTCTGCTTTGCCTTTTGTAAACAGGTCATTTCTGATATTCAGGCCTTGATTTTCCTCTTGTCACAAGTTAGATTTGTATTATACTGTGTCAAGCATTCCTTGTTGTGAATTGCGCTGAAAATCTTCTTTTTGAATTTATGTTATTTCAAGGAGATTAATTTTTGTCAGTCGTGAACTGCGAGCGGGCATTAAGAATTTCCATAATGCCCGTGGGCATTACGGAGAGTAACGCCCGCTCGTTAGCCAATCAGAGCTCGCGTACTATCGTTGCCATATAATTAAGCTTAAGCTATAATTTTTACAATTACGTCGTCCATTACAGGTTATTACATCTTAATCCCTGTTTTGCGGATGTTATAAATTGTCTCCTTCACTCAGGGCTTCTACTCTCTGTATACTGTGTTCTTACACCGTGTTACCGTCTCTTGATATGCAGAGTCAAATCCAAGATGGAATACACTCTTGTCAGAATGTCGTGCAGAAGGTTTTACGACGAGTTTTGTCCAAGAATCAAGAAAGGTATCTATGCCTGTTGATGTTCTTTCAAATCGCTTTTCTGTGAAAGTGTTTTTTAAGTTCACGATCTGACCTTGTGAGATGACAGGGAGGGATCCAGTGGTGTGACGCTAAAGCCCCATTTACACGACAGGGATTTTTTGGCACGGCTCGGATAAAAAGTGGCATGGGTACCAAATTTCATGGCACGGCTCAGGTATATTTGCGCTGTGTAAATGGCTTTGCCGTACTACATTTTGTCAGAGCCGGACCAAAATTTCGTCCGTGCCGGGACTACGTCGCGAGGTAGTCCAAGAATCATTTCTATCCGAGCCGTGCTAAAAAATGTCTGTCGTGGAAATGTGGCTTTAGTCTCGGCACGGATGAAATTTCGGTGGGGCTCTGACAAAATTTAGAACGGCAAAGCCATTTACACAGCGCAAATATAGCCGAGCCGTTCCATTAAATTTAGTACCTGTACCGCTTTTTATCCGAGCCGTGCCAAAAAAAACCTGTCGTGTAAATTGGGCTTAAATGAGCATCAAGGCAATCTCGTTTCCTGAATACGTTAAACTTGGTTCTTTAGCTAGTCAAGAGGTCAGTCGTTGATTGATTCGTTGGTTGTTGGCAAGGAAGAGAGAGAGATAGGGAGGGAGGGAGGGAGGAGGAAGGATGGGAGGGGAAGTAGGAGGAAGGTAAGGGAGGGAGAGATGGATGAAGAGAGAGAGAGAGAGAAAAATGAAGAGGGAGGGAGGCGGAGAAGGAAGATGGAAGGGGGGGGGGGGGGGGGAGGAGGTAGGGAGGAGGGAAGGAAAGGTGGGAGAAAGGGATCGAGCAGGGAGAAAGTTTGAAGATTCTACAATTCTTTTCAGTGCATTGGCATGGATATCAGCGGTTGTCAGCTTGAATGACTTGCGCACTGCGACTCTAGTCAGTGATCAATACGAAGACGTCGTCGCCGGTGACGGTAGGTTGCCCTTTTATCCCCTTCTCGTGTTTTCATTAGTTTTCATTTCATTCCTTCATGTTGTTCGGAATCTGTTTTTTCTCCGCGCGCACCACAGGTTAACCGGTCCTTAGACACGTAGTTGACATAGCAACCAAGCGTCGTAACAGCGCAAAAAGAGAAGACTGATGGTGTTTTTCTTTCTCTCAGGCTACATGATGAACTTGTGTTCCGTCCTGCTTCAGCTCTGTGAGCCATTCTTCCTCACCAAGGGAGCCGACAAGCTCCTGGATATTAACACGAATTACCCCGTGTCGGAGGCTTGTCGGCTGGAGTATCCTAGTGAGCGGACGATCGCTGGACGGCATTTAGGTATGGTATCGGGCTGTTCCATTTGATATCCTAGGGATCTGTGAGTTTGACCCTGAAATTTCCAAAGGGATCTTTGTGTTTGACCTTGGAATTTCCACAGGGGTCGTTGTTTTTGACCCTGGAATTTTCACAGGGTATTCATTTGCAAGTTTTGAATTTCCACAGGGGTCACAAGTAAACTTGGATTTTCGTCAGGGGTTGCCTCAAATTCCCGCAGAGGCTGTACAGGAGCCTGGAATTTCTACAGGGGTTGAGCAAGTTTTGGAAATTTGGAGTTCCTCGTGATCGCTGGTCGCTTACGAGAGTGGTAGTTCGTAGAGATCCAACTGTATTTGGCACGTTGTATATTACATGGTATTCCACTGAAAGGCATTGTATAATTATCAATCGACAGGTGACGAAGGGGAGGAAACAGTCTCTAAACGAAGCTATCGGCTGAGCGATGATCTCAAAGGTACATGGTGGACGTCAGATAACTACAGAACTTACTACACTATGATACAATATAATACCACCCATGATTGCAAGGCCGTAGCTAGAAATGTTTGTCTGGGGGGCAAGCCTTGGTCATCCTTTGTTTTTGTAGGGGGGGGGGGGGGCAGCTGCCCCCTCTGCCCCTCCCCTAGCTACGGCCCTGGATTGTAAACTGCAGTGTGAAATTGTAGTCCGCATCTTAGAGATAAGACATCTCACAAATGTAAACCGCATTTGATTACAGTATTTTCACTTGCATAGCACAAGTGCTAACATTTCATTTTGCATTTCATTTCATGCCAGAATTCCTTGACGTAACTCACTTGTGTTCTCTTATAGGTCGCTTTAACTTGAAGACTGAAGTGTTTCATCTCACCCATCGCGCGCTGCATATCGGTCTTACCAATACCATACAACATTACAACAGACTCCTAAGGTATCTTGTTTACCAGATAACCACGATGCTGTCACACTAACCGCGTATCAAGGCGCGAGGATGCAAGGAATTCTCTTTTCTTTCCTCCTCCGAATTCAAATGTAAATGAAGAAGAAATTGAATCGGCTTCCTGTGTTTAGACCTCAATGGGCGTAAAAATTTGCTCCTTTCCTATAACACAGGAAGCCCGTGTTTTCGCGTTTTACTCATTTTCTTTCGTTCTTCTTGAGAGAGATGCATGCGGAGGAGGCTATCTCATTCCCAGACTCCTCCGCGTTTTAGGGCTCTGGCGACAGACAACCAGAAGTCTATTCTGATTGGCTAATACTTTAATCCTCCATTTGAAACTGCAAACTAAAGGATGGCAGAGCTTCCGACAGTTAGTAAGCATAGCTAGCTCGTGGGTTGTTAGAGGGAGAATCCTCAAGTCGAAGCTTCAAAGTTCGCGGAATCAGCTAGTGCTTCGCGGAATCAGAGCTAGTGCTTCGCGAAATCAGAGCTAGTGCTTCGTGGAATCAGAGCTAGTGCTTCGCGGAATCAGAGCTAGTGTTTCGCGGAATCAGAGCTAGTGCTTCTCGTGAAATTATGTAAGTTGCAGTAAACATTCTCTCGTTGTTTTCTAGAAATTATCTTCTAATCAAAGAAAGAAGCGAAGGAAAGGAGTCCCAAGCTCACTTTGATGGGCTCTTAACGGTACGTCCTTTCCTTTGTAGATTGCGTGTTCCTTTTGGCTGACGGTTTTATTCATTCAGCCAATCAAATACTTGCAATTAAATACTTGCCCAATCAAATACTCGCTCAGTATCAAAGGCTCAAATACTGTGGCCTCTTGTCTGTGTGTCGCTCCAAATCAGAAACATTTAAGAATTACGGTCGGACCATGTTATACACCTATTTCAGAAAAGGTTTCTTTGGTCATTGAACGCCTTTGTTTCGTGGTCACTGAACCAAAGAATTCCTTGTTTCGTGCATATAATTGAAAGACCAAACACCAAAGCAACCTTTTGAATAAGGTGTATACACTAACAATGGTTTCCAAGTATGGTTAGATCTTCTTTTACCTGAACGTTTTGCATCCAATGAGAAAAGAGCTCAGTTTCTGGTGTTCGTTCTACAGCTTTTCGTCTCTCAATGGGACACCGTGATCCAAGACCACCAGTTTATGCGCATGTGCAGTGAGTTTTATATCACCACCGCCTACTGGATTGTCATGAAGATGGAGCACTGCGTTGCCTCCAATAAGGTGAGCCTGCATGTACAACTGCGCAGCGTTTGTCCCAAGCCTGCTAGAGTACAGCTGTAGAGTCTGCGCATTTCTTGGCGAACAAGCGTTTTCTAGATCTTGCAAAAACAGCAATAGACTCACTAGGTAGGCGAAATGTACTAAGTGTATTTGAATTATAGGATGCGCACTTGATGCATCACTTTTGTCTGCGGTGGTACCCGCCGTTTAAAGGAGCACTGGCACACTTCCTGGCAAGCAAATAATTCAAATCGCAATCCAATTCCATCCTCTTGATAATAGATAAAAAAATACTATAGATTTGTATTGATTTAACAGTTTTAACTGTTAAATCAATACAAATCTATAGTATTTTTTTATCTATTATCAAGGTCATTAAACAAACCTTGACTGTTATTTTGGTTATTCCCGGTGAACTTAAATGTATTTTTGGTGATTAGGATTAGACTTATTTTTTGACAGGTTGTGCGAAAATTAAGCGTGCGAGTGTACCCCTTTAACGGTAGTCTGGTTTCTCGTTGTGCGTTAAACGTGCTTATGAAACAGGTAGCTAAGAAACGAAAGGCCAAGAATCGAAAAACCGCGTGCGAGTTTGCTGCAAACTTTTTGCAGTGATGATTTTGTCGCTACTTTAACATCCTGAAAACTGCTGTCTATTTGGTGCATCCCATACTACTAACATACTCTTCAAACGCAGATCGTTTTTCGCGTCCAATATGATAGTTTGAAATAAATTTGCGTATAATTTAGATAGTCATCTTTATTACCTTACCTTACCTCACCTCTTCGCGCTCTGTTGCGCATAAGGCCCCAACACTACTTCGCCATCTGGCCCTGTCCTTAGCCAACATGGTCTCTAAAACGAATTGACGATTATCATCAAATCTCAATTGCCTTCGAATTGACGATTATCATCAATCTTCTGACTTGCCAAAATCCTAGGTTTTGGGTTAGGTTTTGGGTTAGGCTTTGGGTTAGGTAAAAGGGAAAAAGTCTGGCCCCACGCCCCGACCCTTATCCCCTAAAGCGACAGTTCTCAAACAAGAACATCAACTACATTACTATTATTATAACTTTGGAGAGCATTGAGTACAAAAATGATAATTTATGGCGACCATCATAACGCCGACTGACTCGCGCGGGCACTAATATATTACTGCCCGCCAAAATGCTCATTAGAGCCCGGATAATACACCACAATGCTCGCCAAAGTTATAATACGAATTAGATTCGACGTGACATGAGATCCCTTGGAACTGAGTCTAACTGGGGTTGATGTTTTATACAGGATCTTTCGGACCAAGAGATCCACGAGAGAGAGCGGGAACTTCTGTCCTGCATCCCTGAGTTCTACATCAAGGACATGTGTACGTGGTTTCATTACGTGGTGGTCCACAATCCTAACACCCTCAAGGGGCTAAACGTAAGTTGCAAATAGGAACCAAGTGTGCGCCCGAATATTTAGACAACGTTAAACATGCATTGAAGAACGTTAAATTGTCGCCAAAGATGCATTGAAAAATATTCACCGGGGTCTCAAAGCTTGTACACACACAAAAAACGTTGGGCTCAAGCATTAAATCTTGCCAGAAGGCCTAAAATTACTACTATGATTATTTCTTAGGCCTGATCCTGATTAATTAGTGTTCACGTTCTTTATTTCCAGGTTTACAAGTTTGTCGACTGCTCGGCTACGCTAATGAACAACAAGGGATGTAGACCAGGCCCCATGGTGGCGAGTAAGATTGTCAGCGCACTCCTGGCTTTCGCTGAATGCTGCTCAAAAAAGAAAAAGTAATGCTACAACAATCCATCTTGTCCGCTAGGCTACCTAAGCAACTGCGATGCCGCTAAGTACATACAACCTAGCCATATTAACTGTCCTTTTACATGACAAAACAGAGAAATAGGAACAGCTGATTCACAAATGGGATGTGATAAAAATAGGTAGTAAACTTACAGATAGAGTAATGACGGAAATCATTAAACTTCAACCTGAATTATATCTTGTACAGGCATGGCTTAAATTCTACATAAGCTTTGATTGTTGCAGTTTGCTTGCATTTTGAATGCTAGTAAGATCATTTTTCTTGCGTTCGAACTGTTTATTCTTGTTAACTGAAGCGGATGTTTGTTTTCACTAGGCACCAGTCTCTACTGGAAACCTCGAGCTGGGGAAGGTAGGCGAGATCAATAAATGCAGTGGCGGATCCAGGATTTTAAGAGGGGGAGGGGGGGGGGGGGGGGGGGTCATTTTGCTGATGAAGTGCAACGTACGAGGAAACATTCTATATCAATCCTTCTCTGTTGTCTGTGGCCCTCTCGAGGCGAAATCGTGGTTGCTACATCATGAATTTAATATACTGGTATACATTGGGTCACATAAAAGAAAAGAACCTGTCTGAAATGACAAAAGGTCTTTAGCGAACCGATCCCAAAGAAATCGAGAGTGGGGTTCATTTGCACCCGATGAATTCCCCCCCCCCCCCCCCCCCGGATCCGCGCCTGAAAAGTCTTACCTCGCGGGGGAGGCCCTGGGGACAGCCATTGGAGGGTCTTTGCTGGCTTCCACGTCTACAAATGGTTAGCCCTTCGCGTCTCGTAGGAATAAGGATGTTGAACCGTAGGCCCCATCTCACATACAGTACACTGATCAGAACAAGAGGGATAGAACCGCGGGGACGCGGGAGTTTCCACCCCCGGTGAAGGCTCAAAATACTAACAAGGAACATATGTTAGAAAACTGTTAACGGTTGAAATGCTACCCTCGTAGCATTATCGTATCGTATGGTATCGTATCGTATTGTATCGTTGTTTTGATCTGACCTTTCTGTTTCCTCCCTGACCGACATTTTCTTTTTGTAGTGGAATCGAAGGAGACCTGACTGCATGTGTGGTAACGTGCCAAGCAATCAAGAAAAAACTCTCCTCCGCCCTCATACATACATACACATCTGTAGATGTGGTAGAAGGGCTGGACGTTGACAAGGAGGAGTTTGACAAGTTTAGCTCCAGGTACGAGTCTGGGAACCCTGTGGCGGGATGCAAATTTGATTTGGGTTTTGTGTCATAACTTTTCGGTGCTTGTTCGTGTATTCTCGTGGGCAGAAGGCTCATTAGAACATCGCACCACCCACTTAAAACTCTAAATATCAACTTGAGATTTCCTTATTGTTTTCTTTTCACTGTCCTCTTTCGATATTCAGAACTCATAATTTCATAGCTCCCCCTCGAAGAGTCTGATTCTGAACATTGCTTATGCTAATGAGCTAAACTGTAAACAAAAAGATCCTCCTATTTATCTTGTGGAAATACGAAGGCATTGCAAGGTTTGTGCTTTACCCTATACTCCATGAGCTACAGTGAACTGATGGGGAGGGGGGAGGGGGTGGTGATGATGGGTAAGGCATTGCAAGGTTTGTGCTTTACCCTATACTCCATGAGCTACAGTGAACTGATGGGGAGGGGGGAGGGGGTGGTGATGATGGGAAGACATTGCAAGGTTTGTGCTTTACCCTATACTCCATGAGCTACAGTGAACTGATGGGGAGGGGGGAGGGGTGGTGGTGATGGTTAAGACATTGCAAGGTTTGTGCTTTACCCTATACTCCATGAGCTACAGTGAACTGATGGGGAGGGGGGAGGGGTGGTGGTGATGGGTAAGACATTGCAAGGTTTGTGCTTTACCCTATACTCCATGAGCTACAGTGAACTGATGGGGAGGGGGAGGGGTGGTGATGATGGGTAAGACATTGCAAGGTTTGTGCTTTACCCTATACTCCATGAGCTACAGTGAACTGATGGGGAGGGGGGAGGGGGTGATGATGATGGGTAAGACATTGCAAGGTTTGTGCTTTACCCTATACTCCATGAGCTACAGTGAACTGATGGGGAGGGGGGAGGGGGTGATGATGATGGGTAAGACATTGCAAGGTTTGTGCTTTACCCTATACTCCATGAGCTACAGTGAACTGATGGGGAGGGGGGAGGGGTTGGTGGTGATGGGTAAGACATTGCAAGGTTTGTGCTTTACCCTATACTCCATGAGCTACAGTGAACTGATGGGGAGGGGGGAGGGGGGTGATGATGATGGGTAAGACATTGCAAGGTTTGTGCTTTACCCTATACTCCATGAGCTACAGTGAACTGATGGGGAGGGGGGAGGGGGTGGTGATGATGGGTAAGGCATTGCAAGGTTTGTGCTTTACCCTATACTCCATGAGCTAGAGTGAACTGATGGGGAGGGGGGAGGGGGTGATGATGATGGGTAAGACAGCTGAGAAGTGCCATCTATGGACTTTTAATGAAATACTTATTTGATTAAATTCGGCTGTTCTATTTTAGAGCCGAGATTGTCAAATTGTTGGAGCTGCTATGGACAGACGTCGATCACAGAGACTCGCTCAAGCTGGAATGTGGAAAGAATACATTCCAGGTACACTGCATTGCATATACCTATACCTATATCTTTTGTTGTAGTCAAATCACTCTAGTGGTCTATTGTCAATGCTGCGTTCTGATTGGTTGAGCTACTAGTAAGCTATAAGTTATAGCCTAGTAGTAGCGAAAAGTGTCGGATTTGAAAGCCACAAAATCCCGCAGTTATTGCCCGCACGGGGTATATTTCGTTTTGCTGGAGCCTGGAGCGATTGGTCCAGTGACGAAAAGTATCGGGTGGCTTCCATTTTGGCTGAAGCTGCTCGCAAAGTGCCTGTCCCCATGAGCTTGCAGTTTGGCAAGTGTGGCCAGCAGTCTGCTGGTGTTGCGCATGAATGTAATCGACGGTGCAATCGTGCTCGCAGCAGTGCAGCAGTTTTCCACGCACTTCCACCCTCCCACCTCAACCAAGTAAGTATAGCTTTCCACTGAGAAATCAGTGTGACCTGTGTCGCCATGGGAACCTCCTTATGCAGTCACCACAGCAGCCGTGTTCGCCACAACCTCTTCCATCCCATATAGATTTAATGGTTGAAACCTGAATTCGACAAAACACAAGTTTCCCGCGCGCAAAAACAATTCAAAGCTCGAATCATTTCGCTAAAATAATATTAAATCTTTGCTATGGGATTCAAGAAAAATTAATCACTAGACTCGTAAATTCTACGTTAAATTTTGCCCAAGCCGAGGAGGTCTATTGCCGTGGAATTCACTCGTCATGTGATGAATTCATCTATTGATATTTTGCTTTATTTCAGAGCTTCCTGAATGCAATTCTCGACAGCTTGCTCTACTTGTTGAACGACGGTTTGTCGCGAGTCCAACACGTGAGAAAGCTACAGAAATCAAAGGAAGACAGTACGTATTTTTTATTGCTCGATAAATGATTTCGAGTTGGAAATCGAATGTCGAGATATTCTGGACTTCTGGCACCAGGGTTTGTACGCGCCCTGGAAATCCTGGAATATCCTGGATTTTCATTTCCTTCCTGGAAAGTCCTTGAAAGTCCTTGAATTTAAAGAATCTTACATCCTGGAAAAATGTTTCAACTCAAATGTGGTTGAATCAGTCAGTTTCGTGAATCTTACATCCTCCAGACTTATCTCGTTTTTTTTGGGGAGAGGCGGCATTTCTACCCAATAAAAACTCCTGGAAAAATAACTTAAAAGACTTTCCTGGAAATCCTGGATTTTTGTCATTCAGAAAGCGTACCAACCCTGTGGCAGATATTTTAACATTTCTTCAAATCGACAGATCGGCGTTGAGCTAAACCAGTAGGTGGCTTTCTTATATTCTTCTTTTTTGATTGCGTAGAAGAGAAATGGAATGAACTGGATTTCCAGGAGCAGCAGGAAAAAGCACAGTTCCTAAAGAATGAAGAGCACGTCTCCAAATCCTTCATGAAGATGGTAAGTTTGTATTTTCTCTTTTATATTGAGCCTTAGTGACAGCCGTTTTGCATTTTGTCAGCGCTTGATGTGTGTCGCGGGCTTATCAACGGGGAGAGTTGTGAGGAGGGGTAGCAAGCATGATGCAAAAGGATTATGTTCTGCTCTCTTTTGATGTTCTATCCCGTCCCATAGGCGAACAACACCTTGGAGTTCTTAGCCATGATAACCGAGGAGAAGCGAGTTGCCCGCTGCTTCCTAAGGCCACCTATTTCCCAGCGCGCGGCATCAGCGGTATGTGAAAAATAATTAAATGAATGAAGTGTCAGCGTAACTGGCTCGTACAGCTAATTGGGGACATTATAAACAAACCGATAAACAAAGAAAAACTTGTTAAACAACGTAACTGGCCGGGAGACCAACCAAGTTGGCTATATACAAACAAATCTGCAGTGGCCAGAGCGGGTCTTGAACTAGGGATCTCCGGATTGTAAGGCCGTCGCCCTAAAGGGGCACTCGCACGCTTGTCTGAGCAGCAAATCATTCAAATCGCAATCCAATTCCATCCTCTTCATAATAGATAAAAACACTATAGATTTGTATTCATTTAACAGATAAAAGGTCATTAAACAAACCTGGACTGTTATTTTGGTTATTCACGGTAAACTTAAATGTAGGTGATTAGAAGTTGACCTATTTTTTGACAGGTGGTTCAAAAATTAAGCGAGTGCCCCTTTCAACCACTGGACCATGTTGCCTCCTTTACGTTGCAATCAAGTGTTCGCTTGTGCTCGTTACTTCGGTATAATTTGTCTCGCAATTATCTTAATACCGTTTCCAGCCGACTAGTGTAAATAGTCAAACTCCATCTCAAGTGCAGAGATCTGTTTAAGGTGGTGTAGTTGTTGCACAGCAGACTACCGGACCCTCTCGCCGCCGTCACCTAGACTTCGAGTTGCAAGGATTGCCAGACGACTGGAGGCGCGTCAGTCGCAACCAGAGCTCCGTTTGTTCACCCAGCCGCAAGGCCAGGCTATTCAGTGTGAACCTGTCAGCACTGATGGCGATGGTGGAGTTGGCTTTAGGCCGTGAGAGGCGATAAGACTTGGTTGGATTTATGCAATGCTTACCAAGCCTGGCGAGATGTTATACGCGAGTTGCGCATAGTCGAGTAATAATAATAATAACAATCGTTTATTTCAACCCATTGCAGTTAAAGACTGAATTACAGGCTGTGGTCATCATACAAACGCATACACATACTTACATAATAAATACTAATGAAATATATATACATAGAGTAGACATTGTGAGTTTTTTTAAAATATTAAAATACTTGTCGATTTCCAAATATATATAAAACTGAAGTGTCATTACAGTGATCCTTTAGTTTTGCTTCAAACCGTTTTTTATATGCGATTAGATAATATCCCGTTAATATACCCAACGTTGCCAAAATTCAAGACACCGCCTTCTCGGAATTGCTTTTCATATTTATTTTATTGTTTTCTAAGATTATTGGTTTCTTGGACTCTTTGTGCGGTCCCAAGTCCCTGGAACTCAAAGTCAAAAACATGGAAAAGTAAGTAGCGTTTGAACATATTGGTCGGATCTTCTTTCTTAAAGAGCCCGGTGTCAGACACTCCATTGATATTGTTTTCGTTCGATATTAAAACAATTACGTGTAGAAATTTCTTTATAAAAATCTAAAAACAAAGTTTCAGATTTGATTTACCAAATTACCAAATTAAACCTGTTTTTGATATCTGATCTAGAAAAATAATTTCCTACAACACCAAACATCGAAAATGTCCAAATCCATACAATTTATATAGGTTATGGGTTTATACTACATACATACTATATAGGTTTGGGTTTATACTACATACTTGATTATCCTCGTCATAATAATTTCCGATTTTTTCCTTCGTCTTTCTTCCACGACCTGGGGCTCCCTAGTCTTCTTGTTTCGCTTGGCACTCATCGAGACGTACAGGTTTAACCTCCTTTGCATTTCTTGTCTAGTTGCATCTCTTCTCTGGATGATTTCCAACAAAGGCACCATGTCTCTTTCTGTTTTGTCCGCCCCATCCGACTCCTTTTCTCTTTTCTCTTTGCTGTGTTCTTCGATTTCTCCCATTTCTTCTTCTTTACCTTTATTTGCTCCATTTTCCATGACCGATGAAGGATTATTCTCGTCGTCGTTGTTTACGCGCTTGGTAACATTGAAAAGGTTTTGAGGTTCTCTTGGCTGTTTTACGGAATGAAAGGTTGAAAAAATATCCCATCCCTCTGACATCGTGGAGGTAAAAACGGATAGGGCGCTTGGGAGAAATGTCTCTAAATCCGCATTCATGGTTTAATGAAGAAAGTTCGTGGAGTTGAATGCATAGCTTTTATTACAAGGAGGGCGTCGTCGCCATGGATACATTGACGTCTTAATGACGCAGTTGTTGTTTATTTCAAAATGTGCTTTTGGAGGTTAAGGGAATTTTTATTACGAAATTTCTCTTGGTTTCTCTCGTGGCTACAAAAAGGGCGCATAAAGCCGGGGAAATACGAAGCACAAAATCCCTCAACTTGTCGCGCAACATTGTTGCGTTGCGCAACAAAAACATTTGTTGCAAGTTGTGAAAACTTGTTGTGCGAAGTAGAGCGCGGGTCTACTTTGAGACACAAGTTTTGGCTTTGTTCCTCGTTTTTCATCAAACACACAACTTGTCGCGCAACATTTTGCCTACGATTCAAGTTGGTTGGTCAATAGAAATGAAGTGCTAAAGGGCCAAATTCGCCTTGGTCTCGCATGTGTGATCATAAAAACAAAATGTTACGCGACAAGTTGTGAATTTGATGAAAAACGAGCAACAAACATTAGACTTGCAACGCAGCAATGTTGCGCGACAAGTTGAGGGATTTTGTGCCTCGTATTTCCCCGGCTTAATCTGGCTGTATGTTCGAGCTATTTCCCATGGCTTTTAGAAAAATTCCTCAACTTTGAGTTCCACTACGCAATTAGGCATATTGCGGTGGGGTCATGACGTAGATATTTTAATTTCAGTGCAAATACACATGCTCTTTTACGTTATTAATAATAGTTACAATAAGCCGAGTTGAAATTAATTTGGAGTGGACAAAATGACGGGGAGGGTGGAATGGCAGGGGCGGGTTTAGACTATTGCAACTGTAGCAAATGTTACAGTCAGATTTCAGGGAGTTTTTATATTTGTTTTGTCATTTATTGTCATAAATCACTACTGCGCTACAGTCAGATTTTCCCCTAAATCCCCCTTCCCCCCGAATTGGGTGTAGCAATTGTTTGTGGATGAGGTTTTGTTCTGGCTCCAATTAGGGTGCATAATCAGACTGTAAGCTCGCACTTTCGTTTCCGTGATTTTTGAAAAATTCCTCAGCTTCGAGTTCCAGTACCAAATCAGGAAAAAAGATGTAAATAACATTAGCTAACATTACCACGAAAACGACACCACCTGACCAGGTTCCTTGCTCAGTATCTTGGTATTTCTCTATGAAGTCAGTAAAGGAGATAGATACATGTAAGTCTATTAGATCAGGGAGTTCAATCCGCGATAATCGAGGTGGTACATCTAATTTTCGATGGCATATTGCCTCGCTTTTATTTTATTATATATTTTCGCTGACATAAATCATTTGTTAGAGCGCCTGTCTGACCTAGGAGAGGTTGTGTTGGTTCATATAGGGGGGCGGGTGGTGGGGTGGGGTCAGGGGGGGTTGGTGATGATGGTGGAAGTGGGGGGGGGGGGGGAATGGGGGGTGGTCCTCAGTGCCTCGTTTCGGACCTAGTGCAGGCACCGGTCAACAAAAGGTTGGGTTCCATGTTAGGTTGCAACCATCTGATTGGCCATGAACTTTTTCGTTGGCCGGATTTCGGATTTTTGAGTAATGGAAAGAGATTCGTAAGACACAGTATTTACAATGGAAATAAATAAATCATCTGAATAATTAGTGTTGTTTATTGTTCTTTTTTCCGTGTTATACTACATATTTCATTATCCTCGTCATAATAGTTTTCGATTTTTTCCTTCGTCTTTCTTCCACGACCTGGGGCTCATTCTTCTTGTTTCGCTTGGTACTTATCGAGATGTACAAGTTTAACCTCCTTTGCATTTCTTGTCTAGTTGCATCTCTTTTCTGGATGATTTCCAACAAAGGCACTATGTTTCGTTCTATTTTGTCCGCCCCATCCGACTCCTTTTCTCCTTTTTCTTCGCTGTGTTCTTCAATTTCTCCCATTTCTTCTTCTTTATCTTTATTTGCTGCATTTTCCTTGACCGATGAAGAATTATTCTCGTGGTCGTTGTTTCTCGCCTCAAACGGCGCGCGCTTGGCAACTTTGAAAAGGTTTTGAGGTTCTCTTGGCTGTTTTACGGAACGAAAGGTTGAAAAAATATCCCATCCTGTAATCGTGGAGGTAAAAACGGATAGGGCGCTTGGGAGAAATTTCTCTAAATCCGCATTCATGGTTTAATGAAGAAAATTTTGTTTCGTGGAGTTGAATGCGTAGCTTTTATTACAAGGTGAACGTCGTCGCTATGGATACATTGGCGTCTTGATGACGCAGTTATTTATTTCAAATGTTTATATAGCTACGATATAACGCTCGTCTTTCGTGCCTCTTCCAACACCACGCGTTACTCTATTCCGCCGATAACGTCACAGAAAGTTGTGCTCTAATGCTTAAATATGCTCCACTTGGAGGTTAAGGAACATTTTCTTACAAAATTTCTCTTGGTTTTTCGCCTGGCCCAAAAAATGGCGTATAATCTGGCTGTAAGTTCGCGTTATTTCCCATGATTTTGGAAAAAATTCCTCAACTTCGAGTTCTTCTACGTAATTCGGTGTTACCAAAACTTGATTAAAAACCCACTGATTATCATATTGTGGTGAGGTCATGACGTAGATATTTCTATTTCAGTGCAAATACGCTTTGCCTTTTACGTTATTAATAACAGTTACAAAACGCCGATTTGAAATTAATTGGAGTGGAAAAAGTTACGGGGAGGGTGGAACGGGTTTAGCAATTTTTTGTGCAGGAGGTTTTGTTCTGACTCCAGCACCAAATCAGGCAAAAAGATGTAAATAACATTAGCTAACATTACCACGAAAACGACACCATCTGACCAGGTTCCTTGCTCAGTATCTTGGTATTTCTCTATGAAGTAAATACAGGAGATAGAAACATGAAAGTATATTAGATTAGGGAGTTCGATCCGCGATAATCGAGACGTCCGATCCACTAAACAATGGAACCCTGTGGTATGCGAGGAACGCCTAGGACGTCTGACGTTACATCAAATGTTTCGCTGACATATTGCCTCGCTTTTATTTAATTATATATTTTCGCTGATATAGCTCAGTTGGTAGAGTGTCGGTCTAACGTGCGGGAGGTCGAACATTTTTTTAAATAATTTGGAAGAAGGAGCTGCCTTTGCTAGCATTGTGCAGGTGCAACCTTTTTAAACTAGATGTATTAAAAAATCAAGTGGCCACATTTAAAAAAAAACTAGAATCCAATGGCTCAATTCTCTCGCACGCTGTGACTCTAAATTTGCACATGTTTACGCAGTACTGAGGGAGCTCCACTGGTTACCAGTGGAGCATCGAATTATTTTTAAAATATTATTATTAGTTTTTAAATCTCTTAATAATTTAGCACCTTTATATATTAGCAATTTATTACATCACTATAGTCCAGGTCGTAGTCTTCGCTCAGCAAATCAATGTCTCCTTGTCGTCCCTGGGTCTAATCAAAAGACTTATGGTGACAGGGCATTCTCAGTGATAGCCCCTAAGCTATGGAATGCCCTGCCCATTGACATAAGGAGAAGCAGTTCTCTTTTAATTTTTAAAACGCGCCTAAAAACTCATCTTTTTAAACAAGCATTTTTATAGATTATTATTATTATTATTATAGATTCTTATTTTTTAATTGTAGCATTGTAAAGCGCCATAGAGCAGTTAATGTATATGGCGCTATATAAATCTATTATTATTATTATTATTGTTATTATTATTATTATTATTGTGCAGGTGCAACCTTTTTAAACTAGATCAGAAACATATAACTTAGTTGAAACATGTAACGGTGAACCAAGCTTCGAATTATTCGTATCGAGTTTATGACCATATTTGGTCAATAATGAACTCTCGACTGCTAACCCAAGCAGGTTTTCTTTGCATAATATTTCATTTTTCGCTTAAATAAAGTAGAGCAACAGTGGAAAATGATAATATACTAACATTTAACATCTTGGAGTCTTTCAACAACATTATTTTCAAAATCAGTTCAATTGTTTATTCTGCGAATATTCCGCAGCTTGGCACTAAAGCAATGTATGTGTGTTACACGTTTCAACTCACTTATATGTTTCTGACTAGATGTATTAAAAAGTGGCCATATTTAAAAAAAACTAGAATCCAATGGCTCAATTCTCTCGCGCGCGTTGATTGGCTAAAAACGAGTACGATTTAACGTGGAATTCAATGGAATTCGGGTTACCCGCGCACAAAGAAAGTTCAAAGCTTGAATCATTTCACTAAAGTCATATCAAATCTTTGCTATGGGATTCAAAAACAATACATCACTCTAATCGTGAATTCCACGTTTTAGAGCGGATTTCACATGACTGTCGTCACGTGAGTAATTCGCAAGTACTTTGTAATTACTCCTGTAGGTTTTATTCAGAATTGATGTAATTACTTTGCGATTGGTTTCGCTACAGTCATATGAAAACCGCGCTATGACCCCGTTCACACGAGACCGGTACAAAACCGGACCGGTACAATTCTGGTATGACTAGTTTTACGGGAAAACTAGGTGGTCTGCGTCGGCGGAGACGTGAACAACAACCAAAGGCTGAGATTTATGTTAAACGCCGTGGAAAAATGGTGTTCGGAGCAAAAAGCAAATTCTGGTACAATTCTGGTTCGGTACAATTCTGGTTCGGTACCGTCGCGCGTTCACACGGGACCTGCGGTACCGGACCGATTTTGGCACGGCTAGGCGTGCAGGGTCCCGTGTGAACACTATTGCCAAACGTACCAGAATTGTAACGGTACCGTATGAACAGGCGATACCGTACCAGAATTGTACCGATCCGGGCCCGGGCGATTTTTTTATTTACGCCCACTTCATGACACTTAGAAATTTTTCAGGCAAGTTATTGAGAAAAAAGGAAAAAGTATTCATTGTGGTGCGAACCCTCAACGCTATGTAAATTACTTATTCATAACCCAACATCTTACATATGAGCTACGAGAGAGTTCGCAGGCCAATATCCTCCTTTTCATTCACTCATAGAACGAGAATATTTGAATCATAATGAATATTTATACTAGCTAGCCGCCATCTTGAAGTGGGCGTAAAAAATAAATTCGCCCGATCCGGTTTTGTACCGGTCCCGTGTGAACGGGATCTAAATTTCACGATATCGCACTTGTCGCTTTGAGTGAAATTTACTGTGGAATTCACTGTCGTGATGATTTATCTATAAAAATTTAATTATTCCGAGTTGTATTTTAGGTACTCGTTCAACCCGAGCGAGTTGCTGGTGAAACTCGTATCCGTGCTTCTCCACATAACACAGGCAGGGAAAGACGAGAATGAGCCAGAATGATTTAATTATTCCGAGTTGTATTTTAGGTACTCGTTCAACCCGCGCGAGTTGCTGGTGAAACTCGTATCCGTGCTTCTCCACATAACACAGGCAGGGAAAGACGAGAATGAGCCAGAATTCACCAACTGTGTAGCTGCTGACCCAGACTACTGCAGGCGGAACATAGCGCAGGCACACAGGGTCCTCAAACGAGAGGGTCTTATATCAGAGGACATGTTAAGGGACCTTAGGGACGTCTTGGCACAGGTATAAATATGCACATCCAGGAGCCCCTAAGTAGGAGTCTCCAACTGGCTTATAAAATTGAGGCACCGTTTTTCCTGACCTATCTATTTTTAGAATAGAGTTGCTAGGTTCATTCTTTATTGCTGGTTACGCTAGAGAGCATACAAAGATTAAGATGAAATAAGAACAATGGGAAGTATTCACATGTAAATTTTAGTTGTGCCATGAAGTGTGCTAAAAATAGATTGGTCATTAAAAACGCTGCCTCCTGGATTCTATATGGGAGATGGAAGCTCCTACTCATGGACTCCTGGCACATTGATATGCAAAATTAATGAGTTTAAAAAAACTTCACCCGTAGACCGATTTCAAACGATTTAACTTTTTCGAGTAGTAAACTGTAATTAGAATCCGAAAATATCTTTGCAATCCTACATTGAAATGACCTCAAACTTTCACCATATCATGTTCAAAGCATTCTTTACTGTTGTGTTTTGTTATTTTAATAATTTGATTAACCGAATTCATACTAGATGAGACGAGTTTCTCGTCAGAAAAAAATCCTGTCTTCTGTGAATTCTAGTCGGAAACTAGTCGGCTTATTATCGCCAAAGTTTCTCCTTCAAAAACGTTTTTTTTGCGTGATCTCAGAAGAACAGGGAACCACATTCAAAACGAGAAACTCGTCTCTAGTGTGAATTACGTCTATCTTACGTTTCTTCGATGCCACCAGTGTGACGAGTATCGTAGTCGTGTGCTCGGGGAGACGTCGAGAGCCTCCGACGAACCTGTGGGAACTTCCGAAGGCACTCTGGAAAGAACAACTTCACCAGGAGAGGATGAGGAGAGAGAAAACTTAGTTGATAACATAGGGGAGGCGACGGCCCAAGCGAACACTGACGAGGCCTACATCGAGACGCTCAGAGACGCGCGATATGACACCATAGAACTCATGGTAAATGCTATGCGCGCAATCACAGCGACTCTTTTTTTGTTTGTTTCACGCAGGTGTTGTTGACCACCCATTCGCCTTTGTCACACTGAGCGCCATCTTGAATTTTTCAGCCGATTTATTCAGTATGGAAACGAGGCCAAGCAGTGTGCGGGTTTTGCTCATGTTGAAAAGCGAAGCCTGATGGTACATAAAGTTGACCAAGCTACCAAAAAGTACTCTTATTTGTTTAAGAACCGAAAAGTATGATTTGCTCATTTCCTTTTTTCTGCTTTGCTGGGTCATTCTGGAAACAAAATGTCGACTCCGTGACAAAGGCGAATAGACTCTTCCAAAAAGGCGGCCGAAAAGTCAAATCGATTTTTGTTAAAAGTGATCACCAGCACTATAACACACATCATCACTTTAGTAAAACTACACAATTTCGCTCCATTATATCCAATATCTTCAGAGAAAACGAACGTTGAAAATTTGAAAATTTACCCCAGTCATACAAATTTTCTATTTTCAGACTCTCTTTCTCAGTCGACATGGCATTTGGCATAACGAAAATTTAAAGTATTACTAATGCGATGATGCTCTTTCTAGTGCCAGTATTTAATTTTCAGTCAGTTTAATTTTAAGACATGTGAATTTGCGGCGGCCATTTTGGAAAAGGGTCTATTGCCGGATTAACTTGCTAGCGGCGATTAAGTTAAAGACCCCGTAAGAACAATAACTTTCCTTGGATACTTTCCATTTTTCGTGTGACTAGGCGGAATGCTGCATGGTCGACATTCAAGTTTATCTCTTTGACGCGCGACTTATCAAGATAGTTCAAATCAAATCAAATCAACTTTATTTACTCATAAGGCTATTATCAGTTAGTTCTCGTTGAAAATTGTCGTTTTTTAAATTCTCCTTATGTGGAAGTTTCTACATACCATATTTGGAATCCCATTCCGCCATCTTTGTTTGGTCTCAAGAACCTTGAACTAGGAACACAGGTAACCCGCATGACGCGGAAGGGTGCAAAAATATTTTTGCGGGTTTAAGATAGAAACCTTTGTAACTCTTGATTCTTTAACAACGCAGTGGAGTCATTTAAGTCTTTTATGTTCGAATAAAAGAATCAAGTATATGTAAACTCCTACTTTTGTCTCCCTACAGGACCACACGGCGTTTCAGTGTTGTAGAAACCAGCCCGTCTGCCAAAGGTAGGTCCATTGTACTTGCATAGGAATCGTTTGATATTTGTTAAATTGGGAAACCCTAGTTTGTCGTTTAACGAAAAATTCTACAAATCTACCAACTTTCAGACACCACAAAGGATCATTGTCAATATTTGTCTCGTCGGAAGTTTTGGTCATCACGACTGGGCTTTTCCAAAAATTACCTGTATTCTCTATCGATGAATTCCAGATTTTTAAAAATTGCTCTACTGCTGTGTAAATTTCAAGCTCCTCGGCCCCAATTTGAAGCAACCTCTCCAAGTTGCAAATGAATATCCTGTGGAAATTCTGGAGTAAAGAGAGCGGCCCCTTTGAAATTCCAGAGTCAAAAACAGCTACCCCCCGTGTAAATTCCAGGAGTAGCGGATAACGGATATTAAATGGAACAGCCCAATAATAACTCTGGGTTCACATTCGTGGGTAGGTATTTGTTTGCATAAAAGGGAACGGCATGGCAAGGCATGTAGAGATGTATTATATATGTGTATGATTGACTGTCCTAACAGATCTGTTACAGTGAGGACCATCATGCGGGAAATCACACAACTAAAGGACAATCTCCCTGTTCATCCCAACTCATCTATAATTGTTAGACAGGTGGGTCCTGGATGTGGCAATGTTATGATTGGCTTGTTGTGTTGATCTAATATACGGTAAGAAACTTTCAAAATAACACCATTAGTTTGCTGTTCTGATGGACTGAAATTCCACGAGATTTAAACGGATTGAGTTCACTACTTTTACCGTTACCTCATTACTACAAACTACATGTCACGCCCATCGGTCACAGAGCCTTTAACAATTATTCCTCGACTTTGATTCGCTCAAGAGTCAATAGCTATTGTCACCTCTTGGTCTAGCATTCTAACGCCCTGGCTAAACTAGGACACATGTAGCGCGCAACATTGTAGCCGGACACATGTTTCCTTCATGTTTCCCAGTTTAGCCACGCGAGAAACATTGTTGCGCGCGACAAATTTGTAGCCGGGACACAGGAAATATTTCTTCGCAAATCAAGAAGCTTTATGTGTTTTCGAGACACGCGTGTGATGTCTCCTAGTTTAGCCACTCGGGGAAACATGTAGGACACATTCAAATGTTGCGCGCTACATGTGTCCTAGTTTAGCCGTAGCTTACGCTCTTTAGAGTGGGTTTCAGATGACTGTGGACTGTTGAAAATTATTTGTAGTTGCGTTTACTTTGCTTTCTCATTAGTCCCTATTTCTATCTACCAAGTTTCAAGTTTATTCAATTACAAGTTAAAAAGGTCTGCAAATGAAAAAAGTAAACATTGAACTAAACGCAGCTGTATATCTAGTACTCACGTGCTCACCGCGTGATACTGATTTTACTTGGCTTGGTTTACAAACAGATGGCACGTGCTCGTTGCATGATAGTGGTTTTACGTGCTTTGTAACTTGAGGAACAGACGCTCCCCCGTTTCCCTTGAAAAATAAATACCGGGAAATCCTCCCTAATTTTTTCTCGGAAAAATCAAATTCCGCCTGATACTCAGGCTACGTGGTTTGTGATTACCTGACGAGGAAGCCATTCAGCAGCAACTTGTATTCTCGCTTGTTCATGATTGGCTAGATGCACTTGGTCTTACTACTGTCAGTTTAAATTTGCTATTTCTAATCCGTGGCGACAAGTTTGTAAAAATCAGTTGCGAACTAGTCAAAGATAAAACATTCAAACCCTTAAGCCCGCATTGAAATCGAAGTATAATTCTGTTTTGTAACGTACTTTCTGTTTTCCAGGACGAAGATCGGTTGGACTTTATCCGTGCCATGATCACAGGCCCCGTAGAGACACCTTATAGCCGGGGATGTTTTGTATTTGATGTTTATTTCCCCGGCACCTATCCAAGTGTACCGCCACTTGTCAAGCTCATCACCACTGGCAACGGTACTGTAAGGTAAGGAGAATTTACCAAGATCTGTTTGTCTGTCTGGTCTTTCTGACTGCTTCTTTGTTGTCAGGTCTGTTTGTATATCTGTCTGACTGTCTGTCTGTGTCTATCTGTGTCTGTTTGTGTCTATCTGTGTCTGTCTGTGTATATCTGTTTGTCTGTGTCCATTATGTCTGTCTATCATGTCTGACTAATTTCTAATAGATTTTTTGTCATTTTTGCTTTGACTCCAGGTTTAATCCCAACCTGTATGCCGATGGAAAGGTAAATAAAGATACTAGTAGTCCAATCCATTCCAGCTCCGTCTCAATCCGATGGGCATCGGTGGTTCTCCATTGGTAAAAGGCATCCTTGTTAGGAAAATACCATTTAACAACCATCCTGACCAGAATTTGTATTGCTTTGCTCGGTTAGGTTTTGGTTTAATTATGTGGAAGGCCTTTCACGTGGTTGATACATGAAGTGTAGTTAAACTTTTCTCCTTTTCATTTTGGGGCTCTTGTGAATGCTAATTCTTCAATATTCACGCGTTGAATGCAATGAGCTGTGTGATTAGGTCGTTGCCGCCTGATTAATTTATCCTGATTCATACGTAAATGTCGGCAACCACCTAATAGCACGGCTCATTGCATTCGACGCGTGAATATGTTCGCTTGCCAATGAACTGTTATGGTCACACTGAAAAATTAGCATTCCGTTGTGGCCCGTTCAACTCTTGGCAGCTATGAGAAAAAAACTTCGAAGAACGCTAATTCTTTGTCATAAGATAGATCTCGTTGTAACATCATATTTTAACCCAAGTTGTAAAATCATGTCGATTTCATGTTATAGGCATTTTGAATTAATTGGTTCATTCTCTCACGTGTAGGTTTGCTTGAGTTTGCTTGGAACGTGGCACGGCGGTGATGCCAGCGAGAAATGGGACTCGAAACATTCCTCTTTATATCAGGTAAGTCAGTTGACAGGACCAATGGTAGAATGATCGGCATGGGGCAGAAAGCCTATTGTTCAAGCGACAGATTACTCACAAGGAGATAATGAGATGCGATGAAAACATTTTTCGCATGCTTGAGTGCGCCCGCCGCTGCATAAAAGGAAAGCGCTAGTGATTGGCTCTAGGCTGGCGCTCAAGAAAATTCACTGCTGTCAATCAAGACTTGTGGGACTTACTATTCTCTTAGCGTATAAATGTTTTTGTAGTCTTGACTTTTGCTCTCGTGCTTTAAAGGGCAGTTGAAATAGCCTCTATTGTTGAGACGAGATCGATCCTTTTTTACTTTAGTCTAGTTGTGTTTAGCGTTTTATTTGTTCATGGTTTACACTTCCGAGTACCAAAGCCGCATTTTGTCTTCCATCAATTTTATAAGCGTTTTCAGATGTTTCTTTCTGCCGGGCTTTCTCTCAGTCTTTTATTAGCTAGAAAAGTTACTCGCGCGTCTGATATTTCGCGTAGTTGTTTTGATTTGCGAATCGGGTTTTGTTTGGGAAATAGAGTGGCAGCGCGGAGATACTAGTAAGATAAATTTCTCATGAGAAGATTTTAAAACTAGTGTATCCACGCGACCATGTAATGTTCTGTGTTGATTGTATAAACATTGTAATTTTATTGAGTGAAACTCAAAAAGATCGCGCATGGAGCACAGGCAAGTACCGGTATTTCATCGATTTAGCCGTAAATCAAACCAAAATGCTGGATTCGGTTGCTCAGCGGGTCCAATTGATTGTAAAATCAACCAAAATGGTTCTATGGCTTCCTCGCCAATCGTTGTAGGATTCCCAAGTGGTTTCTTGGAGGCGGAGCTTGGAGTCTATCAGTGGTGCCGCGGGAGATACGATTCCTAATTAATATTCTAATTTTGAGCAATGGCTTCGTAACTGCAAGGCTGCGAAATTTCATGCCCAATTTCCTAGCAGAAATACTTAAACATATAGCACAAAAATTGGTAGGATTATAGGCTGATAACCATAGAACAAATTCCACCCTTTAGTTTTATCAAAATGCTAAGTATCTGAGCAAAACAAGGCCGCGAATTCGTGGTTTGTGCAAAATCCCCATGTTTTTAAGCAGAATTTACCCAAACTTCAAACCCAAAACCCTAGTTGAAAACCGCAAGTAAAGAGGTCTTCGAAAAGCTAAATAGACAGTTTCATCTTTGATTAAGCATTTCCACCCTTTAGATTTTTGTCATTGACAATATTACGGGCCGTACTGAAAGGATAAGTTACGCGCATAGCCTGGTTTACGCCATTTTGCTTTGTAATTGACCGGAGGCAACAGAGCGCGAATTTGAATCAAGCCCGCCAGACCGTGTCACGTGACAACAAAATGTCGCTCCATTGTGCCCCATGGGCTTTACGGCTCCCTCCCGAGAATCTCGAATGTGATAGCCAAACGCTGTGTGGTCATGTTCTTCACAACGATCAGCCAACAACTCAGGTCCCACTCTGGGAACCCGAAACCTCGTACCACCCTGAAGGTGCTCCTTGAACAAGAGTCTGGTATCCCCGCCGAAGCGGTAGGCCTTGAAAATGATATCTTATCGAGTGGTTGTTAACCCGCCCCGAATATTGCCTTACAAAATTGTTGCCCTCCGCCAAATTGGCACGAAACAAGCCAAATTGGCACGAAACAATGGACGGTTAAAGCTTTAAGAGCACGCCCTCTATTCAGAAATGCCCAAGCCGTGCCCTACAACTACCAGAATGCAGCGCGTGTTTGTTTAACAGTTCGGCAAATATTCTTAATTTACCGACATGAAAGCGCGTCCGTCCGTTTTAGATGGAATCGTCCATTATGACCCTCACCAAAATTATGGTAGCAGTCCTGACCCCAGTATTCCTACGGTACGTTAGCACTTCCTACCTTCGCGCCTGATCAACGTCACGCTTATCATGGCCTAACCAAGTTTAGTCGGGTACCCTGTGGAGAGTAGCCTGATTCTCATCCGCTACGGTAGAGTTTGTTGGCACTTCCTATCTTCATATCTGATCAACGTCACAGGGTCAAGGGTTTTGTCGGGTCGACTTGCCGAGGAATCGTGTCGTTCATCAGATCAAATCGCTGAAAATTTACCTTTCCTTTGCTGAGACGACAAGGTGAAGACATCACATCAAAATTCTAGGAAAATGTTATCTCTAGCAAGTAGAATAGGCGAAGCTCTTGTAGCTGGTGAGATTGGCTGATAGTAGCTGGAAAAAAATTAAAGCTTCGTTGTCATTGGTCAATATACCCCACGTGGTTCCCATACAGAACACTTCACCCCGTGACGTTGATCAGACGCCGAGGTAGGAAGTGCCAACGAACTCTACCGTAGTGGATTAGAATCAGGCTAAGAAAGGTAAGTGGGTACCCTGTGGAGAGTAGGCCATGAGAAGCGTGACTTTGAACAGACGCGGAGGTAGGAAGTGCCAACCACCTCTACCGTAGCGGATGAGAATCACGTTATTGATATCTCCGGATGTTTTGTTTTTGCCTTTAGGTGTTACTGTCCATACAAGGAATGATCCTGATCCCCGACCCTTGTTTCAACGAACCGGGATACGAAGGGATTCGAGGCACGGCCGAGGGTGACGTGAGTACAGAAGAGACTCTTGCGAGTCTCTTGGCAAATGAATACGCAAATTTTTTGGGGGGCTTACCAAAGGGCATATGCATGGCCTTGAAAAGTTGCTTTCCAGATAGGAGAAGTAGTTCTTTGGTTATTTTAATGTCATGGGGGAATCTTTCACAGTTGATTGCGTGCGCTCGAAAACAATGAAAATGTGTTGCTAAAAATAGACATTTTTCTGACGTTGATAGGAACAACAGTACAAGATTGCTACTCCTAGAAATGGACTGTTGATTTTACAAATCTTACGTTGGAGAACAAAACTACTTCGCCTTTCATCTGATATCTGTATTGCCTTTATTTTTGTAGGCATTGTCACGTGAGTATAATGCTGGGATCCGATTGGCTACTATCCGTCACGCAATAGTTGGTCAACTACGTCATCCAACCCAAGGTACAAATACTCACAATCTTTCTGTTGATTAAGAAAGCATTAACTAAGGTTTTCACAAATAGTGGCTGAAATATGATAACTTGATAAGCGGCCAAAAATTAAAGGGGCTGTGTCACGGTTGTTTCAACAAAATTTTATAAAATAAGTGATCTACATTAACATATCAGAAGCTTACATTATACTATTATATAATAGTGTTATAAAGACAAAGGAACTGAACCTTGCTTTCGCTATCAAATTTCCAAGTTTGAAAACTGTTCAGCCTGAACAGAAATCAAAAATGTCATTTCGTAATCCAATTCCATCCGCTCGATAACACACGAAAATACTCCAAATTTGTGCTCATCCAGCAGTTGAAAGGTTATTTAACAAACCTAGATGATTATTTTGCTCATTTCGTTTGAATTTGACTACATTTAATCAACCTAAATTTGCCTCAAAATCGTGACACTGCCCCCTTTAAAGTAACTTGAATTAGGTACACACAGGAGCTCATCAACAGGAGCCTCAATCTACTAGGTCTAGGTCTAGTCTTAACTCTAAATCGGCTGATTTAGAGAATATAGAGCAATGTTCTCGATTGAATTTGATAAAGGGAATATGAAACTTTCTTTTTAGGTGTTTGTTTAGAGATTTCTACACGTAATTCGTCTTCTAATATCGAGCGAAAACAATAACAAAGGAGTGGCTGAGACGGGCCCTTTAAGGCTTGATTTTGAATTTAAACGGAATTTGTACTCTGAAGGTGAGAATGTTAGGTTCAACACGTGCAATGTGTGCGATTACATCGCTCAGTTCAGCCATCTATGTTTTGAGTGAGGGGACATAAATTTGCAACCATGACAACTTATTTTCGTGGGATTCAAAATCTACGGTCTTAAAATAGATTCATCTACTCCTGTGCTTCGGTCACCCACCAAAGGTGATGGAGACTCCTGTTGATGGGCTCCCTGTGCTTCGGACGCCCACCAATAGGTGATGGAGGCTCCTGTTGATGGGCTCCCTGTGCTTCGGGCACCCACCAATAGGTGATGGAGGCTCCTGTTGATGGGCTCCCTGTGCTTCGGACGCCCACCAAAGGTGATGGAGACTCCTGTTGATGGGCTCCCTGTGCTTCGGACGCCCACCAATAGGTGATGGAGGCTCCTGTTGATGGGCTCCCTGTGCTTCGGACGCCCACCAATAGGTGATGGAGGCTCCTGTTGATGGGCTCCCTGTGCATCGGACGCCCACCAATAGGTGATGGAGACTCCTGTTGATGGGCTCCCTGTGCTTCGGACGCCCACCAATAGGTGATGGAGGCTCCTGTTGATGGGCTCCCTGTGCTTCGGACGCCCACCAAAGGTGATGGAGACTCCTGTTGATGGGCTCCCTGTGCTTCGGACGCCCACCAATAGGTGATGAAGGCTCCTGTTGATGGGCTCCCTGTGCTTCGGACGCCCACCAATAGGTGATGGAGGCTCCTGTTGATTGGCTCCCTGTGCTTCGGACGCCCACCAATAGGTGATGGAGGTTCCTGTTGATGGGCTCCCTGTGCTTCGGGCGCCCTCCGGTAGGTGATGGAGTCTCCTGTTGATGGGCTCCCTGTACTTCGGACGCCCACCAATAGGTGATGGAGGCTCCTGTTGATGGGCTCCCTGTGCTTCGGGCGCCCTCCGGTAGGTGATGGAGTCTCCTGTTGATGGGCTCCCTGTACTTCGGACGCCCACCAATAGGTGATGGAGACTCCTGTTGATGGGCTCCCTGTGCTTCGGACGCCCACCAATAGGTGATGGAGGCTCCTGTTGATGGGCTCCCTGTGCTTCGGGCACCCACCAATAGGTGATGGAGGCTCCTGTTGATGGGCTCCCTGTGCTTCGGACGCCCACCAATAGGTGATGGAGACTCCTGTTGATGGGCTGTCTGTGCTTCGGACGCCCATCAATAGGTGATGGAGGCTCCTGTTGATGTGCTCCCTGTGCTTCGCACGCCCACCAATAGGTGATGGAGACTCTGTTGATGTGCTCCCTGTGCTTCGGACGCCCACCAATAGGTGATGGAGACTCCTGTTGATGGTCTCCTGGTAACATCTTATATGTCAATCTCTTTTGAAAAGTCGTTTACCTTGTATTCAGGGCTTGAAGACGTTATTCGCACACACTTTCGGCTGCAAAGGGACGCTGTTTTCAGACAGTGCTCTGATTGGCTACAACAATGCGCAACTCCAGAGGAGGAACGGCGCATGCGCAAGGCGTTTGACGAACTTAAAACGGAGCTTGATAAGCTATGAGTCTGCGATATATATGGGCGAGCCTAACTCAAGACACTGCGGTAAGCGTTAGTCATTGGTTTTCGAAAACTGGGAGGCGTAAGCGGGAGACATGAAATCACACATGGAGCTACAGATGGAGTTATAGGTACACTAGCTATGGCTTCTGTTACACGTCTTCTTCCGCGCTAGAAAAATCAAAAGATCGTAGTGGTATAGTGGAAAGCTAAGTGGTCTGCCTCGGCGGGGACGCAAACATGGACAATAACAACCAAAGGTTGAAATTTATTTTAAACGTCGCGTAGAGCAAGTGTTTTGCTGATGTTTCGAGCTTTGGCCCTTCATCAAAGCAAAAAGATCGTAGTATGCGGCGAAATTACCTTAACAGTACAGGACATCATAGAGATAAGTTCAGGGGATAATACAAATCAGCTGCACAGAAAGCAAGGCATCATGGTCTAACGCCACACGGGATCCATTTTAAACGACATTCGTACAAACTATCGTAAACGTGCTCGAAACATAGTTTCGTTTTTAATCCGGAATAGTTGAATTCGTGCAATACCATTTTCGCTCTGCGCGGATGCAGAGCTGGAAATAATGTTTCTTACTTGATCGGACATGTCCATTAAAACGTTTTCCTTGGTTGACTCTACTGGAAAATTGGCCGGACATATCTTAAAATTGGCCGGACATATCTGAAAATTGGCCGGAAAATTGGCTGGACATATCTTAAAATTGGCCGGACATATCTGAAAATTGGTCGGACATACCCGAAAATTGGTCGGACATTTGGCGATTTTGTTCGGACAATGTTCGATGACCGGCAGTAATTTCCAGCTCTGCCTAGCTCGGAAAGCCGACACCACTTGGCGCTCGTCGAAAGAGGCTCTCGCAAAGAGGCGTCTGCGCGCTAAAGCCAAACATTCCATACTGATGACGTATTCTGACCCAGATCTGGTCAGAAGAATTACGTGGCCATTTTTTTCGTCTTATTTGAATACCTTACTATAAAATGCGTTGTATGCTATACAAATTAAATATCAAACAGTCAAACTGGCTGCGTAATACTTCTGACCAGATCTGGGTCAAAATACGTCATCAGTATGGAATGTTTGGCTAGAGCGCGCAGACGCCTCTTTGCGCGAGTCTCTTTCGACGAGCGCTAAGTGTGGGGTCGGCTTTCGCAAGCTAAGCTCTGCCGGGATGTGCATTTTTTCTAGAGAATAGACCCTTTGCAGTTCGTCATTCACGTGGCTGTACTTGCCACCGAGTTCCGATTACCTGACATTTCATTTGGGAGGTTATGAATTTGCTCGGTCGTGTGTAAGAAATTGTACAAATGATTCATTACGGTGGCCCATAGGGGACAGCACCAACACTGAAATTTCACCACAAACTCTGCAAGAAAACAGCACACTGCAAAACAATGGCACACTGAAAGGAAACAGTACACTGAAAATTAAAAAGCGCAAAATTGCACTGCAAAGTAAAAAGCACACTGCAAAGTAAAACTCGCACTGTAATTCAGTAAAAGGCACACAGCAAAGTAAGTATCGCACTGCATATTAAAATCACATTGCAAAATAACATCGTACTGCAAAGTAATAGAGCACACTGCAAGGTAGTTCTCGTCTTGCGAGCCTTCGGTCGTCTGGCCAGCGGTGGTCGCATGATCTGAATTGGGTGGGAACAACAGCCGATTAGGTCTATCGTCATCAGAGAACATCTCATCACACTTGAGGGTTGAAAAAAAATTGTTAGTTTAAACGAGTACTTATCTGAAGAAAAGAAAGTTGCAGTTTGCATTTGGTATGCTTGTATTTCATTGTTCAAACTTCTACAAGGAGCTGCAACAATAACTTAATCGAAAACATAGAAGTTTGCGTGACTAAAGTTGCATTTTATGTTTATAGAAAAAGGTAGAGATTTATTTTATGGAAAAATTAAAATAAAGACTGCCGCGCGCGTTATTGATGTAAATGTTCTAATATCAGCGTCCATTGGCGCCTAAATAAATCTAATCTAGTCGCCAAATAGTGAACTTTGGTCGCCATCATTTTCTCCCGAATTACTGCAGTTTTCATAATTCTGCCACTCCCACTTGACATTTCCGAACTCCAAACTGCGTATTGGCTTCCGTCAATCAAACCTTTTAAAAGTCCACGCATGTTTTCTGAGTTTGGTTTGCATTTAAGAGCGAATGTCTGAGAAAATCGAGCAAAATTTGACATTCGCGGACACAACTCAAATTCTAACCTACCCTCAAAAAGTGTCTATAAGATCGCTTGGATGATAAAAGTAACATGCTGGGTTTTATTTTGTCCAAAATGACAGAGTTTAAGAATTATTCGAGAAATTCGATTTCGCCGCCGTGGTGACCCAAAAACACCCTCAAAACAGTGCACTTCGAAAAAGTTATCTTATTTGTTTGTTTCGAATCGCAGAGGCAGGAAACTTCACGGGTAACAAATACAATGGGTATTTCTTAGAATGAAGCTAAAGTTCTGGATAAATCTTAACCTTTTGACATCAAACATGTACGTCTAAACAAACAGGGTGTCGCATTGGGGTATTTTCACTAAGTTTCTAAAATGTCTATTTTATCTACTGGCAAATCCCAAATCCACCGAAACCTCCAAATTCCTAAAGGTAAAAGGTTATTCTAGGTAAATAAAGCAAAACCAGCTGGGGTTATTTCGCCAGGTCTTCATAATATTTAGATGAATTTTGAGTTCACAGGCGTACTTCAGGTTTCTGTTGACATTCCGATCAATACGCTTGAGTTGTTTTCAAGAGAAATCTCCACTATTGTAACCATCATTACAAATAAAATTACTAGGATTTACCTTGTAATTGTCTCCTATTCGGTTTTCTTGTAGTTGGCTTCTGCATTCTTCAAAATGAGCCAAGTTTGTATCTCCTTCACGCGCTTCCCGTACACTTGTTACTGTAAAAGAGAAGCTAAATTGTTCAAATGTTTCAATCCAACTAAATTATTCCAATGAAAAACCCGAAATATCAGTACCTGAATGGTTTAGCATGGCTGTGGGTGCTAAGTCTTTTCCTGGTATTACTGCAAAGCTCAGCGAAGTGCTGTGCGAATCTCATAGTGGATGCCACGAGTGAGATGTGACGGCTGTGTGACGTGACGGTGATCAACAAGTCCCAAATAAGGCTCATCGGGTTAGAGGTCACGCAAGGCAAACGTGACAGAAAGTGTAGCAAGCGCGTCGTCTCTTGTGTCTTCCACGAGTTTCGCAGAGCGCTTTGGAGTAAATACCAGGGAAAGCAAAGGCCCAACTTCGCACCCAAAGCCCTGGTAAACCATTCAGGTACTGATATTTCGGGTTTTTCATTCGAATAATTTAGTTGGATTGAAACATTTGGACAATTGAGCTTCTCTTTTACAGTAACAAGTGTACGGCAAGCGCGTGAAGCAGATATAAACTTGGCTCATTTTGAAGAATGCAGAAGCCAACTACAAGAAAACCGAATATGAGACAATTACAAGGTAAATCCTAGTAATTTTATTCGTAATGATGGTTAAAATAGTGGAGATTTCTCTTGAAAACAACTCAAGCGTGTTGATCGGAATGTCAACAGAAACCTGAAGTACGCCTGCGAACTCAAAATTCATCTAAATATTATGAAGCTCTGGCGAAATAACCCCAGCTGGTTTTGCTATATTTACCTAGAATAACCTTTTACCTTTAGGAATTTGGAGGTTTCGATGGATTTGGGATTTGCCAGTAGATAAAATAGACATTTAAGAAACTTAGTGAAAATACCCCAATGCGACAACCTGTTTGTTAGACGTACATGTTTGATGTCAAAAGGTTAAGATTTATTCAGAAATTTAGCTTCACTCTAAGAAATACCCATTGTATTTGTTACCCGTGAAGTTTCCTCGGTGTGCGATTCGAAACAAACAAATAGGAGAACGTTTTCGAAGTGCACTGTTTTGAAGGTGTTTTTGGGTCACCACGGCGGCGAAATCGAATTTCTCGAATAATTCTTAAACTCTGCCGTTTTGGAAAAAATAAAGGCCAGCATGTTACTTGTATCATACAAGCGATCTTATAGACACTTTTTGAGGGTAGATTAGAATTTGAGTTGTGTCCGCACTTTGCTCGATTTTCTCAGACATTCGCTCTTAACAGAGAAAACTTCTTCAACAGAGAAACGTTTTGAAGCCTAGTTAGCCCCTATAAGATCACAAGATCTATCAAAGTCTCCGTGAAATCACCCAGAGTTGTTCACTCGTTTGATTGTCGGAAGCCAAACCGTGGTTTGTTGGTAGGTGTAGAGTTCGCACAATTATGAAAATCGCATGTAATGCTGTTGGCAGACTGGAAAGGCAAGTCACCATCTGGCAACAAGGTTGAAATGTGTTGTGGGTTACGAGCTTAACTTTATTTTCCGTTTCTAATTATCTCGCTTCCTTGAAATAAATATTTAACAAATGATTTTCCGTGGTATGTCCTCTTATATACCACGGAATGACGTAATTAAGTGGTCAAAATGTTGTGGTCCGCAGTACATTTTGACCACTTTATTACGTCATGCCGTGGTATATAAGAGGACATACCATGGAAACACAGAGGACATTTGTTATATACCAACACAAAAAGGCAAAAATAAATACAAAAACAGCGCGTACGCGCAGCCAAGCGGTGTTTTCGCTGTTTTTTTTAGCGCGCGCGCTGATGATAACGCGTTCCGTGGTATATCCTCTTATGTACCCACGGCTGAGAGCCAATCAGAATTCGAGAAAAACGCGCGCGTTGTGGTATAAGTATTTTTATATTTAGCATTTCTACATTTTAAAAATAGAAAACTTACCGTTTTGGTCTTCCTAGTCTTCGATATTTTGTAGCTGCTGACAACTGGCGCGGCTTGCGGCGAAAATTAATCTATAAGTTCCCCTCGTGCCATAATAAAAAGCGGTCAAGACTAGAACGTTTTCCTAATTATTAACATTAATCTAATACTTTATTGTCAAGAAGCAGGCTAAATAGTATCCGACGAGTAAACTAGAATATTTACCGATTTTTGCAGTACGCAACGCTCCAAATGCAAAGTATTAATAACGTCTTCGCGTACTTTGTTAATTACGTTGGCGTTTTGCAGTATTTTCGTCGAGGTTTCTGTTCAAGTACATCAAAACAATTCTTGGGTTTCAATCACGTGACTTTTGCGCGTAATTTTACTTCCGGTCTGAATCAGCTGGAGGTCAAGATGAAGAAGTTTTTTGAAGTTCACGAGCAAAACTTCAAATTTAATAGCTACGTTATCAAGAAAATCACAACTATAAATGAACCTGATTCGTATTTAAACTAAATCCTAGTGTAAATACAAATTTGTAGCGATTTGAAAGTCGGGGTTTGCTTTTTTGACAGTTCAGACTGTGGTAAATGAGTAAAACTTTACAGACTGGCTAATATTTCAGGCAGCGTTTTTTGAAATGCTTGATGTTTTCACTCATTTGGCTCAAAAAAAAAATTGTAATTTAAAATAGATATGTAATAGGGTTGAGAAACATTTATATGCTCCTTCTGTTCTTTGTTTCTGGACGAAAGACCTGAGAAACAGAAGTTTTGGAAGACTGTAAGTTAAGTACTCGATTGCCGTTTTTTTGTCAAATTGAACTCAGAAAATCGACCCGACTCTGTTGCATACAATTTTCCCCATACTGCAAAACAATTTTCCACATAAACAAGATTCAATTCTCAATAAGCTATTACATGTAGGTGACAAATTTCTGTAGTTTCTAAAGTATGTTTTTACTGAACGCTTAAATTTTGACTCTTTCAAAGTTGTGTTTCAGCCAGCTCAACGCAGCGACAAAACTCACTTTGAAATGAAACAAAAACTTGACCAAATTTTAGTCAATGAAAAACAAATTGTTTGCACACGACTGGGAAAAAGAATCCAAAAGTCCATGTCGACCTAGAATAAATAAGTAAATCTCGGAGTAAATCCTGGAGGTTTTACTGGGTTTTCGGACTCCTTGTAAATGTTTGACAAACTTTCATTTTTGCCAACCTGCTCGGAACGTTTGAAGCGAACTTCATATGATTTATCCGTGTATCAAATGAGAAACCAATTCATCCATAGTCCTGGTGGTTTTGTGTAAATCCTTTATGATTCCCTAATCTATCCGTAGCTACCAAACTCATTTAAACTTAATTTCAAATACATATCTTCATGAATCACTTTCACTTGGCGACAACTCGAGGCCACGGCGCTTTTCGGCTGCTTTTCTGGAGTCGTTTTGACCATTTCGATTGTTTTCAGAGTTTGTATTCCTTGCTGTCTGTTTTGGGCAATCTAAAGACATCTGTTTATCTGTTTACCCAACTTGTAGAATCAGAAACAATGCGAGGAGCTAACATTTTCACAGTTTTCCATCTCGAAAAGCACTGCAGGCACAGACGTTTGACCTGCAGCTGAATTTTTAATGAGGCTCTAAAAAGCGGATGTGACGTCATATGAAACCCAAGAATTCCCGACACAATGCCATACACTTTTTAGTATCTAGACACATTTAATTAAGGTAGTGTTTTTTTTGCGTCCGAAGATGGGTTCATTTCGTGAAAAACTTCAGGAACAGTATAAAACGTGATTCCTTCCTAATTACTAGCGGAAACAGAAAGTTTTTGATTAAAATATTACTATGCCCACTGCAGTAAACTTGTTTAGTTATGTTTTGAACAATTAGTCAGAATGTCTTATCTTTTTATGTAGTTCCGATTTCCATTAAAAGCTACTAGTCATGCTTCCTTCCTATTTTTATTAGGAGCAATTTCACTATAATCAGTGCAGCATTTACCGATTCCATATGCCATGCCGTTTGATTTCCTTTTCTACCAATCAAAACGGCTTTCATCGACACATAAGTGACATAAAACATAGATAACGTTTTTTGTGCCGGATCGTTTGAGGATTGTGCGCGCGCGGCCTTTGCGATGAATCAACAATAAGATCGTGTTGGATTTAATGGCCACTTGAGTGGCGTTTAATCAATCACAAGAAAACAGCCCGTCACTTCGTGACGCTAGAAGACCCAACCTAAGTTCCCCCTTCCATAAACTGCTGATTTACATTACTAATGACCTCCCTTTTTGTGTGTTTGTTTTGCACTGGTCTCCCTGATTTTGGTGGAGAAAATGACGCACGTGTGTGTGTCTTGGTGAGTCAGTCCGGGTCTCAAATCTGTCTAAGAACCCGCTAAAATTGAAAACGCAGCCTATTACAGAAAAACATTTGACTTCGGATTGTTTGTATTAATGCTTATCAGTAAGGCACGAGAAGAAACAGGTAAAGTTAAATTCCTAAGTTTATCATAGGAATATTTAGAGAATATCATTCATGACTTAGCGCGCGCTCTGTAGGCAGTGCCAGGTGTAAGTTTGTTCAAACTTGAATGAAATTTTCTCAGCTCAAATCTTTCTCGAATTAGAATTATCCCTACGCACAAATGTAAGTAATCTGTAATAGAACCATTTAAGTTTGAATGTCTATGGTGCTATCGGCTAAGGGAACTGTGTTCTTTTTTAGTTTATGTGGGAGATTTCAACATGGCCGCGATGGCGGGTTTGTCCCTCGCTGAAAAAATCGCTTGAATTAGAACTTAGCCAAAGGTGAATCTTTTCCAACAAAAACACGCCCACTGGAGAGATTTCCTCATTCTCTTCTGGTTTGTGTCCTTCGTTTCTGATACAGCGTCAAGATTTATACTTAGAAAATATTATTCATAATCATGGCTTTGTGGCATTTCGCCTTAGCGTGCTTCCAGAAAGCAAGGCGGTGTACGTTTGTTCAAACTTGAATGAAAATTTTTCTCAGCGTAAAGCTTTCGAATAATAATAATCCCTGCACATTCCTGCAAGTAATCTGTGACAGAACCATTTAGGTTTAGATGACTATGGTGATTTCGGCTGTGCGAACTGAGTTTAGTTTCTGTGGGAGATTTCAAAATGGCGGCGATGGCAGCTTTGTCCCTCGCTTAAGAAATCGCTTGAATTAGAACTTAGCCCAGGGTGAATCTTTTCCAACCAAAACACGCCCACTGTGGAGATATCCACTTTCTCTTCAGGTTTGTGAACTTCGTTTGGCGACACAACTTCAGGGCCAAGCGGAGTGAGTGCGGACGATTTAGCCAATCAGAAACGTTTGCGCAGACAACCCGATTATAATAGTATAGATTAACAATCAATAATTGCGCATGAGCAAATACAAGCTGAATTTATATCTTGTCAACCAACCCGATACATGCATTTTGATTCAGAGTAAAAACTGGTGGGGGCACAATTCGCCTCCCATATTCAAATTGCCAAGGGTGGCGCTGAGGGCGGTGGCGGGCTGATAGAAAAACTTGACTTAAGAGGCAAATGTGCTCGCGTGAGTCTGTTGGATAAAAACCAAGGCTGAGAGTATCGTGCCTTCACCTTAAATAGCTCTCTTTTATCTGAATATTATCTTAACTTTGATATTCTAGTATTCTAGCCGTACGATGCTTGCTAGAAATGTTTACCATCAAATCATCATAATATAATGATTAAAAGATGTGTGAATTGTATTATTTTGTTTTATTCACGTTATTACAACAAATCTGTATAACAGAGGAGTTTTCAATTACAATACTAACCAGAAACGGACGCGTAAAAACAGGTATTCCAGGACAGCACAGAAAACCAAACTGCCAAACTCTGGCGGCAACGGCGAAGTGGCGTGTTACCTGAAACAGCTGTAAAGCAGATCACTTCCGGCAAACATTTGTTGCTACATGGTCAAGTTTCCTTGTCAAGGAAAAATTGCTCTTGTAGACTGTGCTTACCTGCAGGGTCTTAGGCTGCACCCCAAATAGTTTTATCATTTCTATTCTTCTCGGTACGAAATAATTTTTCAATAGATGCTCAGGAAATGATCGACACATTTCAAATCAGTTGAAGGCAATGACTAAAAGATAGCACTTGTAAAGATTTGAAACACTTTACACGACGGAAACATTGATCAAAGCGTACACATTTTCGCGAATATTCAATGGTTCAACATCACTGAACATTATTCGCTCCGTCGATGCCGCCCTTGTGTAACTCTTTTGAACGATTTTTCAGCTCTACAACTTCAATCTTCTTAGCCCGTCCACGCGCTACGGTATCGTTTTGAGTTGAACCGCTACCGGCGTGGTCCAAACGGAGCAACTGTCTCGCGCACCTTCTAAGCGAGTTCCTCGCATCGCTGCTACAAATGCTATAGATGATCGGATTAACGATGCCTGACATGTACCTGACGAAGGTGGTTGCAATGTAGACTTCCCTTCCCCATCGTTGTTTGCCTGCAATGATATCCGAGACAGTTGTTACCACTGTAGGACACCAGCAAGCGAGAAAACCCCCAAACAGCACCGCCATGGTCTTGGTTAGCTTGATCTCCCGTACTTGTGTTTGTAAAATTTGTTTATTTCGCTCAGAGAGCGCGAATACGATGTTTGTTTTTCGCACCTTTCGGTATATCATTGCATAGCAAATAAAAATAGCAATAGCGGGTCCGTTAAAGAAGAATGCCATCAGAAAAACAGAGTAGATTTGACTAAATAAGGGGTTGTACATACAGGCAGCCCTGCCTGTGTCCAACGTGTATCCGGTCCTAAACGCTGGAGGAAGAAATGCTACTATACCCGAAATCCATGTTAGTGATACATAACAACGTACGCGGGACTTCGAGAAGAGCCGTTTATACTTCACTGGCGACTTTGTAATGCAGCAGTATCGATTAAGCGCAATCAAGCCCATAGTTTGCAGCGAGACCGCGGTTGAGACTGTATTTAGTAAGCCAGCAATAATACAAAGGTTTTTCCCGAGCATCCATCGCCCTGTTATGAGCACACTCAGGCTAAGCGGCATCCCTAGACAGGACAGAACTAGATCTGTCACGGCTAAAGACACGATAAATATGTTTGACACGGTGTGAAGGGAAGGACTCCGCCAGATTGAAAGGATAAGCAAAATGTTCCCAAGAACAGCGACAAGTATTATAATTCCCAGAATAGACGACTCTGTTATTACCACTTCTTGGCTCCTTGTTGCTAAATCTGTTGTTCTGTTCATGGTTAATGTGTTAATGTGTTAACACTTCCCGGGCAATACGTATATAATTCCTACCTTTCGGTTTATCGTTGGCCTCTGTAAGATTTCATTTGTGGTTAAGTTTTCGACTTATACGAAGACGCAAACAACAGAAAAGTAAACCATGAAGCTGATTTCTGCGGACAAATGCAGTCGAATGTTCTTTCGCCTTTAGTAACAGGTGCAGCGATCCTTGAAATGACCCTTTATATGCACCGCCAATATAATATATTGTGCACTTCCTGATGGAGCATCCGACAAGCATCAGCCATCACAACCTATCTAATATTCCTTCTGGTTATGATCGTATTAATTGATTTTCTAGTCGCAGGATTTTGACGTAGCAATCAATTCAATACAAGATTAAAACTCTGCTACGAGGTGTACAGCCGATTGCGTTTGTTGGAAATATGCGTTTCTAAGATGGAACGAGACGTTTCTATGGAGAACCAAAGAGTTCTGGCTTCTCTGATTGGTCAGTGAAAAATAAACATGGCGGTTGCCCTTGGAAACGTCTCATTTTTTGTCTCGCAACGCAACTTTCAAACGTTCAAACGTAACGTGCGAACTGTTTGGGTTAAACAGTCAAACACAATCGGCTGTAGTTCTATTCAAGGGAAATAAAAAATACTAAACACACTTTCATGGTAGGGGTGTTTTTGATTAAAATATTAAATGCCCAATGCAATAATCCCGACCGTTTTTAATGTGCAAGCAACATATTTTTAAATATTTTTAATTATGCTTTGAACAATTGCAATTAAATTAAATTAAAATGTCTGTTTTTTTTGTGTGTGGTTCCGATTTCTATTCGCCTTTTTCTAAAATGGCGACTTTTTGTTCCATTGGCCCTTGTTGCCTCACTCTCATGAAATTAGGCTTTTGTCTTTGAGCTTGAGTGAATATAATACAAAAGACTAATTTCATGAGAACGAGACCAGACCAGACAGTCATTTTGGGAAAGGTGTATAGAAAGGCTCAGACTAATCCAAGGAATAAAGGATCGAGTTTGAATAAATAAAACGTTTAAGGGAAAAGATAGATATTAACAGCGAACTAGTTAAGATAAGAGTGGATTTCTTTTGTTTTCAAATTGATCCATTGTTTATTGGGTGGTCTGATTGGTTAAAAGTCCGCAAAGGCTCTCGGTTGGTGATGGGCCTTTCAGATGAGTGTCGAAAACTAAAAACAAAGTATAAATTGAGCCAATCAGAAACGAGACAAACCCAACAACTGACCAAACCAATCAGTGGACGAAGTAAGTGCGTTACCATAGAGACACCGTGTGTTTTGGTTTTTCTTCGTATTCCGATTGGCTGACAACAAACGACCAAGACCCTCAACCAAAAAAAAAAACCGTGTAGTAAACACAAGTGTAATTTACCCTCCACTGTCATCTGAAAGGTATCTGCTTCATCGCTGAATGCCATATAGTCGTCTTCTAATAGAACGAGGCATAATCAAACAAAAGGACCATTCATATTCAAATAAGGCGGCTATTGTGACATTCAGCGATGAAGCATATACCATCTGAAATGGCTGATTGCATTTTTAAACCGCACCGCCTCCCCTGGAATTTCCACTAGTAGTGAATTAGATCCCCTCCCCTGGAATTTCCAGCCTCATAAAGGGCCCCCTCCCCTGTAATTTCTATTTTTTTTTCTGTCAAAATACCCCTGGAAAATCTATTTTGGGATAAAATGTCCCTGGAAAGTCACCTTTTTTACCCCTCCCCCTTGGAATTTCCAGTCTACAGACACCCCCTCCCATGGAATTTCCAGAGTCCAATACACACTCCCCTGGAAAAATTTTCGTAGGTCCTCAACCCCCCCGGTACGGTTTAAAAATGCAATCAGCCAATCTGCTCTAATAAATTTTTACTGCAGTTTTCATAATTCTGCGAACTCCCACTTGACATTTCCGAACGACAAACTGCGTTTTGGCTTCCGTCAATCAAACCTTTTAATACAGGCGCATGGATTTTTTCTAAGGCCCTGATTACATGGGAAGGGATAGAGACGTCGAGACGCTTATAGAGCATCCAGCCTGCTACAAAGTAAACTAGAAGTGTATTGGAAAACACTCTCGCTTCTCACTTTCGAAAATATTGCGAATAACGGCGAAGCCGAAACCGCTAACGCCGTTGCTCATTTCAACTCTTATTTTACCCCAAGGCGCACAACGAGTCGAAGTAACAATATTTGTTATTTGATCATCCGGGTAGATGTGGTAGTCTTCAGAAGGACTGTTTGATGCACTTCTCGTCCACCAAGGTTGTTCACTCACGTCATAAACAATGTAAGATATCGCGACTCCTCTTATCCTAAACTGGAATTCGAGACTACGAAAGATCTCTCCTGTGGCAAGATATCTGACTAAACCACAGCGGGTGTGCCTCAGGAGATACCTTAGCGCCTTTTCCATTCGTGATGAATATGCTATCCGAAACGCCATGTCTGTGGATGCCTGACAAGGTTATCACGGACGCTGAAGATAACCCCGCACTGCTTTGTAACAGCTTTCAGCAAGCACATCGACGCGTCGGCTTTTCCTAAATGCCAAAAAGACTAAAAAGTGATGTCTTTCAACAACCTCCATCAGAATCGCTTACTTCACATGATGGGAAGGTAGAGGACGTGAAGTACCTTGGACTGATCTCCCAAGTGCCTCGCGACCTCCCATCGCGACCTCGCGATTGGTCGGTCCACCCCCTGTGTTGTCACTCGGGCGTGCTACAGGAAACCCAAATCTTTCAAAACGCAAAAGAGCCGAAAACACGCCACAAAAAGCCGCCTGCTGAGGAAGCATTGTAGGTCGGTAGTTCGAGAGCTTGTTAGCAGACTTGCGTGGCTTGAGGACTGCGTAGTGCGAACACAGGGCATGTGATGTGGTTGTTGATGGTTGACCAGGCTGTCCGACTCGAGGGAAAACTATCCTGCTGACAGTTACAGTTACAGTTACTTTTCTCTCCCGTCTATAAGAAAGAGGAAGTCACTCTAAAGAAGAACTACCGCCCTGTTAGTGTACTAGCAATTGTTTCTAAACTGTTTGAGAAAGTCAAATACGATCAGCTTTAAGAAGCGTTCTCACCTCTGTTCTCGGATAACGTGTCTGGGTTCCTGCGCGGCCACTCATGTGCTACTGCTCTTCTAAAGCTAACTGACGACTGGCGCGCTGCGCTTGATAAGAAAAAGAACGTGGGCGTGGTCGCTATCGATCTATCTAAGGCATTTGACTCGATTTGTCACAACCTGCTACTAGCTAAGCTGCGCGCGTACGGACTCCGTCAGTCTGCGCTTAAACTACTCCAATCCTATCTCTCGGATAGGCGACAGCGGGTTAAATGTAATGGTGCGCTCTCTGATTGGCTACCCTCCGTTGTGGAGTCCCTCAAAGAAGCCTGTTAGGACCCCTTTTGTTTAATATTTTCATGAATATGATGTGAACAGCTGCGTTAGTACATCCTCATTGCGCTTGTATGCGGATGACACCACCCAGTACCTCGCGAGCGACTGTCCTATTGCTCTAGAGCTTGGTCTTAATGACGACATTTCAAGACTCAGCCGCTGGTTTAATAGCAACCACTTAGTTATCAACACTACTAAGACGCAGGCCATGATCCTGGGCAAGGACAGTGGCGTGTATGATTATGAATTCAGGGTCGACAGCGATGCAATCAAGATTACCCCAGCGCTCAAGATCTTGGGTGTGACGCTGGACGATAAGCTCTCCTATAAGGAGCATGTGGCTCTGATGCTGAAAAAAGCTTACGCCAAAGTTTCTGCTCTGCGTCGTGTTTAAGCGTCTCATTCCATCTCCTGTCATGATCTCCCTCTACAAGACCTACATCCTACCCCACCTAGAATACTGTTCTCCCATCTTACTTGGAATTTCTAAAACCCTAAACAACAAACTGGAACATTGCAATTTTTACGCCCTCAGGACTTCCTATGAATTCTGTCTACAACTTGGAGCTATGGACACTTTAGAGCAGAGACGCTTAGCACAATCCCTTATTCTTTTTTTCAAGGTCCCGTATATATTTCCAACTTTTTTACCTGTAGACCTATTTCTTATAATCTGCGCTCATCTGGTCTAAATTTATCTCAGCCTCAGTATAATACCGCTTACCTACATAACTCATTTTCATATATCATTTCTCACGTTGGAACCAACTACCTAATAATGTAAAATCTACTGCTACTCTTTCTGAATTTAAGTCTCTCTTAAAGGGCATCAACTACCATGGCTGCCAGTGCAGCAAATGCCTGCAATCGTAACTTGCCATTATATTTCGCTATATGACATCTCGATGTAATTTTACATCATTTTCGAAGTATCTTGTCTTGTAAATTGTAATTGTAGTGAAGTTAAATGTAATAGTCGCGCGTTTTTCACATGAGCTTCTGGCTCGGGAGCTCGGGTAACCTCTCCCCACGTCACCGACTCTAAATAAATTATTGTATTGTATTGTACCAAATATGGTACGAAGTCACCTATTTTTTGCGATTTTGGTGCGTTGTACGTCAAAGACGTGCGTGGTAGAGCCAAGTCACGTCGAAGGCACGACGTCAGTTTGTCGCATCCGATAAGACTTGGCAAAAATCGGATAGTGTAAATGTCCTGAAAGGATCAATCTATTCATTTTTAAATCTCTAAATAACGAAGCACCTAACTGCAATACAGTAAAAACCCGCATAAAAGAACAGGTGTTTTGGGGATACAGGCTGAGTTTGTTCTTATACATTGGGTGTTTTCTGCAAAAACAGCCTGAAAATGTTCTTAAGGTGTTCTTAAAATTTGTCTCTTAATATGATAAAAGCTTACTGCATACACTAGCAACAGTCAAAATAAAGAATGTGATTGGCAGAAGATGACAGTAATTTAGTAACAACAATTAGTTAACAATTCCTAAATGCACCCTAGAATTCCCCATACAGTACATGCTGTAGACTCTGTGTGCAATAGTCTAGCACATTATATTGATCTGGATGTACCACACTAGATTATTGTCCTCGAATCTAACTAGCAGCCATCTTTTTATACAAGAACAGTTTTCATTTTTCAGGCTGCATGTGTTCTTATGTATAAGGTATCTTTTTGACCAAATTACAGCCTGAGTGTTCTTAATTCACTTGTTCTTTTATGCGGGTATTTACTGTATCTTAACTTGCTATAGGCTATGACATAGTAGAGGTCTCCCTGTGAATGGCTAGTATGGCTAGGACGCTCAGATCTTCCTTACCCCAACAAACTCAGATTATCAAGTACACCCTATAGTCTTATTTATATGGTATTTTTTGTGCGCGGCCCGATTCTCTAGAACCAACTGCCGTTCAAGACATAGTTTTCATTTTTTTGTTAATTTGGCTTTTTTTTTTCCTGTATTTTTTTTAAGAATAATTTTAATGTTTTATTTTATTTTTAGTATTATCGGTATCATTTTTATCCATTATCGATTCCATTATTGTAAAGCGCTTAGGAAATGATTAAGCATTAGAGCACAACTTTATATGACTTTATCGACGCAATAGGACTTTATCAGGCAATATTGATTAATAATAGTTAATAGTTATCAGAAAATGAAATCCAGCATTTAATTCTACAAATCCGTATTAGTAAAATTGGATGCCCGTACAGTCTCGACTTGACGTATTTGCCCATACATTTCTTTATAAAAAGTACTAAGCCAGAATACGAAGTTTTGAAAAATCATATTTCATCCAGTTTTCAAATAATTCTTTTGAAACTTTGCAGTTATACTAATACAGATATGTAGAATTGAGAACTGGATTTCATTTTCTGGTAACTATAATATATTATGAATCAATATTGCGTGATAAAGGCCTATAGAGCACGCGTGAGACACGAGAACGTTGTAAAATCACGAGCTGCAGGCGAGTGATTTTATAACGTTTCGATTGTCTCTGACTCCCAACATCACAAGTGCTCTATTTGCCGATAAAGTCATAGAAAGTTGTGCTCTAATGCTTTTATGATATAGCGGGGGAGAACCATTACTTTATCGGTGAAATGGAGCATAGATTTGGACCAATCAGAGCGCGCGTTATATCGTAGCATATTATATCGTAGTTTATTATATGGACACGAGTGTTTTACTGGGAAATACGCCAGTCGTAGATCTCGTACGAAGCTACATCCGGGTCCTCAGTGACATATTTTCCATATCCTCACTAGTGAGGATATCGGTCAAAACAAAAGTGCTTGGAAATCAATTTGGAATGATTTTTTTCTGGTTTGCCCATATAATAAAAAGAAAATTACTCGGTGGCTTGAAGATATGAGTTTTATTTTCTCGTGTCAAAAACAATATTTTACTCATTCGCTGCGCTCATTCGTAAAATATTGTTCTTGCCACTCGAAAATAAAACTCATATCTTCGCGCCACCGTGTAATATCCTCTATATATTATACTTACACATTGATTATTATTATTATCATTATTACTGTGATGAAGGCAACCATAGTAATAGACTTATTATTATTTAAATTCGTCCTTTATTCTTAATTGCATCAATTATTGATGGCTTTCAAAGCGTTACATACTCTTCTCTCCGGGACATTGGCGACGCTTGAATGGTTGAGGCTGGACTTCTGTGGTGAGCTGACATTGGCGGGAAATGGTTCGCGCGCGCGCGGTAGAGTGGGGACGACATAATTATACTTTTTTTTAATTAAATGTTTTCAGAAACCTTTATTTTAACATGACAAAATGACATGCAGTTCCTATAGGGAAAAACACATACCGGAAAGTGTCATTATAAACCAACATCGATAGAGAAGTTCTGTCAAAATTTTATAAAATTCGAGTGAAGAATTCTGACAGCTTTGAATTAGCAACGTTAGCTAACGTTATTTGATAGTTTTAGAATCAAATTGCTCCTGAGTTCTTAGCGCTTCTGGTATGTTTTATTCATTTTTCACTCACGTTTTGCACCTGTTTGTATGTATAATTCTTCCACGATTGTTCACTAAAAGCTTATGACACAAGTTGTAAAATAAGAAAGAAATTAATGCTCGTGTGAAATTAGTGCCAGTCCTGTGGAGTACACATCATTCTTTGTTTTGGTAACATTTTTACTTGACAACATTTAACTCCCCGAAGATAATTAAAATTACAATAATTACATTCCTTGAAGTTACCGACTATATAATACATTTACTTTGGTACAGGTTTCTAATTTATTGTAACGACTAGCTGAGTTATTATCGCTTAGTTTGCGAAAGGTTTGAGGTGATCAGAAGAAACGGGGAACTTTTTGCATGGAAGTTCAAACTAACTCAAACAAAACGCCCTTTTCTTTTATCTTGGCTTTATCTCAAATATTTTTTTCTTCGTTAAGTCGACGCCAGAAAAACCCTTGAGTTTGGGAAGCTTTAAGGTTTGAGCTGAAATCTAAGTTTCCTCAACCTCGATCAATAGAAAACAATCTCGCTGTATTATCCACACACTCAAGCAGTTTTAGCTTCCTGTTTCAGATGCCTGAAAGATCATACCAAGTGGCTGCTTTTTTTAATCATTAATGCACACTTAGGGACAAAACCAACCGCCAAAAATAAAAACCGCCGAGCAACCATAAATTGCCAGGATAAACAGATAATGTAGCTGAGTTTAACGAGCCGAAAGCAAATCATTTGAAACTAGCGACTAAAGTTTGTACTTGTCTGTTCCAAGGAGGTTTATGCAGAATTAGAATAATTCATTATGGAAAGTAATAATATTTCATTTAAAAAACACAGCTGTTTGCCTGTATGTTTAGCCTTAAAATACGAACTAACGCAGGGGGAAAGAAAATTGTAATCCCACAAAACAATTGCTCTACCCCTACCTTTGAAATATTAATATCATCGCTTAGATCTTATTGTTTTTGTGATGCAAAGGCAGAACGAATCCTCCATTAATAGCACACTCTTAGCACCCTTATCTTCCAACAAAACTTGAACCGTTTTCTGCAAAGATGAAATTTCGGGAAAGTTAAAGAGATTAAACTCACGGAATGTCCTCTTCAAGCGTACCCTAGCTAAAAAAAACATGAAGCAGAATTCTCTTTCGAAGCTTGATTTCCTGAATTAAATAGGCTACTCCAGGTTTTTTTTTAGTTTCTATTTTTACCCGCGAATCTCCCAGCTGCCTCTTTACAAATAAAACAACTGACAATATCACGTGACACAGAAAGACAATTTTATGATAATCTAAAGGACTTGGGTTTGATCCACAACATCCTGCATTTACTATCTTGCACCTTCAATCCAACACAGCTTTGACAAAAGCTGGTTTCTGTTGATTCTGCTTCAAGCCTGCTGGCGCCGTTGCATTACCAAGTATATTCCTCGAATTGGACTGCTTTTTAAGTTGTTATCGGGCAGTGGATGGTATTACACACACGGCCTTGGGGACAATTCGTCGTATCAGAGCAAGGTATAAACATCTAAGACTGGAATAGTTAGAGAAGTGGCTATACTGTCAGCATGTCTTCGATCTTCTGGTTTTCTGTTTTTGTTAAAAAAGCCCATTGACCACAGCGCGCCGGATTACGTTGCTACAAGCCAACTCAACTGGTTGATTTAGATATCTATTAAGCGTCACAAATTAATCACTGTCGTCTTTGTTGGTAGAAAATGGAAGCGGTGTTGGTTTCTGGCGCGCAAGCCATCCAAAATGACAATTATGGCATTGGGGAGTGCTATGACGGTACTTGGCGATATCGCAGCCCGTCAGAACCAAGGAGATTTTCTTTCTCGCCTGGGAAAAGCGCGTTAGAAGGCCGCAGAGAAAGCCGAACAATAGAACTAGGCATACGAAGCGCTTGCCCAACCGCTATATCCATCTATCCGGAGCAAAACGTCTTTCCAAAGAAAAAAGAAAAAAGAGTTCGAATCAACGTGAGCGGAATGAGATACGAAACTTTAGAAAGTACTTTAGAGCGATTTCCGACATCCCTGCTCGGCTGTCCTGAAAAACGCATCATTTACTTCGATCCGGTGAAAAAGGAGTACTTTTTCGATCGCAATCGCGTAGCGTTTGATTCTATTTATTTTTCTACCAATCAAACGGGAAACTCTTGAGACCGCTAGACTTGGACATGAAAACATTCGTGGACGAGATTTATTTCTTTGAGCTGGAAGACCAAGTTTCACCTCAGTTCATAGAAGCATATGGCTCGGAGACGCGTTTGGCAGATAAGCTTCCAAATAACCGGATCCAAAGAGTCCTTTGGGAGGTATTAGAATACCCTTATTCGTCGTTAGCGGCCAGAGTGCTAGCGGTGTGGTCCGTAGGAGTGATTTTACTCTCAATCATAGTCTTCTGCATCGAGACTCTTCCAGGTCTGCGCGAGACACGGAATGATAAATCCTCTGCTCTTTACAAAATCGAGATTTTCTGCGTGGCCTGGTTCAGTTTAGAGTTTGCATTACGACTTTTAACATCGCCTAAAAAGTTGGTATTCCTACGATCCTTTCTAAACTGCGTTGACTTGCTAGCAATTCTACCGTATTATATTATCCTGGTTATCGGAGACGCTGCGAAGAAGGACGCGTCCCTGCTCGCGTTTTTACGCATCTTGCGTCTCGTTCGTGTTTTCCGAATCTTCAAACTCTCGCGTCATTACAGAGGGTTAAAGGTTCTCGGGATGACATTAAGGGCAAGCCTAAGAGAGCTACTCCTTTTAACGTTTTTTCTTCTCATGGGAGTCATAATATTTCGAGTGGTGTCTACTACGCCGAGAGCGCGCACTTTTCTAGCATTCCAGAGGCTTTCTGGTTCTCGTTGTTACCATGACAACCGTCGGTTATGGAGACAAAGCTCCTATTTCCTCTTGGGGAAAGGCGATTGGCTCGTTGTGCGCCATAGCGGGCGTTCTTACGCTGGCTTTGCCCGTCCCTGTGATTGTCTCGAACTTCAGTTTCTTTTACAATCAAGATAAAGAGCGCCGGGGTGCAGAGGGGAAGGAAGAACCCCCACCGACAGTCAGCGTATACTCAGAGGCTCGTACAACTGTTGAGTGAAGGTGGACTCTCTGCCCTGTCTCTTCAAGGTTGACAAAGCTACTACGATTTTAAACTGGGACAAATCCAAGGACGAAAAAGGTGGCTAAATGCTTTTTTCTAAATTTAGTTCAGCAGATGCGTGGCTGATTGAAAGTGTGCCAACCGAAGGATCTTCTCACTCCAAAAGGGGGACTACAAATATTCAAAACTGGAACAAATCTAAGGAGGACTTAGGTGGCCAAATTCCTCTTTATTTATTTCTGCAGTGTCGTTGCTGATTGAAAGTGAAAAGTGCGCGAACCAAAGGATCTTTTCACTCCAAAAAGGGGGACATAAAATTGATTAGAACGTCAAAAGTGCCTCAAGGTGTCAAAAGTGTAGAGACCGACTTATCAAGTACTAAATTGACCACAGTGGCATGTTAATTATGAAAATATTATTTCAAAATGCAAAGAGAATTAAATTGGTGTTCAATTTTTAAAATGCCAACGGGCTTCTTACTTCAAATATGAGAAATGCTTGAAACTATTGAAAATTAAGGCCAAAATACAACGGGTAAGGAAAGTAACTATTTACTGTACAATAGAGTTGTATATATACTGGGGACTTTTTTGAGGAAACATGATCTTTGGACATTTTTACTGTGTAATGTACTCTGAAAAAGGCAAGTGCTTACAATTTGACTGTTTGAAAAATCTAACTGGTATGGGAAAAGCTATGTAAGAGTTTCGTAAAATCCTTTTAAACAATGTTTTTAAACTTCTAATTGAAATAGCAAATAATAACCGCTGTTCCTCTTCATTGTAATATCGGGAATCGTTACAATGTTCTGCCTACCTAAGAGCCAAGACACAGCGGCTATGGACTCACATATCGTTGGGATTTGTAACCATGCGGAGAAAAAGAAGCGAACAACAAACTTTCCTGCTATCCATTACAAGATAGAGAGCAAATTAGAGAGCGAAAAGAAAACTCAGTTCTCGTAGTATAAAACTTGTTTTTCTTTTGACATTTCACGCCTTTTGTATTTCAAACATTTGGACAATGTTTTATGTGATTGCAATGATGTTAGCGAATTCTTATATTGCCTCAGTTTATTGAAATTATTGTGGGCATATTAATTGTTTGGGATAGACGCTACAGTGATATGGCGTATAAAGGGGGTAAGCCAATATCAATGTTTGTAAAAGCGACGTTTCTGTCAATCGTAGCTCTTTTGTACACCTGCTAGCTGGCATTAAAATTTGTCGTAAATTTGCTCAGTGTAATTTTCTTCAGATCGAGTTGTATAATTTTCCACACTATCAGCAGGCTGTCTCTTGGGTAATGAAACCGGGTCCGTAGGATTTCAACGCGCGCAAAGTTGGCGGGAAAACTACGTTTTTGGCGGGAACAATTTCACGAAGTTGGTCTGCTGCCCCCATCTGAGGAAAACCATTTCGAAATGTTTTCGATTTAATTACATTGAATCGTTTTACAGAATCTAACACTCGAGAGACAAGAATTTAAACATAATTTACAGCTTGTCAGAAAAGCAATTTTGCAGCTGCTGTTAGCTTTCCTCAGGGCATACATTAGAAACCAAAATAGGAATTTAGAAAAGTTAAAATCAAAAAGCTGAAAATCGTTTGCTTCTCGCAAGCTGCCAGCAAAATCACTTTCAGATACTCGATATTTTAGTGTTTTTCTAATATTTGCTCTGTTAAGTTGTAAGATATAAATCAGATAATAATCTCCGCTGCATCAATGTCCATTATTGAAAATAGAAAATGAGCAACGGAACAGCTAACTCCAATTGTTTGAAAAACCGGCAGCTTTTGAATAAGTGTTCCAAGAGAAGAGCTGTTTCCTTCTATTATCATGCCTAAAATTAACTAAAATTGTGAACAAAATTTCCAGATAAAAAAAATAGTGACATTTAATTATCTAGCTCCCACGAAAAGGGCCAGTAATTGGGGAAACTAATTTTGTGGGGCGGTTTTGTCGCGTTTGGTGGCCCACAACAAAACCACCTAATATTTTTCATGAACGGAAAAGAGACTTCAAACAATGGTTTGTCGATATGCCGTGTTTTTGTTAAATAAATGGATTTTTTCTGCATAATTACCGTGGAGATGGCGGTATTTTCTACATTGAATGTTTAATGATTTTCCTGCCAAAACGTGACTCAGACTAGGAATACAAAAAGACAAGCGCATGTCTTTTAGTAGAAGAATACTAATGGACGCTTAAAATCATTAGAAATTCAACACCATTTTTATATGGAAATATTTGAAAAAAGTCTATTGTAAAAAAATATTTGTTTGAGCTTAGTACATACTGAAAGATGCGTTTTGTTTGTTCTAAGTTTTATTTATATATCTATATACACAAAGTGTTTGTCTGTAATTTGTTTTTGTAACTTGGCAACAAATTCAAACCTGCCCATCTCTTAAAATGGCCACATTTTGGTGGAACGATTTGTAACTAGGACCCCAGAATGGTCGGTTTTCCACGCTAATGCCTAGTACATACGCCGCTCTTATCATGAGCCGATCCAATTGCAAAATCTCGATAAAACAATATTGTTCGTCCATCTCTGGTCTGCCTGTCACCTAGACTATTCTTAATCATACCGGTAATGTAGAATCCATTTCAATGCCCCGATTTTCGCGTATTTCAGGGCAACAGGTTGGATCGGCTCATGATAAGAGCGGCGTCTGTACTAGGACTAAGCCTCTATAATTTTTCACCGTTGTACAACTATTTCAGAAAGGTTGCTCTCTGTTCTACCCTTGTGATTTGTAGCCAGCAAAACGTCATGGAAACAGTTTGACAGCAAACTTCCTGAACATTAGACCCCGGGGTTCTCCTATAAAGCTTCTTTGGACCCCAAAGCATAATGAAATACCAAACGGGGGGGGCGCGCGAGGGCGCAAGATTTTTTCGCTCGCCCCGGAACCGCGCCCCTCTCAAAATCCAAAATGGCGCCCGATCAGTGATCGGACCGGGTTTTTCCGCTATAAAAACGCAATGTATGGAAAAATTATAATAAATAATATTCATTTATAAGACTACGGTTTATTGAGCATTATTATATGAATAATAACTATGCCACCTTCGAATTAGGCTCCAGTGTGCCGAACAAACAATTTCAAATCGAGACCTTGTGCTTGAAGCAAAGTATTTGGACTCGATTTGAGGCTTTTGATTTGCGCAGGAGCGTAATTAGAAAATGGCCTTTCCTATTATAATCAAACAAATATCTAAGTATATATACACTAATATAGATCTCTTGTATACTACATTGGGTTGATTGTGGCATGCTAAATTGCGTGACTTCGCTGCTAAGGGATTATGGGTACTTCATGCGTGTCACGCGCGTGATCTCACTGTCACACTCTTTACATGTCCGACATTTCAGCGCGCAGTCTATACAAGCGATAACGTGACAGCAAGGCAGGAAAGCCGCATTCTTCCATTTCTTGTCACAAATCCTACAAAGCACTGCATTCTTGAATGTTTGTTTCTCTCTGTCGCCTGCGTAAGCATTTCTCAGTTCATTAGCAATGTTAGCAAACTCCTTGGCAGAGTCAGGACCTTTGTCCGACTTTGCTGGGGAAGCGTTCATGCAAGAGATAGTTGAGAGGAAACCATTGAATGTGTGATTGGTAGCTAAGCGTTCTTGCGTGAGATAACCGCTGGCCAGTCTTATCTCTGGACTGTTAACATCTTTCAAGCCTCGTTTCGGCGGGATCAGCGACTTAAAAGGCGTGCTACTGGAGCGAAAAATCTCCTTTAAATTCTAGGTGTTCTAGGCGTCTTTATGGCCTTGTCTGCGTTGTCGAGCAAAGAAGACGTTTTATTCGTCTCTTTCACAGGTGTCACGTAAGGAGAACCCCTTCTTCGCTTCCTTCAAATATCTCTGAAGATTCACTTGAAGATTCCACTTCGTTGCAGTGTTGATACAATAACGGACCTCCACTAAATTGGAATACTTGCTCTTTCATTTTAGGGGTATTGGCCGTTAACATTTTCGAAGGCGCGCTTCCGAAATGAAACACTTCGCCTGGTGTTTTAGGCGTTTTAGTAACTCTTGAAGATAGCGGATTGCTCTTACACGGCGGATGCGGTGTTCCGGGGGGACTATTAAACTGAAATGCCATTGCAGGGACTTTAGGTGTTCTAGGTAACGCGGGCGGCAATGAAGGGCGGATCTCTCTCTGGAGCTCCAACGCTTTCTCCTCCGCAACAACCATCCATGCATTTCCAAACACCTCATTCTCAGTCTTTGTGACGTCAAAGTAGTAGCGCATCTTAGGCGGAGCGTTCGGTGAGTGACAGATGCTAGCGATACTGCTGAGTCTTCGGAGCTTCTTCGCTGCGCTTAACACCCACTCATTCACTCGGTCTTCGGTGAAGAATGTGTAGAACTCGACTGTTGCGCGGTAGAGATTTCGCGCCATTTGTTTGTTTGGGAGTTTGTATGTTACCCTGTAACATCGGTAGTCTTCTGCTATTTCGAGGCTAAAGTACTTGCACTTGACTGACGCATATAGATCGGACGAGTAGAGGTACCTGAAATTAGCGAAATAGTACAATGACTAGCCTGCACGCAGGCATTGTTTTGGCGTTTTTTTTTTTATTGCGAAAAACCACGGAGTTCGTAGTCGCGGCCATTTTCTCCGCGCGTCCAAAATGTTGGCCGCGATTACGAACTCTGTTTTTTTTTCGCGATAAAAAGCGCGCACTGCATTCTGGTAGTTGTGGGACACGGCTTGGACATTTCTAAATAAAGAAGTTCTGCGTTCTGATTTGCTGTTTCCCATTCAATAGAGCGGATTTCAGATGACTGTCGTGAGTATTTGGTACTCCTATAGGTTTTATTCAGAATTGGTGTAATAACTTTGCGATTGGTTTTACTACAGTCATATGAAAATCGCTCTAATTGTTTCGTGCTAGCGTGGCTTTATGGCTAAGTTCAGTCTCCCTGCTCTACGCAAGCTTTGTTATTCTCCTACACGCCTTGTTAGGAGACTACAAGCGGTACAATCTCTTGTCCCTTCCTAAAACTCACCCTACCTCGCCCTCCCTCACACGTTCACCTATTTAATTATTGCCACTTTAAATTCTTCATAGAACCATACAATCTCTCCCAACGCCATGATACATTCTTCCCTCTACTCTCTATCTCCCTTTTCCCATCTCCATCCCATTACCCCTTTCACGGCACTCCTTTCCTTCAAGTATTGTTGATACTACTTTACTTACTTCCCTCTTACGGCACTTTCCTTCAAGTATTTTTTACTGATACGATGTTACTTACTCATCGATGCTAATCATGCCTTGTCCATACACTCTTATCCCATCTCGACACACCGCTAAGATAACGTTCTCCCCGATGCCACTGACTGCCGTGTACATCTCTGCTCCATGCAGCACCAGTCCCTCTACTTCTGTCATCAGCAAACTCTTGGCTTCCTCAGAGGATACGCCTACCCGCGGATAAAAGAAAATGAATTAGGCGAGTGAGTATTGCGAAAATGAAAGTAAACGAAAAGACATTGAGTGGTTGTAAGAGGGGAACCGGAATACTCGAAGTCATGGTTTCCATTTCTCTTGATTCAAGGAACTGAGCTTCTTTCTTGTAAGAGTAGATTATCTTAGCTTAGCTATGAGTCTAGAAATAGATTTAACACCGGAAAATGCTATGGTCTGAGTTCTGAGTAAGCGCAATATGTTTTATGGCAGAGGCAAGTAGGATTTCAGGACTCAGTGAGTGAAGGAAGATTAAAAGACCTTTTGGTGCTATTATTGTGCGAGTACAAGACTGCGATTGCGAACTCTATTTGTGGGAAAATAAAGGACTGATTTAGCAGTAAGAAGCGCACACTTTCTTCGAGATTAACTTCTAAGTGGCCGCGCGCTGCATGCTGGTAGGTTATGGGATATATAGCCAAAGGGAATTAGAGCAATGTACTCTTGTGTAGGCTAAGCGTGAAATGGAGGCACAACAAGTTCGTCATTGATTTGCTAATGAAAGGGAAGCGAAGTCTAGTTATAAGGTTGAAAGTAATCCTCGGTTACATGCATGCGCGCCATCATTCTCGAACCCTGAGTTCCCCGATTCGTCACCTCGCGGGGAGGCCCTGGTGACAGCCATTTCGTATGACTGTGAAAAGTGCCATGACAAAGTTGTACCGCGCTGCGACTGTGCCGCCCATTGTCCAGGGGAATTCCGATTTCTGCTTTTTTTAGTGCGAAGCGCTATAAATTTAGCAGAAGATACCTTTAAGTTGCGCATGCTCTGTGCGCAGCCTTTCTAGTGCTCTCGCGTCGTTGTGTTCAACCCAGTCGTGCAGTAGATGCTGGTTTGTGCTGGACCTCATAAGCGCGTTCTCGCCATACTCACAACGGAGTAGTAGTGCCATGACTCGCGCTGTCTTGTCCGGGGCCACGTGGTATTTTCCAGCCGCTAGGTTGCACTTAACGTTCAAAAAGAACTGGCGCCTTCGGGAAACAAGAACGGAAAGAATGAGTAAGTGACAACTTCATACCCTATTACGATTCACCTGCTTGTCAAGTAGCGGTGTTCTAAAAGGTTACCTATTAGTAAAATAAAATCTCAGGAATCCAGAAATGCAACGGTGATCTTCCATACCGCCCTTAATAAGCAAGTTGTCTGGTATTTTACTGTAGGCGTAATCGTGTTTGTGATATAGATTTACATGCCTTGTGTCTATCTGTTTGCCTGCCTGCGTTCATTGCCTGCGTGCGTTCCTGCCTGCGTTCATTGCCTGTGTGCGTTCCTGCCTGCGTTCATTGCCTGTGTGCGTTCCTGTCTGCGTTCATTGCCTGTGTGCCTGTCTTTCTGTCATTTGTCTGTCTGAGTAAGTGACAACTTCATACCCTATTACGATTCACCTGCTTGTCAAGTAGCGGTGTTCTAAAAGGTTACCTATTAGTAAAATAAAATCTCAGGAATCCAGAAATGCAACGGTGATCTTCCATACCGCCCTTAATAAGCAAGTTGTCTGGTATTTTACTGTAGGCGTAATCGTGTTTGTGATATAGATTTACATGCCTTGTGTCTATCTGTTTGCCTGCCTGCGTTCATTGCCTGCGTGCGTTCCTGCCTGCGTTCATTGCCTGTGTGCGTTCCTGCCTGCGTTCATTGCCTGTGTGCGTTCCTGCCTGCGTTCATTGCCTGTGTGCGTTCCTGTCTGCGTTCATTGCCTGTGTGCCTGTCTTTCTGTCATTTGTCTGTCTGCCTTCGTTCCTGTTTATCTCTCTGTCAACGTTTGTCAGCTGATGGTCACTCACTTTGTTTCTGCTTGCAATAGCTGACTGTGATTCACAAAATACTTGACTCTGAGCTCGACCGCTGACCCTGCACACAGCTGCTCGCTGACACGATTCTTGAGATTAATCCATTGCGCATGCCCCTCGTGAAAATATCGCAGCCCAAAATAATCTAGTTCAGCCTTCAGGCGAAGTCTTCCACATACCTATAGAATGATTTAAGATAAATTGACAAGTATTTTAAGAAGGATAGAGGAACTTAGTGTAATGATTCATGTCAGACAAGCTTCGCAGCGAAAACCGCCGCAACGAAAGGCTGCTTTCGACTAAGGATTTACTCACCTCCTCTAGAAGTTCTCTGCCTGTCGCTCTCTTGAAAAGAGTAACCGATTCTATAGTTCCGTCGAGCATTCGAACAGTACACAACATCTTGTAGAGTTTCGCTTTGTAATCGATTTTCTAATGCGAGTTTTAGTCATTCACGAACTTTGCAAGAAAAGACCCGCAGCAGGTTGGGAATCCGGTATAGCGCTGTTCACGCTGACGTCATCCATTGTTATTACTGTACCAACCAGAGATCGATTGGTTCACAGAACAAAGGGCGCTATTCAAATCATGATGGACTGCACCAGAGAACACGGAGTCAGCACCATAATCCCTAAGGTATTATTTATTATACAACAACACTAGTAAATCGCGCGCTCTGATTGGTCGAGAGCCCTAGCCATGTTGCTATAAGAGTACAGATACACGGTTGACAAAAATCCCTGTTTGTTTGTTTGTTGTATAAAACAAATAGATCTCGTTTTTTGTGCGTATGTACTGTAATAGATACACAGAAGACGTCACAGAATGGCATGAACAACAGTCACGCAACTCGAATGCGTCTCGTTGCGTATTTTTTTTTGTTCATGACATTTTGTGACGTCATCTGTGTATCTATTACAGTACACACGCACGCAAAACGTGATCTATTTGCTAAACAATTAATCGCCTAAAAAAACGGAAACGGTACGCTGAAGAAAATCCGGTATTTTTTAGGGGTTCTTTGAACTTAAATGGTACGTGTGTATTTAAGGGTGGAAATTTGGGCTTCATTTTAACCTTGAAGTATACCTCCCCCTTGCGAGCCACCGAACCCCGACCCTTTCGGGAGTGAGCCCCGAGCCTTTTGATATATTTCCTGCCTTTCTTTTATTAAATTAAATTATAACTCAATAAGGCAAGACCTTCTCGACATGAGATTTTTTCAAGTTTTATTCCGTTTTTCAAAGCTTCGGAGCTCGCCAAGATCGGCTCGCGCCGTGGAATGAGCTTTGATTGCGTTTAGAACTTTTAGGGATCTGTTAAGTTACACATTTGTGAAGTTTTAATTTCATCAGAGGAAGTTACATTTTATAAACTATCATAAAATATATGAATATTTATTAAAGCTAATTTCAAAATCATCATTTGAAAGACAGAAACTAAAATCGCTATTTGACAAGTAATATAAATCATTTGCAAATTCAGCATTTGCTTGTATTTTAGGAAAAAGAAAAAATAGGACCATACTTCCAGACAAAGAGCTGAAGCGTCGTATGGCGACCGTACGGTTCTTACGCCCACGCCAGAGATTTCGGCCCTGACAGTCGCTATCCTAGTGTTGAATTGCTCAGTAGCTAGATACCTATGGGTGAGAGTACGCCCGGCCACCAGACCATATAAGGACGCCCCTTGTACCGTTAGTGAGCTGTCAACTAATTAATTATGCATCACCAACGTATTTATAGGCCTGAAGAGTGATCTAGAGATCCATATGGGACACGCTGTTGGTTTTCTTGTTTACATAGTAGTAGCTTATCTCACGATAATGTAGAAATGTTTTCACAGTTACCGTTGGTATTTTTTTACTCATATTCCAATAGTATGTATTACATTGATAAAGGAATGAGTTTCTTTTTAAGTAGTCCGTTTGCGCATGCGCACACGCGCCATCTCATCTGATTATATTTTCCGTTAACAGACGACTATTAAACCCCTGAAAGATCATCTAAGAATGCCCAGAGTGTCAGTTATACCTATTGAAATTCAGTATCTCTGGTATGAAGCTCGGGAAGTGTCACAATTGAACGGGATTCACTTGGTGTCTACTCCCAGGCGCTTAAAGGTCCAAAGCACTCGCTATTTTTCAGAAAAAACTTTTTATTTGATAACCTGGCTGGAATAATTTGTAAAAATGTCGGTAGCCGGTAAACGCTTTTTTTGTCGTTAATCGGTATCTTTTATCCAAGTTTGTCGGTTATAGTCGATATCGATCGGTAACTTTTTTGTCGTCAGTCATTTAACCCTATCCAGACCCTGCATGCTGTATGCATAGTTTTTTCTTGTATTTCCTCTTCTTCTTCTTTCTTTCTTTTATCTGTAAGTACTCTTCACACATTGGCACACAGACAAATGTTGACACATTGCCACACAGACAACTCTTTACACATTGCCACACAGAGAACTCTTTACATTGCAAAAACAGACCCTCTTTTGCCACACAGACAACTTCGCACATTGCCACGTTAACTCTTTGCGCATTGCCACACAGTCAGTTTTTCACACATTGCCACACAGATAACTCTTCTCACATTTCCATACAGATAACTCTTCACACATTGCCACTTAGATAAATCACATGTATTGCGACACAGATTAACTCTTCACACATTGTCACACAGTCAACTCTTCACACATTGCCACTAAGATAACTCATCACACATTGCCACACAGAAACTCTTCACACATTGCCACACAGTCAACACTTCACACATTGCCACTTTAATAGATAACACTTGACACATTGCCACACAAATAACTCTTCACACATTGTCACACACAGAAAACTCTTCACACATTGTCACACACAGATAACTCTTCACACATTGCCGCACAGATAACACTTGGCACATTGGCGCACAGTCACCTTCGCACATTGTCACACAGTAACCATCCAGTGGTGTACCAGGGCACACACGGCATGATCATGTGCGGTGCGACTCCCAGCTGGAAAAAAAAAGTGGCCACTTAATCAAATTTCGATCAAAGTTGTGCCGCACTTAGTGATAAAGACAGTTTAATTTTTACATGATTAACAAAATTTCGCCTTTACATGATTAACAAAATTCGCCTTTGATCGCGACCAACTGGGACCACCCTAGTGACTGCTAGGGCTGCGGTAGTGTATACATTTTTAACTGTAGGTCTATGGTAGGATCTAAAACACGAGGATTTTTGGTCTCTGATAGGGTCAGGTTTAATGGCGACCTGATGGCACACCCCTATCCAAAAATCAGTGGAGTACCCCTCGGGACACTAGGCTTGCACACAGTCTGTATTTCACCTTTAGGATTTTTTTTCTGTACAATAAATGTATCAGACTTTTCTATATATAAAAAAATCTTAGTGAAGCCTGTCACATAACTTTTTAGCCAAACATAGGGAATAATACATATTCAATGACTTTGCATATGACATTTGTTCACATTAAAGGACGAGCTTGACTAAGGCCACCCCCAAAACCCCAGACGCATTAAAAATGCTTTGTTTCATGCTTGACTCTCCTGTTGCACTTTGAAATCGCGCGACCCTGGAAACTAATAGCGCGAAATTTAAAATTCAAATCGATCGCTTGTTCATTCGGGAAGAACAAATGGCTGCCATGTGCTTTGTACTGTACCAAGAAGTCAAATGCAAACGCTCGCTTGACCATGGAGTCGCCATGAAGTGAAGGCAATAGATCAGGTGAGTAAAAATACCGTGTTTGAACACGGAAAACTTTCCTCGAAAGTGGAGTTCGGAAAGTGCAAAATCGGGGCACAGGTTTAGACTTTTGACTACAAACAGACGATTGTGCTGTCATATTTTATTCAATTTCCACTAAAGTTGAGCTCGCTAATCTCTAGAACTTGATTCCTTGAACTATTTATTACAATGAATGGTCTGGACCAAGGTGAACGAATGTTTGTTAAAGTAACAATTGTGTTATTTGATCATTCGGGTGGATGTACATGTTGACTAAAGTGATCTTTAGACCTTGGCTCTTGAGATGATTTCCACTTTAAAAATTATTGAAACGTAAGTCACATCAAATTCGTATTCTGTGGGCTTCATCCACCCATGCACCTAGATGATCAAACAAAACAAATATTGTAACTTCGACAGATATCATTAGTTCAACACTGATAATTTATGAGAAAAATATTAGATCAAATTGATGGATATGGACAGTTGCGTTTAATATCCACACTCCCCCTATAGAATACCTCGGAATTCCAGGGTGGGTGGTTATCATTATTTCCAGGGTGGTCATGAGAAAATTCTCTTGAATTTCCAGGGTTGGTAGGGACAACCTTAAATTTCCAGGGTGGTTAGAAGGACCTGGGGCCCTTAACAGGGGGTGTGGATTAATTGTGACTGCCAAATGATACCCTGTTTTACCAAAATTTTGAAAATCGTTTTTGCCTTAAGAAACCCCATTAATAATTGGAAGATGTCTGAACAATAAATGTTACATTTTATTCACAGGTACTTTATTCCATAATTTAAACATCTGACCCCTTCAAGCTGAGAGTTCAAAATCAGCCAAACCACAGGGAGCCCTGCAGCCTATCTGCAAGACCACTTGGAGCTGTACAGCCCATCAGTACAGACCACAGGGATCTAAACAACCTATCTGCCAAACCACAGGGAGCCCTGCAGCCTATCTGCAAGACCACTTGGAGCTGTACAGCCCATCAGTACAGACCACAGGGATCTAAACAACCTATCTGCCAAACCACAGGGAGCCCTGCAGCCTATCTGCCAGACCACTTGGAGCTGTACAGCCCATCAGTACAGACCACAGGGATCTAAACAACCTATCTGCCAGACCACAGGTATAGCCCATCAGCCATACCACAGGGAGCCCTGCAGCCTACCAGCCAGACCACTCCAGACCACAGGGAGCTGAACAGCCCATCAACCAGACAACAGGAAGCCCTGCAGCCTATCAACCACACCACAGGGATTTTTTTGTGTCGGGTTAACTTTCAAGCATGCATGTTGTGCTGAGAAGTAGTTGTGTTTCTCTCTCTCTGATTGGTTGCAGTTTTGACCATTATTTTTCAGCCAATCTGAGTGTGAGAAACGTGACTACTTTTCGACAAACCATGCATGTTTGAAGCATAAACCAAAGCATTGTCATGCTTCAAATGGTACAGGGGCAGATCCAAGAATTTGGGGAGGGGGGCTATTACAAAGCTTACTACGATTTTCATAATTCTGCGAACTCTACACCGACCAGCGAACCACAGTCTGGCTTCCATCAATCAAACAAGTGAACAACTTTGGGTGATTTCACAGGCTTTGATAGATCTTGTGAACTGATAGGGGCTACATGCAAACCAAACTAAGAAAACATGCATGGACTTAATTGATGAAGCCAAAACACAGTTTGCCGTTTGGATATATTAAGTGCGAGTTCGCAGAATTATGAAATGAAAAGGCTCTACATCTGTTGACAGGTGCAAGTCGCTGAAGGTGAAGATTGTTTTGGTACTGCCCATTTCTTTTGTTATACCAGGTTCGGATCCAGACCTATTTACACCTGTTTACAGAAACAGGTCATTTTTTGGTATGTTTCTAAATTATTTTCATCTTTACTTAAAAATACTCTCGTATTTGCGAGGGGGGGTGGGGGGGGGGGGGTTGAAGCTCTCAGGAATTCTATATGCATGGGGGGGTAAGCCATTTTGGAAATTCTGGATGCATGGGGGGTCAAAAACTAGTGCTGCCCATCCCTTGGGGTACATACATTTTCTGGAATTGCCCATTGCATTTCTTCGGATCTCACCAAACTGTTGTGTTGTGTTTGAAATTCATGCTGCTACAATGCCCACACTTATCAACAAGTTTGCCTACATTCCTTTGCTCACATGAATTTCAATGGTCTGCCGATTTCACAGGATTAGCTTGGAACGCTGCAAAGAAACGCCACCAAATTAACTTATCAAGGCCAAAATTAGTTGGGAATGCAAAGAATCATCCCTCAAAGTATACTTAAGTACAAATTAAAATATTATGTCTTGTTTATAGTTTTTCATTCATGGTAAATTCCTCAGCCAAAAAATGACAGCAGACAGAGGTGTTACATACCAATCTAGACAAAACACAGATAACTGAAGGTAGAGTCACACATGTTTGTGGATGTGGTAGCGGCATGAATTTTAAGAGCAGTGCAACAGTTCTGTGAGACCTGTAGTAGTTGTTCCTGTTTCTTTGGTTGAGTCACTTTTTTTTTTCACTGCACTCACTCACTGGGTTGTACAGAAGATTTGGCTAAGTTTTTGTTACCATGTTCAATTCCGAAAAAATCCATACCGCCACAGGGTTCGTATATTATTTCCTTCCTGGAAAGTCCTGGAATTTTAAGGAAAATCCTGGAAAAATGTTTCAACTCAAATGTGGTTGAATCAGTCAGTTTTGTGAATTTGATTTTGGACTGCAAATTATGACATCCTCCAGAACCAGTGCCCCCACCACAGATGGAATGCACTTAAAGACCCCCACCCCTCTGGAATTTCAAAAGAAAAATACAGTATTTGCATGGAAAATGACAGGTAAATTGCCCCCCAACCCTTTGGAATACCCAAAATTCTTGTGGGGGTATGGAAGTTTTCTGGAATAGTCCCATTTTTAATTCTCTGCTCTACTGCTGAAATGGCATCGAAGGTGCATAAATACAGCAGGAGCCTCAATTTGAAGTTGTGAAAAAGTTGTGAATACCAACGAGAAAATGATGAAGCTTGAATTGAGACATAGACAAATTAGCACCTTCAAATTGAGGCTCCTGCTGTATTTATGCGCCATTGATGCTTATTCAGCAGTAAAGTAGAGAATTTGAAGCTGGACTGTGCACCATATGACTCAACCACTGATTCTGAACAGGACATTTTTGATATTATTTTCTTATTGTTGTAGAGAAACATGATTGTAAATAACATTGCATGTAAAGAAACCAACCAAAGTTCCACAAGGCCCAGAAGACCCAAGCTGCATGGTGCTCCACATGTCAAAACTGGTAGGTGTGTCACTTCACTGCACTCAGTTACTGAGGCTCCTGTACAAGCTCCAAACTACTCATCAGACAGTACCTCTTCAGCTCTCAAAGCTACAACTCTAGGGCATCAGGACATTGTCATTCACACCCACCAGGTGTCTCCCTTGACTGATGTTGTCATGATGGTAGGTACAAATACATGCAGTGCATTCAGCTGATCATATTCTGATTAAGGTAGCATGCCAACTTGCAAATACATATTCATGCGACGGTGGGCAATAAAATTATTCAAATACTTTTGAAACAATCTTAAGGCATCCTAATATGATCTAAGTCCTTGGCAGGCTCGGATGTGAAGCTCTGCTGCTAAAAGAATGGGAGATGGTTTGGCAATAGTGGGCAACAAAATAGCGAAAAATACTTTTTGCATAATCCAATATATACACATATTTTATTTTGGTGCAAAACAAATTCTTTTTTATTTTTTTCACACTCTGTACCTAAATAAAAATAAACAACAATGAAACATTAGCAAATAAAATAAAACTGATATTTAAAAAAAGTGAACTATCTAGACATAACTTTCTATATTGTTTGGTATCATTTTGAAGGCATTATCTAAGGCAAAACGTTATGTATCATAAGCTCTCTAAAATGGAGTTATAAATGTTCCTGAAATAAAACTAAGATTTCATATAATTTTTCCATTGGTCACCGTATAAAGCCTTACTTAGAATGATTTTAAAATGCTACTGTCAGTTCAATTGCACACTGTGAATTTTTCACCACATCATAGACATTACTAGAGAAAAGGAAGCATATTATGTGATTTTCTAAAAATGCTTTTTAGTAAAAATTATATTAATATGAACAAATAACTTTTGTTGTACATTGCAAATTAATAAGCATGTTTGGACAAAAAATAATAAAATAAAATGCATCCTGAAGGACAGAGCGGAAATGACCTGCTAAAATCACTAATTAATTTCAAAAAGGTTGGGGTTAACTCAGATAAGCTTGATTTTTTTGCATCCTTATCTGATGAAAAACAAATTAATATCAAAAATGACTTTTTTCTAATAGATCCATTTTTGAGATATTAGGCTTTAAAATTTTGGTTTCTGTGCCATTTTATGGAAGAATTAGTACCTTTATCAGGAATTATGCAAACTTTGTTCATTCATATCCAAAAGTGATATTCTTCAAATTTGTTGTAGAAACTATTTGTATAATATGGATATATGGAATCTTAGCTTATATATTGAAAATGGCAAAGTTAACATTTCATTTTTGGTCATTTCCACTCTGTCATCCTTGTCTTCAATATGCAAATAAAGCAGTTTATCATGATCACTTCACTGTATAAATTGTCTAATAATAATAGAGCAGATTTCAGATGATTGTCATGGGTATTTGTAAGATACTTTGCAATCACTCTCTCTCACAGGTTTTATTCAGAAATATATGGCATAATCACTTTGCGATTGGTTTCACTTACAGTCATATGAAATCTGCTCTATTCAAACTTATTAAATGCTAATCCCCTAACTGATACACTAAATTTGGAAAGCTGTTTAAACAATATTGTGTGATTCCAAAAAACATTCATGTATTGTGTCATTCCAGAAAAGAATTGAAAATTCCAGGGGGTCCACCTCTTATTTCCCATAGAATCACTGTATTGTTAACAGGAAATTCCATGGCGAGGGAGTATCTCAATCATTAGAAAATATTTATTTCTCTGGTATCCTAAAACCAATGTACAATAATACACAGTAGTATACCATATTATGGTAGCGAATTGAATTCAATTTCAAAATTCCCCTCTTATGTGACTGCAATCTTTTATGGAATGACCCAATCTATTAGTGGTTAAACATGTTCATGTGAAAACCTCCTAAAATTTAATTTTAAAATGACACCAAATTTAATTTTCAACTTTAGAATTAACAAAAAAACATCCAACTTGAATTGATCTACCTATATAGGAATTGTAATATTATAAATGTAAAGGGAACAATATGTATTTTTTTCATTTGCTAATTAATGGGATTAATTTAAAAAGTTTCTCTAAATTTAATCAATTATTTTAACAAAGTATTTTTGTGAAGTATACAAAATAATCTAATACAGTGGTCCCAATTATCATTTTGCTTTTGAAACCATGTATCATGGCAAGCTTTATAGTTTGCAATGATAATTTGGAATTGCATCAATTTATGCCAACAGTAAATGAACTAAAAAAATGCATTGTTTGAAGTGTAGTTTGGTTTGTCAAATTTCGAATAAGAAGTGACTTCATTGTGATGTACATCTCATGCTACCTACATGGTTCCATAAGCATTAAATTTGTAAACTAACTTTTCACATAAACAGTAGTAAAAAAAGAAGTAAAGCAGGATAATTCCTACAGAGATGTGTTGATTGGCATTCGCAAAAGCAGAGTCATGGACCTTCCAGCCCTAATTGTGGGGGAAGTTAGGATGTCTGTTTCAAAAGTCGAATAATCCCACAGGGGTGGAGAATATGGTGATTTGTTACCCGGCATGTTCCCTTAATAACAAGTATTATCAGTTTTATAATTATGTGCTGCATGTAGTTGTACCTATCACCATGACTACATCATCATGTGAGACGCCTGGTAAGTGTGAATGGCAATGTCCTAATGCCCTGGAGTTGTAGCTTTGAGAGCTGAGGAAATACTGTCTGGTGAGTAGTTTGGAGCTTGTACAGGAGTCTTTGTACTGAGTGCAGTGAGGTGGCACACTACTGGTGATGACTGAAGCATCAAATGCTGGGGTCTGAAGGGGCCTTGTGGGACTTTATTTAATGTCCAAAAGGTACTTACAGACATTAGAGTTGGAATAAATACAACCTTTACCATGTACAATATTCATTTTATTTGTAGACAATTTCACATTCCACTTACAAGGTTACAATGGCATGACTACCATGTATATGGGTGTCTACGTTTAAGGAGGCTGCCTACAATTTTTTTCTGCCCTTTACCACCAAACTTTTTACCATCTGAGCTTTCACATGGTTACCTTGGAGGGTTTGAACTTTATTGTAATGTGTATTTTGTTGTGATCGGAGTTGCTATAGTAACGTAATAACCGTGCCCTTTTTTATAATTAGCAGCCATCAGTAGCATTGCTTGATCTAAATTTTTAAAATAACACCACCAACACTAATCCCTGAGTAGCTGACAATAATGACAGCAAGTTTGGAGAGAATTCATTGGGCCAATTTTATGTTATTCTAGTGGACTTTTTGAGGCTCCAAAATGTAAAAATTATTATGCCGAGAAGATTTCCTGTAACAAAAAAGGCTGATATTTGCAGAATTAAAAATATCCTTCCACCCAAATAATCTACAAACCCAAAGTAATGTACCAGCCAAGTTTCACTTCTTAGAATGCTTTAGATTTTGTTTGGCATTTGTTTGGTGAAATAAGTAAAATTTAGAATTCTTTCCAAAATTTCTCAACTTTTGCAGTTTAATTGTCGACACAAAAAATAAAAAAAACGAAAGCATTCTAAGAAGTGAAACTTCGCGGCTACATTGCTGTAGGTTTGTAGATCATTCAGGTACTTTTAATTTTGAAAATATCAGCCATTCTTTTTACAGGAAATCTTTGTAGCATAATAATTTTGACATTTTTGGAGCCTCAAAAAGTCCACTTGAATAACATTCAATTGGCCCAATGAATTCTCTCCAAACTTGCTGTGATAATAATTGTCAGCAACTCAAGGATTAGTGTGAGTACTGTCATTTTAAAAGTTTAGATTGAGCAACGCGACTGATGGCTGCTAATTATAAACAAGGGCATAGGTATTACGTTGCTATAGCAACTCTGAACACAACAAAATACACGTCACATTCAAGTTTAAACTCTCCAGGATAACCATGTGAAAGCTCAGAAAAGTTTTGAGCTTGAACAGCAGGCATACAAAGTTTGGGCAGAAAAAGGGCAGAAAAAATTGTAGGCAGCCTCCTTAGCATTGTACAGTGTATGCATTACTATGCGACCTCAAAATTCACTGTTGTGATTGGCGATTTTACACAAGGAAATTGTAATGTCAATTTTCTTGAACCAGAATTTAAACATTCTAGGCAAGGAAGCCAAAGGATAGCATTTTGGTTGATTTTGCAATCAATGTCGACCCACTGAAGTAGCCAAATCCAGCTTATTGGTTTGATTGACAGCTAAAAATCGCACATCGTAACATTGAATTTTGAGGTTGCATAGCAATGCATTGGTAAAGGGGCTCTTGCACGCTTGCCTGCTAATCTCTGACAAGAAAATAGCTAAAATCGCAATCCAATTCCATCCTCTTGATAACAGGTCAAAATAACCTAGAATTGCATTTGTCTAACAACTGAAAGGTTTTTCTATTTTAATCTGGAGGATTATTTTGATTACTACAGACAAATGTTCATGTGTTTTCATGGCTACAAATTTACTTATTTTATGTCCATGGTGGACGAATATTAGGCGTGCAAGAGCCCCTTTAAAGAATGCCTGTCGACTGTCATGCAATGTGGCCATGGTATCGATTTTAGTATGATTCAAAGCCACTTTGTAAGCATTTGAAGTTCTTCATTTTCTTGGACACATTTGGACATACTTCACTGCCATATGCTTTGACTGCCACTGTGAACATTTTTCAAGTTCGCGCGCAACAGAACAAGGCAAATCGATAAACGCCTTGCACATTTGGTTTGTTTACCACAGCCGCGTTGCATGACGGTCCACAGGCATTCTTGTCCTAATACATGATCCAAGTGCTTAAAGTGCATATCACCCCTGAAAAGAGCGAAATGGGACAAATAGTATAGGACATTAGAGGTAACTTCCCGAAATTTCTGTTTTTAATTTCATTGAAAAATGAATATTTTACAGATTTTTGAATTATTTTCTTCAACGAAGAATGCCGCGCTAAAATGGGCCTTTGTCGAATGACGTAGCGAGAGGTATTGTTAAAACCATAGTGGTGAAAAATATTTCAAACATTGAAATACGAAATAATTTGTGTGTATAGATGTTGACAAGTGTATGAAAATGAGTTTCTCTTGCGCATCTGTGGAAAATTATATACTGTAGTGCACTTATCTCTGAATCTACATTTGAGTGACAGCTGAAAACAATACCTCCGGACACGTCACAAGTAAGCTCTACCCGGTAATCCCATTATCGGCCTGTTTGCCAAAGGGTGACCAAAAGGGCAAAATCGGCTACTTTTGACTGCACGTACTGAGCTGGGGTTTTATCCAAATGGCATGTATCATACATCAATTAAAAGCTTGAGACGCATAGAATTTGTCCCATTTCGCTCATATCAGGGGTGATATGCACTTTAACTTGTAAACATTGCAACAAAGCATAAAAAATCACAACATAAACCATATGGGCCACACCCAGCAACAAGGAATTTTACACTTTGGAAAGAAATGAAAATTAATTCAGATTCAGAATTACCAACCCTTGAAACCCTATACAGGGCTTGAAATTAACTTTGCTAGGCAGTCTACCCAAGTGACCAAGTCTGAAAATATTTGGTTGCCTTGGCATCATTTTTGGTTGCCTGAAAAACGTTTTGGTCACCAGGCAGTCTACCCAGGTGACCAAGTCTGAAAATTTGGTTGCCTTAGCATTATTTTTGGTTGCCTGAAAAACGTTTTGGTCACCAGGTAATTTGTTGCCAGTTTAGATTGCCTGTGGTGATGTTATTTCTGTCACATTTTCTTCATTTGTATTGCCTGTGGTGGTGTTATTTCTGTCCACATTTAATGAGTGGGAATGGTAGTGTGCTGTTTCTGATCTTATTTCTGTTCGCTAGCATTTGTGTATCTGATGGTTTTTTCATTTTATCATGTACTTTTTCTGCGATGAAATTACTTTCAGTTTATGAACATAAAAAGGAAATAATCACATGGCATGGTTGCCTACAGGCGGCTAAGTTAAAAATTATAGTCGCATTGGCAACCAGCTGGTCACAAATTCAAGCCCTGCTATATAAGTTTTTTTCCAAAACTCCATTTCAAATTTGGATTTAACAATGTGTTTAATGTTGGAAAATAAATTAACGAAAACTTTTAATACAGAAATTTGAAAAATTATTATTTGCTTGGTGGGGCCCATATGTAGTTATATTTTGGTCTGTTCAATCATTTAGCATAACTTTGGAACAGGGGTGCTCGTTGAGAAAGAAATCCATGAGGCCACTTTTTCAATTTTTCATAGCGTGTCTCTGATATGAGCCAAGCCTACCTGCTGTTGTACATGTACTTGTCAATCTTGGTTTGGCCCATATCTTGTGTGCAAACGTCCTCAGATCACTAAAGCTGGAAAGAGAAGGATACAATATTATTGGTGCAGGGGACAGCGGGCATATCAGTAAAGCCTGCTTCCTACTCTGCCCCCCTCCCCCTCCTTGGCAAAATTCAGGCTACACCCCAGATCAATTCTTGAACCCAGAGCTCCCCAGCTTGTTACCTCGCAGGGGATGCATGGTGACATGCATGTGCGAGATTTGATACAGAACCGTTGAGAGAAATGACTTTCTGTGCATGCTCTAACATTCAACATCTGCCAATCAGTGAAAGCCCGCAAATGGATGTCCCCAGAGCCTCCCCTGCAAGCAGACGAGCCGGGGAGCTCTTGGTACGAGAATGCCCCAGATACATTATGCACCATGACCACCATCAATGAATCATTGCATTTTTCGTTAACAGGGATAGAAATTGTGACCTATACAGTTGCAAAAGCGATCAAACTCTTTCGCTTGCTTCTAAAAGTGTAAATTTTTCGCAAAATATCTTACTGCGCCTTCAAATATGCGACTAGAACTTCTCTTTTTGTAAACAAATTTATTATATACTGTGACCAGATACCATGTGATAACACCAGTGAATAAAAATCGTATCAGTGAATGATACAATATCATTCACCGCAAGAATAAAATGCATTTTGTTCTTTATTTTTTTTGCTATTTTATCAGACTCAGAGTATATAATATTTAAACAAATCATGACATGGCAAGAGTTTGATATCGAGCTTGATATCGTATCGCTCGAAGGGAGAGCGAAGACTCGCTCGTTCGCGCTGGCACGAAAACTCGTGAATAAAAACGATATCAAGTTCTTACCATGTAATAATCTCTATTTATTCTACCATACGCAAAATTTTGACTGCTTATATCTGTTAACTTCGAGTCCTATTAAGCTTAATCAATTATTTAATTGTGCAAAGTATTTGCAAAGTCTAGAAATAATAATTTTGCTGTTTGAGAACCCGTCTCTTCTTGTCTCAGGAGTCTTGAACCCGAAAATATCAAAGTTTTCTAATACTTGTTATGACCAGCAAAAAGGATCAATAAAACTCATCAATAAAGGATAAGGATCAATAAACTAATCTCATACCTTTATCGCGAGGAGAGCAGTAGCTTCTGTGCTGGAAATTTGGCGGTCTACTCGCAACCGAGTAACCAACTCGACTCTGCACATGTAAGCCGCCATTTTAAAAGTGATACCACAGGCTTCCCGCAGTGACTGATCCTAACACAGGTAGCCTGAAGGTTCCACAGTGCCATTAGGACTACACTTCAACTCACCGCTCACCAAAAATCCCTCATCTCCCCACATTGTTTTCCACACAAGTAGGGCTGAGAAACTCCCTTTGAAATACCTCCCAAATTCCACTGACCAATAATTTCAAAACAAAGCATTTTCTTAGCTCGGCTTTTTCCGGATGTTTTCACGCGATACTTTTATTAGAACTATCTAGTTTAGATAGGTGGGTAACCGAGACCGAGACCCACCAACTTCTCTCAATTAGTCCTAAAAATTGCTAAAAATCGGATTTACTCAACTGTCGATTTCTCGTAGCTCTACATGGAGAGAACACATGTCATTTCTGCAACAACAACAAAATCTGCAACAAAATCATTTCGCGCATGCGTGAAATGTACTACCGTGGCCGAGATTGCTACATTTATCACCCAGCTGGGAGTCGCACCCAGTCCGCACTGCACTGATCGTGCCGTGTGTGCCCTGGTACACCACTGGATGGTTTCTTTGTAACATCATATCCTCGTAACCCTGATTTCTTCATTATCCATGCGTATTATATCCTCACAATCCTAATTGCTTCATTACTCGCGCACATTAGTATCTCCTCACAATCCTAATAGCTTCATTACCCGCGCGCATTGGCTCGTCACAATCCTAATTGCTTCATTACCCGCGCGCATTTTATTCTGGCAATCCTAATTGCTTCACTGTCTCGTCACAATCCTAATTGCTTCATTGTCCACGCACATTGTCTCCTCACAATCATAATTGCTTCATTACCCGCGCGCATTGTCTCCTCACAATCCTAATTGTTTCATTGTCCACGCACGTTGTCTCCTCACAATCCTAATTGCTTCATTACCCGCGCGCATTGTCTCCTCACAATCCTAATTGCTTCATTACCCGCGCGCATTGTCTCCTCACAATCCTAATTGCTTCATTACCCGCGCGCATTGTCTCCTCACAATCCTAATTGCTTCCTTACCCGCGCGCATTGCTAATTGCTTCACTGTCTCGTCACTATCCTAATTGCTTCATTGTCCGCGCACATTGTCTCCTCACAATCCTAATTGCTTCATTGTCCGCGTACATTGTCTCCTCACAATCCTAACTGCTTCATTACTCACGCGCATTGTCTCCCCACATTCATTCTCGCAATCCTAATTGCTTCATTACCCGCGCGCATTGTATTCTCGCAATCCTAATTGCTTCCCTGTCTCGTCCTCGTCACAATCTTAATTGCTTCATTACCCGCGCGCATTGTATTCTCGCAATCCTAATCGATTCACTGTCTCGTCACAATCCTAATTGCTTCATTACCCGCGCGCATTGTATTCTCGCAATCCTAATCGATTCACTGTCTCGTCACAATCCTAATTGCTTCATTACCCGCGCGCATTGTATTCTTACAATCCTAATTGCTTCTCCTAATTGCTTCATTACCCGCGCGCATTGTATTCTCACAATCCTAATTGCTTCACTCGTCACAATCCTAATTGTTTCATTGTCCGCGCACATTGTCGCATTGTATTCTCGCAATCCTAATTGCTTCACTGTCTCGTCACAATCGTAATTGCTTCATTACCCGCGCACATTGTATTCTCGCAATCCTAATTGCTTCATTGTCCGCGCACATGTCTCCTCACAATCCTAACTCGCGGTGCGCAAAGGATTGTTTGTCAAAACGAAAAGTTCCTATGTCTAGCAAAAGATGCCCAAATTTGCACAGTTTTGGGAAGCAAACACTAGATCTTATCATCGTACAAACACAGTTAACATTTGGCAAGGCAAGATATTCTTAGGATATGAAAAAGTGTTTACGCTCAATTAAAATAACTTTTAGAATCAGTTTGGAACGTTCGCTGATGAAGCACAAATCGTTCTGATTGGCTAATTGCTTCACTATATTCTCCTCACAATCCTAATAGCTTCATTACCCGCGCGCATTGGCTCGTCACAATCCTAATTGCTTCATTACCCGCGCGCATTTTATTCTGGCAATCCTAATTGCTTCACTGTCTCGTCACAATCCTAATTGCTTCATTGTCCACGCACATTGTCTCCTCACAATCATAATTGCTTCATTACCCGCGCGCATTGTCTCCTCACAATCCTAATTGCTTCATTACTCGCGCGCATTGTCTCCTCACATTGTATTCTCGCAATCCTAATTGCTTCCTTACCCGCGCGCATTGCTAATTGCTTCACTGTCTCGTCACAATCCTAATTGCTTCATTGTCCGCGCACATTGTCTCCTCACAATCCTAATTGCTTCATTGTCCGCGTACATTGTCTCCTCACAATCCTAACTGCTTCATTACTCACGCGCATTGTCTCCCCACATTCATTCTCGCAATCCTAATTGCTTCATTACCCGCGCGCATTGTATTCTCGCAATCCTAATTGCTTTCCTGTCTCGTCCTCGTCACAATCCTAATTGCTTCATTACCCGCGCGCATTGTATTCTCGCAATCCTAATCGATTCACTGTCTCGTCACAATCCTAATTGCTTCATTACCCGCGCGCATTGTATTCGCGCAATCCTAATCGATTCACTGTCTCGTCACAATCCTAATTGCTTCATTACCCGCGCGCATTGTATTCTTACAATCCTAATTCCTTCTCCTAATTGCTTCATTACCCGCGCGCATTGTATTCTCACAATCCTAATTGCTTCACTCGTCACAATCCTAATTAATTCATTGTCCGCGCACATTGTCGCATTGTATTCTCGCAATCCTAATTGCTTCACTGTCTCGTCCACAATCGTAATTGCTTCATTACCCGCGCACATTGTATTCTCGCAATCCTAATTGCTTCATTGTCCGCGCACATGTCTCCTCACAATCCTAACTCGCGGTGCGCAAAGGATTGTTTGTCAAAACGAAAAGTTCCTATGTCTAGCAAAAGATGCCCAAATTTGCACAGTTTTGGGAAGCAAACACTAGATCTTATTATCGTACAAACACAGTTAACATTTGGCAAGGCAAGATATTCTGAGGATATGAAAAAGTGTTTACGCTCAATTAAAATAACTTTTAGAATCAGTTTGGAACGTTCGCTGATGAAGCACAAATCGTTCTGATTGGCTAATTGCTTCACTATATTCTCTTCACAATCCTAATTGCTTCATTACTCGCGCGCATTGTGTCCTCGCAATCCTAATTGTTTCATTATCAGCGCGCATTGTGTCCTCACAATCCTAATTGTTTCATTACCCGCGTGTATTGTCTCCTCGCAATCCTAATAGCCCATTTCGCGGTTAAAATCCCTGTATACACCAAAGAGAGGCACAGGCGGGCATAAAACCATCATTTTCTTTTACGCATGCGTCGGTGGAAGTCACCAGAGCCTACCCCGCCGGTGACGAGCCGGGAGCACTGGGTACGAGAATGCAGTCATCTAAAGCTATTTTGCTGCCCGAAAAGCGTATCACTTATCATCTCATAGAAAGAGGTTAAGACTGAGAATTATTTGCAATATTTTTGTGATTTTTGAGTTGTGTTTGAAGGAGAAGATTTGTCGTGTTGGGGGTGGTATTGGGAATTTTGTAGAAAATAAGTATATTAATAATTTTGTTGATTAAAATTATGATTGAAATAAATGACGGGCACCTAAATGTCCGCCATCCAGCCGAGCGCGCCCTAGTGTGATAGTCTCCTTTTTATTCCCTTCAAACAACACTCATTTACCACAAAATAACTGTAATCGCAAGGGGAATTAAGTTCCTATTATACTTCCAGGTTTATTGCCAAGAGTTGTTCCAAGTAACACAGTTCTGGCGCAGATGGATTGATTCAATGAGTTACGCCAACAGTTTCGCCGAATTACACCATCAACCAACCACGGTCATCAGGCTCTAAATGCGGACGCGCTTCTATCTTTTGTTGTTTACCTTCTTTTTTTCTGGGGGGGGGGGGGGGAGCCGGTGGTACTCCCTATATTGGACTATACGGGGATGTTCGGCCCGAAAGGGGCAGGGTTTTCAGGCTGGAGGTATAAGAAAGGGGTAGGGTTTTCAGTCTGGTATAAAAAAGGGGTAGGGTTTTCAGACTGGACTGGGTATAAAAACAGTAGGAAAAATTGCAATTTTGGCATAAAAAAGGGTCTGTATTTCACCGGTTTTTCAAATGCAACGCGCGAGCAAAACCGTTTATTTTTTAACAGAGCACAAATCCGATTTTTCAGGCTTGGTAGAAGAAAGGGGTACCTTTTTCGGCTTTGGTATAAGAATGGAGTACCCTTTTTGCTTTGAAATTGGTATAAAGAAGGGTAAAAGGGTCCAGAATCTGGGCCGAGCATCCCCGTAAGGGCGCAGCAGATTATACGATGCTATTAAAACGACAAAACTCCGGGAAGATTCTGGACTGAAGCAATTAGGAATGTGAGGAGATCACAAGACTGAGAAGTAGAATTCAAAATCCTTTGTTCAAGGAAACAATGAGTGCCCTACTTACGGATTGTGTCGTAGAGACATGCGTGTCTAGCATGCGCAACAATCGAATCGCGAATAAATTGGAGCAACGTACATGAGAAATGCAAGGAAACGTCTCTGCTAGCAGGGTACCAGAGTGTTTTTGAGGGTACTTGGTTATTCGGTGATTCAGACTTGACTGATAATCTCTTCTACTAAATAAAGGAACTATTTTCAAAGAATATATGTAGGCCCTCCTGTCCTGTATGAAAAAAGTCGAAAAATTGATCATCCCTGAACAGAGCTAACGATCAATTTTTATCGATAAAATCGATCGATTACCACACAGTTACTTTAGTTACGTAACAATTTTGTTGGATGCAAATTTCACGCTTCTGCGGTAAAGTGTTTGACATATGTGCTACTTAAATGTCACACGGGACACTGTTTCAGTTCGTTACGTAACCGGTACTTGAACTAAACAGCTCATCATAAGATTGAAGGATCGGCTAGCCTAGTATTTGTGCCCGTGCTTTCCATATACACGCTCAGGCGCAAGACTCAACAAAGACTGGCCCTTTTTAGAGCCAAGCTAGCACGTTATTGCTTGTAACTGCGAAGAAAGGCCGGTGAAGACTACAGAGCAAGCTGATACAAACTCACCTACTACAAGCTCTTTGTGTCCTGACAAAGCCAGCCCAAGCATGGTGCTCACTTCTAGTGCCTCTCACATCGTACGCTCGGCCCTCATAATTCTCTCGGCATTAGCCTACTTGATGAATCTCCTAATCGGCCGATTCTCCAACCCCAGAACCCGCCCCGAGGCGCTGCAGCCGCTATTTGGGACCTCAAACCTCAGCACTGGGGGAGTCTCCAGGCGATTCTCTACCGACGTGACTCCCGCGAGTTGGACCTTCAGGATCTGGATTGTTATCTATTCCTGGCAAGTCCTGTGGATTCTCTACTCTTTGACTCTCATCTGCCGCCGCCAAGTTCCCGTAGTGCTAAACTGGGTGTTTCTACTGACGTTTACTCTTAGCTCCTGTGTTGTGACCGCTTGGGTGATTATCTGGAACCGAGGGATGGTTCAACTCGCCTCCGGGTTCCTGTTTATGCACGCGTTCACACTCTATGGGACTCTGGCCGTGACCCTGTACCGATTCGACAAGCTCTCGTGTGAGAACACGCCTTCACGAAGCTAGATTTCTGGGCACATCAAGTACTCGTCCATAATGGACTCGCTACATACACCACCTGGTTACTATCGCCTCGCTTCTTAGTCTGAACACGGCTTTGATTTACGCGCACGGCGTTGCCAAGACAACCTCGGGTACAATCACCCTAAGTCTCCTCGCTGTGGAGGTGATCACGTGGTTCGTGCTGGAGAACACTGTTCTTGAGCGCTTCACGCGTTACACCATGACCGTGTACCCTGTTATCATATTAGCCCTATCTGAGTCGTCTCACGAGGACCCAGCGCGCAAAACAAGATCTTCGCTATCACCCTGCTGTCCTTCGCTGTGGCAATATTTCTTCTGCGTGTTGTACTAGTTACTTGGCGTGCTCTGAAAAGGAGGAATTCAAGCTCAGCTCAGTCAGAGAATGTTAGTTTCACTTTCAGTAAGATGAATGAGGCGGATTACTAGGATTTAGGAAGAGAGCACAAACAGATCCTTGCTATTTTGACTGTGAGCACTGCATGGTGCAATATAAACTTTTCCAACACTACCCTTTTTTTCTGGCAAGTGCTTCGGTTTCGGGTGGCGGTGGGTGTCTCACGCCCTATGACTTCGCACAGACATTTGAAGGATTTCAGACCAATTGTCATAGGAAATTTCTGCAGAAACAAATCTATGGGAAAAGCTTAATTTCCCATGACACAAGAATGTGACGTATTCGACATCCATGTTTTGTCCATGAGAATAGCAGGGGCGGACCCAGGAAGTTCAGAAAATTGGCAAAGATAGATATCAGACAATGAGCTCTTCCTCTTACTGATAAATCGACCTGAAAACTTAAGTAAAATTATTTCAAAGTAAGTAAGTAAGTAAGTTAGCTCCGACGCAGGGCTAACGCTCGAAACGTCAGCAAACACCATTTTTTCCACGGCGTTTAAAATAAATCTCAACCTTTGGTTGTTGTTGTTCATGTTCACGTCTCCGCCGACGCAGACCACCTAGTTTTCCCGTAAAACTAGTCATACCATATTTCAAAGTATATTTTTAATGCATTTACTGCAAGGCAGAATGTTCTTTCCTTTTATGGCCAATAATAGCATGATCTACTGATAAGATATATATCCTAAATGTTTGTTTTTGCTTTAATTATTTTATTTCACTATTGGAATTACACCGATGTAAATTTAACCATTTACAAAGTGCCAATAAAACATGTCTATGTCTAGGGGTGCTCGTCGTTTTAGGGGTCAAAATCGACTCCAGGTATTTTTAGGGTTATCGGAGAAACATTGTGGCTTTTACTAATAAATGGTATTTTTAGGGGTGTGCAAATGAACGAAAGGGTCACAAACCAAGCAAAACGTTTTCTTTCTTTCTTTATTCATTTATAGCTCTAAAATAAGCTTGTTTTGAGATGAGAAACAATAACAATAAAAAAAAGGTTTATTGTTGGTATTTTTTTAGGGGTCATTTTGTTTTATAAGGTATTTTTTAGAGGGTGGATTTTTTATGACAGACAGACAGACAGACATTTTTATTTGGAATCGTATACAAATTGTATATAGATTTCAGCCCAAATAACTTTAAATAAAAAGCATGTTTTTTTCCCATTTTACAACCGCCTCAACGTGATTTCTTTCCGGAGAGAGAAGCACTCATCTGGTATCTCATCTCATCTGGCAGCACTCATCTGGTATTTTTTAGGGTATAGCACCCCTATCACTCCCCCCCCCCCGGGGGGCATCATCCCCCCCGGGGTGCATCCTCTTGGTATCCATATGTATAAAGTCACTGCTTCCAAAAAAGTAGTTGTTTGGTGACCCCCTACTTGAACGTGCCAAATTTAAACGGGCCCCCCTTAATTCTTACCAGCCCACCCCTGGCATAAATAATGAATGCTCAATGGCGGGAAAAAACGAGGCACAAAATTCCACAACTTTTCGTGACATTTCATCTCACGCCACAAATTGTCACGCAAACAAAATTATTTTTTACTGCAAGTTGTAAATCGGTTGCGCGAATTAGAGCGCGGGTCTACTTTGAGCCACAAACTCAGAAATTCGAATCTAAAGTTGCGAGATAAACTTGGCGATATGATAACGTGATGATTGTCGCCTCATTCTGGATCATTTTTGCAACTGTGAAATACACTTGAGTCTTTTCACTGTGAGGTAAAACTCGAACAGTTGATCATACACGTGCAATGTTATGTAATTTAGGCAATACGTAAATTATTACCATATGTTGGTCTGGTGTTTTCTTGCATAATCACATCCAGCACACGAAACGAAACGTGAGTGCACTTTGGATTAGCATGCGTGACTAACACTAGCATTTAATATACATAGTTGAGTTTGCCGGCTTACTCTACTTATAAACTATGGTCTTCAAAACATTTTGTGGATATATTATGCACCAGTCAATTGACAGCCCCGCACCCCCCCATTCGCGCATTAGCGGGGTACTAGCGGGGCTTTCGTACAGAATTCACACTATATTACTGCCCCGTTGGTCGGGAGATGCACTTTCTTTCACGGCTTGCACACAGTACATCGAGCGGGGAGTCACTCTCTCCCCGGTCACACAACACAACAGAAACCAGCCCGCTTTCCGGGCTGCTTCACCTCCATATGAACACCCTTTACTTCACAAAAGACACGACAAATACAGATTTTTGTTACTTGAGTTACACGTATTAAATTTTAATCTACACTAGCGAAAGTACATGCAAGTAGAAAAATATGGTTTTATTACGCTTTGCGATTTGCTGCGGCTGCATTGAAAACTGGGCACTGTTGACATGACTCTTTTCAGTGAGTAAAAATCCTTTGTGTTATCTTCTAAATTCATTGGGCAAGGAGCGCATTCACTCTTAATTATTACCCAGGGGACGGTGCATTCACCTCTCAGATTGTCCCCGCAAACTGAGGCGCTCACTGCCTTTCATTTGCCAAAAAGTGAATGCCCCGCTAATGCGCGAATGGGGGGGTGCGGGGCTGTCAATTGACAGGTGCATTATTTATTTATTTTTTTCAATTTTTCAAATGATGATTATTCTGTTTGGTATAAATGACCGACACTTTTCCCCATTTGATTTCAGTGTATGGATGTATCCTTGGCACAATGTCAAAGAGAACTTTATTTGGAGGTATTATGTCATGCATCTGATTACAGAATTAGTCACGTTTCTACGCACGTGCAGTCGCCGATTGTTATGTATTGCGTGACGTAAATGCGTTATGTAATACTGTAGTTTCCACAACAAATACATATAAGCTTGCAAGCACGTTGCGTCTCCAGAGTGATTTTACTGCGATTGAAGCTTATTCTAGCAGCGAAGGAACATCTAATCTGAAGATGAGTAATACAAGTAGTCGTATCGTGCGAAACGTCCTTATTATAATCCTTATCATCGTATTTGCGATACAACTAGCGCTGAATGGACTCGCTGGCGGAGGAAGTCGGCCAAGTGGCTCAACAAATTATACGGGAACAATCTCAGCACTGGGGACGTATCGGATGTTTACAGCACAGAAATAACGCCGGCAGGGTGGGCTTTTTCCATTTGGGGTATCATCTACACTTGGCAATCATTGTGGATTATATACGCCGCTAGTTTGATCTGCAGAAAACACGTCCCTGATGTACTGAACTGTACTTTCCTCGGGCTGTACATTTTGAGCTGCGTTTGGAATGCCACATGGATTGTGATCTGGCAGAGGATGTATCTGGCGGCAGCGTGCGGGATTCTGTTTGCCATCAGCTTCACGCTGTACGCAAACCTCGCTGTATCCTACTATCGGCTCAATAAGGTCCACGACAAGCTCCCTAAGCTTGACTTCTGGTGCATTCAAGTGTTGGTAAACAACGGCATTGCCTTCTACGCCACTTGGTGTACGATCGCTTCACTGCTCAATCTGACCATGGCGATGACATATCTACACGGAGTCGGAGCCGAAATGGCCTCTACAGTTTCTTTGTCGCTTCTAACCATCGAACTGATCGCCTGTTTGTCATAGAGAACTTTGTCCTCGAGCGATTTCTACACTACACCATAAGCCAGTATCCCGTGGTTATCTGGGCTCTGTCGGCTTCTATAGACAATAATTACGTTGCTGGCAAGAGAAATTCCACTTTCTCTGTAGTATTGTTGTGTTTGGCATGCATTGTGTTTGTTGCGCGACTTGTTCTCGTCGTCTTTAGAAGCAAAAAAATCGCGCAGTAGCAGATCCGAGAATTTGATGATAGCTTAGAGACGGTGCATTCACGCGCTGCGATTTTGTCGGGACTCTGCTTTGATCTGCGAAATAAAAAATCGGGCCCGACAACAAAATCTTTGAATCGCATCAGATTTTTAGAAGTCGGGCCGACACCCGAACGAACGTAAACAAAATCGGGCCCGGCAAATCGGCGCGTGTAATGGCCCTGTAACGAGAAATCCAGTATTTTTCTTGTATAATGCACTAGTCATTTGCTTCCACCGACCCCCCACCCCCGCGACATGCGGGGATTTTGTCAGGCAATACTGGGGAAAATATCAGTGGTTTGTCTTGTATTCTTGCTATGGCTCAGATAACCGGCCGGGGGAATGGTGGGGAAACATACAAAACACTGTCTTTTTCATTTCGGCAAAGACACTCTACTGGTTTTGACAGTATTAGGGATGTTGTCCCTTGTCCCTTGGGTGTCGGAGGGGGGCCTAGGGGTTTGCGGTGATGCGGTATTGGCTGTGTTTTTGCGCGGTTTTGCGGATAAAAAGCTTAAAAGTTACGGTTATGCGGTATTTTCAAAGTCTACGGTGTGCGAAAATTGGTGAAATAGTCTGCGATCGATCACACGGTATTTGTGTACAAAATGTGGTATTGCCGTGTTTGCGAGTCCTACGGTTAACGGTATTTAGCGTCCCGAGACTCTCGAATTGCAGTAAAACACAAGTTACACACTGGCGGATGGTTGTAGGCTCAAGACAATCTTCCGCTCACGTTTTGCTTGAATAGAAGGTCTGATTGCCATTGGATACCACGGAATCGTTAGCGGAACGGCATTTGATTGACTTCGCGTGTGATTTCGGCGCCATTTAAGATATAAAAGAAAAACGTTTTTGCGGTGAGCGGTATTCCCGAAAAATCTGTGCGGAAAGGCGGTATTTTCGAAATTTTTGTGCGGTTTTGAGACCCCCCTAGGCCCCCCTCGTGTAGGAATGCTTCCCCGGGGTGTAGGGAATTTGCCAAGGCGTTCTCCCCTGGTAGGCGGTGGAATTATTTCAAATGTGACAACATCTGTTTCATATTCCCCTGCTATGTCGCGGGGGGGTTGGGGGTCGGTGGAAACAAATGACTAGTGCATAACACCTTTACTTCAGCGTAATGATGTAAAATGTTTGTGAATGCTATCGACCGTCATGCAACGCGGCCGTGGTAAACAAACCAATGTACAAGGCGTTCCTCGCTTTGCCTTGACACGAAGAACGTTCACATGGCAGTCACGCGTATGGCAGTGAAGCATACCTATGTGCCCAAGAAATGGCTAACTTCAAGCTTCACAAAGTGGCTCCGAAATGTTTTCATAGCATACGAAAATCGACACTTCGGCCGCGTTGCATGACGGTATGCCCACATGCACCACGGGATGCCTGTGGTGCCCTGAACCACAGGCATCCCGGCGGGAAATGCAGTATGGATATGACTGTCGACTTGTAGAAGTATACTAGTTGTAGCTCTCGCTAAAAGTGCCAACGAGCAATTTATAAATGAATCATGTTTGCCTCTTAATACTCACTGCTGCCTTAATTTCATTTGGCCGACTATTTTATATTCATTGATCCGCAAAGCGTTAGCATCACGCGGACTATTTAACAATTAGACCTCAAGGCCGAATGTGCTATGATGAATAGACTATGAGGCCGAATGGTCTATTGATATCATAGCACATGAGGATGAGAGGTCTAATTGTTTTAGTATAACCCAACTAGTTGGTCGTTTTGGCAATGAGTTCCATTATTTTATGTTAAAAAAATCTAGTTTTCTTGCAAAGAAAGGTGGTGGTTTTGCCAGGCACGGTCTATCACTAATAGACCATTAGTAGCTCAGCCAATCAGAATGCAGGATTTGTAATAGACCATTAGTTGGTTTATACTAAAAAAGCGTAGCATCACGCGGACTATAAAGTGACAATAGGTCACTTTATGGACAAATATCTACCTCTAAATTTCATACATGTAAAGGTTGCATTTCCATGAGCATATGAACAAGCATGAGCATATGAACAAGCTAAATTTGACCAGGGTCAAATAGTAGATTTCTCTTCTGATACTGATAGTGCTCAAGTATTTGGTTACCACTTGAAATCCTGGCACTTTGATTGGCTAGTGGTTACACCACTCTGAACTCGAGAATTTTCTCCTCGCTCGCTCGGCTATAATGCTGCCGCCTCGCAGCCTCGCTCTTGCTCGGCTGCTCGTTGGCAATAATATCTTACAAGTGTATATGACTGTATTTTGTTTTAATTAATTTTAACTACGATTGTAAAGCGATAAACCGCCTTAATAAATTATTATTATAAATTATTATTATTGCTATTTTATAAGTGAATATCGTAGAAAATATTGTCGTAATTCAACCTGAAAATACATGGCTTGAGTCAAAGGATTGATTTGTGTATTTATCTTAAATAAATATATCTTATTAGATGTTTTTTCATGTAATACATAGCGATATAAACTCTTTGCAAAAATATTGTCCGCTTAAGGGAGGTCAAACATCCGAACTTCCTTGGTGCCCAATTTTGGGGGTAGGGTAGTGCCGGAGCCACCTACCTCTCACAGCTGAATTTTAGGAGCAAGTATCTCTCCTTAATAAATAGATATTAAAAAGGTGAATGCTCCAACGCTTTCCTCGCAGCGAGAGGAGTCCATATGTGCAATAAAAACAGGTACCCCAAGATCATGCTCTGAGAAAAGTCTGAAAAAGGATATTGGGTACCTAAGGGGGTAGATGCCGGTACACACCAGTCGAGTACAAGTGTTTTGACCTCTTCCTAAGAAATGATACGAATGATGACAGAAACAAAGCTTAAAATATATGCGTAAAACCAAAGAGAATCGATCAATTCTCAAACAAGAGCTCCCCGGTTCGTTACCTCGCGGGAAAGCTCTGGTGAAAGCCAGTCGCATGCGCGAGAGATTTAATTCCCAGAACCCCGTTGAGAGAAAGACCTTTCAGTGCATGGGCTTCAACGTTTAAAATAAGCCAATCAGCGAAGGCCCTCAAATGTTACGAGATCGAAGTTTTGCGTGTCTTGCGCATGAAGAATAGAAAGTTGGCAGTATAGAAGGCCGTCATATTAAAGAAAATAAGAAAATAATGATAACATGAACTAAAAACAACATCGAAATTTATCGAAAACAGGAATGATAAGATTAAATAACAAGTGTCCCACATGGGTGTAATTCTGACTCTCTTGACCTGTAGACTAAAGGGATAAGGACGGTTGATCACTCCTCATACAAGCCGGACGTCCTTGAAATGGTCTGGTGGCCGGGCGTGCTCTTACCGCTCGGTCACTGAGTCGCCACCGAGCAATAAAACGCCAAAATCCTCGGGATAGCGGCTGTTAGGGCGGAAATCTCTGGCGTCGCCATACGATGTCTGGATGGTGGACCTAATTTTTTTTCATATGATTGTTTTTAATGGCCTGATGTTTGGGCAGCCCAGGGGCGTAGCCAGGGGGCGGGGGGGGGGGGTCTCCCGCAGCGGAACCCCCCATCGCCTCTGTTCTGGACCGACTTACTACTAAAATTGTAAATATTTAATAGACAAATAAAAGCTGCAATAAAATGTAGGCACATTCTTCAAGCGCTAGTTTTTCACCGAGATCTATGTGGAGTTTTTTATTTTTTTGAATTTTGGAACCCCCCCTCATAAGTGCTGGCTACGCCCCTGTTAGCCAACACATATTTTAGAGAAATTTGTTTTAGAAATTAAGTAGTGGCCCTTCCCTTCATGTGATTTATTGGAAAATTGCGAATTGATTATTAAGACGAGAGACGTCTTTACGGTGGAGTAAAGTGGAGTTACAGGTATAGCCTTCATTGCTTGTGCTGTCAGCTGAGCGGTTGAAATCTTGAGCAGGTACAAGCTAACTTTCACAACAATAACAAAAACGGGTTGAAATCTCAATTTTGGGTTTCGTCCAATAAAACTAAGCGTGACAAAGCTAAAGTGTTACGAGAAGTACCTAGACGAATGGCCGTCAATGAGATCAAAATGGGCTTTGATAGAAGGAAGTAAAGTGAACTCAAGGCGGCCTAGTGTAGTAGAAAAAATGCGTTCAGCTAATTTCTTCCTACTTCTAGCGACTGTGTTCACACTGCAGTCATTTGGAAACGGTCACGATGAAGCGGCTCGAAAGTACAGGAATTTCGTTAAACCTTGTTTCGACAGTGACTATGGCAAGGAGACAGAAACCGAGACGTGTGCGGCGGGTGAGGGGAAGACATGTAAGCAGACGAAAACTGACGAGGAAGAGCTTAGACTTGTCAGGCTAGATGGAGTCAAGGTTGGTATTTTTAAAAGCGCTGTTTTCTCATGCCACTTGATGACTTCTTTCGTTATCTATGTGATTCACATTTTGATTGCTTTGGACTTCTGCTAGCATACATCATAGTGTTGATTCTCACTTAGCTAGGTCTTGTGGTAATTTTCAAGATAGCGGGTCAAAATGGCGGCATTCAAGATGGCGGCTCAGAGAGTTCTCTGAATGCCGCCATTTGACCCTCCTTCTTGAAAATTACCTCATTTCCCATCCCAGACAGGTCATATTCAGCAAGTAGATGTTGGAGATCCCGGTAGGAATGTTACTTTGATAACAAGTCTTTGAAGCCGTTATTATTTGGTAAGTGCAAACATAGGGGGGTAATGAAAGGGTGGTAAGGTCTTCTAGTTCAAAGTATGTCGACAGAGACAGAGTATGCCTACTGATTTCAAGTATAAGCATCCCACATGGATAAGTGTTGCCGTCTTCCTAAAGATTTTCACCCAGGCGTATGGTCGGTCCAGGAAGTGCACTGAACAGCACTAGCTCCAACTCTGGGTTGGCAAGGGTCCACTCTTGTACACCCCCATGCTTTTGGAAGCGTCTTTTTAAAATCCCAATATAGACACATCCGGGGTACCATGTCTATATTTACCATATCGACACTCATACTAAACATGAGCTGTCTGTATGATAGATGCAGGGTACCCCGTATGAGTGTCTGTATAGGCATTATAGACACTGCACATGACCAATAAGTAAAGAGTTCATCCATTGGCCACTGAACTTGATGAACTAACTCATAAATTTTACAATCGATCGGACTTATAATGAATACTTGCACAACATCATTGAGGGTCCCTCAGCGTGGCTTTGATTTATTATGCAGATTATGGCGCCATTAAATGCCATGATATACCCGTCCAAAAAGAAAATAGTTTTCGCTCCTGCTTATCCTTAAACCATCCCCTGAGTGTAGACAGGCAAGCAATCAATGAACAATCTCACATGACTTTTCTGGTAGAAATTCCCGACTTCTTGAGTGACGACGATTGTGATCACCTTGTGAGCTTGTCAAAGCAGACAAAGTTCGAGACAAGTATTGATGGATTTGATAAAACTATTTACGAGGGAAGCCTGGACGAGGCGCTAGATAATGCAAGTAAGTAAAATGCACTCACGGAAAACATTTTAAAACCTGTAGCTACTGTAAGGCCTCCATACTTTTTCCAGTAAATCCATCACAGGATCACAGTCTGTTTCACGTGGCCGCCATTTTGGATTTGGCGTCAAAAAATGATTCAACCTCATCCCCAGGGTCTTCTGGGTAATTTTCAAGATGGCGGTTGGTCGAGCACAAGATCCTGGGGGAGGCTGAGTCACTGACCACTGTTTGAGGACATGAGAGCGAGGTTGTCCTTTGTTTCGAAACGGTCATGTGACTCAGCCTCCCCGAGCTAACCGCCATTTTGAAAACGACCGAGAAGACCCTGGGGACGAGGTTGCTGTAAGGCCTCCATACTTTTTCCAGTAAATCGATTACAGTCTGTTTCGCGTGGCCGCCATTTGGGATTTGGTGACAAAAATGATTCATTTGAACATTGGTGCATGCGCAGAATGTTCTTTCCTTCAAATCTCGCGTATGCGTCAATGGCTGTCATGTCGTCACCACCAGAGCACGAGAACTATTCTCGTACCCAGTGCTCCCTAGGCATCACCGCGCACTTTGAGTTCTGACAAGCGAAGCAAGCTGAACCTGATAGCCTAGAACTGTTAACTGAGTTAGGATTTGCAAGTCGCAAATTCATTGTTCATTTTCATTGTTCTCCTCCAGGTGATTCACCACCCTCGCAAAATTTCGAGAACTTTGGGAACTTCAAATTTTGGGATCAGGACAAGGATAACTTCATAACCTTAAGAGAGGTAACCTCAAAAGTTGTCCTTATCTTCAACAAAGTCCGTGGTTATGCTCCAACGTTTAACGTATGTTTTTTAAATCAAAACTTAAAACATTTCTTTTTCATAAAGCATATAACATGAGGTTCTATTATTTCTAACTTTTACATTAAGTAATCCTGTATTTGCCTTTATAATAAATTATTGTAAATAAGCTTTTATAAATCATGTATTATTATTATTATTTATCCTTCTTCAGCAGTAAGTATACCTGAGTATACCTAATCCTAGCGGATTTGCATTATAATTTTTTTTATTTGCTTTGTTCGTTCATTGTATATGTTACGAATCTTGTTATCAAGAACGTCGAGGCTGTGAAAATGAAGTTTAGAATGAGAAAAAAAGTCCCAAGATTTATTCCAGCTCATTTCCAGGTCTTCACTAGTACCAAAAAAAGTTTATTGCTGGTCCGTAAGGGCTCGAACCCTTGACCTTAGCGTTATTAGCACCACGCTCTGCCGACTGAGCTAACGGACCAACTGATGAGAAGTGGAGGTCAGAACTTCTAATAGCCTGCTTGCAGCCGGCGGTACGGGTGTTTTTATTGGGCGCCAAACCCGGGGGGGACTCCCATATTTTTTGACCGGGGATGATCGTCGTATCTTTTAGGGGTTAAAATCACGGGCCTTGTCTCTTTTAGGGGTGATCTTAATCTTCAATAAAATTGGGGAGATTTGTATCTTTTAGGGCCGAAATATGTGTCCAAATTGTTTTCCTCTCATGATGGTGCTTCTAAAACCCGTGTAAGAAAGAGAGATTACTCGATGAGAAGGCGATAAATTAGAAACAAACACGGAATTTCATGATGGTATCTTTTACCTGTTACCTGTCTCCTTCGCACCTACTTTGCACATAAGACCTCATGTTTAGGGTATCTTTTAGGGTAAGAAATTATTTGAGCCATGCCATGGCCGCCATGTTTGGTATCTTTTAGGGGTGAAACTGAAAATTTCCGACGATCATCCCCGGTCAAAAAATATGGGAGTCCCCCCCCCCCCCCCCCCCCCCCCCCCCGGGGCGCCAAATCAGCGAACGGACCGGGTTTCTGCGATAAAAACACAGTATCGCCTGCAAGCAGACTAAACTTCTAATGACACTACAGAAAACCGCGCATAGCAAAACAGTTATAACAGTGAATATGAGTGGGGAGAATAAAACAGCAGTTTTACTTTACTATCATTTGCGTTCAACCCTGAAACTTGATGATTTTTTCGCGTAGGTTTACGTTTCAAATGTGCACGTTTTGTCGAGACGTAGTCGCGTTTCTCGCACTCTGATTGGCTGAAAAATAACGGTCAAAATAATAATAATAATAATAATAGTCTTTATTGCAATCAGATCTCTAGACAGACGTAGAGATTTACATAGTATAATTAAATTAAATAACTCAGATGTATTTAAATAAACATCTGTTAATAAACACTTTTTGAATCGCTCAGTTTTTACAATAGTAGCCAATCGGCGAGCGAGAAACACGACAACTTCTCGAGAAAACGTGCACGTTTGAAACGTAAATCGTCAAGCTTCAGGGATGAACGCAAATGATAGTAAAATTGCCCCGTATACGGCCAACCGATATTTTACAATGAAGCCTACCAAAAATTATTTAAAGAAAGTCAAATGAAAGCCATGCTATTGATAACAAGTGGATATGGAGTATGGGATATGGAGCATTAGAAAATGTCTACGCCCGATAGATAATAAGGAAGAACAAAAATGAACTGGCAGCGGTGGATTCGAACCCACGCCTCTTACGAGACTGGTGCCTTAAACCAGCGCCTTAGACCGCTCGGCCACGCTAACCGAGAGATAATAGCATATTGCTAAAGTTAGATCTCTATCAGTTACCCTTTTTGAACAGCTTCACCTTATATTGTTAGACCAAAAAGCCTTTGCAGGGACTAAAAACTATCTCATTATAAGCAGGGGCACTAAACAATACGTTTTCACAAAGTATTTTCTTTGCATGGCGTTTGAACTATTTTATATTTTCATGGATTTATTTTGGCAAAACTTTCAAAAGCTTGCACTATGGATAACGGTGTGTCAATATTTATGTTCATAGATCGAGAGAATCTGCGCGGAATTCGCGTATCTGTATTATAAGGAGGAGCAAATAAAAGCAATGTAAGTCAGTATGTTCTTTGTTTATTGCGCGTCTGACCTTTTCTCGAAAAATGCCGTGAGCCAGCAAATAGATTATTTTGAAAGAGGATTCTCTGGCGCCAGGAGCTCCATCTACTCCACTAGGTCTAGCCATGTGCACAGGGAGCCCATTAACAGGAGCCTCCATCTACTCTACTAGGTCTAGCCATGTGCACAGGGAGCCAATCAACAAGAGCCTCCATCTACTCAACTAGGTCTTGCCATGCACAGGAGTAAGAAGAATCTATTTTTAGATTGTGGATTTCGGAAAGGAATTAGTACTTCAAGTCAGAATACAACGCGTGCAGTGCGACTGGCGGCGCTGATTTCAGCTATCTGTATTTTGAGAAGAGGGAACATAGTTTGTGACCGGCATGACATATACTGTCTAAAAATAGATTAATCAACTCCCATGCCTCGGTCGCCCACCACTAGGTGATGGAGGCTCCTGTTGATGGGCTCCCTGTGCTTCGGACGCCCACCAATAGGGTGTGGAGGCTCCTGTTCATGGGCTCCCTGTGCTTCGGATGCCCACCACTAGGTGATGGAGGCTCCTGTTGATGGTCTCCTTGTGCTTCGAACACCCACCAATAGGTGATGGAAGCTCATGTTGATGGCTCCCTGTGCTTCGGACGCCCACCAATAGGTGATGGAAGCTCATAAACACCTGTTGATTGTTGATGGGCTCCCTGTGCTTCGGACGCCCACCAATAGATAATGGAACTCCTGTTGATGGCTCCCTGTGTTTCGGACGCCCACCAATAGTGATGGAGACTCCTGTTAATGAGCTCCCTGTGCCTCGGTCACGCACCAATAGGGTGTGAAGGCTCCTGTTGATGGGCTCCCTGTGCTTCGAACGCCCACCCAATAGGTGATGGAGACTCCTGTTGATGGGCTCCCTGTGCTTCGTCGCCCACCAATAGGTGATGGAGACTCCTGCTAATGAGCTCCCTGTGCTTCGGTCACCCACCAATAGGGTATGAAGGCTCCTGTTGATGGCTCCCTGTGCTTCGGTCACCCACCAATAGGGTATGAAGCTCCTGTTGATGGGCTCCCTGTGCTTCGGTCACCCACAATAGGTAATGGAGTTTCCTGTTGATGGGCTCCCTGTGCTTCGGTCACCCACAAATAGGTTATGGAGGTTCCAGTTGATGGGCTCCTGTTGGCGCTCACAATTGATTGTTTGTGAACGCGATATCTTTCTTTTTCTCAAGTTCAACAAGATAGGTTTCCATGGATACAGGAATGGTAGGTGCAAGTGTGGTTGTCACGTATTCCTCTTTTTCCTGACCTTGAACATGGCCAGCTCTCCATTTGTCACATGACTCATATATCATCCAACAACAGTGAATTGATCGCTAATTAAATCTAAATCGCCTTCAAATTGACGACGGCGTCACCCTTCCTATATACTTGTATTGGCCTCGATCCATTCCAGGTAAAAGATACGGTGGCCGCGTGACAAAGGTGAAAGGGTTACACTGTATTTTACCAAGGCCATCTTTGTGTTTAAAATGTCTTGTTCATATTTCTTGTGTCCACTCAGATAGAATTACCGGAGAAGACTTCGCGACTCTGAATATTCCTAAACTGATGTCATACCTACACTACAAGAGAAACAAAGACCCTCGGCACAGACCTCGGTATAGCGAGACAACATGGCTAGAGCGACATCATCGACTACATGACCCAGTCATACGGCGACTCGAGGAGAGGTAAAGAAACTGTAAGGAGTTGTAGTGTCGACTAGATCTCAAGAGTTCCAACGAATACAAGCAAGGAAGTTGTCGAATGGTTTTCCAAAAAGCACAAATATGTCAGTGATGGAGGCTCCTGTTGATGGGCTCCTGGTTCATGGTTACTTTGCAGGGAATTATGTTGGGGCGGAGTGGGACGTTGATGTACATAGTCCGTTCTTATACCGAAAAGCAGTTTCTGTAAACTAGCGGTAGAGTGTCGTGTGCTCAAATGCGCATTATTAGTGTCGACAGAACTTTTAATCTCAAGCATTTTACTTGACTCTTTTTTCAGAGTGACCAAACTGACCAAGCTACCTCGAACGATCATTCGTCAGAGCGAATCGCTACAGGTAACAAACTTCAAAAGACCTCGTTTGTCAGACACCATCTAAAACATCTAGGACATTCAACTGGAAATTCTGGGAACGATTAGAACGTATAGCTCCTACTTTTTTCCACTCATGTTAACATTATTCACTCCATGGGTCAGAGGGTAAGAAAATGTCTATCCCAATCGCAGTTGTAACGTAATTCTAGACTAAAATATCAATCAGTCAGTCTGATTGATTTGTTTCGCGCGATAACATCTCTCTCCAGAAGCCCATCAATAGGAGCCTCCATAAATGGTGCGCGTCCGAAGTACAGGAGTAGATTAATCTATTTTTAGATTGTGGATTTTGAATCCCGCGAGAATTAGTTGCCATGGTTACAAATTATGTCCTCTCTCAAAGAAAGATGGCTGACATCACTTGAACCAAGGATGCCTAATCTCAGAGTTCCCGTCCAATTCCCTTTTATATCTAAAATCCACAGTACAACAATAAACTTTTTTATCTCCTGCGCATGAGCAGATGACTTTGAAAAGTGTCGTGACACGGCGCGGCGCGGTGGCGGTACGGAACCTGGCCTGCTGTACTATGAAAACGAGTAGAGTGGTAAAACGACGCTTCGAGATCCAGTCCCAGGCCAACGGTTTTATATACCACGTGGTCATTGTTTTTATGTACCACGTGATTGTATTTTCGAACCCAAAGAATTCTCCTGGGCGATCGAAGGAATTCAGCTGGTAAATTCCACTTTCCTGTCTCTGCATCTCGCTTTTATTGATTTATTCCGTGCTTAAGAGGCCTTGCCAGGAAAAAATAGAGAGTATTGTTGTTTTTTGTTTGTTGGCCTGGTCTTTCGGCGAGTAACTGCTCGATAAAGCATTAAAAAGTAGATGAGCGATCTCAAGTTCGTTACCAAACAATGATCACGTGGTGCATCAAAACAATGATCACGTGGTACAGAAAATCGTTAGCCTAGGGACTGAGTCTCAAAGCGTAGTTTTACCACTCTACTGGTTTCATAGTAGATACGGAATGAAATCGCGTAGTCGCGGCACGGTCACAGTTATACGAATTCTGTTCTACTTCTCGAACAAACTGTTACAAAGCGCGCTAGTTTGTGAGAGAAGGCTTGGGCATTACTGAATAAAGAAGAGCGCGCGCGTTTATAATAGGCGAATCGTCCATTAATGCTCGCGAACATTTCGCCTCTGTCCAGGTTGTGCACTACGGCCCTCACGGCCACTACCACGCCCACTATGACTCGGGCGCCTCCGCTAAAGATCCCCGACCTGTTGCCATCATGAAGGAGACAAACCGAACGGTTGCCAAATCTGCCGCTTTATGACTGTTCTCTACTACCTGAACGATGTGATAAAAGGAGGGGAGACCGCATTTCCGGTCGCCGATAATGCAACATTTGACATCCAGGTAAATTCTTTAACCATTCCAAAGACAGCTCGGTTTGCGAAAGGGCGCTCTGCAGAGATTACGGCTGAAACTACGGAACGCGCCGTGCCTATCTAAGACATGGTTTGATCGTTTGGGAAGTGGTCGAGTACGCGATGACCCGAATTCGAGACCCTGCTCTGTCTCCTCGATCATTATTTGTACATAGCCGACTTGGTTTGTCTCATGGCCAGTTGAGGTCCGTGTTGCAAAGTGATACTCGAAGAAACTTGTAGCTGTAATGGCTGTATATCAGTGGTCACAAGCTACTCGGGTTATTCCAGCTAAATGGCTTATGCGCAATGTGCGCCCTAGGAAATCTTTTTTAGCCGCCCAAAACAAGCAAACAAAACAAAAATAGGAAAGCTGTTCATACTACAGATATCACAAAGGGAACATTGGCGCATTTTGTCATATGCCTGGACCAGGGTAATGGACGCATTATCGAATGACGCACACCCCATGTTAGGGGCTCCATAGGCTAACAGTTTGCACCAAAGAATTACCCACCCTTGATTAGAGATGGGTGTGCGCGAGTTAGGGTTGTGGGAGGAACATTTTCGTCCTCTCCGCCTCATGCTAAGAGAATAGGTCCGACTTTAGTCCATTTCCTGGATGAAAGACGATTGCAAACTTTCATCTTTTTTCTAGGTTCTCTGGAAAGCAAGAGCAAAAGAAAATTCAGCCACTCTATTAAACCTCAGCGAAAATTGCTACGGCGCTAACCTCGTTATAAAACCGAAGAAAGGCCAAGCCCTAATGTGGTACAACCACTTTGTTGACGACGCAACTGGGTTGCTAGGCAACGTTGATTGGTACTCAGCTCATGGTGGATGTGACGTCATCAGAGGCGAGAAATACATCGCCAATCATTGGATATTGGCACCATTGCCAGGAAGAGAACATTTAGAAAGTATATATGATTTAGATTATGCAAGAAACAAAAAGTGAGTCCATATAGTCATTGGGTAAAGGCCCATGCAAATAATAAGTACAACGTATCATATATTACGTAACAGCAGCGTCACGCAATCAACACTAAAAGATTTCGTGACAGTGTTACAACGAACAAAAAGAGTGATGGACTCGTACGAAATTGTTTTTGAGGGTTTTCAATTCCTTTTTTCCTGCAAAAACGCATTTTATTAGCCAATGACCGTGAAGAAGACTCATTCTCGAGATTGCATGATAGAGTTTTGTGTTTACAACGAATTTCGAAACAATGGTCCATTTGTCCATTTACCCAAGCATGGATAATTATGTTTGTCCAGGGAAATGTTTTGTCCTTGTTGGTCTTTTCAGAGCTAATAAGTTATGTTGGTAAAACAATGACGATTTACATGGGAAAAGAACTATAGCGTTCATGCTTTGAAAATGTTAAAATATGGTAGAAGTCATGTAAGTAGTACTAAGTAAAATTCAAATAATTAAAAATACTTTATACATATAAAATGGTTGACTTATGCTACATCTATCTGCTCATGCTATCCAAGAGCTTCTGGATTATTAGTTACGTAACAACCAATTACCTTTCGCTGTACCTAAACCACCAAGTCAGTTTTTCGTGTAGTTTTGATTTTATACAAACACGAGCAAGTCGGGCAACAAACAAAACACACGCCAGACATAACAGCACCAAGGTGAAGATAGAATTCCTTTTGCCAGCACGGTAATGCTTGTCAAAGATAGCCGACAGAGCCAAGATAACCACAGGATACTGGCTTATGGTGTAGCGGAGAAATCGCTCGAGGACGAAGTTCTCTATGACAAACCAGGCGATCAGTTCGCAGGTAAGAAGCGACAGAGAGACTGTAGCGGCTGTTTCGCCCCCGACTCCATGCACGTAGATTATTGCGATGGAGAGATTGAGCAGTGAAGCGATCGTACACCAAGTGGCGTAGAAGGCGATGCCGTTGTTTACCAACACTTGAATGCACCAGAAGTCAAGCTTAGGGAACTTGTGGTCGTGGAGCTTGTTGAGCCGGTAGTAGGATATGAAAAGAGTCGCGTACAGGGTAAAAGCCACTGCGAACAGGATCCCGGAGGCCGCCGATAGATACATCCTCTGCCAGATTACAATCCAAGCGGCATTCCAGAAACAGCTCAAAATGTACAGCCCGAGGAAAGTAGAGTTCAGTACATCAGGGACGTGTTTTCTGCAGATCAAACTAGCGGCGTAGATGACCCATAGCACTTGCCAAGTGTAGATGATACCCCAAATAGAGAAAGCCCATCCTGCCGGCGTTATTTCTGTCTGGTAAATATCTGACACGTCTCCAGTACTGAGATTATTCCCATAAAGCTCCTGTAAAAACCCAGGGCGCATTCGAGGAGTTGCAAATCCGTTCAGCGCTAACTGTATCGCAAATACAAGTATCAAGATTACTGTCAGGACAATTCGTGTGCTATGACCACTTGGAGTATACATTTTGAGCTCCGGTAAGTCTGGACGTAGTTTAAGCTTCGAGGTAAACGGCCTTACTGTTGAGTTACCAGGAAGGCATGTTAATATAAAGACCTGTTGTTTGGTCATATGGGTTACGTAATGGTTACGTAACCGGACTAAACACACATGACCATGTCGCGTGGCACGTGCTCAGAAAAGTGACCTGACGTGATGATCTTTAGGCCTGGGTCAGACTTTGAATATGCTCAGGCGGGAAAAAGAATTGTGGCTCGGAAACCTCGAGGGCTGACGTGAAATTTTATAATTCTAATGATAATTTAATAGAGCTTATTTTTTTTCTAGAGGGCACGGTAACGAATTCTGCATTCTGATTGGTTCTAAGAGCGCGCGCGCGCGGGCAATATTTTCCTATCTTTGACCTAGGCCACAGTAACCATGTGCTCGCCCTTGTTTTCATCGAAAAAAAAATTAGAGTTGGAAAAAATAAATAAGTTATTTACTGGCTTTTGGTCAACATTTTCCAGCCCTCGGCCGTCACAATTGTTTGCTACTTCTGCCGACATTCTCGGAACCGGGTCCTGGAATAGAGGTTAATTGAGTCACCCTTTGAGATTGCAGGAGAACTGTCATAAAGTAGCGTGGAGATTTATAGTTAAGCAATAAAAGTACTTTCCGCGTGCTCTCTGCTTTCTTAGAAACACGAGGGGATGTTGGGAGAACTGATCAAAACTTGAAAGACACAAGCCGGAGGCGAGTGTCTTTCAAGTTTTATCAGTTCGACCAACATTTCCCGAGTGTTTGTAAGAAACCAGAGAGCACGCAGAAAGTATTTTTATTGCTTTTAGAAAATAACATACACACGCGCGACAGCGTTGCGTGACAATCGTGTTTCTCAGGTCTCTTACACGCCTTTTAACCAATCAGGATGCGCACATTCACAATACAACATAGGTGTTATTTTCTAAAGTGTTTTATAGAGCGGATTTGAGATGAAAGTCGAGAGTAAATAAGATTTACTTCGTGTTTACGTTTTTTTCGCGTTACGATTGCCTGAGCATCGCCACTTTGCTCTCCAGCCAATCAGTTTGCAGACAAAAAACAAACAAATGATTTCTCGCATTCAGCTCTGCAATCATCAGCCTCCTGATCATAAAAGTTTTAAAGTGTTAATTGTAAATTTATTAAAACAATAAGACGGATCGTTTACATAATACTTTCATAGTTTACTACGCAAGCAGCCATTTAAATTCTTAAGTCGATATATTTTAGCAGTATTTTTATTAGATATTTTAATTTCTATTTTACATATTTTATATTCTATTTCATTCTATATTCTATTTTTATTAGTAAATCCCAATAGTCCAGGTTCGAATTGTCCACTCTGACGCTGAATAGGCATCGACGGCGCACAAATACAGTGGGAGCCTCAGTTTGAAGTAGAAAAAGTTGTGAATACCAACGAGAAACTGATGAACTTGAATGGAGACAATAGACAAACTTTTTTGGACTCGTTGGTATTCGCAACTCTCGGGTTTAAATCGAGGCTCCCACTGTATTTACGCGCCGTAGATGCCTATTCAGCGGTAGATTAGAGAATTCGAAACTGGACTATTCAGCCTGCCCGGGGTCTGCAACGGTTTTATTATTTAATAATTCATAAGATTTATTAATAATTCATCAGCTTAAACAAAAGAAATCAAAAGCGTGAAGGAGGTTGAGATTTTATTTCTTCTTTTCTCGACATTAAACTATTCGTTTGAGAAGCTTTATCAAAAACTCGACAGCGTTTATCATCAGGATTTCAAAATACCTCGTGGTTGGGTAAAAAAAAACGGTGTTTGGAAATCCTGTCGCGTGTTTGATATGTTACGACCTTGATTTGCTGACAAAGTTTCATGATCTCGCGTAAGCGCGGGCTGTCCTAGGATGTACCCAGAGTGTTCCGTTATAAATAGTTCTCAATCTACATGGATCCCTTCACCACTACCTTACCGTGACTGGCACATGTCAATCATACCCAACGTCATACACGCTCTGCAAATGCTCCATACCAGGGACGGGTGCTGTCAGCCAATTGTTGGCGATCCATTTCTCACCCTTAATGACGTCACATCCGCCATGGAGCGAGTAGGTGTCGACCTCTCCAAGGAGTCCAGTCTCCTCGTCAACAAAGTGGTTGTACCACATGATGGCACTGTTTTTCTTGGGCTTCACCACTAGGTTGGACCTGTGGCAGTTCACACTCAGGTTGAAATCGTCTACGGGGTCCTTGGAGGTTGGTTTAGACAGCACCTGTGGCAGCAAAAGGGAAGCCCTTAATTATGTGATGATGGACGTTGACAAAAATGGCGAGGATGTCCTATCTCGACTTTAATGCTGCTGCTGTTAAAAAGTGTAGGTATAACACCCGGGGGGGGGGGGGGGGGGGACTCCCATATTTTTTGACCGGGGATGATCGTCGGAAATTTTCAGTTTCACCCCTAAAAGATACCAAACATGGCGGGCCATAGCGTGGCTCAAAAAATTATTACCCTAAAAGATACCCTAAAAGATGAGGTCTTATGTGCCAAGTAGGCGCGAAGGACACAGGAAACAGGGGAAAAATACCCATGAAGACATTTCCGTGTTTGTTTCTAATTCATCGTCTTCTCATCGAATAATCTCTCTTTCTTACACGGTTTTTAGAAGCACCATCATGAGAAAAAGCAATTTGGACACAGTTTCGGCCCTAAAAGATACCAATCTACCTAAAATTTATGGAAGATCAAGATCACCCCCCCCCCCCCCCCCCCCCCCCCGGGGTATAACACAATAGTGCGTATTGATGATGGAGTCACAACGTCTGCCGTCCACCGTTCATACGTTCAGACGCCATTTTGACAGCATAGCAACATACCAAGTCCATTTTCATCGGCTGATTTAGAGAATATAGAGCAATGTTCTCGATTGAATTGAATTTCTGAAACTTTGTTTTTAGATGTTGATTTCGAGATTTCTACACGTAATTCGTCTTCTAATATCGAACGAAAACAATAACAAAGGAGTCTACTGTCAAAAAGGTCGCCTAGATTTTTCGGACACCAATTTATTCCTGGCATTTTCGAGAAACCTGTTTGTGATCCCTACAATGTTCGGATCTCAGCTAGCAAATCCAAACAGATAAACAAATTACAAGGAATAAAATATACTTTTCTCTGTCATTTCTGTGTTCAAATACGCCTAATAATGCTATCTCAAGATGATTTGCGCCAATTTCTCGTTGGGTGCACTCACATTGTTTGTAACATGAAATAAGTCACGTACCGATGGGTTATACGTGGTGTTATCGGCCACAACAAAGGCGGTCTCTCCTCCCTCCTCTACGTCGTTGAGGTAATACAGGATGGTAATGAATCGACACAGGCGGCAGCCGTAGGGTTTGGCGATATTCAAGTGGCAGCACGGCTTGGACACGTCACTATCTGATTGGGGCGTGGAATCGTAATGGATGTGATAGTGTCCGAATGGCTGGTAATTAACTACCTGTGAAAAGGGTAAACATTAAAGTCACGATTTTAGCACACTTCCGGTGATGTAAAAAACATCGAAATAACTGATGGATAGCCAAAGTACTGCTCTAAATTGGTTAAACAACCCTTAACTAAAACGCGATCATGATTGTAGGCTTCATGGACCTATAACAGGGCGGATGGAAACCGATTGCAACAATGAGTTTTTGAAATCTTGTTGGGATGGACAGTCTTCAAAATTTGAAGCTACATCAATATTTGTACGAAAATCTGTTGTCTCTCGTGCCACGATCTTTGAAACATACTCTGATTTCTCTAAATAAATTTAGAAAATAAATGAAAATATGTTGTGATATTTTCAGGGGGGGACATTTTCATGCTTTTCCCCTCCCACGACATATTTTTCACATCTCACCTGCAATGCCTCGCCGCCTTGTATGAGTTTTCTTGGCAACTTCGTCAGCTTTGTCACTCTGGCAGTGTTTGAAACAAAATGAACATAAACATTCATATAAAAATGGGTGCCCTCTTCTTCCATCTCCTTCCAATAACGCACTGCTTGTTCAAACTTAGATTCTTGTTGACACCGAACTTTGACCAAGACAAATATTGATCATGATTAAAATATATAGTGCTCGTTATTGGTTTGACTGCAGCGTTTCCAATACAAACAATGGTTCAACGCCAAACACGCCTTGAGATTTTCCGAACAAATGGATTTTTGGGTTCGGTTTTTATGGAAAATCCGCGCGGGCTGCCTGTGGTGTTCAAATCTCGTCCCAGGTTCCTCAGCGGGGAACAGAAACAAAATGGCGACCGAGAGAACGATGTTTTCTCGAGTATCTGCAAGTATTGGTAAATTTCCCCGCCTTTTTCGCTTAGATACGAGGAAAAATACTTACAGACTTTCCACATAAGGTGAGGGGAATCTCCTAAGGACATTTTCTTGATATAACGAAAAAAACAATCATTCTGGTTCATTAGAAATATAACTTTCTGTGTGAGCTTTACCGTTCAAGCAGTCTTCGCAACACTGGGTCCGATGCCTTGTTTTGAGGTAACCATGCCTGGTTACTGAACCTTGGGCGATGGCGAGGCGACTTGTCCTTCAGGAATTTGAGATAGACCAACAATTTGGGAATGTCAAGGAGGTGGAAAAGCTCTCTTTTTATTTCACCTGCGAAAATGGCGGCATAGGAAAGATGATATAGTTTTACATCTGTATTTTAGTATTAGAGCCCCATAGCAAAAAAAAAAAACTTGAGCTGCAGGTTATTTCGAAATAAGGCGGCAGAACGAAAATACTGCTAAAGGGAATAACCAGATTCTCATCCGCTACGGTAGAGTTCGTTGGCACTTCCTACCTCCGCGTCTGATTAACGTCACGGGTCAAGTGTTCAGTCGGTCGAGTTGTCGTGGAACCTTGTCTTTCATCTGCTCAAGTCGCTTAAAATTTACCTTTACTTTGCCCAAAACGATAAGGTATGTTATAATTTCATGAAAGTAAATAAATAAAAAAGAGGGAAAAGTTCCCTCTATGAAGTTGAGTCTACGAAACTCTTGTAACTGGCGAGAGATATAACCTTAACTCTGATTCGCCGATAGCAGTTGGAGGAAAATGAAAGCTTCGTTTGTAGTGATTGGTTCATATTCCCCGCGTGATTCTCGAATCCAGAACGTTTCAGACGCGGAGGTAGGAAATGGCAACGAACACTGGCGTAGCGGATGGGAATCAGGTAGAATCAAGTTAGTAAAATTGCAGAGATATGGTGAGCTTTGCAAATTGGAGTCTTGGTTACATTTTTCTTCCCTTGACAGTTATTTCCATTTGAGAAAAGTACATGACTTACAACGATTATCACGGCAACACATAAAACACTGATTGATGTGATTACTCACCGTTTTCATATCCGTAGAATTGAAGCTTGTCAAACCTACAACAAAATATAAATATGTGACTCTTCTTCTGTAATGAATCGCTTCCTTACAGGCACCCATCAAACAAGATTATCTTGTTTATCAAACGAGAGCGTCAAGTTTTGAAACGAATAATTTGCAGCCTTCGTTGGACCTAAAATTGTGACCATTTAACAGTTGACCAATACAATGCGACTAGCTTACAAATAGATCTCCTTTTTCCGTGCATCTGTGCGGTAATAGACGCAGAGACGTCACGCGCGGTCAGACAGACAGACAGACAGACTTTATTTATACACGGACAAAACACTCAGTATACATATAAATATATATAAACATAAGCGCGGTAGCAAGAGCACGGTATGACGTCAAACGTACAGTGGACCAATCAGAACGCGTGTTTAACTAATGTTGTTCTAGAAATACGTTGCTGGCCACCACCTATCAGCACCAGCTACGAACTTAGGGGATTAAAATAAGCTGTGCTTTTGTTGAACTGGTTTTAGTAGCTTTGCGACCAACTTTCTTCAGTAAGCGACTAATTTATTAAAATGTGTCGCCACTTGGTGTCCAAGATAAATGTGATCACTGCTTCGTTTTCTGCAAAATTCAAAGCAAAAAGATTCCCACGACCCCAATAGTGTACTTACATTGTATCGATTTCATCTTCTGCAAGGAAAAGCAGACGGTACTTGGCCACAAAGAATTTTATCTGTAGGAAATCACCCAGTCAGTCGTGGTTAGTTTTTTATTCCATAGTACTGCACCGGAAAATATTTCGCATTATGGAAACTCAATTCCCTAAGGCAAGAGCGCATCACGTCTTTTGTATCTGCTCAAGATTCAGCAAAGACACACATCAATGTTCTCCAATGGTAACATTTCTTTCATAGTCTCAATATATCATTTATTGGCTCCGTAAAAACTGCAGTCAACTGAGTCAAATTGTATCACAAAGTCCATCGCTAAATGACAATTCTATTGTATTGCAGCATGAAAACATAGATGATAAACTGTCCGTTTGCCGAAAAGTGTTACTGCGATTTTCATAATTCTGCGAACTCCCACTTGACATTTCCGAACGCGAAACTGCGTTTTGGCTTCCGTCAATCAAACCTTTTAAGACAAGGGCATGGATTTTTCCTGAGTTTCGTTTGCATTTTATGGTTGAAACTTTGGTTTTGAAACTTTGACTAGCTTAGCTAGTCCTTATAAGGGAAGTGGTCAAAACATTTGTACTCGAATGGGACCCGATGGGTGGTGTATGCCGCAGCCAACCTTCTTTTAGGAAAAAATGGCCATTTTTAACTGCGGATATCTCGTAAAATAATAAAGGAATACAGAAGATTAGCTCACCACCGTCTTCTTCATAGCGAGAGCAACACATCCATGCAATAACATCCAACATCCCTTACTTGAGCACAGAGAAAATGGACATTGAAAAAACGGGTGGGTAGGTACAACCCGAGACCTACCACCTCCCACGATAAAATCGGGTCCCGTTCGAGTACAAATGTTTTGACCTCTTCCCTAAGTTCAAAAAACCTCTCAAAGCCTGCGTGAAATCACCTGAGCTGTTCACTTGTTTGATTGACGGAAGCCAAAACCAAGGTTTGTTAGTTGGCGTAGAGTTCACAGAATTATGAAAATGGTAGTAATGACGATGACTTAATTTACACAAATCATGATGGTGATGAGAATGATGATAATCATGATACATTTGAAGGTTATCTTAAGCATATAGTACCTCTTCTATGTTTAGAACACCATTCTTGTTCTTGTCCCATACGTTGAAATTTGCGGCAAACTTGTCTTTATCTGGGATTTCTGCACTGGAGTCTGTAAACATGAGGAATAATTTAGGTGAGTTTTAGTCAAATCACACTGGTAGGTCAATTTGTATAGCCATAAACGTTTCCTGGTCTAGTCATTTGCCATTTTTTGGCATTCAAATCCGGCACTTTTCGCTACTAGTAGGCTATAAATTATAGCCTATTAGTAGCTCATCCAATCAGAACGCAGCATTGACAATAGACCACTGGTGTGATTATCACACTAGTGGTCTATTGTGGATGCTGCGTTCTAAGTTATAAGTAACCTGTATAGTCTATTTGGCTATACAAATTGACCTACTAGTGTGATTTGACTTAAACAATTATTCCTCTCGCCATCATGGCCTCTGAGTAAATAGCCTATGAGGCCTACTCGGAGCCCATTCGGGCTCGAGAAATAATTGTTAAAGGGCCGCTCGAAAAGCGTGGACTATCTACGTCACGTGCTCACTCTCGACCAATAGAAATGCACTAAACATTTAGCGTTGTATATTGCTATGATGATCACCGTTCTTCCCTCCGGTCACACCTACCTACAGCTTGTAGTTCTTTCTCGAGGTCACCATCATACATTCCTTGTTGAAATCCCGCTATACTCGTACTCATCCCCGCTTCGTTGGCGAGCTCGATAATATGGGCACTCTCATCATCGGACAGGAAATCAGGAATTTCTAAAATAATGTGAAATAATAAAACATCTTGTCAGTTACTTGGGTAGTGGTGTGCCGCCGAGGTCTCCAAAATCTTCCCATCAATAGGTGATGGAGGCTCCTGTTGATGGGCTCCCTGTGCTTCTGACGCCCACCAATAGGCGACGGAGACTCCTGTTGATGGGCTCCCTGTGCTTCGGACGCCCACCAATAGGTGATGGAGGCTCCTGTTGATGGGCTCCCTGTGCTTCTGACGCCCACCAATAGGCGATGGAGACTCCTGTTGATGGGCTCCCTGTGCTTCGGTCGCCCAATAGGTGATGGAGACTCCTGTTGATGGGCTCCTGATCGGTGGATTCGGAGGCTTTACGAGGGATTATTAGATACCAAGGTTTTTCCAAAAATACGAGGAAAGCAATGGGAATGTAATGTTCCGAGAAAAAGATGAGTGCCTAGACATTGAGCGCCCCACACCCCCATGATGGATGAATAGATCCTATTATCAAAACATGACCTTACCAAACATCAGCGGCTTCATGGCTTTGGTTATCAGCTTGAACTTTCTATCTTCACCTAGATCCACCTCTTGTTCATACCCTTTCTGAAACAAGAGGTAGCAGAAGCAATTAGATAAAAGGTATTTAGATTAAGGCATACACGATAGTCGGCAATAATGTTCTCGGACACTGTGAGCAAAAGTTGAGGCTGGGCTAGTTAAGTGGAACGAACTCCACCGAAGCGGATGAGAATAAGGAATTTTGAAATCCTGGTAAAACTCAATCTCTAATTACAGATAAAACCCCACGACCGGGAAATAAACCCTATTCTTTCTTATGGAAACCAACTTCACACGGTATTGTGTTTGGCTGGTGTTGACTTGTAAGCGATAGACCACCTGTTGAGATTTGCTACATTTTCTTAGCAGAGCAAGTTTGGATATCTTTCGATAGCTCATTATACACATTAATTCTTAGTTGTAACAGGTCAGAAGATAACGATACACAGCAGGGACGACCTATTTGTGGAACTTCCTCTTTTGTTTTCCCCGTGAATCAACACGTGAAACTTTGCTCTATAGAAATATAAACCAATACCCGCATTTGATCGAGTATAGAAAGCTTTGAAAATGATGTCTTGAAAACCTTGTTGTACTACTTTTACGTAATAAATTTCATTATCATTGAAATGGTTATATATTGACTTCGCTCTCGCTTGTTGACGCCTTGTTAAGGGAAATATATAGATATTTATAAACAAAACTAAATAGGTATTGTTGTTAGCTAGACTAAATAAAAATCTGTAAATAATATAATAATATACTTACGATAACTCCATTAAGTCTCACAAGCTTTAATTTGTCGCTTTGCGTTTCTTCTTCTTTTCCTTCTACTTTTCTTTTTTCTGCTTTTTCTTCTACTTTGTTCACTGCACAGTCGCCATCAGGACTTGAACAATATTCTTGTTTACCTTCATCATCATCGAAACAGGGTTTTATAAAATTCTTTGAATACTTTAGCGCAGGATCCTCGAGTTTTGCTTTCGCGACGAGGACTCCAAAAACGAGCACTTTAATGAGGAACATGTTTTCTATAGACTGAAATCTTTACAGCTATAGACTATTTTATAAGGGTGAACTAGATCGAGATAATGTTTATTTATTATTCATTGCAAAAGCGCATCCCCTTGAAAAGGATGCAGGGAGATTTGCTTGTGGTCCATTGATCTCCATTTTTCTGACACGCGCTGTTCGGTGCTGTTGGTTTTTGCCAGAGGATTCTATCATTCACTTTCCACAACCAGCAACACGGTCACATATTTCCAAGTCATAAAACAGGTCTAATCGTGCGGAAGTGCACGATTTTATAAAAAAAATTGCGGTACACTCGCTAACGTGGTTCAGTGCACGCACGAACAGCGCACCAGTCAAATTTGCCAAAGGCGTGGGCCCCTGCCTTTTATGGTCTTCTTGGTTCTTGCCATAGGTAGCTATCACTCAATATTCACTACCTATAAAAAAGACACTCAGTAGATGAACACCCATTTTCATGTTTCTCTTTTTCACTTGACAATGTAAAACGTGCTCTACAACACGGCCGCATCCGCCGAAGACAAGAAACAAGAACAAGCACACCCTTTTCGGTATTTCGGTTAAATATTCTAGTCTTGAAATCATTAAAAGCATCAAGCCGCATTGCAGGCACACAAGAATAAAACGCAGTTCAAAAATCGATGCAATTTTACAAATTTGAACTTGTGAAATGCGAAGAACAATATCACAGATGTTGAATAACAATAGATCCAATTGAAAACAAAGCGCAACGGTTCCCGTTTGAGTGTGGGCCAAGTTTACCAAGAAAACCTAGAAATTGCGTGTCCACGCCTTACATGTTAATATGTACATTCGTTGGTGATTTAGAGAGAAATGTTCGTTTCTGCTAGCTGCAATATATGTTTTTTTAAAGCACTTTTTGAAGCAGCTTAGTAGTTCTAATACGCTGGTTTCCTTCAAGGTCTTCAAGTGACCATGCTCAAAACAGAATTTTGTGTCCTTTTTTCTATATAAATCGCGCACCACAGAAGCTCAGAATCCACGCATATCAAGAAAGTTCTCGTTGAAATGTGTCGTTTTCTAAAATTTCCTTATATGGAAGTTTCTACTTACCATATTTGGAGTTCCAGAAGTTTTCCTAGCTTATTTCTTACCCTAAATTGTCAAAAGGTTCGTCAAAACTTGCAGATTTTGGAGAGAAACGTTGTTCGTTTAGGCCGCCATCTTTGTTTTGGTCCCCATGAGCTCGGAAATACCTACACAGGTAGCCCGCGTCACGCACGGGTTGGCATTGACAAAAGCGACATATTTATCTTGATGTGATCACGCTCTCTATTTCGGCTGCTTTGACGATTAACGCTCTGATTTAGCGCAAATCCCGCGTCACGCGTGAACCTCTGTGCTACGCTGAGTTACCTTTGCCAGTGATATACGTGTCTAATGTGCGTGGTATCTGCAGTAGGGACGCGGAAAATTCACGATCGTGGTTCACGCGCTAATTTTAGCTCAAAACTCGTGACGCGTGACCTCTGCGTTACCTTGAGTTACCTATGCCGGTCATATATGCTTCTAATGTGCGCGGTCTCCGAAGTAGGGGCGTTGATCCAGTTATTAGCGATCCACTTGACGCCTTTGGTGATGTCACATCCGCCATGTAAGGAAAAATGGTCGACATCCCCGAGATAGCCACTAGTGGGGTCTACAAAGTGATTGTACCACATGACTGCCGTGCCCTTCTTTGGTGGGATGACTAGTTTGGAGAGTCGGCAGTTCGTACTGAGGTTGAACTCGTCCGCGGGTCCGTTTGGGTTCACGAGGGACTGGAACGGGAAATTCAAAAGGCCGATTTTTGTGAAGGATTTGAGAACTGATTCAAAGGGGAAATTGATCTGCAAACCACGAAGGAGTGACTGAAGGAAACTCAAAGGTTTTCAGATTCTCATCCGCTACGGTAGAGAACGTTGGCACTACCTATCATCGCCTCTGAACAACGTCACGGGTCATGGACGGACTGTATCTGCCTGGAGAGGCTATCTGTCAGTTATCTGCCTGGAGAGGCTATCTGTCAGTTATCTGCCTGGAGAGGATATCTGTCAGTTATCTGCCTGGAGAGGCTATCTGTCAGTTATCTGCCTGGAGAGGTTATCTGTCAGTTATCTGCTTGTTCTGCCTGGAGAATTTGACGAGGAATCTTGTCTTACATCTGTTCAAATCGCTGACATTCACCTTTTCTTTGCCCAGACGACAAAGTGAAGATATCATATCCATATTCTAACAGTTTACAGAGTGATTTCTTTCGAAAAACACTTAAGAGGGAACAATTTCCTCTAGCAAGATGAATTGGCGAAACTCTTATGCTGGTGAGATATAAGCTTAACTCTGATTGGCCAATAGTAGCCAATAGTAGTTGGAGGAAAATAAAAGCTTCATTGTGATTGGTCAATATTCCAGGAGAGCTCATTTTAAAAAAGCTCTAAATACCAGCTCTTAGGTCTGTACCTTGTCTATGATATGAGTTTCATTGTCAGCGACAACGAATGCTGTTTCTCCTCCCTTCTCGACGTCGTTGAGGTAATACAGAATGGTAATGAATCTAGGGAAACAAAAACAACCAGTGGTAAAGAGAAGAAGGACAGGGATGCTGGTTGAAATTCTATTACCATTCCATTTTGGCTCTTCCGGTAGCGTGCACTTCGATGTTCTTTCGGGCAGCGTGCTCTGCGCATTTCATTTTCACACTAATTTATTGAAATATCAAGTTCTATCGATGGCATACAGAGCGGAGTCTCCTTCACTGCCACCTCCAGATTTCTGCCGTAGTATCATAAGTATCGGGTCCTCTAAGGGTAGAATAGCTGATACTCTAGGACACACTACATACTCAAGGCCTCAGCAAATTTGACCGAACCGACCCATCCCCCTTGCTTGCCACGCCCATTCAAAAAGAGCCCACAGTTTTACCTGCATAATTTGCACTCGGGGTTGTTATTCACATTTTGATGGCAGCAGACCAAGCCTTTCTTGGTTATTGGACTCGAGTCCAGGTGGCCGTGATAGTGGCCATGTTGTTCGTATCGGACAACCTAGAAATGATAAATGAATTGTGAAGTTATTGCTTTTAATGTTTTAGTCAACTCTACAGCGGATTTCATATGACTGTCGAAAGTAAATCAAACTTGCGTTTTCTATGCGTTCCAATTGGTCGAGGTTTTGAGTCTTTGTTTAGTCAGCCAATCAGAATGCGTAGAAAAACCAAAACACAACGACCCTTATTTTCTTGTGTCATGACTAAACGCAAGTTGTCACTTGGTCAGTTGTCCACTTGTCTGAACGATTAATATATACTAAATGTTCAATAACGATTAACAACATTAGTTACCTGAATTGATTCGCTGCTCCTTATTAGTTTTTCAGGGAGTTGCGTCAGTTTAGTAATTCTAAAGATTGAAAAGAAATAGAAAGGCACTCGGGGAGAGTTTTTCAATGGATGACTCCAGCTATAAGCGCGATACACTTTACAGTGTAGAAACGCCATCGACAACTCAATTACAAGAATGTGGCGCACGCAAACATTACAGCTGGAATCGTCCATTGAGAGTGAGTGTCGAGTGTCGGCGCTGATTTCGTGTGTCGGTTGATTGTATAAAGCGGTTTAAGAGATCGACAACTCAATTACAAGAATGCGGCGCACGCAAACATTACAGCTGGAATGGTCCATTGAGAGTGAGTGTCGAGTGTCGGCGCTGATTTCGTGTGTCGGTTGATTGTATAAAGCGGTTTAAGAGATTCGACAACTCAATTACAAGAATGCGGCGCACGCAAACATTACAGCTGGAATGGTCCATTGAGAGTGAGTGTCGAGTGTCGGCGCTGATTTCGTGTGTCGGTTGATTGTATAAAGCGGTTTAAGAGATTCGACAACTCAATTACAAGAATGCGGCGCACGCAAACATTACAGCTGGAATGGTCCATTGAGAGTGAGTGTCGAGTGTCGGCGCTGATTTCGTGTGTCGGTTGATTGTATAAAGCGGTTTAAGAGATTGTCATTTTTACCTGTCCTGCAATCCCTTGAGAATTGAGTCAGCAGTTTTATCCACATGTAACCAGGCCTGCTCACTGAAACGAGGCCGATGTCGCGGATGCTTGTCTTTCAAATACCACAGGTAGACCAATAGTTTCTTTATACTCAGCTCATGGAAATCTTGATGAGGAATTTGACCTGAGCAAGAATAGACGTATCTTAATGCGTTGAATGTGCTGTCTTGATTTGCACATAGTTTTGAGATTTAGTTCCTTCTTTTTCTCGACATTAAATGCCTCGTTCGAGAAGCTACAGTATATTAAAAACGCGACAAATCTCGGGACTTTGCCTGTCTCGTGTTTGATATATCACATCCCAGTCACATAACTAGGGCGTGAATTCCTGATGCATCAACACCTTTACAAAGTATAGAACTTACTTACATTCCTCATGATGTTTTACTCCAAGTTTCTTTAACCTAAAAATAACCAAGAAACTTGCATCGGTTTACAGCTAACCAGGCGTTACAGCTTGAGCAAATTATAGCACACAAATATATATAGGCGGTTATTTGTTTACTCATTTACATAAGCAGGGTGTAGTTGCAGAATTTTAAAAACCTGCGTGGATCATTCAAAACGTAGTGAAAATCGTCAATGCGTTCTTCGGAATAGTAATTATTTGATCTTGAGCAATTTTTTTACATTTTTCAAGACTAGATTTTCTTGTGGGGCAGGAAGCTCATTAGCCCACATGTTTCTTGCAAAGTGAGCTTCTCGCCATGCGCTTATAATTTGAGTTACGAACGTCAAACCTTCTTAGTACGCTTCATTCACCAGACGCTATTGAAATTCAGAACATTTCTTTTTGTACCTCCGTTACGCTTGCTGATTTTCATTAATGTTTATGCAAATGAGAAAAATCACACTGACGTCACAATATAATCGCCTATACTGAACTTACATTTCCGTGATATCTTGCGTCGCTAGGTATAATGCGTCATACTTGAATGCAAAATGTTTCATCTACAATAACAAAAAAAACGAATGTCCCGTGTTAATACGTCAAGATTGAAAGACATACCATCCGTAATATACGCTGCAAGCGTTTTTGTAGCGGTTTTGTAGAGCAAAAGCGGGAGAAACGAGGAAAGAAAGCGAGGAAAAGACGAAGCAATAGCGCTTTTCTAAAATGGCCGCCGAAAACTCAAATCGATTTTTGTTTAAAATGAACACAAGCACTAGAACACACATCATCACTTTAGTAAAACTACAACATTTCGCTGCATTATATCCAATATCTTCCGAGAAAACGAACGTTGAAAATTTACAGACGTTTGTAAAACTGGGAGTATGCGTCATACCCCCCAGTCATACAAATATCTGTAGAATTTTCAATTAGCCCACATGGCATTTGGCATAACGAACATTTAAGGTATTAGTAATGTGAGGATACTCTTTCTAGTGCTAGTATTTTATTTTTAGTCAGTTTAATTTTAAGACACGTGAATTTGCGGCGGCCATTTTGGAAAAAGGTCTATTTATGCTTCGCAAGAGATGAAGAAGTAGGAGGGGGAAGATGGGAAATAATTAGGAATAAAGGAAAACGCCATTTTCTTCTCGCCCATTCTCGTGCAAGGGATCGAAAGGAGTTGTTTTGGTGGCTTACCTCATCACAGCTGATGACACTGTCATTGTTCTGGTCCCATGTATCAAATCTCTCGGCTAAGATGTCATCTGGACCCTGCGCAGGCTTACTCTCGTCTAAAAAGAAGAAACCACAATCTTCAGGCTATTTATGTTCACAGCGGAGCTCATCGCGGACTTGGCGCCGTTGCAGAGCCCCTGCTTTTTTTGCTAAGATTATGATGAAAAATACCTTAAAGTCCTTCCCGGGGGCAGATATTAAACCAAAGCAAGGCTCCTACATCCATGGTATGCGAGTACAAGGCGTCATCACGCAATCCTGACGGAAGCCGCGGATAAAAGAAACCAAGGTGTTTTTAATAGTTGTATGTCTTACCCACAGCCGCGAGTTCACTGTCCAGTTGCCCTTCGTATGCCTGTTTGTTAAACCCCGCTACGCTCTGTGAGAGACCGCTGACCTTAGCCAGGCTGATAATGTGGTCGCATTCTTTGTGGCTGAGAAAATTAGGGATTTCTAGAAAAGAAACAAGACCGTTCACAGCATAATAGCGTAGCGCGCACAGCCAATCAGGTTTTTCTTTTGTAGCGCGCACCACAATATCACTTAAACTGTTTGCGATATTACTTAGGGCCTGACTAAACTAATGCATATGAAGCGCGCAACATTGTATAGCTGGAAACATGTTTCCTTCCTGTTTCCTGGTTTAAAAAAGCGGGAACAGAAACATTGTTATGCGCGACAAATTTTGTAGCTGCCGGGACACAAATACATTTTTCCTCGAAAAACAAGAAACATGTTATGTGTCCGAGACACACGTGTTCGTGTGACACAATGTTGCGCGCTACATAGGTCCTTGTTTAGCAGCGAACAGTTTTCGCCCACACCCATGGAAATTGTTGACTGTATTTTGATTCCAGGTAAGTTCCAGGCGCGACAAACAGAAATACTCACAATGAGTTCAAAATGTTAGAAGTTTCGTACCCAAAATCACGGGCTTTGTAGCTCTTGTTATAAGCTTGTAAGACACGCCATTTGGGAGCTCAACATGTTGAATGTGGCCTGTCTGGAATGAAAATAAAAAAACGTTATGGATTACTTATGATAATATGAAAATGGAGACCTTGGTAGGCCGGACAAGAAGGTCCTGCTTTCTGCGGAGAAAAACAATACCCGCAGATTTAAAACTCTGTACATATGCTTTGCTTTTGTCTGAACCTCGAGAGTATCCCAGTCTAACGAATCAAGAGCCTATTGGGGAGGAGTTTCATTGCTTAGGCCGTTGATAATTCTTGCCGCTCTATTTTGTAATTTTTGTTAGAAAATAACACCTATGTTGTATTGTGAATGTGCGCATTCTGATTGGTTAAAAAGCGTGTTTGTAAGAGACCTGAGAAACACGATTGTCACGCAACGCTGTCGCGCGTGTGCATGTTATTTTCTTAAAGCAATAAAAATACTTTCTGCGTGCTCTCTGGTTTATTACAAACACTCGGGAAATGTTGGTCGAACTGATAAAACTTGAAAGACACGAGCCGAAAGTTTTGATCAGTTCTCCCAACATCCCCCTCGTGTTTGTAAGAAAGCATAGAGCACGCGGAAAGTACTTTAATTGCTTAATAAACGCCTAGATAAACCCTCTCCAAGGGTGTCCCATACCTCACTGCAATAACTAAAGTGGGGCTGCACAATGGCATTATATATAGAAATCAGAGTTTGGCGATCTGCAAAAACCCTAAGGAGGTAGCAAATAAGGAACACGAAGTTGACTGCCACCGGCTACCATTAGCGTAAGACACCATTAAGGTATAGCAGACAACTCTGGGATATCTGGCACCCCTAAAAGAAAGTACTTGAAGGGAATTTTTAAACACTAAGGGGTAGGACAATCATTCCCGAATAATTTTAGGGGGAGTCCCCCCGGGGGGCCCGCGATCCTTAAAAATCAAAAGTCAATGTCATACCAGTGCCCTTCTCACAAGACTGAATAGCGAACCTGTTGCTACTTGGTATTTTTCTTTGTTTGTAGCTCTCAAATCGTAACAACCAGCCGTCCTGAGTTTACCCACGTGCTTATTACGATAAAACCTTTTATTTTACTTAAAATTCTGGAAATTTATTTATTACCATGGAAATTGTCTCAGAAAATTACAAACTTTCAGCATTCACGTGAAAAGTAAGTTCTACTAGGACAATCAGGCAAGATTATAACAGGGTCTTGTCTTGTATTTTTAAAATATGAATACGAGAGCGTATTCCTAATACTTTTGGAAACGCAGGAATGATAAATCTAGGAATGCATATTATATATGAAATATAAAATTAAATAAAAAATGTAGGCATTTATATAGCGCTTAGTTTCTTAGGCTGTAAGCATTTTACAAATTGCGAGATGTCTGATCTCTTTCAACTGCAGTTTATAATCATGAGTGGGGTTATATATGATATTGTAGTGAGTTCAGTTACTGAGAATAGTATTAAATATAGAAATATATATTGATATAGAATGATTATATATTAATAATACTGAAATATAATGGCATATACCACTAATATATCATTGGTATAATTTGCAAGTGACCAGTGTTACCTCCACTCCATCAAGCTTGGTCAGAAGAAACCCTTCCTGATCTTGATCCTGATGACAAGAATCTGTCGGCTCTCTACATATGTTTGCGACTTCGTCTTCGGGTAGGCAAGGCTGGACAAAGGTTCTTCTTTCTCTTACTTTGCTGCTCGATTCATTGATGCTGGTTAAATAGCATAGAATATATGTAAGAAGTAGATACTCCGGGGTTTTCCTCATTGCAAAGACAGCAGTACGTGAGACTGGTCTATTGTATTGATAATAGTTTTAGTAATTATTTATAACTAATGGAACACACACCCGTGATCACTCAACAAAATACAGTCATTTGCTTTTATGCCTTCGCCCCCATTATTGAACGAATGCTGCGGCTAGCCTGAGCTCTGTTCGCTGGGAACTAATACACCACGACTTATTTGGGATTAAATGGCTATAGGCCACCTGAGCCTATAGCCCCTTTATTAAATCATGAAAATCTGATATTACATTAGATAAATTACTACTTCATTCTGAGTTCCCAGTGAAGGTGAGGGCAACAAAACGCCACAAGCATCGTGTGAAGCACGATGCCGCCCCACCCCAGGCTAGCGCAGCACACTGCATAGGAAAATCCGCATCTGAAATCAAGACGTTAGATTGACTGTAATGGTAATGCAAATGTTATGCAGATGTGAACAATACAACACTGTCGGTAGTCGGAACACAGCAACGCGTGTCACTTGGTCACGCCAGCTCTGAATTTGACCAGTTGATAGCAGTACCCCTTGGTCACTGCCGTGAGAAAGGATTCGATACTATCCTCAAAGATTGTGTGTCGTAATGGCAAAACTACTCTATGCAGTACCCTCGGTCACTACAGTGAGCAAAAAATTCGATACTATCCTCAAAGATTGTGTATCACAATAGGAAACTACCCTATGCAGTACCCATTGGTCACTGCCGTGAGAAAGGTTTTGATAATCCTCAAAGATTGTGATTGCAATAGCAAAACTACCTGATGCAGTGCCCCTTGGACACTGCCGCGAGAAAAGGTTTGATGCTATCCTCAAAGATTGGGTAACGTATGGGAAAACTACCATATACAGCACCCCGCGGACACTGCCGTGAGAAAGGATTCGATACTATCCTCAGAGATTATGTATCACAATAGCAAAACTGCCATATACAGTACCCCTTGGTCACTGCCGTGAGAAAGGATTTCATACTACCCACATAGATTGTGTATCGCAATGGCAAAACTTCCATCAGGGTCCGTACAGTCTGGAAAGTTTTGGAAATTGATAATGCCTTTTTCCAGTACCTGGAAAGTTTTGGAAAAAAGTAGCCTTTTCAAATGGGCCATGGAAAAGTTATTAATTTTCGTCTCAATTTTCTGAAATTATTAGAAATACACCCGCTGAAGTGTCTATCACTTCTTTTTACAAATATATTGGTGGTACTCAAGTGAACATGTCGCCTGTCTCGTGTTTGATATTTTACATAAAAGTGTCAAGTCAACTAACTGGTGAGTTATAATTAAAAATACACCCGCTGAAGTGTCTATCACTTCTTTTTACAAATACATTTGGTGGTACTCAAGTGAAAATATCGCATAAAATTCCATCCATTTTAAGGAAATCAACAGACCACAGAAATAAGATATTTGAAGTTTTCCAGTTTTCCAGTTCCTCAAAATGGCAATGGATGTTCCAAAAACGTTTTCAGAAACGTTTATTGAACTTATTTTCAAGCTGTCACTGAAAAAGGTAATGGAATATTTTTTCTGCTTTTCTAAAAAAAGAAAAAGAAAAAAGAAAAACCTTTTTCATAAACAGGTGACAAGTCAACTAACTGGTGAGTTCTAATTAAAAATACACCCAATGAAGTGTCCATCTTCTTTTTACAAATAAAGCTGCGTCCTGTATTCTTTAGTACTCAAGTTGAAAACTTGTGTAGCGTAAAATTCCACTCTATTTTAGAGAAAGCAGGCCACAGAAATATGCCATTTGAAGTAAAAGTTTCTCCTCCTCTTAATTGCTACATACATCAAAATTGTCGGAATACATTATAGAAACGTCAATTATTTCACTTCAATTTATTTTCGATGTTTAAATATTTGAATAGCAAGTTAAATAGACGGCTTTTAGGGGTAGGAAACAAAATAAGTATACAAGGCGAAAAGCCTAAAATTGCGTGATTATTTAGGGAACTTGTCGATCTTCCAAGAAAAAAAAAATCATCATTTGAAGACTCTTGCAAAAGGACAGTTACCTTTGTTATCCTAATCCAGTGAACAACTAAATTCATTTAAAAATACCATCAAGGTAGGTAGATTTTTTTGTATCTATCCGTATCTGGAAATTTGCCATTTCTTTCCACCTCTTCTCCCAGAGTCCCTCTATAGTTGTCTAACACAAAGGCGTTTTCCATGTTGACTGAAAATGCTTTATAATAATAATTGGACTAATGTTTTTTATCAATACAAATTTGGGAGATGCTATCGTTTCACAAGCAAACCGCTGCAAATGTGAAATGTCCACATGAACTTAAGAAAATATACTAAGCAAAGCTATGAGCAAGTACAGGACAACATATAAATGGAAGATTAAGCAAAAAGAATAACGAAAATGAGCTGATAATTACCAAAATCATAGCTTGAATTTTTATCAGAAACAGTATACTAAAGCAAAAAAACTATTTATTAGAACAACAACAAATAACAACAATAGAGTCGTGAAATTTGGCAGTTGATAATTCACTCAAGTTAGTTAAAAGTTTTTAATTCATTTGAACCGACTATTGAGAATTAACAAAAGATTTTCCTGCAAACAAGTTTACCCTGTATGCAAACACATTTAGCAGTTCCGAGTGGAAATGTCAAAAGAAGTAAGCTGCAACAACAATACTTATAATTAGTAGAAAAGTCCAGAAGCAAATCTTGAAAAGAGGCCCAGAAAGTGGTGGTTTTCGTAGCAACCATCGCGCAGACCCGGAAAAGTAGCATAGGATGATATAGGTATATACATAGTATAAGATTATTTAGGCCGGGTGGTACTCATGGGCACATGAGATCAGGCATTTTGGTTACCAGCTGCTTACATAATATGCATTCCGAAAAAATGACAAGCATGCAAAAAATACAATCTTATCATGAAACACATCAAGCGTTGCATACAAATGAATGCGTTTAAAATGATTAGATATAAACTTGTGCCGTAACTTTCAAACATACTGTAAAAATGGAGGTCAAAGAGATAGCTATGATGGCGGCCATTTTGAATCTTTTGTTATTCATGAGGTCTTTTGTTGTCTAAAAGTTCTAAAATTATTTCCGCGGCCATCTTGCCATGATTACCCATGATGCTCTGCGAGCTCGTGTATTCTTGGATTGCAATCATTCCTTTGGGAATAAAATCACAAAAGCACGACGGCCATGTGGGTGCACTGAACAAAGGGAGCAAATGAACGTTTGTTCTGTACAACCAACATGGCCACCAGTGACGTCACATGCAATCCAAGAAATGAAACATTTCTATTTGCACTTTGTAGGACGTTTTTTTTTCTTGTTCATATTACAGTGATGTCAGCGGTAAACCACACAAGCCCATCACCGACAACCACTCCGTTCTTCCCAGACGACACACCGCTGTACTACTGGCTACTCAGCGGGCTCACCGGCATCATCAGTTTCGTCTGTAACACCCTAGTGATTTTTATACTTCTACGGAAACGGAAACACCTACATAAGCGAGGCAACTGGCTGGTTCTATCGCTCGCAATCTCCGATTTACTAGTTGCTATTATCATGATACCATCAATATTTATCTGCTTTTTCTGCCCTGCGCTCCGTTGCCATAGCACCTGGACCATTAATAAAATCGTTTACGATCTTCTACTGCACATATCGTTGGGAAACCTGTGCATTATGACTATTGACCGATACATAAATGTCATTAGACCTCTACATTATGAGAACATAATGACATATAAGGTGATCATACGCTTGTTACTGATGTCTTGGATCTCACCTTCTGTTCTACAAATAGTACCCGTAGTTGTGGAGTTCGCATTAACTGGTGAACAAAAACTGAATGCGTATAAAATCTTTGCAGGTTTTCATACCTCGCTGTTTGAAATCTTCCCGTCCCTGCTTCTCTTGTTCGCGTACGGTCACATCTTCCAAATCGCCTACCGACATTCTCGGGACATCAGCCAACTTTCAAGACAGCTCACTCGGGACCAGCACTCGCTCAGGTTGAAAACCATCAACGGAGTGGGCTCTACGGTCAAGATTTTCTGCGTAGTGATACCAGTCTTTGTGTTTTGCTGGGTGTTGGCCTCGTACAGGGAAATCTGCACGGTGTTTTTTCCTGACACATGCTCTGTTTCCCAACCCGTGGTCTACACAACAAGGTTGCTCCTCAAGGGCCACTCCATGATTGATCCAATAGTCTACGCCCTGCAGAAGAGAGATTTTAGACGAGAGATTTACATTTTGTTTTGTGGTAAAACTTTGACAGGACTTGCAGGAACTCCTACATGTACTCCCACGGGAACTCCGAAATTAAAGAGGCCACAACATGCATGCTAGTCCCCGATAGCAGTTTTAGCCAATAGGCCGACTTATTCTGGCATCTCTATTGTGTCTAGGGGCGGTCATCAACCCTGTTTTTGCACTTTTGTCGTCTTCAAATCGTCATTGCGATTGGTCAGCCCATCAACAGGAGCCTCCGGCATCACCTATTGTGCGTCAGAAGCACAAAGTAGATGAATCTATTTTTAAATATGTAGACTTTTCAGCCCGCGAGAAGTAGTTGTCATGGTTATAAATTATGTCCCCTCTCTGAAAAGAAAAATGGACCCAACATTTTCACTCTCGAAGGACCAATTTCCCGTTTCAATTCAAAATACACAATCTAAAAATAGATACTGCTCCTTTTTATACGGCTAGACCGACTTAGGGGAGAAGATGGAGGACCTTGTTGATGGTCATCTGGATTGGTTTAAATTTCAGATATGTATAAAGCACTGAAAAATGGTTCTGATGATTAAGAAATTCGCGTGAGAGTGCATTTCAAGCTTTGTATTCGTTCATCAAAGAGAAGGCTCGTGGTAATAGCCCGAGAGCCTCTGCTCAGTGGACGACTTTGAACGTTAGAGCATGCGCAACGGTGCCACCGCCTCCCCTAGAGGAGACGAGCCAGAGATCGGCTCAAGCTGGCTCAGGGTACAATACGGCTCTCTATCATATCTCGCGCATAGATCAGTGGCTGTCACCAGAGCCTCCCCCGCGAGGTGACGAGCCGGGGAACTCTGGGAACGAAAATGGGGACGTCTACTATACTGCTAATCAATTCGTCTTTCGACTTTCTTGATAGGGATTCACAAAACCAGCCAACTGCTCACGATTATGTCAATCAATGCATTTCTCAGCCAATCATAAGCAGGTTGTCGAGTTACCTGCCTGCACCAGACTAAAAGGGACAAGTGAAAAGAACATTCAACTGTCAAACAGCAATCATGAAATAAAATAAATTGTCATCAAACTTTCATTACCAAAAAGAAACTTTCATCCCATGACGTGCTCGTCACTGCGGCTAGTTAAAGTTGAAGGCGTGATTTTCTTCACGATTCTGGAATCAGCAGCCCAAGTAAATTTTTAATTATGCAGTTGGTACCAAAACTAAAACAATTCATGAATTTCGTAAATCGTATTCAACCGTGCCGGTGGCCGGGTACGAACCATGGCCGTGAAACGCGCAGTAATTTTTACATTTTCTGCCGTTTTTCTTCGCTACTTTGCGCTCGGTTCTACGAATTTTGATCCAAAACTAAGGGTAAAAAGCTGCTTCAAACAAGATGGCGGTTGCGACCGAGAGAAGCACAAAAACACACTCGACGGGCCGTGTATGGTTGGGAGAACAGGAGGACTGGCTCGAATTGATGCAGTCAAGGTACATATTGTTTTCAAAACATTTGTTTAATGGCTTAAATCCTCTCTAAATTAGAGATATCTAGGAATGGTTTATGGTGGAAAGCTCTAGAAAAATGTTTCCCTATGAACGGGTTAAAGCTTGCTCTGAGAAAGCATCAGATTTTTATTTCTCCTTGGGAAAAACGTGTGAAATGTAACATGACTTAAAGACCAAACCCTTCTCCTATGAAGAAAAACAAACTGGTGTTTACATCAAGCTTCGAAAATCCCTCCGAAAAGATATTTTGTTTGCTATTTTTGCGGCCCTTTACTCATGACATATTATTTTAAACCTGGTTTTCATCAGAGTGTCAGACCGTCAGACACTGGAACACATCCAGACGTGTCCCATCCTCAAACCCCCACACGGCCTGGAAGGGCTGATTGAACTTGACCCTGATACAATTGGCTGGCTCCAAGCCACCCAACTATGACTCAAAGAGATTAAACGAACGACGACGATCAGAGTGTCTATTAATTTAGCCGTGGTCTTCATGTTTAGGGTAATCGCCACCAGGGGCCGGTTCCTAGAATGTCAGATAAGATCGGTAGACAAATCCTATACAACAGATAACTTTTAATCGTGGATAACTTTATCCAACCTTTCAGGAACCGGCCCCAGGGCCAGGGGACTGGTTTGTTAGTTTCGCCTCTGGTCTTGGTGAATATCAAAACCACACCGGAAAAGCACAACGGTTTTGTCCTTCAATAACTTGATTTCAGATGCAAAATTTGTACATAGAGGAGAGGTTGAGCTCCAATAAGGAATCATCTCGTCATAAAATCGTATAAAAGAGTGTATTCAGAAATCCATTTTGCACGCAAATTGTCCCCGAATCCCTAAACATTTCTCGAGAGGTATGGCGCGCGCAAGTCACAATGCGTCCGTTAAAATTCAGCTCTATATTCAATTTGCCGACAGACAGATCCTTAATCAAGTTTGAAATATCCAGGTATGTAAGATCACCACTAACGCCTCTCATCATTGTGGGTGAATAAAATGGTCAGTTGCGTTTAGTTTGGAAATTGGATTCAATCGGAAAACAAAGAGCAAATGAAATGCCGAAGAAAGTGATAATTTTCCTTATTGAATACCATAGGTCGGGCATATAGAAGAAATTGATGTGGGAGACAAGATAGTGCAACTGAAAACACGTTCTCTTAAACCGCCCATATTTGGTATGTACCCCCACTTCTTTGCATCGCGCCGACAGGCTGTGGTGAAAGCCACTGACGCATGCGTGTCAGTAAATGACGATTCTTATGCCTTAGAATTAGTTGTAGAGCGTAGAGGTCGAAGGCAAAATAGCAGAGCTCCCCGGCTCGTCACCTCGCAGGGTGACAGCCATTGACGCATGCGCGATACTTAATACAGAGCCATTGAGAGAAACACCTTTCTGCGCATGCCCCAACGTTCAGAATCAGCCAATCAGCGAAGGCGCTCAAATGGATGTCCCAAGAACCTTCCTCGCGAGCAGACTCAATGTGTGTAACAAAACTACCGAATGCAAAGCGCGCAATCATTACAGCTGGAATCGTCCATCGATTTGCAGAATTTCGTGCGTTCATCAAAGGTATCGCACATGCACATTCAAAGCTAAATATCGTCATAACTTGCTCGCTTGTTTAGAAATCCCGAACTTCCTGTCCGATGAGGAATGCGACTACATAATCGACATGGCCAAGAACAAGTCCATGCTTAACAGCATAGCACGAGGGGGGTTGACGGACGTGAATGAGTTCAAGAGAAGGACAATTCGATGTAAGTTTAGATACGGTTATACACACAGTATAACAAATTTCAGATGACTGTAGTGAGAACGAGATGAAACATAAGGTACTGCTGAATGGCTTCCTAGTCAGCCAATCACAAGCCAAGTAAAACCACTATCACGCGTTTGGCACGTGACTGGTTTCTTTGTAAGCCAAGCCAAGTACAATTACTATCACGCGGTGAGCACGTGACTGGTTTCTTTTTAAGCCAAGCCATGTACAATTACTATCACGCGGTGAGCACGCGACTGGTTTCTTTGTAAGCCAAGCCAAGTACAATTACGATCACGCGGTGAGCACGTGACTGGTTTCTTTGTAAGCCAAGCCAAGTAAAAACGCATTGTATATTGTTCTTTAAATTGTGTTTTTTTGCTTGTCAGACGGAAGGGCTGAAAACATGCTGTCAGATTTCCTCACCTGGGACACCAACAGGGATGGATTTATTACAACGAAAGAGGTACCAGAAAAATTACAGTATTCGGTTTTAAAATTGCCGTTTTCTTCATTCTTTCGATGTTCTTTGTTTCGTTGCGCAAGAGAATGGACTAGAAGTGCTGATGTAATATATCAAACATGAGACAGCGTGTGTTATCAGGATTTCCAAACACCAAGAAGAGGGTAAAAAAAAACGAGGCAAAGCCGAGGTTTTAAACCGACCTTGAGGAAATCCTGATGAAAAACACGGCCGAGTGTTTGATATAGCTTCTCAAACGAATCATCTAAAGTCGAGAAAAAGAAGGAATAAAATCTCAAAATTCTATGGAAATAAAGATTTCGTATCCAAACCTCATTTACACTTATGATTTTCTTTGTGTAAGCTTTATGTAATATTAATGAGTTTGAGAACGTCCTTTGCAAATTCAAGCGCGGAGAGTTTGGCACCGAAGCCAGGCAAAATTGCCAAAGCGCATACACAGTCATTCAGTAGAATCCATCTGATGTCTCTCTTACCATTTTCAGGCCCTTGAGTTGGCAAAAAGGCATGTTTTACTTCTCTTAAAAGAAGAAGAGTTGCTTGATTTGTAAGTAACAGCCTCAACTATTTACTAGGACTTAACACTTAAAAAAAGCTCCATAAAAATTTATCCCGAAACTATACGGAAACGTCTGTAAAAATTACAATATCTTTTTCTGGGTTGCGCCGTCTCGCTTTCGGATAACTAGCAGATTTTCTAAACAACAGAACTCTCTGTACTCTGGGTATCAGAAGGCTCATTTACACAACACGGATTTTTTGACACAGCTCAGATAAAAAGTGGTACGGGTACCAAATTTAATGGCGCGGCTCGGGTATATTCTCGCTGTGTAAATGGCTTTGCCGTACAAAATTTTGTCAGAGCCGGACCAAATTCCATTCGTGCCGGGACTACGTAGCAAGGTAGTCCGAGTCGTGCCGAATGATGTTGGGAGCGACACGAGAACATTGTAAATTCGAGTGATTTTAAAAATGTTTCGAGTGCCTCTGCAAACATCACCAGTGCTCTATTCACCGATAAAGTCATAGGAAGTTGTGCTCTAATGCTTTTATGATATAGCTGGAGAGAACCATTACTTTATCGGTGAAATAGAGCATATATTTGGGCGAGCGTTATATCGCAGCTATATTATAATTTCAACTACAAGTATAATTTGCCCATGTTCTTGTCTATTTCCAGTTTTCACAAAGTAGACGTAACAGAGTTGGATGATGGTAAGAGTTCAAACATATTTCTTGGTTAAGAGTAATAGCAAACCGGGAGCCCATCAACAGGCGCCTCCATCACCTATTTGTGGGGATGTGGGTAAAACGTGGACGGGGACGTGGGAACGGGAACGCAGGGAAGGGGACGGGGAAGACGGGACATCCCCGTTCCCGTATATGCACGTCCCCTCTCCCTCCCCCTCCCCCCGTCCCCGTCTCCGTTCCGCGTCCCCGTCCTCGTTTTACCCACATCCTATTAGATGGCGTTCGAAGCACAGGAGCAGATAAATCTTGTTTTCTAGATTGGAGATTTTGAATCCCGCGAGAAGTCTAAAAATAGACTCTTCTACTCCTGTGCATATGACTAGACCTAGTGGGGTAGGTCGAGGCTCCTATTGGTGGACTCCTGATCACCACGACAGTCCAGCTATGAAGATACACTATGAAAAAACACCACCTTTGTTCCACAGTATCTGTTATGTTGACTAATTGTTGGCATACCATACAATAATAACACTTTTGAATCCAATAGCTCAATTCTTACGCGCGCGTTGATTGGCTAAAAACGAGTGAGATTTAACGTGGAATTCACTCGTTGAAATCTGAATTCGACAAAAAATCAGGTTACCCGCGCGCAAAGAAAGTTCAAGGCTCGATTTGTTTTACTAAAAATAATATGAAATCTTTGCTATGGGATTCGCGTGAAATTTACCGTGGAATTCACTCGTCATGTGACGAACTTATCTATAAAATGCCGCGTTCTGATTGGTCAAGTCCCCTAAAGCCTACGCAGGTTTAGGATTTTCTTCTTGGTAACATTTGCTGTTGTCACTATAGGTGTAATAACGCTACAAGAGTTCGAGACGCTTAACACTCAAGGCATAGATGATATCCTGTACACTGAGTTGCAGGACAACCCGCGGCACCGTCATCGCTACAGCGAACAGACGTGGCTAAACATGCGCACGATGAAAGGAAATCCTCTCCTTGAAAAACTACTCCAAAGGTATCCTGGTACTAGCCTCCTCACAGGGTCTGGGCTTCCTGTGTTTCTGGTTCAAAGGACGTGAAGGAGTGGAGACGAAGTGCTCCTTGCACATAACACAGGGAGCCCGAGACAGTGCTTTCAGCTTTCTTTGAAAAACTACTGAAAAGGTATCCTGGTACTAGCCTCCTTAGAGGGTCTGGGCTTCCTGTGTTTCTGGTTCAAAGGACGTGAAGGAGTGGAGACGAAGTGCTCCTTGCACATAACACAGGAAGCCCGAGACAGTGCTTTCAGCTTTCTTTGAAAAACTACTGAAAAGTTATCCTGGTGCTAGCCTCCTCCGCAGGCAAATCTATGAGCAAAAAAGGAATTAAGAGGGTTTGGGCTTCCTGTGATTCGGGTTCAATGGACGTGAAAGAGTGGGGACGAAGTGCTCCAACCTTGTCCCCAGGGTCTTCTCGGTCGTTTTACAAAATGGCGGTTGACTCGGGAGAAGACCCTGGGGGAGGCTGAGTCACATGACCAATGTTTGAGGACATGAGAACGAGGTTTGTCCTTTGTTTCGAAGCGGTCATGTGACTCAAATACAAGATAGCAATCGCGATCACGAACCGCGATAAAAACACCGCGATAAAAAAAACACCTGTCAATTACAAGAAGGCTAGCAAGGTCATTATTGGATATTCCGCGCGCTGATTGGTCGAGATGTTTGTCAAATCAAAAATACCCTGAACAAAACCGTCCTTTTTGAAACACTCACGGCCTAAACCAAATTTGGAAGTATTTACCCTATTTGGAAGTGGAGGTAGATCCCCTTCTAATAGGAATTTCGGCGACATTTGCCAGAAAAAGCAATGAATTTTGAGTATTGTTCTCCCCCTTTGTATTGCCTCGTTCTATAATACACTCTATTGCACTCCATTGTTTTAGACAATGCCTTGCAAAAATTTGTCAGTGTATTGGACAACCCTCCGATTTTTTCATTTTGGAAGCCCGTATCATAGCGCCTTTCTATATTTTTCTTTATAGACTCATAAAACTCACCGGACTCTCCAAAGAGATCATCTATGGAAGCGAACGAATACAGGTTAGTCCCTGGTTACTCTGCAAAGAAACGGAGAAATGAATGAGGAAATATTTTTAAAGAACGACATAGAGAGTATGATGCTCTGCCACCTTGTCCAGAATTGTCCACCGCGCGCACTGGGTGCTCATCCCGAGGCAGTGACCTTTCTCAGGGGGTGCACATGGTGAACTGGGTTCCAGAGCGGAAATGGCATTCAATGATCTGTTTTCTTTATAATTTTATTCTGCTGCAGATTTTTTTAGGAGACTAAAAAATTGCTAGGCGCCGTTTTAATTACCCGCCTTGTTTGGGTCTCTAGTCACGCTTTTGTGCGCTGAGCGTGACTGGACAAATAAGGCTCGTAGGTAAATAAAAGCGCGCGTAGGAAGGACGACATTTCTCTTGTATTTACGGACAAAATATGGACTGCAAGCAGAGGCCTCTTTTCCTTTGTTTTCGCTGAGCCACCTGCCAAGAGAACAAAAGATCAGGTAGCAGTCTATATATAATATAATATTAGGGATTGATTTCTCTGGCAGGTGGTACGATACACCAAACATGGTCATTACCACGCCCACTTTGACACGGAGACCCACACGCGGACAGATGTAGAATGCTGCCATCTGTTAGATGACGCAGAGAAACTTTTCTCGTTCAGTGAACCTTGCAGAATTTGCCGGTAAGTGGCACTAAGACAAAATACATTGCTAAAACACACCCTATATTTAACGCTGATAAAGTATGAACAACGCCAGGAAATTAATGAACCGCACATTCCAGCATGCACGCCTTTTTTGGAAGACCGAGAAAAGCGCGCAGTGCATTAAGGTAAAGACGCGCCAAAAAAACAGACGTCACTGGCGTTCTGGATGGGTTCCCTGTGCTTCCTCGCGAGCACAGGAATCCCACTCCGAACACCAGAAAGTAAGGCTCAGCAAAAACAGCCCTTTTCATTAGGCAAGCGCAAGCGTAGTTTTAGCTAGCACTTTGACTGTTCAGATATTAACTAACTGTAAGAATACGCAACAATTTGAATATCTGGGTTAACTCCGGTGTAATAACCATTCCCAGAGGACACCTTTGTGTTCAGTTCTTATTTCATCATGATTCGTTCTACCAAACAAAGGAAGCTTTGTGACGCACTTCGTTAGCAATGACAGGTTATTACACCGGAGATAAGCCGAATATCTTAGCGAAACGATCATTTGTGTCCTGCATGTTTCCCCTATGAGTGGCTAAAATAGGAAACATTGCATGCGTGTCTCGGGAACAGAAAATGTGTCTTGTCTTTTCTTGTCTTTTTCGTGTCTCGGCTACAAACTTTCTTGCGCGCAACAAACTTCCGGCTACGGAAACATGAAAGAAAAATGTGTCAGGCTACAATGTGTGCGCGCGCTACATGTGTCCTAGTTTAACCAGGACGTGATTGTAGGTTTTGTATCTATCTGTAGGTACGTGACAGTACTCTATTATCTGAACGACGTGGAAACCGGCGGAGAGACCGCCTTCCCTGTCGCCGATAACGTCACGCTAGACAGACAAGTGAGTGATTTGTTTAGTAGAAGAGTCAGAGGGGGACTCCCATAAAAGCATACGGGTGTGCTCGTTGGGAAAATGTATTTTAACCCGGGGAAATACGAGACACAAAATCCCTCAACTTGTCGCGCAACATTATTGCGTCCCAATTGTAATATTTGTTGCTCATTCTTCATCAAATTCACAACTTGTCGCGCAAGATTTTGTTTTGATGACCACACATGCGAGCCCAAAGCGGATTTTGATTTATGAAAAAAATAAATTTTACCCAAGAGATGTTTCAAATCATGTTTCAGTTTTACTTGATTTCATTACCATCAGGTTGAAAGAATTTATTCTGTTGTCGCTGAAAATCTAAGGGACACCCTAAGGGATAGCACTCGTGAATTGCGTCCTTGTATACTCATAGTCACTCTCGATGTTGCTTTCAGTACATGGAAAACTCTCGCAGCGAATTCGACCACTACAACCTGAATGACAACTGCAAGTACAGTAACGTACTGGTGAAACCCCAAAAAGGCACAGCTACCCTGTGGTACAACCACAAATTGGACGAGACGACTGGCTGGTTGGGCGAGATGGATAACTACAGTCTACACGGGGGGTGCGAATTGCACAGGGGGGTCAAGTGGATAGCTAACAACTGGATCACTGCGCCCTACGCTGGAGACGCACACAAGAAAAGTTTGTGGTTAGACAACCGCGTGTTTCCTGATGATAGCTAAGGTTTAGAGAAAGGGAGGGAACCTTAATTTAGGACAGCGCTACAATGCCAATGCCGTCCTATGCAGGTACAGTTCGCCCTAGCTTCCTCCGACGGCAACTCGGTGAGCAAAAGGCATGGAGAGGGTTTGGGCTTCCTGTGTTTTGGGTACAATGGACGTGAAGGAGTGGAGACAAATGAGTTTGAGGGAGAGGGGAGAAATCTTTCCTTCTTCTACCTTTCATCTTCTCCCCTCCCTCCTAAGAAAATTGCTCCCTTCCGATAACACAGGAAGCCCGAGACAGTGCTTTCGCGTTTTTCTCGTTTTCTTTTGTTCTCTTGATGCCTGTGGGCGAGGCCATTACTCCGCCCAGTGGTAAAGGAGTCCGTGCCAGCCACTCCTTTTGTTACTGTTTTCATTCGAACACAAAGTTTCAGATTTACCAAATTCAATCGAGAACATTGCTCTATTTTCTCTAAATCAGCTGATATAAATGGATGCTTTCTCTGACTTGGTATGTTGCTATGCTGTTAAAATGGCGGCTGACACAGGCTCTATGTCAAAGCCTAGGTATGTTTTCAGTTCTCATAATAATATGTGCAAATAGCAAGACGTACTCCGATCTAGTCATTGAGGTTTATCATTTAGGCCAGTAACCGAGGTCGATGAAAAATATTGCTAGAAAAATTTTGAACTGTTGGGTAATTTGAATAATATAAAATATAAATAAAATTTTGTAATTTAAAATAATATTTTGTAAAATAAAAAGTAACGGATAACACTCTTTGCTATATTTATTATCAAAACTCGTGATTTTAATCCCCCGACCAAAAAATATGGGAATTCCCCCCCCCCCCCACCCCCCGGAATCTATCCTTCTTTTCCAGGATGTTCATAACCTGAGAATGGCTTCTTGTTTAAAATGAATTCCACTGGGAAAAACTGCCCATTGTTTGGTGATTTGTTTGTACCGAAGCTAGACCACAATGCATTACGATCCGCGACTTTGATCACTGAGAACCTCAGCTGCATTTTTTCCCAGCCAGCAATTCACAAGGGAGAAGATTAGATTTTATTATATACTGTGACCAGATATCCATGTGATAAAGCAGTGAATAAAAATCGTATCAGTGAAGTGATACGATATCACTTCACGGAAAGAATAAAATGCAATTTGTCTTAATTTTTTGCTATTTTATCTGACTCAGAGTATATAATACACTCGCTCGTTCGCGTTATGACACGAAAACTCGATATCAAGCTCTTGTCATGTAATAGTCTCTATTAATTGCTAGCCGGCAGAAAAATATCAAACATTGTATAATAATATTTGGAAAAGTGGTTTAATTATAGAACGATCAATAATTTCCAAGCAAACAGGTAACAGCAGAAAAATTCGCAATGAGGACGTTTTTCTCCTCGAAACTTTAAAACAATTCTCACAGAACATTGTTTGAATCTTTTTCCTGTGCGCCTGTGATCTTCCCTTTCTACCATGCGTTAACTAGTTTCCAAACGAATCACTTCCCAGGAAATAGGTATTTCTTTGAGAACAAAACAAATCTCAATCAAAATTCCTTTGAAAGCTTGGGGCTAATTTCCTGCAGTTTTACAGATATTTCGACTAACTGGAATACCAGGTGTAGTGTCCTGGAAAAAGTGATCTGGTTTGGATTTGAAAACCAACTAAGCCAACTTGCGTCATAGGAAACAATTAAGTTGTTCTATTGATGCTCTTTTGTTTGTGTGTGCTTGTTTACATGATGCTGTACCATTAAGACATGGGTTTTTGTTTTTGATAGTCACGTTTTTGAAGCGAGCACGTCAAACCAAAAATTCTCACCAGAGTGGAGACAAAATTGTGTTGGGTTTCTTTGCATTTCAGTTGATTCCATCAGCGAATCCGGTATGCTAGCGGTTAGCATTTTTTTGTTTTTCTGGTTGTTGATAGGTAGAATTAGCCAGGAAATGTCAACGCTCAGCCGAAGTCAGTCAGCTCAATCCATAGTTCAGAATTAGCAAATGTTGAGCTGCTATGGCTGTGTAGTCTAGAGAACAACTTGAATGTTCACAAAGCGAAGTTCTAAACCTCATTTGAATAACAAAGCATTCAAAATGGCAGCTATTGAGCTAAACAATAGTTCACCCTAAAACCTCTCTAGCTTTCGCTACGAAAGAATTCTAGCGTGCCTCCATATCTACGATTTAAAAATACATTGAAAACTATCACCTGGCAAAAAATTGGGGCTTTAGCCTAAAATGCGCAATTTCCTCGAAAATTTGCTCTAATCCGCCGGACTATACCAGGTGCAGTGTCCTGGAAAAAGTGATCTGGATTGGATTTGAAAACTAACTAAGCCAACTTGCGTCATAGGAAACAATTAACTTGTTCTATTGATGCTCTTTTGTTTGTGTGTGCTTGTTTACATGATGCTGTACCATTAAGACATGGGTTTTTGTTTTTGATAGTCACGTTTTTGAAGCGAGCACGTCAAACCAAAAATTCTCACCAGAGTGGAGACAAAATTGTGTTGGGTTTCTTTGCATTTCAGTTGATTCCATCAGCGAATCCGGTATGCTAACGGTTAGCATTTTTTTGTTTTTCTGGTTGTTGATAGGTAGAATTAGCCAGGAAATGTCAATTAGGAGTTAGCCATTTGGCATGGATTAATGATTTCCGATTATCTATAAACTGATATTATTTCAACAATTTACAGGAAATCTACAGGAAATGTATTACTTCATTGCTTTACTGTCACGTCTTCTGTTTAGCTCGAGAAAACTATTACAGCTATCAAATATCTTTTCGGGTTTAAGGGGTTTTCTGTTATGCCAGTCAAATCATCTAAGCCAATCAGGTCCTTGCCTTGTTTCGCCAAGTGCAGTCGAATGGCTTTCTGTCGCGACAAAAACCCAGTTGGCTGTACCAGGCGAAACAGGGCAAGGACTTGATTAACAGGACGAACCACTTCACAGACTGGCGGGACAAAAAAAGAAAAAAATCCCAGTTGGAAACAGCGGGTTTGGGTTATAGGGAGTATTATTTTTTTCAATGTCCTTCCTTCTCTATTTATGTAGTCTTGAGCCTTTAAATATTTTACCGATTTATTATTGGCCATTATTGCTATCCGGTTCTCGCGCTGTAAAATGTTTGTAGAACGATGGACAATGAAACAAAAGAAATTATCCGTGCATCACGCAATTGTAGGCAGCCATTCGTGCGTGACAGGTGGTCACGGTGCTCAACGAACGTGACAGGTGGATCGGAGATCTTTCAGGTAAGTTGGCCACCTCCCCCTCAAAAGTATTTCGCTTACAATGTAATATAATTTGATGTAGCCTGAGTAGGCTTTGGGAAAGGAGAGGGAAGAGAAGAGGGAAATAACGCCTAATAATAAATATTAGTATATACTACACGGGAACCTCCATAGATCGCGCGTTTTGATTGGTTCCCTATCTCGGAATATTGCCACAATATTCCGAGATCAAAAGCATTATCCCGAGATTGAGGAGCCCGAGTGCAAGTGGTAGAAAGTTTTTTTACTTTCTAAAGGAACTATCACAATATTTCTGGAAATTCTTCCACGCCTAAAACTTCCAAACACCAGAAAAAAGAACAAAAGTTTCCGAATCGTTTTCCACTGGAAGATCTTCCAAGTAAATAGACAAGAGAGGCCAACGAGAGCTAACACACATACGCATAAATCACCCGATTTGGTAAACGGTCGACATGTTTGCACGAAATTCAATGCGCTAATGGGCTCAAATTTAGCACCGGAAAAGAGGGCAACCCTCTCTCTCCACTCCTACACCATGCAGACAGGCTCTCTTGACCCGTCTCAACCTTAAGGGCTGGGACTCGGAAAAAGCTGACAGAAAAAGATTTACTCTTTGCTTTTATAGCGTTTCTTTGGCAGATGAGATATGTGGGATGAAATTTTACATCGGATTTGACAAATGCGTTGTTTGAATTATGTAGTGAATGTTAATCCCATGGAAGTGCGGTCCATATTGCGCCCAAAGAAGAAAAAAACGTGCTCTTAAAATTTCCAAAAACGTCCGAAGCGCGTTTCGCATACGAATATTGGAAACTTTGTCAATTATTTTGCGGATGCTTAAAAGCCTAAATTCTTAGTTCGTCGTCTTTTCTCTGTAGCAAAGAAGTCAGCGAAAGTACCGTTCGTGTCGCTGTGGTAAATACTAGCTGATAAACACATAAAATCCGTCTGAGCTATGAAGCATAAGCTCATAAAACTAAGCTTATTCTTGATTACAAGTTGACCAAGTGCATTAACAAGTGTGAATTGCCTTTAGGGCCCTTGGTAAAAATCCGCAAAAACATTTTTACAGAAATGCCAGTATAACTAATAACGAGGAATTCAATAAGAATGGGACAGAATAAGAATGAACAAGTACTCGTCTCTCTTGAACAGAATCAGATGCGAAGGCGAGACGTTGCTCTTGAACGTTTACAGATTTTAATAAAGGACTGCAATCTAATATAATAACGGTCTCTTCCGATCTAATCAGCACCGCAGCCCGTCAAACGTGCAATGAGCTGTGACTGCACCGTCTGTGAGGCCACGGCGGCTCAGGGTCGCAGCATGACGCTATGTCATCGGAATGAGCCTGTCGTACACTTCATATAGCTGTTTACTACGTCTCCAAGGGGCTTTCATTTAGGATTACATGCTGTAATGATTCCAGCTGGGACACTTTAGGGTTTTATAGTGCTTTTATGCCTCCTAAAAAGCCGAGGACTTTTGTTTTCTAGAATAATAACGCTTAGGGAGCGAGTGTGCTACATCAAACAGAGCACAAATACATTTTTCATGGCTCGTTAGTTTGAAGATGCCTCTCACAAGGTTATCTCAGCCATAAGTGTGAATTTGCGTTAGTGGTTTTATTTGCTTTTATCCCTGGATCTGTTTTTCAATGCTCTTTTTCTCCCGTGGGCGGGAAACATTATAAATTGATACGGATAACTTTAAGAGTTCAATTGCTGTCAGGAAACAAGCCCGGAACAGGAAAAGGAAAAAAACATACGGTATTACATTTTTTACGTCATGAATTGTTCTTTGAGCTGAAAATTAACAAGTTGAACAGTAGTACAAACTTTGATAAAGCCCCTGGTGTGACACAATAGCATTCCAAAGTGCTTGCAATTACTCTAACATCAAAATGCGACAACACACTGATTATGCAAATGTCAATTGTTTGTCACTCAAAAACAAAAGGGGCTGACAGAAAGGAGGTTTAGGAGGCAGCCTGGATTACTGTTTATGTATCAACGAGTTTTGGGCTCACTCAGATTGCATTGACAGCGAGGGAGCGCGCAACTCCGGATCTGCTGCTCTTGTTTCCGAGCCATTCACGCCACATAAAGCGCGCCTTGCCGGCTCCGTGCTGCCATCTCGTGCGCGGTCATTGATGACTCGGCGACGTAGCGGCTGTTGGACGATTATTTCATCCTTGCAGGCCTCACTGCACACGTTTCTAAAGCAACGATGTTGAAATTTGCAGTCAGGAAGACTTCAACGTCTATTTTCCACGATGCTGTGGCTAGTAAGGACATCAAGAGAGTCTCATTTCTAATTGAAAGCAACAGAAAGACATTCAATGTTGATGAACTAGACGAAGACGGTCTGACGGCGCTACAGAGAGTGTGTTTCACAGGGAACTTAAAACTCGTGCAGTTGCTTGTCTCGTACGGAGCCAAGTTGGATATTCAAGACAAAGAGGGATGGACGGTGCTACACGCAGCCGCTGTGGCAGGAAATCAGTCAATTTTAAGATATTTAGTAGCCGTGGGAGCAGATGTGTCGGTTCGAAATGACTCCGGTGAGCTACCGATAGACTTAGCTACTGATTTGCACTGCATTCTAATTCTTGCTGAAGGGATGACAAGAGCTGGGCTTAGGAAGCTTACTCATAAATTCTTCGCCAAAAGACCAGAGCTGAAAACACTAATCAAAGATAAGTTCATTAACTCTGAATCCCAGGGGACTCCTGGAGGCAAGTCTGCGTACAATAGCATAGGAATCAAAATAATTGAGCAAAGAGAGACACCGGAAAGGGGCATGGCAGTTGACAACAATGCCATCTTCTACCCCAAACGCGCCATTTGTAAAAAATGCCAAGGAAGAAAGCGATTTTCCACGGCTTCAACTTGCTCGAACTCTTCCGGTTCTTCGGTTTCCAGCTCGTCTGACTCCGCTTATGTCTCATCTATGTCCATATCAGACAGTTTTACATCCGATCCTCAACACGCGGATATTTTTGACGCAGAAGAAATGGAATGGCCATCGGTGTTTTCTCGTTCAACACCTTGCCAAACCTCAACGCCATACTCAAGTCCACAGAAACTCCACGACAGAAGCGAGAGATGCGAAAGAAGGTTTTATAAGAAAACGCGTAGCAATAGCTCCCCGGCAGTGTTTTACGGCTCCGATGTGTCTTCTCTATCGAGTTTGATTCAAGACTTGGAGGACGTCAATGGACTAAATGACTCAGGTGTTTCTCTTTTGCATGAAATGGCGGGTAGAGGGGACATTGAGAGCGTGCGACTTTTACTAGATAAAGGGGCTGAGGTTAATAGACAGTCACTAAATGGCAGCAGTCCGCTACATGACGCAGCACAGAGTGGCAATATTGACTGTACTTTGCTACTTTTGCGATACGGCGCGGATTTGTACGCGGAGACAGACAGTGGGTTTCTACCGATAGACATGGCGCGGGAAAGCCAGATGAGGCAAATCCTACGGCGCGCGATGACAATTAGATAGATAACTTTAATTAGAAAGTTTTTGTTACTTTCTCTGTTCCTATACTGTATTTAAAAGCTGGTTGCCGGTCTTTTACTACAGAAGAAAAGTGCTGATAGCAGTACAGAAACTACAGAACTTTTCGGCAACCGCGGAATTGTCAACCTACTGAGTATCTTATGTCGAGAAAACTTGATATCTCACTTGTTTCATTTCTATCAATAACTAGTTCTATTACTGTTGTGTGTGGCCTGACGAGGGCCTGACTCTTAAAACTGCTGATTAGGCACTGATTATATCGCAACTTAAAAGTAATAAATGGCTTTATTAGACAAAGAAAACGATACGAAACGTTTCCCTGAAGGACCGTGAAACTTGATGAGTTTCGGGTTTTCTAGATCTTCAAATCGTGTAGAAACTCATGCTCAGGTCAGAACTTGCCTTGAAGTATCATTAAATGCCCTCGGGCTCTTAGAGAAAACAATCAACTACTAAAGTTACTCAGTATTTGTGTGAAAGGTCGTGTACTTCTTGATGATGACTGAATCAGAAAAACTCAATGCCTTCGCGAGGATGTGCCAAATTTTGCGGTCCTTTCAACTTTCGATAATCGGAACCCTGGCTTTCCGATGTTTACTTATTTTCCTTTATTAACAGAAAGCGGTAAGCCTTTATTAGACTCACAGGCTATTATTGTGTGATTACAAGGGTTTGGAAGTTAAAACTTGTAAACATTGCTTGAATGAAAGGAAATTAAGGAGTCTTAGATCTAACAATGGGTGCTGCTTTTGTGAGAATTTTAAGATGGCTTTGTGAAGCCGTTTGGCGGATGGTTTCAAGGTTTACAGAGGAAAGAGCTCTTTACAAGTACATTAAGTCTTCAAGAGTACCTCAAGCACCAAATAAAAACGAACATCTCACAAAGAGTGTACAAAAGTAAACGAACAGTCACACAAAATGGATGGTAGTAAAACATTCTTCGGTAGTCCAGAAAGTATTGAAAGAAAGCCGGCGTGCCTGTAAAACATATTACTTTTTGAATGATAAACTTTTTCTCTGTTCTATAACAAACAGAATTTTCATTTTCAATCTGTAATTTTTAGATTATAAGAAAATGTTTGGAGGTTAGTCTGCCCAAGCAACCTGTATTTCATACTAGGGAAAATGCAGTTTTGGGAAAATAAGGTATATAGAATATAATCATTGCCAAGTAAGTTTCAATTGTTCTGTCTGTCTGGGATAAGTTCGAGGAAAAGAAGGTTTGACACTGTCGGTACTGCAAACCCGTCAAGTGTGATTTTTGTGCCGACAACTTACGGAATAGACTGCAAAATGAAAAATTAAATTACAAATGCAAAACCCCCGGCAAATACTATGGTCTCAAAGCGCCGTCTGTTTTTTTAATCAATGGTTTTAATTTGCTGTCGTCTGTTTTTTCGCTTAAAAAATCGACAAAGAACCAGCAAAACAACTAAGTTTTGATTAAAACAACTGTAAATGTCCTATAAGTTTAACTAGATTTTCTCTCAAGTTTTACACTTCTATTAATTCTATATTTATTGCAGTCCAAAAAAAGCTTTAAAACACTATGCATTTCACATGACTGGGAGTGTGGTTTATTCATCATTCAAGGGCTCAGACGACTGAAGCCAGTAAACCGTGTAGCTTTGTCTCCCACAAAGCATTAAGAGTTTAAAAATGCTGCACGTAAGTGCTCTATGTTTACTTGTATTGACTTTGCAACACATGCTGTGCATGCAGGACTCGGAGGGCTGATCATATCTTCACCTACTCAGTGCTGAGTACAAAATTTTCCACACTAACTCACTTCAACTCTAGAAGTCAGGGGAGTCTGGACAAAAAGAAACTAAATATCTGTCGAGTTGGCCTTTTGAAGATCCAAAAATAGAAAAGAACATTTCAAGAATTTCGTCTCCTACAGCGAATTTATTAATGGCAATTAGACGTCATAAATGGCTTTTGATAAGTCTCGAAATCCGCTACAAATCCAGTCTTCATGTCTGATATTTTTCTATTCCTTCTATTGGAAGTTTCTAGGAATATCCAAAAGTTTCTAGACGGTTGTTCGACACTTTATATACACAGACTTTTCGAAGTGTCCAAAAATAGGGGCCAATAAAGATAGGCCTGCAAAATCTGATGATGAAACCTGGTGACTGTACTGAAAACCTGTCGAGGTTGTCAACAGGCGCATTTTTTCAGCTGTGACCTTTCTGTCCAATACCCAGGCCAATAAAAACATGCCGTTCAGCCTTGCCGCGCGCGGGCAAACTCTTAATCTTTACTCCCGCGCGCATTATCCCGTCTGTCGTGAGTAACTGGTAATGTTGTTATCACCCCTGGGTTTTATTCAGAATTGGTGTAATCATTTTGCGATTGGTTTCACAGTAATACAGTAATACATAACCGAGGCTAAGCGGCTAAGCTTCTCGGCCAAGAGCTTTACATGAGGCGCGCATCGGCACAATAGGCCACTTGCACTAACTGGGTCACGTGACCCCAACTACCTCTTAACGAGATGTTTTGTCAAAATCAATTCCAGAAATACAAAGAACCAATTGATATTAGTCAGAAACTTCGGAGTCTCTCTAAGTTTCAGCATAGAGCAGATTTCGTATGACTGTGAAAAGTGCCGCGGTACAGCGCGGTACTGTCGCGGTGGCGGTACGGAACCTGGCCTGCTGTAAATGGAATGAAATCGCCAATGAAATCGCGTAGTCGCGGTACGGTCTTTTCACAGTCATACGGAATCTGCTCTATCATCTCTAACCTGGAGCAAATGGCAGTGAGTTGAATTTTCAAGATTTATTCAGAATGTATGGGATTTGGGTCACGTGACCCAGTTAGTGCAAGTGGCCTATTGGCGCCATCTACTCGTGTTTGGGGCCCGGTGGAGGGGGGGGGGGGGGCATAACCCTGATAACGCTTAGGATGCATTAAAAGTGAAGTCTCCAGTGCGATAACTGTCCAAAATTAGGCCCTCTCATCGAAAGAAAAGCCACTTGGTAACTCTGGCATCTCGCGGCATACTGATCTATGATAACGTTATCGAATACCTCATTTATCACTGTGAGATATTTCCTTGATAACTGGAAACCAACGCTAGGGTAGAAAACAACAAAAGAACTAGGAACAAAATAAATAAGCACGCTAGGTTGAAACTTCAACAAACTCAGCATTTTTTCCTAGTTCTATTGTCTACTAACCTCCACGCTGCGATGGACTATTTTAGGCACAATATGAGTGCCCAAGGGTTATGTTCACGTATGTTGACTATTTATCAATATCACTAATACATTTATGATTGCAGTAACACATGATAAATAATTATGGCCACATTTTGCCAGTGGCACCAGACGGCACGCGCTTTCGACGCCAAACTGTTGGATCTGACCAAGGACAAGCCCATTCAGACTTCGCTGACTTCGAAACAACGCGAACGAAACCCCCCAAACAGGACCGGCAGAATAGAGAACACATGGAATGTGGAGCGTATTTTTGATTAGAGGTTATAAGCAAAAGCGTAGCAATGGGATTGGGGGCTCAATTCTAAAAATGTATCACAACTTTTCGGAAACATAGGAATAGGTGTGCTAGCAGCTTATCTCCACCTCCATCCTTGGATAAACACGCTGAGAACTCAACTTGTTTATTTTGTTCCTAGTTCTTTTGTCAACTCGTTCCGTACCACAGCGATGTTTTCCAGTTTAATCAATGAAATATCTGACAGCGATAAATGTGGTATTCGATAACGTTATCGGAGATTCGTAAGCCGAGGGTCCAGGGTTACCAAGGTGACTCTTCTTTCGATGAGAGTGCCTAATTTAGGACAGTTATCGCACTGGAGACTTCACTTTTATTGCTTCCTAAGCGTCATCTGTGTTATACTGTTCTCTCCCGAAATCCCTGAATGAATTCCTATTCGCAGGAATCGCACCATAGTTTAGCCATCGAACTGAATCATTCCACATGATTAGAAGTGTTGATTTACCAGGCCCACCAGTGGGCACGAAGGGTCATTGTAAGGACATTGCAGTGTACTCGAGTGACAATCAAATATCCCTGAATAACTTCTCAATTATTCTCAGGAAATGAGGAAAGTCACGCGGTGCAGTTTCCAAAATTAGCCGCTAAAAAGGTTAAAAGCTCGGCGTCTTTATGCCTGCGAAACGAACTGTTTGTTGCTTTCTAACTTGGTGTTTATAGATGGACATAAATGATAACAAAAAACAAAAAATAGAGCGTTAACCTGTGTTACGTTTATTGAAGTTTTCAAAGAAAACAAGAATACCCGAATGTTTAGTAAAACTAATTAAACTCTGCGAACCCAATTAGAGACAATCAGAAATAGCCTTTTCGAGGGAGCAGAGCAGGTAGATTCTTGTTTCACACATCAAACTGTTTGCTAAAGCCATCAATCAACACATTTTTATATTGTTTGGTTGCAGACCATACAAAACTACTATAAATGGTTTCACAAAGCGTATAATTTTATACCTCATCTGAAAATAATTTCCCCGCTTCCATTATACATTTTCGCCTGTATGCGATATGGGGTCGACAACCAGCGACATGGTTTGATTGCAATGGGAAATTTAGATCCAATGTTCTAGAAAACTTAAGGTAATTGTTTTGCACTGCGCATCTCTTCTGCGCAAGATAGCGCATACCATCAATCTCGTACCCAGAGAGTCCGTCATCTTTTGGCCAGCGGCAAGATTCAGGGCTCTGGGAGAATCGATTTTTTAAAACACAGGTTTTCCGGTTTGAACGTTGTATGAAAGTTCGTTACGTTTTTGACCTACCACGCAAGGTCACAAATCGGATTCCCCCAGAGCCCCGATTCTTGCCGCTGGCCAAAAGATGACGGGCTCTGGGTAAGAGATTGCGCACACCATTTGTTCGAAAAAGTGCGCACACGTGCAGTGCTTGTAGGGTAAATAGCATTAAAAGCATTCGTGGTTTCCCCTTCTTATCGCTATATCTCTCCCAATTCCCCATACAAACACTGTATTTTGTAGTGTTGTGAGACAAATACTAAGCCTGGGTCACTTGTGCTAGCACTGACCTACATGTAAAATGAGATTGCTTTGCCTTACATGTACAATGTTCCTTTTATTAATTTTGCATTGAGTTGGAAGGGGGCCTAGGGGTTTGCAATGATGTGGTCATGTAAAATGAGATTGCTTTGCCTTACATGTACAATGTTCCTATTTATTAATTTTGCATTGAGTTGGAAGGAGGCCTAGGGGTTTGCAATGATGTGGTCATGTAAAATGAGATTGCTTTGCCTTACATGTACAATGTTCCCATTTATTAATTTTGTATTGAGTTGGAGGGGGCTAGGGGTTTATGGTGATGTGCTATTGGTTGTATTTTTATGCAGTGAATTAGCCAACAATCTGTGGTTATGCAGTATTCTAGAACCCTGTGGAAATTTGCATTTGAACTTGTGGGTGAAAAACTTTGGGTATGGCAGTATTGTGGTGTTTCTCAATCTAATGTACATGTTTACTGTAATACAGTCTTTTTGGATTTTTTTTTTGCAGTTATGTGGTAATTTCGGAGATTTTGTGCAGCAAGTTGCGGATACAAGAAACCCCCAAGGCCCCCCTTGAGTTGATATTAATATTGGGCACTTAACATATAACCCACTCAAGATTAAGCCAAGCAAATAGATTTTACACTAAAGATGCAAGGTGATTAAAATATAATTAGTTCCTAATAAAAGTGATAAGGAACTGCCTGAGCATTTTTCTATTGTTAAAGTCACTTTGCTTGAAATGGAATTTATTGTTTATACCACAATTATAAGCCTAATTGGACCGCCTACAAAGGGGCATTAAATGTAATGCCAGTATCATAGACAAAGCCTCACTGACATGGGTAAACACACCCTAAAATGTGGCTTCAAATGGCTGTGTTTTTATTTTTGTTCATGGATTAAGGTGATTAGTGATACATTAGTCTCATTATCATATATATCGGTAAGGGAACAATTTTTTCCTTCAAGCAGAAACATAATTATTTAGTCAAGTGTTTTCTGTTATAAATAATCACATGAACCATAACAAATTATTTTCACACTTATTTTGTATAGAACTTTAGTTCACAACCCGCAAGTTTGAAAGGGACACCAGTACTACATTATTCTTGCACTTTTGTAATGAGGTTTATCATGATATTATTGTTGACAAATCAGGGGCAGCAGAAGCATTATGTCTAGAAGGGGGGAGGCACTCTAAAAAGCAAATTTTTTTTTTTTTGGGGGGGGGGGGGACACCGAAATGAAAGAAATTGCTTCTCACTCCGGGCACTCTAAAAAGCAATTTTGTGTTCATCTCAAAAACATTTTCTATGGGGTTTGGGGAATGTTCCACCAAGGACAATTAATACCTAGATTTTCCATCTGTGAAAAGCCCAGTAGAGCTACAGATAAAAAACTTGATGTGAACAACAAAAGGTCCAGTGCACCTATTGGGATAATCATAACATTTTTGCTTATTTAATTTGTAACCATCAAAATCATCAGGAAGCCAGTTCCCATCTTTCCCTGTTACTTTCGTCAAATGAAAGAAATTGCTTCTCACTACGGTTTGAACCCGCTTAACGAGAAACAAGCTATGTTCACAACACCAGTATTATTTTCCATTTTTAACATAGATTATGGAAGATGTTTTTGGAGGGAGAGGGGGTGTCTCAGAGCAAACTAGAGTTCCACATTCAAGGGTTGTTTACATTTCGGTTACATTGGGGTTGAAAAAGTTTATGTCGCCCATTGTGGGTGTAATGTTCAAGTAGAATTCCATGTGCAAGGGGGAGGGGGGTGCATTTTGGGAATTTTGGTTGCAATGAGGTTGAAAAAAGGTCATGTCACCCATTGTGAGGGTAATGTTCAATGTTTCAGCTCATGTGAAGGACTGGAAAAGCTATAAAGCTCCATTTATTGCTCTTCCAGCCCCTTTCTCCCTATAGTGTCCAGTGATGCCAACTCCTGGTTTTACTGGGAGTCACAAGATTTTTCATCGTGTTTCCTGGAAAATTTTCCAAACTTCCTATATTCTCTTTCTCATGTAACCTCAAGCTCAAGGTTATCTCCTGATACAAAGGTTGGCATCCCTAAATATCTGACTTAGGGCCTGTTTACATTGAGGCAAGCTTTCTCTCTGTTCTATGTTCTATCATGCATGAACTTTCTATTTTAGAGGAGCGTGTAGTGAGATCTTACCTGCAAGCAGAGGCTACTTTTTATCTCCCTGCATTTACTTCTACTTTTTGTTTTCTTGTGTTCTCAGCAAGATAAGTTACTCAGTGTGGCCTCTAGGGAAAGTGTGATCAAGTTTTTTACCTCAACATTCCGGTCTAACACTTTCAATTACAACTAAAACGAAAAATAACAACTAAGACATGCTATAGTTACGTACCAAGCTGGAAAACATGGAAGAGTCTCGACGATAACTGGGTAAAAACAGCATGATTTGTTACTGGCGAGAAGAAGCGAGTTGAATTTTAGCGCGCTCGGATTACATTATGAGCCCGCGATACTTTTGCTTTATTGGGTTTCCTGTGGAGGAGAAGCTTTGAAGAAGGAGAAGATCGCTCTTCACTGTAATTTTTTAAGCATAAGAAGGTCATTTTCTAATGTACATGCGGCAGTGGCAGTTTAGCTGAGCCTTCTCGAGCCGGGCCCTGGGTACGAGAATGGTGACAAAGGGTGTGCGCAGTGTGCGCGGCGAATGTACGACCTCGCGTCTCCGTGCGTACCTCGCGTTCCTCATATTCATCCATCCCTGTACATTTCTATACATTTTATTATTATTATTATTAAATTGCCGGGGTTCGTGGCCTGAGTGCCTGAAAATATTAGAATTAAACCTACGATACGGCCCAAATAAAACGACAGAGCATGTTGTCTTGTACAAAATACCGACGTTTGATGCTATTCGGTGAATACGGTTCGAGATAACCATGCAAACCTCCAAAACTGTATGAGATTCCGGACGTTGGCGTCCGGCAAATCATACAATTTCTTCTTTTTTTTTAATGGCTGTATGTCTCGATCAGTTTTGTTCCGATTACGCCAAACTTTGGTATCCCTCATTCGGCATTTTGTAGGCTTCAACATGCTCTTTCTTGTTATGTAGGTCGTATGTTCATAATTTTAATATTTAAGGTTCGCCTCAGGCACTCACGATATGAAACCCGGCAATTGCCAGGGAAGATCGGTAATGAACTTGCTAGCAGCGACGAAAAGGTAATTTGTCCAGCAAGAATGCGACTATAGTAGACTTCTTTTTCCTTTACTAGTAATAGGAACTTGTCAAATTCTACAGAAATTAACCGCGAAATAGACTCATTTATATATATATATACACTTTCCTAGTGTCTCGCCGCCGTATGTTTTTGTGTTGACCACACCCAATCTTGTGATAATTCAATAATCTTTTTACAAGAGGTACTCTACTACTATTGCCATATTTGGAATGTTCGATGGCCACCGGCGTCACCTGTCATGTTTGAAGAAAGATCAGTTTTTGATGAAAAACACTCGAGACAGAGCCAGAACAATGATGATATCATGATATCAATCTTCTAGCCGTGTGCGAGTGCACTACAAATAGACCTTTTTCCAAAATGGCCGCCGAAAATTCAAATCAATTTTTGTTAAAAATGAACACCAGCACTAGAACACATCATCACTTTAGTAAAACTACAAAATTTCGCTGCATTATATCCAATATCTTCCGAGAACGAAAGTTGAAAATTTGAAAATTTACAGACGTTTGTATGACTGGGGGTATGCGTCATACCCTCAGTCATACAAATCTCTGTAAAATTGTCAATTTTCAGACTCTGTTTTCTCAGCCTACATGGCATTTGGTATAGCGAAAATTTAAAGTATTACTAATGTGAGGATACTCTTTCTACTGCCAGTATTTGATTTTCAGTCAGTTTAATTTTAAGACATGTGAATTTGCGGCGGCCATTTTGGAGAAAGGGTCTATTGGGGAGACATGAGTGTGCGTTAGTGTAGTGAGTTCTGTGATACAGAGGTTGGGCAATTCCGACGGTCCTCGTGGTTCTTTAACGTCCCTCTGGTTCCGCTTAATGTAGTGTATGTGCGAGACATATAATTTAATTAAAACGTGAATACGATAGCTTCATGCAAAGATTCACAACACATTTCACTTTCAAACAAGGACAGGAGAAAATGAAAACTATCATCAAGGGATTCCTTCCATTTTAGCGCTTGTTTCAGCTTCGAGCGTGGTTTATTCGCTCAAAATAAAATGCTTCTTGCGAAATGAAATGTCCCATTCTCAGCTTCAAACCAAAATGACGCGAGCATGAACCATTTCTATGAACCATCCATTTCTGGTTCCATAGAAAATCAGCCAATCAGAGCGCGCGTTGAATGTAGCTACCTATGTTATAATGCACCTGGCCAGCTGGGTGGGCAATGGATTGTCTGTCAAAGACGAAGCGTTCCTAGCTCCAGCGCGCGAGAGATCTAGATTTTATCGTCGTACACATATCATTGAATCATTGTCGTTTTTGCCGAATGCACTTGGGAGGACTGGGACGAGTCGCGCGGGCTAGCTGTGGGCTATTTTAGCGTGGTTACCAAGCCAAAAGCAATGGTGGACAGATCGAGAACTCGAGTCTCTGTGATTCCTGCAAGTTTTCATTCAAAATTTCACAGTTTTCTTGCTACTTTTGCCGAAATTCTTATCAAAAGAGGATCTCCTGTGACTTCCTTTTAAGGTAAATGATTCCAAATATGGTTTTGGCCGTGAGGTGTTGAAAATCGACAATTTTCGGTTGGAGATTGTTTCATATGAGTCAAATCCAGTTTACATTGGACAAAATGCAAGCTTTTCTGAGGAAATAGAAAAGTTTTTATGCTCAAATGCAATATTTCTCTAGAATCTGTTTGGAACGCTTGGCGATGCAAGTAAAATCTTTGTGATTGGCTAGGGAGCAAGAAAACAGCTGGAGTATTTTATCGGTCGGCGCGACACACCTTTTTTGCCAAAATATTAGTCAAACTCCCAATCATAAAATAGATTTAAAAAGGTATATACGTTCATTGCATTGTCAATCAACGAATTTTCGAGTCATTTGATTCGGAGTTATTATTAAGCGGGACTACTCCATGATTCAAAGCAGAGTTTTAATTTCAAAGGCAGAAAATGAGTTCCTTCTTTATTTTCAATGACTTACAGTAAAAGTCAGCTGCCAATAAAATACTGTTTCTGGATTCACGACACTTCATTATTTACGTAAAGTCACTTTATTGGCTTGTAAAGGGAATTAGAATATGATAAATTTCTTCCTGCAATTATTACCGCATTGAGTTCCTCAGTGACAGTGTTATGTATTGATTTCCAAAATGCGGATCAGACCACGAATAGACTTTCGTTCTTCTTTTACTTAAGTTTGACAAGTGCTCAAAATTCGTATACATTTCGTAAAAGCTGTCAAAGAAAGAGAGATAGAAAAGTATTTTTTGTGTGATTTGTTTCACCAACCAACAGACATGTTATTGTCTAACCGAAATGCAAATAACCACTTGATGTGTGTGTGAAATCTATCGCTTCGCTTTTGTTTACTCGTTTACATACCCTTATCAGTCTTTGCCCTAATCATGTAAACTTTCTCCCAAGAGTTGAATTTACCTATCAGCCGGGTAAGTTTCAACGAAGAATTTTGCGCATACCATTTACCCGGCGTTGTAGAGCTCGATTTCGTCTGATAATACCTTAGAGTGGCATATTTTACAATCTAGAACCTGCCGCTGGGCACTCCCTAATACCTTCTCGAGAGCTCACAGGCCAGCTGCTCGCCTTAGGGATTCCTCAGGGGGGTTCTCTTAGTTCCACATAAAGTCGAGACTCTGAGGGAGATGGCGTCGACTGCGCATGACTGACCATATGCTCGATTGGCCAATCTCGTCATCTTTTGGCTAGCGGCAAGATTCAGGGCTCTTTAAACTCAGCTGGGTTTCCGGTTTTAAAAGTTCGGGTTTTAAAAAGTTTTGGGTTTTAAAAAAATCGATTCCCCCAGAGCCCTGAATCTTGCCGCTGGCCAAAAGATGACCGGCTCTGGGTACGAGATTGTGTATGATCTTGATCTACCACGCATGCTCACAAATCGGATTCCCCCAGAGCCCCGAATCTTGCCGCTATCTGGCTATGCCAAAAGATGACGGGCTCTGGGTACGAGATGGTAAATTCGTTTGAAAACTGGAAAGAGTTGAGTGTCATTTATTTAATGAAAAAACAAGGAGCAAGTACTTTTTAATTTGATTCCGAGGTGTGTTGAATATTTTCTCAACTAAGTGACCCTTTTATACGGCATCTCCACGCTCCTGTCATACCATGTGGTCGCAAGAACGCCCGCGGGAAACATTCAATTAATCGTATAGAGGAAATAACCCGGAACCTAGCGACGAAAAAGTTTCAAATAAGCTACTTCCTGAAACACTGAAAGTAAATGGTGAGAAGACTCCGTAATCTTCAAATACGTAGTTCAGCAAAAAAGTTGTTGCGGGCTTCCTGTGTTGCACCGCGCGCGCCAAAAGTGGCGGGGAAAAAAATCAGCCAATCAAACACGTTCCCCAAACAGACGCCAAGGATTTGAATATATAAGATATTTCATAAATAATTAATAAAATAATCACATATATTGTTCCAGATGTCAATGCACGATGATCGAAGTCAAAGTAATAATAGAACAAGAGCTCTAATTAAGCATTAGAGCACAACTTTCCAACTTTCTATGACTTTATCGGCGCAATAGAGCACGCGTGATGTTGGGAGAGACACGAGAACGTAACTCATGAGCCGCAGGCGAGTGATTTTAAAACGTTTCGAGTGTCTCTCCCAACATCACAAGTGCTCTATTTGCCGATAAAGTCATAGAAAGTTGTGCTCTAATGCTTTTGTGATATAGCGGGGGAGGACCATTGCTTTATCGGTGTCAATAGAGTATAGATTTGGACCAATCAGAGCGCACGTTATATCGTAGCTATGTTCTAAAAGGTCATAAACAATATTAGTCTCTCTTTCCCATATAAAGAGCAGCAAATTTCATTGGTCAGGGGGGTGAAGGGGGTGGGGGGGGGGGGGTAGCGATCACGAATCACGGACCGATTTTTCGTTATTTCACGGATCACGGAGTTATGAAAACGCTTTTCACGAATCACGGAAGTAAAATTTTAAAAACGCCATACAAGTTGTGTTTTAAGTAAATATAGTGATATAAGTACTGTGCTCAATCTTTTTCCTGATATTTCTTTTGATTGTGTAAGATTTCACTTAAATTATATCGCCATCAAAACGACAATTGATCACAATTCAATAAAGTACGATTTCAAGGTCTCTTGTTATTTTATCATTTCGCGAAATTGGTTTGCTTATAGCATCCAGATCAGAATTTTCGCTGCATGCGCGCTGCGATTTTGAACATCAATCTACGCGGTTAATGAAATTCTTATTTCTGAGACATAAAAATCACGCTGAAGAAATGGAGTCACGGAAAAAACATAATAGAAATTTTCCAAAATTAAAAAAAAGCACAGTACGATGTTTTAGTTTCTAAATGCTATACAGCAAAGTATCCTCTTTATGCGCGCGAAGCGCGCTGCAAATTTTGGACATATAAGTTGAAAGAATGGGGAAAGTCCAGGAGTAAATGAGAACTTGATGTTTAACAATTGCGCTTCCTCACATTTGCTAAACCTTTATTTACTGTTTGCTGATCGTAAATTTATTCAATTTTAAAAATACATTTTGATGTTGTAGATGGTGAGCGCGCAGCGCGAGCCGACCAAAAAAACAATCTATTTTTAAGGACGTCAGGTTCCCTAAAAAGCAGTCAGGAGAGAATGAGCCTGCTCGATTGGTCCAATGGTCCGTCCCTAATGACCAGCTTTCACGTTTCACAAATCTCTAGGCCTGTAATCACGAGTCACGTAAGAGAAATTCGTAAAATCACGGGTCACGAGATTTCACGGATCACGGCAATAATTTTCCTGTTTTCACGAGTCACGGAGCAAATTTGGGGTGAATCACGGATCACGGAGAACCCCTTCACCACCCTGATTGCTCTGAGTCAAGATTTTCCTAAGTCAATGTAATTTTAAGCGCGTTAACTATTTCTATTCTCAGGGTAGTTATTTTGATCAATATAAACGTGCTTTCTACGCAATAAAAACATCCAGTTTTATTGCTACTTGAGTCAAGATTTTCCTTGGTCAATATAATTTTAAGTGCGTGAGCTATTTTTATTCTCAGGGCCTAACTATTTTCAGTCTAAATGATCATGCTTTCTGCGCAATATTTCATGTTTTATTTCCCATTTCCAGGCCGCAAAGGAAGTGATTACTAAGTCTTAACGAGGTGTCATTTCAGATCCGAAAAAGAGAAACTCGCAGCAGATGTTTTTGCTTAATTTTTCTATATTTTAGTGCACTTTTGCTTATGACCGGACATAAAAAGGCCAAGGCAGTTGGTGTTTAAGAAGTGAGCTTTTTAAAACTTACGCTTTTTTATTGCAGTACTACTATATTTGACTTTAAGAAAGATTAAGAAATGCCCCTTCTCCTAACTCGTGATTGTGTTTTAAACGATCGGGGTCAAAGATTTTCTTGAGGCTTTATCTACATCTACAAATGGGGGACCTTGCAACGGGGTTTACCCATCATGCAAGACATTTAGTGAGGATTAACAGAAGATAAGGCCAATGAAAAAAATAGTAATATATAAGCAGATAAGGACATTTTGGAAGACTGAGATGTTGTGCAACTAGACTTAGACAATTTGCAGCTTACTACCACCAATCATAAACAAACAAACAAACCTATCAACACATGACCTCAGCCGTGTACATTAAATAATGACTCAGAGTTCCTACGAGAATTCCTACGAGAATGACTGGAGATGAAATTCAATTTCAAGAACCGTAAGGCCGCCATGTTTTAACTAGAGGACTACACCGGTGAGAAACTAAACCTCGGGGAGGGCAACGTGGGGCATTTCTACGTATTGGTCAGGTTTTGGTGCCGACTACATGGGGGATATTATCATGGACCCCCACCCCTTGTAAATCCACATACATGCCAAACGATTGATGTTATTATCCATAGAAATTTGAGGTCACTGCATTTTATATCTTATAGGTGGCCGCATTTTCAGCCAAATTGTAAGTTCGAGAATTTTGCCACAAGCTCAGTGGAAAGAGCGTGCTGAAATTATAACAAGTTTGTTAGACCGATCGGTGACAAAACCACGAAGATTCGACAGCCTTGCAAACAAACGTAAACAAGCCGTATTTTTACGGAGGTTTGTAAAAATCTTGCCCCCTAAAAACTTCGGTCCCTTTTACTACGGACTGTCCTGAAACTCGGGATTATTGTCTATGCACTATTCAAATGGGAGGTTTAGATTTTTGCTTGCTTATTAATTAAAGATATTAAAATTATATTTCCGTTTTTATAAAACGGTTTTATTTTTGACGTGTACTTCAATGCAGTCAATGTGATCTTTTCCGTGGTAAGGATGGATTTTAATTTGGATGCCGGCTGTATCAAAAATTGAAGATATCTTGACGTCACGTGCACCCACCTAAATTGGTGCTTTCATAATTTCTCCCTAATAATTTTCGAAACTGTTGTCAGTATATACTCTCAAAATATACGATGCGGTGGCCAACTTGAACAATGTCCCATCAGAAACGCCAAATGTATGGCCAATTTTCCAGTAGAGACAACCACGAAAAAAGATTGAAGGATCATATTCTGTTCAAGTAAGAACAATTATTTCCAGCTCTCTTTCCTAGCGGCTTCTGAATTCAAAAGCATGCGGAATAGCTGAGCTCAATCATTGTTGTCCAGTGTTGATCATGGTAACACATTGGATGTTTAAACCAACAACATTCCCCAGCAATAAATGGTTCTGCAGAGGATTCAGGGACGAGAAATATATGTTATTTACTTTATTTATGTTATTTTTTTTTTAAATACTGACCGAGACCGGAGGTCGAGGTCAGTATTTTCAAGGCCGAGGTCACGGTATTTCACGATCTGGACCGACCCCAAGCCGGTAAATAATATATTTATTTTTTTGCTTTCACTGAAACAGCATAAAACTTCACAGAAATTAGCGCGCGCGCGATTCATCCGGACCCGGGGTCCGGATCGTAGGATTCCGGCCCGCTCGCGAGCCAATCAGAGCGCGCGATTTGATGGATACCGGACCGCTGAAAAAAAAACACTTTTATTCAGGTGAAAGGACTCGATATGTATTGGCATAGTAGCATTGAATCACTTCAATCCTTGTCCCACAGGGTGGGGGAATTTCCAACACATTTTGCCTCAGGGGTGGGGACAAAAATCTAGGATGGCTCAGCTAACAATCCATGTCCCCACCCTTCCCCGAGGTTGGGGGCGGTGGCTACAATTGACTGGTGCATAAACGTCTTTTATCCAAACCCCACTTCTCTGCGCAACCCTTGGTACAATTTTTCGCGGCTTCAAATGTTGTTGAAGAAAAAAAAAACACTCAAAATTATAATGAAGCATTTTCAAGCACAAATTCTCTAACTCAAAGTACTCGGCTTTGAATTTTTATTTTTAAATTAATTCAAGAATTTCAAAGACTTCCAAGGCTTGCACAAACCCTGTAAAAAGTGGTCTGATAAGAAGGGGGCAAATGATATGACGATGGGTAGCGACTGCATTTTGATATCGACCACAAGGTACCTTTATATCTCCTACGCCATTCGACGGATAACGAAAACGACGAGTCAGGTATTTTGTTGCCTTAATCTTTATATTCAGCTGGCCATGAAACTTATCACAAGAAATGAAAATGTTTCCATCAATCATTAAAAACAAATACATTTCCAAGCTGGCTTTCTATTAGGCAGTGGACAAAAGTCTCTGAGGGCACTTTTTAATTTTCTCTGACGTTAAAAGCTCTTGCCTATCAAATTTTGTGACAAAAAGTGAGCGACTAAGTGTGTAGTAGAGAGGATGTTGATAAATAATTCATTCCGATAAGTTCCTTTCACAGTGTGGGAGTAAATATTATCATGTTTCACTGAAAATAAAAAGACAAAAAAAAAGTTTATCGAAGTAAAATCCTACACGCATTCGGATGCGACCGCGATAAAAACTGTTTGGAAATAAGGGCCTCAATGATCGTCCTTTCTTGTTGGACATCTGCTTATTAAAGAGCAATTTCGTGCTAACTTTCTTATCTTCCCTAATTCTCCCCCGGGGGGGGGGGGGGGGGGGACTCCCATATTTTTTGACCGGGGATGATCGTCGTATCTTTTAGGGGTTAAAATCACGTTGGGTTGGTCTCTTTTAGGGGTGATCTTGATCTTCAATAAATTTTAGGCAGATTGGTATCTTTTAGGGCCGAAACTGTGTCCAAATTCCTTTTTCTCATGATGGTGCTTCTAAAAACCGTGTAAGAAAGAGAGATTATTCGATGAGAAGACGATGAATTAGAAACAAACACGGAAATGTCTTCATGGTTATTTTTTCCCTGTTACCTGTCTCCTTCGCGCCTACTTGGCACATAAGACCTCATCTTTTAGGGTATCTTTTAGGGTAATAATTTTTTTTAGCCACGCCATGGCCCGCCATGTTTGGTATCTTTTAGGGGTGAAACTGAAAATTTCCGACGATCATCCCCGGTCAAAAAATATGGGAGTCCCCCCCCCCGGGATTCTCCCCCACCTCCGGTACTCCCTAAACCCCTCCCCCTTTTAACACCACATTCGTTACTCTCTTTGTGTGCTTTACGGAGACAAGACTCCTGACGGGATTTATCTGAGTTGGAAGTATACACCTATTTCAATTAACGTTGCTCGTAAAACCATGAACCATGCTTCATAAGTCGCAATGCTAATTCGTGCCTAAAACGAAGCAGTTCATGTCGAATTGTGTCTCGAAGTTGTACATTGGGTACAACTGTGCCATTGGGCGGTTTTAGTTTAGTTTTGTTTGCCAAATTCAAGGAAAATACGAGAAAAAGCGTCTTCATTATGATGCATGGTTTCACATGGTTCATGGTTTTACGTTTTACGGACCAACGTTAATTGAAATAGGTGTATACAGTGACCTCTATTAAGCGGCCACCTATTATTAATAAACGGGCTCGGCCACTATTTTCCGATCCCAAATGCTATTATTACCTCTATCAAGCGGCCATATAAATCCTATTAATGATTCTTAAGACCATTTTTGTGGCAGAAATGTTGTGACAATTGATAACAACAGCAAAGCTTACAAGCCGCTAAAGCAAATCAAACATCCGGTGGCGGTTCTTTGAGAAGCATTTTTACAGTAGTTTCAGCGGACATTGAAGTGCATTCTTGTACTACCTCCATTACAGCCAAAGACGCGCAAGCGTACCCCCCTAGAGCGCAATAATGAGTTGATTCTTGGAATATTGGATCCATTATTCGATTCAATAATGCATTCGGCTTGGGAAAACGTCTATCGATTTGAACTGGGCTTTCGCTTTTTGATTGGCGATAGACGACGAAGACGCTTCCATATATGGAAAAAAACACAGGGAGCCTTTTGTTTGTAAGTTTAGTTACCAATATGGCGGGCCTGGTAGAGACTTTACGAGCCTGGGAAATCTCTCCCTCATTCATTTAAAGAAGAAATTGTTGATCAGTATTATCGACAGGGATATTCCAAGAAGCATAAAGGCAGTACTTAAGAGTGTCGGAGCGTGGTTCAGGAAGGTAATCTAGCCGAAATCCGAGTTCAAATCGAAAGACGTTTTCCCAAGCCAAATGCATTATTGAATCGAATAATGGATCCAATATTCCAAGAATCAACACATTATTGCACTCTAGAGGGGGACGCTTGAGCGTCTTTGGCTGTAAGCGGCCACTTGGCTCGGTCCCGAGGGTGGCCGCTTAATAGAGGTACCACTGATTATACGGGATGTGATTTTTTGTAATAATACGGGCCGATGTTTTACGAGTAAGTTGCGGACATATTTTCCAAGGGCACAGGGGTGTGGAAAAGTGCGACCAACGAGGAAAATGTCCGCCAGTATTACATGAAAAAACATCTAATGAGTTATTTATTATACGACAAACAAAAATGTGTTGTTTTCTGTTCAGTCTGTTCAAGATTCACATGAAAACTTACATGTTTTGACTAGCACACGATTGAGGCATTCTCTTACCCAGAGCTCCCCGGCTCGTCTTCTCGCGGGGGAGGCTCTGGTGACAGCCACTGACGCATGCGAGGGATTTGATACAGAGCCGTTGAGAGAAAGATCTTTCTGCGCATGCACCAACCTTCAAAACCAGCCAATCAGCAAAGGTCTTTAAATGGATGTCACCAGAGCCTCCCCTGCGAGCAGACGAGCCGGGAGCTCTGGGTACGAGAATGACGATTAAGGAAGCCATTCAAATGCGCGCAAAACCGGTAATTTCGCTCCTATATACAGGAGGATAGGTTTTCCGAGGGGTTGAATAGCTGATTTTGGTTGTTGCCTTGCTGAATTGTTTGGAGCCCCATACCTTCTGCCTTAATTGCCTTGCTAAAAGCCTGCTTTCAATTTATCCACCACTACTTACACAGGTTCCAAGGTAGGCGAAGTCGTTGCTTTCTTGGATGTCTTGGCCATTTTGGAACTTGATTAGGCCTACTCTGACCTCTCGGAACAGGTGTGTCATAGATGTCTAATGCTGCAGCGATTTGTAGCTTTGTATAAAGTGAGTGAAAAATGCATGAAAGTTACAAGTTTGAGAGATTTAAAATACAAAAAGTTAGGTATTAATATTTATACATTTATACATACACCAAATTTTGTCAGGGGAGGTGTACATACATAAGGGGCCGACCATTTCACTCTTGAGGGGGTGGGCTTTTTTGAAAAAAAAAATCCTGCAGGGCCCGAAGGGCCGAAAAAAATTTCCTGCACGGCAAAATGATGACTAAAACCCTTCTTTCTTATTGGAAAAAAAATTCTCACCGCATAACAGAGGTATAAAAAAAAATCTTGCACTGACAAAAAACATATCAAGAAAGTGCTGTCGTTTTGATGGCAAATCCGCGCGGGTTGCCTGTGGTGTTCAAAACGTGACTCAGGCCCCTCGGCGGGGGGTAAAAACAAAATGGCGACCAAGAGAAGGATGTTTCTCGAGTATCTGCAAGTTTTGGTCAATTTCCCTGCTTTTTTCGCTAATATATGAGGAAAAGTACTTACAGACCTTCTAAATAAGGTAAGGGGGAATTTCCTAATAAGGAAGTTTTGCAACGTCGGCAAAACGACAGTTTTTGGCGAAATTTTCTTGATATGCCCCCCCCCCCCCCCCTCAAAAGTTAAATGGTCGGCCCCTAATGAGCTTTTGGTGACGCGTTGGAGAACACCTCTCCACCCCTGACCGGTTTTTCACGGTCCATATTTTCTCGATGTGTGATTCAGGGGTAACAGATTTTACAAGTCGTTGGTGATAGTACGTTTACCCCTAAATCGGGTGTTGATTTTAGACCTTTCCTTAATTTGTAACCATGGCAACCATTTTTCTCGGAAATTCAAAATCTACGATCATAAATAAAGCTTCATCTATTGCCGTTGCTTCGAACGACCTTGTTGTTACACGATATTTATATAAAAACAGAAGCGTTATCAGTCCTATACTGTAGAGATTATCCTCGCCAACCACGATCCTTTGCGCTTCGGTCGGGTACATTTTCTCAACATGTTCTTTAAATACTGATCATTTTATAAAAAAAATTTTATCAGATATTTTTTTTTCAGAGAGTCCAACTGTTTTCCATCGGCCAAGTTCTTGTGACATTTCTTTAAAGGGACATGGTCACCGAAAACATCAAAATTATTATATCACAAATAATAAAAATAACAAGTCAAATTTGTAACAGGGTCCTGAAGGGGGGGTCCCAATCCCGTTTCCCGGCCGTTTTTTTCGCAAAATCCCGTTCCCAGTAGGTAAAATCCCGTTCCCGGTAGGACCAGTCGGTAAAATCCCGGCGCACGAAAACTGTGATGTTAAAATTGAGATTCTTGCTTTTATCGGTACTATCTCTTGGTCCTGTAGGTTTTATTGTTCATGCACGCCGCAAATGACGAAAATGTTATTATTGCAACCAAATGACGAATTGCTATGCTTGTAATGTCGATTTCTTTCCAACATAGTGATTGTCCAGGCCTATCACTATAAAGGCTTTTCGTGATCCCCCTATTTGAACATGGGATATATTTTACAGGAATTTCTCTTCTGTTGCGCGTGAAGCGCGCCCTGTTTTAATTGTAAACGAATTTCAGAAAAAAAGGTAGATGAACATTGCATTTTATTGTGTATAGCAAATAAAGCCTGTAGTTTGTATTCTTCGTGCACGACGCAAATGACGAAATCGTCATATTTGCGGCCCAACTGATTAATTTCTATGTTTGTAACGTCGATCTCACGCTTACGGCTTCTTTCGAACATAGCAATTGCCTGCCAGGCCTATCACTGGAGGGCTTTTCGCGGGGAGTTTGTTTTTCCTCGCTAAGATACAAATGTTCTTGTAATATAATATTGTCTTTGTTTGCGGGAGATCTCAAACGCAAAATTACATGTTTCTTCCTTATGCGAAATGTTTAACGTATTGAAAGAAGAGAACTGGCAAAAATGCAAATGATATAGAAATTGCTGGAATAATTCCGCAGAAAATTTCTTGTGATCCCCCCTTCCAGGGCTTCAGGTTTCGAGAGTTCCCCCCTTTCGCCCATCCCAAAATGAAATGATCCTCTGTCCGTATGATATCTCGTCCTCAATTTTGATACAAAAGATATATCATACGATTCCGTATTCAAAAAGTGGTTTCGCCGTTTTGAAAATGCCTATGCCAAGTTATCAAACCGTTGACCAAAACCTCACAGATTCCGAGCGACCAAAAAAAGCAAAACGAGGGCCTTAATTTAGAATGGCCGAGAAGTGAAATTCTATTTTCAGGTAGCCTGCTGTTAGGATAAACAGTCTTAGAATGCGAAAAATGGTATAAATTGACGACTTTTTATTAGGATACACAGGATATACAAGGAGAGATTTGAAAAATCTCGTTCCCGTTGAAGCATCTTGATTCCCATTCCCGGTAGACAAATCCCGTTCCGGTAACCCAAATCCCGTTTTCCCGGCCTAAAAAAAGGCGAATCCCGGCTCCCGTTTTACCCCTTCAGGACCCTGTTGTAAAGAATGCTTTCAACTTGACATGGTGAAAATTTGAAGTCATTTCGATGTAGGATTGCAAAGATATTCGAAGATTGTAAGCTTACATGAGGAAATCCGACTCTTTGAGTTTACCTCAATCTTTTCAAACATACTAAATTTGCCATCTTAATTCACTCATATCTCAGCAATCCTTCATCGTAATCCAATAAAATTTTTCGTACTTCTTTCTTTAAACTGACTCTTTCATTTTGTGACAATATTATTTTAGTGTTTTCTAGGTGACCATGTACGTCCCTTTAAAAAAATGCCGGAGATGTAGCCATTCAAAACAAAAACGCAAGGTCGCAAATGATGGCTATTACGGAGTGGATTAATTAAATCTAATCAATTCAAATTAAAATGAAATCCAATTAAGTTAAAATAATGCACCAGTCAATTGACAGCCCGCACCCCCCCATTCGCGCATTAGCGGGGCATTCACTTTTTGGCAAATGAAAGGCAGTGAGCGCCTCGGTTTGCGGGGACAATCTGAGAGGTGAATGCACCGTCCCCAGGGTAATAATTAAGAGTGAATGCGCTCCTTGCCCAATGAATTTAGAAGATAACACAAAGGATTTTTACTCACTGAATAGAGTCATGTCAATGGTGCCCAGTTTTCAATGCAGCCGCAGCCGATCGCAAAGCGTAATAAAACCATATTTTTCTACTTGCATGTACTTTCGCTAGTGTAGATTAAAATTTAATACGTTTAATTCAAGTAACAAAAATCTGTATTTGTCGTGTCTTTTGTGAAGTAAAGGGGTGTTCATATGGAGGTGAAGCAGCCCGGAAAGCGGGCTGGTTTCTGTTGTGTTGTATCCCGGGGAAGAGAGTGACTCCCCGCTCGATGTACTGTGTGGAAGCCGTGAAAGAAAGTGCATCTCCCGACCAACGGGGCAGTAATGTAGTGTGAATTCTGTACGAAAGCCCCGCTAGTACCCCGCTAATGCGCGAATGGGGGGGGGGGGGGGGGGGGGGGGGGTGCGGGGCTGTCAATTGACTGGTGCATAAAGATGTTAAGTTCTTTTAATAAAAATCACTCAGCAAACACGAGAACCGTGAAGTGATATCATATCACTTCACTATCACTTCACTGATACGGTATAATCACTGATCAACTGATATCGACACTAAATGTGTAAAAAAGATGACTAAATCCAGTTTTACAATCCAAACAAATTCCAAAGTATATGATTTTCACTTCTTTCCCCTGCACTACACGCATGCGCGCGGTAAAGGGTGTGAAAATGAAACGCCGAATTGCAAAAAAGATAATGATGTCTGGGATTTTATTTTCAAATAACTCTTTTCTCTTTCGCTTCGCTTCTCAGGGCCGGCGGAACAGGGGAGGGGCTGAGTTTACGCAGTCCCTGCTTCTAGGCGATAAGAAAACATCTGTAGTTTCTAAAAACAAACAACTGTATGAGGGGCATTGCACGTGGTTCAGCGTCGTTTATTTCTGTAATGTGTAGTAAAAATCCAATAAAGATCAAGGTTGAGGTGTTTACATTCATGATATAACACGGGAAAATAGACCCGGTAAAGTGAATTATGCGAAGTCAAGTGGGGCGTATTTCATCGAACGGGCGTCCAATTCCAAAATGATTTTCCCAATCTGATCTCTATATTTTTAAGTTATATTATTACTTCAAAACAACGTATAAAATTAAATATATATATAACGCGCGTGTAATAGTTGAATTGAATTGAACTGCCCCTGACGCTCGATATCCTCGAGCATGTGGTAAATGTGAGATTTTCCGAGATCCAGTCCAGCGAGATCTTGCGAGACAGCTCTCTGAAAACCCGAGATTTCGAGATTCACTAAAAATTTCAGCGAAATATTACGACCCTGGCCCTAATGTTCTCCGTTTTCCATTGCAAATTCGTCTGATATTCATCAGGTTAATTTCTGTTAAAATTAAAATCTATTAGATTGGACATAGATCCATAGTCTGCAAAATTGTCCCTTATGTTTTCCTGTCTCTGGTTCTGGAGTCGTTCAGGGGAGTGACGTAAAATTTGACGAGCGTGTTTACACAGAGCACGTACGATTTATTTCACTTCCTGATATTGTGTTGAAATAATGATTGTATTAAGTCATGATATACTGACAAGAGCGCATTATTGACAATAACTACCGTTTTATGCTTGGTCTGTTTGTACATGAGGGAAACACAATAAGCAGATGTTGCTTATTTTCAGAAATACCTGCAACGAATGGGCATTTAAATTTAATTTAGCCCAGTGGAAGGGAGCTTAACAGTTTTTATATCACCGTACTATGGTGTACGCAAATGTCACGCGATTCGGTTGTAAATATGATGAAAAATACGAAATAAGCGAGCATAAATTGTGCTTCTAAAAATAGCACAGGGTGGGTAGAATATTTTACATTTTTTGCAATGAAAACACCAGAACCATATCCAAATCTTTGCGGGACACTTTTAAGAAGATTCCGAAATAAAATTCAAATAAATAGCTGGTTAAAAATGTGCATAGGTCCGCATAATAATTGTTTTTCTACGGTGCAAGTCTGAGCAAAATATTTGCGGTTGTGTGTCATTTGTCATTTTTAGCCCGCGCTGGATTGACACGTGGTTGTAGGTCATGTGACAGTTTTTCACGCTCTAGTGCTTTTATTTACAACGCCTCCGCCAGCAAAAGAAAACACTTAACGCGGGTTTCAGTTTACAGTGTTGTTCACAGCAGAGAGCCGTCTTCGACCGCTGCTTTAATTCTCTAAATTCAGCCGCCAGTAATAAGCCAGATACATCGAAACAAGCTGAGAATGTAGACTCAAAACTTGGAGACGATATCGGTGCTCGTGGTTTGAGAAGCCATTTCAAAGCAACGTTCGCAAGACGTTGGCGGGCAAAGACAACAACATCGGAACTTTAGCGTGATCAGCAGCTTGTATCTCGAGGAAATTTCTAACCTGGAATGGCGGTTCATGAGTCGCCAGTTTCTATAACTGAACCGCGGCAAGCGGATTCAAGCTACGATTACTTTGCTCATAAATACGGTCATAAAACTGTGATGGAATACAAAGAGGATCTAAAAGCGATAGATTGGAGTTTACACTCGATGGGAAGCCCGAGAGTTCGACGAAGACAAAATCGCAGGGCAAAAGCAAGACATCGCTTTCCCTCGGTTTCCAATATACCAAATCTTGAAGACATTCACGAGAATGACGAAGCACTCAGTGTGAGTATCGACGATGAAAAATGCGAAAGGACTTGGCCACGATTCATCGAGAACGGGCGATGACTTCTGGTAAATTAAAGAAAGAAGACGGACGACAATTTCGACACAGAAAGTTTCAAAAAACAGCACCGAATTCTTCTCCGGAAAGCATCGAGACTAAATAGAAGCAAAAGGTTATCTGGAAATTAGCTGCAGACTGACAAGTTATTCAAGAGTTTTCGTGCTTTATTTTACATGGAAAGCTTGGTGATTTTTTGCTGCTTGATGCAAGAAGCTGCGAAAATTGCACTTTCACGTGATGTTTGTACATTTGTAGAGGTGGAACAACCTCCGGCTTGCAGGTATTTTAGTTACCAGAGGCCAGGCCAGCCTCACTAAATAACAGTATACAAGCTATGCACTGTTCCTAAACTGTTGACGTTATATTTAAGACCTATTGCTGACCAAGGAACCTTTGAACTAATTCGTGATCAACAGAAATTTGTTATGCAAAAAATTACTACATCATTCCCTGACAAGTGCTAATTATCGATGTAAATAACTGTATATTTATAGACCGAGCATGAGGATTTGAAGTACAAACTCAAAAAACATCGAACCTCAAAAAAATGTAAAGAACTACGGCCAGTACTTGTTTTGAATACGTAGTTGGTTTTGGTAAAAGATAACGTAAGAGTTTGAAATTTTCAGATAAGAAATTCAATAGAATAGACAATATATTTTGTAGACCACAATAACAAAAACAAATGTTATAATTTATTATATATAACAAGAGAAAATAAGAGAAAATAGATTTTTAGAGCTAAGATGGAGTTCACTTGTTTTCTGTTGAGGACATCGCCTGCCCCATGCAATCACCCAAAAAGTCGATTTAATGGAAAAAAATTACGTCAAGTAATTACAAAAAAAAAAATCATTCCCATTGTTCTGCTTGAATTCCTTTTTGTCATGCTAGGAGCGAAGATACTCCGCTGTAGGATAAAATCGACGAAAAAAAAAACGGTTGTACAAGCAGAAAAAAACTTCTCGCATACTAATTAAAGCGAAAAAAGCTTTCATTGTGTGTATGAATTTTCGCGTGATGTAAGTCTCGCATTCATATAACGATATATGTAAAAACAGTGATCAGTTCTTATCATTTTTCTGTTTTTAACTAAAAAGCTTTTAAAACCTGAAGTGCAGGAAAATTGAACATATGTCACTCTTCTCTTTATATATGCCTATTTAGACTTTCCTGCGAGATTCTTTGGTTTTATTTTCGTTTTCGGCGCTAATTGTGTTCACTGTGTTTAAACGAATTTTGGAAAGAGACAAAAACTGAGTAATTTTTAGCCAAGGTAACGATATAAGTAACTCGGACTGTTGCCCACAAGGAGGCTACTTTTTCTCCCTGCATTTGTTGGTTTTTCTTTTCTATGTTCGTCTTAACAAAACACAGAGCCGCTAAGTCGCGAAAAATCGTCGGAAACGTAAGCTTTGCGTAATCTCACACTACGATCGAAATTAATACACGTACACGTTAAACTTATAATGTGCAAAAAGCGTGCGAACAATTGAACACCGGACAAGAAATCAGGCTAAATCTCAGAGGCCAAAAATCCAACTAAAATCATACATATTTTTTTGCATACGATCAGCCCATTGTATTGGGATCAGTCGTAAAAAAACAAATGGTAGTTTTGGAATACAAACTATCCGGGCAATAAACAGAAACCCGAATGAGATTTTTAATGAATAGACCTCCTCGGCTTGGGCGTAATGTTGTCCCATTTCAGATCACATGACATTCATTTGAATAATCATATATCCATCGGTGTATATGATTCATATATCCATATATCCTTCGGTGCGTAGCAGAAAAAGAAATGATCTGAAATGGGAAAACATTACGCCAAAGCGAAAGAGGTCTATTCTTCAGCATTTCCTGATGAAAATATTAAACACATATTTATGAGGCAACGTCTATTATTTCCCTGTAATCGGTGTATTTCCATGCTCTATATGTCAAGGAAACATGTTGGCTTGTCCGATGTAGCAACAGTAACTAGGGACTAGGTAGAGCAATGAATGGTAGATCGCTTAATTACCTGGATTACATATAATTTAGCCACTGGCTAAAAGCGGAGCTCCCGGTTAAATATTTCTATAGGGTGCGTTTACCTATCCATATAATATGCTATTGTGATCATATACAAGCTACAAGATTTTTTGAATCGAACAATTCATGGAAGGTCGAGTCACGTACAATACGGGAATACAAAGCCTGGAAAATTAATTGCTTTTACAAACAATAACCACTAAATCAGAGTCAGCTTGAACAGAATACCCTAGCCTGCTGCAGTCGCAGATAATTTAAGGCTATAGTTAAGCATTAGAGCACAACTTTTCTATGACTTTATCGGTGAAAAGAGCAAGCGTGATGTTGGGAGAGAGACGAGAACGTTGTAAAATCACGAGCCCCAGGCGAGTTATTTTAAAACGTTCCGAGTGTCTCTGACTCCCAACATACAAGTGCTCTATTTGCCGATAAAGTCATAGAAAGGTGTGCTCTAATGCTTTTATGGTATAGAGCGGGGGAGAACCATTACTTTATCGGTGAAATAGAGCATAGATTTGGACCAATCAGAGCGCACGTTTTTATCGTAGCTATATTATAACAGTTATGAGGGGATGGATGCAATTATATCAAGAAAATAAGATGAAAACTGCATTACCAAGCAACTTTATCGGAACCTTTCCAGAATATTATAAAATAAATCATATAAATAAATCACACGGGGACTGCCCCCCTCTACTAACTATGAATAAATATATTTCTCCAGGTAAGTTATTATAGAGATACTGAAACCGGATTTGCTTTGTCCGCGCATTTAAGGGGCCGTTCATTTATCTACAGAAGTGTCTGGAAATTTCTATCCTTTTGTTTTTTTAAATAGTTTTTACTTCGTGTAAAAGAGGAAGATTAAACAAAGTGCAAGTATTTTTGGATCTATTGTGTAGAATTTGAATAGAATAGAATATATTTGGTATCGGTTTATGGAGTGAGAAAAAAAGTTGAGTTTTTAATTGAAAAGCTAAAAATGCTATTGCTGCGATTTTCATAATACTGCAAACTCCCCCTTGACATTTCCGAGCGCCAAACTGCGTTTTGGCTTCCGGCCATCATTAAGCAATAAAAGTACTTTCCGCGTGCTCTCTGCTTTCTTACAACACGAGGGGGATGTTGGGAGAACTGATCAAAACTTGAAAGACACGAGCCGAAGGCGAGTGTCTTTCAAGTTTTATCAGTTCGACCAACATTCTCCGAGTGTTTGTAAGAAACCAGAGAGCACGCAGAAAGTATTTTTATTGCTTTTAGAAAATAACATACACACGCGCGACAGCGTTGCGTGACAATCGTGTTTCTCAGGTCTCTTACAAACACACTTTTTAACCAATCAGAATGCGCACATTCACAATACAACATAGGTGTTATTTTCTAATACCTTTTAAGACAGGCGCATGAACCTTTTCAGTAAGTTTCGGTTGCATTTTATGGTGAACAATTTGGTTTTATTTTTTCGTTAGTTCAAAAAACCTCTCAAAAGCCTGCGTGAAATCACCCAGAGCTGTTCACTCGTTTGACGGAAGCCAAACCGCGGTTTGTTAGTTGGCGGAGAGTTCGCAGAATTATGAAAAAAGCCCCACCTTTTTCGGGAGATTTTCTCATACATTTACTGTATTTGCTGATGGAATTTTCAATATTTGGTCCCTTTATTATCACTATTTAGCCTAAAATGTTCAGTAGGTTCGCATTTGTCCAAAATGTAGGTACAGATGCAAATGCAGAAAAAAATTGTCTAGTATTTTAGTAGTTATTAAGATTCAACAAATGAACTACCAATGAAAAGCATATCATGTCTTTTCATTACTGCATGAGTTACACAACGTAATTTACCATGTATAGTAGTACATGTGCTGATCGCTAGTGCCCCTATAAAATTAAGAACCTATTAGTTTAAGAATCTAAGTAGCCTAAAATACCATTAAATCCCATTTCTATTTTAATTATTAGCCTATTAAGGCTACGTTAGTTGGAAAAACCCCGGGGGGTTGCTGTTTCAGTGAGTCTCTCAGAGGCGGATCCAGAAATCAGAAAGGAAGGTGGGCTGGATAGGATCTTATAAAAAGGGGGTTTAAGATGATACACGGGTTTATTGGTATTTCGATTTTTTTTTCATCCGTTAAGTCTTGAAAACTTTTCCATTGACCATCCGAAACGTCCCAACGGTTTTGTCAAAACAGAACAAGATGGAATGGAATGAAAAAGGATACCGAAAACAAAACGGAAAGGAAGAGCTAGAGGGGGGAGGTGAATAGGTTTGCGGATCGGCGGATTTGGGCCTAAATAGCACACGGATTACGGATTTTAAGAAAAACTCCAGCGGATTTTCGGATTCTCAAAACGTACCGGATCGCGGATCTATTGAAAATTAGTATAAACCAACTAATGGTCTATTACAAATCCTGCATTCTGATTGGCTGAGCTACTAATGGTCTATTAGTGATAGACCGTGTCTGGCAAAACCACCACCTTTCTTTGCAAGAAAACTTGATTTTTTCAACATAAAATAATGGAATTCATTGCCAAACCGACCAACTAGTTGGTTTATACTAAAACAATTAGACCTCTCGTCCTCATGTGCTCTGATATCAATAGACCATTCGGCCTTCGGCCTCATGGTCTATTCATCATAGCACATTTGGCCTTGAGGTCTAATTGTTAATTAGACTTCGGATTTCGGATTCTGATAATCGCAACTACGGATTGTTGATTGTAGGGTCTGTAGACAAATAGACTTGGATGTTCGAATTTGTAGGCCGTTACATGTAATATGCTTTCGTATTTCACATACTTAATTCGCATATTTAATAAAAAATTCGGCGCGCTTCGCGCGCATAAAGAATGACATCTAACTTCCTCTTTCAGAACTCGCGCAACGAGGCACTACCCCCGCGCCATTTATAGAACAAGTGTATCTTGACGAGGAAAAATAAACTCTCCCAAAAATGCCTTGCACTGATAGGCCTAGCAGACAGTCACTATGATTGAAGAAGACCCCTTAGATACTACCATTTTCGTTCAACCCTGAAGCTTGACGATTTTTTCGCACGTTTCAAACGCGCATGTTTTGTCGTGAAGTTGTTGCGTTCGTGCTCGCTGATTGACTGAAAAATAACATTCAAACAGCAGCCAATCAGCGAGTGAGAAACGCGACAACTTCTCGACAAAGTGTGCACGTTTGAAACGTAAACCTAAGCGAAAAAATCGCCACGCTTCAGGGTTGAACTAAAATGGTAGTAAGCGTGAGTTCGACGTTACAAGTATAGAAAGTCGTCATTTGGGCCGCGCTTCACGCACATGAGAATAATAATAATTACGTCATAAATAAATTTTCTGCGCGCATGAATAACATAACCTACAGGCTCAGGAGCCCATCAATAGGAGGTTTTATATATAGTTGAGGTAGCGTATTTCAACGTTTTACTACCCTTTCTCTGAGGCTTGATGAAATGCGTTTATCAAAAAGTGGGCGCGCTTGGCGCGCAACGAAGAAAAACGTAACCCCCTCTTTCTTTAAAATGTCTTCTACTAGGTCAAATGGGGGACGGGGATCACGAAAACCCCGCTAAATAATGACACGTCCCTCAATGAGAAATGTTCGAGTATAAGCGATACGGTGAAACGTATTTTTTCTAATTATCAATTGCTTCCATAAATCAAACGTTGCGGATTCGGATTGAGGCGAAAATTTGTGCGGATCGGCGGATTTTCATGAAAAATTGAACGGTTCGACGGATTTGAGGACCCCTATTCACCCCCCCCCCCCCCCCCCCCCCCTAGAGAATAACAAAATAACAAATACTAGAATGCTTTATTTCGGAACATGCTGCCTATTCTCGGACAGCTTATAGTGAAAACTCGGTGTGGAAAGGAGAATGAGACCCCACATCCCCTAAGCTATACACTCTTTTTTTGTTTCCGGCTGGGGAAATCCAAGTGTTCTTCAATGTTTAGCAATTTCAGCCTCAAATATTTCAATAACACATTCTTAACAATACGAACCCAAAGACAGCCAAGACTGTTGAGTAAAAACGACTCCTAGATATTTTGCCCTCAAACCCCCAAAACATTGTACAGAATTACAATATGTTGTTACAGCCGATTGCGTTTGAGCGTTTTACCCTAACAGTTCGCACGTTATGTTTGAACGTTTGAAACTTGCGTTTCTAGGATGAAACGAGACGTTTCTATGGCGAACCAAAGAGTTTTGTCCTCTCTGATTGGTCACTGAAAATTCACATGGCGGTTGCCCTTGGAAACGTGCGACTTTTTGTCTCACAACGCAACTTTCAAACGTTCAAACGTAACGTGCGAACTGTTAGGGTAAAACGCTCAAACGCAATCGGCTGTATGCTTTTTCCAGCCTGAGCTATCTTGATCTGGTATTAGAATGTTCTTAATTTTTTGCCAAATCTCCTCTTTTTAAACGTTCGTATACACCTGTTTATGCCTATATTATAGTGTTTTTTGGACACTCACACAGCTTTTCAGTTTCTTCAATTTCCCTTTCGTGCTTGCGCTCCAAGGAGCTACTAGAGATATAGTTATTTTGATTAATTTCTGTCTGTCGTTCAGCCACTTTCAAAACTATGCAAGCGAAAGGTTAAGGGTTTCTATATTTCGATATTCCAAAACAACCCCAGACGTGATATTTTTGACACAGAGCTTCACATAGTTGACTTGCTCATGTGCATAGACTCAGCACCCTGTTAACAACACTGAAATAGTGCCAATATTTATACTATCTATCCACAGTGATAACCCAAATATTCAGTCCAATATGTTGATATCATAGATATCAAGTGGTCTGCAGGGCGTGTTTAGAAGGACCTGTATCACGGACGCCAAAACAAACCGATTCTGTCAACTACTATGCCCCGGTACTATGCAGACTGTCTTTACAATTCGTCCCAGTTGGCACGAAAAAGCTGTTCATGGTTACCCTGTGGTTTGAAGCTGCCAGTCCCTTTTGGAACGCCGTACAAATCCGCGCATTTTTTCGCAAAATTAGCGCGCGGTCCTTGAGCCAGAATCTCCCACGATGCGCTTGCCCGTGATCCTGACCCAATAGTACCAGTTTGATCTTCAATTAGCCAATCAGGACGATTTTTTCTGCATCGCCAAGCGTTGCAATTGAGCAAAAAACGTTTACGTCTCCTCAAAATGCAAACTGGGTTTGACTTGTACGATGTTTGAAAAAATTCGCTGGGGACGAAACGTACCTACAGTCCGCGCCAAAACTAATTGACACGCTCCCTCAGTAACGCTAAAAATGCTCGCAAGAACGACCAAAGACAGGACAACGTTAATGCGCCACCCCCTCTCCCCCTGTGCAATGTTGAAATCCCAACTCATGCACCGTACAAAACTCCGATGATATCCCTAAGGAACAACATTGATTGGGGGGGGGGGGGGGGGGGGGGGGAAAGAGCTTGTTCATGTGGTGGGAGACTCTCTAAGGAACCGAATTTTATAAAAACAGTTCAAACGTTGAGAAATGGGTCAACCGTTTTTGGCGGGGATGTAGTTATAGGGACGTTTCTTTTTGACAAACAATCCTTTGTTTGGGATCAGGACTGGTTATCATCACTCAACGATAGCGCGCGCAAAGTTGGCGAAAAAATGCGCTGTTATTTTACGATATTTTAGCCCAAAGAAGTAGAGACTGGCTCGGGATCTAAAAGCTGTCATCTCATCTTGAGAAATAACGACCGTAATTTTGCCGAAACCTGGCAATCTCATCCAGACATACAGGCCACAACGTTTTTAGCTTGAGGTATTTTTTCAATCTATATCACAGCCTCCTCCGTGCCCACGTGCAAAACACTCGATTTCGTGATGACAGAAGGGTTAACAGGGCGAACGGGGGAGGAAATTAGTCAAAGATACACTTATCTTAAAAGCAGTCATTGCAAGAAAATACTTCCAAATCGTAAATGGTGGGTGGCGCTAATTTATCAGTCAATTCCAGCGGTGACCATGCCCCCCCGGGCAACCCCCGGGATTTTGGTCATTTCTAAAAATAAAACTGAAAATTCCCCGCCCCCGGGCTAGCAAAAATGCAAAATACCCCACGGCGGGGAACACAAAAAGCGGAAAAATGCCCCCCCCCCCCCACCCCCCCGGGACGAGAAAAAGACGGTAAGATTCCATCGACTCTGCGTGACAAAGCTTCACAACAAAAACTTCAACTCCATTTATACTGTCCGAGCATTTGTAATTCGTTTTTAAATGTACTTTAGTGTTCTCGTCTTTGAACGAGTTCTCATTTCACTGAAAGTGAGACAAAATATAAATAAAGAAGTGAAACTAAGGTATTAGTACAATATCGGTAGACATTCCTAGGCCATTCGCGGTTGTAGCCATTTGGCTGCAAATTGTCCCTGGAATCTCTCATGCGAAATTTGCCTTTATATTTGCAGAGCAACTATTTCGCAGTTATGTTGCTTGACTTCATTTTTATGTTTTTCCACTGAGACGAAATTGCGTATATACGAAATTGCGTATATATTGCGTATAAATTGCGTGTATACGGGCCATGCTCTGCATTATATTTTATGTGGCGTTATTTTCTGTAACTGGGACATTGTAACTGCCAATCGATAGTTATTATAACTGGAGTTGTAGTCCACAAAACCCGACGCCCTTGAGATGAGAATTCCCCACCCCCCCCTCCCCGGGGAAAAACAATTCCCGACCCCTAGGCCAGCAAATTTCAAAATTCCCCACCCCAGGGAAGGCAGTGGCGTGCAAATTCCCCACGGTGTCCCGGGGGTGGGATGGTCACCGCTGGAATTGACTGATACATAATATTTGTGTAGTGATAGAGCGGATCAGTCAGATGACTGCTCTGCGATAGAGTAATTTACTTTGCAATCACTCCTATAGGTTTTATTCAGAATTGGTGTAATCACTCTGCGATTGGTTACATTGAATCCGCTCGTCAGTGGTTGTTATGGATGGTAGTACATATACAACTTTACTCTGAAGGGGAGATGATCGAGTATATGGTGGATTAATATCGAGACGCGAAATTGCATTTAGTGTTAGAAAAATCAGTATATCATAAAATATAAAATTAATGCCATTTTTGTCTAGAAACGTCTGCGATTGAAACCGAAGCTCGCGCGCGACGCAAAACAGTGAATATCCTCAGGTATTCCGAGTTTCAGGAGGCAATCAGAGCTTGCGGAATTGGATATCCATCAATTTGGTGAATGCTTTATTGCTGTTAATCCTCCTCGAGATCCGTAACAGTATTCCCCCTTTCGGAGCCCGAAAATTCCGACGACAATTAAAAACGTATTAACTCAAGTGCTTCAGGAAAAGAAAGGCGTGTAACGTCCGAGTGGGAGAGGCGTGGAAAACCCGCCCACTAATGTTTTGTGGCAAACATTTTAAAAACTGCCCGTTAAAATTGCCAGGCATTTAAAGTGGATAAAAAACGATTAATGACCCTTGTAATTTTACCTGCACAATAAACATATATTATTTTTTCCTAGAGGGCACGGTAACGAATTGTGCATTGTGATAGGTTCTTAGAGCGCGCGCGCGGGGGCAATAGTTTCCTATCTTTTTGTGTCAGTTATTTTAATGAAACAAGCGTGCGGAAGCGGTTACAGTGATCGTGGTTTGGGCTAAGCAAGCGCATGCGCAAGGAAATCGAGACGTTGCGTTCCCTTGCGTATGTGCTCGCATCTAGTGCGCTGCGCTCCCTGAATATCTAGCAAATATCATTGAGTCCGTGCAAAAAGAGCGCTTAGAATTATCTACGGCCCCACCTTAGAATATAGTGAGAGGCTCAGACGTGCAGAGCTTATCCCTCTCACAGAACGTCGTGCAATTATATCAGCGAAATTCGTAGAGAAAGCCAGGGGAATTGAGCCCCTGAGTTACGTTATTCCCAATACCACCGTGGTGCCTCACGGTTATTCTCTTCGGTCAGGTCCTTAGAGGGCCCAGAAGGTTCGAGGCCGCACTGACAGACTCAATAACTTTGCCACTGTTCGTTATTCATAATTAGACAAATTATCTGTTAAGTATTGTAAATATCAGTATTGTCTCTGACCTCCACTGCAATTCAGCCAATGCTGCTATGTGGCTCAATAAACATATATTATTATTATTTAACGCAAGCGCCAGCAAACTAATTATGTTGATTTTAGTTTGCGTTTGCGTCGCTGTGATTTACAACTGCCTTGCGCTTGCGTCCTGCGCTTAAACTTTACTTTAAATATGATAATTGGCACTAGCAAGCTAATCCGGTAATGGGTTCGTTCGTGTGTAAACCAGCCCTTAGAGATAGGAAAATCTTGCCCGCGCGCACCTGCATGAACCAATCAGAATACGCACAAATCGCTACCGTGCCCTCTAGGAAAATATAAATGTAAATTATACCAACATCTTCCCACAACTCTCAGTGCCTAAATGCAACGGATAGGTGAAAGGCAGCTAGTCAAACTATCCTTTCTGCAGAACTTCTGCAGAAACCCATGAGATTTCGGATTTTCCAAGGCTATCCATGTGAATTCCGAACACTTCCCAATTCCCATGCGTGTGCCTTGGAAAATTCAGCTTTTCCCATGGATAGGTTAGTGCAGAACTTCCCTGTGAAGAGCTAGTTCCAGTGCGAATTTTTGAAATGGGAGTGGCTACTACAAAGGTCATCCCAGACAGATGAGGTAAAAAGGCAGCGCTGTTACTAAAGCTACGGCTAAACTAGGACACATGTAAGCGCGCGCAACATTTGTGTCCTGCATGTTTCCCCGAGGAAACATCGCACGCGTCTCGGACGCATAAAATGTTTTCTGTCTTGCAAAGAAACATTTCTTTGAATCCCGGCTACAAAATTTGTCGCGCGCAACAATGTTTCTCGCGTGGCTAAACTGGGAATAGAACATGTGTCCGGCTACAATGTTGCGCGCTACATGTGTCCTAGTTTTAATAGCCAGGGCTTAAGAATACAGAGGTGATGGCTATACTTGCTTATTTCTCCCATTGGATCCACCCCAGGGGAACGCCCAATAATGAGAAGATGCGCGCGCTGCCGGTAGATGTGCGTGGCATATTTAGTGAGGTGAGACAGAGCAGGAGTACACACATCGTCAGGACAGTTGATATCCTTTATTGCGGTTCTGGGTGACTGAGCGGAAATAAAGTTTCTAGGTTGAAAATAAACAGATAATAATCTCAGTCCTAGCCAGAGACCGAATACCAAAATTACAAATTTCGATAGAATTTGAAAAAAGAAAAAAAAGGGTAAACTGAGGGAGAGGTGAAAATGTTTACCGAGCCGGAGGCCCATACGGACAGATATAAAGCCGGTATCTTATTTTGATTAGACATCGTTCATAGGTATGCGCAAGATTGGGCGCGCGCACCATAATCGGCGAGTTTCTTCTGTGGCAACACGAACAAACTATATCGGGAGGAATGTATTTGAATTCGGACTCACATCAGCCAATTTCAAAGGTAGTACTTATGCACGCGAGTTGGGCGCGCGTACAGATAATCGACGAATATCTTCAATAGCAAACGAACAAACTATATCTGAATACTGACTCGACGTCGGCCAAGCTCGTAGGTAGTACGCACGAGTTGGGCGCGCGCAGCACATAACCGACGAATATCTTCTGTGGCAACGAACAAACTATATCAGGAGGAATGTATTTGAATTCTGACTCTACATTCAGCCAATTTCAAAGTAGTACTTATGCGCACGGTCAGGCGCGCGCACAGATAATCGATGAATATCTGAATACTGGCTCGACGTCGGCTCATAGGTAGTGCGTACGAGTTGGGCGCGCGCAACACATAACCGACGAATATCGTCGTTGTAACAACTCCCTGGTGGCAACGAACAAACTATATCAGGAAGAATGTATTTGAATTCTGACTCTATATCAGCCAATTTCAGGTAGTACTTATGTGCTCGTGCGCACAGATAATCGGGCGCGCGCACAGATAATCGGGCGCGCACACAGATAATCGACGAATATCTTCAATAGCAAAAACAAACTATATCAGGAGGAATGTATTTGGATTCTTAATTATGCGCACGAGTTGGGCGCGCGCACAGATAATCGACGAATATCTGTGACAAACAAGCAAACTGAATCAATTTACGAATACAAATTATAGTATCGGCGCGATTTCCAGCCGTTGCTAGGTTCCGGTAAGGTGGCAATCCTCACATATCAAATGTACGCTCAAATTTTCCGATAGATTATCATGAAATTTCCGAAGGTCGGCCTGATTCCATTTCCAAGGTCATTTATTTTATCAGATAATTAACTTTCAGGCAGAATAAAATAAAGAATATAGAGAGTTATTTATCTGTTACTCCACCCTTTCGTTCTTAGCCTCACCTTTTCTGGGATTGAGCACTAATTGTGGGCGGAAATTACCCCGTTGATAGAGGCTTTTCTGGTGTCAGGGAATATACAACCAGCCCACAGGTCTGGGATTTAAGGAGCGAATCGTGGGATTCGGCACGCGCTCTGTATCATTAAAAAAAGGATATTCAAGAGAAGCAGACTTTCGCTTGTCTGTTGCCAACACGAAAATATTCGATGAACATGATGCCGGAACGCAATACATCAGTTATAACTGATTTCTTAATCAAAACTAGCAATTAAACTTCTAGCCGAGTAAAACATACTCTAAGATTCAATAAAGATTTGATTTTTTGTTACCACTAAAAGCGCGCGCAAACGATTACCTTGACCTACAACAGAGATAACAGAGATGGCGGGAAAATATTGCTCGCGCGCACACGCTCCAAAAACTGACCAATCAGAACGCACTGAATTCTGAATTCCTCTAGCCGCGGAAAAAAAATAACCAAGAAGTGATATAACATGGCCTTGACTTGTTCTACAGATAAGGAGAACAAATCACTTAGCCCGCGTTTTCACCTACATCTAAAAGGAAAGGGGAAAAAACTAAGTTAAACTACTAATAATAATGTCAACTCACATTTTTCATTTCCTGTCACCTTATTACAGTCGTCTCATCATTACCTCGAGTGCGGTTAAGCTCTATTTTTATTTGACTGTGAGTCATCTTCGCCTGCCTGAGAAACTGCAGACATTCCTACTCCTGTGGTTAGTTTCCGAGGGTAATTTGTGTGCGCTCCAATCTAAACTTTGGGTGCGCAAGTACCACGCCCAAGGTCATTCCTCCTTAGAAGTGCTAATTGACCAAAAATAGTTTGCCATATCCGCTAAGGGCTACACCTTAAGAGGTTTCCTAAGTAGAACAACCAAATAAGGAAGAAATATCTGGTGGGAAATGAACTTGGGCAGTAGGTTTAAGGTGCGTAGGCGAGCCTTTGATTGTCTATTTTCGGGCGTATGAGTTAGAAGGCAGTCTGTCTGCAATCTAAAAGCATCTTGGAGAAATACGAGTAAAGTAAGGGATTAATAGTGACTATATTGTGCTGAAATTAAATAAGTGACTTTAAAATACGATGAAAATAGCGAAATTAGACTACATCAGAGTGCCGGGATCGAGTGTGGAACAGATATGGGCCAGATATCTTCACGTCCAGATAGTTCGCTTTCTGCTTTTCAGTTTTTGTTCCTATAATTATAGTACATAATTCCAAGCTCAAACGAAGCCCTAGTCAAGTTCTAGAGCTCTGTCAGTACACATGAGTTCGCAGGCCAACGAACCAATACCAAAAGTTGTCCCTTTTGCTTTTAAGTTTTTGTTCCTATAATAATATAATTCCAAGCTTAGACGAAAGTCTAGTCAAGTCCTGAGCCCTATCAGTACTAGAGTTCGCAGGAAAGGAATTTTAGCAACAGGCATAAACATTGGGTGAATCTGGTTATTTTCGTCCTTTGTGCTGACTAAGGAGCCAATTGCTACAAATCCCAGTCATTTATGAGCTCGAGAGCAAAAGTTGGTGGGCGTTAGAAAAATATATAATTGATTATAGTTATAAAGAACGGCAACAATCATATTGGAATCTAAAAGGAGAAAAAAGCAAGATGCCTTCAACAAGGAAAACCTGCAGTAACGCACGACTTTTTATTTGAAGCCCCTGATCTCAAAGATTTCATTGGGACTAAAAAAGATAAAATCCCCACTTGGCCTGCGTTTCCTGGATATTAAACATTTCAAGGGTGTCTGCAAATCAAAAGGAACGATCCCCAAATACCTTTTCTGATCTTACTTACTTTCAATAGGCCTCTCTCTTGACGTGCTCTAGATTCGCATACCTACAACTTTTTTTGCGAAACTAAAAACTTTTATGCGAGCGAGAAAAGGTGCGCGCTCTATATCTAAAACTCTGCAATTTGAATGATAAAAGATCATCAGTACTCCGCCAAAATGTCGACTCGAGGAGGCCCTCAGATTCAGACTGATATTTCAGACTTTTGAGGAATAGCGACAGTTTTAGAGAACTACCATGCAACTATTTCTATGCTCAGACGGAGTTGTCTGCTAGCAGAAATATGAGGGCAGAAAAAGAGGGGCGCAAAGTCATGGCGGAAGCGGGCGTATTTTTGGCGAAACCTGAAAAAATATAATTTCATTTTAGACATGGAATTTCTAGCAACTCAGAGAACCTTAAAACAGAAGACGGTTGATGCAATTAGGCTAGCCTTTTTCCTGGTGTTACGATGTTGCGGAATCATCACATTTTTCCGTAGTCTCTTTTCTCTTTGGCTACAAGGGTGAAGCTTAGAAAATTGAAGAAAAGGACTAAATAAATATAACTAGTCTATCATGAGTAAATTCGCCGACAACTAGCTCATGCATTAAAATTTCTATAATATTTCCTTTGTCATGTGACTATAACAAACACCGATATTCTGATCGAATGAGTAATTATTTCTTCCGGCATATAAAGTCATGGGTTTTATCTGACGCAATTCATGTACCTGCAAAACTGGATTGAACTCTTGTTTTTGTTTACCATGAGCTTTCTGCGTTTCTGTCGGGAAAACATTTTAATTCAAAAACAATTTGATCAATTTTCGGCGGAGAGAATCTTTGATTAAGTTGTGTGGGAAGAAGGAAAACGGATGCCCTATGACCATATCTATTCGTTCTCGACCCGCAGTATCAGTTCAAAACAAGTTCTTTTGAATTATTTATCGCTGTTTTTGTACAAAGTTTACCAGGGGCATTTTTTTATGGCTGCGATTTTAGGAAAACGAGGATAGGACACTCAGTTTACTAGTTTTTAGATGGATCACAAATAGCTAATATTCATTTGGGAAACCATTCCCGAACAAGAGTTGACTCTGGCTATTTGTTCGGTTCGGTGGCTCTTTTATGGAAATTTTCACAAATCATTGACGCATCTAGGGCATTCAAATTGCCTTTTCCAACTGGAAATGTTACACATTGCGGCTTTGAGGCGACCGATTAACATAAATATATCTGTGTTGTAGATTATAAAATGGTATTTTTCGGTTAAAATCCAGGGGAAACAGTGTTTCGAGCTTTGACGCAGGTAAATAATATCATTGAGGTTTCAGAAGCCTTTGGTTGCCTCAGGGAACCTGGTTTGATCTAATAAGGAGTTTAATAGAGTCAAAGTGTCTATTATTTGCTGGAAATAAACCCTCTTGGGTATTTGGAAAACACAAAAGGCGAAAGCTTGTCTGCGTTAACTTAACGAGCGAGGGATTAAATTCAAGCGATTGCTCTTAGCTCATTATTGTTCCGCAGTGTTCAAGAGTGAAAGTTTACGCGTCTTTTGCAAGCTATACAAATTGAGTCAGGACAGAAACTTATAAGCGAGTTATATGCTTCTGGTCAGGAGAAATAAAGTAGTCCTCAAACTCAAACTTTTTCAGTTTGCAAAAACCTTTACTTCTTCCAGTGCAAAGTCACCCCACAGAAATATGTGGATATGGCCGGAAATTAATCAGTTCCATGCTGATATGTCCGTAGATCCCGTAGAGAGATAGTACACAGAAAAACAGCCATGTTTTATCCCCAATATTGTTTAATAAATATCTAAATCAGTTGATATTGCAATTACAATTTATATTTTATCAAAATCAGACTTGAGTTTTATTTTAAAGCTTTCGTGGCTTAAAGCTTACATATTTTCACTTTGCAAAAAGCTAAGTGAAGTCTTGTAAAAATATGCCTACTTTGCATAAATAATATTTAACGGCGCTAAAAATGCTGCCAATGTTATTTCCTCTTACAATATAGTAACGTTTCTGTTTTTAGCGAAAACGAGATCGAATATTTTTGTTGAGCTCAAAAGCTCATGTCTGCGCGAAGAAATTCGAAACTGCTACCTAGTCTAGCTTGTCGTCGACTATTTACATAAGGAATTTTGATGTCATTTTCCCTTTACTAATTTCTAGATTCTGGTTACTAAAGTTCTTAAATTGTCCAGAAATACTCCTTTCTGAGAGTTTAGGAGTAGTTCAGTTCAGTTCTTGCTCGTTTGAGTTCAAAAGCATTTCACTTTTGAGTGTTCGTGATACACTGCACGTTTGGCTATCGTGTTGCTCTGCGAGCGAAGAGCGAACTTTGTTTCTGTTCTTCTTGCTATGAAAGTAGTTTCTAGTACTTGCAGAGTTGGTCTTATATTTGGGGGGAAGACCAGTCCATTTGAATCTCTAAAGGTTACTGCAGTGAGATAGGAATCTCACTGTACTTCTCTTCTTCAAAGTTCAGTTCGTACAAGATTTCCTTCCCAGCGAAGAACAGGGCCTCGAAGCCCGGGTTTGACCCTGGAGGGCGGGCAAGAAAGCCAACATTTCCTTGGAGATTTCACAAGTAAAATGCCTAAAAGGCAATTCTGAATGAACACAGGTTTGAAGTTCCATTGTTCAGCAGTTTAAGTAGTGGCTTTTTCGCGCTTCAGGTAGTGGCGATGGCGAAATTTTCTGCCATCTTCAGTCGAAGCCAATCGAGCCCGCTCCTTGTGAAGCGATGGAAGACGGTGGTTCTTGTCAAAGCTCTTCGAGACCCTCATCGGGTCTATCACAATTTCTTTATCTTCTTCAATGTCCTCTAAAGATGGGCATACAAGTACTGAAGGAAACCTCTTCCTTCCAAAGCCCTTAGATTTACGACGGTGGTGTTTTCTTTTCCTTCTCGGTATCATGGGACTTCGCTCCAAAGTTTTCATTTCGAAGGAAAAGTCCGGGGCAGATTTTTGTCCGTACTTGAAGTCGAAATCGTAGGACTTCTGCTGAGTTAAATCTGTCATAGACAGAGTTGTTCCGCAAGCGTTGCTTCGTATGGTCTCTCTAAGCACATGGCTGTAAATGTTGTTGATAATTTTCGATTTAGTAGTTTATAAGACAATTGATGCTCTCTCGGAGAATGTCTAGCTCAAACTGCCGTCGAAGCCGTCATCTGATTCATAAAACTCGTCCACCCAAAACTTCGTACGTGATGTGGCCCCGCTAGATTTCATCAGAAACAATGAAAAATTCATACGCTCTAATTTCAGCCAATCAGCGTGCGAATTTCGGTGACACCTGATTTACATTTCAATGGTAACCTCTGACACTGTTGACAACACGTAATTCAGTATGTACCAGCTAGCACATTTCCGAGCTCAAAATCTGCTACTAATCTACCAAACTCCTTCTCAAAACCTCAATTTATTAATAAGAAATCGAAAGTACGCATTTCGTTGCAAAATATCGAAAGGTTTTCGCTAGTTTAGACGTATTTTTTTTGGCACGTGTTGTTAGAAAGCTCCAAGTATGCACCGAAGGGGTTTATTTGCATTTGACAGGTGTCAGTCATTATGCTGATTGACGAATAACAAGATTTGAACTTTTTCTAATTTACATCTGATCATAACAAGTCTGGGCTTGATTGATTCTCCACTTCAAAGTGACCAAAAGGTTAAGGATGGGATAAAGAGATAATCACGGATGTTTTAAAAAAGAAATGTCTATGTTTTTGCCAGCAAGCGCAACGCAAGCTAAATTCCGAGCAGCACTAAAATGGGTTCCCGCTTGAAAATTTCGTGCAGCATTAAAATGGGTTCCCGCTTGAAAATTTCGTGCGTCCCCAGAAACATGCCTTCAGTCACGAACTGACCGAAACAAGGATTAGTTAGGCGATGATAAAGGTCACGCACTCGAAAAACTTCTAAAGAATTTTGAGCAAATCGTCCCGTGATAGAATCGTACGTGCATTTGAAACAGCTTCTGTCTCGTGACTACAAAAATTCTTGAGAGTGAATATTAGAGATCTCAGAATACAGTTCACACTGTTTCACAGGCAAAATCAAATTGAAATACTACAAAAAGTATGTTCATAAATAAAAACATAAAATAAAGTGTGCCGGGGGAGTGTAGGATATCTCTTCCTCCAATCGAACTGACTGGAAGAGCGTATATGATGTCTCATTTACTCAATAAAAGTATCCCATGACTGATTCTATTTATTGCCATATCTTTCTCACTTCCTAAAAGCAACAATAAAAAAAGCAGAGTTTAAGATTTTGAAGAAAAACTCGCCCCCAGGCTAATAGACGTAGACACTCAAAATGATCTTACATGTGTAATAAAATTAGCAAGTAAAAATTAGGGCCGCAATCGGATTTTAAAACATCCTGACATCAATCGTCTATTTTACTAAAATACAATATTTGTTCTTCTTATAAGAACGTTACATAAGAATCTATTCCAGCCTGGGCTTAAAGGAGGAGGGTACTTTTATTATTATTTTTACAGAGAGAGCCAGGGCACGACGTATACGATGACCGTGGGAACTTGTTATTTTTTTGTTTTTCATTATTTTTGTTGTTGTTAAATTTCAGCCTGCCCTCAGTTTTCTCATAAACGTGCCACTGCACTTATATATATATAAAAGAGAATGTAATACTGCATCTTTGAACTGCACGAGACTGCAGGATGGAAAAGCTTGTAAACGTATGTTTCATTAATTAATTTGAGCTCTGGAATTATTCAAACAACAAGCAAATCCCTCTAGATCACGTATAGCATATTTTACCCGCTTTTAAATATAAACATAATTAGCACCCTGCGGCTTTGGAGAACTCGGTTTTGTTTTCATTTGAAAGTATTCATGCGATAAAAATCACGCGGTAATATAATTTGCATCACTACCAAGTATGCATGGAAGCTTCAAATAAAGGTAGCGTGGCAGGGTTTAACAGTTTAATGGTATGCAGGGCACGTTTTCTAAACTGGTCACAAACAGACAGGGAGCTATTCTCCTACATCAAAATAAAATCAAGTAAATAGAAATCAACTAGCCGATCATATAGCTGACTGTATGTCTAACGGTTTTGAAAGCATATTTCTTGAACCATTTAACCACAGAGCAGACCGCATTTTGAAGTGACGGACGTCATTAACGACAAAGGCGGGGCAGACGGAACAGATTTTTACTCAGTGGAATTTTCTACCCAAATTCAAGATCAATTCCGTTAAAAACGTACTAGTATGGCAAAATTACTGTCAGTATTTAAATAAGACTTTTAGCAGTATCTAAATAAGACTTTTACTAAACTCAACTTTACCTTGTTTTGCTTCAGTACGCTAGTTTTATGGAATATTAATTAGAGAGATAGGGCCGATACAGTACATGCGACAGAGCGCGCATTTGACGTTGCGTTACAATCCTCAACACTGTGTTACGCGTTACCCCATGTCACGAACTTTGTCAAAAGCAAGCGGCTGAGCATTGAGCATGCGCTAAACCTCCGCCAGACTCCTCACGCGTGGCACAAGGCCAAAACAACAAAGTCACGTTTTTTTATGCGCATCTATTAATTGGCCTGCGTTCAGACCGCTGCAGGATCTATTCAAACCAGTTAAACTTATCTGTAGAAATTCAATTATTAAAATGGTAGGATATTAGATAAAAACACATCACGATTTTCAAGGCTGGCTGGGGGTCAAAATGGATTTCACAAAAACAACAACAACAACTCACGAAATCGTTTGGCGATATTCATATAGTTTTGGATTTTTTTAGTGTTAAAATATTAACATGCAGCCATAACAGAACATTCAATGGTGAAAATGAAAAGTGGAGTGATATTTAAACGTAACTAATTTTATTTAAGGCTGAAAAAATGAGATCTTGTGAATTTTGCACTCGTACCCTGCAAGCAGTTGCTCGCGTGTCTGGTGTTTCGCAAGGTTGCTTCTGCACGTGTTGCTTCTACACGAAATACCAGACTTGCGAACAACTTTGCTACATCTTTGATATGTTTTTAAAGCCGCTTTGCCTTTCTTTGGGCTCTAATTGTATTGCTAACTGTATTACACTTAGGTTATCACACTTGCCTACGCCTAGCCTGGGGGCGAGTTATTCAAACCTCAACTCTATGGGTTTTTTTTCAATTTTAGAAAGTTATACTATCTTGGATGAAGACAGAAGAAGCCCCCTGTCGCAGGTCCAAGACTAGAGAGCTGTGGACTCTGCAATCTGCACTATGTAGTTTATATGATTTTAAAAAGCTTTGCAGTTGTTTTTTTGTGGATATGAAGATTCACTCACAATTAGTTGTGAAAATCTCTATTTTTCAGTGAGAAACTCTGCAGACTTAAATTCCCACTACAAACTGAAATTCTTAGGTTCTGATAAAAATCTCCAGTGCTTTCGCTCCGCCTTTCTTGGCAACATTTTATCGCTCCTATTTATTATATTTTTCTCCAACGGTTGGCTTCTGGCGCGGACGTGCTGTGCAAGAAACGAAGCAAACAGCCCTATAAGCCAAAACAAACATTTTCAGGTTTCGATCAGCTTGAAAACAAATTTGAGAATATAACTATGTGTCATATTAGTTCATTCACATTGGCAATATGTACAATTATGAATCCACCAATCAGATTACTAGTATCATTGAATAAGATGACACAATAGCAGTTTCGTTTTCACTTAGAGGAATACGTGAGAGTCAAAAGTGGGATTTTGTTATTAATTTTTTGACATGCAGGAGTATTTAATTTAAAAAATTTAATTAACTCCGTTAGGAGAGTTTCGACAGTTACTAAGTTTCGGTCAGGGAATTAACACAGTAGGTTCCGGAAAGAAGCTATCTTTTGCAGTCTCGCTGTATTCCCGGGACTGTGAACTTGATAGCCTCACGTAGCTAAGAAGTCCCTGGGGGTGATGAGGTGATAGCCGTGTTAGCCTCTGGTTTATTTGGCAAAATAATTGTATAGATCTCAAGGCTTATTCTTTTGAGATAGTCTTCAATTATATCTTGAGGCTGTGCCTTCACTTGCTTTTCTAGTGCTTTTGTTTTAGATTATTAGCACTTCTATTAAAACCCTCAAATCTCTTTACTGTTTGGCGCCAAGCCGAGATTCAAGCGAGAAAAGGTCAAATATCGAGGCCTTTCTATCAAACGATCAGATTTATGCTTTGCACGGTTATGGAGCTCTGCCAAGTCACTGATCAATCAAACAGATTGTGTTCCTCCATAATAAATTCTCTTGTTTCTCTTAAATTTCTACTTTATATATCTTCGTTTTAATTTCGAAGTGCGCGTGTTGGAGCCCGATACTGATGCCTAGACCGGGCAATACTGAACCCAAACCAAATCTTAGAAATATTTTTCAGCCCTTGAATGAAGCAGCCCTTGAAGAATGTGCCGCTTCGCATGCTAAGGACTGACCCAAGTAAAAAATCATGAAGAGTATTTTCAGTTCTGAATTATAAGCAAATGAAAACATTTGTAGAATGATTTGAAGTCCGCTCTCTGTTTAGGAGGAGCCGCCTAGATACTCAGTGCCTGTGCTTTGGCTAGTACAGGGGGCGGCGGAGCGGCGGAGCACCTTCAAAAGTGGGGTGCCGAGGAAGAGGCAAAAAATGTAATTTCGTTTTGTCATGTTTTTTCCTCATATACATTTCAGATGAAAATATGTCACATTATATAATCTTAACCCTACGTTCTCTGAGCCTAATGTAAAACAGAAACAAAAGGACACCCTTCTGTTCTTCTGTTCCTTTTCTCCTTACTAAATACAAAAAATATATCTAGCTTCAAAAACTGGGGGTGCTCAGCCTCCCCAGTTCAAAAGTGGGGGCAGTTGCCCCCTAAGCGAAGTAAAAATCTTAGTATCAACTTGTGGGAAACATTTGCTTGCTTCAAAGGATAACCCACCCCTAGGCAATTCGAGTTTCTGCTGCTAGCTGTGAATGAGGTCTGCAGGCGCTCGAAGATCACAGAGCCACGCAGACTTACGTAAACTGGATAAAATGAAAAAATATCAATTTGAAGCAATCATCCTCGAATATTGAACAATTGTCAACACTGAATACAAAAATAAAACTTGAGGCAGTCATCTTTACTTGAATGATTAGAACTTTACGAACTCTGTTAGGAACAGAAAAAAAAAAAATAGAGTGAACGCAGTGTGAAAAGGTGACGTTTCCTAGCCACTTTTTGGGGCAGCTTCAGAGAGACATTTCCTAATAAAGTGTACCCATTTTCGTTTAGTTTATTTACTTATTTTCTATAAAAATACAGAAAAAATCTTGTATTCTTATTGCTTGAGTAAGAATGTCATTGACATTACCACGATCGGATTCTGTTTCAATGTGGTGGGACGTGACAATTATGACAAGTTTTAATTGGAATTAGAACAGTGCCAAAATACAGATAAACCATGACTTCCAACCGCAAATTGAGGCCTAGTAAGTATTGTTTCGCGCGTTGCCGCCTGACCACAGCTCTCCAAATCCACGCCCAAGGGGTTTTTGAAACAAGCGTGACCCTTCTTGACACGCTTCCGTCAAACTTCAAGATATCTGTCAACTCCTTTTCAGTTGTTTCTCTTGAAGTGTCTAGAAAAAGCAAAGCCGAAGAAGTTTGTTAAAAAGTTTTTTATTCTTGAGCGCTCAGCACCTACAAAGCAGTTTCTATTCAAACGCCTGTATATGTTTGTAGAAATTAGCAAAGTTATGTTTAAATACAGCAGTTAAGTTTTCGTCAAAACGTGAGTGCACCATGAATGACCTGATGCATAAAATTTCGACATATCTCCACCCACCTTCAACAGTTTGATTCAGAACGACCGACCTAAAATAAAACCTCTACAAATCTATATGCACAATTTAAAACAGCTTTTGTCTGAAAATTCTATGATTATTTTTTAGTTCTCTCGTCAAATTTCCACTCTATACACAATCGAAAACAGTTCTGGTCAAATCGTGAAGAATATTCTATTTATTTTTTCTGTTCTCTTGCCATAAAAAAGTGCTCTGTACAGGAAATGACCGGACCTACACTAGCTAGCGCTCGTCAAATTTCGACAGACTTTTACCCACAATTTTCTTGAGATTTCTAACCGTCGATCTGGAAGAGGGCAACCCACCTTTTCCGTATCATAACAATAAACATTGACGTTCTTAAAAAATCAACACGATTTCCTTTTCGCATCCGAAAACTCTGAAACGAAGCCCTGAAACGTGGGCGCTAGTTGAATAAATGCTCCCGAGATGTCAAATTGTAAACTAAATTAGACTAGCAATGTATAGAAATCTCCAGTTATCTTCGAGTGTTTATTTTTCTACAGATGCTAATAATCTCCATGTTGTTTTGGCTTGCGTCACATTTTTGGGGGCATACTTCCGTCCATACTTGTTGTTTGATCAATTTTAGTTACACAAAATCAAAATATTGAACTGAGAAACAAACAAACAAACAAAACTTAAAAAAAACACTGGATGTAAACCTGAATTTTAGCCACATGTTTGGGCCCAGACAGTCGCAATGAGCCCGGGACAATGTTTTCCTCAAAACTCAATGTTCGGACATAATGTCTTGTTTACAGTTGCTTCTCTCGCTAAAATCTAGGGCTTTTTTCGCAAAACGTTTTAACATTTACCTACGTGTCTATAACCGATACCCATATGGAATGGATTCTGGTTAATGGAAAAAAAATACATTCATTTCACTTCAAAAACAAAATACAAATAATATTAATCAAATGAATTACGTTTCTCTTCTGATCTGCATGGTAGAGGCATTTAATTTACCCATTTTAAAACTAAGACTTTTGAACGTAGATTTTTCACTTATGGTATGCTCAGGAAGCCTTTACAGAAATCATCAAGGGTACGTGCGAGGAACATGATGCCAATTGATTTTATTCGTTGACGAAAAAGGCAGCTTAGGGCAAATTGTCGTTTCCGTAGATAAAGGGGGTAGTTTCCTTTATAGCTTCGACCGTTGACCTGATAAAATTTGAATAGAATGGCACAAACATTCCAGTTAAATAATACATTTTACCACATTGGCGAATTTTGCTTTAATAACAAAGAAATTCTCCCTCCCGAAATAGTCTTTATGTAAGAACAGGGCCTCTATGTTTGGTTACTGATTTAAAAATGCAAAAATTTCACAGACCTGTTAGGCTAACACCGGTCAGGTGGTTGAGTCACGTCTTGAAATAGATAGAATTGAAACACTCGGCGGGCAGAATTATGAGGAGATATGTTGCCAATTTTTCTGTGGATGTCATCAGTGATAAAGTCAACGCCCCGGGGGGGGGGGGGGGGGGGATTCCCTATATTCGAATGCTAGTGGTGACCGTCGTATTTTTTAGGGGTTGAATCGGCGATCTGGTATTTTTTAGGGGTTCGAAAATAAAAAAACGGTATAGTAAGAAAAATAGGTATTTTTTAGGGGTTCTCACGCAAATAAGGTAGTATTTTTGAAAGTCAAGAGGATACATTTGATGTATATTAAATAAACGGCCAGAACAAAATTTAATCTGTCAAAATTGTTGGTATTTTTTAGGGTATTTTCAGACTGAGGGTATTTTTTAGGGTGGAAATTTTTTCCGACCAGGTATTTTTTAGGGTCAAATTCGAGTTTCCCGACGGTCACCCCTAGCATTTAACCTTAGAGTCCCCCCCCCCCCCCCCCCCCCCGGGGTCAACGCAATAACTACCACGTTGACCACATAAGCGTCTGTTTCCTATGTATTCAATTGTATTTCTGTTTATGTTTCTGTTTCCATTTTATAGAAACTTCTACGAATAAAAAGGTAGACCATCACAGTTTTGTTCTGTTCCTCATCTTATTTTTGAAACAAGCTGAAAATTTCGTTGGTTAGAATTTATCCCAAATCCCAAATCGTGTCATCATTTTGAGCGACTTCCTACAACAATAACAAGATTAACTTTGTCAAAAAAATAATAAATAAACATTAAGGCATCTACTGTTTAGATTTTGTTACACCTTTGCCACGCCTACTTCAATCCTACACTTTCCTATCATGAGTCATACGTTAAAATATATTCTACCATACTTGAGGTTTATGCTTATACTTGTGATGCAATCGGAAGGTGTTAAACAGTTATGGTTTATTAATGCTTTCCGCCAGTAATGATTACTAACAAGTCATTTCTAAAGATAGCCATTTGAAAACGGAAATGGATTTTACTTCATTCCAATGCCATAAACGGCAAAATTTGTTATTGATCCCAATTCAATTCTTACTTCTTACGCGCGCGTTGATTAGCTAAAAACGAGCAACATACCGAGTCAAAGAAAGCGTCCATTTTCGTCGGCCATCGGCCAAGTGCAATATTTTTCAAATGAATCAGTAAATCAAGTATCATACTTTGATTGTAGATGCCGGTTACTTGAGGTTTCTACAAGTAATTCGTTTTCTATTAATATCGAATGTAAATAATAACAAGGAGTATGGCTAAAACTAGGGCTCGTATCAGTGACAGATTGAACGCTGGAAGGAGGGAAGGTCTAAAATAGGCAGTCGCAAAAAAAAATCGCACCCCCCTGTTGATGACCTATAGAATTCCAGGGTGGGTGGTCAAAATGGAGAACAGAATTCTAGGGTGGCACCCTTAAAATACGAATTTCCAGGGTGGGAAAGCGCAATTTCCAGGGTGGTCATGAAAAATCACTGGAATTCCAGGGTGGGTGGTTCAACTTAAAAAAAATCCAGGGTGGGTAGCTGTGTCTGGGGTCCTCAACGGTGCGAATTTGTTTTGCGACTGCCGAAATTTCTACCCAGGCCAAACGGTCGCCAGTATAAATAAATAAATGTTTTTTTTTTCTGCTGATGATCACATACTGAAACAACCTGCCTGCCACTTGAGCAGGTTTCAGCATAGCCTGCGTTTTCAGGGAAAAGAACCCCAGAGAAACAGAGGACGGAAAACGGCGAGAAGTTCGATCGACGAGTGAGCTTTTTAGCCGTCCCATTTTCGCGCGGCCAAAACTCGCTCATCGAACTAGTCGCCGCTTTTTCCTGTTTCCCTTTTGTTTCATGAAAACACATGGGTGTTTCCTACGCAGGCTGGTTTCAGCACACACTGGTGCAGTTCTTGAACTGTATTTGTAAATAAGAAATTGCGACCAAATTTATTTAGTGGTGACCAACTATGAAATTGAGTCGCCACTTGACGACAGGATAAGAGCGTGAAAATCAAATCAAGGAATTAAAAGTTAGTGAACAATTCAGAACAAAGAGTTGATACACTGGAAGCACGATCATCTGCGTCTAGGAGGCAAGATGATTCCTACAATCTTATCACTACCTGCCAATCAAAGCAGTGACGTCAGTACAAGCTAGATAACAATCATAGATCGTTATCATATAGAAATAATTGAATAGCATATGACGTTGAACGGTCACACGAAGGGATTAAGCATGTTTTGGTGTAAAACTCGAAACAAACAAATGGGAAGCCTTGAAAAGTTCCGAAAGACCACGAACAAACGTGAGCATAAAATAACTAGTTCACTCAACGAAGTTCTGAGTACTAAAGGATACACAAGTTCTGCTTGGTTAGACAACTTAAAAGCGCACGTTTTGTTCAACAAGGAAAAATGTATGCTTGGGTAGTTTTTAAAAGAAGTCATGCCAAGCGAGAATAACGCATAAGCGTTCTTGCAGCAAATTGCGTCCAATATTTGCATTTGAATCATAAAAAGACACACCTAGGTAAACAAGGGATTATGCTTTGTACTTTATCAGTTACAAGTCGAGCCTTTTTCCACGTTCAGTGTCGGTACATGACTGCAAGTTGGTATTCTATCTTAACAATATCAATTTCCGTGAATGTGTTCCTAGGCATGCTACACAAAGCGTGGGACGACGTATTAAAAGTCATTGCATGCATCTTGCCTTATTAGACTTAGGCTTATTGTTTCTTCAGTAATCACTTAATCACTTATGCTATTTCTATCTGTTAAATAATACAGGGATAAGTTTCGCTATGCCGTACGCACTGAGCTGACTCT